>OX123209.2:9354216-10741716 GCA_944739405.2 Euclidia mi | reverse complement strand
TAAAATTACATTTGGCAATAAAGAGAGAGTTTATGCACTTTCCTCATGATATGGGTAGATGATTGATTCAATCCTCGAGAAAATCGTGGGGGCGAGAATCAATAAAATCTTTGAAATCGATTTTTTCCTTAGGCAATTGTTCAATTTCCAAAACACTGATAACATATTGGAGCAAGTTACAGGCTCTAGTGAGTTTGGAGGAGGTCGGAATATTTCCAATCTCAGCTCCCACTAATTTAGCAACCGTCTTTCGGGAAGTACCTATGTGACCTAAGTGTCTGTTGTCTTCAAGCAGCAGTAGGCTTTATCGGATAAAGATATGATTATGATAATTAATCGATTTTAAACTTTCGATATTAGTATACTATAATGTTTATGATAATAAGGATTGACCGGTGTCGGTTGTTTAACAGGCACCCTTCCGTCATTGCTTGCAATTGTTGACATTGAAATTTGCTACTGTAATATGCTGTCAAGATCTTGGGAAGCTGAAGTGCATGATACGAGCACCCCAGACAACAACCAATATGCTTTCTGAATGAACTTTCTCTTGTGCAGGAGTTGGCTGGTTCTCCTTGGTTTGATGAGCGATTCCTATTGTCGGACCCGACCCATGTTTTCATCACAAGAAACGATAGGTTTCAATATTCCCTCTATCTTGTGACGGTTGAGTAAACTCACATAGCACTCGATGCGTGTTTGTAGTTCGCTTAATTATTTTTGCAATTATTTCCTTTCTAATTTATTTAAAGAGAATTAGAATTGTTTCATAAATCGTTACTAACATCGAAGCAAACTCTGATGTGGTGGTTTGCATTGGATCTTCTTCCATGATTAAATTTAATTCTTCATTGTCAACTATGGTCTGGGGTCGTTCACGGAATTAGCAAAATGTCGGGGATAGCAAACACTCAAGGGGGAGCGTGGAGTCGCTGGGGAAGTAATGGTGACCTAACACTGTTTATTGTTGGCCACGTTCTCAAAAAAACGTCATCTAAAAAACTCACTTTGTATTATTTTTTGAATACCGGAATTACGATATTTTGGCCCTCAATTCCGGTATTATAATATCGGAAAAAAACGTCCGAAATTCCGGAATTACGAAATCTCGGCATTCCGGAATCCATGCCCTACACCCGACCGATGATCCGTTAGTACGTCAAGCGTACAGCGTCTGTTCCGTTTCCGTCAACGCATTATCCGTCGACGTCGCGCGCACCACGTGAATTTTGACTGACGCGTTGGGTGACGTTTTAAAATTAACTGTCATAAAAAGCAACCGCACTATAGTTGCTGAATGCAGAATCTGACTAGCTAGACGCGTAATGTATTAGGTCTAATTTGACGGAATAGACGCGACTGATGTAGATACGCTGGACGCATTTTCCGTCAGATGTGTACCGAGTACCGACTCATTTGACGGAATAGACGCGACCGAAGATACGTTCGATGCATCTTCCGTCAGATATGTGCCGACCCTAACACTACAAAACACACGACGACAAAATACAAGTCATTTCCCTTTCACTTTGCTGATCGCTCTCGAAATTCCATTGGCGATACAAAATATAAGACAAACTCTTTGTTCGATGTTTTTGTCCATACTGAAATTCGTAATACACACAAGATATGATATAACTAAAAACAGCACTGGATTTAATATAAATAACAGATGCAACTCAAACTCCGCGCCCAGATGGAAAACAGTTGTGCCAATCTAACATCAACAAAAAAAAAAGTGAAATTGGAACCCTAAACAAATAACTACTTTTAAACTACCACGATTTGTACACATATTAAAAATTAGTCATCCCGTGACAACGGCTGGTGTAACCCATGCCGAAACGTCGGGACAAATAGAAAGGTATTTCATCTTTCTTTTCGTTTATTAACACGATTCAGACCCGTTACATAATTTTTAATACCTAAACAAATAATCCATTCCTGATGCTTTTTTGACTGAATGTACATAATACATAACTTCTCGCCTATTATCCGCGAAGGGGTAGGCAGAGGTGTATTACGCAGCTCATAATGAATAATGCCCTTCCAATCCCACCACACACACAGCATCACCTTGTTGCGAGTTAACCCGGGTTTCACCACAGTCTCTGAAGCCTGACCGGCCTTTGACCACGACCTTTTTCGCACGTTCTTGTCGTACGTGATCCAACGTGATCCACTTTTCATCACCAGTTATCTCTTCAAAAATGGTTCGGTTTCATTACGTCGTAATAAAGAATCACAAATGAGTACACGGTTCATTAGGTTTCTTTCAGTGAGCTCGTGAGGTACCCAAATATCGAGCTTTTTTGTGTAACCAGTTTTTTTCAAATGCGCCAAAACTGTTTTGTGGTCAATTCCCGGTTCTTCAGCTACGTCGTAACTACTGATATGCCGATCTTGCTCCACTTTTTCAAAAATGGCATCCATTTTATCCGTAATAGGGCGACCAGAGCGACGTGCATATTTGACATCAAAATTTCCGGATTGAAAACGCTTAAACCAAATTTGTGCTACTCTCACAGAGACTGCACTAGGTCCATAAACATCGCAATTTTTTTTCGCAGCTTGCGTTGCATTTTACCTTTTTTTGTAGTAAAATTTTAAAATGTATCGAATTTCTTCATTAGATTCACTCATCTTGGCAGTACGAAAAACAAATAAAAATCACACATTTTCCTAATTTGAATTTGGAATTATGTTCTTTAAAATTTTAACTTTCAATGATACCAAAACCAGCCAGGTACAAATAGTATAGCCAAAGAGAAGTTCATACATACTATAATGCGATAAAACTTTTCTCCCAACCTAATATTATACGAAATTACTTTATTGTAACTAAAATTAGCCGGAGCGATTTTCGACAAACGTTGTTATACCAAACAAGGGTGAACCGGCAAACTTGACATCAAACCGTGTGGCAACTCGTCTGGCAAACGTTGGTTACAAGACCAAATTATTGGAGCCGATGACTCAGTTATTCCGACTCAAAATAGCCAGCCAAGTACTGCCAAAACCTGAGCGATAACATCTTTTTACTGAAACCGCGTATGTTATTGTTCCAGAAAAGTCCAGAACCCTCCCCTTACCCCAGTAGGCACGCCATGCGCGGAGTCCCGTCGCTCCTTACAGAAGCAGCTGAGCAGTGCGGCCGGCGATGGCACCGGTCCCTCCGCGCACAGAGTCACGCTTCACACCATCATCACCGAGTACCTGTACAACCAGCACGCGCTCTGCAAGAACCCTGTTGTCACTTGTCCGCAGTTCAACTTGTTCGAGTGAGTATAACATAATACAAACTGCCCTTTTTCCAGGCTCCTTGTTTTTCTAGTCCATCCAAAGGTTGCCTGGAAGATATTGCTTATAAGTTATATATAAAATCCTTGCGTTACTGACTGACTGACAGACACGCTACAGCCGAAACTATTGGGCGCAGGAAGCTGAAATTTGGCATGTATGTTCCTTGGGGACCGTAGGGGTGCACTAAGAACGGATTTCCCGAAATTCCCACGGGATCAGCCAAAATGGGTAAATTTAAAAAATATGCAGGCGTAGCTGCTGGCGTCCTCTAGTAAGTGATAAGGCCGCCATTGGTACATTAACTTTTATTTTACAAATAAGTATATTAAATTGTATTACTTTGGTGTACAATGAAGATGATTTGTATTGTATTGTAATAATATCCTCCCGACCGATTCCGGTCACGGCGGCTTGTCTTAGAGACTGGCCAACTGCGCGGGAAATATTTTAGTGCGCAAGTGTACTCTCTATTTGATGGGACGCCACAAGCGACACTACCGGAGAGAAATAAGGCGCAGGATCGACGGTTTAACTTGCGCCCCGGGGGTGTGACACCGCCAACTCCCTGACTCCGAACTTCTATTGGATAATTCTTAACAAAAAAACCCCAGCGACGTAATTTTGGCAGACGTGTCATCATCATCAGCCTGCCATAGTCTGCTGCTGGATATACATAGAACTCTCCAATGGCACGCCAATTGGCTCTTCGTGTCCAGCCGCTGTTAGACACTTTGCGTATGGTCACTCCACCTAACCGGATTCGTCCTACACTACGTTAACACAACTACTTACGCCAGCGGTTATCGGTTTTGCTACAAATGTAACCAGTTCACTGCCACTTGGGTTGGGGACGGGACGCTTATCAGGTGTAGAGTTTCGGTGAGGAGTTTCTACGGAGCTCTGACGTGGTCATCTTCGTCTCATGGCTTTGATCTAATTGCTGGATAAAGACCTTCGACCCAAGATTTTGTTCCATCGCTTTCCATATATGTAGACCGTGTATTGGAGTTACGGAGGTCGCGTCTTACCAGCTTGAAGATCCCTTTTATTTGGATCTGACGAAAGGTCTGTTTGGTTTTCTTGTCTTGTCAGTATTAGCTGCAGAGATTCTCGCGAAAGTTGAGATCACCTACCGGTGTGATGCGTCTTAAAGAGTTTCGTTCCCTCATCCCGAATGATTTTCACCACTTGGTCGAGTTCAGGGAGGGACGGGTTGAAGTACATAAGATGGCCTGAATCTAGGGTAATGGTATACTCCCCCTCTCTTCGGACCTCGCATAATTCCAAAACATGCCACCTTATGCAATTCAGCTCCTCAGTCCTCTTCTATTTGTGCCAGACGTTCGTCGAGCTGAAGCGTGCGTCCGTTATATGTAGCCATGGTCAGTCGGTGTTGGCGGCCTTCTGTAAGCCGAGGTTTCTTGCAGCCCTGCCCCGCTGTTACAATGTCTGCTGCCTTGGCCAGTATAGTAGACGACCGGGAACTCGGGGCTGTTGCGTGAGTCATTGAGGTTGATTTGTAGTCACCACGCCCTGCGTGTTGGTGTTCGCAGGGCGTAGCTTCTCGCACCGGTGACACTGCTGCCCGTCACAAATCTACTATATTTAGCTACGCCTATTTGCAACCGCCGTTAGTCGGTCACCAAAGCCTTGTTCTCTGGAAGGCAGGATGCACCAGAGGCAGGTTGGGATGTAGAAGTCACCGATTAACTATATTTGGCTACGTTTTTTTGCAACGGTTATACCGCGCGGTTAGTCGGTCGCCAGAGCCTCGTTCACAGGATGCACCACGGGCAAGTGAGGTTGGCTGGGAGCTCTAAGATAGGAGCTGTGCTTCCATGCATCCAAATGTGTGTCATAGAAGTGTTGAATGTTGATTTGATCGTTCCGCGCGGTAGGTGGTACAAATGTATCGATACTAAGTCGTGTTACTTTTTACTATATATACCACGTACCTTTGTTCTAAGTAACTGATATTTCGTCACTATTACAAGCGCCATGTTCACGGATGTACTGAAGTCGAGTCTCTCTCCACAGGCCGCACAAATGCCCCGAGCCCCGCGCGCGCGGCGGACTAATATGCGCACGCGCCGAAGGTAACGTGTGCGCGCGCGTAGTACGACGCGAATTAGGCGGCGCCAGCCTCGGGCACTCGCCTCGCACGAGGCAGCACTCGCGCCTGGCGCACGCTCACTTCGCGCCCGTGCGCACGCTGCGCCTGCAGGACGACGACGCGTACTTCACGCACACCATCTTCCACGTGAGTCATACACACTACACCACGCTAAACACTCGCCTCGCACGAGGCAGCACACGAAATTGTACACAACACAATACGAGGCGACGGGACACGAAAATAAACACGACACGAGACTACATTACACAACACGGATAATACTCTACAAGACTACACGGCACGACACGAGTCTACGCGACGCGACAAAAAACTACAAGACACGAGATAATACACGAATCGCCAAGAGATCCCACACGACACGTCACGAAATTATACACGACACGAGATTATACATTATCATGGGTATACTCAACGACAACCCAGCCTTTTTAACGAATATCTTTCGTTGACAGCCCACGCAACAACAACTGCTCGCAGCGACGTCTTCCGGCGACATTAGGATATTCAACTTATTCAGCGGCGCTGAGGAAAACTCGTACCAAGTGCATGAATCATATATATACCATATGCAGGTAACTATACCTTCTTTTAACGTGTTTTGTAAGGGCCAGCGCACATATAGCAAAGGAGAGCATTTTTCCACATTAAAATTAAACTACAGTTTACGGATTGATTGAAAATGATTGACAGAAAATGAGCATCATTTTTGTAAATAATTCGAAACATCGGCTAAAAATTTAATAACTAAGTGAAACCTTTTAAAAGTATAACTAAGTGAAAACATTTTATCGCGTTATAATCCATATCCATCCATAAGGCTTATAAAACCAGATATCATCATCCTCCTAGCGTTATACCAATCTCAACCTGGGGTCCGCTTTCTAGTCTAACCGGATTTGCCTGAATATTAGCTTTTCCACGGAGCGACTGCCTGTCTGAACTCCGCAACCCGAAGGGATAGCGATATTCTATGGTTTAGACTAGTGTCGGTTTATTTTAGAGGTACTGACGCTCTATAACGACTGTCAAAGATCTTCAACAGCCGGAACCGATGGCTTAACGTGCTCTTCGAGGCACGGGACAAGTGATCATTAACAAATTAACAATTCCGTACGCACATAACTCCCAAAAGTCAGTGGTGCGCGCCGTGGATTCGAACCCGATACCCTCTGCATAGAAGTCCGTTGGTATCTCCACTAGGCCTTCGCTGCCACCAAAAGACCGGAAAGTGGATACAAAAATCGAATGGATCGAATGCCATTGTATCGATCCAGACAAGTATCGATACGGATCGAGTATTCATATCTTGGTCAGTCTTTCGTCATCCAGTATCTCCATTTGTCCAAACCATCTTTTGACGACCGGTTGGCGCAGCGGGAGTGTAAGCGACTGCTACGCCGAAGGTCGCAGGTTCGATTCCTGCTCAAGTCAAACATTTGTGTGCATGAACATGGATGTTTGTCTTGGTCTGGGTGTTTCTATGTATAATATGTATGTATTTACAAAAAAAATATAAGAATATATGTATGTTTATCCATTATCTAGTACCCATAGTACAAGCTCTGCGTGTTGGCCATATCATGAATCTCATTGTATACATATCAATATAGTTATTTATTACGTTTCCATTTCCAGGCGAGTAGAGACGGCGCCTTACTGCTGGCGTCGGCGACGACGCCGTGGCGCCCTCTGTCCGCGCTCTGGAACATGAAGGAGTTCGAACTATTGTGAGTACCTATAATAATAACTCGATTTTCGACCGTCTTGCACCACATCATCATCAACATCGGAAACAAATAGGTTTTTATTTATAAATAACTATAGTAGTATAGGTATTATACTACATATAGGTATTTATAGTAGTATAAGGCCTCCCTCACATTGGTAATGAGCGTTCCTCGAGCGTACGATCGGCGTCCGTTCGGCGTGCGCCCGCCGTTCACTTTGTACTACAGAGTGAACGCCGGGCGCACGCTGAGCGTACGCTCGAGAAACGCTGTCGCCCAATGTGAGAGAGGCCTTATACCTATACTAGTAATACCTATACTACTAAACTCTAGAACATATTATTTGTTGTTAACCAAAAAATATGTTCTAGAGTTGCCCTAGGCAGGTGGGAAATGTTGCAGAAGGCAGTGGAAGCTTGTACATCCACCTGACTAGAGCCAACAAGAAGTCTGACATATATTAGCTGAGTTACTCAGCGCTAAACATCAAACCGGCGAACTTCATACCGACTAACAGTCAATTCTTTTTTTTTTTTCTCTCTGTAAGAACCATCCTCATAGGCACTTCAAGGAATATTATAAAAATAATAAGCGAATTCGGTTCAGCTGCTCTCGAGATTTGCGCTTAGCAACACTTTCAGCGATTCATTTTAATATTATCATCATCATCATCATCAGCCTTTAACAGTCCACTGCTGGACTAGGCCTCTCATATTACACCCACATTTCGCCATTATTTTTTTAGGTCCCACGTAATAGGGGACGAGCCTATTGCCGTCACCGGGCACATCATCAAACTCCCGTGCTGCTACTGAGCATTTGGAAAAACCTAGTAACACAATTGCTCGACCCGGGAGTCGAACCCAGGACCTCCGATCAGCAGTCACATACGCTATCCATTGAACCACGGAGGCAGTTTTTATTTACATTTAAAAAAGAAAGATTTTTTTTTTTTATATTAAAAAAATAGACAACTTCCGCATTAGGATTAAATCCTGTGTTACAGGGGACTTTACAAACATACAACTAACGGACACAATGAACATCCAGACTCGAAAAATCACTTTGTTAATCACACAAAGTGTTGTCTCGTGTGGGGATCGAACCCACAACATTCCGTGCAGTGTTAAGTGGCGAGGCGGCCGCTCAAACCACTACGCCAACCGTGCAGTCAAAACAGTAAATCTGCGACCCCAGAGTTCGCCACACTGATACGAAAAAGAAAGAAAAATGCTATACAATAAAGTTCTAATCTTTATATCTATCTATCCACAGATTCCAACTAGACAACGAAGAATACGTGGAATTCTCCAAGATGACGGACGAGCGTATAATCGGCACCAAAGGCGAAACGGCGACCATCTTCGATACCCGCACGGGAAGAGAACTGATGACCCTCAGCCCATCCATCAGCAACCAGTACGCCAAGAACCGGGCAGTGTTCAATCCTACAGATGAATTGGTGCTCTCTGGTAAGAAATCATCATTATATATACTGTCCCACTGCTGGGCACAAATATCTTAATATATAAAATCCTTGCGTTACTGACTGACAGACACGCTACAGCCGAAACTATTGGGCGCAGGAAACTGAAATTTGGCATGTATGTCCCTTGGGTACCGTAGGGGTGCACTAAGAAGGGATTTCCCAAAATTCCCACAGGATTGGCCAAAACGGGTAAATTTAAAAAAAATGCAGGCGTAGCTGCTGGCGTCGTCTAGTATAGTATATAACTTAAACATCTGAGTTGTCATTCCTCCCTTGGGCGTAATATAATGTCATCCAAATTTAAACGGGCGTAGATTCCGTTTAATTTCTAATTTATCTTCTTCACTACATTTTATAAAGCAAGCATGCAACGTTCTTCTTATTTTCTAGCAAGCCTAGCGGTTAACTAGTAAGTTATATATAAAAAAGAGGTTAATTTTATTCATATGAATGGAAATGTCGGTAGGGGACGCCCTAGGCGGACGTACGCCGACCAAATAGGTGACGTACTAAAAAAGGGCCAAATTAAAAGTACCCATAACCGACGCGCAAGTATGATGAGGTTAATGAACGTCGGGGAAGCGAAAGAGGTATGTTTGAACCGAAGCATGTGGCGTTCTATAGTCTCTGCCTACCCCAATGGGAGACAGGCGTGACGATATAGATAGAGATAGATTATATTCCAATTTATATATTATTCTAAATTAGTAACATTTTGACTAAAAAAGTGAATGAAATTGAGATTTTTTTTATTTTCTCATAGGCCCTAGGGCCAAGGTGGTCAAATATATCCTCAGTAAACATTTATTTAAATATGTTTTCCGTTTCTCTTTTCAGACGGCGTGCTATGGGATGTAAACACAGGCAAAGAGATCCACAAATTCGACAAACTGAACCAAACGCACAGCGGTGTCTTCCATCCTAACGGACTAGAGGTATTAACACCACACTTTTTAACTACTATTTCAATAACTTTACATTCAAGTGTCAAATATATCGGGCGTCGTACCTCTAAATAAACGGACACTAGTCTAAACTATGGAACATCTCGCTATCCCTTTGGGTTGTGGAGGTCAGACAGGCAGTAGCTCTGTGGAACAGCTAATATTCAGCCAAATCCGGTTAGACTGGTAAGCGGACCCGGGTTGAAACTGAAATGTTAGACCGAGGTGTAATAATACATGCACATTTCGCCATTTTATGAACAGGTCCCACGTAATAGGGAGCGAGCCTATTGCACTTACTGGGTTACATTATCAGATCTCCGTGCTGCTACTGAGAATTCGGATAAACCTAGTTGCACTTGCCGGACCCGGGAATCTCTTAAAAGTGAATTTGTTTTTATCACTATTAGTAAAAAGACCACTAGCCAACCTGATCGGAAGTTGTGGCTCATACACATAGCCGTGGGAAAATACCACCAAGCCACTACTTATAGAGAGTATGGAGAAAGGAATAAGAGGTGGAACGGTATGAGGGAGAAGGAAAAGGGGGTTGGCTACCGGCACTCTCATGCACTGGAATTAAAGGCAACAGTTTATGTACTGTTTTTTTACGTGGATATTCTGTGAGAAGGTAGTAATGTCCTGGTCGAGCTAGCACATTCATGCTGGAACAAGGCTACCAGCTAGAAATGTATTTGAGATATCTCTTCATCTCAATGAGAATGATACATTGTGTACTAGTGGCGTAGCGGAACTGCTATGCCGAAGGTCGCGCGTTCGATTCCCACTTAAGTCAATAATTTGTATGCGCGAACATGGATATTTGTCTTGATCTGGCTGTTTCTAATATTTATTTACAAGAAAAAGTATACATGTATGTTTATCCATTGTCTAGTACCCATAGTACAAGCTTTGCTTAGTTTGGGACTAGATGGTGTTGTGTGAATGTGGTAGAATATCAAGAATATCTTTATAATATTATTATTTATATTACAGGTAATATCAAACACAGAAGTTTGGGACCTGCGAACATTCCATCTACTTCGGACAGTGCCTACTTTGGACAAATCGGAGGTACGTATTTAATAATAATGTATGTAATGTCAACCATGTGTACTGTCCCACTGCTGGGCAAGGGCCCTCATCAAATTCAGATAAGACTTAACTTTGAATTAATAATAATAATATGTAGATACCTATACAATTTAATTTAAAGTTTAAAAAAGTATGGAATTGGTGGATCCCACGTGGTTTTGTCGGTTTAAATAGATCTTAGCTCTAATCAACTTGGCCACCCCTGGTATAGATTTTTTTATTTTATAGACTCCGAATGTATCCCCAAAGGGGTAGGCAGAGGTGTAAAATTACACCCACATGATTTTTAGGTCTCACGTAATAGGAGGCGAGTCTATTGCCGTACCGGGCATATTACCAGACTCCGTGCTGCTACTGAGAATTTCCTAACGGAGAAACCCAATAACACTTTGCCTGACCCGGGAATCGAACCCGAGACCTCCCAATCCCACGAGCACATTTATGCCGTGAGACCAACAAGGCAGTCTATATGCAGGTATAGATATGTATAACAAATACTATTTTGATTTTAACAAAGTATCTATTAAACGATTTTAAACTTTCGCGATTAGTATACATTATACAAGGTTATTTAGCGGGTCTTACTCGCGATAAATAGTATATTTAAGGCACAAATACCTCAGCATTTGCCAACGTTTCGGTCTATAATTTTGATGTTTTTGTCTATAATATAATAATGTGTTGTTCGCAGGTAATATTCAGTCCGACGTGCAGCGCGATGTACGCGGTGTGTTCGGACCAAGACTCCGAGGAGCGCAGTCAGTTCGACACCTCGTTCAAGACTTTAGACCCCTACGACTACTCCAGTATAGGTACATACATACATACACCCACACCTGTTCCCCGAAGGGATGGGCAGACCGTAGAGACTAAGGACCAAAGAACTCAGATTTACATAGAACTGCAGACCTTAAGCAAAGAGCTCAGATATTTACATAGAGGCGCATTTCATTTGGGCGCTTTGAAGACAAACTTTCTGCGACTCAAATTGCCGCTTGGCGGCGTGGCAGTCGCACTGCGGCAGCTGTCTCTCTCTCCTCTTGTGTATCTTAACTACGAGAACGTCGCCACGTCAGCGCCGCCAACGGTGCCAATTACGAACTAAACTGAAGAAGGAATCAGCACACGAAATCCTTAAGAACTGCGCTTCTATGCAAATCTTCTATGTATTAATTGCCTTAAAGGATGGTTTGCGGCGTTGGCGTCGTTTCTCCGTCTTTGTTGGCCTCGTAGCTAATATACACTGGTAGAAACACTGCCACGCCGCCAAGTGGCAATTTGGGTCGCAGAACGTTGTTCTTAGAGCGCCCATAAGAACTGTGCTTCTTTGTATAAATCTGAATTCTTTGCTACGGACCAACGATCCTGACATACCTCTCTTGCTTCATTCACTCTCATCAAGTTTCTCATGCATGCTCTTCTGTTAAAAGTACTTCTAACTTGCTCTGTTTTTAGTATGTCTCCAATCTGAGGGGCGATTCAGAATCGTTCGATATCTCATTTGACATTCGATTCCGTTAATTGTCAAACGGGCTACCTTATTTTTTGTCAAACTATCGCATTTCCCATCAATTTTATGCATTCAGTATGAAGTAAAATAATAAATGAACCGAATTCAATGAATATTTGTTCCAAATATCTCTGATAGGCGGCTAAAAGACGAGGAGAATAATTTGACATATCGTACGATTACTTGTCGTGACATTCTGAATCGGCCTGCTGGTCAGAGAACGTCTGCCTAGGTCTTCCCCTTCGTCCTATACCGTTCACAGTTGCCTTGTATATCTTCTTGGTCAGTCTACGCTTTATTTAGATTAATTATTTTATTAGGTAGATATATTTACGACTAGTCCTATCTCCATGGTCAAGTCGAAAGCGTATGCGTTTACTGATCGGGAGGTCCCGGGTTCAATGCCCGACTCGGGCAAAGTTTACTGAGTTTTTCGAATGCCCAGTAGCAGCACGCAGTCTGGTGATGTACCCGGTAGCGGCAATAGGTTCTGCCTAACCCATCAGGTATACAGGCGTGAGTCTATAACTTATTTTTTATTATATTTCCAGCGACAATCGACGTGAAACGCAACATATACGGGCTGAGCGTATCCCGCTACGGCACTCAGATCTCGCTCGTGGAGAACATGGGCGAGTTCGAACAGATGCAAGAGTCTTGCGTCAAGGTGTACGACGTCGGACGCAAGAGGGACCATGACGACGACGCGGTATGTATATATCTGCTGGCCCCACTGTCCCACTGCTGGGCACGCACTCAGATCTCGCTCGTGGAGAACATGGGCGAGTTCGAACAGATGCAAGAGTCTTGCGTCAAGGTGTACGACGTCGGACGCAAGAGGGACCATGACGACGACGCGGTATGTATATATCTGCTGGCCCCACTGTCCCACTGCTGGGCACGCACTCAGATCTCGCTCGTGGAGAACATGGGCGAGTTCGAACAGATGCAAGAGTCTTGCGTCAAGGTGTACGACGTCGGACGCAAGAGGGACCATGACGACGACGCGGTATGTATATATCTGCTGGCCCCACTGTCCCACTGCTGGGCACGCACTCAGATCTCGCTCGTGGAGAACATGGGCGAGTTCGAACAGATGCAAGAGTCTTGCGTCAAGGTGTACGACGTCGGACGCAAGAGGGACCATGACGACGACGCGGTATGTATATATCTGCTGGCCCCACTGTCCCACTGCTGGGCACGCACTCAGATCTCGCTCGTGGAGAACATGGGCGAGTTCGAACAGATGCAAGAGTCTTGCGTCAAGGTGTACGACGTCGGACGCAAGAGGGACCATGACGACGACGCGGTATGTATATATCTGCTGGCCCCACTGTCCCACTGCTGGGCACGCACTCAGATCTCGCTCGTGGAGAACATGGGCGAGTTCGAACAGATGCAAGAGTCTTGCGTCAAGGTGTACGACGTCGGACGCAAGAGGGACCATGACGACGACGCGGTATGTATATATCTGCTGGCCCCACTGTCCCACTGCTGGGCACGCACTCAGATCTCGCTCGTGGAGAACATGGGCGAGTTCGAACAGATGCAAGAGTCTTGCGTCAAGGTGTACGACGTCGGACGCAAGAGGGACCATGACGACGACGCGGTATGTATATATCTGCTGGCCCCACTGTCCCACTGCTGGGCACGCACTCAGATCTCGCTCGTGGAGAACATGGGCGAGTTCGAACAGATGCAAGAGTCTTGCGTCAAGGTGTACGACGTCGGACGCAAGAGGGACCATGACGACGACGCGGTATGTATATATCTGCTGGCCCCACTGTCCCACTGCTGGGCACGCACTCAGATCTCGCTCGTGGAGAACATGGGCGAGTTCGAACAGATGCAAGAGTCTTGCGTCAAGGTGTACGACGTCGGACGCAAGAGGGACCATGACGACGACGCGGTATGTATATATCTGCTGGCCCCACTGTCCCACTGCTGGGCACGCACTCAGATCTCGCTCGTGGAGAACATGGGCGAGTTCGAACAGATGCAAGAGTCTTGCGTCAAGGTGTACGACGTCGGACGCAAGAGGGACCATGACGACGACGCGGTATGTATATATCTGCTGGCCCCACTGTCCCACTGCTGGGCACGCACTCAGATCTCGCTCGTGGAGAACATGGGCGAGTTCGAACAGATGCAAGAGTCTTGCGTCAAGGTGTACGACGTCGGACGCAAGAGGGACCATGACGACGACGCGGTATGTATATATCTGCTGGCCCCACTGTCCCACTGCTGGGCACGCACTCAGATCTCGCTCGTGGAGAACATGGGCGAGTTCGAACAGATGCAAGAGTCTTGCGTCAAGGTGTACGACGTCGGACGCAAGAGGGACCATGACGACGACGCGGTATGTATATATCTGCTGGCCCCACTGTCCCACTGCTGGGCACGCACTCAGATCTCGCTCGTCGAGAACATGGGCGAGTTCGAACAGATGCAAGAGTCTTGCGTCAAGGTGTACGACGTCGGACGCAAGAGGGACCATGACGACGACGCGGTATGTATATATCTGCTGGCCCCACTGTCCCACTGCTGGGCACGCACTCAGATCTCGCTCGTGGAGAACATGGGCGAGTTCGAACAGATGCAAGAGTCTTGCGTCAAGGTGTACGACGTCGGACGCAAGAGGGACCATGACGACGACGCGGTATGTATATATCTGCTGGCCCCACTGTCCCACTGCTGGGCACGCACTCAGATCTCGCTCGTGGAGAACATGGGCGAGTTCGAACAGATGCAAGAGTCTTGCGTCAAGGTCTACGACGTCGGTCGCAAGAGGGACCATGACGACGACGCGGTATGTATATATCTGCTGGCCCCACTGTCCCACTGCTGGGCACGCACTCAGATCTCGCTCGTGGAGAACATGGGCGAGTTCGAACAGATGCAAGAGTCTTGCGTCAAGGTGTACGACGTCGGACGCAAGAGGGACCATGACGACGACGCGGTATGTATATATCTGCTGGCCCCACTGTCCCACTGCTGGGCACGCACTCAGATCTCGCTCGTGGAGAACATGGGCGAGTTCGAACAGATGCAAGAGTCTTGCGTCAAGGTGTACGACGTCGGACGCAAGAGGGACCATGACGACGACGCGGTATGTATATATCTGCTGGCCCCACTGTCCCACTGCTGGGCACGCACTCAGATCTCGCTCGTGGAGAACATGGGCGAGTTCGAACAGATGCAAGAGTCTTGCGTCAAGGTGTACGACGTCGGACGCAAGAGGGACCATGACGACGACGCGGTATGTATATATCTGCTGGCCCCACTGTCCCACTGCTGGGCACGCACTCAGATCTCGCTCGTGGAGAACATGGGCGAGTTCGAACAGATGCAAGAGTCTTGCGTCAAGGTGTACGACGTCGGACGCAAGAGGGACCATGACGACGACGCGGTATGTATATATCTGCTGGCCCCACTGTCCCACTGCTGGGCACGCACTCAGATCTCGCTCGTGGAGAACATGGGCGAGTTCGAACAGATGCAAGAGTCTTGCGTCAAGGTGTACGACGTCGGACGCAAGAGGGACCATGACGACGACGCGGTATGTATATATCTGCTGGCCCCACTGTCCCACTGCTGGGCACGCACTCAGATCTCGCTCGTGGAGAACATGGGCGAGTTCGAACAGATGCAAGAGTCTTGCGTCAAGGTGTACGACGTCGGACGCAAGAGGGACCATGACGACGACGCGGTATGTATATATCTGCTGGCCCCACTGTCCCACTGCTGGGCACGCACTCAGATCTCGCTCGTGGAGAACATGGGCGAGTTCGAACAGATGCAAGAGTCTTGCGTCAAGGTGTACGACGTCGGACGCAAGAGGGACCATGACGACGACGCGGTATGTATATATCTGCTGGCCCCACTGTCCCACTGCTGGGCACGCACTCAGATCTCGCTCGTGGAGAACATGGGCGAGTTCGAACAGATGCAAGAGTCTTGCGTCAAGGTGTACGACGTCGGACGCAAGAGGGACCATGACGACGACGCGGTATGTATATATCTGCTGGCCCCACTGTCCCACTGCTGGGCACGCACTCAGATCTCGCTCGTGGAGAACATGGGCGAGTTCGAACAGATGCAAGAGTCTTGCGTCAAGGTGTACGACGTCGGACGCAAGAGGGACCATGACGACGACGCGGTATGTATATATCTGCTGGCCCCACTGTCCCACTGCTGGGCACGCACTCAGATCTCGCTCGTGGAGAACATGGGCGAGTTCGAACAGATGCAAGAGTCTTGCGTCAAGGTGTACGACGTCGGACGCAAGAGGGACCATGACGACGACGCGGTATGTATATATCTGCTGGCCCCACTGTCCCACTGCTGGGCACGCACTCAGATCTCGCTCGTGGAGAACATGGGCGAGTTCGAACAGATGCAAGAGTCTTGCGTCAAGGTGTACGACGTCGGACGCAAGAGGGACCATGACGACGACGCGGTATGTATATATCTGCTGGCCCCACTGTCCCACTGCTGGGCACGCACTCAGATCTCGCTCGTGGAGAACATGGGCGAGTTCGAACAGATGCAAGAGTCTTGCGTCAAGGTGTACGACGTCGGACGCAAGAGGGACCATGACGACGACGCGGTATGTATATATCTGCTGGCCCCACTGTCCCACTGCTGGGCACGCACTCAGATCTCGCTCGTGGAGAACAGAACCTCACGCGCTTCCTCTACATTCATAATTATATTTATACTATTTGTTATTTGTCCCTATTATTAATACTTTTTCAATTCCAGGAGGAAGATGAAGAAGACGAATTAGCGGGCGGCACAGAGAACGATGGCTCTGACTCTGGGTCCGATAACGACGACGATGATCGTGAGTATTTACATTTCTGCTTATACCACCCTCTGGCTATCGACCGGTCGCTATATTCGATCTGTCCACGGATTTGGCTACTAAAGATACATATTATTATACTTACTGCATCTCGCGCCACTGACTCGAGCGGTGCGTGTGCTCAACATAGTGTCCAGTAAAATTGATATTTTTCTTGTTCATTAAACGAGTTCTCAGAGGCCACCTAGTCAGCATTGTGTGAAGTGGTTTTACCCGACTACGGCGAAGCAAAAAAGGGGTAATGTTTTTCGCAGTATATGTATGTATGTATGTTTTTAAGTTCAACCGTAGCGTCCAAACTACTGAACCGATTTTAATAAATGGGGTGTCAATAGATTCGTAAAAATGGCCCGGGTGACATAGGCTATATATATTTTATATTACGGCATAAAAACCTCTGAATCCAACCTCAAAATAAAAATAATAAACTGAGATAATCAGTTTCTTGTTTCGTCCTTTTTACACCCCCTTTTTTACGTAGTTTTAAAACTTATTTTGTAGTATTCCAGTTATGTTATTTACACAGATTTATATTAATTGCGCATCCATTGCATTAGGTTCGCCTGTAAGAATGGTTTGTAGTATGATCATAAATAAATTAAAACAAAGATATAATATCTTTGTGTATAAAATCCTTCTACGCAATATACACGCCAGGCCGTGGAGTTGTAGAAACAGCTAGTTTTACCATACCGAATTTGTTATATAAAATCCTTGAGTTATTGACAGACAAGGTACAACCAAAACTATAAGCAGGAAGCTGAAATTTGACTTGTATGTTCCTTAGGGACCGTAGAGGTGCACTAAGAAGGGATAACCCGAAATTCCAACGGGATCGCGCAGAAACAGTTAAATTAAATGTTCGGGCGCAGCTGCGGACACCGTCTAGTTTGCCATAAGGTCCATATAAAATACTAGCTTTTGCCCGCGGCTTCGCACGCGTTAAATTCAGGGTAACACAAATCTACTTTCAGTCTCAATTTGTGTGAAGACACTCCTGATTACTCTAAACTCTAAAGACTTCAGAAACAATATAGGGTACAAAGTAACTCGGTCAGTATCCACGACATTATCTACCGAAAGGTACATAATAACATCACCTTGCATACAGACAAATGTCAAATCCATGTTCCAATACATGACCAATATATGTATATCTATGAAAACTTTCGCATTTATAATATAAGTTGAGAAAATCGTTTCAGCCATTTAAGCGTAGTATATAATTTAGTTTCTAATAATATATGCGAACAATGTAAGCACCGTGCACAATATGACATATAAGGACCGTATGTATGATGTGACAGTACTGACAGTGATATACGATAGCACATGCGCACTCAATTATTACAGCGCATGCATTCTTACTTCCAAGAGGAGAATTTGTGCCGTACTAATTTCTACCCTCCCTACAATCCCTACCAGATTTTGCAACTTATGGTAGCCTATGTCCGTCTCCATGGTCCAATCTATCTTTATATAAAATTTCATCAAAATCGGTTCAGCTGTTTTAGCGTGGAAACGGAACATACATATAAACATACATACATACACACTTCCGAATTTATAATATTGGTAGGGATGTCAATTATGTATCACTAGTAACCAAATCTGTGGATCAAGTGTATGAACAACATTACTGTACTATAAACCTTCTTCTTTCTCTAACAATAACATAGTTTTACATTGTCTTTTGGGATATATACCGCCGCTGCTTCGTGGTCGAGTCCGATGGCGTATGCGTCCGCTGATCGGGTCTCGGGTTCGATTCCCGGGTCAGGCAAAAATCTTACTGGGTTTTTCCGAATTCTCAGTAGTACCACGGAGTCTGGCTATGGGGTGGGACCTAAAAAGAATTCGTAACATGGCCAAATGTGGCTGCAAAAAAAGAGAGAAAATGGGTTCGACTCCCACAAAACGACAACACTTTGTGTGATCAAAAAATTGTTGTGTCGAATCGAAGTTTTCTTTGTGTCCGTTGATTGTACGTTTGTAAAGTCCTCTGCGACACAAGATTTTTTCCTATCTGGTAACACTAGTTAGCAGACCCTGGGCTCCAAGACGTTAGTCTTATATGCAGCCAGTATAACGTTAGGGCGATGATGATGATCGGATACAAGAAACAAGAGTACGTGGTATATATAATACAATATTATGTAGCGGGTCTTAGTCGCGATAGTTGACATATATACAGGCATAAACACCTCTGTTATTCTCCTACGTTTCAACCGGCTTGCAACGGTCGTGGTCGCGGAGGGATTAAATAATATTGTATTATGTATACAAATCGCGAAAGTTTAAAAACGTGGTATATCCCGAAAGACAATGAAAAACTAATTAGTTTGAATGACCTGAGAAAATTAATTTACAAAATAACTAGGTACGTATTTCTAATTTAGGACATTTTGTGTGAGTTTTAAAGGCATTTGTAAACGAGGAGAGTTTACCTTTAAGACGATTATATTAATATGTAGACAAATATGTGTATTTAATAAGATATTTCCCGACTTACATATCATCCCAGACTCGACTATTGATGTTTCTAACATGACATTTTGGACAGTAGATTCCTTATATCACTCAGGGCGCTAAAGAGGTACCCACCCCTAAGGGGTTAATATCTGAAAGAAAACACTCAGATACTTAAGCCATCGCATGATGTTTTCTTTTACTGTTTACCAAGATTATATTATTTCTTTTTATGTTTATTCGAGTATAAAAGAATTTTAAGTCCAGCATATCTATTTGTATTTTTTTTTACCTGACTACCTTATTCCGCTTAAATGCATAAAAGGCCATAAAAGTAAGGTAAGTAGATTTTTTAACATTTACTCACCCCTTTCTCTCCCCTTGTTGGCATCGGTAAGCAATATTTTTCCATGTTTACAATTTAAATATTCCTACATATACTTTTCAATCTGCCGTATGTACAATCATACATCCTTGTTTTAGTCGACATCTAGGCCTTTTCTTATTTGTGACAAAATAGCATTGACGTAGTTAGAGAATTTGAAAAACTATATATAAGTATAGCACTATAGTTTTTAAATACTAATCCATGCTGGCAATGGCGTAAATACAAAAACGATGCTTCGCTGCCATCTATCGGTGAAAGAACGCCAACTCTGAACTGTGCTGCCATCTATCGACAACTATTAGCAATTTTCTTTTTGTTTACAAGAAACGCTCCTCGTTTAAAGCTAGCGCCTTGTGTTAGATGTAATAAATGTGTGAACTACTACAGTGGCCTCGTCTCTATTGCGTAACGCAGTGATGGGACTGGCGGACGCGGACTCCGGGGACTCCTCGCCCGACGACAACGACGACAGGGCGCGCCGGAGACGCAGGCGGAGACGGGTGAGGACACTATACTTGTTTTTTAAGACAACTCCCGCATTAGGACTAAACCCTGTGTCACAGGGGACTTTACAAACATACAACCAACGGACACAATGAACACCCAGACTCGAAACAACAATTTATGGATCACACAAAGTGTTGTCTCGTGTGGGCAACGATGTTACAAGTAAAAAGAAGTAGATACGTTATAGGCGTACCAAAAGCAGGACGCTAAACAAAAGCCAGTTGGCAAGTCTGACATATGTGTGTGTGACGTCGCGAGCCAGCGTTATAGCATAGGGCATAGATATTTATTTATAGAGATGTTTTTCTTATTGGCGCATTTAAGACAAACTTTCTGCGACCCAAATTGCCGCTTGGCGGCGTAACAGTCGCGTGAGTGTCAGTGCAACAGCTGTCTATTTCTTACGCCAAAGCAATGCAAGACAGATGGCGAACGACGCTAGCGCCGCCAACGGCGACAACTACGAACTACACTAATGACAACCGTCAATACGCCAACTTTAATCGGCACATGACATCCTTAAGAAATAAGCTTCTTTAATGTAAATCATCTGTATTCATTGGTCATAGTAAAACTGACACCTTGTCAACCGAAAATGAAATAAAATATGGAGCTATAGTTGTGTGCGTTAGTGTACCGTTTCTACGAAATGATTACTACGTAGGTAACGTATCTACGACTTTTGTAATATCATTGCGTGTGGGATTCGAAGCCACAATACTCGATGCAGTGTCAAGCGGCGAGGCGGCCACTTAAACCACTACGCTGACTATGCAGTCTTACTGACTACTGTAAGCACTTTACGACAAAATAAAAGGTAAACAGGATGAAAGAAGAAATACTAAATAAGTGTATCGTGTAAGAATGAATGGAGATATCGGTAGGGGACACCTAAGACGGACGTACGCCGATCAAATAGGTGAGGTACTGAAAAAAAGGCCAAATTAAAAGTATCCATAAGCGACGCGCATGCATGATGAGGTTAATGAACGTCGGGGAAGCGAAAGAGGTGTGTTTGAACCGGAGCATTTGGCGTTCAATAGTCTCTGCCTACCCCAATGGAAGACAGGCGTGTTGATAGATAGATTTGTCAAATAGTCGAACCCCTAACTAGATGTGATGTAAGCTTGTAACTTATAAACATTTTGTAGGTACAAATCATGTTAGAAATAGGTGACAGCAAGTATGGTGTAGCGGTTTAAGGGTCGGCACATTTCTGACGGAAGAAGATGCGTCGAACGTACATATCTTCGCAGCTTCGGTCGCGTCTATTCCGTCGAATGAGTCAGTACACATCTGACGGAAAATGCGTCGAGCGTATCTATCTGCATCGGTTGCGTCTATTCCGTCAAATTAGACCTGCTACATTACTTGTCTAGTCAGTTTCTGCGTTCAGCAACTACAGTGCGGTTGCTTTGTATGTCATTTAATTTTAAAACGTCGCCCAACGCGTCAGTCTGTATACACGTGGTGCGGGGTGCGCGCGACGGCGACCGACGATACGTTGACGGAAACGGAACAGACGCTGTAAGCTCGATGCACTAACACATCATCGGTTAGGTGTGAAAGGATGAATGATTTATCATATATTTGGCTGTTTCGGCGTTACGCGACGGATGATACGCGACGCATCTTCCGTCAGATATGTGCCGACCCTAAGGCGTGGTCACGGCAGACTGGGATGGAATTTGTGTTTGTCATTAATGTAGAAGTTATATTTGTTTATTTTTTAGTTTCGTATAAATAACAAATCTTGTAGAAATGAGAGCACTGAGAAGTATATGTGCTGTGTGTTTGAATAACATAATATTTAAAAATATATGATAAGAGAGTGATGTGGGGTAAAAGAAGACGTAGTGATAAGCATCGAAAAAGGTATGCTAAGATAGTTTGGACACATTGAGAGGATGGATGACGAAAGACTGACCAAGAAGATATAAAAGGCAAATTTGAATGGGACAGGACGAAGGGGAAGACCTAGACGTTCTCTGACAAGATTGGAGACAGGTTAGAAGTACCCTAAACAGTAGAGCATGCATGAGAAATTTGATGAGTGTGAATGAAGCAAGAGAGATAAGTCAGGATCTTTGCAAGTGGCAGTCCGTAGCGTGTCCTACCCCTTCGGGAAACATGGTGTCTCAAGACCCACCACCAAGCCGAAGTCTACTCATTTTGGAAATCTTCCCAAGTCATACTAAGCAAAAATTAAACCTGGGTAACGATTTTTTTTAAGAAGAGCGCTTTTTTAAGACGCAATTAAACGTGCGCGCGTGCAATTTTCAAAATACCTACTTATTCATGGGTGCATAGGACATCTATAGAACAGGTTTACGGGGTAGATGCTTAGATTTCGTACCTAATTACAAAAATTGTATAGTAACTTTGAGCCTCAATATTTCCTGAACTAATAATTTCCCAGGTATGGTACTCAAGTAAAAAAAAATTCGTATTGATTGGTACAATACGGGATTTCAGTTTTCGTTAAGGGTATTTTTACCCTCCGTATGTGACGACCGGTTGGTGTAGCTGGAGAGTGAGCGACTGCTACGCCAAAGGTCGCGGGTTCGATTCCCGCTCAAGTCAAACATTTGTGTGCGTGATCATGTATGTTTGTCTTGGTCTGGGTGTTTCTATGTATAATATGTTGGTATTTAGAAAAAAAAGTATTTAAGTATGTTTATACATTGTCCAGTACGTATAGCACATACTCTGCGTAGTTTAGGACTAGATGGTGTTGTGTGTATGTGGTAGAATATTATATAATTATTAATGTGTAATGTGTGTGTCTGTGTGTTTGCAGGCGGCGTCCCGTCACAGCAGCGACAGCGACCCAGACGGCGAACTGGAGCTCGGCGACATCATAGAGTTCGAGCTAGACTAGCAATAAACACGTTGATCACTACGTACACATCTTTTATTTATTACCTCATCCTTCACTATACTTTCGATGCTAAGATTGTAACTAGTGACTCTAGCGGCGAATTTAGAAGTTGTGTAAGTACGACTCTTTCACAATCACTACTACTTTTGACAGCTCTCAATACATTTACCACCGTGACCTCGGAAAAAAAAATGCATTAGAAGCAGTCAAAAGTGTCGTCTTAGACAACTTCTAAATTTCGCCGCTAGAGGCGCACGGATAATCTTTGCATCGCCAATACAGTGGCGTAGGAAGCGGGGGCGGTCCGCCCCGGGTGCCACCCTTTTTGGGGTGCCACCCATCCAAAAAAGGGGTGACACCCAAAACTCAACTTTAGGAACAATGTACAAAAATATAAAACAACATAGGCACTAGCTCAGCGCTACGAGAGTTAGCCAGGAATTTGTTAGGCATCGACTAAAAAAAAAAGGTCATCCTGGTCGCTCTGGCCTAGTGGAGATTTCAACAGACACCCATGTCAATCTAGCCTAGTGGAGATACCAACACACTGCCAAGAAGAGGGTCGTCATCATCATCATCAGCCCTGTATATAAACTGTCTCACTGCTGGGCACGGGCCTCTTCTCACTATGAGGAGGGTACGAACATAGTCCTCACGCTGGACAACTGGCAGACTTCACATGTCTTTAGAGAACATTATGAAGAACTCTCAGACATGCAGGTTTCATCGTTAAGCACTTCCATATTTGGAAATTAATTCTATACGTAGCTTCTTCTTCTACTTATCATGGGCTGAGTATACTCGCTCTAGCTTAGTGCCGATACCAACAGGATCACATGCAAAGGGTGTCGGGTTCGAATCCACGGCGAGCACCACTAATTTTGCCGAGATAGGGTCGTAGCACACTTATTCTGAAAGGGATCGTCACCGTATTGCCTTTCGCCTCGCCGTCCAACAGGCGTCAACCTGACGTAACCACGTAACGTAAGCGGATCAGAAGCTCCGGCACGTCGACTCGGCTACAGCTAGCACTCGCCGTCAAACAGGCGTCAACCTGACGTAACCACGTAACGTAAGCGGATCAGAAGCTCCGGCACGTCGACTCGGCTACAGCTAGCACTCGCCGTCAAACAGGCGTCAACCTGACGTAACCACGTAACGTAAGCGGATCAGAAGCTCCGGCACGTCGACTCGGCTACAGCTAGCACTCGCCGTCAAACAGGCGTCAACCTGACGTAAGCACGTAACGTAAGCGGATCAGAAGCTCCGGCACGTCGACTCGGCTACAGCTAGCACTCGCCGTCAAACAGGCGTCAACCTGACGTAACCACGTAACGTAAGCGGATCAGAAGCTCCGGCACGTCGACTCGGCTACAGCTAGCACTCGCCGTCAAACAGGCGTCAACCTGACGTAACCACGTAACGTAAGCGGATCAGAAGCTCCGGCACGTCGACTCGGCTACAGCTAGCACTCGCCGTCAAACAGGCGTCAACCTGACGTAACCACGCAACGTAAGCGGATCAGAAGCTCCGGCACGTCGACTCGGCTACAGCTAGCACTCGCCGTCAAACAGGCGTCAACCTGACGTAACCACGTAACGTAAGCGGATCAGAAGCTCCGGCACGTCGACTCGGCTACAGCTAGCACTCGCCGTCAAACAGGCGTCAACCTGACGTAACCACGTAACGTAAGCGGATCAGAAGCTCCGGCACGTCGACTCGGCTACAGCTAGCACTCGCCGTCAAACAGGCGTCAACCTGACGTAACCACGTAACGTAAGCGGATCAGAAGCTCCGGCACGTCGACTCGGCTACAGCTAGCACTCGCCGTCAAACAGGCGTCAACCTGACGTAACCACGTAACGTAAGCGGATCAGAAGCTCCGGCACGTCGACTCGGCTACAGCTAGCACTCGCCGTCAAACAGGCGTCAACCTGACGTAACCACGTAACGTAAGCGGATCAGAAGCTCCGGCACGTCGACTCGGCTACAGCTAGCACTCGCCGTCAAACAGGCGTCAACCTGACGTAACCACGTAACGTAAGCGGATCAGAAGCTCCGGCACGTCGACTCGGCTACAGCTAGCACTCGCCGTCAAACAGGCGTCAACCTGACGTAACCACGTAACGTAAGCGCATCAGAAGCTCCGGTACGTCGACTCGGCTACAGCTAGCACTCGCCGTCAAACAGGCGTCAACCTGACGTAACCACGTAACGTAAGCGGATCAGAAGCTCCGGCACGTCGACTCGGCTACAGCTAGCACTCGCCGTCAAACAGGCGTCAACCTGACGTAACCACGTAACGTAAGCGCATCAGAAGCTCCGGCTCGTCGACTCGGCTACAGCTAGCACTCGCCGTCAAACAGGCGTCAACCTGACGTAAGCACGTAACGTAAGCGGATCAGAAGCTCTGGCACGTCGACTCGGCTACAGCTAGCACTCGCCGTCAAACAGGCGTCAACCTGACGTAACCACGTAACGTAAGCGGATCAGAAGCTCCGGCACGTCGACTCGGCTACAGCTAGCACTCGCCGTCAAACAGGCGTCAACCTGACGTAACCACGTAACGTAAGCGGATCAGAAGCTCCGGCACGTCGACTCGGCTACAGCTAGCACTCGCCGTCAAACAGGCGTCAACCTGACGTAACCACGTAACGTAAGCGGATCAGAAGCTCCGGCACGTCGACTCGGCTACAGCTAGCACTCGCCGTCAAACAGGCGTCAACCTGACGTAACCACGTAACGTAAGCGGATCAGAAGCTCCGGTACGTCGACTCGGCTACAGCTAGCACTCGCCGTCAAACAGGCGTCAATCTGACGTAACCACGTAACGTAAGCGCATCAGAAGCTCCGGCTCGTCGACTCGGCTACAGCTAGCACTCGCCGTCAAACAGGCGTCAACCTGACGTAACCACGTAACGTAAGCGCATCAGAAGCTCCGGCTCGTCGACTCGGCTACAGCTAGCACTCGCCGTCAAACAGGCGTCAACCTGACGTAACCACGTAACGTAAGCGGATCAGAAGCTCCGGCACGTCGACTCGGCTACAGCTAGCACTCGCCGTCAAACAGGCGTCAACCTGACGTAACCACGTAACGTAAGCGGATCAGAAGCTCCGGCACGTCGACTCGGCTACAGCTAGCACTCGCCGTCAAACAGGCGTCAACCTGACGTAACCACGTAACGTAAGCGGATCAGAAGCTTCGGCACATCGACTCGGCTACAGCTAGACCACGCGGCGATGTTGTGCTTACGGCTCGCCGACCGCTGGTTGACAGCTAGGCGGCACTACTTCAATCATTTTGAATACGAACGTTAAGTGTAGCCCACGGTTATGTCTCTATTCACAATACGTGAGTTGGCTATCATTGCCATAGCAATTGATGAAGAGGAAAAATAACACGACTGGAATAATGACGTTATTTATGGAGAACAAGATTTACTAATAAAATTCAGGAACTTATTTACCTACTGATTAAGTCGTGGCACACTGCAGGACGCCGTGGCATACCGCGGCGTTCCGAAGTATGCCGCGACGTGCCGCAGTATGCCACGGCGGGCCACAGTACGATTGTATCGAAATAAAGTAATATGAATTCTAAACTCATTGAAATAAGAATAAAAATGACTTGATCAGTAATAAAATCCTTTGCCATGCCGCGACGTCAGTGCGCGCCATAATTCCGAACAAACTGAACTTAGAACTGTGAGTTCGATCTCTTGTAAGTAAGAAAATGTGTACGTTCTACAAAAGAAACTCTACTTCCAAATCTGGCGAGTCTATTTTCAGTATTTCATGTTACAAAGGTAACTGCGACACATAAGTTAGTCCTATTGCAGAAGTTGCCTTCTACAAAAAGACAAGGAGAAAATAGTATAAAGATATTAAAACTCTGGAAATGAAGGGATTTCGAGCTATGCAAGCTTTTCGCTCACCACCAGGGTCTAGTCCAAGTTTAAATCGAGAGGCGACTCGTTTTCCGATTGGAACATTATCTATATTATATTTTTTGCTAGGGAAAATTGTTCCCTTCGAAAAATGCCTTGCAACTTTGATTACCTAGATCCCCAGCCAGAGGGCCTAGATCATGGAGCTATCATAGAATGGTAACTCCATGGCCTGGACAAATGGCATTCACTTCTAATTTTTACTTCCGCTAACGCTTGGTTGCCATAGCAACATAAGGAATTCCTTTACCTTCTTCGCTGATCATGTGATATAGAGAAAGCCTATGTCAGTTCTATCATAGAGCAAAGATATTCACATAGAGGCGCATTTCTTATGGGCGCTCTGTAGACACTTTCTGTGACCCATGTGGCCCATATTGTCGCTTGGCGGCGTGGTAGTCGCACTGTGACAACTGTCTCTACGGGTGCAAGAGAGACGAACGTTTCTCGTGTGTATCTTAACTACGAGAGCAAGAGAGACGGAGAACGTTGCCAGCGCCGCCAACTACGAACTACACTGACGTGTCGTCAATACGCCAATTGGAATCGGCACATGAATAAATCCTTAAGAAATGCGCTTCTATTATAAATCTGTATTCATTGGTTCTATACACTTTTGCCAAGACTTTTGCACTTAGCGCAGGATATCGCTGGAACAAAGCTATTAAATAAAACACAAAATTGAATGCTGAAAATATATTTGATACAACACAACGTTCGCGAGTCGCGTAGAATTCCCAAATGACAACAATTATACAATATCTTACAGTACTACGTAATACTCTCGATATACACGCGCCATACTGGGACTACATACTCTAAACATCAGAGGGTCTAGTACGAGTTTTACACGGTGACGATAGACTAGTCGACGGGAACAATTTTCATACATTTCCTAAATGCGCCCCCTAGCGGACTCTATCCATCCGCTACTCTCCGATATCCGAATAAGTGTTATCATGATTTGCTAATTTCTACTTGATTTCTGTAGCTTTTTAGTTTCAGTCGATAAAGTAGGTATCTGGTAAATAAAAATGACCGTGAAAAGTCGCGCAGTTTTTAAGAAAAGCAAACTGGAGACCAAAATTTCCCATCAAAAACTTTTTCCTATAAACTTAAAATTTGTAGCTTAATAATTTAGTATTTTTTCATTTATTTATAGTCTCACGCCTGTATCCCCGAAGGGGTAGCCAGAGGTATAAATA
Organism: Euclidia mi; assembly: GCA_944739405.2. NCBI lineage: Eukaryota > Metazoa > Arthropoda > Insecta > Lepidoptera > Erebidae > Euclidia > Euclidia mi. Next base: position 10,713,247 of record OX123209.2, on the reverse strand, counting down.
TTACACCCACATTTCACCATGAATTGTTAGGTCCCACGTAATAGGGGGCGAGCCTATTGCCGCCAGCCTATAATTCTGTAATATATATGTAATCGTTTCTGTCCGACCCACTGCGGTTCATAGTTTTGGCTATTCCTTGTCTGTCAGTCAGTCAGTCAGTCAGTAACGCAAGGATATTATAAATACAGATTATTATCGATTATAACAGTATGGAGCATGTATATCGAGTTAAAATAACTATAGATTCATATACATTTGATCAAGAACTGGCCTGAGGTATATAGCACATCGTTCAGAAATAATAAACAATCTTTGGATTATCTTACAAAATCCTCAGTATATTAATTGATTGAAGTATAAAGAAAGAAATAATAATAAATTATATTGAAATGTCTGTCTGTGATTTCAAAATAACTGTTTATCAAATACTTATAATTATGTAAGTACATAATACAAGACAAAGCAAAATGTTTTAGTATTTTTATGTCTGAGTGAGCCTGCTGTAACTTCTGGAACCGCTTAACCAATTTTAATGGGACATTCACTGGAGAAGAGATTGTAGGTCCACATATGAGTGAATTTCTTGATACCTATATTTTATCCTAAAACATTTAGGGTACCGGCGCAAAAATATTAAATCCCGAAAAATATACTCCATTTGCGTAACTAAATGAATGAGTAAAAGGAAATAACTAGTATTAACAAAAGTAGGTAAGGAGTAAAGTACCTACACCTTTACTTCGGTACCTCTTTACTTCCTCTGAGGTTGAAATAAAAAAACAGAAAATATGATTTATAGTCTGCATTTACAATAATATACACCACCAAGTTTACAATAAAAAACATACACAGAAAATAATACAAAATAATTAAAGAGTAAAATATAATACATTTTGAAATATCTCAGAAAAATAGGCGGTTAAGAAATAATCATATTTAGACAAGAAAAAAAATAATTTAAATGAAATGCGAATAGATGAAAATTTACAATAAATTATATACAATAATTTGTGTATACCTTTTTAAGCACCTATGTATAAAATTATTCTAGAGTAAATAAGAGCATTATATAATGTTGCACTACCGGTTGGCGCAGTGGGTGTGTAAGTGACTGCTACGCTGAAGGTCGTGGGTTCGATTCCCGCTCAAGTCTAACATTTGTGTGCATGATCATGGATGTTTGTCTTGGTCTTTCTATGTATAATATGTATGTATTTACAAAAAAAAGTATATATGTATGATTATCCATTATCTAGTACCCATAACACAAGCTCTGCTCAGCTTGGGACTAGATGGTGATGTATGTATGTGGTAGAATATTATAAAAAAAAAAATAATGCATTATTTTTATATGTAATAGGTAGGTATAGTATATTTTACGATTTTATATTTTATACACCGAAAACCCACGAAGCGAAAAAAACTGTTTTACTTTTATCATAACGTATTGTGGTCATTATAAAACGTCCACATCGCGAAATTCGTGTTATGGCTCTTATGAAAACGTTCACGACGCGTTGTACACAGTAAGACCACATAGCGAAATTACGTACTGTTGCTGTCATATAATAAGGCCACAATACATTGTGATAGCAAAGAAAAGTTTTTATAACTTAAAGACTTAACAAAATAATAGGTAGCCGTGTGGTTGACGGCATAGAATACAAGTGTCACCACTCCCTATCTTCCCGTGGGTGTCGTAAGAGGCGACTAAGGGATAACACGATGCAAATACCATCTTTGCGTAGAGACGGAAAACTCGACATCATAAACCCTATACGACTGCCACGGTGGTCTCGGGCATAAATGTGCGCGTGGGATCGGGAGGTCCCGGGTTCGATTCCTGGGTCGGGCAGTGTTATTGGGTTTTTCTGTCACGAAATTCTCAGTAGCAGCACGGAGTCTGGAAATGTGCCCGGTACGGCAATAGGCTCGCCCCTTATTACGTGGGACTAAAGTATATATGGCGAAAAGTGGGTGTAGTATACACCTCTTCCTACCTCTTCGGGGTTATAGGCGTGAGACTTTAATTTTTCAACTGGCTCTTATTTCCACTAGAATAATTATACCACTCAAATTCATATCTATTATAGTTATAATATTATAATACTTACAGAGGCCCTAGACAAGTGGTAATCGCTTCTCATTTAGAGCGGTTTCAGATTAGCGTATTTTTCTGCGCGTATACGGTCGTTTCAGCATACGCGCTTACACGCGCGCTACATTACGCGCTTCAAAAAACCGGACTCGCGTAAACGGGCATATTTCGGCGTGTTCGCTCGACGGCTCGCACTTATACGAGCTTAGAAGCTCGTCAACGCTCGTACGAGTTGTGCATGTGTCAAACGGCGCGCCTATACGCGCCTACATGCGCTTCCAAAAACGAGCTTATAAGCGCGTATAAAACGCTAATCTGAAACCGCCCTTAGTTCTACTATCGCTTGGTTGCCATGGTAACATAAGTTATTAGCAATGAATACAGATTTACATAGAAACGCAGTTCTTAAGGATTTCGTGTGCCGACGTCGTTCTCCGTCTCTCTCGCTCTCGTAGTTAAGATACACTGGAGAGAGAGACGGCTGCCGCAGCGCAACTGCCACGCTGCCAAGCGGCAATTTGACTCGCAGAAAGTTTTCAAAACACCCTTATGAAATGCGCCTCTATGTAAATATTTGAGCTGTTTGCTATTAATTCTTCGTTGACCACATCAAAGAACTTGGATTTATACATAGAAGCTCATTTCCTATGGGCGCTCTGAAGACAAACTTTCCGCGACCCAAATTGGCGCTTGACGTCGTGGCAGTCGTTCCCCCAGTGTAAGAGCACGAGAGACGGACGTTCCAGTGTAACTTAACTACGAGAGCAAGAGAAACGGAGAAACGACGCCAGCGCCGCCAACTACGAACTAAACTGGGCGCAGACCCCACTAGGAATCGGCACACGAAGTCCTTTAGGTCTGCGGTTCTATGTAAATCGGAGTTCTTTGGTCCTACTATCTCTTTCGCTTGCTTGTCATAGTAACTTAAACTATTAGCAATGACTACAGATTTACATAGAAGTGCAGTTCTTAAGGATTTCGTGTGCCGATTCCAAGTGGGGACTGTCTCCAGTTTAGTTCGTAGTTGGCGCCATTGGCGGAACTGGCGTCGTTCTCCGTCTCTCTTGCTCTCGTAGTTAAGATACACAGGAGGAACGTTCGTCTCTCTTGCTCTCGTAGAGACAGCTATCACAGCGCGACTGCCACGCCGCCAAGCGGCAATTTGTGTCATAGAAAGTTTGTCTTCAGAGCGCCCACAGGAAATGCGCCTCTATGTAAATATCTGAGCTCTTTGCTATTCGTTTTTCGTCGACCACGTGACATATCGAAAGCTTATGTCAGTTCCATTCCATACATTTTTAAACTTCGATATCGCTAATCTAATACCACTTGTCAACAGGGCTAGATGTCAATATTGTATGTCACGGAAACGTGTCGTTATTGCGACATGACAATGTTCTGTGACAACTCACAACTGGTCACGAAATTCCAGACTAAGCAGAGCTTGTAGTATGACAGACAGATAATGTATAAACAGACCTATATATTTTTAAATATATACATCTTCACGCCTATATCCCCGATCGGGTAGGCAGATTTTACCTTATGAATGTTTGGTTCCACGTAATAGGGGACGAGCATATTGCCGTTATCGGGCACATTGCGAGACTCTGTGCTGCTACTGAGAATTCGGAAAACTCAGTAACACTTTTGCCCGACTCAAGAATCAAACCCAGAACACCCACATCACTTGTGTCTGCCCCATCTTCGACTTTCTGTTTATCTGGGGTAATGTGTGGCATGGCTGAACGGATTTTAACGTGACTTTCACTGGAAGATAGAAGACTTTGTAGGGCCACATATAGACTGTAATAGGCTAGTTGACGAAAAATATTTTATAAGTCCGTCCTTTAGATTATTCAAAAATAAGCGATACGTTTTTTTTATTTTAAATTAAACCAAAAAGGACCAAGATATAGCTCATTAAAGTTACGTATAACGTCACGCAGTGTTGCATTTTTTCGCACTAGATGACGTCACACGTAACTTTAATGGGCTATATCTTTGTTATTTTTTATTTAATCGAAAAAAGAAAAAATACGTGTCCAATATTTTTTATAATCTAAAATACGGACTAAATAAAATGTAATTATTTTGACCCTGGAAACTACCCTATTTGGTGGCGCTGTCGAAATACCGAAATTCAGTAATTTAGAAATCCATAATTCTGTTTATCTCTTATCAAGTTGCCATAGTACAAGCTGTCTTTAGTTTGGGACTATATGACCGCGTCTGTGTTGTCACAGAATATTATAGCATAGCGCATGAAAAATAAATGTCATCTATACAATAAAATATTACATTTAACGTAGACATTTTTGGTCACTTTACATTTAAATAATTATTCATTTAACAACAAATTCTAGATACATTTAATTCATTTACACTGGAAGTATTGGAACAACAATATAATAATATATGTATTTGCTATAGAATACATTTTGTATACTTTTTTCGTATTATTATAAAACATAGACTAAATACGGTTCAGAGTTAAGTTTTAGACTTATCTGTGGAAAAGTCATCATCCTCCTAGGGTTATCTATGTATATCCGGATTTGACTGAATGAAAACTTTTCCACAGAGCGACTGCCTGTCTGACCTCCGCAACCCACAGGGATAGCGATATTCCATGGTTTAGACTAGTGTCAGTTTATTTAGAGGTACTGAATCCCTATAAAACTGTCAAAGATCTTCATAACAGTCGAGACCGACAGCTTAACATGCTCTGCGAGGCACGGGACAAGCGATAATTAACAATTCAATACACACATAACTCCGAGGTGATACCCTCTGCATGGCAGTCTGTTGGTATCTCCACTAGGCTATCACTGCCTAAAATTAATCTAGGACTAAGTCTCATTATATTTCATCATCAGCCCTTTATACTGTCCCACTGCTGGGCACGGGCCTCATCTCATTATGAGAAGAGTAAGGCCATAGTCCACCACGCTGGCCAAGTGCGGGTTGGCAGACTTCACATGTCTTTGGGGAACATTATGGATTATGGAGAACTCTCAGACGTGCAGGTTTCCTCACGATGTTTTCCTTCACCGATAAGCAAGCGATAATTACCAATTTAATACGCACTTAACTTCGAAAAGTTATTGGTGCGTGGATTCGAACCCGAGGCCTTCTGCGTAGCAGTCCGTCGGTCTCTCCACTCAGCTATCTCTGCTTTTTATATTTAGTCCATGTTTTATAATAAAAGCTTATAAGTTTAAGATCTATACATACATACAATAGAAATGTTTCCAACTAGTCAAATTAGACACTTTTAATGAAATGCCAAAAACAATCTGTTTCTTCTTTGAATAATGAAGACATATTTTTGCATAGATAATTTCGATAGATACCCGTTATTTTCATGAACAATTTTGGAAGAAAATAGATGATTGATTATAAAATTAACTAGTTGTAGCCCACGGCACTACTTATTACAATCATCCATATTTATTAGGAATCGTCAATTTTTATAATAGTATATATTATTTATTTATAAATAAATAAATGTAATGGAAAATAGAAATGCGTCAAAATGAATGTTGTGATTTCACGCCTGAATTGCAGAACTATTTTTGATGAAATTGGAACAAAAATTGTATAGCTTCATACAATTAATAAACATGTAACAGCAATAATTCTTTCAGATATATATATATATATATATTAGAGTAATATAGCCAAATAAAATCGAATAGTTTCTAATGCTAGTAAATAATTTACACGAGTGCAGCCGCGAGTACAACATAGTATGTCAAAATATGATCACTAAAACGTAGTGCAAAAAAAGTAAAGTTACGATAAAGGAATCGTAATATAGCATCAGAAAACCGTATTTTTACGTTTCAATAAACCGGAAACTATCGGTTCAAGTGATAAAAGGTAGACACACCCTATAATCAAGTGAAACAAAAAAAGGCAGTCCTCCAATTAATACAAGCATCAATACGTCATCCCAATACATACATAGACTCACGCCAGTTTCCCGGAGGGGTAGGCAGAGACTACGAAACGCCATTTGCAACGATCCTGACATATCTCTCTTGCTCCATTCACTCCCATCAACTTTCTCATGCATGCTCTTCATCCCAATAAAATTCATCAAAAAGTGTACTCACTTTTTATTCAAATATAGTGACGGATTAGGAATAAAAAGTGTCAATACGCTATTTCATTTCGTAGAAGTCATAAGAGGCGACTAACATACAGGAAGCCAATAGATTTTTTTTATGTTAATAGGCGGCAAACGAGCAGACGGATCGCCTGATGGTAAGCAATTACCGCCGCCCATAGACACAAGCAACACCACAGGAGTCACAAGTGCCGTCCCTTGCGGTTGGAAAAAGGGATAGGATAAGGAGTGGGATGAGGGAGAAGGAATAGGGGATAGGGCCTCCGGCACTCTCACTCTCCGAACGAAACGCAACAGTTTAGGTACTGTTACTTTACGTCGATTTTCTGTGAGAGGGTAGTACTTCCCCGGTCGAGCCGGCCCATTCATGCTGAAATCAGCAAGGCTCTACTACCTGGATAGATACTTTGCGAAGAGACTAAAAACATGCCAGCTGGGACCGACGGCTAATCTGGCTCTCCAGGCACGGAGCAAGCGATAATTACCAATGTACCAACACTGACGATTACAAAGAGTGGCCACGAGTTTTATTGCCCGTTCTTTCTCGTGGTTCTCCCTATTGCTTTGCGAACGAGGCAGTAAATGTAAAAGCATTAAATAATTTACTTTAAAAATTTGACGTTCATAAGCGTCACCTTGTGACCTAGATAAATAAATGATTTTGACTTGGACTGCAATAACTCTGAAAAGCCATAACGCTGAAAAGTCAGTGGTACGCGCCGTGGATTCGAATCCGATACCCTCTGCATGGAAGTCTGTTGGTATCTCCACTAGGCTCAGTAAAGCATCTACGTATTTTTCGAACCGGGACAAGTCTTGATAATGGCGCCCCCTCCCAACAGTTTTCCGACCAGTTCAAATTTTACGCTTTATGCCGTGATATGATTTTGGCGCCTCCATGACGCTGCTGCCCGGGGCAACTGCCCCGGTTAGCCCCCCGTAGATCCGCCACTGACTAGGCTATCGCTGCCTCTGCACCTGATCCGAGGTATGGCGTGTATAATTATGACGACCGGTTGGCGCCGCGAGAGTGTAAGCGACTGCTACGCCGACGGTCGCGGGTTCGATTCCCGCTCAAGTCAATTTACAAAAAAAAAGTATATAATATGTATGTTTATATATTATCTAGTACCCATAGTACAAGTTTCTGCTTAGTTTGGGACTACATGGTGTTTCTGAATGTGGAGAAAAAAAAAATTACCCGGGATCTTCCTTTTTTCGACTTCACCTGCTATATAAGGTGCATCTACCTTTTTTTAAAGATCTAAGCGTCTCATTCACAATTTGTTCAATAGCTCTAATCTCTTTTGGCGCAAAGGAATGTAATAAATCCAATATATAATACACATTACTGGAAATAGTCGCTTAAATTTAATAATAGTTTAACGTCCAGTTCCACCACTGCCTGATCAGTAGCTGATAAAGTATGTGTCAGATAAATTGCAAAGGTAGATAGAAATTTCGCTCTAATTTTGAGTTCTATGTAATAAGTTCATGAAAATTAATATTCCAGATAAATTTCGACTTCATACAATATATATCTGACTACATACAAATTTATTTTTAATGCAGGATTAATCTAGCAGATAAGGCTTATCTGCTTATCTGGAGGTGATAGAGCTGGGCCTAGATATAATTTAGTTATAATAATAATTTAGTCCAGTTATTTCGTCTCCGTTTGCATTTTTAGTTGTTCTTTTAGTCGCGAAATTTCTGCTCCTAAGGTATCCATGTTCTCCTGAAAAAATAAGATAAAATATATTAAAAACATTTTTAATATATGTATACCGTGTATCCGTGTGGTGACGGATTAAGAATACGGATTGTCATCACCCCATCTCATCCAATGGGTGTCGTAAGAGCCGACAGAGGGAGCATATTATGCAGAAAACTGCACTGTAAGAGAAGGAAAACTTGATACAAACCCTATACCAACCCGTTTGGCCAGCGTGGTATAGTAGGCCAATTCCTCCTTTCAAAGGAGAGGCCTAGTCCAGCGGTGGACCGATAAAGGCTGATGATGATACCGTGTATAATTTGTTTCAGTGTTTTCCCTCAAAGTACGCAGGTACTCAGTCTAGGGTTACTAGGGCTAGAAGCTAGCTGTAGGATTTTTTTTATAGACTCACGCCTGTATCCCCACATTTCGCCACACTCACATTTCGCCATGAATTTTTTTAGGTTAGGTTGTTTTAAATGAAGGTATTTTGTCAGAATCAACGTTTAACAGCACTGCAACGTGTCGTGTACAACAGTTAAGTTAGTTTGTAGCTATCAAATAGAGTAAACCGACCGACGTATCGACTGTCATTTGAAATATTGATTTTGACGAAAATGCAAATGAAAACAAATATATAATTTAATTTTGGATTTAAATAAAATTAAAAACTCTAGGAAGCTTCTATATCATGGGCTAAGTACATACTTTTCGGGAAAACACTGATTTATATTACATGGTTTATAAATAAGAAATAATCGCTGAAATGTACAAAATTAGAGCATTATTCTTTTTTGCTGTGATTGATAATGTTCGAATGACGTTGTTTGAGAATAACGCCATCTATCGGTGAATGAGAGAACTAGAAGAGAACTGATATATCAGTGTTTCATCTATCCTCTAATAGATGGCGTTGCTGTTGATTACTAGAACAATGCCACAACGCTAGAATGTTTCGACTGTTGCGAGAATGTTCGGGAATACGCAAGAATGAACTAGTTTGTTATCCGGCCGGTATAAATACCGCGTGAACGCGCGAGTCAGGACATCAGTTTAATTGAATACGCCAAGCGATTAAGAAGCGAAAGAGTGCGAAGATTAAGGAAGTCGGAAGTGTTTAGTGGTATGATATAGTGTTTTAATAAGTGTGTAATTAAGTGTGTGTAAATTGTGTTGTAATAAATAAAGTGAAGTTTAGTGGCATAGTCAGTGGCGTAGCGTGGGTTTTTGCCGCCCGGGGCCGATCAGAAATTTGCCGCCCCCACTTCTTTTAGGTACCCCAATAAATCTGCCAGATGTCTAATGTTTTTCGGGTGTAGGTATGTTTGTATGTTCATTAGCTTGGCTTTACTCCCCCAAACGGCTTGATGGCTTTAAACAAATAAGTTATCTTTTGATTCGTCTCAATTGTAAGCAATAATGCATTGGGTATAGGTGTAGCGACTGCGGAGCTCCATCACAATCCATGGCGCATTTGCTTTCATGCCCTCTTTTGCCCATCTACCTGCATTAAACGAGATCTTAAAGTGGCCTCAGACAATGCCGTTACCATAGCCAAGTTTTGGGAACAGAAAATCTGAACCAGTGACACGATGAAGAAGCATAGGGTATAATATTTTTATAGAACCTTGCTGATTTCAGCATGAAAAGGCGGGCCCGACCGGGGAAGTACTACCCTCTCACAGAAGATCGACGTAAAGTAACAGTACCTAAACTGTTGCGTTTCGTTCGGTGAGTGAGAGTGCCAGAGGCCCTATTCCTTCTCCCTCATCCCACTCCTCATCTTATCCCTTTTCCCAAACCCAAGGGGCGGCAACGTACTTGTGACTTTTGTTGTGTTGCTTGTGTCCATGGGCGGCGGTAATTGCTTACCATCAGGCGATCCGTCTGCTCGTTTGCCGCCTATTAACATAAAAAAGGGAGAAACCTGGCAGGTCTCAGTGGTATTTATATATCGCGAAGGGCCGCGGTCGTTTCTCGACTGCAATATAATTATGTATAGCTTAGTCTAGCTTTCGACGGCTTGTAGAATTTTTAATGTAAAAGCAATCGTAATGACCACAAATGTTTAAAGTCTTATGGTCCCGCCTGGCTCTCATCCGGGATGTCTTTGGTGTAGTGGCGCGTCAGTGTGGCTCTGTGGTCATCAAGACCAGGTCCAATTAGTCTGTTTACGTGCGAGGTATACAATTGTGGATGAAAACTTTCAACCTCCTCGAGATTCTCGAACTTTGGGTTGACGGTTCGGCCATCCGCAGTGGCACCCCGCGTCCTTGCCTCATCAGTCCGAGGGTCTCGCCTGAAAGTTTACACTCCTTTTTTTTTTTCTCTGTGCGTTGATCTCGTCAGGTGAGTTGAGGTCGGCACATATACCTGTATCGTCATTAGTCAACGCCTATTGTAGAGTTTAAGTACGAGGTAGGTAGGTACGCTATCTGGGTCGACACACTATCGACTTCCACAACGTTGTTGACAAGTTTCCTCCTGACCAGGAATCCGACACCACCCAAGAGAGTAGGTCGCCTTCCTGAAGGTAGAAGCAGGACCGCGCCGCCCCTATGTGCTATGTGTGCGGCGCACACAGGCGCCAGGGTAAGAAACCGCGCGACGGGTGAAATGCCAGCGTTAATTATTAAAATTACTTTCGAAAAAGTAAGACAAAAAGGCGCATGGATTTCGCACACAGGCGCTGGATTGGGTCAGCGCGGCACTGGGTAGAACCAGTCACCTGAATCTAGAGTTAACATGTTCTCCCCCTGTCTCGGACTTCTGATGACTCCAGTAGATAGTGACTTAATTCTACCTCAGGCTCGGCGAGGTTTCTGTTCATTTAGTCGTAGTCTGCGTCCGTTGTAGGTCGCCAGGTATAATTAATTTTAGTCGCCTGCTAGCTCGGCGATGTTACAGACCCCATGCGTCGCCGTTACCACCACCGCGTCCTTGACCGGGAATAATGTAGCTGGCGGAAACTGGATCTGAATCTAGGGTAATGGTATTCTCCGCCGAATAGCGTGGCGACCGAGAAATTATGCCGCTGTGTGTTCGTGTGCGTCATGAAGGGCGCAGGGCGTAGCTTCTCGCACCGGTGACGTTGCTGTCCGTCACCGGTTTATGGTATTTACCAACTCCTTATTCTTACAAAAATAAGGAGTTGAGAGGCGAAATCTGTAAGTTTATGGACAAATCCCGCGTCTCGTCCCACAGGGTTGCGTCCAAATATTAGCAGAAGGCGTTTGTCGTATGTGATAGAATTGGCTTTGATTTTAATATAAATATCGTAAATATTGGAGTCAAAGTTCAAATAGCGTGTAGTTAAACCGCAGGTGTGACTGTTGTCTTAGGAGAACCTGTACCTGTTTTCTTCCATATTCAACTATAAAGATTATTTTGTATTTTGAGGCAAATCAAACATAATTTCAATAATTAACACTGTTATTTTATCTGGCGCGCGTTGCCCCTATTGCCCTGGCGCCTGTGTGCGCCAGTACCTACGCCATGGCAATAGGGGCGGCACACATCGCACACAGGGGCGGCTCGGCAGCGATATGTGGATAAATTAAATACTCATAACAGGCTCGCAGATCACCGGAACATTGGACACACGCAAGTCTTCAAGTAATGAAAATAATTATGATTTTGTTTTCGATTGTTGTTCTTTCTACTGCGCCCACGCCGCCATGCGGTCCTGCTGGGAAAGTGTCCGTACGCGCGCCAAGTATTTTAAAATTAGAATTTTTATTTTATTTCTCGCGGCGTCTTTTGCCGCCCCCTTAAATGTGCCGCCCGGGGCCATGGCCCCCCCGGCCCCCCCCACGCTACGCCACTGGGCATAGTGCATTTAATTTATCACCGAACCCCAGCTCGTAACAATAATAATTTTAAGACCGTTCAGGACTCAGGACAAGGTTTCGCAATACATATATGACTTTGATAATGACACACCAGTCGAGCAACGAAAGGAATTCGAAAATAACATCGTATAAAAAGCACACGGTGTAACAGTGCTCAGTCGCTGCCCATCGCTCCGTCAGATGCCTCGTGCGGCGAAACACGTGTCGAAGAATAGTCGACGCATACAGCGGGATACTGCAAGTCAGGTATCTTCCTGGAACCCATTTCTGCACGAATCCAAATATACCTTATCCCTTTTTATCAGAGATGTTCGGTGTTGTCAACCTTTTTCTATTGCAATAGTTGAGGTGGTCAATCCGAGGCGAGTTTTGTTCCTATTTCCTAGTATAAATGTTAGTATTAATGTACTTTGAGCATAATATTCTGAAGCGTGTCTTCGAGTACAGCTTGTAAAAGTCGATTCATCTCTAAAGACAGTTCTGCCGTCATTCCGCCGCGCGCCGCACCACCGCTATACAACCGCCATACGTAATGTAATATACCTTGAGCGTGATATTCTTCAGTAACAGTTGACAGTTTATTTGTGGCGAACACCCTACAACCGACATACGACGCTACACAACCGCCATACATAATGTTACGTACCTTGAGCGTGATATTCTTAAGTAGCGTGTCTTCGACAACGGCCTGCAGGCGGCGATTCATCTCAAGGGACAGTTCAGCCGTCATTCCGCCATACCATCGCTATACGTCCGCTGTTAAGCCGCCATTTATAGGTATTTTATAGGTAAGGTATAGAGCTTGAGCGTGATATTCTTAAGTAGCGGGTCTCCCAGTACGGCCTGCAGGCGTCGATTCATCTCTAAAGACAGCTCAGCCGTCATTCCGCCACACCACCGCTATACAACCGCCATTTATACTATACCTTGAGGGGATATTGTTAAGTAGTGTGTCTTCGAGTAGAGCTTGTATACGTCGATTCATCACTAAAGACAGTTCTGCCGTCATTCCGCCGCACTACCGCTATACAACCGCCAACATAATGTTGTATACCTTGGGCGTGATATTCTTCAGTAGCAGTTGACAGTATATTTCTGGCGAACACCCTACAACCGACATACGACGCTACACAACCACCATACATAATGTTATATACCTTGAGCGTGATATTCTTAAGTAGCGTGTCTTCAAGTACAGCTTGCAGCCGGCGATTCATCTCAAGGGACAGTTCTGCCGTCATTCCGCCGGGGTCGCCGCCCCAAACTGCCGCCATTGCACCACCGCCCAAACGCGCTATCTCCTTCTGCAATCACAATGCATATGTATAAATACAATTTAAGTGATTTTTTTTGTTTATAGACTCACGCCTGTATCTTTGAAGGGGTAGGCAGTGGTGTAATATTACACCCACATTTAAATTATTTTTGTGACCATAATATTGTATGCCTTGCAGGCGGAACATAGCTGAATACAAACATTTTTGTCAAACGTCCTCTATCTAGACCTATTAAAAAATAAAACAATCACATTAATAAATAAATTATTAATAAACCATAATCATTTTATTAATAAACCTATAAATAAAATGATTATTATTATTTGGCCATGAATTTTTAGGTCCCGCGTATTAGGGGCGAGCCTATTGCCGTTACCGGGCACATCACCAGACTCCGTGCTGCTTCTGAGAATTGAGAAAAACTCAGAAGCACTTTTGCCCGACCCGGGAATTGAACCCGGGACCTCCGATCAGCAGACGCATACGCATACACTATCCACTGAACCACGGAGGTAGTTAATTTAAGTGTTTGTCTGAGATTTTTTAACCACTATGTTTTTTCAAGTGCATAATTATAATCTTAATATATAAAATCCTTGCGTTACTGACTGACTGACAGACACGCTACAGCCGAAACTATTAGGCGCAGGAAGCTGAAATTTGGCATGTATGTTCCTTGGGGACCGTTGGGGTGCACTAAGAAGGGATTTCCCGAAATTCCCACGGGATCAGCCAAAACGGGTAAATTTTAAAAAAATGCAGGCGTAGCTGCTGGCGTCCTCTAGTTAGTTATACGATAGTAGATCATAAAACTTTATTGATTTTTATCTGTCCATTTGTCTGAACGGAATGGTTGAACCGATTTTAATGGGGCTGCAGTTGTCTTCTTCTCACCTCCCTTGTGAGGGTGCTGGGGAAATCTATTGGAAATGTTTTTCCCTTAGGTGGTCTTCAACGCGGCCCACTGCTATGGGCCGGTCATTGGTTTTGTCGCCCTCGAGGCTGACCAGCCGGGTGTGTCCCCGTTAGGGGAGGTTTTAATGGGACTTTCACTGGAAGATAGCGGAATTCGTAGGGCAACATATAGGCTGTAATTTGACCCGGTAGGTGGCGCTATTGTCGAGAGTCAAGCGGAAACAGAGAGTAATACTACAACACAACTAAATCTTATAATAATATATAAAACTGAAGAGTTTGTTTGTTTGTTTGGTTGAACGCGCTAATTTCGGGAACTACTGGTCCGATTTGAAAAATTCTTTTAGTGTTAGATAGTCCATTTATCGAGGAAGGCTGTAGGCTATATTACATCACGCTATGAGTGACCAGTAAGCCTAAATAACGCGGGTGTAACCGCGGGCTCATCTAGTAATATACATAATACAACTAAATTACCTTTGTCAGTTTTCGTTTGGGCTTCAGCAGCAAGAACAAAATAGCAGTAATGAAAATAATGCAGTAGGTACATATGGTAAAATAGCTTAAAGTAAACATCTAATGATAGAAAGGGCTTAGGTTCAATACCTACACATGGCAGTAATGAATGATCTAAGGTTTTTGGGTTTGATACCTACGCATGGCAGGAATGAATCATTTATTTACAGCAAAAACATTTTAACTACAACCTATTATCGACCCGGTTGGCGTAGCGGGTGTGTAAGCGACTGCTATGCCGGCAGTCGCGCGTTCGATTTCCGCTGAAGTCAAACATTTGTGTGAACAAGTTTGTTCGTCTTGGTCTGAGTGTTTTTATGTATAATATGTGTGTAATTACAAAAAAGGGCATATAAGTATGTTCAACCATTGTCTAGTAACCATAATACAAGCTCTGCTTAGTTTGGCACTAGATGGTGTTGTGTGAATGTGTGAGAATATTATTGTTACCGACGGGGGATCGGAATTGGAAGTGAATCACCGACTAACGCAGTTGACTCTTTAATGAGCAAAACGCAGCCTAGACTTCCTACGATGTGTCAGATGTTTGACGGGGATAGCACTAACACTCCACCACACTTTACGAGTTCAACTTATGCACTTCACTGCTACTTTATTTCACTACTAGAGGGTGGCCACAGCTAAGCCCGCACATAATTTTTTTAATGAACGTCTGCTGCCCGATACCTTGGCAAATTGAGGAAATTTCTTACTCTACGGTTTCCAAGACGTAGATGCAAAATTTTTGCTTTCTACACCTAAGTTGTGTAAGTGTAGTGTGAGTGTAGTGTAAGTGTAGTGTGAGTGTAATGTGAGTGTAGTGTAAGTGTAGTGTGAGTGTAGTGTAATGCAGTGTAAGTGTAGTGTGAGTGTAGTGTGAATGTAGTGTAAGTGTAGTGTAAGTGTAGTGTAAGTGTAGTGTGAGTGTAATGTGAGTGTAGTGTAAGTGTAGTGTAAGTGTAGTGTGACAGTAGTCTGAGTGTAGTGTAAGTGTAGTGTGAGTGTAGTGTACGTGTAGTGTAATGCAGTGTAAGTGTCGTGTAAGAGTCGTGTAAGTGTAGTGTAAGTGTAGTGTAAGTGTAGTGTAAGTGTAGTGTGAGTGTAGTGTAAGTGTAGTGTAAGTGTAGTGTGAGTGTAATGTGAGTGTAATGTGAGTGTAGTGTAATGCAGTGTAAGTGTAGTGTGAGTGTAGTGTGAATGTAGTGTAAGTGTAGTGTAATACAGTGTAAGTGTAGTATGAGTCTGGTGTAAGTGTAGTGTAATGCAGTGTAAGTGTAGTGTGAGTGTAGTGTGCGTGTAGTGTAAGTGTCGTGTAAGTGTAGTGTAAGTGTAGTGTAAGTGTAGTGTAAGTGTAGTGTGAGTGTAGTGTAAGTGTAGTGTAAGTGTAGTGTGAGTGTAGAGTAAGTGTAGTGTTAGTGTAGTGTAGTGCAAGGGTAGTGTGAGTGTAGTGGAGTGCAAGGGTAGTGTGAGTGTAGTGGTGTGCTTGGGTAGTGTAAGTGTAGTGTGAGAGTAGTCTGAGTGTAGTGTAAGTGTAGTGTACGTGTAGTGTAATGCAGTGTAAGTGTCGTGTAAGTGTCGTGTAAGTGTATGTAAGTGTAGTGTAAGTGTAGTGTAAGTGTAGTGTGAGTGTAGTGTAAGTGTCGTATAAGTGTAGTGTGAATGTAGTGTAGTGCTCGGATATACCTTATGTTCATCCCGCTGCGTGTTGGCGATCGCGCCGGCAGGCAGGTCAGCAAGCAGGCGACGCAGCAGGCGCGACTTGTCGCGCAGCTCGCGAGTGAGTTGGCGCGCGTGCTCCTCTAAGAACTCGCAGCGCTCACTACGCCGCGCCGCCGCGCGTTGGAGCGACACTATGCGCTCGATCAGCGCCTGACGATCCGGCTCGCGGGACTAAGTGCAAATAATGTCTGTCAGTAATGTACACATTGACAAGTCAAGCAACTGCAAATTAAAACAAGCAAGCGTGCTGCAACTGTTTACAGTTACAGTACGATCTTGATTCTTGTATTCGATGGCATAAGGCTCAAAGTTCAAAGATTCTAGCTTGTCGTTTTGCCGTGTGTATTAGTGATAAAAAATAATACAAGTTGTAACCTTAAAGATAGCATACCCATAGCCTTGCCCTTCTTGAATAAATTACCTCTATTCAATCGGTTCGATTAAAGTCTTGCCAACCGGCTCGCGGGACTAAGTGCACATTAATGCGGGTAAGTGCATACAGCTAAATGTCAAACTTAACAATGTTGTTTCTTGTTTCCTACGTCATTAGGTACGAAGGTCAAAGTTTCTAGCTTGTCGTGTTGTTTATCTCTATTCGATCGGCTCAATAATTGAAGTCTTGCTATCCGGCTCGCAGGCCTAAAAGGTATAGGCTAATGTTAGTTAGTATTGGGGAGGCCGTCTACGTCGTACGTCGAACAGTGGTCGTCAATACGCTGGTATGACGAGTATTCGCGGAGCCTAAGAATAAGAAAATAATGTTAGTAACTGTGCTTGCCTAGCTTACGAACCGTATGCAATAGGGAAGATTACTGCCAAGTTAAACCACCAGATGGCCGTATCACCGACTACAGTAAACAATTAATTTTGGCAAGTATGACATTTGAGTGACAACTTGACAACTCGTTTAGACTTTAAACTTTGGATGCGCGATCTCATTATCTCATCTCAACCAAGTCACTAAAACAGGAACATTGTACCATTTTTATTTTTATTGTTATTTACGTATATGAGAACTGTTCTGTCTATTTAAATAAGCATAGATATATTGTTGTCTTGTTGATGACAATATTTGAAAAGTGCGCTACTAAAGTTTGTTTACTGTAGTTGCTCGTGCTGCCATCTGCGTCGAGCTTTGCGTAATGTTCCCTATAAGAACGTCAACAAATTTTGATGGTGATGACTTGACGGTATTACACAAAATTATTCAGATTTTATTTTGGTGTACAATAAGTGTAATCTATCTAAGTGTTATGTTTCACATTGAATTCTCGTCTCTCATACTGCCTGTATTGTAACCTGATAGTCAAAATTGAATTAGTAGTGTTACATCAGAGACGAATACTCGTCACTCATACTGCCTGTATTGTAACCTGATAGTCAACATTTAATTAGTAGTGTTACATCAGAGACGAATACTCGTCACTCCTACTGCCTGTATTGTAACTTACTACTCATTACTACTCAAAATTGAATTAGTAGTGTTACATCAGAGACGAATGCTCGTCACTCATACTGTCTGTATTGTAACGTACTAGTCAAAATTGAATTAGTAGTGTTACATCAGAGACGAATGCTCGTCACTCATACTGTCTGTATTGTAACCTACTAGTCAAAATTGAATTAGTAGTGTTACATCAGAGACGAATGCTCGTCACTCATACTGTCTGTATTGTAACCTACTAGTCAAAATTGAATTAGTAGTGTTACATCAGAGACGAATGCTTGTCACTCATACTGTCTGTATTGTAACCTACTAGTCAAAATGTAATCTGTAGTGCTACATTACAGGAGATTGCTCGTTAGACATACTGCCTCTATAGTAATCTAATGCTCAAAATTGAATCTGTTGTGTTACATTACAGACGAATGCTTCTTAATCATACTGCCTGTATTGTAAGCTAATGTCCAAGATTGAATCCAATGTGTTACATTACAGGCAAAAGCTCGTGAGACATACTGCCTCTATAGTAACCTAATGCTCAATATTGAATCTGAAATGTTAGGGTGTGCAGACACCCTCGATTGCCATGCCCTGTTTGCTCATACGTCATACCTTTATATTACTAGCGAATGTTCGCAGTGAGCGAACCCCTTAGGTATACCCTATCAAAACAATGGGACTTCAATCTTTACAAGCTCACTTTGGCCAAGACTATATCTAATTTAAAAACATATTATAATTATAAGCAACATAGCTATAAAATGTACTTATAAAAATTACAACATTTACACTAACAAATCTAATTGAAAAGAACATTTTATTTTGTATATGTAAACAGGGAAAATGGAAAGATCTTGGGTGGCAAGACTCAATTTTGGTCGCTGCGCCACTACGAACGAATGAATTAATATTAAAACAAGGGTATAGAAATGACACCCAAACTTTCGAAATATAAAAACAACATAATCCCATTCGCTGTCCGGCGCGAGACACATTAAAAATCAATTGTTATGAATCATATATGATACACGGGACAGGGAAACTGTTATTCATCTTCTTAGCGTTATCCCAGTTTCAGTCTGGGGTCCGCTTTCTTGTCTAACCGGATTTGGCTGAATATTAGCTTTTCCACGGAGCGACTGCCTGTCTGACCTCCGCAACCCGAAGGGATAGCGATATTCCATGATTATAGACTAGTGTCAGTTTGTTTAGAAGGTACTAACGCCCTGTAACGACTGTCAAAGATCTTCATGACAACCGGGACCGACGGCTTAACGTGCTCTCCAAGGCACGGGACAAGCGATAATTAACCATTCAATACGCACATAACTCCGAAAAGTCATTGGTGCGCGCCGTGGATTCGAACCCGATACCCTCTGCATGGCAGTCTGTTGGTATATCCACTCGGCTATCGCCGCCTAGGGAAACTGTTATTGCAACTAAAAAATTGTAGACTATTTACTAAAAAAAAATTTACATACTACTAAGGGACAGCGCTATGTGCAGCGGCGAGCATTTCTCACTGTCAAAATATTACCGACATTGTTCTTATATTGACATAGCCAATGACGAACTCAATTATAACATAATAGATGAAAGAATAGACATGAAAGTAGAATAAATTAGAGCACTGAGAAGTATGTGTGGAGTGTCTTTGAACGACAGAGTAAAGAATTATGTGATAAGAGAGTGTTGTGGGGTACAAGAAGATGTAGTGAAAACCATTGAGAAAGGTATGCTAAGATGGTTTGGGCACATGGAGAGGATGGATGACGAAAGACTGACCAAGAAGTTATTTCAAGTCAAGTGTGAATGGGACAGGAGGAAGGGGAAGACTTAGACGGCCGTTCTCTGACCAGATTGGAGACATCCTAAAATCAGGACAGGTTAGAAGTACTCTTAACTGAAGAGCATGCATGAGAAATTTGATGGGAGTGAATGAAGCAAGAGAGATATGTCAGGATCGTTGCAAATGGCGTTCCCTAGTCTCTGCCTACCCCTCCGGGAAACAGGCGTGAGTCTATGTATGTATGTATGTATAGTTGTTTATGTGTGGGCGTGCTGTAAACATTGATTAGTTAATGATTTTGGACATTATTCAATAAAGAACAATATCGACAGTTGTTTGGCAGTGAAAACGCGCTGCACTTTGCTATATGTACCTATGTGCGCAGGCCCTTACTAATTTAAGTTACGTTATAATACTACTACTTTATTTTTGTAAAATACTAAAATCGAAGAACAAAATTACTTAAAATAATAGCAATATCGCTAACCATTGTGAAAAATTGACCAAACAGACTGGGAAATGTAATCTGTGAAAATATAACGTTAAATCAAATTAAAAATAAATTAAATAATTATTATAGTGTATCACCGTTAGAGAAGACGGTTGCTCCTGGGTTTTGCGTGGAAATAAAATAACTTTTATTAAAAGGCTTGTACAATCAAACAAGTCGGCGCTGGACCAGTTAGAAAACAAAAATCTTGGCTCGCTCATAGGGTAGAGGCACAATAGAAACTGGTTTTGTATACGAGTGTCAATGTGCGTGTAAAGTAGCACTGGAAGCGACCGATGAGCTGAGCGATTCTCGCCCTTATGGTGGTCTAGCGGGAAGTTGTTCGTCTGTACCTAGCTAAATTTACTTTTGTCAAAAATCCAAAAAAGGGTAAGTAACTACTATCTTTCACCTAGGCCTGCAGTCAAATGGGATTCGATTATCGGTATCTCTAATTACTAGGTGCTAAAATGTATGGAACTGACATAGGCTTTTGGTATATCACGTGGTCAACGAAGAAGGAATTGCTTATGTTACCATGGCAACCAAGCGTTAGCGAAAGTAGAAAACAAAGCGAATGCCATTTGCCTAGGCCCTCTGGTTCTGTTATACAATTGTGCAAGTTAAAAGTGTTATTTTTTGAGATAATT
Source organism: Euclidia mi (assembly GCA_944739405.2). Lineage (NCBI taxonomy): Eukaryota > Metazoa > Arthropoda > Insecta > Lepidoptera > Erebidae > Euclidia > Euclidia mi. Next base: position 10,692,646 of record OX123209.2, on the reverse strand, counting down.
GTGTGAATTGTAAAATGTAATTCCTATTTTTACATAATTTCTAAGTAGTGGTTTAGATTAGTACATACCTGTATGTCTGGCAGTGCTTCGCCGTGCCCGTTCTGTAGTCGCTCGTCTTGAGCGCTCTCGCCACTGCTTAGGGAAGACACCGAACCTGGGACAGCGGAGATAATTACCTTCAAACATTACTTGAACATAGTCGCGCTTTCATACACCAAAGTTAAACCACCTTGTTTTGTGCAAGGACTGATTTTGTTTTATAAAGGGACTGATTTTGTTTTGTGCGGGGGCTGATATTGTTTTGTGCAAGGACTGATTTTGTTTTATGAAGGGACTGATTTTGTTTTGTGCTGGGCTGATTTTGTTTTGTGCAAGGACTGATTATGTTTTGTGCAGGGGCTGATATTGTTTTGTGCTGGGCTGATTTTGTTTTGTGCAGGTACGGATTTTATATTATGCTTAGACTGATTTTGTTTTGTGCAGGGGCTGATTTTAGTTTCGGCGGAATCTGACTTTGGTTTGGGGAGGGACTAATTTTGGTTTGTAGATTAAGGAGGGCTAATAAAGTTTAAATAATTACCCCATTGAGTAATAATACATAAATTACAGATAACGAAAGTATGACTGATTTAAAAAACATCTCCGAGATAATATTTTTGGGTAGTATTTATTACGGGTGCATATAAAGGCTATGTTTATTACGATATACTGACCAGTTCTGGTAGAGGGCGCGTCGGGTGGCGGTAACTTCGCTTCAAGTTGCTCACAGCGCTTCAAACTGCGCTGTAACTCGCGGTTTAGCTCCTGTAATAAATTAAACATGAAATATTTAATCGTATTGAACGATTTAATTTATATATCGCCCATTTAAAATAATAATTTTGACTGCACGTTTGGTGTAGCTGCTTAAGCAGTCGCCTCGTCGCTTGACACTGCGCCTAGTGTTATATAATAATAATAATATATTTATTTATTCACACAGAGTCCATGATGTTAATAACAATTTGCTTAACCTATGTTAGTAATTATATTTAGCTAAGTAGCTTATAATATATTGAAGAGGTTCACCAGAGTCCCGGTCAAGTGACCAAGACTCGAATGAACCTCCTCAATATGTCCGAGTTATACTTCTCAGAAATTACCTTTAGGATGCTATTAGGGCATACCAATGTATCATACATAATTAATATCTGTCTATAACGGTAGTGATGAAACAAACTCACTTTGATAGCACTCGCGTGTTTCTTCTTGAGCACGCAGTTTTCTCCCTTCTCCCACTCCAACTTCTTGTTCGCTTCTGCTAATTCTTCTGTCAATTCGGCCACCTGAAAGTCACAATACATATTTTATTTATCACCGAAGGCCTCCAAACATGGACTAGGTTGGCGTCTATTCATTATATTGGTACATGTTGATAATAATTATAATATACGTAATTACGACTTATTTTTTTGTGTCGGGTTGGAAAATCCTCATGGAGTCCCTCCGCCCTGGGGGAAGTACGAAGGGGACTGTCAGACTCTTACTGACTAAAAACCAACCCGTGTTCCTCATGTACCCGTGTGTCGGAGGGTCGGATATCGCTGATGCATTCCTCGCTACCCCCCGACGGGTATTGGCCCGCCAGATGGTCAGGCGGGCCCCGCACAAAACCCCCTTGGCGGCGGATGAAGGTGTTGGACTCCGCCGCCAAAACACTCAGAGGCCGCAGAGGCAACGCAACACCGCATTTCCTCTTCTTCTGCGGCCCCACCGCGACGCATCGAATGGTGCGCTCCCATTTGGTCGCGGGAGATAGGGCGCGCGGCAACGCAACACCGACACGCCTCTCCTCCCGCGACCGCGCCCGACTGCGAGGGACAGAAGAACTGTCGCTCGCACCCGCCCCTCTGGACGCATCCTGCGCAGGCCTCCGTCAAGCCCACGCGGAGCGTCCCCTCCTGGATCCCTCTTAGCTTCACCGCGGGTGACCAATCCACGGTTACTGAGCCCCCCCACCACGATAAGGTGGAGATCCCACGGGGGGGACCTAATTACGACCTAACTGAATGATTGCGGGGAGACGAATGCTATGTCGCGCTTACACAAAAGTGCACCTTGTAATCAGCAGCCGTTACAATATTTCTGAGCCCTTTTAAGTCACTTTTTTAATGTTTGTAAAGTCTTCAGCGAACCAGGGTTTATTTTTAGTGCCGGAATTGTCCTATAAAAACCAGTTTTCTACCAGTCAACTTTAGGGTGATGCAGGGATGATAGTGGCAGGTGTGTTTTAGAGACGAAAACAAGAAAACTAAATATAACAATAAAATATTTTGCAAGGTAATACATACATATTTGCGAATATAAACGGCCTATCCATACATACAAAATACATACATACATATTGAAATCGAGAAAATTATTTAAACAATTTGAATTAAATGTGTAAATTCATTACTATTATATTTACCTTTCTAGCTAGTACCCTGTTCTCCTTATTCCGTCTCTCCGTCTCCTCTGTAAGGGACGTTCTCAACTCGCTGCATTCTGCTTCTAACGCGGCCACTCGCTCCCGCAAAGATGTGTTGTCCATACTAAGTGCACGGGCCTGGAACAAAGTATTAAACGTCATGAAAAGTTCATCATCATTTTCAAAGCTGAAAGACGTCTGCAGCTAGACATAAACCTCCCCCAAGGCGCACCAAATATACCGATTCTCGCATTAACTCGCTATTCGCGATCCCAATAACATGGTGGTCCACCTTGAAAGAGACCTACCTTTGATACAACGTACAGTGCGGTTGATAAGAGTGACATGTTAAGTGGAGGTGCCTCGTGAACACATGATTATGCAGGTTTTGGATATTTTTATGATTCGTTGAATGTAGTTTTACATTATTTATCCCTGATCGTATCATTGTTCACTTGTCACCTTCACAATCTTTTTTAACCTATTGGTTTCTGATACATCTATACTACTGAGCTATAGTGTTTTATTATTGTTGTATTCGCATGTTTTGTTTTATTTATTTTTTCTTTCATTTATTTCCAATCAGTGACGCAAAGTGTTTTGGCTGTGTCAGCAATCATTATTATTATTATATTTGAACCACACTAGCAGCTTATTAAGCAGATGCGTGTGTATTTTGAGACTTGGAGATTTTGTCGAGTCTATTCTTAAAATGTGAATGTGTTCAATGTGGGTGCCATAACAACATTTTCTGGGAGCTTGTTCCACTCCTTGACAACACGGTTAGGTAGAAAGTGTTTCAAAGGGTTGAGTTTCGACTGAGTCTGGCGTAACTTTAACGGGTGCCCTCTGAGGTGTTTATTTTCATTTGCTACATACAGTTTTTTAATCCTGTCATCATCATAGTACCTATTCAGTATCTTATACGTCTCGATGAGACTTCCTCTCTGTCAGCGGTTCTCAAGAGTCATGAGGCCAAGTTCCTTTAATCGCTGATCATAGGTTTTGTTTTTTAGTTGGTGGACCATTTTAGTAGCTCTTCTCTGTACATTTTCTAATAGAATCACGTCTTTCTTAAAATAGGGGTCCCACACAACATACGCATACTTGAGGAGAGGTCTTATATAAGTTTTATAGAGCATACAAAATGTTGTGGGATTGAGACATCTGAACACTTTTCTTATTAGATACAACATGGAGTTAGCTCTTTTCATAATTTTCACTATATGGGTTTCCCATTTCAAATCCTTGCTTACTGTCACGCCAAATCTGTCTGCGTATTTACTGGTGTCAATTGTTGCTGTCCTAGGTAGTACGGTACACAAGGATTTGTCCTACCTATGTGCAAGACAGTACACTTGGCAGAATTAAGCGATGACAGCCATTGCTTGGTCCATTCAAGGATGACATTCAAGTCAATCTGAATTTCTTTATTTCATTCGATTGTACACATGGATTACTAAAAAATGTTGTATCATCAGCAATGATCGGAGTAGGTAGATTGATTTTTGGTACTTGTATCATAAATACACACAGAAAGAATAGTATGGATAAGCCATTTTTCCGAAAAGTAATTCCGGTATTTCCGGATTCAATTAAATATTGGTAATGTTGGTAGTGATATTATTACTACTCAATTCAAAATTTAAAGGATGGTATCAAAACAAAATAATTTGTTATTTGCTTATCTGTTGAATAATAAAAAAACAATCGAATTCCGATCGAAGCTTTAATACTTTTATTTTTAGCCTTTATACGGCCACAACTTTTTATAAATTATTGCACTTTTACAAATTTCAATATTTTTGTAGTGGTCATGGTAATTTACAAGGGTAGAATGAATAAAAAGAGTAAAAATAACATTCTTTATTGTCAAATATGTATATATTACATATTTTTTTCCCGAGTGTCAGACTCTTACTGACTAAAACCCACCCGCGTTCCATCAAGTGACCTTTGCGTTCCAGGGCCACGGTAACTCTTCGTAAATTCCGCAACCCTGGCAGAATACAATTTCTACCTAAGTTCCGTTTTTTTTTAATAATCAACCATTTCCGGAGGAATGTCCATATTAATATACAGGGTGGCGCTTGCATAGGGGCATTGATTTAAAACGGACGTAGCATTGATGCCTATAAAATGTTTTATATCAACAAAAAAGGTCATGGGGCCAAAATAAAATAATAAAATTTTCAAACAAAATAAACTATAAAATATGAGTAGCATAACGAAACACCATTTGTAGACCAATATGACATTAGGTTTCTGACCATTGTAAGAACGGCAACGTGTGCTATGCGGCAGACGATGCCACGGAGGTAGTTCACATTTATTGACGAATTACCTATTTCAGTAATTCTACACATCACTCCAATGTTTGGTCACTCATTAGGCAAGCACTGGTGTCTTTTTCATATCAACAAAAACCCACTTAACACAAACCCACGTAAAAGGTAGCACAAAATTTTCAAATTCTCAAAATGGCCGCCATTGTTATCACGAATTACCTATTTCAGTAATTCTACAAATCACTCTAATGAAAGTTCAGTGATTAGGAAAGCACTGGTGTCTTTTTCACAACAAGAACCCACGTTACACAACCATATCCGCATATTCGGACGACATAAAGTTTGTCATTATTAACACAAATAATGCAAAAATGACGAATGATAAAGTTCACTAAACAACAACACAATTAAATAACACAACTAAATACAATCACACAATTCAATACCAAAAACAACTGTCGCATAAAGATAAGCGCGCGCGCAACCTGATCGACTGTTTTTGCGGCACTAAATGACAAACCTTTGATGAGTCACCGATCACCGAAGGGCCGCTGGCGCCGACATGTCTAGGATAAGAAATAGAGATGCGCAATAGGTACTATGAATGTCGATATTTTTGACACGTTAATACGTTAACAACAAAATAACACAAAATGTTTTTATACAACGAACTATGCATTCTTACTTGTATTAACAATAATGCTATTGCTTAATTGTGTTGCTAATACGACACAGTTAAACAAGTTTATGAAATATGCCGCACATACTTCAATTAGTTCAGTAGTTTAGTTTTAGTACATAATTATTATAATTCTTAAGTAGATTGTTGAACCCATTAGACCATTTAAAAAATGCCTTACGGAAAGAGCTAAAATAGTCAATAATTATTAACTTATTTCAAATGATTAAATAATTGAATATCTTTACATGTTTATCATTGTTTACCTATTAAAAAACGTCGCCTTTATTTGTACCACACTTTGAAATTTTCGAACGTAAAGTTATTGATAAGACGATTACATTAACGTTAAATACAATCAATGTCGATACAAATACAAAAAATAAACAACTAACTTTTACGGTGCGTATTTTTTATCGATACTATTGACAATATTTTGTTCATAATTGGGCAACTCTATTTGGCTCGACTATGTTTGTCCTTGTCATACGTAGTGCATTTACTGTGCATACGTAATCAGATGTTTTGGTGCTTGCGGAACCGATCCATTTTATTATTATGTAACTTTATTGAAAAGGTAATTAGGAAGTTTCAAAAGTTTTGTTCTGTTAAAAATGTTACGCATTATCTTGGGCGCAAAAACCTACAACAACGAGTCTTAGGAAGGTACCTTCGAGGCGAAGCGACGTTGCACGAAGACGTCATCGTGCTAAGTCGTCGAAGGGTCAACGCAGACAGAGAGGAATAATCCCCGCGCGGTCTCGGGCATTTTCTTTACGGAATGCGTATGCTCAAGATTGCGCGCGACCTCGCGAGCCTGCGTGAGTAAAACGTTCTGGGTTACCACTCTACAGTAAATATTTTGTCGCGAAAGTTCGTTAAACCCTGAAAATACGCGTACGACGCGGGCGCCGACTCGACTTTGCGCGGGGATTTCCGCGTATCTTCGAGGACGCGCGAATATTTTTTATCAGGTTCAAGCATTTATGAACTTTATTGTAAAAACATTAAAGTTTATTTTCACAGGACTGCCTCGTAGGTCTCGCGGCATAAATGTGCGCGTGGGATTGGGAGGTCTCGGGTTCGATTCCCGGGTCGGGCAAAGTGTTATTGGGTTTTTCCGCTAGGAAATTCTCAGTAGCAGCACGGAGTCTGGTAATGTGCCCGGTACGGTAATAGGCTCGCCACCTATTACGTGGGACTAAAATAAATCTGGCGAAATGTGGGTGTAATATTTACACCTCTGCCTACCCCTTCGGGGAAAACAGGCGTGAGAATATAAATAAATAAAAAAATATTTTCAAGTGCGTTGATAAAATCCTCTCCGCTGCGCTCCGTTCTGTGTGCGCTGAGCCTAGCTTCGGATGACGTCGAGGCGTCGCGTCGTGAGTAGTACCTAGCGAGTCGCGGCGCGCAATGTAGGGTCGTTGACCGTTTTGTATCAGCTGTATGGAACTCAAAGCGTGTGCAAAAATTGCGGAACTTAAAATCGATATTGTGGCTAAACTACTGCACCAATTTCATTGATTTTTGGTACAAGGCTTAAGAATGATGTAAGCTATGCCTTTGTTCAAAAAGTGCCGCTATGCAAGCGCCACCCTGTATACGTTTCGGATCAATGACGTCATTTCAATCTACCTACTCCGATCACTGATCATCAGCAAACAATGAAAGCGGTAGATGTAATGTGCTGTTCAGGTCAGTCAGATACAGTTTAAAAATCAATGGCCCGAGCACAGATCCCTGCGGCACGGCGCTCCATACCGGATGCGCTGTAGATAACGTATTTCCAATACGTACAGAACATTTTCTTTGGGATAAGAAGTCACTAATCCAGGCAATATCTTGCCTCGTAATGGGACACGATCGAAAGCTTTCTCATAATCAAGATAGATCACGTCTGTGGGTTGCCCCTTGTCATGATTTTTCACCCATTCATTGACACACATAAGAAAATTTATGGTAGCTGAACGTCTTGGAACATAACCATGTTGTTCATCCTGTATAATGTGTTCGTGCTTAAAAAACAATCTAAGTGTTTCAGCTATAATTTTTTCCATACATTTACATAACACACTCGTTAGACTTATAGGTCTGTAATTTGCTGGTAATAGCTTGTTCCCTTTCTTATAAATCGGTACTACAGTAGCATTCTTCCAATCGTCAGGCAAGAGCCCAGTTTCCAAGAATATATTCATAATCTTTGCAATGTTCTCAGCAACTGTAGATGAATTTTTTGGCGGCCTCCCTGCGGCCGCAGGTTTCGGCCTCGGCCGCTAACTTATGTGTGATGTGATGTGATGTGATGACTGACCTCAGCCTCGGAGCTGTGTGCCGCAGCACTGTGCGCCACATGCGCGGCAGTGAGCGCCGCAGCGTGTTGCAGCGCGGCGGCCTCCCTGCGGCCGCAGGTCTCGGCCTCGGCCGCTAACTTATGTGTGATGTGATGTGATGTGATGACTGACCTCAGCCTCGGAGCTGTGTGCCGCAGCACTGTGCGCCACATGCGCGGCAGTGAGCGCCGCAGCGTGTTGCAGCGCGGCGGCCTCCCTGCGGCCGCAGGTCTCGGCCTCGGCCGCTAACTTATGTGTGATGTGATGTGATGTGATGACTGACCTCAGCCTCGGAGCTGTGTGCCGCAGCACTGTGCGCCACATGCGCGGCAGTGAGCGCCGCAGCGTGTTGCAGCGCGGCGGCCTCCCTGCGGCCGCAGGTCTCAGCCTCAGCGCGCGCGGCCGCTAGCGCCTCCTCAGCCGCGGCTGCGCGCGCTGCCTCGCGCTTTAGCTGGACACTAAGCGAGGCAGACAGCGCCGCCTGAGCTCGAAGCGCGGCTAACTCCGCCGCCTCCTCTTCCAGGCGGAGGTTGCTTACTTTTAGATGTTCGACCTGGAAAGAAAAACAAATGCGTCACGGCAACACACTGTCAAGTATACGCAAAATTCGCAAGTATCTGGTAACAGTGTGATAGCCAAGTGGATAATGCACTCGCTTCACATTCAAAGAGCATGGTGTCAAACCCCGCACGGAATAATGATTAAAATATTGAAAAATGTTTTATAGATTGTTGAAATATTTCGAGCAAAAATTCTAGTTAATACTGGTACTGGACAGATTGAAAAGAGATAGCAAATGCGAATAAAAGACAAACGAAAAGACGGCAGAAAAGAGTATCGAAATTAGTATATCTAGCACGGTATTATGGTCATAAATGCCGTAGTAGTCTCGCTAAGCGCCTTTTAGTGGCACACTGAAGAAAATGAAGGAAGAATAGAAGTAGTGAAGTGAAACAGTAAAGTAGAAAGTGCTGTTCAGTGTTGGTACTATCCACATCGATCGTCGGCACTCGGCAGACGCGTCGTGGGAAGAGTCTTGCTAGACTGTATCTGCGAGACTTGATAGTCTTGCTAGACTGTATCTGGGAGACTTGATAGTCCGGCTCGACCCAAGTATACTTGAGTCCGGTCGCCAGGTCACAGAAGAACCAATACAGCTCCCTACCCGTTTCCTCACCTTCCCATTTCTGTTACCATGCGGCAACAGCGTCCTGCGAAATTTGCCTAGGCTTTGAATTTGTCATCGGCTAGGTATCGACAATCGTCGATCCTAACCGCTCGGCTACCTCGACTCCCGCCAAGATGGAAAGGGCCGGACGGCCTGACGGATCTTTCGGCATTCGCCAAGAGAATGAAAGCTGGCCTTTGCATCCTCTACAAGACGCTTCTGACCAGGAACATAGTCGTTCGTCTCCACCAACATTCCGCGGCATATGTGAATGACGCGATATAGAACCTTGAGGGCCTTATAATACACCCCAGTATGAGGTGGAGATTTGCGATATCTTACCGGATGTTGCTGCGGACCGTTCGCATATGGACTCTGCATGGTCCCTGGAAGACATGCTAATGTCGATCACGAAAGAACTCTAGTCGAATGCACGCTTTTGACTGAGTCCCCATTGAGTCGGACAGTCGGCAGTGGTTCCTAAAGTAGTCTGAGCTACGACCCATCAAACAAAAATTTAAATCTAGCGAGCCACTTCTTAGCTGCTTTTTGACAAGATGCATGATTAATGGGAGGATAAAGGCGTAAAGGGGAAGAGACTTCGATCAACCAGTGCCGCCTGACATTTCAGGACTCACTCAAAGTTTGGGAACTACTGATATAGAGTATGATTTGGAGAGGGAAATGCCCAAACGGTTCCGCTCTCCCCACTGGCTTATGAGTGCTATGACACATGAGGCCGAAGACTCGATGCCCATAGTTAGATGGTATGGTAACCGAAACAAATCGTCCAGAAGTTGGATCGACAGAGAGGGTCCCAAAACTGTACTCTGTGTACACCTCATGGTCAGTGGTTTCCACACAACCATAACCACAAATTGCTAACATCATTCCTATCTATCCAAAGGACCCCTGGAAGAAATCACCCTTGGCGATAAGGCCGCCGGTTTGTACATAAATCGTAGTTCTAAGTCACTTTATTAATGTACTGTATTTTAGGTGTGGTGTATACAGGCTGTAAAAAGACCCCTCATACCATCTACTCATTCTGCACATCATACCAACTCATACTACGCAAAAATAATACCTGAAACGAAATATTTTTTTAAGCTTAAAAGCATATCTACACGTTTTATAAGCCGCAATGTAATGCAATGTCTACCTACACAGTGGACGCCCAGACAAAGGCAATGAACTCGCACGCACTCAGCTGTCAGCTTTGTTTGTGTGCCACGCGTCGTGTCGCGTGTTCATTGCGTTTAGTGGACTTTAAAGCCGTTTATTTCAAGGAAATATTGTCAATTTTGTTTATGTTTATTTGGAAGAAAGTTTACATAATTTGTCATCCAAAACACGATTTTGCAATAATTAGAAAAAGATATTGGGACATTAAGCATCAATATCTCATAAACCAGTAATTTCCCAGGTATGGTGCCGAAGTAAAAATGTTCGTAATGATTAGTACAATATAGGATTTCAGTTTTCGTTAAGGGTCTTTTTAAACCCTGTATATTTATCTATCTATCTGCCGACGAAGAAATCAGCTCAGCAAATGCTGAAATAGCCGACAGAAATCCGATAGATATTGGGCACCCGTCTTGCTTCGCCTTCACTTCTGGAAGTTCACGCGTGGTGGCCTATAATAGTTCTATACGATCTATACGATCATGGCCCACCATGCTTTGTAGAAGGCGCCAGCAAAGAATCTAGGAACAGTGCCAGTACGTACTTGCCCTGACCAGAAGCAACTACGTCTCGAAGAGACCGCAGCCGACAAAGTATAGCGACTCCGAGAAAAGCCGTGCTGGCAAAAAGACGTGGACATATTTTTTTCTGCATTTTGGTTGTTTACAACACTTATGCAATTCAAAACCTAAACCTAAAATTCTAGAAGATTTTTTGCTAGCTCAATGATTTCTTGAGAAGAAAGGCCGAAACAAACTCATTGCTTATTTTTTCTGTCATTTCAATTTCTTTCATCCTGGCAGGTAGAGATTTTGCGCGTTGGAGCATGATCCAAGATCTTAATTAGTGCCGAAAGCAGCGTGATCAGACGAGACGGTAGCTCACCTGCTCCTCGACTGCCCTGAGGTCTCACAGTATAGGCAGCAGTACCTGACCAGACACAGCACCCTGGGGGAAGCAGTGGGCCACATCAAGAGTCTGCTAGCCTTCCTCGAAGAGCTGGGGTGGTTCGAGTAACAAGACCATTCCCACTCGCACGCCAAATACACGTCACAATGTGGAGTTGCGGAAACAGCCCGTGCTACCATACCAAGGAGGGCGATAGGGGCGATACGCTTTGGTATCGGTCAACGGTGTGTCATTGCTTTTCAGTAGGGCAATAAGTCTGTCTTTCGACGAATCTGGAAATGTGCCCTCAACAACGCAGAATCCGAAAATACGCGATAGTTCCACATGCCACACGATTGACACTGAGGGGACTGTTATATTCCTTATTCTTATGTAATTAAAGCTTCATCAATTATTTCTATTCTTTAGTAATTTTTCGGCAGCGATAGCCGAGTGAAGAGACCGACAGACTGCTACGCAGAGGGTCTCAAGTTCGAATCCTCGGCTCGCACCAATGACTTTTCGAAGTTAAGTGCGTATTAAATTGTTAATTATCGCTTGCTAAATGATGAAGGAAAACATAATGAGGAAACCTGTATGTCTGAGAGTTCTCCATAACGTTCTCGAAAGACATGTGAAGTCTGCCAATCCGCACTTGGCCAGCGTGGTGGACTATGGCCTTATCCTTCTCATAGTGAGAAGAGGCCCGTGCCCAGCAGTGGGACAGTTTAAAGGGCTGATGATGATGATGAGTAATTTTCCTTTATTATAAATTGTGTGATCATAGTTTATTCCTTTATGAATATAACTTTAGTACAGCCAGTTAGACGTGATATGGACGGTACGGCTTAGAAATCATTGTATTTACCTATATAACAGGGTGTAAAAGAAAAGTAAAATAAATTTTGGGTATTCATTTGCGAGTTTTTTAGGGTAAATCAGGGTCCTGGGTCAACAAGATAAAAAGATATGGTAAAAATTAGATTTTTGCGAAAACTTTAAGTACCAAAATTAACCATAATTTTCAACTTTTTAAATTTTCGGAATTTTTCCTTTACTTGTGCTGTAAGACCTTGGTTTTAAACAAAATTGACAATACTAGGTCAACCGTAAGTACCCTTTTTAGTTTTGGGTCGAAAACCTATATGGTAGTCCCCGTTGAACTAGAATCACGAAATTTGGCCAAAAGCAGGGTCTTACAGCACAAATAAAGGAAAAATTACAAAAAATAAAAGAAGTGGAAAATTTAAGGGTGTCCCCATGCATACATATTAGACTCCATTTAAGATAGTCCTCTAAGTTGTATGGGCTGAGCGGCCATACAACGTTAATAAGTTGTATGGGCGCTCATACAGATTTAGAGGACTAGCGTAATTAGCACCACCCTCACATAAGGTAAAATGCGTACGACCCCACTTGCCCGATTTTTTTAAAGACAAACGGACCCGGCCTCCTACAAGAACGTAAACAAAACGACTAGCTTAGGCTACAAAACCAAGTGTCAGATGTGACCAAGCGTGTTGCAAAGATGAACTTAGAGTGGGCAGGCCACATCACCAGAAAGCAAGGCTCAAGCGTTGGTGGAATGGAGACCATGGGATGAGAAGCGCCCACAATGAAGGCTGCAAATACGTTGGTGCGACATCAAGAAAACAGCAGGAGTAAAATGGATTCAAGTCGCCTAAGACCCTTTTTTAGGGTTCCGTACCTAAAAGGTAAAAAAACGGGACTCTATTACTAAGCCACCGCTGTCTGTCTGCCTGTCTGTCTGTCCGTCTGTCCGTCTGTCTGTCACCAGGCTGTATCTCATAACCCATGATAGCTAGAAAGCTGAAATTTTCACAAATTATGTATTTCGGTTGCCGCTATAACAACAAATACTAAAAATAAAAATATTAAGGGGGATCCCATACAAAAAACGTGTTTTTCTTCGTATTTTTTGCTCAAAATTACTAACTGTTACAGGTAGACGTTTTAAATTTTCACAGAATATGTAGTTGTATACTTATTACCTTTTAAAAATAAATAATTAAATTTTAAAAAAGTAAATAATAAAGGGGGGGCTCCCATATAACAAACGTAATTTTTAAGCAATTTGTTACTTGATCTTAATAAATAGGTAGAAACTTATGAAGTATTTAAGTATACATACAACGAACGTGATTTTCTTTTATAGATGATGGTACGGAACCCTTCGTGCGCGAGTCCTCGCACTTGCACAATTTTTTTTGTTCACTTACGGTGGGAAACTCTCCTTATGAGTTGTCTCCACTCCGCCAACCCAGCCATTAAAACGGCTGGGCTTGGAACTGGCGGAGGAGGTATGTGGAGGCTCGCTTAAAGACGTTCGGGACATACCCACTAAAACCCACCGCGGTGTCCCTACAGGTCCCGTATGTTGGCGGGGTCACGCGATTCACGGATAGCACTTTCTCGCGACCCCGCCCGGGATTGGCCCGCCGTTGGTGTTGGCGGGGCCCGCTTCGATATGATCTCGCAATCATCCTTCTAAAAGTCGCCTAAAACCCTAAGAAGCCGGTCGAGCCGGCCCCATTCATGCTGATTTCAGCATGAATGGGGCCGGCTCGACCGGGGAAGTACTACCCTCTCACAGAAAATCGACGTAAACTAACAGTACCTAAACTGTGGCGTTTCGTTCGGTGAGTGAGAGTGCCGGAGGCCCTGTCCTCTATTCCTTCTCCCTCATCCCACTCCTCATCCTATCCCTTTTCCCAACCCAAAGGGGCGGCAACGCACTTGTGACTCCAGTGGTGTTGGTTTGTGTCCAGGGGCGGCGGTAATTGCTTATCATCAGGCAATCTGTCTGCCCGTTTGCCGCCTAATATAAAAAAAAAACTCAAGGAGGACTATTGGGATGGGGATCCCTCGTCCGTAACAATATAAAACAGACACTCATGCTTATAACCCAATTTTTTTAGATTCAATATTAAACAAAAGTCCTACACGTTAATAATATAATTGTGGAGGCCTCGCTATATGTCACGAAAAACCAAAATATTTATACATATAAATAAAATTGAAGTGTCTGTTTGTAATATTAAAATAACCGCTTTTTTCTAAATGCATAATGGATGGACTAAACCTCCGAATCTTGCTATCCCTTTGGGTTGCGGAGGTCAGAAGGCAGACGCTCTGTGGAAAAGTTGATATTCTGTCATATCTGAATAGGTCAGTAGATGGACCTCGGGCTCCAAGATGTAAAATTCTTGGATTCACATTTTTTATCATTTTTGTCTATCTGTCTGTCTGTCATGTTGTTATCGCTAATCTTTACAACGGCTGGACCGATTTTGACGGGACGTTCACTGGCGGATAGCTGATGTACCAAGGAGTAACTTAGTCTATAAATTAACCGGGTACGCGAAGTAGTTCCCTCAGGACGCGGATGAAACCGCGGGAAACAGCTAGTCTTGAATAAATATTGTTGCTAGTATAGAAGTATGGATATCTTAAATGTATATTTTCTTTCCAGATTTTATTTATTTTTTTATTTATAGACTCACGCCTGTATCCCGGAAGGCGTAGGCAGAGGTGTAATATTACACCCACATTTCACCAGGAAATTTTAGGTCCCACGTAATAGGAGGCGAGCCTATTGCCGTAACGGGCACATTCCCAGACTCCGTGCTGCTACTGAGAATTTCCTAACGGAAAAACCCAATAACACTTCGCCCGACCCGGGAATCGAACCCGAGACCTCCCAATCCCACGCGCACATTTATGCCACGAGACCAACGAGGCAGTCTCTTCGAGATATATACTACGTATCCTCATTTCCCTCGCAAAACAATAGCACTTATTAAAAACCAAAACACACAAACTTACTTGAGCAGTGGTGCGAGCGAGAGCATCGGTAGCCGCGTCTCTTTCCCTCGTGCAGTCGCTCAACTGAGTACTGCAAGTATTGAGCTTTCGTTCTAACTCGTCCCGTTCGTGGCGACATAATATCAGAGTCGCCTGACTTTCCTTTAATTTTGACTCTGTGGAAGAAAAATAATAGTATTTCAAACATCGATCAATCTGTATTGGTTAGTTTTTAGGGTTCCGTACCTAAAAGGTAAAAAACGGGACCCTATTACTAAGCTTCCGCTTTCTGTTTGTCTGTCTGTCACCAGGCTGTATCTCATAAACCGTGATAGCTAGAAAGCTGAAATTTTCACAAATTATGTATTTCGGTTGCCGCTATAACAACAAATACTAACAATAAAAAAATGAAAATTTTAAGGGGGGTCCCATAAAATAAACGTGTTTTGTTTTTCGTATGTTTTGCTCAAAATTACTAACAGTAACAGGTAGACGCTTAAAATTTTCACAGAATACGTAGTTGTATATTACCTTTCAAAATAAATCATTAAATAAAAAAAAATATAAAGGGGGGCTCCAATACAACAAACGTAATTTTTAAGCAATTTGTTACTCGATCTTATATTATAAACAGGTAGAAAATTAAAAAATATTTAAGTATATATACAACGAACGTAATTTTCTTTTATAGATGATGGTACGGAACCCTTCGTGCGCGAGTCCGACTCGCACTTGCCCAATTTTTTGGTCTTCGCTAAGCTTGTCAGGGCCTAAGCGTGATATTATACAATCAGTATAAAAATATTACAAATTTATACATACATACATATAAATAAAATTAAAGTATTTGGCTGTGATTTCACAATAACTATTTGTTTTTGTCAAGTGCTTAGAGTTAGTCACATAATTCAATACCATATTATAAAATATCTTTTCTTAAATTAAATTTGTCCGGGGTAATCTCTGGAATGGTTGAACCGATTTTAATGGCACTTTTACTACAAGATATAGGACTTTGAAGGGCTACATATAGGCTGATAATTAGACCCTGTAGGTGGCGCCTCTGTTGAGAAACCGAAAAAAACGCAAGTAAAACTGCGGGGAACAGCTATCAATATCAATCAGCATTTTGCAGTCCACTGCTGGACATAGGCCTTAGCCTAGGCCTACGTATAAGCTCTGGAGAATAGCTAGTCTATATTATATAAAATTCTCGTGACACAGTGTTAGTTAAAATACGCCTGCGAAACGACTGGACCGAATTTGTAAGCATTCGGTAGCTCTGAGAATCGGTCGTAATCTATTTTTCAAACCCCCATGTCATAAGGGTGGCCTTAGCCGATTTTTTTTGGCTTTTTTTTATGATGTGGCAATAACAAATACCGTAATTTTTTATCACCAAACCCTATCTTTATACAGCCATATTAGTAATTTAATCTTATCTTAATATATAAAATCCTTGCGTTACTGACTGACTGACAGACACGCTACAGCCGAAACTATTGGGCGCAGGAAGCTGAAATTTGGCATGTATGTTTCTTGGGGACCGTAGGGGTGCACTAAGAAGGGATTTCCCTAAATTCCCACGGGATCGGTCAAAACGGGTAAATTTAAAAAAAATGCAGGCGTAGCTGCTGGCGTCCTCTAGTCATCTATAAAATGAGTGTCTCACCAAGTTGCTTGGCCCGGACAGAGTCATGTGCGTTGGCTGCGGCGGCGTCCTTAGCCGCTTCCAACTCACTCACTTGTTGTGCTAGCTTTTCTGCGCGCTCTGAACTCTCCTGGAATAACAGAGCAATTACGAAGCTTCAATATAAATTACCACGTTCAACATAAATTATAAATACTATTCTACCACATTCACACATCACCATCTAGTCCCAAACTAAGCAGAGCTTGTACTATGGATACTAGATAATGGATAAACATCCGTGGTCCAGTGGATAGGGTGTGAGTCTGCTCATCAAAAGGTCCTGGGTCGAGCAAGTGTTACTGGGTTTTGCCGAATCTCAGTAGCAGCAGCAGCCAGACTCCGACTGGCAAAGTGCCCGGTAACGACAATAGGCTCGCCCCCTATACAGGGTGTAAAAAGACCCTTAACGAAAACTGAAATCACATGTTGTACCAATCAGTACAACAATTTTTTACTTCGGCACCATACCTGGGAAATTACTGGTTCAGGAGATATTGAGGCTCAGTTAGTATGGATTTTTTCTAATTAGGTACAAAATCGATGCATTTATCCCGCCAATATGTTCTTTAGATAACCCCACGGATAAGTAGGTATTTCGAGCATTGCACGCGCGCGCTTTTAAATGCGGTTTAAAAAATTTAAATCTCAAAAAGAAATTCGTTTCCCAGGTATTATTTTTGGTTAGTATGACTTAGCATGCTGTCCACAACGAGTAGACTTCGGCTTGGTGATGGGTCTTGTGACACCTTGTATAGTTGAATCTACAAATTCATAACTGTCAAAGATCTTCATGAGAGTGCAGGCACAAACAATTTCTAACAATTTTATACGCACATAATTTTTAAAAGTAAGGCCGCCCTTTGTACTCACAGAAAATCGACGTAAAGTAACAGTACTCAAACTGTTGCGTTTCGTTCGGTGACTGAGAGTGCCGGAGGCCCTATCCCCTATTCCTTCTCCCTCACCCCACTCCTTATCATATCCCTTTTCCCAACCCCAAGGGGCGGCAACGCACTTGTGACTCCTGTGGTGTTGCTTGTGTCCATGGGCGGCGGTAATTGCTTACCATCAGGCGTTCCGTCTGCTCGTTTGCCGCCTAATTATATAAAAAAAAACTTTACTCATATTGTAAGATCTCTTAAGTTATGTTTCTAGTGTACAATAAAGCATAAATAATTAAAATTCCCTGGTGGTATGAACCCGATACCCTCAGCATGGCAGTCTGTTGGTATCGCCACTAGGCTAATTACTGCAACACCATAGGTTAGGAAATTATTTCTAAGATAATTAAGTAATGTTTTACCTTGTAAGCGTCCATTTCAACTCGCAGCTTGCTCTGCGTCCACTTGAGTCTGCCGTCCAGCTCTCGGATATCTTCGCGGACTTTCGCCAGCTCGCGTTCACAATTCATTAGTTCATGGCACTGGAAATTAAAACATATTTAGTACCTACCTTTCAAAAGAAAGTTAGACCTGTGTGTGGTGACAGATCTATACATATAAATAAAATTGGAGTGTCTGTCTGTAATATTAAAATAACCGCTTTTTACTAAATGCATATGGATGTACCTATACCGAAGTGACATTTTTTTACAATTTTTGTCTATCTGTCTGTTTTCGCTAATCTCTGGAACGGCTAGACCGATTTTTAAGGGGTCTTTCACTGGCGGATAGCTGATGTACCAAGAAGTAACTCAGGGTATAAATTAACCGGGTACGCGAAGTAGTTCCCTCAGGACGCGGGTGAAACCGCGGGAAACAGCTAGTTATGAATACAAAGTTCTACAGTTTAATTTCAATGTGTAACATTCGCGTAAACCCAAGAAAATATTACAAAGTTCTAGTTCACTGCACTATTTCATGCCGTGGGTGCTGTGATAGGCGAATAAGCAGTAGACCTTTGCTGATTTCAGCATGAATGTGCCGGCTCGTCAGGGAAAGTACTACAGAAAGTCGACGTAGAGTAACAGTATCTATAGTGTTGCGTTTCTTGCGGTGAGTGAGAGTGCCGGAGGTCCATCCCCTATTCCTTCTTCCTCATCCCACCTCTCCTATTCAGTTCCCAACCCTCCAAAATCCAAAACAAAACTTGCTTATAAAATCCTTTTATTACATTGCAACATAATTTAAATTTGTTTTTTATTACGATTTTATATTTTGTCTTCGGTCCTTAATAAAAATGCAAAGTTTCAAATTAATCCGTCGTTTCAAAGTCGGTCAAAATTGCGTCCAAAGTTTCCGTTACATCATCATCATCGCCTTTAACAGTCCACTGCTGGACTAGGCCTCTCCTTTGAAAGGTGGAATTGGCCTACTATACCACGCTGGCCAAACGGGTTGGTATAGGGTTTGTATCAAGTTTTCCTTCTCTTACAGTGGTGTTCTCTGCATAATATGCTCCCGCTGTCGGCTCTTACGACACCCATGGGATGATATGGGGTGGTGACATTCCGTATTCTTAATCCAACACCGTCACGGACACGTCCATAGATACATACATAAAACCAAAGCTAATAAAAGCGAGTTAAAATGGTCTTACCTTATCATCGTACAGCTGGCAGATCCTCTGCTTCTCCCCATGCGCCGACTTAAGCTTGCCGTTCAGCAGTTCCACCTCGACATGGGCGTTCCTCTCAGCCTTCGCGGCGTTTTCAGCCGCGCGTTTCGCCTCTATCGCCGCGCACTCCACGCTGGCGTAACGCATCACCGCCGCGTCTTTCTCGCGTTCCGCGTGCTCTACGCGTTTTGACATCTAAGGGTTTACAAGCAATATGAAGGTTCAAGACTAATTAAAGCAGACACTCTTATGCTCCTTCAACACCTGCCTCGTTGGTCTCGCGGCATGAATATGCGCGAGGGATTGGGAGGTCTCGGGTTCGATCCCCGGGTCGGGCAGTGTTATTGGGTTTTTCCGTTAGGAAATTCTCAGTAGCAGCTCGGAGTCTGGTAATGTGCCCGGTACGGCAATAGGCTCGCCCCCTATTGGCTGGTGAAAAGTGGGTGTAGCAATACACCTCTGCCTAGCTCTTCGAGGATATAGGCGTGAGACTATGTATGTATGTATGTATGTACACTTGCATCTTAACGCGTGAATTAGCGCGTTAATCTAGGCGCTACGTAGATGTGGCCAATGTTTTAACGCTTTTTAAATTACTAATGGCCAACGCGCATTTTTAACGCGTAGTTGGCCATTGCCATTAACGCTAACGCAGGTCAGCAGGTGTAGCAGTAAAAAAATCCATTTCTACCGACTTTTTGTATGTAACATGTAGTAGTGACGTCATAACTTTTTGGTGTCAAGCAATATTAAATTTATTTTATTACATTTATATTAGACTGACGTGGCCCAGTGGATAGCGTATGCGACTGCTGATCGGACGTCCCGGGTTCGATTCCCGGGTCGGGCAAAAGTGTTACTGGGTTTTTCCGAACACTCAATAGCAGCCTGGAGTCTGGTGATGTGCCCGGTAACGGCAACAGGCTCGCTATTACGTGGGACCTAAAAATTCATGGCGAGACTATAAATAAAATATATTAGTATCTAACAAATTGACCACAGAAATGTAAAAGACACATCACTGCGTCGGCGTCTTTTTCGCGGACAGCGTGCTCTACGCGTTTTGACATCTAAGGGTTTACAAACAATTTTGTTGGTACAAACTTGGGCTTAAAGCTAATATTCCATCAAATCTGGTTAGACCACGTATGGACTAGGTGTCAAAGAGAAAATTCATGGATGCGACTGGTATAAGGCTAGAATGAAAAGGAGAAGCTTGGGCTTTCAGGCATCAATGCCAGAGATACTAAGCACAATGTATGGCTGACCCCCTTTGTGGATCACACAAATTTTTGTCTCAAGTGGCGATTCAATCGACAACAGCGATCGTCAAACATGTGATCATAAATGGCAGTCATTGTACCAATGACCTACTTAAATGAATTCTTTTGTTTACACTATCAACAAAAGAACTCATAAGTATTACTCATGTATATTCTAACAATTATCTTAATATATAAAATCCTTGCGTTACTGACTGACTGACAGACCCCGCTACAGCCAAAACTATTGGGCGCAGGAAGCTGAAATTTGGCATGTATGTTCCTTGGGGACCGTATTGGTGCACTAAGAAGGGATTTCCCGAAAATCCCACGGGATCAGCCAAAACGGGTAAATTAAAAAAAAATGCAGGCGTAGCTGCTGGCGTCCTCTAGTGTGTAATAATTTCAATTGAAATATGACTCAATAACAGTTATAATTTTTATGTTACCCTTTTTTAAGGCTCCTTTATCTAGAGTCAATGGACCCTGAAGGGTTTCACAGGTGAGGCACTGTGATCCATTCAGATGCTTACTATATCAGGCAATAATAAATTTATGAGAATCAGGCAATTTTAAAATCTTGCATGAAAAACTCACTTCACTGTAGTAAACAAAAATAAATCAAAGATTTATTCAAATTTGTAATGGGTATGTATGATTGTTAAAATTTTACATGGGGTCCATAATAGTAACATGGTTTCAAAATCTTGCCCAAACCTTGTAACCTGGCTGTATTCAGAACATTGTTGTTAATAGTTAGTTTATGTTATAATATAAACAGCTAAATTTATGCTTACCGAATCTAGCTTGCCTTCCAGTTCCTTGAACGTCAGGTCTTTTTGCTGCAGCTCATCGCACTGTTGTTTCACTCGTTCTCTTAGCGACACATTCTCTTTTCTCTGCTCTGCAAGCAACCGCTCCAAAGACTCCACTTGTAACTTCAATACATCATTCTTTGCATCACTTGACTCAGAATTTTCATCCAATTTAGGAATTGTCATATCTATTTGAGGAATCTGTGTATACTCAACTGGTTTCAATACATCTTCTGCTTTCTCTACAATATTATTTGGCTCTTTTGGTTCAATATTCTCATCCTCAAATATATCATTCATTAATTTACCGTTAGGCAGATTTTTTACTGTCTTCACTGGCTTCTGGGCATATACATTTCTATGTGTGTATGCACTTTTCAAGCTGCCGCTTACAGATGAGAAAATACCATGTACGTTTTTAACAATGCTACCTAAATCTTGCGATAATAATTCTTTAGGTATTCTCGTGTATTTGGTGTCTAAGTTAACAAGGTTTTCAGGTATTTTATGTACGGCACTGATTTTAGCTTTATGGGTCGCGAATTGGGTTAGAATTTTATCAGCATTCAAGTCTTTGTCACTTGAATTTAGACTAGTGTTGTCAGGACTATGTTGAAATGATATGTTAGAAATGTTCTCTGCGCTTCTACTGAAAGGAGATTTGTTCATAATGCTGTTCTCTAGAGGTTTATGTTCGTTTAAGCTCATGGTGGAAGTCGTAAGAGGTCTGTTAATATTTTCGAGGTCAGTTTGTGTGAAATCAGGTTGATTTTCAACATTTTCGCTAATATTATCTGGGGTACTAATCTTTGTACTGTCGCTATTGTCGACATCGTCATCTTTGGGTGTGTATTCGTTAGTTTTGGAGGCTTCCTCCTTGTCAATAACGTTGTCATCGGAAACTGGACTAGACATACTACTTTCATCAGAAAGGCTGTCTGTCGATGTGTCTTTGCAATCAGATGTATTACATTTGACAGGTGAACTGTCAGAATCAGATGCTGGGAATGTAGCGGAACAGGAATCCAAGGTTTCGAGACCAGAATCACAAATATTTTCTTGACTTATTGATTCGATTTCTTTCTCTTTTTCATCGACGTCAACACATCCAATATGGGCTCCATTCCCTTCTGATACAGCCGACATTTTTCTTATGTATACACGTTACTTGTAATAAACTACATTTAATTTGATATTCATGAACATAAAAGCCATGAAGAAACTAAAATATTGATATTTTTTTTAAAATAAACATCAGCAGCGTTTGACGTTCCTGGTCGATTGTTGACAAGATTGACATTATTTATATTGCGGGGCTGCCAGCTTCATTAATTCAGGTTCTATTAATTTAATAGCAAGACAAATTATTTTACGTTAAGATTAAGATCTTATATTTAACAGTCATTTTATTTAATTAAAAGCAATTAATAATACTTGACATGCCACACAGAACGTTACAAATATTTATATTTGACCACGTTTACAACACCAAATTTTAAATTTAATATAACGATATCATAAAATCATTGCAATAATAAAACGTATATGATTCAAAATTATATAACTGGCTACACTGCCTTGCAAAGGTGTGCCCACGTGAAAAAAGAAAATGGAAAGGTGCACTGGGTGCACATGCGCATAATCGTACTTTCTACTAATAATTTATATTATTAGATTCAATCCAATCTGCGTTACAGAACTTCTTGCCTATATTAATCCAAAAGTTAATGAGATTTGTATTTTTAGAGAATATTTGTTTATTGGGTTTTCACCAATCACCAATAAGGCAAATAAAATAAACCAGCAAATTATGAGTTTATTAAAATTATTTCCCATTAATAAATGATCCGAAGAAATAACGAAAGCTGACGGCGCGTTCAACGCAAGCGGGCCGTGAGGAGGATTGTCACTATCGTTAACCACGGGTTTGAGCTATAAGAGATAAAATACCTTTTAATAAAAATTTTCGTTTTCACATTTTTAGCGATTAAATTATCTTCTAGCATTTCTAAAATTAAATTACAAGGTGTCGTGGTTCTAACAAGTATAATAATGCTTTTATGCATATAAGTGCGTGTATTTATTTTGTAGCTAACCTATACCTAGCAGTACCTACAGTGACTTTAGTGATATGTAAATAGAAACATAGATACACACAGCCCTGAAAAGGACTTAAGTATTTAAATGGAAACAGTGATAATAGTCCTGACAAGGACTGTTCAAGGACTTTTGTTGTTGTTCTGAAAAGAACAGTTTCATAGACTTTTGCAACGTTAAATAGAAACAAGAAGAGTTCTCTTGCGAACTCGCAGACACACACGCTGACGACTTCAAGAAATCTTCGCTCTTCAAATATTATTACGTCGACGTCCGCCGTGCCAGCTGACGCGTGACCGCGTGACCTCGTCGCCTGATCGCCGCTCGGCAAATGACCCGCCGCGTTGTTGTCTTGTTCTCACCACCCCCTTCGGGGTAGTGGAGTTCCTTTGGGAGATTAACTCCTTAAGGAGGTTGTCTTTGCGGCCCAATACTATGGGCCGGTCATTGGGTGGGTTGCCCTCGAGGCTGACCAACCGGGTGAGTCTCCGTTGGGAGAGGCCCAGTTAGTCGCCTGCGAGAGAGCGGCGGTTGGTCATCTGGCTGGCGTGGTGATGGTGGTGGTGGTGAAGAAGCCCCGCTCGAGGGAACTGGTATTAGTTCCCGAGCGGGGCGCTTCAGTCTCCTCCTGATGAGGTTGGTCGATTCTGGATGGGGGAGGGGAGCGATGTTGACGAGGTGGGGGTGTTCTGAGTGATCTGCTCGCTCGAACATACCCCGGGCCAACTCGCTCACAAATCCCTCTATCGGCTCCCACTTGAGGTCCCGATATATGGTCGCGTTCCTGAGGTACCTGGGGCGTCCACCGCCAGGCGAAGACATTTGTTCTCCACCCGCTGCAGTCGCTGCCGCGTGGTTTCGGCAGTCAGGTTGTACCAGGCCGGCCCCGCGTATGTGAGGCGCGACCTGATGTACGTTTTGTAGAGAGCCAGTTTGGCTCTCAGTGGCAGTCTGGAGGACAGCAGCGGGCGAAGTTTTGCCCTCGCAGTCTGGGCCTTCACGGTGGTCGACTGGACGTGGCCATCGTCAGATTTCTGTCGATGGTGACGCCCAGGTACTTGACCGTCGGCGACCAAGGGATTTCCTCCCCCATCAGCTTCAGGCGCGGCGGGTACTGTACCCGTCCAGTTACCAAAGCCTGGGTCTTGGACACGTTGCACTTGAGCCTCCACTTCTTCAGCCAGCCCGGGAGCGCCTCAAGTATCGGGCTCAGCTTCCGTGCAGCGTTCCGGGAGCTGGACAGGCACGCGGCGTCGTCCGCGAACAGCGCCAGCTTCACGTCGCCCACCACAGGAATGTCGTCCGTGTAGCGGGCGTACAAAACAGGGTAAAGGCAACTCCCCTGTGGGACTCCAGCTTTGATGGTCCTCTCCTCTGACGTGACGTCCTCGACGGCCACGTGGAAGGTTCTCCCTCGGAGAAATGATGCGATGACCGTGATGAGTTGTCGTGGGATAGTGGACGTCGACAGTTTATAAATGAGGCCGTCATGCCACACTCTGTCGAACGCCTTCTCCATATCGAGCATCACGGTCACCGTGTGGCCTCGCTTGTTCATCCACGTGGCCATCTCGCCCAGTACGCGAGTCAGCTGCAGCTTGGTGGAATGCGCTTGGCGAAACCCGAATTGCTCGGGTCTCGGTGTTAGATGCGGGGTGATCTTCGCCAGCAGCAGCCGCTCGAACACCTTGGACGTCGTCGAGAGAAGAGTGATGGGCCTGTAGTTCTCCGACTTTCTGGGGTCCTTGCCGGACTTGGGGAGTACAATAACCTGGCCTCGTTTCGAGATGGTAGGGAAGTGGCCGGTCCTTAGGATGCCGTTGAACAATTGGGTCGCTGCGATAAGCGATCTCCGAGGAAGTCGCTGCAGCGCGGCGTTTGGGATGCCGTCCTCACCAGGCGCCTTCCTAGGGTTGGTCAGGCGGATCACTGCTGCAACCTCTTGCGGGGTCACCAGCAGTTCGTCCCCCGATGGAACGAGGGGCGTCGAGAGGTAGGTTATGACTAGCTCCTCTACCTCTCGTGTGTGGGCTTCGTCCTGGACCTCGTGTGGGGTTAACTGCTCTTCGAGGCTGCTCGCGATGATCTCCGCTCGGTCCTCGGCCTTGTAACGCAGAAGGCCGTCTCGTCCGAGCAGAGGGCACGTCGGGTTTGGGTCCGCCGACAACTGTCTGCAGAGGCGCGACAGCGAGGCTTGGTTGTCTTCGATGTGGGACAGATGATTCTCCCACTCGTCCCCCCTGTGCTCCCACAAGGCGGCCTTGAGTGCGTTGGTGAGGCGGTTATACCGGGTCTTGTCCCGTGGATGCCGAGTTCTCGTCCAGATCTTTTTGGCTTTGCGCTTTTCCTCAAGCAACTTCCGTATCGCGGCGGGTAGTGGTTCCCGTCGCTCGGATTGCACCTTGGTGCTCGAGGATGTTCGAAACGCGGCCTGAATAGTGCTGTTGAGTACCTCGGCAGCTGCGTCGACCTCCTCGGTGGAGTGGAGTGGATAGTGGAGGGTCAGAGGGTGGTCAGCTCGGTGGTCGCCGTGGTGGTAGTGGCGACAGTGTCCGGTCCGGTCAATATGTCCGGGAACACGGCCTGGACCACCTGTAGGGTCTTAAAATCGGTGGGGGTTAGATCCTCCTTCCTCATCTGCCCCATCATGACGTCCATCACCCGGAAGTAGGCCTCAACCCAGCGCTGCAGGCCCCACGTGATGCCACCCTTCGCACGAAGGGCGTCGAAAGCACGCAGGTCGCCCTCGTGTTCCGCACGCCTGGTCTGCAGCTCCGGGGTGGTGTTAGCCCCCTTTCCGGACCATGCGTGGTGCTGTACCGCCATCTCGGGATAGTGCCGTCACGCGGCGCCTAAGCGTGATGGCTGGATGACAGTCACCACGCGGTCGGGAGTCGGGGCTTAGCGCTGGTGCCGGACCGACCCCTCCCACACGGCGAGGGCACCACCACGCCGGCAATCAAGTTGGTGGCACTCCCCGCACGATCTTGTAGCGACAGAACCGGGCGCAAACAGTTATAATTTTATTATAAAATTATTTTGTTTCGCGAATGTAAACAAAGAAAGGCGCCCGAGCGTTGGCGAGCGAGCGAGCCGTGCCGAGTGGCACGTGCGATCGCCTCGACGTCCGCGGCGGTCTGAGCCACCGCGCTTATGCCGCCAGTATAAATACATTCTTAATTGCGCGCGAAAACGCTCGCGCGACGTATGTACTACCTGGCGGATTACTTGCGTAAACTCAACTCTAATATTATTGGCCGATTAGGCTTTAAATTAATTGGTTGATTGTTTTGAACATTTTTTACATTTCTACTTATCTGTAATTAGATTGGCTCAGCCTAGTTGTACATTTTGTATGTAAACAGCACTAAATTACAAATAAATTATTCTGAATCCTGGAGTCAAGAATATTTATTATACCTACCATACCTCATTCTCCAAAACTTGAAGATAGTACTTCCGTTTTTACTCTACTAGTAAAATTATGTGTGATATAGCTTCTTCTTTTTATTTATCTGAGTATTCTCATCTTTTATTTCCAAAGCTGCCTCCCTCACGTCTTGTTAAAATCCATGTTGATATTATTAATTGTTATGCTTATTGCAGTATTTCTGTTAGATTTAAATTTGCAAAGAGTTTGTACTTTATGGAAGCCATCTTGTCTTACTTAATTTAATTTTGAATGGATTTTTAACTGACACTTGATTTTGCATCAATTTTTGTTACACAATTTACTTCTGTTTGCTTCTGTTAGTGACTGACTGTCGGACAATGCACAGATGAATCTACTGGGTTTGGGCGTAAGATGAACATTCCTTGAGGCATTTAGCGGAGCACTACGAGAGGATTTTTGGATATTCTCTCTCTGAGAAGTTAGAAAAACAAGTTCGTTTGCTTACTACTGAGCATTTACGTGGGCGCAGCAATGAGCAAAAGCTAGTTTTATTTAATATTTCTCTGAATTAAATTTACTACCGGAAGTGTTTAATGAAAACGTGTTGACTTATGGCTAGTAGATTTTTTCTACCTAAAAGCTGGTAACATTTAACGGAAAACGTCATGTCATTTCCATTTCGTTCGCCAGAGAAATTGAAACGGAAAAGTAGGTCGTCAGTATTGATTTTTACAATATTCGTCTAACAAAAGGCGTAACTTTGTCTTGTGTAGCCGCATCAAACAAACATTGTCCAGACATCGCGGGCTGCCTCCGGAAACATGCCTGTAAGTAGCACGTTTATCACATTTCCGGCAATTTGATATTCGATTCTAATTGGTTCCTATTAGATTTTATTTGTTAATTTTTATTCCATTTCACTTTCGACGGCTCTTGACCGTAAATTCCATGCATTTATCTGCATTTTGACGTAATTAAATCGTGTTAGGTGATGAGTCATCCAATAATTTATGTCAGGGTCATTTCAACTACTGCCTGTGTTCTAGTGCTTACGTATAAGTACCTACCTACAAATTACGTATTAGGCCTTCATAGTACTCTGCCATATGCTTGGCGTTGATCATTTATGGCTTTTTGCTGTACCCTTGCTTTATTCGAAATGGATATTTCAAGTAATAAATCATTTTAGAGTAATTCGTCATTCACGAAATGCGCGTGGTCGAGTATTTTTGGTCGATCGCGCCATTCTGCGTCTGATACGTTCTGTGTCACAATTCAATTATGTATTGATTTTTCATGCCTGTGTCATACATTTGTTCTTTTGTACGTCCTTCTGTACATTTGCTTGCGTCTTTTATGATTTTTGACTAGTACTATTTATTGGAAGAATATTTTGATTGTTGCTTAACCTTTATTTTATCAAGCTTGTGCCTCAATGGCATAAGCTTGAAATTACATAAGTAGCAATTTTTACAAAGACTATGATTTCGCAATTTTAATTGATCACCACGCCTCTGGTCGCGCTATGAACGTTTCATTAGCACACTTGGTCAATATTTGACTAACAAATTTAGCAGTCCATTATCAAAAAAGACATAAATATAGCATAATATAATATAGGTACTAAATGAGCCCACTGGTGGGGGCCCAATGGTTCCACCAACATTTTCTAGAGCGGCTGCTCTCCTGTGGTTCATACCATGATGTCACAATATATACATGATGTTGTAGCATATAGCCTTCCTCGACAAATGGGTTATCTAACAATGAAAGAATTTTTCCAATCGGACCAGTAGTTCTTGAGATTAGCACATTCAAGCAAAGAAACAAACAAACTCTTCAGCTTTATAATATTAGGATAGGTGAACTTCAATGTCTCCCTTCATGGGGACAAAATAATACCATTGTTTCTTATCTGTGGTCCGGATAAATATTTTTTGGCAAAGGACATCAGTATTCATCCTACTCCCATCTTTAAAGTCAGCACATTGCAAACCTCATTTCAATCTTTTTCATGAAAACAATTTAATTAAAAGTAACAGTTGTAAATGTCTTCAGTAGCTTTAGTAAATTCACTATTAAAAGTTACCCTTTCAACATGCAATGGCCTTGGGACTTATAAAAGGGGACTTAGTCTTGGGATAATAGGTGTACAATTTATACAAAAGAATAGTGCAGGGGTTGTAAGTTATTTTGCAAAGCTAGCATTAAAAGTATGGCTCCGGTCTGCAAAAGACTAAAACATAGTCTGAAAAGTTATTATGAAGGGTGTCTACCTATTGTACTAAAGTTTATAGTCTAGCACATAGACAATCCATTGTCTACTTTTATTTTATTTGATATAAAAATACAATGTGTTTTATTCTGTCTGTATATTCAAAAGATCAAGACAGCTTTTTTGTTGACCAAAGTTAATAAAAGGCTGTCAATTTAAAAATTCCCTCTATGTAAATGGAAGTTCTTAGTAGTTTCCCTTCTATATAGAAGACTAGAGGACGCCAGCAGCTACGCCTGCATTTTTTTTTTAATTTACCCGTTTTGGCCGATCCCGTGGGAATTTCGGGAAATCCCTTCTTAGTGCACCCCTGCGGTCCTCAAGGAACATACATGACAAATTTCAGCTTCCTGCGCCCTATAGTTTCGGCTGTAGCGTGTCTGTCAGTCAGTCAGTAACGCAAGGATTTTATATATTAAGATTAATTTGTCAACATATAAATTTCTCCTTGGTTTATGACTGTATTTACCTATTAATGTTCCAAATCTCTTAAAGTGTAGGTTGATTGAAAATCTTATACTAATATAGAAAGCTGAAGAGGTTTGTTTGGTGGAACGCGCTAATCTCAGGAACTACCGGTCCAATTTGAAAACTTCTGTCAGTGTTAGATAGGTAATTTATCGAGGAAGACTTGATACATTCTCCTGAAAGAATACTTTGGTCTTTGATTATCAATATCTCAGCAACCAATGATTGCACAGAAAGTTGAAGGTGGGTTTAAAGAACTTGAATGAATTCTCCTTAAGGACGATCCATTGCTTTGCCAAAGAAGGATTCTTTTCCATTTGAAGACTGATATCTCGGCGAGTAGTGGACGTATCATGGTGTATAAAAAAACAAATTAAAGCTTAATGAACAACATATCCGACCCTTATAGAGGTTAAGCTAAAAAAAAATTTCCACGCCAGTAGACAAAAAAAGAAACTTAAAAAATAATTAGATTTTTTTTGTTGCTGGTTTTTCTACGATTACTCAAAATCCGCGGAGGTTACAAAATTTTAAAGTTCTAATCCACTTGGAGCTACAATTTACTTTTTCTTGATTTTCTGTACGACTATATCTCTCGAAGTTACGGCCTGTTGAAAATTGCCCAAAAATTTTGAATGTTTTTTGATCCCTTAATTTTTTTCGTTTAGTATATTTGAAAAAAGAAAGATGCCTATGGGCAAATGTACCCCTCTCACAAGATTTAACTTACAACTTAACCTGGTACATAACAAAGCACGGTTCAGTACGAGACACAAACAATTTTGTATTTTGTATGATATTCTGGTGTCTAAGCAGTTAATAACCTGCACTGCCATTTTTTGTGGGATCCCGAGGATCCCTTAAAATTCCGTTGTACTAACTTCAGTATTAATTTTGACTTCAGTCTGTGCACAGACTTAGAGAATTAAACTGAGCAGTTAAAAACGTAAAACTTCATAAACTGTAATATGAATTAACTGAGCTGTTAAAAACCTAAAAGTCCATAAACTAACAATTACAACCAAAACTGCAAAAAGGTTCTCTCATTCAGAGAAATGAAACGCATACTCTATCTATTTTCTTAATCTCTTTCACAATGTCACATTTTTTATATTGCTTTATTTATATTTTACTTATTGGTTGTAACCATACAAAAGGTAAAGGAATCGGAGGAGTGAGATGGGAAAGGAGGAATAGGGGTTGAAATTACATTTATGAACAGAATAGAATCAGAATCTCTAAAATGGACTATGCAAAAGGTTTCGCAGGCGATAAATTATCAATATAGGAGTAATTTTTAAAAGTACATTGTTTACCAATCAGTCATCCAGGTACTTTACAATATTCCACACAAGGCACAGTACCCTCAAGCTAGGGCGTCACCAAGGGCAGGGAGGGGCTGCCCTAAAATTTATACTTGCTTCAAAAAACCAAAATCATACTTTTCTCAGTTTCCATATCAACTTGAACCATCCAATTTAGGCAATCGGCTGGTGAAGCCCTTGTCACCATTCACAAGAAGTTTATCGCCCTCTTTTATTTGTCATTAATTTTCGACGCTTGTCCACCCAGGACGCGGAGCTAGCAGCTCCCACTGTGGAGAATGTCCGCGTCGTGGTCCGGGTCCGCCCCATGGATCAGCGGGAGAAGCTGGACAACTCGTACAACTGCGTGTCCGTTGACCCGGTGAACAACACTGTAGCGGTCACAAGGAACAACGTTACTCCCGCCGAACCGCCAAGGGTTTACGCCTACGATGCCGTTTTCGACACTAATACTAGTCAGGTAAGTGGTAGCTGGAATAGGGTAGTTTCCAGGGTCAAAATAATTACATTTTATTTAGTCCATATTTTAGATTATAAAAAAATATTGGAAACGTATATATTTTTTTTCGATTAAATAAAAAACAACAAAGATATAGCCCATTAAAGTTACGTGTGACGTCAGCTAGTGCGAAAAAATGCAGCACGGCGTGACGTTATACGTAACTTTAATGAGCCATATCTTGGTCATTTTTGGTTTAATTTACAAATAAAAAAGTACGTATCGCTTATTTTTGAATAATCTAAAGGACGGACTTATAAATTTTTTTTTGTCAACTAGCCTATTGTTGGTGTTGTTTCGCCACCTCTAAAAGGCTAAGTGGACGACATCTGAATGACCTTGTTTCACCACCTCTGAGTAAAGCTGTTGGTCCAGGTAGTTGTCTAGGGCAAGAGTATACATATTTCACTTCAACATTTCAAATAACTGCAGGGGCCATTCCACCCTTTATTATAATTAGTTCGTAAAGTCGTCTTACTCAAAATAAATAATACATTATAACATCGAAAATAATTAATTAATAGTTAAAAAAGGGCACTAATTTGACTGTAACACGATATTGCCCTTCATATTGATCAGGTCACCTTTAGAAAGCTCAGCATACGAATTTACTAAAGCGCGTCACAGCGTGACGGAACTTTATCACCTGAACATACGTCTTTATTCCAGGTGTTTGCTTCATATCTTGCAGTAGTATTCCAATCCAGCAAACGAATCGGCTAGACATGGAATGGCGGTCTAGCGTAGTCAAAAATATAAAAATTTATCGACATTATTGCGATACAAACAGGTGTCGATCTCCTAAAGACAATCTAACACCTTTACAATGTACTACATAAGCCCGCGTTATTTATAGCTGCTGCTCCGCTCCCGTGGCTCATAGCGTGATGTTATATATTATTATCCTTCCTCGCTAAATGAGCTACTCAACACAAAAATAATTATTCAAATCGGACCAGTAGTGCCTGAGTTTAGCGCGTTCCATCAAACAACTTTTCAGCTTTATTATTAAAAATTGGGTAAGTGCGAGTCGGACTCGCGCACGAAGGGTTCCGTACCATCATCTATAAAAGAAAATCACGTTCGTTGTATGTATACTTGAAGTTTCTACCTGTTTATTAACCGTAGAAAGATAATCTTATTGTGATGTACGTAAAAGATAATCATGCGTAAAATTTACGCATGTGTTGTATTTAGCTGATTGTCCAGATTTGGTTCCTAATTACAATAAACTTAACATTATTTTATATTCACCCATATGTACAAATAAGAAAAACTACAAATTATTCATTTACATTTATTTATTTATAAAATAATTTCAAAATCTGTAGACTTCTTCCCTAAAATAACAAAACTTGTGAACATTCATTCCTGCATCATAAATTTTACCCATAATAATCCGACTTTTTGTATTACACATGAATAATTAGAGTATCATAATATTTATTAGGAATCTACAGTTACAAGAATATTATAAAAATCATTACAATTATCATATAAGTCAACATCTTAAAAGTGACGCAAAAGATAACCATGCGTCAATTTGACTCACACGGTCGTTATTTTTCGCAATCGGTGGCATTTACCTCAATGAAACTTACGCCTTACGGAAGCTCCTAGCGAGGAATGAGATGTCCTCAGCGCACAACGACGAATTCGCACTATTTAGAAAGACAGAGCAATAATTCGAAACTCCATGCGTAAATTTTACGCAGATTATCTTTCTAGGGTTAAGATCGAGTAACAAACTGCTTAAAAATTACGTTTGTTGTATGGGAGCCCCCCTTTATTATTTACTTTTTTTTATTTAATTATTTATTTTGAAAGGTAATATTCTGTGAAAATTTTAAGCGTCTACCTGTTACAGTTGGTAATTTTGAGCAAAAAATACGAAAAAAAAAACACGTTTTTGTATGGGACCTCCCTTAATATTTTCTATTTTTTATTTTTAGTATTCGTTGTTATAGCGGCAACCGAAATACATATATTGTGAAAATTTCAGCTTTCTAGCTATCACGGTTTATGAGATACAGCCTGGTGACAGACAGACAAACGGACAGACAGACAGACAGCGGAGGCTTAGTAATAGGGTCCCGTTTTTTACCTTTTAGGAACGGAACCCTAATAAGTATAGATGTATCAACCAGCCAGTGCTGGTTGATACATCTATACTTTTTACTATACATTCCAGTGAACGGCTTTGGATTGGCCGTCTACACTATTCTAGTTGTGCTAATGGAATGACCGCGTTAGATTCAAAATTGACCAGATAGACAAACTACTGAGCATCTAGATTAGTTTCTAATTGAATTCAATACTTGCCATTGAGAGTTTCAAATGCTACCAGTTGTTATACAATGGCTGATTACTGGATTGGCATGCTACTGGAATATCGTGAACATTTTATTATAGCTCGTTTTTATCTGTTTGTCGATGTGACGAATTCTGCAAACGACTTGGCATTACCGAAACTTTATCTTTTCTTCATGATTTGTACTTTGTTTTCAAATAGGGAGTTTTTACATCACCGAAAGTATCTGCAAGTGTATTTTTAATGTGTACTTTTAAAACAGGATCTTAACTTGTTAACGAAATTCGTGACTTAATAAATAAGTTTCTTCAGTTCATGATGACACGTTGTATAGGCATCATATAAATCACCCTTTGTGACAAGAGGGAATTAATGACTTACTACTATTTCATTTGTTTAGTTTCATTATCTCAAACTGCGTTGATTTTTGGTGCATCATCATAGTTTTCGCGATCCATTGCTGCCCCATAGGCATCTCGTTATTTGCGTCACAAGTCACAATAGCATTGTACGTCGAAACGTACCCCATACTAATATGGACCTACCTATTTGTGGTCCCTTAACGCCAAAACCGATGATTCGAAATTGATGAATTTTCCATAGAAATAGATTAGAAGTTGTAGACGGAAACAGTGATAGGAAAAGAAAAATGAAAGGCGGTGTTAGTTACTGCGGAGAAACTGTTGTTATCATTAACATAACTTCAAGCCTTTTATCCCCGAAGGGGTAGGCAGAGGTGTATTACACACTCACGTTTCGCCAGTTGTGTTTTACACACTCACGTTTCGCCAGTTGTGTTTAGGTCCCAATGTAATAGGAGGCGAGCCTATTGCCATCTACCGGGCACATTATTAAGCTAGCGATAATTAACATTTTTAATACACACATAACTTCGAAAAGTCAGAGGTGTGTGCCCGGGGTACCTGGGGATCGAACCCGAGACCATCGTCTCTGCAGTCCGTTACGTACACCACAGAGCTATAGCCGCTATTAAATTTTAATAATTACTGTTAATTTATTTTGTCATGCAATGTTATTGCATTACTATTATGTAATTCAAACAGTCTTTAGCCCGGTAAAGAATAAAAAAAGTCAGTCAGTAGGTAATTTAGTGCATCGACTGACAGTGTCTCATCACTATGAGAAGGGTAAGGCCATAGTCCACCACGCTGGCTAGGTGCGGGTTGGCAGACGACTCATGTTTTTTGAGAACATTATGGAGAACTCTCAGACATGCAGGTTTCCTCACGATGTTTACCTTCACCAATAAAAGCGTTGTAGTAATTGTGAAAATTATATTTTTATTTATAAATACTAAGTATAGGAAAGCTTGTATCCGTGTGGTGACGGATGGTATAGTAGGCCATTTCCTCCATTCAAAGGAGATGCCTAGTCCAGCAGTGGACTGTTAAAGGCTGATGATGGATAGGAAGCTTCTATATCATGGCTTACTTTGCGGGAAAACACTGACAGACAATACACGATGAATATACAGATAGTTATTTAGTCACAGAATACAGACGTATAGCCTCCCGTGTCGTGAGCGATGGCTATTGATTTTCGTACGTAGCCGATGGTAGCCGGTACCCGATGTGTACACGGTAGTGCCAATTTGTTTTATTATCGCTTTTGTGCCGCAAGGGGTTTATACTCACTTGTGTAGATGTTGGTACAAGGAAAGTAGTGTATTGAATTAAATAACTAACTTTTGATAGGAGGAAACAAACCTACTGCGAAGTGGTAGGCAGAGGTGTAATATTACACTCACATTTTGTCATGTTTTGAATTTTACGACCCACGTAATAGGGGGCGAGCCTATTGCTATAACCGGGCATATTGCCTGACTCCGTGCTGCTACTATAAAAAATCAGAAAACGTACTAACACTTTGGTCTGATCCTGGAATCGAAGCCGGGACCTGAAACACGAAAGGAATTGAACTAAATGCGTTATAATAGTGTTTACTTTTTAACAAATATAGGTATAATTACAAGAATAATTTGTCACTATGGCAACCAAACGATAGCGATATTAAAAATGTAGACAGAATACCACTTTTGAACTCCGGTTAGAGTTAGACTAGAAATCGGAACTCGAGCTGGTTGAAACTAGGGAATCGCTCGAATGATAGTTACTTAATTATCATGTTGTAGATGTCAAAATAAAGTAAAGATTTTTTTATATCGGTTATGCTAATCGATTTTAAACTTTTGCGATTTGTATAAGTACATGGAGTATCATGTTGGGAGTATCATCGTTGGTTTGGACATTTTTTATTAAAAACTGATATCTATTTAGTTAATTTAGGGAGTGAATATTCCCTTTTATTCATACAAAATAGGTCTAATTGATATAATTGATACATTTTTCTATTCATTATTGTCAAATTTTAGATCTTCATCGATAGTTAATGTTTCAATTCATTTATACCATAATTTCAATTGTATAAAATACTTTTGTTATAGAAACATAGTAGCGAACAATATTTAAACTTTCACTAATCTCTTGATCTATACATCCGATTGTCACTATTCTTTTTTATTTCCAATACATATTACAAATTGCAGGTGTACAATTACATTGCACGCTAACGTACATACATACGGGCCCGTTCTATATTATTCGTGCAGGGGGTTGCAATCCCGGGGTGGGACGTAACTAGGTCATGACCCGAGCCGTAAGTGCTCCGAGTCGATCGCGCGACTTGCAACCTGTTAGTTGTATTGCGCCCGTAACCCTACGCGGGTCGGAACCTCTCCGCGGACCGTTATCCAGCCGAAAATTCAAGAAATAAATTTCAACCATTTCTGCTTCGATAAATACAGTGGCGTTTTATCCAACGAATATATGAGAAATTAATCGTTTTTTTAAAATTCTGCTTCGATAAATTCAGTGAAAATTTGAACAAGGAACTAGGAAACGTTCGTGGAATATTCTTTTTTTTTAAATAACGCGCTGCGTTGTGACAAAGAAATTGTCTTTATGCTTCGATAAATTCTGTGATAGTTGTCTGAAAAAATTGGAAAACGAACTAGGAACCTTCGGAAAAAAATCTTTTTGTGATAACGCAATGTGACAAAGAAAAGCCTATTTTCTGCGACAAATTAGTGATAATTGTTTACAAAATATCAACTAGGAACCTTCGGGAAATATATTTCTATATTGAATAACCCGACACGGCGTTGTGACAAAGGAATCTGGCTCAGACAAATTCGGTGAAATATATATTATCAAAGAAATTTGTTTAATTTACTTGGCGGATATATTGTACAGCAAATTATTCGAAGACCTGGTGATTAGTATAGTGGCTAAAAATCGAAGAATAATTTTGCCTTTGCACTTAAAATATGTAGTCTTTGTGAAAGATATAAGTACATGTCAGTGTGATGTCAGTAATTATAAGGTGTTGCCATGGTAAGTTTAAAGCTAAGCAGTTGGAAGACGAACGAAGAAGAGAAGAGAAGATTCTAACACTTGTCTCATCCACCCTTCGTCTCGACTGGCGCCGTTTGACGCATCAGTCTTGTCGAATGGTGGGTAAGCTCTGTGTACATTCATCATTATTGAAGAAAGAAGATGAAGAGAGAAGAAACTGCTTTGTTCACTACCTTTTTCATGTCAATGTTTTAATTTTTAATTTAGCTGCAGTGTTTTATTTTTATTATGCGTCATCTCTTTGTTCTTAATTTGAATTACTTATTTTGGCAGTTTGTGTTCCTATTTTAAATTTGAAATTAGTTCCTTTTTTGAATATGCATTTTTACTTTGTCTTTTTATTTTTGTGTTGCCACTTTTATTATTTTTTTTTTATTTGTATTCCTGATATTTTACTGCGTATTTATTGTTTAAATGTATTGAGGTGTGTGTATAAATGTATTCTCGGTGTAATTTTGCAATATCCGCCGCGCGGGGCGTAATGCAGATGTTTCGTGCCAGTTTCAGTTGGTGACCTACTTACTGAAGCTCATTGATTTTCAATACTGACTGATGTACGGCTCTGTGGAAATTTTACCGAGAATATAAAACCTATTTTGATGCAACTTTTTTAGGTTGTTTGCATTCTTTTAGACTACCATGCAAAGAAAATCTTGTGACATTGTACTTTATTTTTAAATAGATACAATCTTTTATTGTAACAGTTAAAAACTGAGTTTGATTTGATAATTTCCATAGATAAATATCTTGATAATTATCAAAATAAAAAGCACTTTAAACTTCAGATACACTGTTAATTAGTAAACAATGTAGTCAATTTTGATAATCTCTTAAAAATATGAAGAAATACTATTGCAATAAATCAATAGTCAAAAGGAATAAAGCTGACTTTTGTACAGAATTTCGATTTTTTTGTAGTTTTAAATAGTCTTTCTTGATATGTACCAAGTAGGTATCTGCTTTGTGTCGAGTATCGGATATTTCGGCACTGTTATACGCGCCATTATCGTGGATATACTCTCATCATATTTCAATTCTTTCATTTTTGTCCTAGCGTTATTACGGTTGCATCCAAAACTACCTTGGAGCCCGTGGTCCGCGTACTAACTACTGAACAGATGTGACAGAATATTCGCTGGTATTTTCAATAAATATTGAACAGCTGTTACATTATGTTACTAGTGTTTTAACAAGTAGTTATGTTTATGTAAGTATTTTATACCATATACACACAACACTATTAGTCCCAAACTAAGCGCAGAGGGGTACTAGACAATGGATAAACATTTTTCTTATCAGTAATACGTGGGTTTAAAAGAATGCAAATTACTTCGTCTTATTTATGTAATCGTATTATAAGTTGTATATTTAGTTTATGTGCGTCAGATAATTGTAAAGTATTATGATTATGACGATATTTGATTTTTGTTATACCTATAAAATGGCGACGATCCCGTGTCTCTAAAGGCCTTGCCACACGGCACAATTTTACCACTGATCAAATTTTCAATCGAATTGGCTTTGCCCGTCTACACGACACAATCAAATCACTGATTTTCATTCCTTCCACCCGATTGGTTAAAATCTGGTGGTACCGCGCCCTCCCGATGAACTTGAGTTGGACGACTGGCGTCGTCTACACGTCACGATTTCATCAAGTGATTTAGTCAAGTTGGACGTAAAATTGTGCCGTGTGGCAATGCCTTTAGATAGTTCGTTCTGGGAAATGTAACGGTTGGACATGTTATACGATAGATTATATTTTCATTGATGCTAGAGTAATTATTTATTGGTGTAGATAATATTTGTTTTGTAATGTCGGGATGTTAAAATTTATTATCATATATCATCATCATCATCACGCTTATGCTTGTACACTATTGACAAAGAATATAAGTTATCTATTACCAGATTTAAAGTGTTAAATTCTGCTGCAATATTGGCTTAGGTAATTCATATGTATTTGCACTTGTGTAACATAAATTGCATAAAGAATTCTGCAAAAATAGTTGCACAATTTGTAAGTACCTACTGCAAAATAAAGTGGGCGGCTATCTTGAATGAAGAACAAGTGAATCTTTTTTATTTGGCAGCAATTTATTAATTTTCATCGACAATGTACAAAAAATGAGTTGAATGAAACAAAAATTGTGCTTCGATAATTTTTCTAAAAGATAATGCACTTTATCCAGTAAAAAATAGATTGTTGTACAGAATAATATTAAAATAATCATTAGCTATAGTGAAAACTTGCCTTTGCTTGCGGCTTCGCCGTAGTGGGGTAAAAACAATAAACATTTTTAACATATTTCAATACCCACATTCTAAGTATATTTGAAAGTATAGCATTTCAAATTACCGCAGCTATTTACAAAAGGTTTCACTCATTTTTAAGTTCATAAAATCTCTTCATAATAAAGATTACTTATTTATGATTAGAACCAAGTCTACAATAATAATTACTTATAACAAGTGCTTTACACGATAAACGAAATGTGACACGGGATGGTTGCTTGCTTGCTGAATCTGCAAATTGTATTGTTATACCTGTAATGTTTTGTGTAATAAAATTTAATTGGTGTATGTAATAATAATATTTTGTAAGTTGTCTTGTGGCGGATCTGGGATACGATTGTGGTATTAATTGTGGATATAAGGGAATCTGGGCAAGTTATGTCAGCTGAAGGGACTTATGAACCATAAAAACATGTAGATAATGAAATAAACTTGGGTTTTGTTGGTGATAGGCTCGGAAGCTTCAACCTCTTAATCAACCTGGATGGTTCTTTAGTAAAGATTATTTATTGTAGCCTTAAGTTCCATAGTGTCTCCTGAATCCGCCACTGAGACTGCCTATTAAGTGTAAAGTCTGGTTGCCACCAAATCTGAGGGATTTTTTATTTATAAATGGTCGGAAATACCATTATTTGTTTTTTATTCCCTCTTCTTACCTTTTACTCGGATCTCCTCTGATTTGATGGAACCAGGTCATCTATATCAATATCAATTGTAGTAGCCATGTTTCTCTGGTCTCAACTTATCCATAAGTCATCATCATGGATGGATAAATGTATAAACGGTACGTATGCCTCTGCTCACCCCTCCTGGGAGGGTAAGAGGAGCTGTGACGTAAGATTCTTAATGCGTCCTGCACCACTCTCGCGTTGACCCCGGTCTGCATGCGCTTGATGTGTTGTAAGACATTAAGAAATATAATGTGAATGCAACTGACGAAAGATTTGAAGAAAGAACCCCATTACCGAAGAAACGAGGATTTAGGTTTAAATTAAATAATTAAATAAATATTCTTTCACATACACACAACACCGTCTAGTCCCAAACTTAGCAGAGCTTGTACTTTGGGTATTTGATAATGGATAAACATACCTACATAATTACATACTCTTTTTTTGTTAATACATACATGTTATACATAAAAACACCCAGACCAAGACAAACATAAACATTCAATTGTTTCAATTGCGAAGCATATTTTTTGTAAAAGTTTTGTACTATGTACTTAATTTAAAAAGAGAACCCATTTTGTATATAAAGAAGCACATTTTTTGCTTCGATTATTTTCAGCCAGCGAGCAAATGAGGGATATGAGAGATTTTATTATTTATTGTATTGTATAAATTATACAAATAAGATTGCCTGACTTGAAATGTATTTAACCACATTTTTTATTTGTTACCCAAAGGGAAAGTGACATACATTGTGGTTTATCTATTGAAATTGTACCTATATTTCGAATTAGTTGACATTCGAACTACTTATTTTCAGTGCCCAAAGCCGATTGTATGAAGGCGAAAAACATGTAGGTATAATAAAATTTATACTTTTATTTGCCATAAACGTTGTCTCGAAAATGTATGCGATATTTGCTTACCGATTTTGAAGCAGTGAGATACACAAGCAAAGTGAAACTTTAGTACCGTATAGTATAGGTCTGTAGCCATAGCCAGTAAAACTACAAGCAGTTTGGAAGATTCTCGCTCGATAAAAATTTTAATTTGAAAACATGCCGTCTCTAAATATTATCTATTCTGGATATTTTAAATAATACTTTACTATTTGGCTTTAAATTACTACTCACGGAAAATATTATGACGCGCTGACGAGTCTTAAGGCCTTGCCACACGGCACAATTTTACGTCCAACTTGACTAAATCACTTGATGAAATCGTGACGTATAGACGCCAGTCGTCCAACTCAAGTTGATCGGGTGGGCGGTACCACTAGATTTTAACCAATTGGGTGGGCGAAATGAAAGTCAGTGATTAGATTGCGTCGTGTAGACGGGCAAAACCAATTCGATTGAAAATTTGATCAGTGGTAAAATTGTGCCGTGTGGCAAGGCCTTTACTTGAGTTAACGAAATAGTATTTCAGACATTTTCAGGCTCGCACGTAATGACAGAAATCACGCGATTTTCAACTTTATAGCTAACGTTTAAGCGATGACTACTGAATGATTCTGAGATTTCCGAAGTACCTAGCCTCTAAGATGCTTGTGTCAGAAGACAAAGAACTAAAATGATTGACTCCACTTTTTTAATTGAAAAGGTGTTTTCTGTGTGCTAGGTCAATAGGCGCAGATGAGATTGTCTTGAGGATAAAGTGGTTAAAAGTACATACCTACATAGACTGGATAAACGTACCTTCTATAATAAAACTAAACATTTTTGCTGAACAATATTTTGATTTTTTTGTGCTATAATAGATTGATAT
This sequence comes from Euclidia mi, assembly GCA_944739405.2. Classification (NCBI taxonomy): domain Eukaryota; kingdom Metazoa; phylum Arthropoda; class Insecta; order Lepidoptera; family Erebidae; genus Euclidia; species Euclidia mi. The sequence continues at coordinate 10,650,969 of OX123209.2, read as the reverse complement.
AGCCTTATGACAAAAGTCATCAACGAGTGCGTCCTACCCGTTATGGCTTACGGTGTTGAGACTTGGACACAGACGGTGCGACTAGTCCACCAAGGTCGCTCAGCGAGCTATGCTCGGAGTTTCTCTGAAGGATCGAAGTAATGAAGTGATCCGACAGAGAACCAAGGTAATCGACATAGCTCAGAGAATTAGCACGTTGAAGTGGCAGTGGACTGGTCACATCTGTCGCAGAACCGATAACCGATGGAGTAGTCGTGTTCTAGAGTGCAGACCGCGTCTTGTCAAACGTAGTGTAGGACGCCCTCCGGCTAGGTGGAGTGACGATATGCGCAAAGTGGTAGCGGCTGGACACGAACAGCCGAAAATCGGGCTCAGTGGCGTGCCATTGGAGAGGCATATATCCAACAGTGGACTACGACAGGCTGATGATGATGATGATGATGATGAGATTGATATAATATTTTAAATTTACTACATCATTTAATGAAAACCGACACAGATTAGAAATAAAATAAATAATCCACAATTATTAAAATGATTCGAGATAATATAATATCAACTTTAGGCCTACCTATTGCACTCACAGGTTATCTGGGCCGAGCCCCTTAATTCTAAGGGACCCAGCAAAGTGTAGGTTTATGCACTATTGGCAGTCCACTGCTGGACAAGACAACATAGGTAAAAGTTAATATTTAAATAATTACTAAGCTTGTTTATTCACTAAACTTAAGTATTTTATATAAAAAGTATTTGTTAAACCAATGGTATAAAATTCAAAGAATTCTATAAACGATGTCTAGCGAAATTCGAGATAGCTATCGGTACACTTTTTAATTTTGCGTATTCAACGACAATTACAGTTAGCTACGTAGCAGAATCGTGAGAAAATACTGTCTAAAGTATAATCAACTTTGTATATTTAGCCTTTTCGAGTACTGGGCAAGAGCCTTTTCTCTAGTGATAAGAGCTCCATGCCCGTTAGAATGGTTAGAACCAACCATTTGTGGATCACAGCGTTCTCACATAAAGGATGTCACCAGACCCATCACCAAGCCGAAGTCTACTCGTTGTGGACATCATGCCAAGTCATACTAACCAAAAATAATACCTGGGAAAGAATTTTTTTTAAGCAATCACATTTAAAAAACCGCAATTAAAAGCGCGCGCGTCCAATGTTCGAAATACCTACTTATCCATGGGATCATATCCATGGGATATATCTAAAGAACATAATATTGGCGGGGTAAATGCATCGATTTTGTACCTAATTAGAAAATTTTCATACTAACTTTGAGCCTCAATATCTCCTGAACCAGTAATTTCCCAGGTATGGTACCGAAGTTAAAAAATGTTCGTAGTGATTAGTACAACATGGGATTTCAGTTTTCGTTAAGGGTCTTTTTACAGCCTGTATAGGGATCCAACCCACGACACTCGGTGTAGTACTAAACGGTAAGGTGATCATCAATTCATCACTTATATCACTACGCAATCTGTGCAGTACTCGTATACGATTATCTCATCTCAAACTAGACTCAACTACTATGTAAACAAGCCAAATGAAAAACATACATACAGGGTGTAAAGAGACCCTTAACGAAAACTGAAACCCCATATTGTACCAATCACTATGAACATTTTTTACTTCGGCACCATACCTGGGAAATTACTGGTTCAGGAGATATTGAGGCTCAAATTTAATATGAAAATTTTCTAATTAGGTACAAAATCGATGCATTTACCCAGCCAATATGTTGTATAGATACCCTGTGGATAAGAAGTTATTTCGAGCATTGCACGCGCGCGCTTTTAGTTGGGGTTTAAAAAATGCGAAAACTTAAAAACAACATCCAGGTATTATTTTTGGTTAGTATGTCTTGGCATCATGTCCACAACGAGTAGACTTCGGCTTGGTGATGGGTCTTGTGACACACTGTATGTATCGCCCTAGCGGTAATACCGTTGCATCCAAGCCTTTTGCTTGAAACCTGGAGACCGCTTCCTTGCATTACCAGATAAGACAGAATATGAAGCATTTCCACAGCGAGACTGCAGCCTGACGACTGCTCCGCAACCCAAAGGCATAGCAATATTACATGGATTCATTTCATTGAACAGTGTCAGTATATTCAAAGACTACACTCACACTAATTTTACTTTGATTAATGCCGTGAGAGTTTTGGAAAATCCCGTCTTAGCGCATCCCTACGGTCCCCAAGGAACATACATGCCAAATTTCAACTTCTACCGCCTAATTGTTTTGGCTGTGGCTTGACTGTAAATCAGTCAGTAACGTTAGATTTTTATATGTACAGACTAGAGGACGCCAGTAGCTACGCCTGCATTTTTTTTTCAATTTACACGTTTTGGCCGATCCCGTGCGAATTTCGGGAAATCCCTACTTAGTGAACCCCTACGGTCCCCAAGGAACATGCATGCCAAAGGACCATGCCCATCTGTGCCCCAGAAATGCCCAGAGAAAGTAAATTACAAGATCGTCCTAATAAATGAAAACTAGATTTAAGTTGTTAATTTTGAAACCTATCAAGCACTGGATAAAAAAACGAAAAAAAAAGACTTGTTTACTTTGCAGTACCTATGATAAATAATGTTTCATTCATTCATGCACTAAAAGTGCAGTTTATTGCGGTCTATAAGGGCCTCCGCATACTAGCTTCTTTTAGCATCGGCGACCGGCGATTCATTCGCTTTTTAGCATCCAGATGCAGCGTCCGAATTCTTACACCGCACACTGGAAGATGCCGATCGCGGCGACTGTCACTTAAAATAATAACGAAGGGATCGTCCATTAATAACGTGATTTTATGTCTTTTCAATTTTAAACTTACTCTGTGATGATGATACCTGGGTAGGTTTGAGGCTTTACCACCTCTCCTCATTCTTTCAAAAGTCAGTTTCAAAAGTATTTTTTATACAAAGTAAATAAAAAAAATATTTTATCCAAAAAAGACATTGCGAGCTACTGGTGTCAAATTTGAAGCTAAAATAAAAAAATATTACACTCATTATTCTCTTCATCTCTTACCTAACTTCAATTTGTTTGGGTCGGCGCTGTATGGACATACATTCTCTTCCATACTTCTATGTCACCAGTCATCCGATCACTTCCCCCTTTTCTTACATATCTATTCTCACACAGTTATTCCATCTTTTATTTGGTCGCCCTCTCCCTTTATCTCTCTGCCCTCCTATTTACTACTTGTTTACCTAAATACATAATTATCCACTCTTCTCATAATATGTTTCTAAAATGCAAATCTTTTCATCCATGGACGCTACTTGCAGACTACTTTGATAGGTATTTTCTCTATTTTGGCATGGTAAAAAATTATATATATATATATCATGCATACTTTTAAAATAACGTTTTTAAAAAACTTAAGAACGCTATTTAAAAAGTATACTGGCTCATTTAAGTCTTAACTCGCAATAATTGCAATTCGATCTTGCAAAATATAAAAGCATATCACACATAAAGAATTCCAGAAATGGAGCAGAAAATTCAGAGACCGCTGTACCTACATAAAAAGAAAATATCCAGACCAAAAAAGCATCCTAGAGCATCCAAAAGCAACGAAAGATCTTAATACAGGACTTTTCTGAATCCCTACCCATCGAACGAACGATCGTTGTTTTATGATGCGTATAGGATAAAAATCTCTGGCTCATGAAAAACAAGGACACTTGATATCTGTCTACACTTATTTGTCCCTTCCACCTATCAAGACTCACGTGATTAAAGGACGACTCCTTACTATAGGTTGTCACTTATTTGTTAACCCTTAAATAACACCGTGGGGTATTAAAATTCTTCACCCCAGGGGCACAACTTGTATTTTTTTTGCGATGATATCATCTCCTGAAGTTGTCAGTCACGTGGCGTTAAAAAAAACTTTCATCTAGTCTGCTTAGCTATGTGAGAAAATTACCCCAGGGTGTTAGTTACGCATGCATTAATTTCCCATCAATTCAGTCAAATGTTTGATAAACTAAGTTTACAGAGCCCTGCAAAGCTCCTTTTTTGGGTGCAGCTTCACAAGAAAACCTAAGATAACCTATTAAGATTTCTGAGTGGATAAGTTTCCGGAACGGACGAGACTTTTCATATTAAATGATATTTGTAGAATGATCGTTAATTTGGTGTACAATTAGTAATTTAATAAAAAAATGAAGTTTATGTAACGCACTTTAGTGTTATTTAAAATTTTTGATGCTTTATTAAAAATAGCCCCATGTAAACTACAAAAATAATTTATTTTGTACACTACAACTTTTAATAGCCGTTTGGGGTAATTTACCCCAAAGTTTATTTATTATTCTGTAACCGAAAATAAGGATGTTATTATAGGGTTTGACTAGTGACTGGCTTAAACAGAATAAATGTCGATAAAAATATGACAGCGCTTATAATAAATATTTAAGTTTTCATTTAGATAGTACACGACCTAGGGTGATGTACTAGATTTTGACAACGCGATTCTTATCATAGGTTATGATAAAGCTACATTACCTACTGCTTTCTTTATACCGATAAAAATATTAAGCAAGCTAAAGTCAGTATTTTTTACCTACATCCAAAAACCAGTTCTCGTATTACTTTCAGTGAGCATCATCTATCAATTCATACGTTAATATTAATACGAAGAAATGAGTGCAGTACTGTCCATGCCATCTATTGTTTAGAGCATAAAATGTAGAATACTAGGAACTTGCCAGTTTTCGATAGTGTAAGTCTATTAATAATAGAACATAATTTAACATCATTGTAACGAACATCATTTAATTATACTGGTATATTTATGTTTTTTTATAGAAACCTATATTACTGATATTGTACAATTATTGTATTACAAGGTTGAAAAAATAAATGTTTTTATCGATATTCGACTCGGCGGATCACCAACAATACACTACAGCACTACGGTCGCCGCGTCCGAACGCAGGGAGTCGCTAAAACGCGATGCAGCATCGATACAGTTGCAAAATCGCCGGTCGCCGATGCTAAAAGAAGCTAGTCGGCGGTGGCTCTAACCACGTTCTTTAGCCAATTTATTAATTCCTTGTGATAGTGTCGCGGTTTTACGGAGTACTCTTTCCATATTATTATTTATTCAAGTACCTACTTAAGTTTTGTATCTAACCAAATTGTTTTCACATTTATATAGATGGAGATACTATGGAGACAGACTATATAATTCCAAATAACTGAAATGTTTACAGATATTTAAGTATATAAATGAACACTGATCTGGCCTAGCTTAAGTAATGATTATGAAGTGCCTAGTGGAAAACTAATAGCAATGCTGTTTGTAAACGATAAAATGTATAAACAATAGGTGTTAGGCAGTTATCATGTCTTGTTTAACGTCCAATAACTTTTCAACCAGTGCTTTATATGACATTAATACTAGATATCATAGAAATACTGTTAATAAGTTATCGTATGACATAGAGCTGCAATTTGGGTAATGCCTGGCATTGATGGCATTGCTGACTTTTGCCTCCATACTAATATGGGCATGGTCCTTTCAGCCTCCTGCGCTTGCGCGAAACTATTGGTAGTTTCGGCTGTAGCGTGTCTGTCAGTCTACAGCCGAAACTACCAATAGTTACTACCAATAGTAACGCAAGGATTTTATATATTAAGATTTGTCATGATGATTCAACCCTCCAGCTTACCTGTCAGGTTAAAACCACTAGCAACAGATCCGTTAATCTGATTGTATACATATTTTATTACTACCTATTCATTGAATAAGGTATTTCCTCACTCATTATCTCAGCTGAAAATACTGCTGAAGACAGCCAGCCCTAAAATTGTCCATCCATCACCTCCCGCCGTCCTAACAGAGACCTAAGATCATCGGTCCACCCTACAGGTGCCTTCCAGTTTCCATTGCTACGTTGCTCATCCCTAAATAAAGCTTATTGCGCCGTACATACCAAACCCATTTTCATCATTGGCAAACCATAAGTTCTGTTTGCCGAACGGTATGGGTGACAAATAGACGGTATTTCACATCTATTTTCCAAGAAATATGCCACTGAGATCCGTCTCATAAATATTAGGCTTAAAAACCCTTGTCTGGCGCGCCATAGATTCATTTGTGTCTTTATAAAAAACTAGATTATGGCTGAAGCTACGCCTAATATTGTGGGGAATACATGACTTTCAGCTTCCTGCGCCCAATAGCTATGGCTGTGCATTGTTTGTCAGTCAGTCAGTAACGCCAGAATTTTATATTTACAGATGATATTTTAGTCGACAAAATACCTAATGCTCTAAAAATTAAAATTTACTAGTCAAGAGATGTTGTTCAGCAGTATAGCAAGTTATTTAAAAAAACTACTTAAATCGCATAAATTGTGTCGTAAGTCGTAACTGCTCGTCGCCTCTATCTCCGAAGGGGTAGGCAGAGGTGTAATTATTACACCCACATTTCGCCATGAATTTTTAGGTCCCACGTAATAGGGGGCGAGCCTATTGCCGTTACCGGGCACATCACCAGACTCCGTGCTGCTACTGCAACGACAACCCAGCCTACTAGACACCTAATGTTTTCATTTCTACAAACAAACAATTCTGTCAAAGCGGTGAGGTATGCGGGGCGAAGGGGGTTACAAAAATGCTTTCTAATTGGCCGGTTTAAATTTGCGGTACGTCATAATTCATAGCTAGTGTTGGGATTGGTCTTATGTAAGACGTATAAGTCTAACGTGTTGTCAGAAAGTGTTCGCCTTACGTCTGCCGTCTAGTAGGCTGGGTTGTCGTTGTGCTACTGAGAATTCAGAAAAACCCAGTAATACTTTTGCTCGACCCGGGAGGACCTCCGATCAGCAATCGCATACGCTATCCACTGGACCACGGAGGCAGTCCAGAACTAATATCAAAAGCGTAAATAGTAGATCCTTTAGTTTTGACGTGACATTCACGTGGGTCACATTCGAACAGCTTACAACGGGAGAAAGGAACATTGTTGAAAGACAGTACATGGAACTATGAATATGCCTGCAGCATATTGTGGGGACTGAGTACCCGAATGAGACAACAGTAAAAACTTTGTTGCTTTACGTCGATATTCTAGTGGACAGCGGTAGGTACTGCTGCAATCGAGCGGACATATTCGTGCTTTTTTTATGGTAATAGGCGGCAAGCGAGCAGACGGATCGTGTGATGGTAAGCAATTACCGCCGCCTTGGAAACAAGCAACACCACAAGAGTCACAAGTGCGTTGCCGCCCCTTAGGGTGGGGAAAAGGGATAGGATGAGGAGTGAGATGAGGGAGAAGGGATAGGGCCTCCGGTAGGGCTTGTAATATCGGAGAGTATTGAATTCCGGAACTGAGTTACGATATTAGAGTGTCAATTCCAGAATTTCGGTACTGGTTCCGGAATCGATATGCTCTTGAAATAAGTATGTTTCTAATATAAAATAAACGTGTATAATGCCAAAATTAAACAAGTTATATACTTCTTATCAGTCTATAATTTGTTATACGTTGGATAAATCAAAATTTTACCATTGAATTTGAACACCTCAACATTTTTTACAGTTTTTATTAATTAACATGCCATGAACATTCAAGCCTAAGTAGAAAAAAGTTAAGAAGAAAAATAGTAAAAAAATTAAACATTGTTATAAAACCAGGCAATTTAACATTTAACATTAAAATAATAACCAGACCGATTCTCGAAATTCCTAGCTCATTGTTTGCAAACGTGCCATGTAATGTAGCGTGTGAGGTGTACTGTGTAAGACTTACCAGCAAAGCAGCGAAGTGCGCGTCAAAGCAGCGAAGTTAAAATAGGATTGGGTAGATATGTCTGTAGGATACATATCGAGACGTGGACATACATCACCAAACAACCCTGAAGGAGAAGTAGAAGTGGAGGAAAGAGAAGTGTTGACAGGGGCAGGCCGAAAAACGATTAATACTCTTCTAGCAGACTGGCAAGATGAGGCCAAAGATCGGCATTTATGGAAGAGTGTGGGGAAGACCTTAGCCCAGCAGTGGAACAATAACGGTTAAAATAAAAACAAATATTACTAAACTTTAAAATAACATTTCGGAATAAAGTGACTTTATGCACTTTCCTTATTTGATGGGTAGTTGATTGATTCAATTGTTGAAAAGATTGTGGGGGCGAGAATTAATAAAATCTTTGACATCGATTTTTTTCCTTATGGAATTGTTAATTTTCCAAAAAAGTGATGCTCTATTGGAGCAAGTTACAGGCTCTATGAGGTATGGAGGGTGTCGGAGACTTTCAAACTTCAGCTCCCTCTAGTTTAGAAACCGTCTTGCGCGAAGTACCTTTGTAATCGAAGTGTCCGTTGTCCTCAAGCAGCAGAAGCCTCTAACGAATAACGATATAATTCTGATTATAACGATTGAGACCGGTGTCGGTTGTTTAACAGGCAGCTTTCCATCATTGTTTGCAATTGTTGACAGTGAAATTTGCTACTGTAATATGCTGTCCATATCTATCTATATCTTGGGAAGCTAAAGTGCACTGGTCCCTCAGACAACAACCAGTACTTTTTCTGAATGAACTTTCACTTGTGCAGGAGTTGGCCGGTTCTCCTTGGTTCAAGCGCATTAACGAGCGATTCCTATTCTCGGACCGGTCCCATTTTTTCATCAGACGATACGATAGATTTCAACATCTTCTCTATATTGTGACGGTTGAGTAAACTCACATAGCACTCAATGCGTGTTTGTTAGTGAATTTTGCTAAATTATTTGTAACTGTTAACTGTTTCCTTTCTAATTATTTTTAAGAGAATTAGAATTGTTTCTAAAATCGTTACTAACACCGAAGCTAACTGTGGTGTGGTTAGCATTAAATCTGCTTCCATGATCAAATTTGACTTTTCATTGTCAACTATGGTCTCGGGTCGTTCGCGGAATTAACAAAATGTCGGGGACATAGGAAACACTCAAGGGGAGCACGGAATCACTGGGAAAGGAATGGTGACCTAACACTGCGTATTGTAGGCCACGTTCACAAAAAACAATTATCTAGGAAAATCACTTTGTATTATTTATGAATACCGGAATTACGATATTTGGGCTCTCACTTCCGGTATTATAATATCGGAAAAATACCTCCGAAATTCCGGAATTACGAAATCTCGGAATTCCGGGATCCATGCCCTAGCCTCCGGCACTCTCACGCACCGAACGAAACGCAACAGTTTAAGTACTGTTACTTTACGTCGATTTTCTGTGAGAGGGTAGTACTTCCCCGGTCGAGCCGGCCCATTCATGCTGAAATCAGCAAGGCTCTACTACCTGCAAGAAGCTGAAGCTGTGCTGAGCTGAGCAAGAAGCTGTGCTAAGGCCAAAGTAAACTTTGCCTATTCAGAAAATACACTGTATTTTCTTTGAGAGTCAGACGAGATTCGATGGTTAGTGGTTAAGTTGGCAGGCGGACCGCCTAGACTGTGGAAGTACGGAATATCGACGATAAGTAACAGTATCTATGCTCTTGGGTTTCGTTCAGTGAGTAAGAATGCTGGAGTGTCCTCCCTCTTTCTTACCTCCAAATCCTTCTCCTCTTCCTGTTCTTTTTCTCATCCAGGCTGGCAACCAGTGGCGTAGGAAGGGGTGGACGGCCAGGGCGGTCCGCCCCGGACCGTAAAAAATCGGACTGCCGCGGCCGGGCAGTAAAATTCCGTGTAGTGCACAAACGCCCTAACCGGATTTGACTGAATATTCGCTTTCCGATAGCGATGTGCCATTTTCATTGATGTTACGGTACTATATTTCATCATCTCTGTCTTACGAGGCTAGCGTCCACTGCTGGACATAGGTCACCCCAAGGCTCTTTACACAAGCACATTTAGAGCCTCTCGCAACCAGCCGTAGCCGCTTCTCTTTATTAACCATACGTTTAGCCCACCTTGCGGACTACTGCAATGGAATTAAAATATAGAAAATTGTCTTGAATGTAGAAGTTATTTCAAAGTACCCGAACATTGTTGAACTACTGGTGTTACTATCTACGCAGAAGAAGCCCACATTGTTCTTTTGTCTTCTGACTTCTGGTATGTCACCAGAAGACATCAGAACACTGAGCTTATACTTTCTTTTCTACATGCAAGACAAAGACAACTATAAAGACATATTTATTTCTGCATTTTGGTTGTTTACAACACTTATACAAGACTAGCTGACCCAGCGAACTCCGTATCGCTTTTTTAAGAGTGTTTATTTAATTCCCTTTTTACCAAGGCGCTTTTCCAAAGTTACCATTGACTAAGCGCTTAATCTCTTATCATTTCAGAGTCTACAAATGATGAACAAACAAACATAGATTTTTACGATACCCATATCGACTTTAAAAAGAAATCCCGTCCGCCATCTTTGATTTCCTATCCGCCACGTTTGATCACGAAATAGATGTTTTGGATTCACCATCCCATAAATCATGAGAGACGATATCCATATTGAGTTTTTTAATTTTTCCCATCCGCCATCTTTGATTTCCCATCCACCATCTTGAATCACGAAATAGATGTTGTATTTGGATTCCCCATCCCTTTAAACATCGGAGACGATACCCATATTAATTTTTAAAAAAATCCCATCCGCCATCTTTGATCACGAAATAGATGGTGTTTTTGAATTCCCCATTCCTTAAAATATCGGAGACGATACTCATATCGACTTTAAAAAAAATCTCGTCCGCCATCTTTGATTTCCGATCCGCCATCTTTGATCACGAAATAGATGTTGTATTTGGATTCACCATCCCTTAAATCATCAGAGACGATACCCATATTGATTTTTAAAATTTTTCCCATCCGCCATCTTTGATTTCCCATCCACCCTCCTGAATCACGAAACAGATGTTGTATTTGGATTACCCATCCCTTTTAACATCGGAGACGATCCCCATAGAGATTTAAAAAAAATCCCATCCGCCATCTTTGATCACGAAATAGATGGTGTTTTTGAATTCCCCATTCCTTAAAATATCGGAGACGATACCCATATCGACTTTAAAAAAAATCCCATCCGCCATCTTTGATTTCCAATCCGCCATCTTTGATCACGAAATAGATGTTGTATTTGGATTCACCATCCCTTAAATCATCAGAGACGATACCCATATTGATTTTTAAAATTTTTCCCATCCGCCATCTTTGATTTCCCATCCACCCTCTTGAATCACGAAACAGATGTTGTATTTGGATTACCCATCCCTTTTAACATCGGAGACGATCCCCATAGAGATTTAAAAAAAAATCCCATCCGCCATCTTTGATCACGAAATAGATGGTGTTTTTGAATTCCCCATTCCTTTAAATATCGAAGACGATACCCATATCAACTTTTAAAAAGATCCCGTCCGCCATCTTTGATTTCCTATCCCGCCATCTTTGATCACGAAATAGTTGTTGTATTTGCATTCTGCATCCCTTAAATCATCAGAGACGATACCCATATTGATTTTTAATTTTCCCATCCGCCATCTTTGATTTCCCATCTACCATCTTGAATCACGAAACAGATGTTGTATTTGGATTCTCCATCCCTTTTAACATCGCAGACGATGCCAATATTGATTTTATAATTTTTTCCATCCGCCATCTTTGATTTCCCATCCGCCATCTTTGATCACGAAATAGATGTTGTATTTCGATTCTCCACCCCCTAAAATATCGAAGGCGATACCCATATTGAGTTTTTAAATTTTCTCATCCGCCATCTTTGATTTCCCGTCCGCCATCTTGGATCACTAAATAAATTTCATATTATTAATCAGCGTCCCGAAAATCTCGAAAACGATACCCATATAGATTGTATCCTATTCGTTTAGCCTTTTTTTGCCTTTGACCCAACCCTCCCCCTTCTCGTTTGACCATTTTATTATTTTTGTCTGACCCCTAAAAGTTGTGGCGTAATTTTATATAGCCTATAGCCTTTCGGAGTAATTGGGCTATCATAGGCAATAACAATTTTTTAAATCCGCCTGCTAGTTCCTGAGATTAGCCGACATTATCTTTTAGTCTTTTTAGCCTTTTGCCTGGCCCCAAAGGGTCGAAGCGTGATGTTATATAGCCTATAGCCTTCCGGAAAAACTGGGCTATCGTATACAAAAAGAATTTTTCAGATCCGACCGGTAGTTCCTGAGATTAGCGCGTTCAAACAAACAAACAAACAAACAAATAAACAAACAAACAAACAAACAAACAAACTCTTCCGCTTTATTATATTAGTATAGACAAAACCCAATTCTAGATGATGCCGGCTTTTCCTAGCTAAATTACTTCTTGAGAAGAAAGGCCGAAACAAACGAGTCATTGCTTTTTTTTTGTCATTTAATTATATTTTATCTCTTCGTTTATATTCTTTTGAAGTCCAGACATAATAGTTTTATATGCGAGTACAATGCAGGATATAATCTGACGCTTATAACTGACTCAGCCCGCTGATGGCCCGCATTGTCAGCCATCGTACGGCTCGACCTTGATTGAGGGAGCCAGCACGACCTGAATCATTATAGAAACTATATTACCTATTATTGGCGATGCTAGAATCTAACTAGCGACTCTAGCGGCGAATTTGGAAGTTGTCCGGGTACGACACTTTTGGCAGCTCAATACAATTACCACTATAACCTCGAAGCAAAGTTGTATTGAAAGCTGTCAAAAGTGTCGTACCCGAACAACTTCCAAATTCGCCAATGCGACATTTCGGCTAGTTTACGGAAGACTTAGATAAAGTCTTATACTTTTTTTGTTAATACATACACAAGACTGCCTCCGTGGTCCAGTGGATAGCGTATGCGACTGCTGATCAGGTCCCGGGTCGGACAAAAGTGTTACTGGGTTTTTCCGAATACTCAGTAGCAGCACGGAGTCTGGCAATGTGCCCGGTAACGGCGATAGACTCGGCTCCTATTACGTGGCACCTACAAATTGAAACATGGCGAAATGTGGGCGTAATATAACACCTCTGCCTACCTTTACATATACAGGCGTGAGTCTATTAAAATATACATGGGAGTATGTCTGTTACTCTTTGACGCAGAAACAACTAAACTTTTTCAAAATCTGTTTTTTTTTATAAAATACAAATAAATACCTTTATCCGAAATCTATTTATTGATAACCGCTGTTTCAATTTCTTTTCTTTTTTTTAAAGACATAATTTATGTCTCATAATAAAACGTTTACAACTAAAAACAGCTTTAATATATTATTCTAGTGGAACTACCCGGGATGCACCAGCCTAGGTACTACGAGTAGGTACTTACAAACCAGGTCATGACGGTTTGCATGACGCAGGGGCTGCCGCGCAGATATCGATCCTGTATACCTCCGGCTCTGACACAATGCCTTACGACGGACTAACTGCCGCGAGTGTCTGTGTGGAATGCACTCTTGGCAGCCATTGGCTTATGTATACACGGTGTAAAAAGACCCTTAACGAAAACTGAAATCCCATGTTGTACCAATCACTACGAACATTTTTTACCTCGGTACCATACCTGGGAAATTACTGGTTCAGGAGATATTGAGGCTCAAAGTTAGTATGGATTTTTTCTAATTAGGTACAAAATCGGTGCATTTACCCCGCCAGTATGTTCTTTAGATACCCTATAACCCCATGGATAAGTAGCTATTTCGAGCATTGCATGTGCGTGCTTTTAATTGCGGTTTAAAAAATGTGAAAACTTTAAAAAAAAAGTTTCTGAGGTATTATTTTTGGTTAGTATGACTTGGCATGATGTCCACTACGAGTAGACTTCGGCTTTACGCCTTTATTCCCGAAGGGGTAGGCAGAGGTGTATTACACACCCACACTTCGCGAGTTATGTTACGGTCCCAATGTAATAGGGGACGAGCCTATTGCCATCTACCGGGTAGCTAGAATAAACATTTTTTAATGCATACATAGCTTCGAAAAGCCAGAGGTGTGCGCCCGCGGTACCTGGGGATCGAACCCGAGACCATCGTCTCGGCAGTCCGTTACGTACATCACTAGGCTATCACCGACACTGCCGCGAGTATTGGTGTAGAATTCACTTTTAGCAGTCATTGGTGTTTCTAGATTTATTTTTGGGGTGGGCCTGGGTACTCATAAAATAATGAAGTAGAGTTACCTTCTACATAAACATATATGTTTAAAAATAAAATTAAGAAAGCGCCTTTTGCATCTTGAGTTATTTTCCAGGGTGGGCTTGGGTCTTTAAAATCAATACTGTGAAGTTTCTTCGGTAACTAGCCTAGAATTTCGAATAAGTAACCAAAATTCTAGGAGGGCACTAGCACTAAACCATACTCATGGGGTGGGCACGGCCCCCCTGCTATATCATCTTCATCATCAGCCCTTTTTACTGCCCCACTGCTGGGGCACGGGCCTCTTCTCACTATGAGAAGGGTAAGGTCATAGTCCACCACGCTGGCCAAGTGCGGGTTGGCAGACTTCACATGTCTTTCGAGAACATTATGGAGAACTCTCAGACATGCAGGTTTTCGTTCACCGATTAGCAAGCGAAAATTAACAATTTAATACGCACTTAACTCCGAAAAGTCATTGGTGCGTGCCGTGGATTCGAACCCGAGACCCTCTGCGTAGCAGTCCATCGGTCTCTCCACTCAGCTATCGCTGCTCCCCTGCTATACACGGGTTGTAAAAAGACTCATAACGAAAATTTAAATCCCATATTGTATCAATAATTACGGACATATTGTATTTCGGCATAATACCTGGGATATTATTGCTTCAGGAATTATTGAGACTCAAAGTCAGCATATTTGCGTATAAATCCCTCAAGTTTGAAAGTATATTTAATTCAGTTTATTGTTTCGTAAAGCACAAATTGACTTCTGACTTGTTGTTTCATCGTTGTCTGTTTTGCAAGCAATTTCATTACAGGAGATGAAAGCACATTTATAAGTACAGTCGAAAAACTTCCCGCTAGACCACCATAAGGGCGAGAATCGCTTAGCAAGGCATAGTCGCTTCCAGTGCTACTTTACACGCACATTGACATTCGTATACAAAACCAGTTTCTAGTGTGCCTCGACTCTATGAGCGAGCCAAGGGATTTTTCAAACTGGTCCAGCGCCGACTTGTTTGATTGTACTTACACTACGTACCTACATGCCTATCTAATTTGTTAACACTTGTAAATGTTGAAAGAAAACATCAGGAGGAAACCTGCATGACTGTGAAGTCTCTATAATGTTCTCGAAAGACATGTGAAGCCTGCCAACCCGCACTTGGCCAGCGTGGTGTACTATGGCCTTACCCTTCTCATAGTGAGAAGAGGCCCGTGCCCAGCAGTGGGACAGTTTATATACACGGCCGATGATAACATGAGACAATAAAGACCCCTAAACCTTCCTCGGGAATTACACTATCTATTAAGACGGTTTCAGATTAGCGTTTTATACGCGCGTATAAGCTCGTTTTTGGAAGCGCATGTAGGCGCGTGTAGGCGCGCCTTTTGGCACACGCGCAACTCGTACGAGCGTTGACGCGCTTTTAAGCTCGTATAAGCGCAAGCCGTCAGAATCCATGTTGACACTGACAAGATGTCACTACCGTTTCGAGCAAACACGCCGAAACAAGCCCGTTTACGCGAGTCCGGTTTTTTGAAGCGCGTAATGTAGCGCGCGTGTAAGCGCGTATGCTGAAACGACCGTATACGGGCAGAAAAATACGCTAATCTGAAACCGCCCTTGTTGTTAACCGTATAAAAAGCCATTAAGTAGAGATTATCACGTTCATGTAGACAGACAGGACGAATAGGGGAATTCATTTTATAAGATAAGACAAAAAAAACACTTTATTGTACACCAGTAAATGCACAATATTACAATAAATTACATCAAAAACCATAAAACTAGTGGTACAAGGGCGGTCTTATCGCATATTGCGATTTCTTCCAGACAACCTAGAATTTATAATATGCATAGATAAAATCAAAATTATACAGGGTGAAAAAAGACACTTAACGAAAACTAAAATCCCATGTTGTACCAATCACTACGAACATTTTTTACTTCGGCACCATACCTGGGCAGTTACTGGTTCAGGAGATATTGAGGCTCAAAGTTAGTACCTGTGGAATTTTTCTAATTAGGTACAAAATCGATGCATTAACCCTGCCAATATGTTCCTTAGATGCCCTATAACCCCATGGATAAGTAGGTATTTCGAGCATTGCACGCGCGTGTTTTTAATTGCGGTTTAAAAAAATGTGAAAACTTAAAAATACATCGTTTCCCAGGTATTATTTTTGGTTAGTATGACTTGGCATGATGTCCACAACGAGTAGACTTCGGCTTGGTTATGGGTCTTGTGACACACTGTATAATAACTAGTTAGGTAATGTGGTACCCACACAATAATTATGTATTTAAATCATGAATTCATGAGAATAAATTATTATACTCTGCTAGGACATGTCATTGTATGAGACCGTTCCTGAAATATAGTAGCTAATAGGCTAGTTGACAAAAAAAAAAATTATAAGTCCGTCCTTTAGATTATACAAAAATAAGCGACACGTATTTTTTTATTTGTAAATTAAACCAAAAATGACCAAGATATAGCTCATTAAAGTTACGTATAACGTCACGCCGTGCTGCATTTTTTCGCACTAGATGACGTCACACGTAACTTTAATGGGCTATATCTTTGTTATTTTTTATTTAATCGAAAAAATAAAAAAGACGTTCCAATATTTTTTTATAATCTAAAATACGGACTGAGTAAAATGTAATTATTTTGACCCTGGAAACTACCCTATTGAACATACAGCAGATCTATCAAAATTTTGAAGAAAGTTCATTACAAGTTGGAATAAGGTACATTTTATATCGTAGTCTGTATACTTTTCGGTAACCTACTGACGTAATATAGCAAAGATAAAGATATTTTACTCGTGTAAGACATGGTTAATTGGATGTTAAAAATTAATTATGGTAGGTACATCATATCTCGCCGTCAGAGGCATACGATATGTTTTAATAAGATTACAATTAATGTCAGTTATGCCTGATCTCTAAATTCATTATTTACATAATATTGTATTTGATAGCATTTAATTATATTCCCATTATATATTATTTTTATAATTAATGATATTTT
The DNA here is from genome assembly GCA_944739405.2 of Euclidia mi. Taxonomy (NCBI): domain Eukaryota; kingdom Metazoa; phylum Arthropoda; class Insecta; order Lepidoptera; family Erebidae; genus Euclidia; species Euclidia mi. Next base: position 10,633,831 of record OX123209.2, on the reverse strand, counting down.
ACAATTTTAAAATTCATAGATTCACAGAGATTCACACATTATTCACAGAGTAGAAACATTTTTCAATTAAAAATCTAATCAGAAGCTTTTTAAACTTTGTGACATTTAAATCCTTATGGCTTCGAGCATAACGATTGTAATAAAATCGCTCCTACTCCTATTCATTCAATAGGGTAGTTTCCAGGGTCAAAATAATTACATTTTATTTAGTCCGTATTTTAAATTATAAAAAAATATTGGACACGTATTTTTTCTTTTTTCGATTAAATAGAAAATAACAAAGATATAGCCCATTAAAGTTACGTGTGACGTCATCTAGTGCGAAAAAATGCAGCACGGCATGACGTTATACGTAACTTTAATGAGCTATATCTTGGTAATTTTTGGTTTAATTTACAAATAAAAAAATACGTATCGCTTATTTTTGAATAATCTAAAGACGGACTTATAATTACTTTTTTTGTCAACTAGCCTATTGCTCATCAAAATTAGAATTCAAATTCTAGGTACCTACAACTTATTTTATAACGACCATTTTCAAAATAACAACAACCTTAACTAGATCCACATCAAAATGGCTGCAAGTAAATCAATTTACAGCTTCGCCTATCCGATACACATCATGCTATACCCACCCCGGGGTCGGTCGATACGGCTAGCCTTATTGCGCAGGCGTACGGCCGGCCGTACTGCGCATGTGCGCGGCCTCATGGCCCCAATACCCGCCCAAGCCACACCTTACCCCATGTACTTTGTTCGCTGTAAGCAAAGACCCAATTCATCTAATAGTTGTGTTTCCAACTAGTCAAAAAAACACTTACTGAAATGTCAAAAACGAACTTTGCTACGGCTTTTGTATGAAATATGTGACGTCATAGTTTTTTGCGGTCAAGTAAAATACTTATTATCAATAAATTTACAATAAAAAATGTAAAATAAAGTTTTAACATTAATTGATGAATAAAACTGCCGTAATTTGGAATGTTTTACTAGATAATGAAACTGTGTATGTATGTATGTACGGTTCGTCGTTGACACATATTTTGACACTACTTGTTTTAATTTACGATCTCATTACAATTTCATTCAAATATCAGTTAATTTATGAGAATACCATTTCTGACGTAAGTATGACACTGATATTATATCGAAACTGTATTTTGAACAAATGTATTTAGAAGAATTTGGCCGGAGATATGACAGCTCCTAAATTAACTGATACTTGAATGATATCGTAACTAGATCGTAAATTGGACAAAGTTTCAAACTTTATGTCTGTATCGACTATATTATATAAGTCAAATTAGATGATAATGACATTAAATTAGCAGAATACCGATTGTGAGTCGATTCAAAATCTAATCTTATTTCGTTCAAAATAGAGTTTCGATGTCACAAATACGAGAATTGGCCTTCATATAAATTATTTAGAAATAACATCTAATACTTATGTTATTTATTCAAGCATAGAACTTATGAAATACTAGAGGACGCCAGCAGCTACGCCTGCAATTATTTAAAATTTACCCGTTTTGGCCGATCCCGTGGGAATTTCGGGAAATCCCTTCTTAGTGCACCCCTACGAACTCCAAGGCACATACATGCCAAATTTCAGCTTCCTGCGCCCAATAGTTTCGGCTGTAGTGTCTGTCAGTCAGTAAGTAACGCAAGGATTTTATATATTCAGATAAAAAACAAAGCTGAATTATCTTTAAATTAAAGTAAACATAATTACTTAAATACGGACAAATACACTGAAAATTTTAAATTAACACTCATGTTAGTAGAACGATAACTTTCCCATATTTCACCAATCATTACGAATATTTTTTACTTCGGCAACATAGCTGGGCATTAACTGGTTCAGCAGTTATTGAGGCTCAAAGTCACCATATTTTTGTTTAATTAGGTACGACATCGATGCATCTACCCCACCAATTTGTTCTATACATGTTTTATACACCCAAGGATAAGTAGGTATACTAGGTGTTTCGAGCATTGCATGCACGCATTTTTAATTGCGGTTTAAAACTGTTTTTTTTTGTCTAGACAATACTAATTAAGTACAAGACCATAATTATATTTTGTATTTTGTAAGTTTCCCAGATAACAACAAACTTGCAGCAAGTTTAAATCAAACTTCCTAGTTTCACTGTGACAAACTTGCATCAAACTTGCATGAAGTTTGTTTTCCAAAGGATTTGGATGACGACGAGCACAGCTAGGTTGGTGGTCCGACAACAGCTGGTCGTCGAGCATCTCCTGCTGTATCTAGGAGGTCGACCGACCACCAACCTGTGCTCGTCGTCATCCAAATCCTTTGAAAAACCAATTTCATGCAAGTTTGTCGCAGTGAAACTAGCTAGTTTGATTTAAACTTGCTGCAAGTTTACATTGTTATCTGGGTTAGGGTATGATGGGGCTTGCATATCCTATTGAAAAGCCTCTGAATAAATGAAGAAAAAAAAATACATACCGCTTTATATACATTCTAATTGCATAATAATATACTTAATTTAATATAAGTTTATTTTACGGTTCTTAATCACGTTATCTAAGATATTTAAGGTAGAAATGCTTCGGTATTTTCGACGTTTCGATAGACTTGCACGGGTCGTGGTCGTGGAGGAAACTTTTATACTGTCTACAAATCGCGAAAGCTCAAAATCTTACTTAATTTTTTTAACATTTAAAACTATGGGTGTAAAAAGACCCTTAACGAAAACTGAAATCCCATGTTGTACCAATCACTACGATAATTTTTTACTTCGGCACCATACCTGGGAAATGACTGGTTCAGGAGATATTGAAGCTCAAAGTTAGTATGGAATTTTTCTAATTAGGTACAAAATCGATGCATTTACCCCGCCAACATGTTCTTTAGATGCCTTGAACCCCATGGATAAGTAGGTATTCCAAACATTGCACGCGCGCGCTCTTAATTGCGGTTTAAAAAATGTGAAAACTCAAAAAAAAATCGTTTCCCAGGTATTATTTTTAGTTAGTATGTCTTGGCATGATGTCCACAACGAGTAGACTTCGGCTTGGTGATGGGTCTTGTGATACAGATAGACACTGTCATTAGATCACAGGCCAAGAAGGTTGCAGCATTGCCACACGGAATGACAATTACGCATTAATGGCAGATTAATTATTTTCTTGAGTTTACGCGAAGGCAAAACACATTGAAATCAAACTACGGTTTACGGATTTCATCGCATTACATTGGTTTTATTTAAATTGGATGATCTAAAAACTACATTTTTTAGTATTTAATCGACTGTTTAATGTTTATTTGTTTTAACGTTAAGTAATAATAATTTGATTAAAGTTAGAATTTAGTCTAATAGGCTAAGTTGACGGAGCCTACTTCTATTTCTGGGTGCAGGGTTATATGAAAACACTACAAAACCTATTAAAGATATTAATAGGTTATGTTAGGTATCCTTATAACCCTGTGCCCAAAAATGATCTGGCTACGGGCAAACACTAACTTAATATACATGGTGTATACAAGATTGCTCCTTTAAAGGTATATTTATATTTATTTATTTTATTTGTAGTCTGACGCCTGTATCCCCGAAGGGGTAGTCAGAGGTGTAATATTACACCCACATTTCGCCACGAATCTTTAGATCCCACGTAATAGGGGGCGAGTCTATTGCCGTTACTGGGCACAGCACCAGACTCCGCGCTGCTACTGAGAATTTGGAAAAGCCCAGTAACAATTTTGCCCGACCCGAGCATCGAACCCTGGACCTCCAATCAGCAGTCGCATACGCTATCCACTGGACCACGGAGGCAGTCAAAGGTATACCTATAGATAAATAGATTGAATACTCGTAACTAGCTTAATATGAAAGAAATTACTACATTGTTTTCGCTATTCAATCAAATCATCAAACAGTTTTCATCATCATATCAGCCAAACGACGTCCACAGCTGGACATAGGCCTCCCCCAAGGTTCTCCACACAGACCGGTCTTGAGCCGCCCGCATCCAACCGCCTCCCGCGATCTTGACGAGATCGTCGGTCCACCTTGCGGGGGGCCTACCTCTGCTGCGTCGTCCGGTACGTGGCCGCCACTCACTTTGGTTTTCACTCCATTATATATCATTGACACAAGATAACATTCAGCCAAAATACCCTTATTTTACCCGTATATATTAAGTATCCAGTATTATAGTGTTTTCCCCGCAAAACAGATGTCTGTAACAGCAAACGGAAATTCATTCACAATCAACCTGTATACACGCACTACAGATGTCGCCATATTGATTTAAATTATACAGTGTGTTCAACAAACGACACACATTATTTATTTTATTTTTATTTAAACACTCACGCCTGTATCCCCGAAGGGGTAGGCAGAGGTGTAATATTACACCCACATTTCGCCATGAATTTTTAGGTCCTACGTAATAGGGGGCGAGCCTATTGCCGTAACGGGCACATTACCAGACTCCGTGCTGCTACTGAGAATTTCCTAACGGAAAAACCCAATAACACTTTTATTTTCTCACACACACATTATACTTATTATAAAATGAAGTCCCCAGCCGCGTGTGTCGGTCTGTATGAACGACTAAACTCAAAAACGACTGGACGGCGTTTTGTACAGTTTTCACCAATTGATTGTGTGATTCCTCAGAAGGTATAGGTGTATAATTCATGTGGTCGGACCCGCGGGTGAAGTATAATACTTATAATAATACTAGAAGACGCCAACAGCTACGCCTGCACATTTTTTTAATTTATCTGTTTTGACCGATCCCGTAGGAATCGGTCAAAACAGATAAATTAAAAAGGCCTGTCCGTCCCCAAGGAACATACATGCCAAATTTCAGCCTCCTGCGCCCAACAGTTTCGGCTGTAGCGTTTTTATATATTAAGATGATTCTTGGACACGGGCATAGTCCCAAGCAATACATAAATATCAAAAATGCATACTTGAAAACTTACCTTAAGGGGTAGGCAGAGGTGTAATATTACAGCCACATAGGTATAGCCCTCATGACTTTAACTTTATGACTTAATAGATTATGAATTTATGACTTTTTAGATCCGTGCGAGCGAGCCTATTGCCGTTACCGGGCACATTACCAGACTCCGTGCTGCTACTGAGAATTCGGAAAAACTCAGTAACACTTTTGCCCGACCCGGGTATCAAACGCGGCTTCCGTTCAGCAAACGCATGTACGGTGTACAGCGGACCACGGTGACAATCTATTTTAGACATTAACATACATTTTGTCGAGGTTAAGCTTCAATTTTGTATTTAACAGCTGATTTTATTTTTCTTTTATTACATTTGGGACCGTAACATAACTGGCGAAGTGGCGTGGGCGTGTAATACACCACTACTTACCCCTTCGGGGATAAAATGCCTGAAAATTATATATATGAAAATAGTTAGTCAGCCACTCTATCTTCGAACCTGTCTTATAATTACACATGTATACAAAAAACTAGGTCATATCGCAAGACAAATCAATAGTAATTCACTGTATTATTAGCATTACTTATTTAAATGTATGCAGCTTTGCCTACAATCGAGTTGGTATGAGGGATAAGGGGAGACAGGGGTGCGATGCAACGCACCCCTTGCGTACACCGCGCCAATTAGACTGGTCTTTAATTGATTTCAGCTTATAGAGTTGTAGGTGCACAGCTCTGAATATACGGGAGCAACATATTTATGCCTACGGCAGTGTGGTAACGGATTAAGAGTAAATCTTATACTAATATATAAAGCTGAAGAGCTTGTTTATTTGTTTGGTTGAACGCGCTAATCTCAGGAACTACTGGTCCGATTTGAAAATTATCTCATTGTTATAATTTATTTTTAGTCTTGTATATATTAAATAGGCTTATTTCTCAGTGTTAGATAGCCCATTTATCGAGGAAGACTATAGGCTATATAAATACTTAAATAACGCGGGTGTAACCACAGCATTCCTCTAGTACTTAATAATATATAAAGCTGAAGAGTTTGTTTGTTTGGTTGAACGCGCTAATCTCAGGAACTACTGGTCCGATTTGAAAAATTATTTCAGTGTTAGATAGCCCATCTATCGAAGAAGGCTATAGGCTATATAACATCACGTTATGAACCACAGGATCGGAGCAGTAGCCTTGAATAACGCGGGTGTAACCGCGGGCTCATCCAGTTAGAAAATAATGGTGAAGTATAGGATTTTTAAGTTTCCTTGGTCTTTAACACTATATCGGTTACTCAAAACATATGTAGGTACGTGGTATATGGGTATATTGATAGACAAATTAAAATCTAAGGTGAAGTAGAAGATGAAATGGAAAGGGTGGCCTTTGCCCAGCAGTGGGACATAAATTAGCTTAGTAATAATCTTAATATATAAAATCCTTGCGTTACTGACTGACTGACAGACAAGCTACAGCCGAAACTATTGGGCACAGGAAGCTGAAATTCGGCATGTATGTTCCTTGGGGGCCGTAGGGGTGCACTAAGAAGGGATTTCCCGAAATTTCCACGGAATTGGCCAAGACGGGCAAATTAGAAAAAATGCAGGCGTAGCTGCTGGCGTCCTCTAGTAATAAAATAAATATGAAGTACCCGACACTCCGCGACCACGTGACGGTTGCCGGTTGGTGGCACATGGTATTTCACCTTTGCTTTCGAAGAAAACCTTACCATACATACCATACCATACATATGGTACATAGACTCATGCCTGTTTCCCGGAGGGGTAAGCAGAAACTAAGGAACGCCATTTACAACGATCCTGACATCTCTCTTGCTTCAGTCACTGCCATCAATTTCTTTCCATAAATATTAGTGTTATTCAATAATCCAAATACATTCACTGGTCAAGGCTTTCAAATAAATCATAAGCTAAATTCGCGATCACCCCTCCGCCCTATAGGGGTAGGTATACACATTGCAACAAGCTCCACAACGGGGAGTCCTACCTCACCCCCTAAAGGGTGGCTTCATTGATTTTAGACTACAAACGTCATAGGTACCTAGTTACCTACATTATCTGTAATACGTCCCGCAGATGGATAGGCTGAAGAGGGGTGTTGCTGTTGCCTAATATCAAAATTATGAACTATTACGTACATTGCTTGTATTGGGCAAAAATGACAGCATTGACAGCTGATCCATCAACCGCGAATGGTAGTTATAAGACATTATCTATACATGTAAATAAATCTGGAGTGTCTGTTTGTAATATTAAAATAACCGCTTTTTACTAAATGCATGGATATGTATACACGGTACATATACCGAAATTACATTTTTTAGAAGTCTGTCTGTTTTCGCTAATCTCTAGAACGGCTGGACCAATTTTGACGGGACGTTCACTGGCGGATATCTGATGTACCAAGGAGTAATTTAGGCAATAAATTAAACGGGTACGCGAAGTAGTTCCCTCAGGACACGGGGGGAACCGCGGGAAACAGCTATTAATAAATAATTACGAAAACAAAAATAAAATCATCGCTGACGCAGGCACTCAATAAAGAAGGATTTTTTAAATATACCCACTATCATCAGCCATTTGTAGTTCTCTCTTGGATAAAAGCCTCTCCTAGTGCGTCACAATTGTATTGCTTGTGAGGCAATTCTGCCGTCATAACGTAAAAGGGCACAACTAACATTTTGTAAATCAGGAGAAAATCGAGTTTAAAATACGGTATCGTAGTTATAGAAAATGTATGAATGGAAATAGTAGCGTCTACATGAATTCTATAAGATGATTTACTTATTTTATTTTTATTTTCACTGTATTTATTCAATAATCTACATTTTCCATTTCAACCTAACTTATAAAATATTGTAAAATCATTAATATTACGTATAAAAGGCATGATTAACCAAATGTAACTTTCCATTCTAACATTTTGGGGAAAAAGTTAAATATTACAGACTCTAGCGGCGAATTTGGAAGTTTTCCGGGTACGACACTTTTGACAGCTTTCAATACAACTTATAGTATTGAGCTGTCAAAAGTGTCGTACCTGGACAACTTCCAAACTAAGCTAGAGTCGTTAGTTAGAATCTTAGCATCGCCAATAGTAGAATTTGACAGACGGGTCGGTATAGATTAATGTCGAGATTTACGTCTCATCCGGAAGATAACATTGGCTTCTTATATTTTCCATTGATTTAGTCATTCGAAAACGCACCAAATTCTGAAATTTACAATAAAAAAGCAGACTAGATAGGTTAATCTTAATATATAAAATCCTTGCGTTACTGACTGACTGACAGACACGCTACAGCCGAAACTATTGGGCGCAGGAAGCTGAAATTTGGCATGTATGTTCCTTGAGGACCGTAGGGGTGCACTAAGAAGGGATTTCCCGAAATTCCCACGGGATTGGGCAAAACGAGTAAATTTAAAAAAAATGCAGGCGTAGCTGCTGGCGTCCTCTAGTTTAATTTAAGAAAGGTATTAACTTTTTCATTTTGTATGGAAACCGAAATAAGTATCATTTCTTTCGTCTTAAGTATTTTTAGCACATGTTCTCAATACATTCCCCAAAACTCAGTATTTTATTCATACCTGCGTACCAAGTATCATTCAGATTGGTCCATTGGTATTGTAATTTTGGGATTTGATATTTGTCTGGAAAACTGTAAAGATTAAACGCTCTTAAATTTACTTCTAAAAAAGAAAAAATATCATAAACAGTTATACTTTATCAAATAGTCTTACTGTTTTACTTATAAAAGAGAAAATATTCAGGATGTAACAAGACCCTTAACGAAAACTGAAATCCCATGTTGTACCAATCACTACGAACATTTACTTCGGCACCATACCTGGGAAGTTACTGGTTCAGGAGAAATTGAGGTTCAAATTTAGTATGGAATTTTTCTAATTAGGTACAAAATCGATGTATTTACCTCGCTAATATGTTCTTTAGATTATAACCCCATAGATAAGTAGGTATTTCGAGCATTGCACGCGTGCGCTTTTAATTGCGGTTTAAAAAATGTGAAAATTAAAAAAAAAAACGTTTCTCAGGTATTATTTTTGGTTATGATGTCTTGGGATGATGTCCACAACGAGTAGACTTCGGCTTGGTGATGGGTCTTGTGACAACCTGTATAATAATAAACAGTTATAATTTAAATGATCAAATACCCTTTATTATGTCGAATGAATGTAGCCAAAATTTCGTTCTGGGCTTAATCGGTATACAGTACGTATATGCAATTCGCCTTCACAAAGGGCGAGTCTGATTCCCTCCCCCAACCTCCCGGGCGAGAGGGGAGAGGGGTCTCTCATTGATTTTAGACATGGACGAGACAACGTATGCATATATTATTGATATAATATCACGACTAGACAGGGATCAAAGGGATAGGTAGATAGGTAGGTAAGCTGGATGAAATCTTATCTTATACTAATAATAAAGCTGAAGAGTTTGTTTGTTGTGGTTGAACGCGCTTATCTCAGGAACTAGGTACTGGTCCTATTTGAAAAATTCTTTCAATGTTAGATAGCCCATTTATCGAGAAAGGCTAGGCTATATAACATCACGTTTATTTATTTATTTATATACTAGAGGACGCCAGTGGCTACGCTATAATTTACCCGTTTTGGCCGATCCCGTGGGAATTTCGGGAAATCCCTTCTTAGTGCACCCCTACGGTCCCCAAGGAACATACATGGCAAATTTCAGCTTCCTGCGCCCAATAGTTTCAGCTGTAGCGTGTCTGTCAGTCAGTCAGTAACGCAAGGATTTTATATATTAAGATAATATCTAATATATAAAATTCTCGTGTCACAGTTTTCGTTGCCATACTCCTCCGAAACGGCTTGACCGATTTTGATGAAATTTTTTGTGCTTATCCGGTATCTATGAGAATCGAGCAACATCTATTTTTCAAAAAAAAAAAAATGCAAAACAACGTTTGCCGGGTCAGCTAGTATTAAGATAAAATCACGCTATGAGCGACGGGAGCGGAGCAGTAGTCTTAAATAACGCGGGTGTAACCGCGGGCATTGGAGATATAACGCAGTGAAAATTGAGACTAATAAGATAAAGCTGAAGAGTTTGTTTGTTTTGGTTGAATATTCTAATCTTAGAAACTACTAGTCTGATTTGAATGATTATTTCTGTTGGATAGTCAATTTATAAAAGAAGGCTATAGGCCAGACATTCTCAAAGTGAACTCCGCGGAGTCCCAGGGCTTCACGAAGCATCTCTAGGGCCCCCACGAAGATTTATGTCAGTCAAATAAGTGCACGTGCAATTTTTTTTTATTGTAATAGGCGGCAAACGAGCACACGGATCGCCTGATGGTAAGTAATTACCGCCGCCCATGGATACAAGCAACACCACAGAAGTCACAAGTGCGTTGCCGCCCCTTGGGGTTGGGAAAAGGGATAGGATGAGGAGTGGGATGAGGGAGAAGGAATAGGGGATAGGGCCTAGGGCTTTCTCACTCATCGAATGAAACGCAACAGTTTAAGTACTGTTACTTTACGTCGATTTTCTGTGAGAGGGTAGTACTTCCCCGGTCTAGCTAGCCCATTCATGCTGAAATCATCAAGGATCTACTACCTTTAACAATACAAATATTTGGTTACCCAAAAGGGCTCCATCCCTAAAATAGTTTGAGAACCACTGCTATAGGCTATATAACATCACGCTCTAAGCCATGTTTCAATATTTGATCTTGGAGATTCCTGATATTTCGAGATACGTGTTTGACATATTTAGTATGGAGTTGTAAAAGCCAAAAATGTATCTAAACTTTTAAAAAAAATGAAAAGATCGAATATTGAATTCAGTGGGGCACAGTTGAAAATCAGTGACAGGCGTTCTGCCTGACATGCTGAATTTTGTCCTTTTTTGACACGACAAAACTTTGTTATGTATTTTTATTAGGTTACTCGAAACTGGAAGACTGAAGACTGCCTCGTTGGTCTTGCGGCATAAATGTGCGCGTGGGGTTGGGAGGTCTCGGGTTCGATTCCCGGGTCGGGCACAGTGTTATTGGTTTTTTCCATTAGGAAATTTTCAGTAGCAGTACGGAGTCTGGTAATGTGCCCGGTACGGCAATAGGCTCGCCCCTTACTACGTGGGACCTAAAAATTCCTGGCGAAATGTGGGTGTAATATTACACCTCTGCCTACCCCTTCCGGGATACAGGCGTGAGTCTATAAATATAAAATACTCGAAACAAAGGTACGTGGTAAGTATTCTGGGTGTACCTACCAAACCTCCCGCCGCTGTAGGAGTAGTGCACCTTGCTGATTTTTGGAAAATTGTTTTTTTCTTACATTTTTCCGAAACATTCGACTAATGAATACAGATTGACATAGAAGCGCAGTTCTTAAGGATTTCGTGTGCCGATTCCAAGTGGGGACTGTCTCCAGTTTGGCTCGTAATTGGCGCCGTTGGCGGCGCTGGCGTCGTTCTCCGTCTCTCTTGCTCTCGTAGTTAAGATACACGGGAGGAAAGTTCGCCTCTCTTACTCTCGTAGAGACAGCTGTTACAGCGCGACTACCACGCCGCCAAGCGGCAATTTGGGTCACAGAAAGTTTGTCTTCAGATCGCCCATAAGAAATTCGCCTCAATGTAAATATCTGAGCTCTTTGATTCGACCGACAAGGTCCTCAGTATCATGTACTGAATCACTAGTATCAGTTTTCGGTACGCCGCCGCGCCGTACCTTACACCCAGTATTATCCCGTAGGAAAATGTAAAAACATTTTTACTATGTTGTTTTATGTCTGTAATATTGATATGTTATTTTATATCTTAACTAGAGGACGCCAGCAGCTACGCCTGCAATTTTTTTAAATTTACCCGTTTTGGCGGATATCTTAGGAATTTCGGGCAATCCCTTCTTAGTGCACCCCTACGGTCTCCAAGGAACATACATGCCAAATTTCAGCTTCCTGCGCCCAATAGTTTCGGCTGTAGCGTGTCTGTCAGTCAGTCAGTAACGCAAGGATTTTATATATTAAGATTATTTTTATTGTGTTTAAAAATATGCAAGTGCGTGTTTGGAATAAATATGGTTCTTCTTCATATTATATCGCAGGCAATAAAATTTGTTTGATTTCGCCTTTTCAAACGGCGTACGTCGCTCGGTAGTCGGTACGTCGAAGGCAAATGAATGAGTCGATCAATAGGCGATCGGACTGTATTCAAATGAAATTGCCAATTATCATAATTTTATCAAAGAGGTGCTCTCAAAACATCCCTGTAAATATCCTTAAATTTTAATTTCTGTCTGACCTCCGCAACCCAAAGGGCTAGCGATATTCCATGGTCAGTTTATTGATAGGTACTGACGCCCTATAACAACTGTCAAAGATCATGACAGCTGGAACTGACGGCTTCAAAGTGCTCTCCGAGGCACGGCGCAAGCGATAATTTACAATTCAATACGCACATAACTCTGAAAAGTCATTGGTGCGCGCCGAGGATACGAACCCGATACCCTCTATGGCAGTCCGTTGGTATCTCCACTAGGCTATCACCTTACAACCTTAGCTTGGCAACCTTAGCTCATTCTAAACCAATAAGTATTCTTAAATTGTACCTAAGTCTCATTTAGGTACCTAGGTACGTAGATAGGTAGTTGGGTATCTTCAAAACGTTTTCCACAATAACTAAGTACTAGGTAGTTTTAAACCTAACCACGACTTCTAGTTGCACTAAATAAAGTGTAAAACGTCCCATTTATAATTTATATTTGTTTCTCCAGAACGTAGGAAAATAGGTAGGTACTTGGGGCATTTTCGCCCAATATACTTTTGAATATGAATTAAACCTATTTCAGTCTTCAATATACATTTTAAACCTAATCACAACTTTTAGTCACACGGAATAAACTCTAAAACTGTTCAAATAATAACTATTTCCTAAATAAAAAGCTAAATACTACGTAATGTAAAAAGATAAAATATAGCGATGTCCTTGTACACCACGGAAGAGAAAATACACTGGAAATGGTATGTAGGCGTGGCACGCGTGTCACAATTAAGCGTTGTAACGCTTAACTGGCCCCATTCACGTTCTTACATCGCGTCGAGTTGCTCGTTTCTTGACACATTCACATTTCTCTAGCTATGCCGTTTTGTGCCATTTTGGAGTGCAAAAAATGATAGTAGCAGAAAAAACCTTAAAAACGGAGGTGTTTCGTACCATCAGTAAGTACAATTTTCATTGTTTTCAATAAAAGTCTTAATTTGTTTCAATTAACTAATATTTAATAGAACGATTAGTAAAAATGAATCTTATACAACGAAGATAAAGTTTATTTTGGATTGATTCTATTCAATAGAACATTCTCGAAAATTCCGCGCTACTCATTTAGTGATGTAGCCAAGTCGCATATTAAATTTATCGATTGATATCGAAACACGGAAATAAATAATTTACGAAATGTTTATTTTAATTAATTGTTTATTTGGGTGGGTGTTTCTATGTATAATATTATATTTATGTAGGTACGTATAAAATATAGTATAATAATATATGTATGTTTATCCATTGTCTAGTACCCATAGTACATATATACTCTGCTTAGATGGTGTTGTGTGTATGTAGTAGCATATGTTATTATTATATATAATTATTTAGTATTACATTACCATCCAGTCGGCTTTATTCATTCTCGTAATTTATTTTAAGAGGTGTATTAGATTGAATCTAATAGATACTTTGTTGCAAAAATATTATCAATGTTTCGAATAGCAACGTAATTATTATAATTTATCAATTTAGTCAAGATCACTTAGCTAACAATACCCCAACTGCCAGACAACTTACATCTGCCTATAAAAAATATTAATCCATGTGCAATTAAAAATACTAAGAGGCAACTGTATTGCGTTAGAATAAATATCAATATTAATCTGTTCATCAGCTGTTGAAAGGATAAATAGAAGTAGTATATTTCAAAATTTGTCACAATACGAAGTAATGGAGGGCAATTCAGAAATTGAGGAACTAGGAGGGCACTTTTTTGATTTTAGTAATCAAGCAATAGGCCATATTGCTGGTAACATTGCCCGAATATTAATAAAAAAAAAAAAACTGTGATGTCTGTGCTGATGCATTAGTGACACATTATTTTCAACCGTCCACAAATTCATTATTGCAAAGTTCAAGGTGGTTTGTTGTATCCTTCGCCAAATGTCGTAAAAATATGCCAAACTGCGGAAACATTTAAAAAAACGTTGGCATAATAGTTTTTCGTAAAGAAGTGGCGATAACACAAATAATGCGACAGTACATAGGAACCCTTTAATTTAACGACATTGCCTCCCATCAAATTATCGAATTTCCTGCGGCCAATCACGTTACCGATTTGATGAAGGCAATAGTTGAAAAGTTTTAACTGTTCGCATACACCATTTATTAAAATTAAAAATAAGACTTTCCAGACGCCAATTCCTTAACAAATATATTTTTTAATATTTATTGCACTTTTATTTAATTCTATAACTACTTGTCTGTCGGTCTTTGTGTCTTTATGATTGTTTAAAATGTACAACTGTTTGTGTGCCAAATAATAAACATACTTCCGACAAGTCTTATTTTTTGCACATTATATTGAACAAAATATCGCATCATCTATCGATATCGATAAAGTAATCCAATGTGCTACGTGGTACGGCCCTAACCGAGTAGAAGCAGAAACCGACCGATCACACAAATGTCAACCATATGCCTTATGCAATTAAGATTATAATTGCTACAACTTAGAATACCGCCATCTATGGTTGAGTAGCGGAATTGACTCGTAAATCGAATCTAGTATGACATGAGTATGACTATAGATCGTAAATACGTTCTACCGCTAAAGCAAAATAAATCTTATTTGTAGGTAGTCAGGGTTTAATTCCAAATCTGTGAAGTAGGCTAGTTTTGAATAAATTTAAACTACGAATCAAACGCATTGTTTCTTTGTAGTGCAATATATGATTATCGGTTTACTTGTGTGAGTTTGGCGACAGCGGTTCCTACAGTAATTTGGGTGCATACCATTTCTATTGTTTTTTATGTTCTGAGTTGTACACATTGACGAAATGCGACGTTGCCACACCGCGTGTTACGTAGCGCACAGTACGGCAACGTAACGAACTGTACCTAGGTATATTTTTTCCGTTTTCAGTACTAACCATTGATTTTTTTGATGTGCTTGTAATAATAAAATATTTATTATAATGTTGGAATGGAGTAGTATTTCTGTAAAATGATGCTGCGTTGTTGTTTGAAAGTACTGAGGTGTATTTTTTTAAACAAAGTTCTGGATATAAGTAAAAGATTATACCTACCTAAATAGGTTTAGCTGTTTCCCGCTTTTTCGAAGGGTTAGTTTCAATATCAGTGGTGTTCAAACATAACTTCTGTCCCTACATTTTATCCTCCTTTGGGGTGGAATATTCAAAAAATCCTTATTTACTGGGGAGCCTAAGTATCTCATAAAAGGAACCTAGGTACCTACTGATCAAATAGCATTTCTTGCTTCAGTCTCAGATTATTTCAGTAAGTAGATAGACTCTGCGATGATTATTAGTAGATAGGTATGTCATTGAGGAATTCGTCCCACTGCTGGGCGCAGATCTTTTCCCACAGTGAAACGGACCACAGTCTAACACGCTAGGCGAAGAACAGGGGCTGTTGCTAGTTTTCTGGGAACAATTTCCATAGGTACATGTTCTAAATGCGCCCCCTGCCGGACTCTATTAACATTAACTATCAGCTGACGCTTTTAAAAAATATACTTATAAAACTCGCACTCGAGCCCTAGATTGTATTTTAAGACTTCCAAGAATATAATGAACACTTAAATAAGTACGTGACGTAGACTGCCTCGTTGGTCTCGCGGCATAAATGTGCGCGTGGAATTGGGAGTTCTCGAGTTCGATCCCCGGGTGAGGCAAAGTGTTATTGGGCTTTTCCGTTAGTAAACTCTCAGTAGCAGCACGAAGTCAGGTAATGTGCCCGGTACGGCAATAGGCTCGCCCCCTATTACGTGGGACTAAAGGAATGTAGGCGTGCGACTATGTATGTATGTTAAATAAGTAGGTATGCAGGTTTCCTTTCTTCACTCAGGTTGACACACGGATTTGATTCTCGGGTCGAGCAAGCAGAGATATTACCTTGACCGTCCGCTTACAAGAACACATATAATTTTTTTTAAGTATTGAGAAGTATGTTCGCTAAATAGTGTGATTTCAGAGGAAAGTTTAGGTGTAGGTATAGTATATGGTAGGAGCCACCGGCGAAGTTAGTTTAGAGCGTTTACGCCTTACGGCTTTTCATACAAAGTTTCAAGTCCTTATTTTTTTAAATGAATGAATCCATTTTAATGAAACTTCGTACGCATACTAATGATTATGTAACGGGTCTGAATCATGTTAACTAAACGAAAAGAAAGATGAAATACCTTTCTATTTGCCCCGACGTTTCGGCATGGGTTACACCAGCCGTGGTCACGGGTTCCATTCATCCCGTGACCACGGCCGGTGTAACCTATGCCGAAACCACCAGTCCAGTTAAAAGAAAAAAAATCGAAAATGGCCGATTTTAAATTTTTCACATAATTTAATTATCAAATTATTCCAATTATCTTTTTTTAAATAAGATATTTTGAAAATATTTTCAATTACCTAACTTTTTAGACCTATGTATCCTGCTTATGTGTATAAGAAGTTTCATTAAAATCGGTTCATTCATTTCGAAAAATAAGGACTTGAAAGTTTGAATGAAAAGCCGTAAAATTCAACTGTGGAAATGTTACACACAGGACCAAGCAACATGAGCGTCGCCATAGAGGGGCAGCATATTTTTCTCAATACCTTTTTAATTTTCCATATCAACATGCCCCTCAGGCCATCGGCTGGCGTTCTTGCCCCCCCCCCCCATGCAATCGGCTGTCGAGCAACATTATCTACAGCGGAAGCGATAAAACATAGACAATTTCAATGTCGTTTTATTTTAAGGAGAAATGACGGACTAGGAGTAAATCCTATGTCGCGGGGACTTTACAAATATACAATCAACGAACAGAAAGTACTCCTAGGCTTAAAACGAAAAAGAAAATGGTGGAATATAAAGGTCTTGTTTCGTATAAAAGTGGCGACCATAGATGAAAAGGTAAAAGGAAGTCGATTGGCCTGGTATGGACATGTTATGCGGCGAGATGAGATGTATGTAGGTAAAAAAGTGATGAATATGCATGTAGAAGGACGAAAAGGGAGAGGGCGGCCAAGGAAAAGATGGATGGACTGTGTGAGGATGGATATGAAAGAGAAAGGGGTTAATGATCAGGGGCCCAATTCTCCTAAATAAATATAGTTTCGATATCATGTCAGTGTCATAATTACGTCACAAAAAGAGTATTCTTCTTAATTATCTAATAATTGAACGAAGTTGTAACGAGATCGTAAATTGAAACAAGTGTCAAAATATGTGTCAACGACGAACTGTTTAATTCAAATTATACGATAATGACATTAGGTTATCAGAATACCGCTTCTGAGTCTATTCAAAATATAATTTGAATCTGAGTCTATTCAAAATATAATTTGAATGTCATATAAAAATACGAGAATTGGCCTGCTAGACCTAAAACGAAAAAAGAAAATGGTGGAATATTTAAGGTCATGTTTCGTGTGGGGATCGAACCCACAGCACTCGGCGTGGTGTATAACGGCGAGGCGATTGCTTAAACCACTACGCTACGCGCAACGAGGCAAACCTATCTAGAGGAGGTCCTCTAGATAGGTTTGCCTCGTTGGTCTCGCGGCATAAATGTGCGCGTGGGATTTGGAGGTCTCGGGTTCGATTACCGGATCGGGCAAAAGTGTTGTTGGGTTTTTCCGTTAGGAAATTCTCAGTAGCAGCACGGAGTCTGGTGATGTGCCCGGTAACAGCAATAGGCTCGCCCCTTATTACGTGGGACCTAAAAATTCATGGCGAAATGTGGGTGTAATATTATACCTCTGCCTACCCCTTCGGGGATACAGGCGTGAGTTTATAAAAAAAATATCAAACTTATGCCTCGATAATCGTTAGCTATGCAGCCACTTTGCCTCGGTCATAAATTGGGTCACAGAGGCCGATCGAAGGATGTCCCCGCCCAGAAATCGCTTGTATCTCTTTATATTGTTCACTAGATACCGCCTGCGGCTTTGTCCGAATGAAACAAAAAAAAATTTGAAATCAAAGCAATTTCTTCAAAGATTAGCGCATTAAAACAAACAAAATCTAGCTTTGTATAGTATATACAAAGCTAGATTTTGAGCTAGGTCGCCGTGAGATCCTAAAGGCTTCGTAATCTCAGGAACTGCTGGTTCCATTTGAATAATTATTTTTATGTTGGATAGCCCATTTATTAGGGTTCCGTACCTAAAAGGTAAAAAACGGGACCCTATTACTAAGCCTTCGCTTTCTGTGTCACCAGGCTGTATCACATAAACCGTGATAGCTAGAAAGCTAAAATTTTCAATGTATTTCCGTTACCGCTATAACATCAAATACTAAAAATAAAAGAATGTAAATATTAAGGGTCCCATACAATAAATGTGCTTTTTTTCGTATTTTTTGCTCAATATTACTAACGGTAACAGGTAGACGCTTAAAATTGTCAAAGTCAAATGTGTGTGTCCGGGGTACCTGGGGATCGAACCTGAGACCATCGTCTCGGCAGCTCGAAGTAGTATACAAATTTTAGTAGTATATTAATATAAAGCTTATAGTTTCTTTGTTTGAATCCGCTAACCTCAAGAACTGCTGCTTCAATTTGAATAACTCTTTTTGCTCTGGATAGCCTATTTATCAAGGAAGGCTATGCTATATATCATCACGCTATGATGTAATAATGCGGAGCAGTGGCCCTAAATAACCCGGCTGTAATGGTAGGTAGGTGCTATAAATAGCTGCATCAAACTGCAGTATTTCCACCGACCACGCCCATTCGACCCACTGACCCAATATGCACCACGCTCTGTGCTCTGAGCTCTCAACTACCTCGTAACTTTTATTTAGGTCACCAAACCCCCCAACACGGCTGTCCCCGAAGGGGTAGGGTGTGGCGACGTAATTATTGCTTTTGGAAGTTGCAAGCAGATCAAAAAAGTATTGCGATAGCCCAGTGGTGTACGTAATGGACTGCCGAGACGACGGTCTCGGGTTCGATCCTCAGGTACCCAGGGCACACACCTCAGACTTTTCGAAGTTAAGTGTGCAATAAAAATTAATTATCGCTCGCTTAATGATGTGCCCGGTAGATGGCAATAGGCTTGCCCCCTATTACATTGGGACCGAAACATAACTGACGAAGTTATGTACCTATGTCCTAGCGTTATCCCGGTTGCATCCAAGACTTACACGCCTAGGAGCGGCGTCCGTTAACTAGTCTAAAAAACGTATTAAGTACCCAATGACTTATTATAATATAGACGCGCCATACTCCCACAAAGCGGCTCTGAAAAACGGCTACAAATACCAAATAATATCTTGTATGAATAAAGAAAGAGAAAGTAAATAAATACTACTATAGGGGACACTTGTTAGAGAGAGATAATTCTAATTGTTTTTTTAAATTCTTACACACAAATTATTGTTACGGAGCGTACTATCACAATACAGGTTCGCGCGTAACTAAACGGAATGGCGGCAATTGCCTTCACTACAGTTTGCCATTTCAGTCTGCGGTCAACGCATCGATTTATTTATTTGAGGACAACCAACAAAGCATACACCAAGAGTACAGAATGTGGTTAATAATCTTAATATATTAAATCCTTGCGTTACTGACTGACTGACAGACACGCTACAGCCGAAACTATTGGGCGCAGGAAGCTGAAATTTGGCATGTATGTTCCTTGAACGTGCACTAAGAAGGGATTTCCCGAAATTCCCACGGGATCGGCCAAAACGGGTAAATAAAAAAAATGCAGGCGTAGCTGCTGGCGTCCTCTAGTTATTGATAAACATTGTGTAGTGTTGCCTTAATTAGAGGTTGCCACGGCATGCATTAAATATAAAACTAGGAAATGCAGTTATTATACAGAATAATATGATTAGTTTTATCAATAAATTTATACAATATCACTTGATTGTTATAATAATATCTATATTATAACAATAAATAAAATATCTATAATATCTATAGTTTTTAAATATCTTTGTAAGTACCTATGTTTATCCATTGTCAGGAGGCCGTCATTGATAGGAGGATGATGTTCGGGTCAAGTACTTTGTGATCCTGACTTCTACGTCGGAGGTGGTTTTGATTCCCACTCTGGACAAATATGTAAATGATAATACGAATAAGAATGCCTTCGTGGTCCAGTGGATAGAGTATGCGACTGCTGATCGGATGACCCGGGTCGGGTAAAAGTATTACTGGATTTTTCCGAATTCTCAGTAGCAGCACGGAGGCTGGCGATATGCCCGGTAACGGCAATAGGCTCGCCCCTTATTACGTGGGACCTAAAAATTCATGGCGAAATGTGGGTGTAATATTACACCTCTGCCTACCCCTTCGGGGATATAGGCGTGAGTCTATAAAAAAAACGAATTAGATTTGTACGTTGATATAGGCGGGTCACAAAAATTAAACACCTTAACATTCCTCTGGAATCAATCCGTAGGTACATTAGTGAAAATTTAATGAAAATCCGTTCTGTAGTTAAGTATTAGGTACATAAGTATACAGCAAACAGACAAGACATACTACAGATGCGGCACAGGAGTTTGTTTGAAAGGACATTTTAACAAGTGTAACGCCAAAAATCAAAATCGTATAAATCCGTTTGGTTGAACGCGCTTATCTGAGGACCTACTGGTTCAATTTTAATAATAAAATTATTTTTGCGTTGGAAGCAGACTGCACGGTTGGCGTAGTGGTTTAAGCGGTCGCCTCACCGCTTGACACTGCGCCGAGTGTTGTGGGTTCGATCCCCACACGAGGCAACACTTTGTGTAATTCACAAATTGCTGTTTCGAGTCTGGGTGTTCATTGTGTCCGTTAGTTGTATGTTCGTAAAGTCCCAGGATTTAGTCCCAATGCGGGAGGTGTCTTTAAAAAAAAATATTGAGGAAGGCTGCAGGTTATATAACTTCGCGCTATGACCTAAGTGTGCGGAGTAGTAAATAACGCGAGTGTAACCGCGAGCTCGGCTAATCAACTATGAATTAATTACTTGTTGTTTATTATGATTAAATAAATGGTACTCCCACACTAGGTGGGCCTGTGGAGGTCAAGCAATCAGGTCAGTAGGCCACGTAGGTGTGGCTATCATGGGCCAAACAGCTAATAATTTTGACACTTATGTAAGTAGGTACATAATTGGCAGTGAGTGGGTCAGATAGCCCGTAACTATGGTACCTATTGAACATTTTTTTAATTAACCATTTCTTTCCGGGCCTGTTAGCATTTCGGACAATCCCTTTGTGGTACACCCCTACTTCCCATGGAGCATACATGAAGTTTCAGTTTTTTGCGCCTAGGAGTTTTGAATGTCCATCAATCAGTAAACGAGAAATGTTATATATTTTGATTGATGACAACTAAATAATTCAAATTCAAATATATTTATTGCTGAACACAGGTTCATAATTATTCTACATTACAAGATGTTGAGTGAATGCGCAGTTCAGTATTTTCTACCATTTCAGGCATGCAAAGATTTTTATAACTATTGATTCGATTATGCGATACAGTTTCATAAATTAAAAATAAAATAAATTGAGCTTAGTAAGAATTCACCAAAATGTCAAGAAAAATTTAATTACCTATTAATATTACTATCATCTAAATACTCTTTTATTGAGTTGTATGTCTTGTATATTAATATTATATAATTTACTTACCTTTTAAATATTTTTATATTGTTGCCTTCTAACTACGGAATTCAATATACGAAATATACATAGATCTGTAGATTTAAGATTCGTTTTTGACAGTTTTTGACATAAGCTCCATACAAAACATGTCAAACACGAATCTAGAATCTATCTATAGTTCGAATATTGAAAATGGCCGTTAAACAGATGTTGGTAGTTTGTTAAATGTGTTGCGTGCCATGCTAAAGAAGTTCCTGTACAATCTTAATATATAAAATCCTTGCGTTACTTACTGACTGATAGACACGCTACAGCCGAAACTATTGGGCGCAGGAAGCTGAAATTTGGCATGTATGTTCCTTGGGGACCGTAGGGGTGCACTAAGAAGGGATTTCCCGAAATTCCCACGGGATCGGCCAAAACGGGTAAATTTAAAAAAATGCAGGGTTTGCTGCTGGCGTCCACTAGTATACGAATAAGATACATAGAAACACCCAAATCAAGACAAAAATCCATGTTCACGCACACGAATGTTTGACTTCAGCGGGAATCGTACCCGCGACCTTCGGCGTGGTAGTCGTTTACACACCCGCTATGCCACCAGGTGGTTCGTGGATAACGTGGTCTTGGAAGACCTTGGGGTCAAAAGACCTAAAGCCACAAATATGGTGGGTTAGAAAACTGCAGGGATAAAATGGATTGCCCCGGCAGAACTGGGTTAGATTGA
This sequence comes from Euclidia mi, assembly GCA_944739405.2. Lineage (NCBI taxonomy): Eukaryota > Metazoa > Arthropoda > Insecta > Lepidoptera > Erebidae > Euclidia > Euclidia mi. Next base: position 10,611,284 of record OX123209.2, on the reverse strand, counting down.
CTTCAAGAGTGTCAAAACTCTTTGTCCTCAATGAGCACTGCTGCTGGAACTGACTACACAGGTAATAAAGTAGTGGGAATAAGGGTGGGACTAGTCCAAAAAAGGTGACAGTAGTGGAAAAGGGTGGGACTCCCAAAAAAGAAATACGTACTATTTGAAAAAAATGGGTGCATAGGGTTCCCACCAAGAACTTAGGGTCCCGCGTCAACCTCGCCTGCAAGTGGTGCAGCTGCCGATCAACGGACGAGGCTCTGGCAAACAAAATATCCCGATAAGCGGCAATAGGCTCGCCACCTATTACGTGGGATCAAAACTCTGGCGAAAAGTGGGCGTTTAATATGCCTCTGCCTACCCCTTCGGGGAAACAGGCGTGAGTCTATGTATGTATGTATGTGTACTATTTGAATACTAATAGAAGGAAAGAGAAACCACAAAGCACTCGGGTTGGCCACCCAACATTCTTATTAGAAGCATAGTCGGCGCATAGAGCGGGATACTGCATGTCAGATATTTTTCTGGAACCCATTACCGCATGATTCCATAAATCCCTTATAGTTTTTCATCAGAGGTGTTCGGTATTGTCAACCCCTTTCTATTGCAATAGTATTGGGGTGGTCAATCCGAGGGTGCGTGGTGGGTTGCTATTTCCTTACATCGGTATACAATGGAGTTCCGCCAAGTAACGGCTGAAACTGTCAAATAAATACTATTTGATAAGTGACGGCAATTAATAGCCTAATTATCCGAAAATAAAGATAAGTTATAATTATCTAGACGTTTCGGCGTGGGTTATAGTAAACTATTGGCAGGTGTAGCCATAGAGATATAAAGGATAGAGTGGCAGAATAGTACCTAACTCATATGTGTCGTGTCCGCCAGTGGGAGAGAGAACACAACAGGCTATAGGCCCCCTGCATCTCTCTTTAACAACGCATGCTCTTTCTACAATGGGGTTGGCAACTGTCAAAGTGTGTTGTCGTTGTGTCCCCAAACGTTGAATTTGTATTATGATAATTTTTTTACAATATATACACTTTTTTGTCATTTCAAACCATCTTCGTGTATCAATAAAAACAACTTTAAAACTATTGATTACTGATAAACTGATATAAATAATAGTTACAGGTAGCACGCCATTGCGCAATGTTGATATTGTGCATGTACTATTAGAGAGAGATGCAGAGGGCCTTTAACTGTAGCGTTCTCTCTCGCACCGACGGACACAAATTGGCCCCTCTCTGCCACTCTATCCCTTATATCTCTATGGGTGTAGCCCACGCCTCACGATTTAACATTTATTTTGGAATAATTAGGTATGCATTTAACGACTGTTAATTAAAGAGACATAGGTAGGTAAATCTTACAAGCGCTTAGAAAAATACATTTTAGAAACATACGTAGAATAGCTAATATTCTGCCCAATCTGCAGGCCGATTCAGAATGTCACGAGTTCTAATCGTACAAACATACATAGACTCACGCCTGTTTCCCGGAGGGGTAGGCAGAGACTACGGAACGCCATTTGCAACGATCCTGATAAATCTCTCTTGCTTCATTATCTCCCATCAGATTCCTCATGCATGCTCTTCTGTTCAGGGTGCTTCTAACCTGTCCTGTTTTTAGGATGTCTCCAATCTGGTCAGAGAACGTCCGCCTAGGTCTTCCCCTTCGTCCTGTCCCTTCCCTTCTAATCGTACGGTATGTCAAATTATTGTCCTCGTCTTTTAGCCGCCTATCAGAGATATTTTGGATAAATATTCATTGAATTCGGTTTATTTATTAATTTACTTCATACTGAATGCATAAAATTGATAGGAAATGCGATAGTTTTGACAAAAAATGAGGTAGCCCGTTTGACAATTAACGGAATCGAATGTCAAATGAGATATCGAAAGATTCTGAATCGCTCCCCGGGTTACACTAGTCTAGTCTACGGATCCCGTGCTCTTAGGCGAAAGTTTTGGATGCAACCATAGATATAGTAATCAAAAGAGATAATTATGTCAGATATGCCCTGTAGACGAAAATGTATCGGAAACCTGTTTCGCCAGTTTGCCCCTACCTCTTATTTATATTTCTATGGATGCAACCAATAATGCCCTAGCTATAATGGTTGTATTATGATTTGTTCGTCCTGGCTGTGTTCCTAACCACGAAAGACATACATACATAGACTCACGCCTGTTTCACCGAAGGGGTAGGCAGAGGCATGTTAAACGCCCACTTTTCGCCAGTGTTTTGATCCTACGTAATACATAGGTGGCGAGCCTATTGCCGCTTATCGGGATATTTAGTTTGCCGTCGCCTCGTCCGTTGATCGACAGGTGCACCACTTGCAGGTGAGGTTGGTGCGGGACCCTAAGTTCTTGGTGGGAACCCTATGCACTAAATACTATTTGATCAAAGACTATTTAATAATTTACGGCACATTATCCGACAATAAAGATAAGTTATATTTATCTTGACGTTTCGGCGTTGGCTATACTAAACTATTCGGCAGGTGTGGCCCACGCCTCTTTATTTAACCTTTATTTTGGAATAATTAGGTACGCATTTGATTCACATTTATATAAAACACCAGCAGCTACGCCTGCATTTTTTTTTTATTTACCCGTTTTGGCCGATCCCGTGGGAATTTCGGGAAATCCCTTCTTAGTGCACCCCTACGGTCCCCAAGGAACATACATGCCAAATTTCAGCTTCCTGCGCCCAATAGTTTCGGCTGTAGCGTGTCTGTCAGTCAGTCAGTAACGCAAGGATTTTATATATTAAGATTAGTAAATCTAACAACCATTTAGAAAAATACATTTGAAATCATATGTAGAGTGGCTAATGTGCTGTCAAATTAGGTTACACTAGTCTCCGGAACCCGGGCTTTAAGGCTAAACTCTTGGGTGCAACAGGGATAACGCTAGGAAGATGATAATGATTTAAATGAACCGATTTCACCAGTTCCGGTATTTAATCTATATTTTCAAATATCACGCGATATAAACCAGCTACATAAACATCACTAGTATCTACGATTTGAAGTAGTGTTGTCAACTCTAGCCTCTTGTTTATAAGTAGCCCCGTGACCCAAATGTCGCGACCTAGTTCCGCAAGGACCAGCGATCGATGCTCCGACGCGCATTTTATCTCTCGTTATGGTACTTAGGTTTTATTTAAGTATGCTACAATACTGTAGTAGGGATTTTGAAAGAAAGAAAACTACTTTTTCTATTTAAGTAGGTACAAGCGTGAAACAATAATGTATATAAATTAAATTTATTTTTTTTTTCTTCAAAAGACAACTTCCGCAGTAGGAATAAATCCTGTGTCGCGGGGGACTTTACAAACATACAACCAACGGACACAATGAACACCCAGGCTCGAAACAACAATTTATGGATCGTACAAAGTGTTGTCTTGTATGGGAATCGAACCCACAACACTCAGCGCAGTGTCAAGCGGTGAGGCGGACGCTTAAACCACTACGCCAACCGTGCAGTTTTATGCGTTACTGACAGACAAGCTACAGCCAGAAAACTATTTGGCGCAAGAGGCTGAACTTTGGCATATATGTTCCTTGGGGGCCGCAGGGGTGCACAAAGAAGGTATTTCCTGAAATTCCTACGAGATGGAGCAGAAATGGTTAATTTAGAAAAATGAATGCACTTCACGGCAGTAGAGCCTTGCTGATTTCAGTATGATTGGGTCGGCTCGACCGGGGAAGTACTACCCTCTCACAGAAAATCGACGTAAAGTAACAGTACCTAAACTGTTGCGTTACGTTCGGTGAGTGAGAGTGTCAGAGGCCCTATCCCCTATTTCTTCTCCCTCATCCCACTCCTTATCCTATCTCTTTTCCCAACCCCAAGGGGCGGCAACGCACTTGCGTCTCCTGTGGTGTTGCTTGTGTCCATGGGCGGCGGTAATTGCTTACCATCAGGCGATCCGTCTGCTTGTTGGCCGCCTATTACTATTAAAAACAAAAATGGTTAAATTAGATAAAATGAGCGGGCGTAGCTGCAGGTATCCTCTAGTAACATAATTATAATCTTAAAGACTAACCTAACATGAACAGAATCGGTTCCCAACTCGGCGGAATGCCACCAGAATGATCTTATTGATTTATTTGGCTTTAAATTCGACAAATATCTGAGAAAGACATGGTTATCATTTCCTTTGGCTTTGTGGTAAATAGAACGAATGTTCTTGCAATCATTAAGTGTTTTGTCACATATACGGGGTGTAAGGGACGGTGTACCGAAAACCGATACCAGTAATTCAGTACATGATACTGAGGCCATTGGCGGTCGAATTTTCCGACAAAAATCTAAGTCGACAATTTCTCAAAAAATTGCGTTGTAAATAGGAACACGCAAACTCGCACTATCAGCTGTTACGGCCCTACAGCGGCGGGTGGTAGCGGCAGTGATTACGATGTACTGGTGCGCTTACTGTACTGATGTCACATCAGAGTAAACGCACCATGTACATGTTTAATTCTTAGAATTTTACAAAAAAAATGAAGGTCGACTTTAGTTAGGTACTATTTATATGGCAAAAAATGCAAAAGAAAAATCCGTAAATTCATAAACATTTTCTGGAAAATTCAACCGCCAATGGCCTCAGTATCATGTACTGAATCACTGGTATCAATTTTCGGAACACCTTCACTTACACCATAGATTATACAGATATACCCTTACACCCTGTATTAATTGAAACAGATAAGTATAGCTCAGCTAACTGCCGTTAATGTTTAACTGCCTGTTTCAATATTCAATCTATCCAGGGATTTCGAGATTCGAGAGATATTTATCTCATATACCTTACTGCCAATTAGGGATTGACATACATAATCTAATACTAATATATAAAGCTGAAGAGTTTGTTTGTTTGGTTGAACGCGCTAATCTCAGGTACTACTGGTCCGATTTGAACAATTCTTTCAGTGTTAGATAGCCCATTTATCGAAGAAAACTATAGGCTATACAACATAACTCATGAGCCATGCGAGCTGAGCCTACTGCTCAGCTCGCATGGCTCATGAGTTATGTTCTTAAATAACGCTGGTGTAACCGCGAGCTCATCTAGTACTGTGTATAAAATTGCGATAATCAAATACCTATACTGGCAACTTCAAACTCATAGCTGCCATTGGGATAGGATTTTATATCGTCACGCCTGTATCCCCGAAGGGGTCGGCAGAGGAGTAATAGGTAATAGATCTATATTTCGCCTTATGAATTTTAGGTCCCAAGTACCTAATAGGAGTGAGCCTATTGCCGTTACCGGGCACATCACCAGACTCCTTACTGCTACTGAGAATTCGATAAAACTCAGTAACACTTTTGCACCAACCGGGAATCAAACCCCAGAACTCCCGATCAGCAAACGCACACTCTATCCACTGGACCAAGGAGGCAGTAACCTAATCCAAATCCATTAATATCCGGAGCCGTAAAAAATATACTTACTAATTTTTTTAAGGAAATCCTTATAGTCCGTGTGGTTGACGGCATAGAATACAAGTGTCACCACCCCCTATCTTCCCGTGGGTGTCGTAAGAGGCGACTAAGGGATAACACGATGCAAATACCATCTTTGCGTAGAGACGGAAAACTCGACATCAAACCCTATACGACTGCCTCGTTGGTCTCGCGGCATAAATGTGCGCGTGGGATCGGGAGGTCCCGGGTTCGATTCCTGGGTCGGGCAGTGTTATTGGGTTTTTCTGTCACGAAATTCTCAGTAGCAGCACGGAGCCTGGAAATGTGCCCGGTACGGCAATAGGCTCGCCCCTTATTACGTGGGACTAAAGTATATCTGGCGAAAAGTGGGTGTAGAAATACACCTCTGCCTACCCCTTCGGGGATAAAAGGCGTGACGATATGTATGTATGTATGAAATCCTTATAATTGGAGTTCCACCTTCTGCTTCCTCTCCCACAGATGGACATCTACATCCAGACCGCCAGCCCCATAGTGGAGCAGGTCCTCAAGGGCTACAACGGCACCATCTTCGCGTACGGCCAGACGGGCACGGGCAAGACTTACACCATGGCAGGCAGTAACACAGCGCCAGAGTTACGAGGCATCATTCCCAACTCCTTCGCGCATATCTTCAGCCACATCGCCAAGGCTAAAGAGGATGAGAAGTAAGTCTTCTTTTTTTTCGTGTGAGTGTGTGGCCGACTCTGGTGTTGGAGTTTACAGACCGCTTTAAGGCCTCCAGCATGGCCTAACGATTGTTACGGTTGACGGCCTTGTTCTGAGACAAGAACTGGGACCGACAGCTTTACGTGCCCTCCGAAGCACCACTGATGTAAATGTAACACGCGGTCACCCAAGAGAAGCGCGTTTTGACAATACAGCGCCGGCGTTACGGGGAATTATACCAAACTCCTTCGCGCATAGATAGAACCGCAGGTTAAGGATTCCGTGTGCCGATTCCAAGTGGAGTCTGTCCCCAGTTTAGTTCGTAGTTGGCGCCGCTGGCGTCGTTCTCCGTTTCTCTTGCTCTTGTAGTTAAAACGCACTGGGGGAATGTCCGTCTCTCTTGCTCTTATACTGGGCAACGACTGCCACACCGCCAAGCGGCAATTTGAATCGCAGAAAGTTTGTCTTCAGAGCGCCCATGGGAAATGTGCTTCTATGTATAAATCTTGAGTTCTATTGCCATCATTCCAACTCCTTCGCGCATATCTTCAGCCATATTGCCAAGACTAAAGAGGATGAGAAGTAAGTGTAAAAAAGAGTACATACATACATAGACTCACGCCTGTTTCCCAAAGGTGTAGGCAGGGACTACGAAACGCCATTTGCAACAAACCTGACATATCTCTCTAGCTTCATTCACTCTCATGAAATTTCTCATGCATGTGCTCAGTGGAGAGGCCGACAGACTGCTACGCATAGGGTCCGGGTTCGAATCCACGGCGCGCACCAGTGACTTTTCGGAGTTATGTGCGTTTTAAATTGTTAATTATCGCTTGCTAAACGGTGAAGGAAAACATCGTGAGGAAACCTGCATATCTGTGAGTTCTCCATAATGTTCTCGAAGGGCATGTGAAGTCTGCCAACACGCACTTGGCCAGCGTGGTGGACTATGGCCTTACCTTTCTCTTAGTGAGAAGAGGCCCGTGCCAGCAGTGGGACAGTTTATATATAGCGCTGATGATGATGATGCTCTTAAAAGAGTATGAAAGAGAAAAAAAAAAACTAATCACATATTGTCTCTTTCGCTGTATGTCTCATCATCCTCCTTGTGTTATCTTAGTTGCAAACCAGGGTCCGCTTACCAGTCAAACATGATTTGACTGAATATTAGCCTTTCCACAGAGCGACTGCCTGTCTGACCTCTGCTAACCGAAGAGATAGCTAAATTTCATGGCTTAGACTAGTGCCACTTTAAAGACATAAAAGTCATAAAGACATTTAGTTATTTCTGCATTTTGGTTTTTTACAACACTTATACAAGTAAAAACCCTATTCTAGATGATGCCGGTTTTCCCTAGCTAAATGACTTCTTGAGGAGAAAGGCCGAAACAAACTCAGAGTCATTGCTTTTTTTCTCATTTCATATACTACATATTTCATCTCTTCGTTTTTGTTGTCTCGGGTTCGATTCCCGGGTCGGGCAAAGTGTTATTGGGTTTTTCCGTTAGGAAATTCTCAGTAGCAGCACGGAGTCTGGTAATGTGCCCGGTACGGCAATAGGCTCGCCCCCTATTTCGTGGGACCAAAAATTCATGGCGAAATGTGGGTGTATTATTACACCTCAGCCTACCCCTTCGGGGATACAGGCGTGAGTCTATAAATAAAAAAATAAAATAAAAATCTCTTCGTTTATATTCTTTTAAGTTCAGACATGGTTATAGTAATTTAGGATGATAATGACGCAATATAAGACATAGGTAGGCAAGCCGTATTTGTTTATTTTTTTTAGTACTTCCTTTCTCTCTACATTATTAATAGAGGAAAAACTATATCCACTACAAATAGTTGCTTTACAAACTCGTCTCGTTAATCAAGTTGACACATCCCCCTCCAACCCCTCCTCTTTGTAAGCGTAGTACGACCCGGTGACCTAAATGGACCGAGCGCTGATATCTGGGTCGCAGGATCGATTCCAACGACGCAAATATGTACCACCGGATGTTTTACTGTCTTATGTAAAAAATTTGTTCGAAAGAGGGAGAATTAGTCTGTACCTATATATACAGGGTGTAAAAAGACCCTTAACGAAAACTGAAATCCCATGTTGTACCAATCAGTACGAACATTTTTTACTTCGGCACCATACCTGGGAAATTACTGGTTCAGGAGATATTGAGGCTCAAAGTTAGTATGGAGTTATTCTAATTAGGTACAAAATCGATGCATATACCCCGCCAATATGTTCTTTAGATGCCCTATAACCCCATGGATAGGTAGGTATTTCGAGCATTGCACGCGCGCGCTTTTAATTGCGGTTTGAAAAATGTGAAAACTCAAAACAAAAAACCGTTTCCCAGGTATTATTTTTGGTTAGTATGACTTGGCATGATGTCCACAATGAGTAGACTTCGGCTTGGTGATGGGTCTTGTGACACCCTGTATAAAACTAGAGGACGCCAGCAGCTACGCCTGCATTTTTTTTAATTTACCCGTTTTGGCCGATCCCGTGGGAATTTCGGGAAATCCCTTCTTAGTGCACCCCTACGGTCCCCAAGGAACATACATGCCAAATTTCAGCTTCCTGCACCCAGTAGTTTCGGCTGTAGCGTGTCTGTCTGTCAGTCAGTAACGCAAGGATTTTATATATTAAGATTCTTGCGTTACTAATTGAGTGACAGACAACGCAAAGCCAAAACTACTGAGGGTCTAGTACGAGTTTGCACTCGATCGTAACGGCGGACGATAGCCTAGTCGACGGCAACAATTTCCATACATTTTCTAAATGCGCCCCCTAGCGGTCTCTATCGATCGCTACTCTCCGTTAGGGGCGCTTTTACGAAATGTATGGAAATTGTGATGAAAACATCATAATAGAAACATGCAGGTATAAAAAGGAGTCTAAAATATAATTTTAAATTAACTATACAAATAAAAATAAAGTCTAAGGCAGTGCCAAGAATGAGTTTCCTCAAAAGTAAAATATACTTGCCGTGTGGTTGACGGGCGACGGCATAGAATACAAGTGTCACCACCCCCTATCTTCCCGTGGGTGTCGTAAGAGGCGACTAAGGGATAAACCGATGCAAATACCATCTTTGCGTAGAGACGGAAAACTCGACATCAAACCCTATACGACTGCCTCGTTGGTCTCGCGGCATAAATGTGCGCGTGGGATCGGGAGGTCCCGGGTTCGATTCCTGGGTCGGGCAGTGTTATTGAGTTTTTTGACGTGACAACGTCTTATAAATTGGTTTGCCGGGTGACACTTCAAGAAACTGCGTTACGCTCCGCTCACGTTATGCGCTCACAATGAGAGCGAGTGAGAGGCACGCGTCCCGCCTAAGAGCGAGAGAGACAGACATAAAAAGTGAAAGGCACGCGTCTTTCATCCTTCTTCCTACTATACGAATGAATATTCACATTAAAATTATTTTACCACTCAAAGTCGTTGTCACGTAAAACTTTCGCCCGTATACCGACTTTACAGGCAACCAATTTTTGTTACGAAATTCTCAGTATCAGCACGGAGTCTGGAAACGTGCCCGGTACGGCAATAGGCTCGCCCCTTATTCATCATCATCATCATCAGCCTTTATCAGTCCACTGCTGGACTAGGCCTCTCCTTTGAAAGGAGGAATTGGCCTACTATATCACGCTGGCCTAACGGGTTGGTATAGGGTTTGTATCAAGTTTTCCTTCTCTTACAGTGCTGTTTTCTGCATAATATGCTCCCTCTGTCGGCTCTTACGACACCCATGGGATGATATGGGGTGGTGACTATCAGTATTCTTAATCCGTCACCACACGGATATTATTATTATTACGTGGGACTAAAGTATATCTGGCGAAAAGTGGGTGTAGAAATACACCTCTGCCTACCCCTTCGGCGATAAAAGGAGTGACGTTATGTATGTATGTATGTAAAATATACTGACTTAACAACATAGTAGATCCAGCCTGATTGACGTTAAATGTTTGACTTGAGCGGGAATCGAACCCGCGACCTTCGGCGTTGCAGTCGCTTACACTCCCACAGCGCCAACCGGTCGTCAACTGGCGAAAAGTGGGTGTGTACAACACCTCTGCCTACCCCTTCGAGGATAAAAGGCGTGAAGTTATGTTATGATATGTCACTGGTACATTGGTGTTCCCGCCTCACAGATAGGCGTTATAACCGTATTGATTGACACAATTGACAGATTTACGGCGCCATACTAACCTACATATTGTAGCTAGGTTTGGCGCGTGGCGCCGCCCGTGTCTAAGTCGGTTATCACGGTGAAAAGTAGGCTATGATATATGCTATAGTCTCATGCCTGTATCCCCGTATGGGGTAGGCAGATGTGTACTATTACACCCACATTTCGCCTATTGCCGTTACCGGGCACATCACCAGATTCCGTGCTGCTACTGAGAATTCGGAAAACCCAGTAACACGTTTCAAACAAAGCTATGTTCATTATCATCATGTCAGCCTAGAGACGTCCACTGCTGGACATAGGCCTCCCCCAAGGTTCTCCACACAGACCGACTTTGAACCGCCCGCATCCAACCGCGCACCGCGATCTTAACCAGATCGTCGGTCCACTTTGCGGGAGGCCTAGCCCTGCTGCGTATAAATCTATGTCACTCTCCAATCTCCTAGCTCATCATTATCATCCTCCTAGCGTTATCCTAGGTAGAACCTGGGGTCCGCTTTCTAGTCTAACCGGATTTGACTGAATATTAGCTTTTCCACAGCGCGACAGCCTTCTGACCTCCGCAACCCAAAGGGATAGCTCTATTCCATGGTTTAGGGACTTTAGGGTACTGTCAGTTTATCCATAGGTACAAACTGCTCTCCAGCCTCCTATCTCTTAAAAATTACACCATAATATCGCTCCGTTGCGATATGAATGAATAATATAAATAATACTAGACGATGCCCGCGGTTACACCCGCGCTATTTAAGGCTACTGCTCTGCTCCCGTCGCTCATAGCGTGATGTTATATAGCCTATAACCTTCCTCGATAAATGGGCTATCTAACACTGAAAGAATTTTTCAAATCAGACCAGTAGTTCCTGAGATTAGCGCGTTCAACCAAACAAACAAACTCTTCAGCTTTAAATAATAGTATAAGATAATACAAGACCACTGCCACTGTTTTCACTATCGCACTGACCTACCCGATCACGACATTACTACACTCACTACGTCAGCTCGCGTTTTGAGTTTTTTCGACTCAATCCTGTGGTCGGTACCCGAGTCTAAGAGGTCTTATACTCGGGTACCGACCACTGGATTGAGTTACACAACCCTCAGGTGCTTTCGACAGAACGCCACTACATATCTCGAATAGTTTGGGAAGTTATTGAAATTAAAAACGTCAAAAATTTCAATAGAGAGGATGGGTTTCAACTGTCGAGTATTTGGCATCCAGGTGGTACGTCTATGTAAAACCCGTGAAACGAAGAAGATCTAAGATCTTTGTAGTTGTTGTAGTTTAAGACCTTTGTAATACCACAATTTGAACAATAAAGATGATTTGATTTGATCCCGCTGCTGAAGATTATAATAAACTAGAGGACGCCAGCAGCTACGCCTGCATTATTTTTAAATTTACTCGTTTTGGCCGATCCCGTGGGTATTTCGGGAAATCCCTTCTTAGTGCACCCCTACGGTCCCCATCAAGGAACATACATGCCAAATTTCAGCTTCCTGCGCCCAATAGTTTCGGCTGTAGCGTGTCTGTCAGTCAGTCAGTAACGCAAGGATTTTATATATTAAGAAGATAAACTAACACGAATCTCCAAGGTGGCTTAAAAATATAAACGTAAGTTAGAAATGACATTTACGTCCACAATTTTGGATAAAATGTCATTTATTAGCAACATTTAATTCGAAATTCAGCTTCTATTCGATTGCTCCCTAGGCCAACACTGGCTTTCCAACATCATAATCGTTCTAGCGTTATCCTAGTTAACTAGTCTAACCGGATTTTACTGAATATCAGCTTCTGCACAGAGCGACTGCCAGTCTGACCTCCACAAGGCCGCAACCCAAAAAGGGATAGCGATATTCCATGGTTTAGTGTAAACTAAAATATATTAAATAATCATGCCTCCCTTCTTTTTCCAGGTTCTTGGTATGCGTGACGTACCTCGAGATCTACAATGAGGAGGTCCGGGACCTTCTGGGTAACAACCCTCACCAGAGCCTCGAGGTCAAGGAGAGGCCTGACATTGGCGTCTTCGTTAAGGACCTTACTGGTACGTCAACAATTTTTTTTTTTGTTTTTTTTTTTAATCAGAAAAGACAACACCCACCAGCTCTGCGAAAAAGCTAATATTCAGCCAAATCCGGTTAGACTAGTAAGCAGACCGCAGGTTGAAACTGGGATAACGATAAGAAGATGATGAGCAAAGACAACTCCCGCACTAGGAATAAATCCTGTGTCGCAGGGGACTTTATAAACATACAACTAACGGACACTATGAACACCCAGATTCAAAACAATTTATGGACCATACAAAGTGTTGTCGCGTGTGAGAATCGAACCCACAACAGACTCAAACCCCCACGGAATGAAATCGGGTGACATTTTGTTTTCTTACTTCGTGACACGGATACTCGCCAGCTCACTAGATTATTATTGACTAGCTGACCTGGCGAACTTCACACCTACCAACATATATTTTTAAATATTTACTATTTTATTTTTCATACAAACCTTCTCCCGCAAATAACGAACACATAAAAGAAAGATTTATCCAATTTAGTGCAGTCGTTTCGAAGTTATGCGCGGACAAACATTTCGGTCATTCATTTTTATTTAACAGAACATAAGATAACTTCACGCCTTTTATTCCTAAAGGGTTAGGCAGAGTTGTATTACACAACCACACTTCGCCGGTTATGTTTCGGTCCCAATGAAATATGGGGCGAGCCTATTGCCATCTACCGGGCACATCATTAAGCGAGTGATAATGAATTTACCAATTTATAATACACACATAACTTCGAAGAGTCAGAGGCGTGTGCCTGGGGTACCTGGGGATAGAACCTGAGACCATCGTCTCGGCAGTTCGTTATTCATCCGTATCCGTATCACTTTTATTTATATAGATTTATCTCATTCCAGGCTACGTAGTCCACAACGCGGACGAGTTAGAAAAGATAATGGCTGTCGGCAACAAGAACCGCCATATTGGAGCGACCGCCATGAATACAGAAAGTTCTAGATCCCACGCCATTTTCTCTATCACTGTCGAGAGCTCGAAGAAGGGCGCCGACGGGAAGACGCATGTCAATATGGGGAAGCTGCATCTGGTTGATCTGGCTGTAAGATTTACATAAATAATTACATAATAAATTGTTTCATAATAGTATAATTTACATAATAAATAGTTTTCCTTTTTACAACTTCCGAACTGGGAATGTTCGACCGTAGTTTGGGAAATGCTTATCTAAATGATGGTGTAGCGGGAGCTACATACAACTGAGGCCATCTAGTGAACGACGACGAAGTCTCAACAACAATCAATACGGCGACATCTATCGGACACGATACAGCGATAAAGTCCTGAATCGCGCAGTTGGAGAAACGCCACACCCTTTCTTCCTCCACAATGGTTATACTCATACTCAATATTTTATTGCACTACATCTTAGACTAATATATAAAGCTGAAGAGTTTGTTTGTTTGGTTGAACGCGGTAATCTCAGAAACTACTGGTCCGATTTGAAAAATTATTTCAGTGTTAGATAGTCCATTTATCGAGGAAGGCTATAGGCTATATAACATTACGCTATGAGCGACAGGAGCAGAGCATTAGCCTTAAATAACGCGGGTGTAACCGCGGGCATCCTCTAGTAAGTTACATAAAGATGTTACAATACCACAGTAAGAGACACATTATGAACCCTGTAGGGCACGGCAACATACATAATTATGGTTTTAACGTGTTTGGAATACCCCCAGGGTTCCGAGCGTCAAAGCAAGACTCAAGCCACGGGCACCCGCCTGAAGGAGGCGACGAAGATCAACCAGTCCCTCTCAGTGCTGGGCAACGTCATCTCAGCGCTGGTCGACGGCAAGTCCACTCATATCCCCTACAGGAACTCCAAGCTCACGAGGCTGCTACAGGACTCGCTCGGTGGGAACTCTAAGACTGTTATGGTGAGTTTATTTTGAAGTGTCTTTTTTTTTATTTTTTTATTTATTCCTTTTTAATAGTTAAAATATAGAATGACATTTCCCTCGCCAAGCTACAAGAGCTTGTTGGCGAAATACGCTCGTTGACATATAAATTTAAATAAAACTAAATTAAAATATACAAAGTACAACACCTTAAAATTAATTAATTGAATTAACATACTTGGTGTTTCGTTAGTTATTATACTAATCCCTACTCAGCCCATATCTAAAATTCCCTATTTTTCGGTCTGAAATGTAACTACAGTTTACGGATTTTATCACATATACCATATTTATACCAAGAGTATAACAGGTATTTGCACAATAAATAACGATACCTATATGTATAAGGCAAATGTGAATGATGCAGGACGAAAGGGAAGACCTAGGCACAGGTTCTCTGACCAGATTGGAGACATCCTAAAAAAGGACAAAAGTACCCTAAACAGAAGAGCATGCATGAGAAACTTGATGGGAGTGAATGAAGCAAGAGAGATATGTCAGGATCGTTGCAAATGGCGTTCCGTAGTCTCTGCCTACCCCTTCGGGAAAAAGGCAGCGATAGCCTCGTGGAGATACCAACAGACTTCCATGCAGAGGGTCGGGTTCGTATCCGCGGCGCGCACCAATGACTTTTCGGAGTTATGTGCGTATTGAATTGTTAATTATCGCTTGTCCCGTGTCTTGGAGAGCACGTTAAGCCGTTGGTTCCGGTTGTCATGAAGATCTTTGACAGTCGTTATAGGAAGTCAGTACCTTCTAAATAAACTGACACTAGTCTAAACCATGGAATATCGCTATCCCTTTGGGTTACGGAGGTCAGACAGGCAGTCTGCTCTGTGGAAGCTAATATTCAGTCAAACCCGGTTAGACTAGTAAGCGGACCCTGGGTTGAAACTGGGATAACATCATCATCAGCCTACTGCTGGACTAGGCCTCTCATTTGAAAGGAGGAATTAGTCTACTATACCACGCTGGCCAAACGAGTTGGTATAGGGTTTGTATCAAGTTTTCCTTCTCTTGCAGTGGTGTTCTCTGCATAATATGCTCCCTCTGTCGGCTCTTACGACACCCATGGGATGATATGGGGTGGTGACATATTCTTAATCCGTCACCACACGGACAGGACACGGGATAACGCTAGGAAGATAATGATTATAAATATAATATGTTTCTTATATATTTCCAGATCGCAACCATCGGCCCAGCTGATACGAACTATGTGGAAACTATAAGCACTCTGCGTTACGCCAACAGAGCAAAGAATATCGAGAACAAAACGCATGTTAACAGCGAACCTGGGGACGCACTGCTTACGAGGTAAACTAAAATTATATCAAGTGTGTTGATATGCATTTGGAAAATATTTTCAGCGGTGAATATACTACTATAACATACATAAATACATAGACTCACGCCTGTTTCCCCGAAGGGGTAGGCAGGGGCATATTAAACGCCCACTTTTCGCCAGTGTTTTGATCCCACGTAATAGGTGGCGAGCCTATTATACTACTCTAACTGAATACAAATACATAAAAAATACTTAATTAATTTTTCGTAATCATGCATATTAAACATCAGCTCGGTGTAATGACCCTTGCCGTCGCTCAGCTGATCGCCGCGAGCTCGCATTGCATGTACCTAACACACACAAGCACACGTAACTATCGTGCAGTCTTATTCTGCACCAGGCAACAGTTTATTCTGATTTACTATCGAAGTAACATTTAATGAAAATAGAGTCTTACTGTTTGAAATAATTTTACGTGAATAAGTATAATGTCTATATTGTGTTATTATAACATTTCGCAAATGCATATCAACATCCTGTATATGTTTAAGATAAATTACACCCAGACAAAGAACAAATAATAATAAATATAAAATTACAGGTTCCAACAAGAGATTGACCAGCTTAAAAAACAGTTGGAAGAAAGCACCAATGGTAAGATAATCGTATATTAGTTCTGATCATGAAAATAATAGATCATGATACTAATAATTATATTTTTTATAATAATTTGACTGTCACACCTATATAAAAACGCAAAGGCCCTCATCACAAAATCTGAAAAAAAACAGCTGGATGTATATAGATGAAATTTGGCAGGGAGGTAGATATATGGCGTATAATTTACGCGGGCCTACCGCGTAAAAGACACCTAAACCTTTCTCAGGAATCACACAATTTATTTGTGAAAACTGTACAAAAATCCGTTCGTACAGACAGGACGCGGCCGGGACAACATTTTATAAAATACTAGAGGACGCCAGCAGCTACGACTGTAATTTTTATAAATTTACCCGTTTTGGCCGATCCCGTGGGAATTTCGGGCAATCCCTTCTTAGTGCACCCCTACGGTCCCCAAGGAACATACATGACAAATTTCAGCTCCCTGCGCCCAATAGTTTCGGCTGTAGCGTGTCTGTCAGTCAGTCAGTAACGCAAGGATTTTATATATTAAGACTAGATGAGCCCGCGGTTACACTCGCGTTATTTAAGGGTACTGCTTCACTCCCGTGGCTCATAGCGTCATGTTATTTAGTCTTCCTCGATAAATGGGCTATCTAACATTGAAGTAATTTTTCAAATCGGTCCAGTAGTTCCTTAGATTGGCGCGTTCAACCAAACAAACAAACTCTTCATCTTTATATATTAGTATTAGACTAGGTCCTGCCCGCGGCTTCGCACGCGGATGAAAATTACATAATATCTTAGCTTTCATACAAACTTGTGAGAGCCCTTACCTTAAATTCCTACCTACCTTGTGGTACCTTTAAGTACTATTGGTACCTTTAATTCAGCCTTTTTTTTTTAAAAAAAATCGGTTCTAAGTGAACGCTTACCATGTATATACTAATTCTCTGCCAAATTTCATCTTAATAAGTCACATGGTTTCGAGATTAAGTGATGAGGTTTCGCTTTTATATATAGAGTGATATTTGAGGTTATTTGCAACAATTTGACCCCGTCAGCTAGGGGTCCAAAATTAACAGTTTCTGAGATATCGAGCTTCAAAGATTTTTTTTTAATTTTCCATCTTGTCATCGTAATAATGGAAATTAAAAAAAACCTATTTACTATTTATTTCTAAATTACTTACTTTTAAGAAAGCTCAAGTAGCGAAAATGAAAGTTAATTTGTTGGAAATCACCTCAAATAGTACCTTCTTCAAGGAATAGATCGAATTACCAAACATTATGTATAACTACTTCCCCGCTAAATTTATTTTTATACGTCCAGTTATTTTCGAGATTTAGTCATGAGTGACCTTTCGCTTTTATTTATATAGATTATTTTGACTTAAACAACTACACAATATTCTAAATCTAAGTTAAGAGTACTTGCCGCCATTCCGCCTCTTTCCGCCATCGTTCTACGCGACAGCATTTCCATCCCCATCATTTAGATGGTTGGCAATCCACAACGGTGCGTTTCTCTAGAAACTTTCTGCCTCGCACCTCTAAACTGTGGAATGATCTGTCACCTGCGGTTTTTCCGAACCAATACGACCTTCAAACCTTCAAAAAAAGAGCGTATTCCTTTTTAAAAGGCCGGCAACGCACTTGTGACTCCTCTGGTGTTGCGGGTGTCCATGGGCGGCGGTAATCGCTTAACATCAGGCGATCCGTCTGCTCGTTTGCCCCCTATTCCATAAAAAAAAAAAAAAAAACTTTGATAAAAGTATTCCTATACTTAACCTTCTCCTCATATCTCTAGACTGCACGGTTGGCGTAGTGGTTTAAGCAGCCGCCTCACCGCTTGACACTGTGCCGAAGTGTTGTGGTTTCGATCCCCACACGAGACAACACTTTGTGTGATTCATAAATTGTTGTTTCGAGTCTGGGTGTTCATTGTGTCCGTTAGTAGTATGTTTGTAAAGTTCCCCGCGACACACGATTTAGTCCTAATGCGGGAGTTGTCTTTTAAAAAATAAAAAAAATAAAAAAATATATCTCTAGAAATCGAAGAGGAAGGGGAAGAAGAGGACATTTCAGACGAGGAGCTATCAGACGACACGCTGACAGACCCCGAGCTTGACTCCCTCGACCCCGACGAGAAGAAGATGCGCAAGAGAATGAGACGAGAGGAGAAGGTATTATTTCCTTTATTTTTGTGTTTATTTTTAAGTTAACCACCGCACTAGGACTAAATCTGGCTTAGGCGATAAGTAGTGTCGTCGTACGATAAGTTCTGAGGCCGCACTCGCCCGAATGTATTTTTGACTCAACTATTCTTATATCACATTGTCATCATCCTCCTAGCGATATCCCGGTCTGAAACCACGGTCCGATTTGTAGTCTAACCGGATTTGACTGAATATTATCTTTTCCACGGAGCGACTGCCTGTCTGACCTCCGCAACCCAAAGGTATAGCCGTATTCCATAGTTTAGACTATAGTGTCAGTTTACTCATATGTACTGACACTTTATAACGATTGTCAAAGATCTTCATGACAGCCGGGACAGCCGGCTTAACGTGCTCTGCGAGGCATGGGACAAGCGATAATTAACAATTCAATACGCACATAACTCCGAATAGTCAGTGGAGCGCGCCGTGAATTCGAACCCGATACCCTCTGCATGGCAGTCTGTTGGTATCTCCACTAGGCTATCGCTGCCTCCAGCCTCCTCGTATTCTTATATCACATATCGTCATAAAAGAACCTATCTCAATGGGCCACTTAACTTAGGTATAATTGTTTTCGAGAGTTGCCTCAATATCTGACCAAACGGTACAACTCGCCTACGGAGGAGATTTCAAGCGGGCGACTTGTTGCCTAATCCACTAAATAAAGCAATTGACCTGGTCTACATAAGCAGCGATAGCCTAGTGGAGATACCAACAGACTGCCATGCAGAGGGCATCGGGTTCGAATCCACGGCGCGCACCAATGACTTTTCGAAGTTAAGAGTATATTAAATTGTTAATTATCGCTTGTCTCGTGCCTCGGAGAGCACGTTAAACCGCCGGTCCCGGCTTTCATGAAGATCTTTGACAGTCGTTACGGGGAGTCAGTATATCAAATAAACTGATGCTAGTCTAAACCATGGAATATCGCTATCCCTTTGGGTTGCGGAAGTCAGACGGCAGTCGCTCTGTGGAAAAGTTGATATTCTGTCATCTCTGGTTGGACCAGTAAGCGGACCTCGGGCTCTAAGACGTGTAAGTCTTGGAAGCAACCGGGATAACGCTCGGGAGATGATGATGACCTGGTCTACATAAGTTGTGGTGATATTATATGACGTGTTTTTTTCCAGGAGAAACTCAACCGCGAGAAAGCTCACCAGGCTCGCAAGGTCCTCGAAGAGAAGAAGGCTGAACTACAGAGAACCAAGTAAGTACTCGTAATGATTTTATGTGTACTTAACATGGGCTGCGTGTTCATTTGAAAGCCGTTATAAGTTAACGCGTCACTATCATTGCCCTAGAGTTTTTAACACACTTTTATAAGCTTCGGTTGTATGTATGTAATGGAAACTTTGAACGCTATTTTGACCGACTTTGAAATGTTGTATTAATTTGAAACTTTGCATATAATCAAGAACCGATGCCAATGCAATACAAAGTTCGTCCTGATATTCTTACTAGGTCCTTCAGAATTACCGATTTGTTTTTGGGGTAACTTAAAAATAAATAATAGGTAATTTATAAAACTAAACAACACGTTTTTATAAAATCCAAACTAAAAAATTCGACTCCGCGTATTAGTCTAATCAGATTAGACAAGATATGCAATAGGTATATGTAATTATGTACGTTAGACATCGCGACCACGACTGGTGAAAGACGGTCGAAACATCATAAACATATAGGTATTTAATTTTATACCTTAAATAAGTTAAATTGCCGCGATTAAGAACCGCTAAATTTTGTTATGGTGTATATGTTACTGTAAAAGCCCGAAGTACGGTAAATCTTAAGATTTACCAGTAAATCCTAAGATTTACCAGCATGAGTTGGTAAATGTCCGAATGTTTTGATAAAAACAAAACTAAGTTGACGGAGCCCTGCGAAATATACAAACGTTTATAATCGCTTAGAAACCCTTGTAAATCCCAAATCTCTTTCCCCAGAAAACAGCAAGAAGAATTGAAAGACAAACTCCAACGGCTAGAATCCAAGGTTCTAGTGGGTGGGGAGAACCTTCTAGACAAAGCCGACGCGCAACGGCAACTGCTCGAGCAAGCCGCTCGAGAGCTCGAGCTTAGAGCGCTCAACGAACTCAGGCTCCGCGACCATCTGCACAAGAAAGAGGTAACGACAATGTAGGACAATGCTTATTAATGTACCCAATAACAAAACTGACTGCCTCCGTGATCCAGTGGATAGCGTATGTATTAGCTGATCACGGGGTCCCGGGTTCGATACTCGAGTCGGATAAAAGAGTTACTGATTGATTGTTATGAATTGGAATGATGTCCAGAACGAGTAGACTTCGGCTTGGTGATTGGTCTTTTGACAAAGTGTATTCAGATTTATACCCCCTTATTTTTTAATTAGTACAAAAACTTTAAGGACAGATTAGCGAAGACATTATTATCATGACTGCCTCGTTGGTCTCGCGGCATAAATGTGCGCGTGGGATTGGGAGTTCTCGGGTTCGATTCCCGGGTCGGGCAAAGTGTTATTGGGTTTTTCCGTTAGGAAATTGTCAGTAGCAGCACGGAGTCTGGTAATATGCCCGGTACGGCAATAGGCTCGCCCCCTTTTACGTGGGACCTAAAAATTAATGGCGAAATATGGGTGTAATATTACACCTCTGCCTACCCCTTCGGGGATACAGGCGTGAGTCTATAAAAAAAATGTTGCAGTAGCTACATACAAAGAGGCCATCTAGCGAACGACGATGAAGATTAACAATACGGCGACATCTATCAGACAAAACACGACGAAACCAAAGTTTTGAATAACGCAAGTGAAACTTTTACTCGTGACCAGTATATGCACGATATCAAACTATCAATCACCTAGCCGAACTCTATTTGTTCTACCATCATGTCAAGACATACTAAGCAAAATTAATACCTGGAAAACGAATTTGATAATTGAAATCCCATAATGTACGAACATTTTTTACCTGGGCATATACCTGGGAAATTACTGCTTCGGGAAATATTGACGCTCAGTCATTACAGTTTTTTTATAACTATCACAACATTTATGCATTTCTCGCGCTAATGAGGGTGTTTGATATTTCTTCTACCACCAGACGACGCTTAGTATGCGTCAGGTCCAAACTGACGTCAGATATGTACAGACGCGTACACACACTTAATACAAACAAACACAGATGTACGAAGATATAGGGGCTTTGACAGTTTTGACAGGTTTCTGGACCTGATGCCTCAGTGCTGCCGCGTAGTGAGCGTCATTTCAGAACACCCTCATTTGTACTATACATGTCCTATGCACTCCTACTACCTACCTATCAATAGGTAGGTATCGCGAGCATTGCACGCGCACCCTTTACATTGCGGCTTACAAAATGTTTATCTCTAAAAAAATTGTTAGTAAACTTGGCATTTTATTTATTAAAATATCTGTCAAATTGATAAGCTGATAGTGAAGTCCTATTGTGAAGGCCACCACCCCCAATTGCTGGTTAAGCAACGTGACAAGGCGGCCCTCACTTTGACGGCCTTGAGAGATGCTTTTTCACACCCAGCTTAAAGTGTGTAGACTAAGTGGAGTTCAGCTTGGTTTTTGGTCTTTTTGGTCTGTGAATTCTGATTTATATTGGTTTTATTTCCAGGCCGAACGCGTCGACTTAGAAGAACGCTACTCCAGCTTGCAAGAAGAAAACGCGGCTAAAACCCGCAAACTGAAACGGGCAGTGCAATTGCTGAACTCAGCAAAAGCAGAGCTAGCGGATCAGCAGAGGGAACAGCAGAGAGAGATGGAGGGAATACTCGACAGCGTTAGAGCACTCAAGAGAGAGATACAGCTAGCCGATCTAGTGCTGGACTCCTATATACCTAAGGAGTATCAGGTAAGTCGATGGACACCGTGGTGGTTTTCTTTATTCTGTTTTCAGTATAGTGTCTCACTGTGCAATAAAATGTTAAATATCGCTCGCTTAATAATGTGTCTGGTAGATGTAGATGTAGTAGATAGTTTTTGAAACGAAATAAAGTTATAGTAGGATGAAACCCCTTGGAGAAGGAAGAGAATATATAAATAAAATTAGCCAAGTGCGAGTCGGACTCACGCACGAAGGGTTCCGCACCATCATCTATAAAAGAATATCACGTTTATTGTTTGTATACTTATATGTATATATGCTCCCTCGAAGTATTAATAAGATGTCCACAATCTAGGATTCGTCCTCTCGCTCTCCTCGCAATTCACATAAGCCCAAAACACGCCAACTTATGCTCTTCGATTTCTCCTCTAGTTGTGCCAAATTTTCGTCAAGCCGTAGCGCGCGTCCGTTATTCGTAGCCATGGTCAGTTGTAGTTGGCGGCCTACTGTAACCTAGAGGATACTTTGCTACTCATGGCCCACAATAACCATGTCCGGGCCTTGGCCAGGAACAGCGAGGCGACCGGGGGCCGTTGTGTATGCGTGTGCGCCAGGGATGTTTTGCCTACTGCTAAAAATAAAAATAAAAATCATTTATTCATCTAGGCCACAAAGTGACGCTTATGAACGTCAAAATTTAAGTTAATTATGTTACTTAATGATTCTACATTTACATTTACTGCCACGTTCGCAATGCAATAGGTAGAACCACGAGAAAGAACGGGCAATAAAACTCATGGCCACTCTTTTCAAACAAATATAATGGTGGCACATTTTATTTTTGTAAGGAGCTGCAACTGTTTCACATTGTAGACATCTACTAGTAAAATTTTTAGTAGCTATTGATATCATACTCAAGCAGTAAATGATGTTCATATGGTAAGCCTCCCAAAGTAAATATGGTGAAACAGGAGCATCCACTTACGTCTTTTTAATGTAGCTACAAACTACAACATAATCTTTATTGTCGTATAGGTAAGAAAGCAGGTACGAGTCGTCCAAGACAATAGTCACGTCTGTGATTTAGTCCAGCATTGGGACAGATTTTAAACAAGGTTGATGATGACTAAATTTGTAGCTTGTGGCATATCAAAAAATATTTCAATAATTAAATTCATCCGGTGCGTGGCGCCCCTACTATCTCGCACACAGGGTCGGCTCGGCCCTGCTGCCTACCCCTCCGGTAATACAGGCGTGAGTCTATAAAAGATTGTTAATTAATGCAATTATTGTTGTTTCCAGGCGCTGATAGAGCAATATGTCCACTGGAACGAACAGCTGGGCGAGTGGCAGGTGAAGTGCGTGGCCTACACCGGGAACAATATGAGCACTCACTCGCCCATAGAGCGACACCATGCAGCGCAACATGTATGTATACAGTACACCTATATCTAATCGTCTGTTCCCACTAACAGCCAGTCGCAAACATCATGTCAACCTAGAGACGTCCACTGCTGGACATAGGCCTCCCCCAAGGTTCTCTACACAGAACGGTTTTGAGCCGCCCGCATCCCACCGCTTACCGCGATCTTTTTTTTGCACGTAGAGCCTTGCTGATTTCAGCATGAATGGGCCGGCTCGACCGGGGAAGTACTACCCTCTCACAGAAAATTGACGTTCAGTAACAGTACTTAAATCGTTGCGTTTCGTTCGGTGAGTGAGAGTGCTGGAGGCCCTATCCGTATTCCTTATCCCTCATCCCACTCCTCATCCTATCCCTTTTCCCAACACCAAGGGGCGGCAACGCACTTGTGACTCCTGTGGTGTTACTTGTGTCCATGTTCACGGATCTACTATAATAATATGGTGTCAAACTGTATTGTCACTGGCGTTTCTCGTCTCTCAGTCTGTGTTGCCAGCAGCTCAGCGTGATCGCTGATTGGAGCATTATGGGTAGAAAGTTAATATAGAGATTTCTTTACAAATTCACGAAAGATTAGGAAGAAAAGTACACGCATTGCGCCATTACTCAAATTTAGTCCTTAAGAGTTTGGTATTAGGGTTGAAAATCTATCGCAGCAGCCAATTACTGTTAATTTTATTAGTCCCTATGACGTTGAATTGAATTAGGGTTTGAAATCCATCGCATCCACCTATAATAACAACATTATTTTTATTTTTCTTACGGAAACAATTACTATTATATTCCTTTTTTTACCAATTAGTCCTTATGTCGTTAACATTAGGGTCGAAAATCCATTGTAGCAACTAATTATTATTTTCTTTTCCTTTCAGATCGAGCCACCAGATCTGTCCGACCGCTATCTGTCTTACAGCAGCGTCAATAGTCGCCCAACGACCCGTCTGGCCAGACCGCATACCTCGGCGGTGCCAAGACCACATACGGCCCTTAGACAACGGCAATAGACAATATAATCGAAACATCATACAATTTTATTTAGCTTACTCGCGAAAAATTTACTAATTTAAAGGTATAAATGCCCACGACCGCAGCAAGTCGGTTGAAACGTTGAAGAATAACAGAGGTATGTATAACCTCAAATGTGTAAATTTAAGTAAGACCCGCGAAATAAAATTGTATGAATAGACAATGTGTAGAAGTTTTGAAACTCGCGATTTGAATATAAGTTTATTTAACGGGTGTTTGATCGACCACGACCGTTGGCGATCGAAACGTCGGATAAAAACAGAGGACATGGCATTTGCTCCTTATTTTTAACTTGCCCGAATTCTCAGTAGCAGCACGGAGATTTACACCTCTACCTACCCCTTTTGGGATACAGGCGCAGATTTAAAAAGTTATATATTATATTAAGTCTATGTCAGTTCTCTGTGGTCCTACGGTAGTCTTAGCGTCTGCGGATCATGAGGTCTCGGGTTCGATTCCCAGGTCAAACAAAAAGTAATATTGGGTTTTTCTGTTAGGAATTATCCAATACAAGTTCGGAGTCAGACAGTTGGCGGTGTCGAACCCCCGTGGTTCGGTGCGCACCTTAAGCCGTTGGTCCTGCGCACAATCTCTCTCCGGTCGTGTCGCTTGTGTCGTCTCATCAAATAGAGAGTGCACAAGTGTGTGCGCACACACGCGCTGCACTATAATATGTTCCGCGCAGTTGGTCAGTCTCATATTAAGACAAGTCGCCGTGGCCGGAATCGGTCGGGGGCACATTATTACTATTACTTATTTTCCCTTAGCGAGCGGCGATACCGCTAGTCGAATACCACTTGTTTAGGCCCTCAGAGATCAAATACCTCGAATTGTTAATTTATGTGATTGAGACCCGTTAAATAAACTTGTATCAAGCATAATATTTAAATCGCTATCTCACTCTTTTATATATAATATGTAGAGACAACAAAACTGCTTATCAGATCAGAAGGCCAATTTTCGTAATCATCATAGAAATTAATTTAGCGGGTCTTAATCGCGTTAACTTAACTTATTTAAGGTATAAATACCTATTTGTTACCGACGTTTCGCTCGTCTTGCACCGAGCGTGGTCGCGGAGAGACTGATGAGAGCTCAGCGACGTCTTGTGGAAGTGCGGGTTTCAGCATCCTACCCTCACTTGGTCTTTATTTAAGTTCGCAATATCGGTACTCCGACACACTACACTAATGACGTCTACACACTGTTGAGATTTATCACTGCGGCGGTGTTTACACTTGCTGATGACTGGATTCCAAGTGGCCGATAATCTATATCCATCCTCCCGGTTGAAATTGTTATATTTCTTGATTTCTACCGCTTCACGTACTATCCTGGAGTAATAGTGACGATCGGTGGATAAGACTTGTAGTTGATGCAGTTCTATCCAGTGGTTTGGTCCCGACTCCAACAAATGCTCAGCTATCGCCGACTTGTTAATATGTCGGTTTTTTACAGCTGCGATATGTTCCTTTACCCTTTCAGCGATTGTACGTTTAGTCTGCCCGATATATGAACTACCACAGCTGCAATCGACTTTGTAGACGCCAGGTGTTTGGAGAGCAATTACATCCTTTGGTGTACGCAGATTGTGTGCTATCTTAGAGAGCGGACTGTATACAGCCTTGATGGAGTATTTCTTGAGTCTGTTCCAACTTTGTCCGTCACTCCCTTTAGATACGGCATGTAAGAGGGCACTCTGCTTACTTCAGGTTTACGCTCGTTCCTCTTCCGACAGAGTAAGTTTTTCTTGTATCCGTTGCACCGTTCCGTTGTTTCGTAATCATATTTGTTCAAAATGCAGTTTCGATCTAATGTCAGTGTCATACCAATGTCAAATGGTATTCTTCTAAATTAACTGTTTGAATGATATCGCGATTAGATTGTAAATTGAACTAAGTGTCAAAGCCCTGGTACCCATACCACAAGTTAAATCTTACTTTGGGTACCAGTGGTCAACAAAATGATTGTACCTATATTTTAAGATTTTTATAATTTATGTGTATTTTTATTGTGTATCTTTTGGGTAAAAATAAATTAAATTAAATGTGTCAACGACGCACTATATAATTATATCAAATGAGAAGATATTGACATTAAATTAGCAGAATACCGATTGTGAGTAAATTCAAAATCTAATCTCATTTCGTTCAAAATATAGTTTCGATGTCACATAAAATACGAGAATTGACCTTGAGGTTAAATAGGTTGATACAGCGCGCCCCCTTGGCGCGCCCTATATTATAAGTGGGCAGCTTTCGTATAGTGCAAGCCTTAAAGCGAATGATTGTACTCGTTATTTTCGCGAAGAAAGCCAGCGGTTCCGAACTGAATGGAATTTTTACTTCGACGAAATGTAAGAATCAACAAATAAAAATTCACACCAAAAAAGGCTTGCTTATTAAAAATAATATTGCGGTACCAAATACCACAATACCAAAAACAACAATATAAGTAAAACATCTAATATTGCGACCGCCAACTATATTCAATTATTATAGTTTCTGTATCATATTGCGGTCAGTAATAAATAGACCGAGGTAGGCAACCTTTTGAGATGGAAGTGTCAAACGTTACAATTTACATATTTAATTTAATTTATGACAATGTTCACCGCTTTCTGAGAAGTTCCTTTTATATTGCTAGGTCAGATAATCATACAAATATCCTTCAAAATTTGAATTTATCGATATAAACTTTGCCCTAACATTTTAAATCTGGACCTTTTGGAAGCTGTAGACTAGTATAGACAATAAAAAATGTTTAAAATAACTCTAAAATGTAGCTAAAATGCCTCGTTGGTCTCGCGGCATACATGTGCCCGTGGGATTGGGAGGTCTCGGGTTCGATTCCCGGGTCGGGCAAAGTGTTATTGGGTTTTTCCGTTAGGAAATTCTCAGTAGCAGCTCGGAGTCTGGTAATGTGCCCGGTACGGCAATAGGCTCGCCCCCTATTACGTGGGACCTAAAAATTCCTGGCGAAATGTGGGTGTAATATTACACCTCTGCCTACCCCTTCGTGGATACAGGCGTGAGTCTATAAATAAATAAAAAAATGTAGCCAATCCATGAATTAGCTACATTTCGATTAGTCCAAATAGTCAATCATACATAACAGTGGCTTCCAAAAAGTTAAGAACTACTTAAATTGGTTTGAACACTTACATAAGAAGGCGAAGTGGCGATTTGGGTGAGACTTACAAGCGTATTTTTTAATAGAATAATTTTACACCGGACGAATCACATTCGGTTTGAATACCTCAGGTTGGCTACCCCTGAAATATACCCTTTTAGTTAAAAGAGTATTTTATCTTTTATACTTTGATACAAGATTCTATTTAATATTTTGATACAAGTCAAGTATCAAAATATTAGTAATATCTTATTAGTTGTTATAGGTCGGTTCACGAAAGATGACCACTGCGCAGAAATCATTTTTTAGGTCCCCGTGTTTGTGCGGGGTGAGGCGCGGGTGGAGTGCCAATGGCGTGGCTCCGTTCTTGACGCATTCCCTAAATGCGTCAAGAATGGAGCAACGCTATTGGTGCACTAATGTACATATGCGCGACGGCCGCCATTTGTGGTCAACTTTCGTGAATTTACCTATACCTTTCTTTAGATTCACCACTAAGGGATTGGTAATATCTGTTAGGTATTTATGAAGGTATCTGCCAAATAATTTAACTGTAACTTACCGACAATGGTGAAAATAACACTTTAACGCTATATGGAGCAGCTTCAGAAATATTTTAGTGAATATTATTAAAACAAAAAAAAGACAAAATTGCATAAAATATGATAAAAATATTTTAACATGTATTAAGCTTTCTAGAATTAGGATCTCACTAATATTTCACCAAATTGAAATAATATTAATTTAAAAAAGATTAATTTTATGTTATAATAGTATGCCACAGTATATTTAATCCATGCAGTCTGTCAAAACTGACAATGAATTATAAACAGTACGTTACTTTGCGACAACCCTGCTAAGAAGCTTTATAGACTGCAAATCGATTAAAAATATGCTGTGGCATTTAATACGATTCCTAATTACTTTGTGATAAATTCGACCCTTTTAGATATATAATTTTATTAATCGTTTATTTCAAAACTTTATTTGAATTTAATAATTTTATTAATCGCTTATGTATTAAAATTATAACGTAATTTTATTCTCTTTGCGTTCGTAATAAATCGGCACATGTTTGCACGGGTCACCAATTGGATGGGTGACCGATAAGAAAGAAAGAAAGAAAAAATGCTTTTATTTCTATGCGTGGTACGTACGTTTCTCGGTACGTGGGATTTACATCATAGTGCTACCGTGCTTCAGAAGGCACGTGCCGCAATCTGACCCGGTTCTTGTATCAGGATAAGAATCGTTAGGCCATTTTGGACGCCTTCGGGCGGTCTATCGGCGGCCCCACGTGAAATAAATGAAAGATTTTTCTTTGCAAAAGTAAGATGCACTGTTGCACTGTGTTTTTATAGGCAATTAATGTTTTGTAGAAAATATTATTTTCAATGTAATATTAAAATCTTTTTGCTCTAGAATGTCATGACAATTTTTATTGTGTATTTTATTATATTAGTTTTTTGTTTCCGCATCTAATAATAGTGCATCTATAGTTATGTCTTGTGGGCCATCATTTAGAAAACTACTAACAATCATTAATTTGTAGCAACAATCCATGGAAATACCTCGACAATTTTGTTGTAGAATGATGTGCTCAAACATTCACTGAGGTGTGGATGCACCATTATAATATATGCGCCCTGTAGTTGATAATAGATTATTATTTTATTAAATGGGTAAACGTATAATCGTATTATTACACTATAATATACTTGCAAGCCTTTGATTACTTGTAAATGAATTGGGCTAGTAATGGTACTTTCGCGTAAACCCATAAAATGCGGAGTCAAAACATTCAAATTATTCTGTAGTGTTTGATTGTACTGTATTTATTTAATCTGTGTCTTTACTAGTCACATTCCAGTGATTTTGTTATTATTTTTGTATTCTCAGTATTATTTTAGTCGCAATTATACATGTATTAAATATTTTGTGATAATTTTCAGTATGTTTAGTGCAATATTTTATTAATAAACTTTTTTTACTGACATGGTTGTTTTTATTTTGCGTGCCCTATAAATAAAAAATAATAAAATAATTAATAATATAAAAAATAATAAAATAATTTTCATTTAAAAAGATTAAAATGTATATCGCCATCGCTTTGTATCACGCTTTGACCAACTCCTATACATTTTTGTTATGGAAGAGTGTGGTCTTCTGACACAAGTATTCCGATACTTAAAAGAAAGCGGCCGCTATTGTTTTTGTAAGAATTTTTGAAGGAAATGAAGCTATTATAAAAAGTATCACTGGGGACTTTATTAAATAAACATTTAGCAGCGATAGCCGAGTGGAGAGACCGACAGACTGCTACGCAGAGGGTCTCGGGTTCGAATTCACGGCACGCACCAATGACTTTGAGAAGATAAATGCGCATTAAGTTGTTAATTATCGCTTGCTTATCCGTGAAGGAAAACATCGTGAGGAAACCTGCACGTCTGAGAGTTCTCCAAAATGTTGTCGAAAGACATGTGAAGTCTGCCAACCCGCACTTGGCCAGCGTGGTGGGAGCCTTACCCTTCTCATAGAGAGAAGAGGCCCGTGCCCAGCAGTGGGACAGTATACATATATACAAGGGCTGATGATGATGATGATGATGAAATCAACGGATACAAAGAACACCCAGACTCGAAGCAGCAATTTATGGATCACACAAAGTGTTGTGTCTTGTTGAATCGAACACATAGTTCTATCACAGTCAAATAATCCATACAGTCGTTCGACGAACGCGTCTAGACGGGTCAATCGTGCGGGGGACAAGAGGTGAGACGCGGGAAGAGCGGTACCTAGTTACGTATATCGCCTTAGTTCGTAACTAGGTACATGTTTTTGGGGGCTGGCACGTGCTTGTTTTTTGTTCGTTACTTATTTATTTGCTCATGAATATTAATTAAGATGGTGCATACGACTTGTGCTGTGAGATTGAAATTCTTTATACTGTTTAAAGATTTAAATAAATAAGGATTTAAAAAATCTGTTTTTCATCAATTTACTTATACCAAAAAAGAAAATTTCATTAATTATAATTTTTTATATTATTTTGAAATGTATGTACCTATAACTACTTAAAATAATGTGCACATTCCTACAAATCTACTAACTTTTTACAATATCTCATGTCTGGCCAAATCACAGAATAAAGTAGCAATTATTGTACGTAAACAACATGACAGACGTAAGAAAATATGCGTTGTAAGGTAATATTCGAGTCTGGTGTGATTTTAATTTCATACCTATCACATATTATTATGTATCTTGGTAACGGCGCATCCTAGCTCAAAAATAACTATATTTTCGGCCCCCTTTTATAAACACCACACATGTTCTCCGTAATCTCATAGCCCGGTCACCCATCCATAAAATGACCGTGATGTCTATTGCTTTACCTAAAACGTAGTTTGCACGAAAAAAATCTGCAAAATACTTCATATCGATAACATAGGCTCTGCAAGCTGATCCCAAGGTTACCCATCCATTAAACCACCAATATGTCAATCGCTTTATTTTAACTTGGTTTGTACGAAAAATGCTTTATATTCTTAACCGCCTCCCACGACACTTGCAAAGCTGTTACCGCACGAAAAATGCAACGTGTTTTATAATAATTATTATCGTTAATTATTGTAATATAATAAACTAGCTGTTTCCCACGGTTTCACCCGCGTCCTGAGGGAACTTCTTCGCGTACCCGATTAATTTTAGCCTAAGTTACTCCTCGGTACATCAGGCCAGTGAGGGTCCCGTCAAAATAGGTCCAGCCGTTCCAGAGATTAGCGAGAACAAACAGACAGACAGACAAAAATTGTAAAAAATGTAATTTCGGTGTATGTACCGTGTATACATCCATATGCATTTAGTAAAAAGCGGTTATTTTAATATTACAAACAGACACTCCAATTTTATTTATATGTATAGATAAGTGATTCACACTATATTATTCGTGTAGCGTAGCAATTGTAATATTTTCTAAAATAAATAGACGGTGTTTGAATAAGTAGGTATTGTTTACATGTGGCAGCCCTAGCCTACTTACCCTTGTCTAGACGTTGTCGGCTTTTTCTACGAGATCAAAGGCGTCAAACTACTGTATGTCTTTATACTGTGGTTCTATGGCGAGCCGACCATTTAAACCACTACACCATACGTGCCAGTGTTCTAGGTTCGATCCCTATAAAGCTCTTTAACCCATAAACTGTTGTTCCAAGTTTGCACGATTTTATTTTGTCGTATGCGGAAATTATTATCTTTGAAAAACTTAAATCCAGAATCTTAACCATCTAGATTTGTAACATTACTACTTTACAAGTCAGAAGGCCAATATTGTATATTTGTGTATATTTTTGACAAAATTCTCGTATCATTTAAATTTAAATATAAAACTACACAATAAAATTGTGTAGTTTTCACAGGAAAAGTTTGTGTTAGCATTAAAGTTTAAAACGTTCAAACATCTTGACACAGCTGGAATTTTATGTTTACGGAATGGGGCTATTAGACGCGGTATTACAAAAAGTATACACGATAGCGGAGTCAGACCAACGGTCCGCTAAAAAATACTCTTCACCACCACCAGAAATTGACCAAAATATCATCGCACCGAAAAAGAAGAAAATTCACAAGGTGAGTACCTATTTTTATAATCATCCCTCTACTGGCCTCTCCTCATCATGTTTTTCTTAGCCGTTTAGCAAGCGATAGTTAACAATTGAATACGCACATAACTTCGAAAAGTCAGTGGATTCGAAGCCGGGACACTGCGTCAGACAGAAGTTTGTCCACTAGGCTAATGCGGCTCTTTTTCCGCTTAGGTATATTTTTTGAGTTCCAGCTAGCTTTACTTTGCAATGCGACGGCACGTATTTCCCACAGTTCGACGCGTGTGTCAACCGAATACCGACTACGACCGATAGTTCGCTGAATAGTTAGGTGTCTTCTGTGATTTGTCCAAGGCCTTTGATTGTGTAGAACATGATACATTGATCAGGAAATTACATCACTATGGTTTAAGTAGTTCTGCTCTGCATCTTCTTACTTCATATTTGAGTAATAGGATTCAGAGAGTTGATGTCAACGGGACGCGTTCGCATGGGTCTGTAGTCAAAATGGGCGTCCCACAGGGTTCAATCCTCGGTCCTTTTTTATTTTTAGTTTATATTAATGACTTACCACACCTCGTCAATGACAAGCGCGGGATAGTACTGTTTGCTGATGATACCTCACTTTTATTTAAATTAAAAAGACAGCAAATTGATATGGACGATGTAAACATTGCTATCTCAAAGGTGGTTCGCTGGTTTAAGGTTAACAACCTGCTTTTAAATAGACTAAAAACTAAATGTATTCGATTTTTGATGCCTAACGTCAAACAAGTGAACACCTCAGTAAAGGTTAAGGATGATGTGTTGGATCTTGTGGATAACACCAAATTTTTAGGCATTACACTAGATTCTAAGCTGCAATGGGGACCTCATATTAGTAAATTGTCGAATAGACTCAGCTCTGCAGCATACGCAGTCAGGAAAATTCGCCAGTTAACTGACATTGACACTGCCAGGCTTGTATGTCATAGCTATTTTCATAGTATAATGTCATACGGTATTCTCCTGTGGGGAAATGCTGCCGACATTCAGACCATCTTTGTTCTGCAGAAAAGAGCTATTCGGGCAATTTATAATTTGGATTATGGGGCTTCGTTAAGGAATAAATTCAAGGAAATAAACATTTTAACAGTTGCAAGCCAGTATATTTATTCCAACCTAATATATTTATTCCAAAACAAGGCCTCATACTCAAAGAAAAGTGATATCCACAATTTGAATACTAGAAATAAGAGTAAGCTAGTAGTGCCGGCTACCCGGCTAGAGAAAATAAAAAAATCTTTTCAAGGCCAATGTGTGCGCTTTTACAATAAAGTGCCAAGCAATATTCAAAATTTAAGTTATAATAAATTCAAAAAGATTATAAAACGTAAACTTTGCCAAAAAGTGTACTATTCAGTGCTAGATTATATTGAAGATAAAAATGCTTGGGATTAATTTGCTCGGTCCCACAGGCTACTTATGTTTGATTAGTGTTAAGTTTCATGTGAGTGTGAGTTATTGTGTCTATATTATGCTAGTTAGTACTTTTATATTATTATTAAAAAAGCCTTATTAATTGACAACAACATTATAGACACACCAGCTCATATACCTATGAAAAATTCAATGTAGTTACAAAGCTTTTAAATTGTATAGAATCAAGACGAAGAAAAGAGTGGCCCGGAGTTTCTTGCCTGATTCTTCTCACGAGGCTCTACTTTCTGAACAGGCATTTTTTTCAATGCTCAACTATGTTAATATGCATTTAAAGTTACTTTTTTATTATTTTTTATATGTATGACTTTCTGACGTGTCCAAAAAATTTAAACATTTTTATGGAAATAAACATATTTGAGTTTGAGTTTAGTAGAAGAGCCGGCATCAATGTTGGGTAGGTATTTGAGGCAAGCTGAAAACTTGCCTCATACCTCTCCTATTATACCCTAACACGGCAGAACTGCAGACCTGGCTGGCGAATAGCGGGGCAATTGAAAATTATGAAAAAGAAAATATATATAAAAAAACGTATTTGAGGCAACGTGCAATTTTCAAATGTTGTAGTTTAATGTTTAAAGAATAAAAAAAAACACCCGAAGATTTAGTCGGAGCTTTAAAATTTCCAGGCGTTTTTTATATATTCCCCCCCGTGGGATCTGCACCTTGTCGTGATGGTGGGGCTCAGTAACCCGGGAGTGGACGCTCCACGTGGGCTTGGGTGGAGCCTGCGTAGGATGCGTCCATAAGTGCGGGTGCGGGTGACAGTTCTGTCTGTCCCACGCAGTCGGGCGCGGTCCCGGGAGGAGAGGCGTGTCGGTGTTGCGGTGCCGCGCGCCCTATCTCCCGCGACCAAATGAGGGCGCACCATTGTTGCGTTGCGATGGGGCCGGAGAGGAAGAGGAGATACGGTGTTGCGTTGCCGTCCTCCCTATTCTCTGCGGCCGTTTTAGTGCCTGCAGACGGCGAGCGCTAGGGCTGCTCCCCGTCCGCCAAAAGGCAAGGAGGCGGCGTAGTATCCGCGCCGCCTCCCAAGTAGCATAACGAGGCGGGATCTGCCATCACCAACGGCGGGCCAGTCCCGGGCTTGGTCACGGCAAAGAATGCTATCCACGAATCGCGTGTACCCGCCACTATACGGGAGCCGGAGGGATACCGCGATGGTTTTAGTGGGTATGCCCCGAACACCTGGGGAGAGCCTTCACACACCTCCTCCGCCAGTCCCAAGCCCGGTCGATCACACTCTTGCCGGGTTTGGCTTGCTGAGATGGCTCATAAGCAGAGTTGCCACCGTAGTCAACAAAAACAAAGACGTTTTTTATATTGGTTTGCAAAATATTTTTGCAAGCGCAACTACACTAACTTGTATATATTTCCACAGTATGCTCACATCTCATCTCGCGTGGACACCGCCCCCTTGCCTTACGACTGCGCGCGACACTACCGTCAACTGCGGCACTGGAAACGAGACTTCGACGCACTGTTTAAACATAATGTACACCTCTTGATGCAGATCAAACGAGCTCATTGGACTGTTAGTATTAATAATTTTCTTTTTAACACGCTTTTATTAGCTTCGGTTATATGTAATGCGATTTTGACCGACTGAAATGTCGGATTAATTTGAAACTTTGCATATTTAGCAAGTAGGTACCGATGCTGCCTCCGTGGTCCAGTGGATAGCGTATGCGACTGCTGGTCGGAGGTCCCGGGTTCGATTCCCGGGTCGGGCAATAGTGTTACTGGCTTTTTTCGAATACTCAGTAGCAGCCCGGAGACTGGTGATGTGCCCGGTAACGGCAATAGGCTCGGCGAAATGTGGGTGTAATATTTACACCTGGCTGGCATGTAAAACCGTCACTCCTTGTTACCAATCGCCGATACCGGGCACATCACCAGACTCCGTCCTGCTACTGAGAATTGGGCAAACCCAGTAACACTTTTGCCCGACCCCGGAATCGAACCCGGGACCTCCGACCAGAAGTCGCATACGCTATCCACTGGACCACGGATTCGCCTCTTACGACACCTATGGTTACTGACACTTTGTATTCTTATTCATTACTACTAGTCGACCAAGCCAACTAGACGAATGTCAACGTGACAAAATTCAACATAATTCAATAATTATAATCCAGAAATTATTTATCGTAACGTGCGAAC
The DNA here is from genome assembly GCA_944739405.2 of Euclidia mi. Lineage (NCBI taxonomy): Eukaryota > Metazoa > Arthropoda > Insecta > Lepidoptera > Erebidae > Euclidia > Euclidia mi. The sequence goes on along the minus strand of OX123209.2, from coordinate 10,575,165 downwards.
GCGATGTGTGAACGTACAATGCGCCTGCAATCGGTACTAGGAATTTCTGGATTATAATTATTGAATTATGATGAATTTTGTCACGTTGACATTCGTCTAGTTGGCTTGGTCGACTAGTAGATGTTTATGTGACTGTTTATTGTGACGCTTCAAGGCTTTTAAAAACAAATGTTTTCCAGGGTAAAGTCGATTGCCATTGGACAAAAGTACCGAAATCTTCAAAACAACACTACCAAAGAAGAGTAAACTTCGTGAACCGAGTGTATAAAGAAAACCAATACATTTATAAACAGTTACAAACGTCTGTAAGTACCGTAAAGCTCACAATTTTACAATTTATGCTGCCTGTCCACCGGAGTGGATACGATCGTAGCTGTAAAAATGCCGCAGCGGAGTTTACACAGCTTTCCAGTGGACAGGTTGCGTAATAACTGGGTACAACGTTATTAATGGTTGCTTCGCCGTTTCATATTGTAAGGTAAACATATACTTATATACACAATTATAGTTTCAAGTCTGGGTGTACATATAATAGGGTAGTTTCCAGGGTCAAAATAATTACATTTTATTTAGTCCGTATTTTAGATTATAAAAAAATATTGGACACATATTTCTAACTCCCGCATCCGGGGTAGCCTTCATGTCCGTGACATTGCTGACAAACTACAAGAGTGTCGTCTACGCTGGTATGGACACGTCTTACGTCAACCGGCATCTTACGTGGGTAACAAATGTCTTGCCATGCTACCTCCACCGGGCCCCAGTAAACGGGGAAGGCCAAAAAAATGCTGGCTTGACGTCGTAAGGGATGATATAAGTGCCAACCAACTAACCACCAGGGATGCTGAAGACCGTGCGAAGTGGAGGAGACATAGCCGGAAAGCGGACCCCGGGCTCCAAGGCGTGGGTTTTGGAGCGCAACCGGGACAGCGCTAGGATGATGATGATGATGATTGGACACATATTTTTTCTTTTTTCGATTAAATAAAAAATAACAAAGATATAGCCCATTAAAGTTACGTGTGACGTCATCTAGTGCTAAAAAATGCAGCACGGCGTGACGTTATACGTAACTTTAATGAGCTATATCTTGGTCATTTTTGGTTTAATTTACAAATAAAAAAATACGTATCGCTTATTTTTGGATAATCTAAAGGACGGACTTATAAAATATTTTTTGTCAACTAGCCTATTATATGTCACCGGAAAATAACGAGAACCGCAAATTTATAGTTCTCCTATATTCCATTTGGTTAGGTACTTAACTAAAGGTAAACAATCTTGATGTGTCTTTTTTATCTAAAATGTGTTTAAAATCACAATACAACAATAATGATTACTAAATCAATTGAATCGTTATTTTAAGCAGCAGTTTATTTGTTTAACATGTTATAATATAAAAAGTCACATCAAGATTGTTTACCTTTAGTTAAGTACCTAACCAAATGGAGTATAAGAAAATTAATAAACTTGCGGAACTTGTTATCTTCCGCTGACATATTGACCTACGTTCTGTTCGTTTTATTAATCCCACTCGACATAGGATTTATTTATAAAGAACGACGCCCGTACTTGAAATAAATTCTGAGAGAGGGAGGATCCTCCAACAAGAGGAAGGGTCCTCTGATCAGGCGATCGCGCTTGGTAGACTACGGCCAGACGGATATACTTACCTGCCTAGGCTAAGCAATGAAGACCTCCTAAAAAGTCCGCAGCGCAATTTATAAACGCAGTAAAATACGTGAACAATTTCAAGACAAACGTGGTCAAACTTGGAAATTTTGTTTGTGGTTGTGTGGTGGTTGCGAGTTACGCAAATATTAGTAAAAAAAAACTGGTATTCTAGTAGATCGTAACGTCAGCATCTCAAATATCTAAAACAACCATAAACGAAGTTAAAAGTACTTAAAATTGTGCGGCAGTCTCATATTCGGTTGTGCAACTTCTAATAACATGGTAGCGGCTTCTCTTCAGGTTTCTCGCATCCAACCCACGGCCTCCCTCCAGAAGGACTGGTGTCACAACCGACAGCAGATTGTTCACCGCGCCTTACTTCCTTTCGTTCTGTTCCCTCCACTTCCTATTGAAGACATAGAGGACCCGGCGTTCGTTACACCAGAAGGAGTCAAAAGACCCAGGTTCATTGAAAACCATATTTTCTTCTACTATTATAAATGGTGCAGTAAACGTAGTGTAGGACGGTCCAGCTAGGTGTAGTGACGATATACGCAACACTTGGCTGGCAGCGGCTGAACACAGAGAACTTAAAATCAGCTTCAGTGGCGTGACGTAGGAGAGGCCTTTATCCAGAATTGGAATATGGCAGGCTGATGATGATGATGTTGAAAAGGTTGTAGATCAATGGAGGTCTGTAACTCTTTTACGCAAAAAGATAGATATTTATGATACATATTGTAATGGTGTTACTGGCTACACCAAGTTAAATAATAATATATCTATAGTCCTTAGGTCGCATACTTGTTTCCACATGTGTTTGTCTTATCGCTACGATGGCGCCAACGTTATGCAATTAGTAAACTCATAAATTCTAAGAGGTTGACAAATTTATAAGAATTATGTGACTGGCATATGAGTAAAGAAATAGCCATGAAATATGAGAAAACATTTGCACTGTAGTGTTCACATGCGGTATAGTCCAGGATCATAAAAAAGGGACCAACCAGAAGAAACGGACCCTTTTCAGGTAGTAAGTAGACAGAGGCGTTGAATTTGAGGTGTTTGACTGGTCGGTCGATCTTAGGAGGCGGAGCGAGTCGGGTCCCAGGACAGCGTGGCGTGGTAGTTGAGGAAGTACGGGACAGTTGGTCTTAGGACGTGGAGGCTGACAGATCTCGGGAAAGCGTGGCGTGGTAGATCAGGAAATACGGGTTTGTGGTGTTTGGAGATGGTCGATGTGAGTACGCGAAGCTAGGCGGATCCCGGCGGTTGACGAGACGCGGCGTGTTAGGTTGGGAAGTATGCGTAGGGGTGGAGAAGAGTTGGCTTGGAGGCACGAAACGTATCGTACCTAGATCTAGGCGCGGAAAGAATGTTCGGCAAGATTTGAGAATGAGTGTTAATTACTAACAAGGAACGAGACGAGCGGGTTTCAAGAAAAGGTATAGGGCGACGAGTGGCAGGAGTATCGGTTACCGGGTGAGAAGTCCTAACGAGGTATGACGCTGTTGATCCTGGTGAGTGCCTGATACTTAAATTTAATCACTAAAAGTCGTTGTATAAGTTTTATATAATTACACATTACAAATATGTATATCCCAGGCTGAAAAAAATACTATAAACAATGTTATTTATTAATATGTTTGGTAGAATTAGTTATAATATATCAGTTTATAATAGTTAGTTATATAATACCTAACGATTACAGACTGACTGACTGGGTGCGCCTGGCTAAGCGTAGGTCCTGTATGGCCGAGAGAGTGTGATATATGTAAGCCACGGTTTGATGGTTGTGTTCTCGGCTCCGGGACCCAGCGTCCGGAGATTGAGAGCGGAGAGAATACAAGTATCCTGCCTGTGGATCTGCGTATGTGTGATTAGCTTAGGATATTAGACTTGCGGAGAAGTAAGAGTGTACGCAGGTCTGGTATGAGTTACCTCGGCTTTGCCCCGGTACACAGCTACCGGAGATTGAGAGCGGAGGAGTTTCACATGCTTGATTTGTGACCACGGTCTGGTATGAGTTACCTCGGCTCTGCCTCGGCACCCAGCGTCTGAGATTGAGAGCGAAGAGGTTTCACATATCTCGCTTGTGGGTGTGTGGTTATGAATGGTAGATAGTTAACTATGTGGTATTCAGGGTACTGCTAGGCATCGTAATCTAGTTAGAAGCGAGGCAATCCCATTAAAGACATATATTATTTTGATGTCCTCTTTTCACTCTTACAAGTGTTTACACTTGGTAAATGCTGTCAGTAGAGACATGTCCCGTTAAACCTGGACGAGTGTCATAGATTATGCGCGGAGGAGGGGCGCTTTAATCAGGGCCACTGGGGGCCCTCTGACATTTTAATCCCAGTTAGTAAGAAAACTAAAATTTTAATCAGCCTGGGGTCAATCGGATTCCGTTACAATATCCATCTTTTTCGTCAACATTCAAAGACATCACCACGTGAACTGGTGACAGAGACCGTACTTCGGAAGGTTACCTACGTTAGGCTGTTCAGCAAATGGAATAACGTTACGACGATGATGATAGGTACTATGTGCTACTCTCTCCCCCCTCCAAAAACAGTGCGCTCGGTGTCAAAAGACCCATCACCAAACCGAAGTCTACTTGTTTTGCACATCATGCCAAGTCATACTCATCATCATCATCAGCCCTTTATACTGTCCCTGCTGGGCACGAGCCTCTTCTCACTATGAGAAGAGTAAGGCCATAGTCCACCACGCTGGCCAAGTGCGGGTTGGCAGACTTCACATGTCTTTCGACAACATTATGGAGAACTCTCAGACATGCAGGTTTCCTCACAATGTTTTCCTTCACCGTCAAGCAAGCGATAATTAACAATTTAATACGCACTTAACTTCGAAAAGTTGGTGCGTGCCGTGGACTCGAACCCGAGACCCTCTGCGTAGCAGTCTGTCGGTCTCTCGACTCGGCTATCGCTGCTTCAAGTCATACTAAGCAAAAAGAAATACCTGGGATTTTAATTTTCGATAATGGTCTTTTAAAGTATTTAGTCCCAACGCCAGCACATATTCCCGCAGGGTGTACATGACTGTCGCTCTCCGAGGCTCCGCAGCGATGGGAGAGTTGTGTGTGGAACTGTTCACTGACATCTGTCCCGAGACCTGCCAGCTGTTCACAGAGCTGTTGGATGGGGACGCAGTGGGACATGGCTATGTGGGGACTTGCTTCTTTAGGTAAGTATAAAATCGGAGGTAGGCAAAAGATTTTCTGGGTTTTTTGCACGAATATAATCAAGCTGAAGAGTTTGTTTATTGATTGAAGGCGCTGATCTCACGAACTAATATACCGATTTTTGTTCTTTTTTGTCGGATAGCTCGTTTATCGAGGAAGGCTATAAAACATAACGCTATGAGCCACAGGTGAAGCGCTGTAGCCCTCAATAACGTGTGAACCGTGGGCTCTATGAGATGATGATAACCACAGACATAGATCTACATAGATAACGCAAATGCATGCACTTCGCGTGTCTGAACTCCGACCAAGCGTCGAGCTTGGTCGCCACTAACTTCAGTCCCCGCGCGTCCGTTTTACCGTTAAGTAAACTTTATTCACATTACGTTGCCGCGTTTGCTTCGGACGTTTGATCTGACGTTGTGTATTAGGAGACGATGAATATCGCACAAGCGATACTGTCGCGCATCGCTTCGACTTCGTGATACAGGCAACGTCACAGTAGGTATTAAAAAGTCTGCACGCTTGGTTTCAATACAAATCGTGATAATTGCGTTATCTATGTAGATCTATATCTGTGATGATGACTATACTTAAATTTCTTTAATTGTTTTGATAAAACTCAATTATAATAGGTACTAATTTTTAAGAAAGACAATTTGGTACCATCTTTCGGCAAGCTTCTGTTTTGTACATTTGGTTATATCTGGTTGAGAACCTAAAAATATTATGTAAGTTCTCGTAAAATATTACTTTACGATACAGCTTACTTTTTACAAAACTAGGCAAGCTCGTTGAAAGTAAATCCTCATTTTTCTATTAAAACGAAACCTATTTGTTAAAAATGCTATTAACCCGTGAAAAATAAAACAAAACGTCATTTTGACAAAATAAAATTAAATATAAACACAGAATAAATATGCTCAAACTCGTTTGGTATTTGACAACACTATTCAGCAGCATCACATTGTTTCTTATATTGATTCGTCTTAAATTGATTGACGTTAACCAGTTCGGCACACAAACCAATATCTTACCCTAAATTTACCTTACAATGTTAGTTCCTGAGAATGGCGTTGCGTCAGGCAACGAGCTTTTGATCAAAGTTATCAGCCCTGAAGGACAAACTTTCACAGCGTTTTTCTCAGAAGATACCCTCATCGAAGAAGTGAAGAATAAAGCAATAGACTATTTCTATCCCACTGGAGAAAATGGCGCGAGCCGGTATAAAATTGTTAGAGTATTCGACACGACCACTCTTCACGACTTCCTCACTATAGCTCAAGAACAAGTAATGATGCAAGAGGAACTGTTACTCGTTGAAAGAAGAGTGCCCGAAGCCAGTACTTTATGGGACTTGGGGCAGGTCAGAGCTCCACAACACGGCACCATAGCCGCTGCTACCGCGTCCTTACCGATGCCGCAAAATGGCATTAGACAACCAAATCTGCAGTCTTTATTATCCACCAATGAGTTGTCATACGAGCTACGGAAGATTTTGATATCTTTGATCGAAGCTGGCGCTTGTCTTGCGGCTTCTGGGCGGAATTACGAGATGACTTTAGCGCAGCTGTCTGCAGCTTTGGACCAGCCAAGAAGACCCCAGCAGCCTGTTATACAAGTGGTTACCCCTGAGGATATTGCTGCGAGACTCGCGTCTGAAATGCAAGTGAATACTGAGGAACCACCAGAGTCGAATAAAGCAGACCGTGATGATGTATTTCGTCGAGCAGAACATCTTCATAGATTTCTGGAAAAGTTTCGCTTATGGAGGAAGAAGATCGCTGAACCGCCAAATCCGGAATGTATCGGTGCGTTGAAGGATTTAGGCTTTTCTGCAGAAGATGCTGACAAAGCTTTGAGGCACACAGGTTGTAATGTCCCAGCTGCTGCATCATACCTAATTGGAGAAAGAGGGTCTAGTATCTTTGAACTTGTGAACGGTTTGCCTGATGGTTTGATTCTGCAGACATTGCTGAAGCAGCCTCAGATACAACGTGGTCTTTTGAATACGAGAATGCTGATTGCGTTCATAGCTATGGTGGGTCAGACGGGTAGTGCTTCGTTGTGGTTGAATTCTCCCCACGGGAGTCCTTTGCTGTCGCAAATATCTCGTACTTATCACTCGGAGAAGTACTGTCTGGCTGTGAACCAGTTTTCTGAGGAGATGCGTGAACGCAACGCATCGACACCCTCGACTTCACGCCAGAGGAACTGATTACGTATTTAATTGTGTGTTTTGTATTTGTTTTATTTTATCAATTTGATTAAATCAAAGTGTTTTGAGATTGTTACTTTTTATTTTATATGCAGTAGGTATACCTAGCTACTGTAAATAAATAGGATCCCTACAAAATCTCAAGAAAACTCTTAAGAGCATTTGAGTGCTAGGTTCAGTGGTATAAGTGTTGCGCAAATGCAAAAATAACACTGTATATTCGTTGATTTTCACTACAACAACCAAATGGAACTGAGGTACATCTCAATTGCTGTTTTGTCTTTATTATGTTCTGGAGAAGAGTAGACCTACACCTACTTACATTTAACATTCTCTTCACAAATTAATCTCTTCTTACACTGATGACCGCATTGATCTGTAAGGTACCTCAAATGGATGACCGATAAAATGTGTATATGTGTGTAGATGAATAAAATAAATTTATTTTTATTTTATTTTATTTATGGGTTCACGCCTGTAATCCCCGAAAGGGTAGGCAGAGGTATAATATTACACCCACGTTTCGCCATGAATTTTTTAGGTCCCACGTAATAGGGGGTGAGCCTATTGCCGTTACCGAGCACATCACCACACTCCGTGCTGCTACTGAGAATTCGGAAAAACCCAGTAACACTTTTGTCCGACCCGGGAATCGAACCCGGGACCTCCGATCAGCAGTCGCATACGCTATTCACTGGACCACGGAGGCAGTCATCATAAATAAATATAGAGGTGTAGATAGATAAAGTAGTAATTTGTGGCGATCTATATGTAGTTTATCTACTTCTCCAGAAAAGTGCCGAACTTGTACTGGTCGGGCGGAGACGTGACTCACAACAACGGGTTCGGATGCTACGCACAGAGTGGCAGGCTGCAGCCCATCGGCGCTGAAAACTTCCACTTTCCACACTCCATGCCCGGTAACTAATAATGTGGATCATACCATCTATACTTATAACAACTAACTCTGCATTATTACTTCATGAACGTGTGAATGATAAATAAAAAAAAACGCATGCCATGGAATGTTTTGTAGGATTTTTGAAAATTCCCACGCTAGCGAATTTTCAAAATCCTCTTAGTGCTCTTTATTATATATTCTTCAAGGAACATACATGCCTAATTTCAGCTTCTTACGACCAGTAGTTTTGGCTGTAGGTAGGTACCTACCTTGTAGAATTATTTTATACTTATATACAGATTCTTGCTGCTACTGACTGACTGACAGACAAGCTAGAGCCAAAACTATTAAGCGCAAGAAAGACATAGAATGCATGTGTGTTCCTTGAGGACACATAAAGAGATTTCTCAAAATCCACACGGAATCGGGCAGAAACTATTAAATTTAAAAAAAGTACGGGCGTAGCTGCGGGCTTCGTCTTGTTACTTATTCCTTATATATAGGTACCCATCGTCTAGTTATTCCATATATTATGTAGGTACCAACTTATGCAGAGTAGACGTCCCGCAAGGTAGATTGACGATCTTCTTGCGATCGCGGAAACGATTGGATCTCGGCTCAAATCGGTCTGCGTGGAGAGCCTTCGGGAGGCCTATGTCCAGCTGTCTTTATGCTGATGTATGTATATAATTATGTAGGTTAGCAAGTGAAGGAGGTCTTTGTCCAGCACTGGACTGACAGGCTATTATGATGCTGCAGGTCTGCTGTCGATGCGAGTGACATGTGACAACGAATGCTGCGGTATCTTCAACATCACATTCAAGCCACTGCCGCAGTTTGATCTACACAACGTCGTCTTTGGAAGGGTATACCTTCATTTCTCTTTTTTTCAACAATGCCCGCCCTAGGAATAAATTCTGTGTCGCGGTGGACTTTACAAACATACAACTAACACAAAGTGTATACTTTGTGTCTGCCAGACTTGTAACAACAATTTGAGAATCACACAAAGTGCTGTCTCGTGCAGCGATAGCCAACAGACTGCCATGGAGAGGATATTGGGTTCGAATCCACGGCGCGCACCAATTACTTTTCGAGGTTATGTGTAGTATTAAATTGTTAATTATCGTTAGGTAATTACACCATCAGTCCCGGCTGTCATTAAAATCTTTGACAGTCGTTACGGGTAATCAGTACCAAAATAAACTGATACTGGTCTAAAAGGTCTTACATTTTTAATAAACGCTTGCTAAACGGTGAAGGAAAATCATCGTGAGGAAACCTGCATGTCTGAGAGTTCTCCATAATGTTCTCGAAAGACATGCGAAGTCTGCCAACCCGCACTTGGCCAGCGAGATGGACTATGGCCTTACCCTTCTCATAGTGAGAAGAGTTCCGTGTCCAGCAGTGGGACAATGTAAAGGGCTGATAATGATACTGGTCTAAACCCTGAAATATCTTCTTACCCTTTGGGTTGCGGTGGTCAGACGGCAGTCGTGCTGTGGTAAATATTTATAACTGCTAAAGCTGATATTATAACTTCGAAAACTTAGTGGTGCGCGCCGTGGATTGGAACCGTGGAGAAGCCGTGGTTGGAGAAAGTAGGCAGAGGCGTATTACACACTCACACTTCGCCAGTTATGTTTCAGTCCCAATGTAATAAGGGGCGAGGCTATTGCCACATTATTAAGCAAGCGATAATTGGATAAGATAGAATAGAAAAAAAGAAGGAATAGGAGTCCGGTGTGTGCCCGGGGTAATTGGGCATCGACGCCGAGACCATCGTTACAAACACCACTAGGCTATTGCCGCTTTTCAATTACCTACTTACCAATTCCTGAAATATTTCTAACAGCTACATTATTTCAGGTGATCCGTCCTTCAGCTACTTACAACACAGCGCGGGTGATCGGCAAGGCACTCAGCAGTCATCCCCTAGTAGAAATACGTGGCACGCGTAGGAAGCAAGACGGACGCTGGCTGACCGGACGAGCTAACACTCGCATCGCTAACTCGCCACACGCTAGGACACGGGTACACAAGGGCCCATGAAGCCCCAAAGCAAAGAACTCACGATTTATATAAATAATAATAAATTCTACCACATTCACAGAACACCATCTAGTCCCAAACTAAGCAGAGCTTGTTCTATGGGTACTAGATAATGGATAAACATACATATATACTTTTTTTTTGAACACCCAGACCAAGACAAACATCCATGTTCACGCACACAAATGTTTGACTTGAGCGGGAGTCGAACTCGCGACCTTTGGCGTGGCAGTCGCTTACACTACCGCTGCGCCAACCGCAGTCCTCAAGGATTCCGTGTGCCGATTCCAAGTGTGGTCTAGCCCCAGTTTAGTTCGTAGTTGGCGGCGCTGGCGTCGTTTCTCTTGCTCTCGTAGTTAAGATACGCTGGGGGAAAGTCCGTCTTCCTCGCTCTACAAAAGTAACAACTGTCTCGCCGCCAAACGGCAATTAGGGTCGCAGAAAGCTTGTCTTCAGAGCGCCCATAGGAAATAAGCTTCTATGTATAAATCTAATTAAAATCAAATAGTTGCCTTGACATTTCAACATGGGTGCTGGTCGCTTCTGGGTACTTTAATTTTAATGTATTTTCTTTGTTGATGTCTGTCTGTCTATAATAACTAATAAACAAATTGATAAATAAATTTAATGTTATTTGTCATAAAGTTTGTAAGCATAAATAGCAATAAAGTGATAATATAAAAACAAATATTTCATTTTCGATAATATAACATATTACTACTGATACTGTTGCGTTTAGTTCGGTGAGTGAAAGAGCGCAACATCCTATTTCTTCTCCCTCATTCCACTCCTCTTCCTATACCCTTTCTCAACCCAATAAAGACAAATAGGTATTTCATTTTTAATACGATAGCATATTGTTGAATCTAGATATTCCATGATTCCATCTAGATTCTAGAATCTAGATGAAAACATGGGATTTCTAGATTGACAGACAGAATGCTACATAAAAAAGCAAGTACATAATAAGAGAATAGCCCAATAGAAATTCAATTTCCTAGATTGATTGATCTACTTCTTTAGACTAGTGTGTGGCCAACACTGGTGTCGGAGTTTTTACACCGGCCTAAGGGCACTGATATGTGCTGATATTAAACTTAGGTAGTGTAGCTTTCCGATTCCAGCATGAATGTGCCGGCTCGACCGGGGGAGTACTGCCCTCTCATAGAATATCCACGTAAAGTAACAGTATCTAAACTGTTGCGTTTCGTTCGGTGAGTGACAGAGCGCAAGACCATATTCCTTCTCTCTCATCACTCCTCCTCCTATACCTTTTCCCAACACAAAGCGCGGCACTTATGACTCCTGTGGTGTTGCTTGTGTCCATGGGCGGCGGTAAAAGCTTACCATCAGTAGATGCGTCTGCTCGTTTGCCGCATATTATATAAAAACGAAAGATATCGCCTAACGATCCTAATCCTGGAACAGGAACCGGGATTGATTTCTTTACTTGCCCTTCTAAGCACGGTAGATCTCTAATTGGTCCGTGTGGGGACGGATTAAGAATACGGAATGTCACCACCCCATATCATCCCATGGGTGTATTAAGAGCCGACAGAGGGAGCATATTATGCAGAGAACAGCACTGTAAGAGAAGGAAAACTTGATACAAACCCTATACCAACCCGTTTGGCCAGCGTGGTATAGTAGTCCAATTCCTCCTTTCAAAGGAGAAGCCTAGTCCAGCAGTGGACTGTTAAAGGCTGATGATGTAAGAGCTCTAATTTTGTTGGTGTAAACTGACCCTGGCTGCTAAGCTGAAAGATTCGGATTCAATTTCCACCCAGGACATATATTCTTGAAATGAGCACATTTATTTTTCTGTTAGGTTGTAAGAAATAAAAAGTACAACTAGAACTTAATCGTATATTAACTATATAAGTCTCCTGCTACAAAATAGATATGGCGATATGTTGCTTTAGGCGCAACTGTTGCGCTGCTGTTGCTCAGTGTTGCATCGTGTTGCTGAGTGTTGCTCTGTTTCTGCATCATTGATTATGTTGATGGCACAGATTGTAGCGCTCTTGTTGCTCGGTATTGTGTTATGTTGCTGTCGCTGTATCATTGTTGTTGATCAGTGTTGCACCGTGTTGCTCTATTGCTACATCATGTTGCACTATGTTGCTCTGCTGTGATCATAGTTTTGAGTGCACACACTAGCGCTCTTATTGCTCAGTGTTGCCCCATGTTGCTCAGTGTTGCATTAGGTTGCTTTGTTGCCACATCACACATCATGTTGAGTGTACAGCCTGTAGCGCTCATGTAGATCAGTGTAGCGTCCTGTTGCTATGTTGCTGGTCTGTAGTTGCTCAGTGTTGCTCCGTGTTGCTTCGTTGCTGCATCACTCACTATTGTATACACAGTCTGTAGCGCTATTGTCACTCTGTTTAGCGTTGTGTTGCCCTGTGTTGCTGTGTTGCTCTGTGTTTCTGCGTCGTTGCTTATATTGCTCTGTTGCTATATTTACATATTGGCGCGTCTTCTACCCGTGTAACACTCAAACAGCCAGCATCAACTCGTCATCTCGCGGCTTGTTCTTCAGAAATCTGAATATACGCCTGCGAACAAGAAATAATATAATATAATATAATATTCTACCACATTCACACAACACCATCTAGTCCTAAACTAAGCAGAGCTTGTACTATGGGTACTAGATAATGGATAAACATTTGCCATGATTTTTTAGGTCCCACGTAATAGGGGGCGAGCCTATTGCCGTTACCGGACACATCACCAGACTCCATGCTACTGAGAATTCGGAAAAACCCAGTAACACTTTTACCCGACCCAGGAATCGAATCCTGGGTCCTCCGATCAGCTGTCGCATACGCTATCGACTGGACCACGGAGGCAGTCTTGTGTATGTATACAGGTTGAAAAAGACCCTTAACGAAAACTGAAACCCCATATTGTATCAATCATTACCACAGATTTATTAACAAGAATCAGATGTAGCGTATTCGTCCAACTAAGTGAGGCACGTTGACAGCTATGTGTGCGTGACATTTGGCGACTGGCACTGTACGGACACGCGCGTCTATGTGTGTGCAAAGTTGCCAGATTATGAATAATCTCCCACTATTTTGCATATAGTTTTTGCAAACGAATATAAAAATATTACATAGGTAATATTTTATATTCGTTTGTGGTTTTGAAGAATTTACCATAGATTTAATTAATGCTTTTAATATGTAATGCTGTTGTGAAAATTATTCAAATAAAAGATACCATTAAAGTATGCTTTTATAAATACATTTCTTAAAAAATGTTGGCTCCGAGTTAAGTTTTAACTAATTTTATTCGTAAATTGAGAAATAAATAGATACCAGGCTTGCGTCATAAATATTAATTAGCTAAAAACATTTTGTCATGCATACAATAAATTATAAATGTCATAATCATAAATCGTAACCAAAAAAAATTGCAATTAAAAATAAATAATGGCTACAATCAATAATTTCTGTTTCTGTACTTAATGTACACACGGCGCCAAGTCAAGCTAAATAGTCAAAGTACGATTTTGATACTTATTCCCTACGCCATAAGAACGGTACAAAGGTCTAAGAACGGTACAATGGTCAAAGTGTATAGCTTGACAAGTAGCCGCGTGTACACGAATATTTGGATCGTTTGGGGATCGAACTCAAAACAATCTATATACTAATGGAAATCCTATTAGTATATTTATAAGAAAAAATATAATCTACAATATACTTTTACAATACGTTAATTATTATTAGTACGTATTTTTCATTAACATGACAATCATTATTACCTAAATAATCAATTGAGAAGTGCATTTTCCCTTATTCAGGGAAAACGGTGTCGACGTAAACTGGCAACACTTACATATTTTCTGCAGAAATACGAATTTTATCGAAATAATATTATAAAACGGTCAAATAATCCATAGTTATCTGTAAGAATATATTCCATCTTCCCGTATTTGCTTTTAGAAACAACTTTTACAATGTTTAAAAACGCAAGACGGCATTTTATGAATTTAAAAGCTGGATTCATAGTGGCGTGTGAACTGTGCGATGCTTCGCAGCGCACTGAGTCGAGTTTGTATTCGCTTTTCAATTTTGTATTTGCTTTAGTGGCCTCACGCAAGTGTTCCGCGCGCTCTGTCTGCCTTTTGTTCTAGTCTTAGATCATTACGAACATTTTTTACTTCGGCATCATACCTGGGAAATTACTGGTTCAAGAGATATTGAGGCTCAAAGTTAGTATGGATTTTTTGTAATTATGTACAAAATCGATGCATTTACCCTGCCAACCTGTTCTATAGATGTTCTATGCACCCATGGATTAGTAGGTATTTCGAAAATTGCATGTGCACAAATTTTAATTGCGGCTTAAAAAATATGATTACTTATTTGAAAAAAATTTCCTAGGTTTTATTTTTGGTTAGTATGACTTGGCATGATGTCAACAAGTAAACTTCGGCTTGGTGATGGGTCTTGTGACACACTGTATGTTTTATGAATATTAGTAGTTCCCTCACCACAGCGTCCTAGGCGCGTGCCCCCAGTCGCGCGGCGTGCCCTGCAGCGCGCGCGTCACGTCCGCGTCGAGCACGCGTACATCGCTAAGCACGCGCGTCACACGCACGTGTCCCGCGCGTGGCCAGGGCGCGGAGCCCGAGCTCGTCAGCTCCAGGCGCATGCTCACTTCCCACACCGAGCGCAGGGGGATGTTCGCCACCTGAAACATACATCATTGTTGAGAATAACGCATTCAAATAGAAAAACACTTAAGCATATGACAGGCATAATAACCGGCCACTGTCCACTCAACAAGCTCCTATTCAACGTTACGGACAGCCCACTGTGCAGGGGCTGCATGGAAACCGAAGAAACACCCGCTCACGTCATTCTGCACTGCACAAGTGTGAGCGATCAACGGGCAAGGCTGCTGAACAACCCCAGAACCATGTGTGAGGCTTTGAACGACACCAGACAACTAATGGCTTCTTGGAAGGAGCTAAGGTGCGCACAATGGCCCAAATAAGTGGCTAAGTGCGGAAAACCCACGACCAACTATAACTATAGCGCATCTATCAGCAACTGGGAGAAATTATTGGATGGATAAAAAATAGCGCCATCTAGTAACAAGTAGAGGAAATTATCTATTCGTTAAAAGATGACACTACGGACGTATAATCTTCATCCGGTTTGGGAATATTGTGGAAATGTTCTAGAAACTACTGGAATATACTAGAAGTCGTATCCGGCCGATATAAAAACGAGAGGCTGTGAGGCGTGAGATAGTTTAGTTCATTATTACTTTTTGGGCTTTTTTTTAGCATACCAGTTAGCACTAGGATAGCCTAGTGAAGATACCAACAGACTGCCATGCAGAGGATATCGGGTTCGTATTCTCGGCGCGCACCAATGACTTTTCGGATTTATGTGCGTATTGCATTGTAAATTATCGCTTGTCCCATGCCTCAGAGAGCAACATGTTGAGCCGTCGGTCCCGGCTGTCATGGTCTTTGACAGTCGTTAAAAAGAGTTAGATCCCTCAAAAAAACTGATACTGGTCTAAACCATGGAATGATTGCGATCGAATGATTTTGGGTTGCGGAGGTCAGAAGGCAGTCGCTCTGTGGAAAAGATGATATTCTGTCATATCAGTTTAGACCAGTAAGCGGGTATCGGGCTCCAAAGGTGTGCAAGTCTTGGATGCAACCGGAATAACGCTAGGACGATGATGATTGACTTAAAATACATCATCATCATCAGCCTTTAACAGTTCACTGCTGGACTAGGTCTCTCCTTTGAAAGGAGGAATTGGCCTACTATACCACGCTGGCCAAACGGGTTGGTATAGGGTTTGTATCAAGTTTCCCTTCTCTTACAGTGCTGTTCTCTGCATAATATGCTCCCTTTGTCGGCTCTTACGACACCCATGGGATGATATGGGGTGGAGACAATCCGTATTCTAAATCCGTCACCACACGGACAAACTACATAGCCTATGCCTAAAATACATGGTGTATAATAATTGCTGAGCTCGCGGTTTTATCCGCATTATTTGTGGCTAGTAAACTTACAACCAACGGATACAATGAACATCTATACTCGAAACAACAAATTTCGTCGTGCAAGGTGCGCTCCCAGGCGGAGCGGACATGGACCATCGGCAGTAAACAGTGAGTCCTTGGGCATCTGACCTAGACGTTGACTTTGCCCCACTGTCCTTGACTTTGGGTCTGGCCCAAAAACCTTGAAATAGCTCGACTGACCTTCACCTTGCCCCACTGACCTTGACCTTAACACACAGACCTTGACCTTGCCCAATTGAACTCGACCTTGCCCAACTGAAATTGACCTTATCCCACAAATCTTGACCCTGCCCCGACCTTGACCTTGTCCACTGACCTTGAGCGTGAGATTCCCCTCGTAGTCGAGCGTGTAGGCGAGCTGCAGCTTGGCGTCGTGCATGGCGCGGCCCCAGCGCAGCGCGACCCGCGCGGCCGCCGCACACCGCCTCAGCAGCGCCGGCACCCCGCGCGCGGTTCCTCCCCCGCCACCGCTCCCTCCCGCGGGGGAGGGGGAGCAGCGCGCCCGCGACACCAGGTAGCGCATCGTCTCGCACGCGTAGCGGACACACAGGCATGATACTGGGTTCCTCTTCTCTGTAACAACAAAAAAATGTTTTTTTTTTGTTTTAGTTCATCCACATGAATGTGCATTAAAGTTCAGTTCAGTATCATTGCGTTCTACCCTCTCACAGAATATCGACGTCTTGGATTATACATATACATGTCTAGATGGAGCGTTGCGCTGTAATTGCAGTAAAACAAATGTTCGGGCTAAAAAAAACTAGTAAAACAAATGTGCGTATTTTAGTTATTTACACACACAAGCGTACCTAACTACGATGGTTCACGCAAGCGTATTGCGTCAGCGGTGATACCAGTTCCTGAATATTATAACATAAGGGACAAAACCTTGTCAAAAAAAAGTATCTTATTTTGGCTCTCCTGAAAAGAACCTCCTCTTCTTAGAACTTTGAACACTTGACGTTCGAACTCGCTATCTAAGTATCTATACAAGTTTATAATCGAAGATCGACATATATAGTAAACTAGAGGACGCCAGCAGCTACGCCTGCATTTTTTTTTTAATTTACCCGTTTTGGCCGATCCCGTGGGAATTTCGGGAAATTCTTAGTGCACTCCTACGGTCCCCAATGAACATGCATTCCAAATTTCAGCTACCTGCACCCAATAGTTTCGGCTGTAGCGTGTCTGTCAGTCAGTCAGTAACGCAAGGATTTTATATATTAAGATTGCCATATTTGCGCCCTAAACGCTGCGTAAGTGCCAGACAGTATTTACTCACCATGCTATAGTGTCAACGGTGATATCTTTGACCGAATATCCGATACCTTTGGCTAGCACGTTTGACTACATTGTCATATTTGCACGCACACATGTCAGACAGTATTTACTGACCATGCTGTATAGTGTCCACAGTGATATTATCGACCGAAGTGTCGACTCGCATGTTTGACTATATCGTCGTATTTGAGCACTAGCATATTGCACCGATATTTACATAGAGGCGCATTTCTTATGGGCGCTCTGTTAACAAACTTTCTATGACCCAAATTGCCGCTTGGCGGCGTGGCGGTCAAGCTGTGACAGCTGTCTCTACGAGTACAAGAGAGACGAACGTTCCTCCTGTGTATCTTAACTACGAGAGCAAGAAAGACGGAGAACGACGCTAGCGCCGCCAACTACGTACTACACTGACGACAGTCGCCAACTTGCCACTTGGAATCGGCACACGAAATCCTTAAGAAACTTCTATGTAAATCTGTATTCATTTGCACTAGACGCACAACGGCACCGTCATTCATACGCTGTCATGTCAAACTGATCGTCTTTGCTGTCATATCAAATTAACTCACCATGCTGTATAGTGTCCACGGTGATATCTTCGACCGGAGTGTCAGCTCGGACGCGAGATTTGATCGCGTTGTCGTGCTTATGTGCCAGACGCACTGTCAGTCGTATACGACCGTGCAATAAGCGGAACCGCCAAGTGTCCGCCGTGGCCGACTCCCATTCGCATTCGTGACTCCTGCAAGAAAAAAATAGGAATGTATTTTATTTTTTATAGAATCGCCATTTCACCCACATTTCGCCATGATATGTATTTTATGTCGCACGGGGATTTTAGGTCCCACATAATAGAGGGCGAGTCTTACTGTTACCGGGCACTTTGCCGGACTCCGTGCTGCTACTAAAAATTCCGAAAACTCAGTAACACTTTTGCCCGACTCAGGAATCGAACCCGGGACCAACAGATGCATACGCGATCGACTGGACCACAGAGCAGATAATTAGTAGTAATGATGTCCTTTTAAAAAAATATCTATATCAATATTCAGCATTCCACAGTCGATTACTGTACGTATGAGTACCAAGTAACTATAATATTTGTTGAGATAATATGAGAATATGGCCTACTATACCACGCTGGCCTAGACGCTTAGGTATTTTTATAATCTCACGCCTGTATCCTCAAAGAGGTAGGCAAAGGTGTAATATTACACCCACATTTCGCCATGAATTTTTAGGTCTCACGTAATAGGAGGCGAGCCTGCCGTACCGGGCACATCACCAGACTCCGTGCTGCTACTGAGGATTTCCTAACGGAAAAACACAATAACACTTTGCCCGACCCGGGAATCAATCCCGAGACCTCCAAATCCCACGCGCACATTCATGCCGCGAGACCAACAAGGCAGTTTTGGTATAGTATAGGGTTTTATGTTGAGTTTTCTGTCTCTTCATAAAGATATTAATTACTTCGTGTATATTCCTTAGTCGCCTCTTACCGGCACACACCTCTGACTTTTCGAAGTGATGTGTGTATTAAAAACGTTAATTACCGCTCGCTTAATAATGTGCCCGGTAGATGGCAATAGGCTCGCCCCCTTAGGACCGAAACATAACTGGCGAAAAGTGGGTGTGTAATACATCTCTGCCTACCCCTTCGGAGATAAAAGGCGTGAAGTTATGTTATGTTATGCCTCATAGGAAGCATAAGGAATGAAATGAAGAAATCAAAATAAAACAGCATTCCACTACATGACAGCGATAGCTTAACCAACAGACTGCCAGTCAGAGGGTGAGGTTCGAATCCACGGCGTGCACCAATCACCACTGATTTTCGGAGTTACGTGCGTATTGAATTGTTAATTATCGCTTGCCTCGTGCTTTAGAGAGCACGTTAAGCCGTCGGCCCCGGCTTTCTGAAGATTTTTCATTCATTAAAGGGAGTTTATCTTTGAATAAACTTACGCTAGCCTCACTTTAGAGGTTGGGTTGCGCAGGTCAAACAGGCAGTCGCTCTGCGGAAAAGCTAATATTCAGTCAAATCCGGTTAGCCTAGTAGCCAGGTAGGTTGCAACTGGGATAACGCTAGGAGGATGATAAATATTATAAGAAAACTAGAGGATGCCCGCGGTTACACTCGCGTTATTTAAGACTACTGCTCCGCTCTCGTAGCTCATAGCGCGATGTTATATAGCCTATAGTCTTCCTCGACAAATGGGCTATCTAAAACAGAACGATTTTTTCAAATCAGACCAGTACTTCCTGAGATTAGCGCGTTCAACCAAACAAACTATTCTGCTTTATATTTTAGTACTTATAAGATATGAATTATCCAATAATACCAAAAGCCGAAATGGAGGGGCCATTTTTAACATTTTCTGACAGAAGTAAGAAGGTCAAACAGACACACATTAGCATTTTATAATATTAGTAAAAATGGTATATGGCAATAGGCTCGCCACCTATTACGTGGGATCAAAACACTGGCGAAAAGTGGGCGTTTAATATGCCTCTGCCTACCCCTTCGGGGAAACAGGCGTGAGTCTATGTATGTAGTAAAGATGAACTTACCCCATAAACGGCAGCATGTCAATCTTGGCGACGATATTCACTCCGGCATCCAATTCACTCATACACGAACTGATTCCTGACATATCTGGGTGCCAACCCGACTTGGAACTCTGCACACTAGCAACCGTCGTCTGCGACTTAAGCCCAGACATATTGGTAGATACACTCTCACCCCTATTTATCATATGAAGATTCTTACTACTAGTAAACGAACTGACTTCCTCCAAGCTATTATAGTCTATAATATCAGTAGGATCAGAATCCGAAATCGCTTGTAACACTTTCTTGCTAAGAATGGACTGGTTCGAAGTGTCTCCTGGGTATTCTGTAGCAAGATGCTGCACGGTAATCGCATTCTTATCTGTTTTACTTTTATGCGCATTTTTCCGTGGTTTCAGTTCAATTCTCTCGTATTGGAGTTCGTGAGTTTCTATATCCCTCTCAGGGGTAATTTTCGGAGCTCGCTGCAATTCTGTTGAGTATTTCGTTTCAGGACTTGTGGAGAGTTTCTGCATTTTCGTCTTCGGCTTTGGTGTGATGTCTACGTTTGGTAAGACCGCTGTCATGAGACTTGAAGGAGTGTAGTTCCGCTTTTTACTTTTCGTCTGTGTGGAGTCTAAGTCTATTTTCTCCATAACTGCCCCGTTCTCTTGTTCTTCGACTTTATACAATACTTTTACGGGTGACTGGTCCGTTTTCTGAGATTCTTCTGATGTTTTTGATGTCCTGCGGTTAGATACTTCTAGAATTGGTTCATCAACTAAGGTCAAAGAAGAACTGGTATTCAGAAGTTCCTTGTTATCTTTCATGGCAATAACAGTATTGATTTGAGCGTTTTTCATGTCAGGTGTACGCATTACTGAAGTCTGAATTTCGGGAATATGCTCAGGTGATTTTACTATGATTTCTTTGAGTTTTTCCGGACTCGGGTCGTGTCTCATAACCTTTGGAATTGGGGAAGTGTTGACTCTGTACATTGTAGTTAACTTTTCTTGAGGCATTTCGCTGTCTTTTGTGACAGTTTCCATATTTGTTTGACACGCCGCGCTATGCTCTGAGCCACATAAGGTTTCCGCAGAATGTTTAGGGTAGTCAGTAATAGGCGATTTTACTGGGTTGTAAGAATGGACATTGCCGTAATCTATAGGCCTTAGTAATATATTGTTTAGAGGATTTAAATGATCGAATATTAAGACTTGTCCAGGAGCCGTTTGTTCGGTTATACAAGCTGGTTGAAGTTGACATGTTTCGGAAATGCTAGGAGGAACTATATTCGAATCTGAGGTATCCACTTTATCAGAATCGGAGGGATTTTTCAGTGTACGATTCTGGAGGTAAAACGAGCTATCGTTTTCAATAGATTGCGGCGCGGAAGATAGTTCATCCATATCTATTTGACTGGAAGTTACTAAATTTGCTTGTATTTGTGTACTAGCTGTTGAAACAGTCTTCTTTGGGCATCTATCAGCTGTATCGAATGGCAGTACATCAGCCATAGGTTTGACTAAATCGGTCATCAAACCCTTGATACCATCAGTGACATCCTTCAAATATGTTGGAATTACTTTCGCCTTATTCTCCTTCATGTACGAAGTTTCCCCAAAAGCAGTTTTCCGTAATGGAGAGTGTTTGCTGGAGTCAGACTTCATACTGCAACCGCTCAAAGATTCGTCGTCAAAATGTAAGGTTTTGACGACTTCGCTACTCAAGCGGTCGGTCTTAGTCGGACTTTCTTCAGCAAATGTGTCTTCTGTATCATCAACTGCACTATCCTCTATCTCAATTCTAGATTTCTGTAAGGCGGCTTGCGCCATTGAGATATTATTTAGCAAGTCTTCTCTACTGATAGCAATTGATTGCCTTCTATTTGGAGCGAAACTTAGTCTCTGCGGTTCCACTTTGGTTTCTTTACTTTCTTCTTTTTTCGGCTGAGTGGGCGAACGAGAATCATTATCTTCTTCGATATCACCCCGAGTTTTATCAGTGAAGTCTGATATCATGTCTAGCAGTTCTTTAGTATCGTTCGCGGTCTTGAAACTCTTGCGAGCTGTTCTATGACTGTCAGTTTCTACGTTTGGTTCTAAGTAGGCTATATCATCTTCAGTACTAAGAGATTTCTCGAGTTTCTTTTCAGTACTTAATTCATTTAGTTTATTTTCCAACGGAGAATCAAGTTCTTTAACTTCAATTGCCGGTATTTTCGTTTCTCCAATTGCAGGTATGTCTGCTGTCTTTTCAACGGGTTTCTGATCGCCACTACTCTTCATTTCAGTCTGTATACCAGCGTCTTCTTCTCTTATTATATAAAACATGCTTTCATTAGATTCCTGGGCCGGTATTTCCTCTTTTGCTGGCAATGATTCCTCACTGGTTACTAAACAGTCGTCTGTTGGTTGTATGCGTTCATCAGATGTGTCTAAAAGAGCATCTATGACAGATGATTTTGAAACAAATCTTTCTGAACTATCAAGTGATGCAGGTGGTACATCTTCGGGACGGTCGACATCCATGGCTTCTTCAGCTTTATCTTGTAGATTATAAACATCCAATTTTGATTCCATTGCGTGATCAGCGTTTTCTGTACACTGTATAGATAGATTCACGCTGCATTCTTTAGCACTTAAAGATGTGCCAATTTCGTGCATTTTGCTCGGTGATGCCATATGGGCATCGGTATCGGCATTTACTTGGTCATTCCTGTTTGATCTAGACGCTACATCTGCTGTTATAGATGGGTACAATAATACGTCTTGCCGTAGATTTAATTCTTCGTTAGATGAATTTTGGCGCTTAGTTACTAATGTAGTTAAAACATTGTCTTGTATAGTCAATAGATCTGCTGGAATAGGTCTTGATACCGATGTGTTTTGAATATCTTTTTCAGGTTCTCTACAGGTATGTTGGGCAGTTTGAGTGATATTATTAACTTTAGGGCTAGATTCTACGATAGACATATTATTGTCTGAGTCACCGTCGTCAGTTGGTGTCTTAGCTTCAACAAAGTCTTCCAATTTTACGTTGGAATGTGATTCAACACCACTCAGTAAGAACGCGACTGCTGGTACTTTCTTAACTGTAGGTTTATCGTCAGAAATTTCTGATATAGTTGTTATTTCACTTAGATCTCTAGTAGGTGTTATAATATTAGCGTACACAGATTGTGGTGCAGAAATTTCGCTTGGGCTTTCATCATAATTTGTTACTCTGATTTTCTCTGGGTCATCTACGGTGGAAATAAATGAAGACTCTGAAGAGACTTGGTCTGTAGCCGTAGTCACGGTACTCTTGCTTTCGATAACGAATAGCTGGGCATCTGCTGGATGCGTGACAGAAATATTCCCAGTATCGTTTTCAAATACGACTGTTCTTTTATTGGTATCGATATCTTTAAGGGTAGTATTATTAGGTATTACTTCCACTGGCATTTCCTCGGATTCAGTAGTAGTAGCACTAGGTATTACCTCAACTTGTATTTCTTTAGTCACATTTGGAGCTATATCTTGAGTAACAGATATGTTGCCAGTATCTTCTTCAAAAACGACTGTGCGGCTCTTTTCTGCTACTACCAGGTGTTGAGACTCATTCAAATTTGTAGGAACAGCGTGGGTAACAGAAATATTACCAGTTGCATCTTCGAATACAACTGTACGACGTTTTTCTTCAATTTCTTTATCAGATACTACGTTTAAAGGCGGTTCTTCTGGAATGTTCGCGGCATCATCTTCGAAAATACTTATTGGAGGCACATCTTGCTCGGATCTTGTGTTGACTGGCTTAGTAACTACAATACTGCCATTGCTTTCATCGAAAACAACAGATTTACATTTATCTATCTGTTCCTCATCTTCGCTTTGCAGAATATTAGCCAATATCGTCTGTGTCACTGAAATATTCCCAGAATCGTTTTCATATAAAACTGTTCTTCGGCGTTCAGTTAAATTAGGGAATTCATTTGTAACTAGCACTGGCAACGCTTGCGTTATAGAAAGATTACCTTCTTCTTGGTCAAATATCTTGGTTTGACGCTTTTCGCCTACACCAGATATCATTTTGGCGGGTAGTGCCTGGGTTATAGATATATCAGCGTCATCAAAAACCAAAGTTTGACGTTTAACAACAGCGCTTATAATATTGGCAGGTAAGACTTGTGTGATGGAGATATTTGCCTCTTCGTCATTATATACCATAGTCAGACGTTTTTCGGGAACGTTATTTATTATATTAGCTGGTAATGCTTCAGTCATAGATATGTTTACTTCTTCTTCTTCACAAACCATAGAGCGTACATCGTCATTTATAATTTTAGAAGGCAGTGCTTGGGTAATAGACACATCAGCCTCTATCTCAGTATCAAAAAGTATTGTTTTACGTTTTTCTGATTGTCCACTTATTATATTTGTAGGTAGTACTTGTGTTATAGAGATGTTGCCATCTTCTTGGTCATAAACCATAGTCTGACGTTTATTCCCAGCGCCGCTTATAATATTGGAAGGCAGAACTTGCGTCATGGAAACATTCCCTTCTTCCTGTTCATACAGTTTAGTTCGACGTCTGTCTGTTGTACCTCCTATAATATTAGTAGGTAGTGCCTGGGTCATTGAGATGTCGATTTCTTCGTCAACCTTATGTTCAATAGCTTGACTTTCTTCTCTAGCAGCGCTTATAATATTGGAGGGCAACGCTTGAGTCATCGATATATTACATTCATCATCATTATAGACCATAGTACGTCGTCGTTCAACGGGACCACTTATAATCTTAGATGGAAGAGCTTGAGTCATTGATATATTTCCTTCCCCAATATTATCGTCTATACTATCAGATTTTGCTGTAGGGTCAACTATAATATTAGAAGGCAAAGCTTGGGTCATAGAAATATTACATTCTTCTTCATTATAAACCAGAGTATTCCGTCTTTCCACGGGACCGCCTATTATCTTAGAAGGAAGAGCTTGGGTGATCGATATATTATTTTCTTCTTCACCGTAAACCAATGTACGACGTTTATCCCCACCACCACTTATAATTTTAGTCGGTAAAGCTTGAGTTATTGAGATATTGCCTGTATCATTCAAAGTTTTTCTTTTAGGTACGATTTCAACTCTATTTACATGTTGTATAGGATCAAAATCATTGTATGTATTACTGTGTGTTTCAAGTTCAGACTTTGAACTCATATCACTTACGAAATTAGGGAGATCATCATTCATATTTAACACTATAGTTTTCCTTTGCGGTGTTTCAGCTGAGGCATTAGGTAGAAGAGTTTTCCTATATTCTTTATCAGGTTTTTCAGTCTCAAGAGTCAGACGTTTACCATCAAATACTAAAACTTGGTTCGGTTCATCGTTTACAGCGAAATTGTCTGATTCGCAGGGTGCTACGTACGGATTAACAGCTATATTCTCTTTATCAGTAACCCAGTCTTTACTTGCGTTCAGTTTTTTATCAACTGAAACGTTTTTGGAGACGTCCTGTACTTTTGGCGAATGAACTGTATCTGTTATTGACATGTCACAATCATCATTTTTCGCTACGTGTGTCATATTCAAATCTACTTCTATATACTCCGATAAATTATGACGATTAGAAGGCCCACAGACTATATTGGAAGCCCGTCCGAGATCTCTTTCTATATCATCTAGGTCGTCCTTTTCTCCGATATGCTGTACCGTGGAAAAGTTGACCTCTATTCGTCCAGATAGTTCACCAACGCCAGTGACAGTGAAATCGTTGCCAAACAATTTGCTCTGATGATCCGTCAACGCGCTGAGTTCGAAGTTATTCCTAGGAGCGGTTAGTTTAAAATCTGACGTGCATTCAAGGGAAGCGATTTGCTCGGTGAAATTGATATTATTTAGGGAGGTATTTGTTCCTAGTGAGGGGTTGAGAGTGCCCATGAAATCTACGGCCTCGACCTCTTCGAATTGTTGGTCGAAGATTCGTTTCCCAAGGTGTTCAACCGGTTGTCTAGACGCGTTGACGTCTGAATCATTACCGGAAGACTCCAAGGATTTGTTGTGCTCCTCATAAAAGTTCTTCCAGGTCGTCGTTGCTTCATTTGTTACGAATTCGCTGAAATTGAAAAGATTAATGAAATAAACACAAGTTCAAGGTTTCTGGAGATCGACTGATCGCTTGGTTATCGCATGCTGACATATTTAATAATAACATATGATCATCAATTTAAAAGCTTTACAAAATTTTAATTTCTTTTTAATTGGATTATGTAAAAAGGCTACGTACGTTCATATACTTCATTAACCAGCCAATTTTTTTTATGTAATAGAGACAACTCCCACACTAGGACTAAATCCTGTGTCGCGGGGGACTTTACAAACATACAACAATGAACACCCAGTCTCGAAACAACAATTAATGAATCACACAAAGTGTTGTCTCGTGTGGGGAACCTACAACACGTTCCTCACACCCTCTCATCTTGCTTTCTTTTTTTACTTTAATGGTAATATTGCTATCTGCATATTTTTATGTAACGGCCAGTCCCAATATATTATATTATATATATTGGGACTTATATATGATATAATTTGATCTATCCGTAGATGTGGCTACTAGATAAACATATTAGACAGAAACCAAAGCCAAATCCATAGATCAAATACAGGGAGTCACCGTAAGAGTCGTCAGACATCGCCTCTTTTCTACCGATTTCAAAATGAGTTTTATAATTTTATTCAGACCGCAGTTCTCTTCACCAAAGATGCAAAATACTCACGCTACGCCGGTCCGTCTGGAAAAGCTGACCCGGCGGCTCTTGGCTGTGTCCGTAGGAGTGGCTACGTTGAACTCGAGCTCGGAGAACGGTGTCCGGGCTGGGCGCTGGCTTTTGAGGATTGAAGACCTACGCTTGCGTCTGTGAAACAAGAAACTTCTATTTAGAATGTGTTTCATGATACGTGTCAATAAGTTAAGTAGAGGGTCTCGCATTCAAACCCATGGTGCAACTGCGCACCAATGAATTTCTGAACTTTCAGGGCACATTAAATTGTTAGTTATCGCTTGCCAGTGAACGGAGTAACGTATGAAGATCAAATATATTTTTACATCTAGGATTGGATACATAAGTGGTCAGAGCGTGGAATAAACTGCCAAAACATGTGATCGCAGCTGACAACATAAACCAATTTAAGAAAAGACTGAACAAATACTTAGCTGCAAATTAAAACCAGTAGAAATAGCGAGATACAGGAATCATCAGTTGTCTCAACTGCCTGCCTGATCAATAAATAATAAATATTTATTTATAGTCTCACACCTGTATCTCCGAAGGGGTAGGCAGAGGTGTAATATTACACCCACATTTTACCAAGAATTTTTAGGTCCCGTGTAATAGGGGGCGAGCCTATTGCCGTTACCGGGCACATCACCAGACTCCGTGCTGCTACTGAGAATTCGGAAAAACCCAGTAACACTTTTGCCCGACCCGAGAATTGATCCCGGGACCTCCAATCAGCAGTTGCATACGCTTTCCACTGGACCACAGAGGCAATCAGTCATTAAATATGCTTAGAATATAAAAATAAAAGTGATTGTAACTTGACCCAATGTACCCATCAATTCATGGCCGTAGCTAGGGGGGGGGGGCATTATGGGGCAATGCCCTACCTTGAAATCACAATGCCCTACCTTAAAAATACCAAAAAACTAAGTTAAATTTATCTATCCTAGTTTTTGGTATTTTTACGGTAAGGCATACCCCTCGTTTTCACCAAGAAACATGTCCAATACATGTTTTATGCAAAACTTGTAGACAACATAATTATTTGTTTTATACATGTATTGAAACTGTCTCAAACATTCTTTCGTTCACACTGTGTAGCCAACAAGTATCTATACAAGTATAAAACACATTTGCGTTTACACTGAAGTCTGTTACAGTTTAAAACATGTCTTATACATTGATAGCGTTCTCACCTACAAAATACAGTCGTGTTTTAGACAAGTATTGTTTATTTTATTGCAATTTCTGTATTTTATTGCAATTTCTGTATTATACAAGTATTAAACAAGTTTTAAACTTTATCCATGCTTGTTGGATAAAGTTTTTTTTTACTGCACGGTTGGTGTATAGCGGTTTAAGCGGCCGCCTCATCGCTTGACATTGCGCTGAGCGTTGTGGGTTCGATTCCCACACGAGACAAAACTTTGTGTGATCCATAAATTGTGCCCGTATGTTGTATGTTTGTAAAGTCCCTCGCGACACAGGATTTAGTCATAATGCGGGAGTTGTATTTAAAAAAAAATTAAGAAAAAAAACGTTTTCAACATACCGGACGAACCGCGCTTTTTACTTCGTGAAAACGAAATAAGAAGAAGAATGGAGTGGTCAAAAAAACAAACTTTAGAACTCATTGAGCTTTTGCATGTACAAGAATGCCTGAGGAATGTGAAAAATAAAATATATAAAGATCGTCAGAAGAAAAAAGACGCATTGGCAGCAATTGCTTCGCAAATGTACATTAATGTTTTTTATTTTTTATTTATAGACTCACGCCTGTATCTCTGAAGGGGTAGGCAGAGGTGAAATACTTATTACACCCACATTTCGCCATGAATTTTAAGGTCGCCACGTAATAAGGGTGGGGGGGGGAGCCTATTGCCGTACCGGGCACATTACCAGACTCCGTGCTGCCACTGAGAATTCGGAAAAACCCACTAGGTAATACTTTTGCCCGACCTGGGAATCGAACCCGGGGCCTCTTTTTAGCAGTCACATACGCTATCGACTGGACCACGGAGGCAGTGTTAAAGATGTTGATAAAATATAAGGAACCTCAAGAACCAGTTTAATAGGGAAGTAAATAAATTAAAAACGAAGTCAGGTTCTTTCTTTTAAAATATAAAACTACTACTTGAATTTGTCTCGAATTCTACAAGTTTAGCTACGACAAAAACATGAGATCATAAACATGCAGACAACTACAAGTTTTCAACCAACAAGTTTCATACAAGTTTTATATAAGTGTCTACAACAAGTTACATACAAGTTTTGTATACATGTCTACAACAAGTTACATACAAGTTTTGTATAAGGTACAACAAGTTTTATACATGTGTATAGTTTTGTATGCAACATGTTTTATACATGTATATGAGAAAAGAAAACATTGTCAAATACTTGTTAAATACATGTATTATACCTTGGTGAAAACGCGGGGATAGATATACATGGTGATTGACTTTGAAGAATGTGCTTCGGAGCAGATCAATTTCAATATTTTTTTTACTTCTGCCCTACCTGTAACCAAAGCTGCCCTACCTTAAATTCGACTCTAGCTACATCCCTGTATCAATTCATGTACCAAAGTTTATCTGAATTTTTGAAAAGCATGAAAATTTTATCTGCCAGTAAGTAGCTTGGAGGAAAATCTTAAATATATGTTTCTTAGGGAACACTCCTGTAACCCCAAAAGGGTAGGCAGGGGTGTCATATTATACCACAGAGGCAGAGAAAAGCTTATAAAATTTTGTCATATTTGATTATACAAGTGCGCTGACTCAAACTTCATAAAGAACCTATTTGATCTATTTGATTCATTTGGGAAAAAGCTAGGATGATGATAATTATATTTGTATACAAGACAATATACTATTCGTCACACATAAAGGAGGACAGCATATTTATAAAATTGGCATATCTGAAAATTATTTTTTGCTGTCTACTAAATAACACTGAGCCTTTGTGTCCCATTGTCAGTCACATTAAGAAGCTGGCTGAAAACTGCCCAACACTTTAGCCCGATAAAAATTTCTATACAACACTGCATTATGTGTTATGTATGTGAGGGTTCATGACACCATGAAATTACCATGAGCATTCAATATCAATATAGCTAGGCCACTGCCTATTATGAACAGAAAGCATACCTTACATTTGACTAGTTTAGCACACAGTTTCACCCTGTTGTGTGTGTTGTTTGTGAGACAAAGGTAGAACATATGCTATTCCGATTTATACCTAAGCTATATTACTGCAAAGTGTCATCAAAATCAGTTCAGTTGTTTAGTGAAGGAGTAATGGGTTTTTAGTCATACACAGATAGATAAGCTTTGTAGAGCCACTTATGCCTCCTAGTATACATAAATATTACTACAGAGTATTTATTTTATTAGTAGTAGACAATACTTTGTCTGCAGGTCTTCCCATGTGGTAATTTTTTGCTCCCTTAGGCGCTAAGAATGCCCTCTCTTAGGGATCTATTGAATAATAGAATGATGGGATTCCCCAAGGAACACACATGAAAAATTAGGCATGTGCAGTCTATCATCATCAAACTTCAGATACAAATTCATACTGGTACTGAAAAGGATTTATAACGTCGACGGCAAAAGCTATATTGATTTTAATCTGTTCCTACACGCAAAATACGTGCCAAGAGTGGAGTTGCGGAAACAGCCCGTGCAATCAAGTAATCTGTATCTAACTTAGTAGAGGTTTGTAGTATGTGAGACTAGTACTCCAAGCAAGAAATAGGGACTTGGCTTGTCTAGGACCCAGAAATGTGGCGAGTTTAGAGTTATCCAAAAGCTCAGCGAATTACGTTTACATTTTGGAAAATACAATGTAGAATAGAGTAATATTGAACGTCTTTACTTTTGGTGATGTCTTTTGCATCGGATTGATGATTAAAATAAAATTACGAATAGAACGCATCTACTCATACAAAACGTTGTAAACAATTTCCACTTACGTCGCGGCAGCATCGGACGCTCGACTTTGCGTCGTATCATCCATTCTGCCAGCTAACTATTTAATTACAGTGATCCGCAACACAACACTTAACTCATCACCTCTATAAGATATAAATTTAAAATCATTTATTGTTTGTTATCAAACTATCGTTCAAAACACAACGGAAAACGACAAATTCAAATTTAGTCTGTGACATTGACAACTGCTTACTTCTTGAGTTTTAGTTTGTAGTGAAATTGGTAACAAGTCTTTTGAGAAAACTAAAACATTACATTACATTGAAAAAGTTACTAAAACTTAAATCAAAATAAGCGTTTGTAGAAAGGTGCTTCATAATGTTATTAAAATTAATGCTGACAAAAATATTTAAAGAATCTTTACGTGAAGGTTATGGTTTTGTTGAAGTAAATGTTTGTTTACACCCAAAAATAACCCTTTAATAATTAATGACAGAAATGCAAAATACAGAATAATAATACAACAACTTACAACACATATACGACGCATAGAATAGTCACAGTTAGTAGTGTAGTGTACACTGAACAAATCTTTAGCCAAATGAGAACATTGCCGTAGTCTTCTACATTCATTGGATTCTGCATCAGATTAAATATTTCATCTACATTGCTTCAATAATTCACTTGAATTTTGATGTTGAATACAACTATATCTTACAAAAATTTTAGTAGCAAATTACATTAGAAACGTGATTTTGTAATTATACCATGATTTTGACAATAAATGTACTATTCTTCTTTATTTCTAACATTTGCACAGATAGCCAGAATAGATGAATGAAGAACTCTTTGGTTTATAGAATATTTTGCTAAGGGGAGACTCATATTCTTACAATAATTCGTGCAATAAAACTATCGAGTAAGCGATAATACGCGATAGCTTTACTCGAAGATAAGTAAAAAGAAACGAGTCGCAGTCTAAACCTTAATTTTACTTGATTTCGAGTTCACAAAGTGGAAAGTGGGAAAACTGAGATAAACACTTATTCCGAAAAAAATTAACCTGTCGCGAGTCATGCATGTGCACAACTTTTTTGACAAAATCTTATCATTTCCAGAATTGAAAGTCCCACAAGCACATTTGGAAATCTACTCCAATCTATAGAAAGTGAAGGCAAGCAGAAGACGAAGCCTCAACTCTCTGAAGCATTCGGGACAACCGTGTCTTGATAGACCTGCCCTGCGGTTTGTAAGGTTTCTTTCTTTTCCTTTTGTAATACCTACATTCTATAATGCAGCGGTGCCTGACGCTACAAATCACAAACAAGCCATATTGTATTGACGCGGCGTCTTCTCTCACTTATACAGTTAGGTCGTAATCATACAGTCCATTTATATTTCTTAATTTAAACCAGTAAAGGATATATTGCTATATTTTAGGTTCTTTCTTTTATTACACATTAAATAACTTTTTATACCCTCACGTATAAACGTAAACATATCATAGGACGAAGAAAATATAATCTTAATATATAAAATCCTTCCGTTACTGACTGACTGACAGACACGCTACAGCCGAAACTATTAGGCGCAGGAAGCTGAAATTTGGCATGTGTGTTCCTTGGGGACCGGAGGAGTGCACTAAGAAGAGATTTCCCGAAATTCCCACGGGATCGGCCAAAATGGGTAAATTAAAAAAAATTGCAAGCGTAGCTCCTGGCGTCCTCTAGTAAAAGATAGACCGTGACCCTTGCCGTTTGAGATTACGTCAGTCTGTTAGTCTCCTGCCGAGTGATGGCTCTCTGATGGAAGGTATAATATCTATTATTTAACAAGAAATATTCCCAGTTTGATTGCTGTGACATACAACCGGCGCCGATGACTAATCGCAGCGGAGACCATTTTCACTGTCAATATTTTTAGATTTAAATCGCAAAAGAAGTAATCAGTTCATTCATTCTCCTAGCGTTATCTCAGTTTCAACCTGGGGTCCGCTTACTAGTCTAACCGGATTTGGCTGAATATTAGCTTATCCACAGAGTGACTGCCTGTCTAACCACCGCAACTCGAAGGGAAAGCTATATTCCATGGTATAGACTAGTGTCAGTTTATTTAGAAGGTACTGACGCCCTATAACGACTGCCAAGATCTTCATGACAGCCGGGACCGACGACGGCTTAACGTGCTCTCCGAGGCACGGCACAAGCTATAATTAACAATTCAATACGCACATAACTCCGAATAGTCATTGGTGCGCGCCGTGGATTCGAACCCGATACCCTCTGCATGTCAGTCTGTTGGTATCTCCACTAGGCTATCACTGCTTAGTAAAAAAGAAGTAATCAGTTGTTATTCTAAAATCAATTAACACAAATTCCCGAGAGGATTGAAGCGACTAGTAGCTCATATCATACGCGTGCATTAGATATGCTCTGCGCTGCGCTTCTATCTGGCAGAATCTGGCTTCGATATAATTATGTGCACCGGTATTTCTTTATTCGCTTGTGGCCGGCCCTTAGGATTTTATTCGAAGGTTTTATTACAGAAGAGTTGAGAAGAGCTAAAAATCTATAATCTCTGCATCTTTCAAGCACACCTTTCAATGTTTCAAGCATAGAGTAAAGTAAAACGGAAACTTTCAAGACTCATTCAAATTCAAAACATCTTTTACTAAATCAACGAAATTCGAAATTTTCTATTACTGGTCATAATTTAAAGTAAAAATATTTATGTAATAACATGAGATCTCCAAAACGAGCTCCAAGTAAAAAGTTGGAGCGATCACGAATAAGTAAGAAAAAATATAAATCAAGAATATTTGGCTTAAAAAACAATACAGT
Source organism: Euclidia mi (assembly GCA_944739405.2). Classification (NCBI taxonomy): domain Eukaryota; kingdom Metazoa; phylum Arthropoda; class Insecta; order Lepidoptera; family Erebidae; genus Euclidia; species Euclidia mi. The sequence continues at coordinate 10,541,667 of OX123209.2, read as the reverse complement.
CACACCATCTGGGGTAAATCTTGATAATTTGAGTGAAATTATTCGTTATAATGTTAGTAAATAATGTACTTATTTATTATTTAGGTATATTCAATCACAATATTATTTATTCCTTTTGACCTATTTAGTAACAATAATTAACTTGATAACATATTTTCCCATGGCTCAAGTCTAACAAAAATATGACACTAGCACAGTTTTTCCACCAGAAACGAATATTCTTCAGTCTTCATACCAAGACTAGACAGTTTCTGTGTCTAGAAGGTTTAGGTGCCCTTTTACCGGCAAGAAAAAAGTAGTTCTTAGTTCTTCGACTATTTATTTCAGAGATCTAAACAGGCAGAGGGCAGAGGTAATTGGAAGGTTGTGCCAAAAGACTCATGTGAAATTTATAAAGCACGTCGAAAACGTCAGCAAGAAGCAGAAGAAGCGACCGATACTATGACCGAATATAGCGACGACAGTCGAGAACAAAGTACTAAAAGAGAACGAAAAAAGCCTATAAAGAAACCACCAAAAAAGAAGAAAAGAGAACGAACAAAGAAATACAGACCGGGTAAAAGGCGATAAATGGTATAAATAACGATCTGCTTCTCTCTTTCAAATGTTTAGTCTCAGATCAAGTAAAATAAGTAAATACAAAAAGCACATGCCAAATTGAGAATAAGGGCTCCTACGCTCTATGCGGTTAGCCAGAATGCGGCCAGCCGTGCGGCTAACTGAAAAAAATGTACTAGAAAAGAAAGACCGGTGTGGTCGGCCGGCAGCCGCATCGTAGTGCGAATAGAAACTACCTTGTCATACAAATTGATTGCGGTCAGCCGCAGGGCTAGCCGCATTCCGGCAGTATAGTACCTAATGTAGATATCTAAAGACTGCGGGTACGTTGTGTTTAGATAGGGGGACGGGGGACTCATGTGGTGACCGTGGTGACGTAGTTACCACATTTCTTTCATGCACAAGTTGTGGTCTACTTAAGTTTCACTCACGTTTCACTCACTAGTGCGCTAGTGCACTCGCACAATACAATTATTTATTATTTAACATTAATTAATGAATGAAACTACCATTATTTGGACATATTCCATTAGATAAAAATACTTGTATAATTCACTCACAGGAAACTTCCCTATTGTGCGATAGCATTGTTTATAACACGTATGTTGTTATTTACAGATGCAGTAAACAATTTATTGCCATCTTGCACGAGAAAGACTGCGTCGTTTGTGTGATTCATGTGGATTTTTAGTATGTGTGAATAAATCTTTGCAAATGTATGCTGCAAGTGTCGATTTTAATCCTTCATAATAATTTAAAAAATAAAATAGATCTTTAATCACAAGGACAAACTTGAAAATGCTCGATGAAAGATTTATCTTATTTTATCTTATAGACTCACGCCTGTATCCTCCAAGCGGTAGGCAGAGGTGTAATATTTTTAGGTCCCACAGGCGAGCCTATTGCAGTCACCGAGTTATGGAATGATGATATTAAATATTTATGACAACTTGAAAGTATTATTTGGTGCATCAAACTTAATTATCGCTCATGAAGGGAACATGTATAAAATAATCGGCTTACTATGTGGAGTTTAGTTTCAATTAAGTTAGTGCGGAGAGTTTCCTAAGCCAAAAATAATAGAACGCTTTGTCGAGTTTCATCAATGTACTTACCTACGTACTCAGATGAAGTAAAAAGAAGTTCTTGTTAGTTCGTCTGAGCCTACGTAAGTAAAGATAGGTACACTTGCGCTTAAAAAACAATCATGTATCACTTGCTTAAAAATATCGCAATTTATTAAAATCACCTATAATAAAATGTATAAAATATATTTTAATTATGTTTCAGAGTAGTTTACGCAAATAGGTTCCTATTATACATAGCATCGGCGAGTTAAAATAAGCCACGAAACAACTTTAGTATGTAATGATTAGACGCAGAAACGAAACGTTATAATGTCATATGACTTATGTCGTCAGTGCTACCAACCTAATCAGCTAGTCCACCATTTTCTGCATCTGATGTTTGTTTGAGAATAAATAATTTAGAAATAAATCTAAATAAAGTCTCAACATGGGTGCCTCCTTCGTTCCCATTACTGTTTTCACCATCCTGTGGGGTATTGTGGGTATAGTGTGCCCGTTCTTCGCCCCTAAAGGACCAAACAGAGGGTAAGTTGTCAAACCTTCTACCGAAGTGGTTAGGTATTGCATTTTACAAGGTCTAAAACTCGTATTTGTTGGTCATTTCAGAATCATCCAAGTGGTTTTGATGCTAACTGCCGCTACGTGCTGGTTATTGTGAGTATAACTTATTTTTTTATGAATATGAGTCACACTGTCCAAGGCGTATATTATGGTTCAGTTTACGTATTTCCATAAGGTTTTTACGGTTCAAGCATGCTAGAACATACCCAGAATGCTATATTTTACTTTAGCAGCCACAATCTTTTATATCTGTTGGTACCTTTATTCCTGGACCAGTCATGTGAGTTTATAGGTCAACAATTTAGAAAGATATGTCAGTTCTTGCATCCACCTACTTTAACAATAGCTATTCAATATTTGCAAGGCAGAAAATGTAATCATTATAATATCTTTGCTGCTTTTATTTATTTGAATTTAAGGTAAACTTGTTGTCTTCTATGTATAACTTCTTGTACTTAGTGCGCTTAATATTGAACTCTGCCTTATGAATCCTATATTGTGCTTAACTTTTACCCAACACTGTTATCAGATTTTGTTATATATAACATACATTTTAATAGCTGTTTAAGTGGTTGCCAGCCATTTTCTATACTGGGAGGTCTCTTGAGCAAACTCTTTTGACCATTTTATGTCTAAAGAGGTTGATAAAACCTTTTTCTAACCCAGGATATCCTTGCTCAGTATTTGCTTTTCATTTTTCTAGTTTTAAAATGTATGAAATACAAATTTCTTATATTTTAAATATGAGTTCTAACATTGTAAATATTATGCAGATTCAATCCCATATTTTGTTTAGACTCTTTTATTATAATCTAATTACAGAAGCATTTTTCAAATTCTGTTTGAATATTAGATTTTAATAACATGCTTTGGATATAATTACATTATTCTGATATCAGGCCATTAGTAATTAGTTCCTAATTATATTTCATTACTTAATTTATTTATTTAACACAAGAACATCAAAGTATTGTCACATTGCATCTTTATCAAAAAAGAACAAGAAAGCAAAGCTATATACCAGAGGTGGCCAACTTGATGAAAGCTAAGATTTATTTTTCAGAGGCGAAGCCATGTAGGATCTACCAATTTCATATTTCTTTCAACTTCAAATTAAACTGTATAGATACTTACATATTATTAATTTCATAATTGTCTTGCCACAATCAACTCTACTTATAGACACAATCAACCGGTTGGCCATCCCTGGTATATACCATTTGTAATGATCAATGATCTGAGTAGGTAGATTGATTTTTGGTACTTGTATCATAAATAACCACTGAAAGAAGAACATGGATAAGCCATTTTTCCGAAAAGTAATTCCGGTATTTCTGGATTCAATTAAATATTGTTAATGTTGGTAGTAATATTATGACTACTCAATTCAAAATTTAAAGGAAGGTATCAAAACAAAATAATTCGATATTTACTTATCTGTTGAATAATAAAAAACCAATCGAATTCCGATCGAAGCATTAATATTTTTTATTTTTAGCCTTTATATGGCCACAACTTTTTATAAATTGTTGCACTTTTACAAATTTCAATATTTTCATAGTGGTCATAGTAGTTTACAAGAGTAGAATAAATAAAAAGAGTAAAGATCAACATTGTTTATTGTTAAATATGTACATATTACATATTCTTTCCCCGAGTGTCAGACTCTTACCACCTTATTACAAAACATGGACTAAAAATAAATCGCGGTTTACTCCTAAGTTTTACTGCGTAAAATTGATCATGCGAGCACAATTAACACTTTTTTGTAAAACTATTGCCACTAAAATTCGTTCTAACAAAAGACAAATTAAAATAAGTAACTATCTTCGTCAAAAAGTCCTTTTAAAAATTCTCCATCGATACCTAAACCTGGTTTTATATTTAAACCATGTTTTGTAATAAGGCCCTAACTGACTAAAACCCACCCGTGTTCCATCAAGTGACCTTTGCGATCCAGGGCCGCGGTAACTCTTCGTAAATTCCGCAACCCTGGCAGAATACAAATCCTACCTAAGTTCCGTTTTTTTTTTAATAATCATCCATTTCCAGAGGAATGTCCATATTAATATATACGTTTCGGATCAATGACGTCATTTTAATCTACCTACTCCGATCACTGGTAATGATGCATCCATACCCTAGTTATTTATTTTGGACAAGATTTAGAAACATGGCAACATTAATTAAATTTTAGCAACAATATGTGGAGTTATCTCAAGTTAAAGTTAAAAAATATTGGAATTTTAATGAAGGTTTTTTCAACAGTTACAGTTACACCTTCATTCAAAATCCGAAATTTTCCAGAATCTAGTTCCAGAAACACATTTAAAAATTAGACATATCCATACTTTTGACAATGTTAGTGTAGGGACACATTAATACTAGTGTACCTAATTACCTAATGTACGATTGCGTGATGTATGTGTGTAATGTAAGGTGATGTATGTGTGAGGTAGAGACGGCTGCGTCCGTCGCCTAAGATATTTAGTATGAAATACACGGAGTTACGGGCAATACGTATTTTATTTCTACTCACTACACATTACCTAAAGTGGTGACCCCGTTGAACATTTTAGTTGTGCATTATAATAAATATTGATATTTCGGACAATGAATCCCCAAAGTGCATATTTACCGGCGAAACCACAGGAAACAAAAAGTGAAAAATGTGCGTCGGATGACACAGCCTTGGCTAGTATCACGGTCTCTTCTCGTATCCCGGAATTTTGGGCGGACCAACCGCGGCTATGGTTCGTCCAATTCGAGGCCGCCGTGGCGAGTCAAAAACTAAGTGATGCATCTAAGCAAAACTTAGTGGTTACCAAGCTCAATAAAACCGCCATCCAACAGGTTAGTGACCTTCTGTTGTCCCCACCTGATAGTCAAAAATATGATTCGCTCAAGGAGCGTTTACTACAGGTTTTTGAGGAATCAGAGACAAGGCAGTTTCAGAAGCTTTTGGGAGAAATGGAATTGGGAAGCCAGAAACCTTCTCAATTGTTACGTAGAATGAGAGAGCTCGCTCGAGGTAAGATTCCAGATCCAACGCTACAAATTATGTGGAACAGTCATCTCCCATCGCCAGTGCAGGCTGTTTTAGCGGTGACTGAAGTAAAAGACCTTGAGAACCTTGCTATTGTGGCAGACAAGGTAATGGAGGCTTCGAGACCAACTTCGGAAGTTGCGGAGATAGCTGCCCATACAACCCGCGCGGACGTTAGCACGAGAGAACTGATGGAGATGATGCAGAAGCTAAGCACCGAAGTAGCTGAATTACGGCGTTCCCGATATCCCCAGAAGGGAGGAGATAGAGGAAGGCAATATGACCGTTCAAGGTCACGACCTAGAGATTCTAGCAGGAGCCGTAAACACCCAGAGTGGTTATGTTTTTACCACCACCGGTACGGAGTCAAAGCTGCAAAATGCATTAAGCCCTGCAATTGGAATAAGGCGAAGCCTACACCGCAAGCGGAAAACTAGACGCGATACAACCTAGGGCGGTGGATTGTGTCGGTGCGCCTAATTACCGCCTATGTGTGACGGACAAGAAAACCGGTCTTCGTTTTCTAATAGATACGGGCGCGGATGTGTCGGTTATCCCAGTGTCGAAAGAGTGCGTTACGAAAAATACCGCGAGTGATAGCTATAAAGTGTACGCGGCAAACGGCACGGAGATTAAAACTTACGGCACACGTACTTTAGTTTTAGACTTAAATTTAAGGAGAGCGTTTAGATGGACGTTTATTGTAGCAGCCGTCAAACAACCGATAATTGGTGCCGATTTTTTAGGCCATTATCGTTTGTTAGTTGACTTGAGCTCGCGGAAATTGAGAGACGAAATAACTCGTCTAAACGTTCTCACTTCAGTTGTTAATGATTGTTTATATGAATCGTCAATTAAAACCTTAGATTGCAATAACGAGTGGCATGAATTGTTACGTAAATATCCGGAGGTGACCAAACCGGTATCGTACCGGGACCCACCTAAGCATACGGTATATCATGTGATCGAGACGTCGGGACCACCGGTTTACGCGAAGGCGAGACCCTTGCCACCGGATAGATTCGTTAAGGTGAAAGAGGAATTTCGGAGAATGACCGAAATGGGTATCTGTCGACCGTCTATGAGTGCGTGGGCAAGCCCTTTGCACGTAGTACCGAAAAAAAACGGTGAACTTTGGCCTTGTGGCGATTATAGACGGTTGAACGCGATAACCAAGCCGGATCGGTATCCAATTCCTCGGATTCACGATTTTAAATATTTATTAGCGGGTAAAAAATGTTTTTTTAGTAAATTAGATCTCAACCGTTCGTACCATTTTATTCCAGTGGCCCCGGACGACATAGAGAAAACGGCAATTATAACGCCTTTTGGCTTGTTCGAATTTCCAAGAATGACGTTCGGATTACGTAACGCAGCCCAATCGTTCCAAAGATTTATGGATACGGTGGTGCTGCGCGATTTAGACTTTCTGTTTAATTATATCGATGACGTCATCATTGTGAGCGAAACAGCCGAACAGCATAAAAAGCATTTAAATGCCGTTTTCCAAAGATTCGACAAATATGGTGTTACTATAAATATTTCTAAGTGTGTATTCGGTCAATCTAAGCTTGAGTTTTTAGGTTTTGAGGTATCGACGGACGGAGTTCGCCCGCTTGACGACAAGGTCCAAGCTGTGTTAAATTTTCCGAGGCCGCACACCGTCGAGCAATTGCGACGCTTTTTAGGTATGATAAACTTCTATAGATCTCATATTCCTAGGGCTGTAGAATTTCAATCAATACTTAATGGATATTTGCATAACACCAAGAAGCATGATAAAACTATTATTGAGTGGACTGATAAGGCCGACGAGGCATTTAAGAAATGTAAGGAGAGCTTGCAAAGCGCCGCTACATTATCTTATCCTTTACCTAATACTAAATTAGCGCTGATGACAGATGCTTCGAACACTAGTGTTGGTGCAGTCTTGCAACAATATACAAATAATAACTGGCAGCCACTCGGTTATTTCTCGAAGAAATTAACGCAAACAGAAACTAAATATTCGACATACGACAGGGAACTCTTGGCAGTATTTATGGCCATCAAGCATTTTAAAAATCTGTTGGAAGGTCGCGAATTAACTGTGTATACAGATCATAAACCCCTTATTTATTCTTTTACAAAAGGTACTAATGATAAAGAAAGTCCCAGAAGGATTAGGCAACTTTCTTATATTAGTGAATTTACCACTGATATACAATATGTCAGTGGTAAGCATAATGTCGTCGCCGATGCGCTCTCACGCGTCGAGACGATACATTGTCCCACGACTATAGATTACGCCGAGGTAGCTAAACTACAGTCAAGTGATACTTACCTACAGCAGGCATTACAAACATCGGCTAGCAACTGCAACTTGCAATTTAAGCAGGTTTGTTTGCCTGATTGTAATACCTCTATTTATTGCGAAACATCAACGCAAAATGTAAGACCTTATTTACCGGAACCATTCAGAAAATTAGCTTTTTATTCTGTCCATAATCTCAGTCATCCCGGCATCAAAGTTAGTAAGAAATTAATCAAACAAAAATTCTTTTGGCCAGACATGGATAGGGACATTACACATTGGGCGAGATCATGCGTCCAATGTCAAAAAGTAAAAATCACAAGGCATACGCTATCAGGCTCAGGCGAATATGAGAGGGCTGATAAGTTTTCACACGTTCACATAGATATAGTAGGCCCCCTTAGCACAACGGCAGATGGCTATAGATACTGTGTAACTATGATAGATCGTTTTAGTGGTTGACCGGAGATTTTTCCAGTGCAGAATATTACGGCAGAGACTGTAGCAAGAGTGGTGTTCGAAGGATGGATATCCCGTTTTGGATGCCCTGTTAAGCTAACGAGCGACCAGGGCAGACAATTTGAAAGTGATGTTTTTCAGCAACTAATGAAGTATTTAGGTATTGAAAAAATGCGCACGACACCTTATCATCCGCAAAGCAACGGCATGATAGAACGTTGGCATAGAGCACTAAAAGTGGCTCTTATGGCACGTCTTAATTGCAACAGTTCATGGATCGACGAATTACCATCTGTGTTGTTAGGCTTACGCGCCGCTGCTAGAAGCGACAGTGGCGTGAGCGCAGCTGAGTTAACGTACGGAAAGACAATTAGGTTACCGGGTGATTTTTATGACAACAGTAGATTAGGTGTGTCGGACTCGGAATATTTGCAAAAGCTAAGAGACGCCATTAATCAGTTAAAACCTAGACCACCAAGCCACAGTAATACACGTTCGTTATTTATACCAAGCGAATTGACTACTTGCAAAAGTGTTTTCGTTAGGAACGATATATTACGTAAATCTCTGCAACCTCCTTATGATGGCCCGTACAGCGTCATAAGCAGGAGAGGAAAGGCTTTCGTAATAAAAATAGGCGATAAGGAAACGACTATTTCGATAGATAGGCTTAAACCTGCCTATATAATCGACGAAGAGTCGTCAACAGATTGTGATAGTAGTAGTAATAGTTCTAATAATTTTTATGATAACAATAGATATAGTTTTTCGCCTGATAGTACAGACACTTCTTGCAAAGTTTTATGTCCGAGAACATCGCGCAGTGGCCGTGTTATCAAGCGTCCAATACGTTTTGCTTCGTAAACACTTTTGCAGGTGTCGTCACGAGTATCTATGTGTAATTGAATCTATGAGTATTGTTATTGTATAAGCGTACCTAAATGAATTGCGTAATTTAAAGTAGATATAATACGACTTTGAGTCGTAATCTTATTTACATTAAGTATAATTACTAATAATAAGTAAAACTAAGTAGGTTGTAAATGTACATTATAATAAATATTAAAATATAGAATACGATTATATTGCACTTCATTATTTTGCGTATTGACGCATTTTTAGCAATTGAGCATTGCGAAATGTAATAAACATAATTATGTATTAAGTTAAATACGACTACCATGTCGTTTAGTTTATATTAAGACTTTTAATACATCGGTAACACTGAACACTAGTCGATAACATGGGCGGTACATCCAGCAAAGACCAAGTTATTGCGCAGGCGACCGTGAACAACTCTATGATAACACAGAAGCTGGACACGATGCACTGGATTATCGTCGCAATAGTTATCCTCATCGGTCTCGCAGCCGGATACATGACATGGCGACATTGCAAAGGTTCGGCGAAAGGATGGGTGCGCAGGCAAGTGTTCGCGAGTAACGCCACGCTGGCTAGCGTGCAGGCGGTCCCTCGTCAGCAAGCGCCAACGCCACAGTACGCGTCATAGATCGGCGCCACATTCCACGTCTATCGACCAGTGTTACGTGTCGGTGTCAGTGATGATAAATAGGATTAAGATTCATGTAGTTATACTGGGGTAAATAAATATATATTTTTTCTTTTGTAAAGGGGGGAGTACTGTAGGGACACATTAATACTAGTGTACCTAATTACCTAATGTACGATTGCGTGATGTATGTGTGTAATGTAAGGTGATGTATGTGTGAGGTAGAGACGGCTGCGTCCGTCGCCTAAGATATTTAGTATGAAATACACGGAGTTACGGGCAATACGTATTTTATTTCTACTCACTACACATTACCTAAAGTTAGCTCCCTGATTCCGATATATGGTTATAAAACATGGTCCTCATAGCATTCTAAAACTTTGTCAGCAAAAAGTAACTGGGCACCACTACCATGCTAACAGTATTAACTACAATAATACCTACCTTACCTAATTATTGTAATAATAATATCCTTTATAACAAAGTGCAATTTAACTGGAAATCATACTTCTGAAATAAAATAAAATAAAAATTGCTGAATCTCTTGCTAAGCAGAAATCTCGAGAGAGAATTCTTTTTTTATAATATTCCTTGAAGTACGAGGATTGGGTTAGGTTCTTACAGAGTGAAAAAAAAACTGTTAGGCTGTAGGAAGCTCGCCGGGTCAGCTAGTTACATATAAAATCATGAAATGTCTATTGGTTTGGTATGACTTATGGCTTAATAATAGTTTTTTTACCACATCCACACAACACTGTCTAGTCCTAAACAAAGCTAAGCTTGTACCATGGGTAAATGATGAGTAATGGATCAATCTACATATTATACATAGAAATACCCAGACCAAGACAAACATCCTCTGACTGCCTCGTTGGTATCGCGGCATAAATGTGCGCGTGGGATTGGGAGGTCTCGGGTTCGATTCCCGGGTCGGGCAAAGTGTTATTGGGTTTTTCCGTTAGGAAATTCTCAGTAGCGGCTCGGAGTCTGGTAATCTGCCCGGTACGGCAATAGGCTCGCCCCCTATTACGTGGGACCTAAAAATTCATGGCGAAATGGTGGTGTTATATCACACCTCTGCCTACCCCTTCGGGGATACAGGCGTGAGTCTATAAAAAAAAATTCAAAAAAAAAAAGACAAACATCCATGTTCACACACACAAAAGCTTTTGACAATATTCACTAATTCCAAATATTTCTATGAGAGTTGCCAATTGAAATAATATAATTAATGCATTATTTATTAATATTTTCCAGCTGGCTGTGCGCGTACATGGCACAAATGAACCCGCTCATCGGGCCCAGACTTGACAACGAGACCCTCATCTGGATCTCACGCACTTGGGTAACTTATTTATCTTAATACTTGTTGTTTTCTGCACCCGATTTATTTAGAGACTAGAGGACGCCAGCAGCTACGCCTGCATTTTTTTTCAATTTACCCGTTTTGGCTGATCCCGTGGGAATTTCGGGAAATCCCTTCTTAGTGCACCCCTACGGTCCCCAAGGAACATACATGGCAAATTTCAGCTTCGTGCGCCCAATAGTTTCGGCTGTAGCGTGTCTGTCAGTCAGTCAGTAACGCAAGGATTTTATATATTAAGATATTAAGTGCTACTGTTCTGTTCCCGTGGCTCGTAGCGGGATGCTCTTTAGTCCATAGCTTTCCTCGATAAATGGGCTATCCAACACAATTATAATTAACCAAATTGGACTAGTAGTTTCTGAGATTAGTGCATTCCATTCAAACAAACAAACTCTTCAGCTTTATTATATTATATACTATATAAGCCCACGTTATTTAAGGCTACTGCTCCGCTCCCGTGGCTCATAGCGTGATGTTATTTAGCCTATAGCCTTCCTCGATAAATGGGCTATCTAACACTGAAAGAATTTTCAAACGGACCAGTAGTTCCTGAGATTAGCGCATCCAACTAAACAACCTTTTCAGTTTCTATATATTTACTATATATTTAGTTGTTTTCTGGGTTTTATCCCCGTTATTTTCGGTTTACAGCGCCACCTACCGGTTTAAATTATAACCTTGTAGCCTTACAAAATAGGGCCTAAGCCCAGTAGTAGCCATACAGTAAGCCCTTGACGACCCGGTGGCTCAGGTGAGTCCAAACTCTGAGTATGGGCCTCTTCTCACTATGGAAAAGATCAGGCCATAGTCCACCATGCCAGTTTAGTGTTAGTTGCCAGAATTATCCTATACAAATATTAGGACTTAGGAGATTCGTATACCTTTGTAGCTCTTAGCTTAATATATTAGTACTAAAGGATGCCCGCACATTTTTTGATTTAAGCGTTTCTACCCGACTCCTTTAGAATTTTCGCAAATAATTTTTTAGTGCAATTAGTGCACCCCTGCGATCCCAAGGAACATGACGTGTACAATCAAACAAGTCGACGCTGGACCAATTTGAAAAATATCCCCTGGCTCGCTCATAGAGTCTAGGCACACTAGAAACTGGTTTGGTACACGAGTGTCAATGTGCGTGTAAAGTAGCACTGGAAGCGACGATGTCTTGCTGAGCGATTCTCGCCCTTATGGTGGTCTAGCGGGAAGTTGTTCGACTGTACAAGTGTACATGCCATATTTCAGCTTCTCGCGCCCTATATTGGCTGTGCATTGTCAGTCAGTCAGTCAGTAACGGCATTTTTTATACAGATACCTTGATCTGACCTTGCGTCGTAAAGGTTCACCTTGATAGCTTCCGCACCTTTAAACTGAATGCTGGGACAGTTTTTATTTGTTAAGGAGAACTTCCGTACCATTTCCTTGTGGAGGAATATGGTGCTCCTCCAACTAGAGCATACACGAAAAGATGAAAGAGAAAGAAATGACAAAAAAATAACAACAATGACTGAGTTTATTTCGGCTTTAAGTCATTTAGCCAAGAAAAGCTGGTTTCGTCTAGAATAGGGTTTTGACTTGTAGTGTGTGTGAAGTGTTTTAAACAACCAAAATGCAGAAATAAAGTCTTTGTCTTTAGAGGGGAGCTCTGAGGAGGCTTGGTGGTCGTGCCTGGTGGATTGCAGTCCGACGGAAGTACTTTAGAACTTGTATTTAAAGTTTGACTGCCTCTGTGGTCCTGTGATTTAAGAAAATCTCCTGTTAATAAACATGATGACATATTAATACAACATGTTGGTTGTTTTCAACACCTCACAAGTGAAAACCCTATTCTAAACGAAGCCGGCCTTTTCTAAGTAAATGACCTCTTGAGATGAAAAACCGAAACAAACTCTTGAGTCTAGTTTTTTCCCTGTCATTTCATTCTCTTTGTTCTTTTACTATTCTTTTAAAGTTCAGACAATAAGGTTGATTATGCCTGTACAATGCAAGATATAGACGCTTATAACTGACTCAGCCCGCGATGATATTAAAATAAAGCACGCAAAGATAAATCTTCTAACGGTCGCGTACGATCTCTGAGACCGCACTGATGTTATTGATGTCAATGAGCAGGTAATGGCGGTCGTACTTTCATTTTAACCAAAAGGGGCAAGGCTTCTGTACTTTGATGACAGTAATGTATGTCATTATCACATTTATGTTCTTCATAATTTGAGCAAAATATTATATTTGGGTGTCTTCAAGACGCGAGTGAATAGGCATCTTCTAAGTAAGCGTGCTACATCCTAGATCGCATCAGTGCTTACCATCAGGCATGATAGTGGTCAAACGCGAACCTATATAAACTAAAAAAAGATAAAATAAAATATTTTTGAAGTGAATGCTAATTATAGGACTCGATCAGGTAATGTTCGTTACCTTACCTTTGTGTATTGTTAATTTTGGTCCCATTTCTTTTTACTCTTCTGTGTAAAGAAAATTAATGTCTCGATCCGGCTCGAAGGACCATGTCTGGGTCTCGATAGCAAACTCTACTGATGAACTTTACTTACGAACAGTTTATAAGTGAACTGGTAATTAGTAATTTTAATCGGACAAATTGACTAACAATGTTGTCATGGGTGAATACGCTGCCGGAGTGCCCAGTATCCACGTGTTGTCTCGATCAGTCGTCACCTCCTACACCGAGGCTTCCCTTAGCAGCGAGAATGAGCAACGTCTTAGATCTCGCGGTTGCATCCTTCTCGGTGTCCTGGAAGTCTTACTTTTACTTATTTAACTTTATGCACAAACTAGATGTACAAGGGTGGTCATTGGTCAAGAAAGTCTTGAATGCAACCAATCTACTTGACCCTAGTTAAACTAGAAAGGAAACCCTTTCCAATTTTACCAGATTCGACAGAATATACTTATCCACAGAACTCTTGAATGATATCTGAATACTCTATTATTGCGTAACTAAGATAACTATTTTATGCTGTAATATATCTTCAAAACAATCTACTTACACTATATTTATCATGCAATATCTCTAGAGGTTAATATTTCACCTCACGTGCACCCAGTTTGAAAATATTTATCGTGAATGGTTTTGCTTACCGCTTGTTCACAATATGACAATTAGTCTATTTTCTCGGTACGTTTAAATGTGAAGTCTATAGATACATATTTATCAATACTTAATAAGTATATAAAGCTGACGAATTTGTTTGTTTGTTTGCTTGAACGCGCTAATTTCAGGAACTACTGGTCCGAAAAATTCGTTCAGTGTTAGGTAGCCCGTTTATCGCGGAAGGGTAGGCTATAGGCTATAGCTTTCCTCCGTTATTTATAACATATGTTATATATAACATCACGCCATGAGCCACAGGAGCGGAGCAGTAGCCTTAAATAACGCGGGTGTAACCGCGGGCTCAACTAGTTATTTTAATATAATTATAAAGCTGAAAAGTTTGTTTGTTTGTTTACTTGAACACGCTAATCTCAGGAACGACTGGTCCGATTTGAAAAATTATTTTAGTGTCATATAGCCTATTTATCGATTAAACGATTTTTCACTAAATAGACAGGTAGTGTGATTTTATGAGGTTTATATGTAAACATAATTCATGCAGGCGGAACCGTGGACGAAGTTTACTTTGATATAAAACCATTGTCCTCATCCTCCTAACGTAATCCCAGTTTCAACATGGGGTCCGCTAACTAGTCTAACCGGATTTGACTGAATATTAGCTTTTCTACTGCCTGCCTGTCTGACCGCCGCAACCGGAAGAGAAAGCGATATTTCATGGTTTAGATTAGTGTCAGTTTATTCATAGGTACTGACTCGCTATAGCAACTGTCAAAGATCTTCATGACAGCCGGGACCGACGGCTTAACTGGATCTCCGAAGCACGGCGCAAACGATAATTTACAATACAATACACACGTAACTCCGAAAAGTCATTGGTGCGCGCCGTGGATTCGAACCCGATACCCTCTGCATGGCAGTCTGTTGGTATCTATCTCCACTAGGCTATCGCTGCTACTTGGTATACTTAAAATGTTTTTTTTTGTTTACAGGGCAACAAACCGGCTCACGGAGTCTAGGCCTAAGTGTTGAAGTTGTAAATGTATCGAATGTGTTATAAACGCTATTTAAATGTTAATTCCAACTATTTATCAACACCTCTCCATTAAATATAATTTAAGTAAAAGGTATTTTTGACAGTGCTGCCAACATTACAAACAGTTACAAGTAAAAAGTATTGTTATTTTATTTCAAGTGTTGTAACCTCTTTGGATGTTAACCTCGCTAAGACAATGCGAGTCTGTGGGCCTGTTGTCTATGGTAAAATAAATATTTGTTTTTGGTTGGTTATTAAACTCACCTGAATAATAAAATCGTGTTTATCATTCCAATGAATACTGTTTGAGTAATTCTGTCATTTGTGTATAAATTCTCTATTATATTGTAGATAATAAATTTATTTCAGTTAATATTTGTGTTTTAATTATCGGTCTATCAATGCTGCAGTTCAATCTCATTTACATACTCGTTATTCTCTTGAAATGTCTTGATTATAACCTGAAACGAGCGAAACTGACTTGGTGAAAGTTGGTGCTGTCTCTTTCCAAAATTCTGAAGAATCATTGAACAAAATGAGACAACATTCTACTAGATTTGTCTCTTTTAAGAAAATGGAAAATTTCGTAAAGATGTCATTTTCATGGCAGCATTTGTATAATTTGTATAAAATCATCATCATCATCTTAGCTTTATCCCAGTTTCAATCCGGGGTCAGCTTACTAGTCTAACCGGATTTGACTGGAAATTAGCTTTTCCACGGAGCGACTGCCTGTCTGACCTCTGCAACCCGAACGGATAGTGATATTCCATGGTTTAGACCAGTGTCAGTTTATTTACTGACGCCCTGTAACGATTGTCAAAGATCTTCATGACAACCGGGACCGACGGATTAACGTGCTCTCCGAGGCACGGGACAAGCGATAATTAACAATTCAATACGCACATAACTGCAAAAAGTCATTGGTTAGGATTCGAACCCGATACCCTCTGCATGGGAGTCTGTTAGTAACTCTACTAGGCTATCGCTACCTTTATAATTTGTATAAAATCATCGATAGATTAAATATTGGGAACGGCCATTAGACCATGTATCAAACACTACCAAACTCCTCAAAGTATAAACCTAGGTAAACTAAAAACGCATTATAACTTATTGTGATTGTAACATAGGCATAGTGTATTGGCGATGCAAAGATTATCCGCGCGCCTCTAGCGGCCACCTTAATTACCACTATAACCTCGAAGCAAAGATGTATTGAAATCTGTCAAAAGTGTCGTACCCGGACAACTTCCAAATTCGACGCTAGAGTCGCTAGTTATAATCTTAGCATCGCCAATTCAGGGCAAGCATTTTTTGGTTAGCCATCACTTCCATATGACTCTAGCTTCTTAATAATTAGCTCGTTAAAAATGCTCGGTAGTAGACTAATATTATATAACTAGACCTATTTTACATAAGGTACTGATTATCAAAGATCGCAATCAGGGAGCTAACATTGTCAAAAGTATGGACATGCCTAATTTTTTAATGTGTTTCCGGAACTAGATACTGGAAAATTTCGGATTTTTAATGAAGGTGTTTTAAACTGTTGAAAAAACCTTCATTAAAAATCCAACATTTTCTGGAATCTTGTTGAGAAAACACATTAATAAATTAGGCGTATCCATACTTTTGACAATGTTAGCTCCCTTAATTCCGATCCTTGCTGATTATATATTCTGTGTTTACATATATCTTTCGTATTGTAGAGTATTTAGGTAAAACTAACGATAGCTAATTTTCGCAAAAAAAATCTGTTACGTCACTTATGGCCATTTTCAATATTCGATCCATACATGGATTTTAAGATTCTTGTTTGACATATTTTGTATGGAGCTTATGTCAAAAACGAATCTAAAATCTACAGATCTATCTATAGATCGAATATTGAATTCCGTAGTTAGTACCTATGGCAAGCGACGGCATGCGATCTGTAATAATAAGTTAGTCTAGTGCGAGTTTTCATCGAGTTGCAGTGGTTTCCCTACGGTACGGTACTTACTGTATTTTTTAAAAGCGACCCCTAGCGAATAGTAACTGTCAGTCGAGACACTCGAGACCGCGAAGTTCTCGTCGACATTCGACAAACGAATCGCACCGCATTAAAAACTCGCACTAGACTCTGATCTCATTATTTTATTCCAGATTGTAGGATACAATGATAGCCTAGTGGAGATACCAACAGACTGCCATGCAGCCCTCTGCAGGGTATAGGGTATCGAATTCGAATCCACGGCGCGCACCACTGACTTTAGAATGTAAGTGCGTACCTATTGAATTGTTAATAATCGCTTGCCCCGTGCCTCTGAGAGCACGGTAAGCCGTCGCGTCGGTCCCGGCCCGGCTGTCATGAAGATCTTTGACAATCGTTATAGGGAGTCAGTACCTCCGAATAAACTGACACTAGTCTAAACACGTAAAACAAGTGGATTACCAAATATTAAGTGAAATATCCGGTTAGACTAGCAAGCAGACCCCGGGTTGAAACTAGGCTAACGCTTGAAGGATGATGATCTAAAAAGGTAAAAACAAAACTCATAAAGGATCACTTTGCTGTCCGTCTATCTGTCTGTCAAAGCCCTTTATTTCAGGAACGCGTGGTGATTTGAAAATAAAAATTAAACTTTAAAATCTACATTCTAAAAGATACGGCCGCTTATGCCGCAAAAACGCATACCTCGACACTCTCAAGGAAATCCAAATTGATAGGATATTTTCCGTTGACCTAGAACTATAAAATTTGGCAAGTAACGTCGTTCTACATATACGGTAAGTATGTACATAGTACATGTGTAAGAAAAACTGAAATCTGTACATCATCAGCCCTGTAGGTACATAATAATTCGTCCCGCTGCTGGGCGCAGGCCTCTTCTCACCATGAGAAGGGTGAGGCCATAGTCCACCACGCTGGCCAAGTGCGGGTTGGCAGACACACATGCCCTTCGAGAACATTATGGAGAACTCTCAGATATGCAGGTTTCTTCACGATGTTTTTCTTCACCGTTTAGCAAACGATAATAATTAACAATATAATACGGACATAACTTCGACAGTCATTGGTGCCTGTCGTGAACGTTCCCGATGCATGGGAACAGCCATACATCATGCTTTGATTATAAACTTGATACCATGTAAGTCCCTAATGCTAGCCTAAAATAGCCTCTTAACGGTGATTTCTCACATACTTTTCATCGCTATTAAAAATAGATACCTATGGAATTTTGAAGTTGTTGCTATCGACCAAAGACTCGAATCCGGTCTAAGTAGTTCCTTTTCAAACTACTCAGTTTAAAAAATAATTAAATCGCCATTTAGGTATTTGAACAATGAAATAAAGTAACCTAAGGCTAATTTCTACTTAGTTTACCTAGTGCAAGTGCAGGTGAGGAATGCATGTGTGTGATGATTAGCACTATACATGTGTGGATAGCCCTGTATTTTTGAGCGGTTCATTCACTAATCACGTGCACTCGCACTAATCACAGTGGAAATTGGCCTTTTTAAAGTTACTTAGTTGCGTTCTAAAAAAATGCTGGTTCTTAGTTATGAGACGAAGGCGAGTTATTTCCTGAAACATTTATTTAAAATAGGAAGTACATTCCTTAATGTCGGTAGTTGGAACGATTTTAAAGTTGGCACTTCAATCGGTGGCAAGCAAGACCTTGCTACTCGTGCATGTTTAATTCGATTATCGTAGGAAGTTTAATTTGATGAAACGTTGAAAAGACGACTCCCGAAATACATTAGCTACCTATGCGACAAGAGGTCAGCAGGGGAGTAAGATTAAATCCGTTAGCAATTATCACCGGTATGATGACGTTTATAATGGGACTCCATGACTGGCTTAAGATCAGGCGGCATAGAGTTTTAGAGGCGATATTCTGATAGGCAAAAAAAGGCGTAGTTTGTAAACCGCTGCCACGCCCTTCGAACGAGTGTTGTGGGATCGATCTGCACACGAGACTACACTTTATGTTGTTCACAAAGGCCAACTCAGCACTAGATACTAGACACTACAACCAGGACCAGGGCGTCTAGTCCGAGTGTTGCACGCGATCGTCGTGGTGACTAGCGACTTGTCGATAGGAACAATTTCCATACATTTTTTATAAACTCCTAGCAAATACCATTTGAGACCGCCAGAGGGTGCATTTAGAAAATGTATGGAAACTGTTTCCGTAGATAAGTCACTGTCACCGTTACAATAGAGTGCAAAATCCAAGGAGCATAAAATAATTGCTCCTTGGCAAAATCGGACTAGATGCCCAGGTATACGCAGCCACGGTAATGCTAACTAGAAAATATTCGTAGTAGGTGTACAAAATTGTTATAATTTATTTTGACATGCCAATGGCACTAGCTGGTCAATGGCCCTAGCTGCTAAACGGAGGTCGTGAGTTCGGTTCCCATCCAGGAAAATGTATGTCTGTTGAGCCCGATGATCGTTTGTTTACCATAGTACCTATACACTTTTTATAATTAGAGATCAGTTGACCGATGGTCTGTTCTACAAGTTTTTATTACAGTTACATTACAGTTACCTAAGTGTTACTACAACTAGACATCGCCTTAGAATAAGACACCGAAAACCTAAAAAAATACCTTCTCAGGAAACCGCAGAAAATGTGTTTGGTAGTTTTTAGGCTTATTGCGTGCATACAGACCATTTTAAGCCCAAAGTGAAGACATCAGTCATTTTCTCCATTAGATTTTTACCACGGTATCACAAAGTAGCTTTTGACATTCCTCATCATATCTATACTTACTCGCAATGACACATCAAAACACGCGAAAATTTAGTTAGAACGGTTAAACATCTAAGGCCAAGGAAATCATTTTAATGGGTTGGTCTATTAATAAATTGTACACTTGTGCAACAGGGAACTATGGTATGGCATTATACATAGGTATAGGCTTAGACATACGTACATAAATTCCGACATGGAAATTCAAGGGGATTAGTACGAGCTTATGGGTACCTCTATTCGAACGGTGTTCGGGTGGACTTTGCTTCAGAATAGAGAGCGTAGACATAGGTATAAAAATATGTTTTTTTAAAAGAAAGGAAGCTCAAGCCACTTTTCTCGAAAGCATTTAAGTTCTTCCATGACGAATGAGCCAGAGACAAACTCCTCCCAAACCCAAATTTTGAATCAGTTGCTTTGAAAACAGGATATCTTGACAAGAGCGTGTGGGAAAGGCATATTGTCCGCACCAGTTAAATATTCATCATAACGTCAAAATTTTAGCATACGAGTGTGAATGACGTAGGTATGTCATATTGTCATCGCGTCATCTTAACGTTCTTTGGTTCTGGTCATCTACCTACTCTACTGGTTACCTACTAACATCCAGGTTATTGGAGCATACCAGGCGCCACAGATCTATTAATATATTTTCTTCTAGTTATATAACAAAAAATCTCCATATATTTTTCGAGTTTGACCCGTGTAATGACCTTGCGCTACTTACGATGTGTGCGTAGAATAGTTGGCTGTCGGCCAAGTCAGCGCACGCGCTAATACGGGACACAATTCGACTTGTCCTTTCTTATGTAACAACTCGTGACTGTACTTGACACCGGGCAAGTGCATGCCAGTGGCTGTTTAGATGATGTCCTTGGTCTCTAATTTGGGAATTGCCAAAAAGTGAATTATGGCGGGCAATTGAAAAGTGACATTTTGTGATGAATTGAAATAATACAATTTGTATTTGTATTGTAGGTTTTGTTGTGTTTATTTTGAGCAATACTATGGCATTTCCAATTAAGTTGAAGGTATTTAAAACGGCATTTCGTATTATGTGTTAATAAATAAATGAGTGGTACTTTCTCAGTGTCAATGTGAAGTGTTTGTGGATACTTTTACCCTAACATTAAATTTTAGGTATGTAGCTATAACGATTTCAATTATTTCTGCCTGAGTTTTAAATAACTTTGTTTAACATATAAACAGGAAATTAAAATGATAATTTTATAATTCAGGCAGTGTAGCTTTTTCCGAGATATCTTTCGCTAAATTTATTGAGCAAAAGAAAATGTACCTAATTATTGTTTACTGTTTATTGTAAAGTACGTAAAAGAGAAATATCACTTACCTACCCCGTATCTCGACGAGCTCTGCCGGTTGTCATGAAGATCTTTGACAAACGTAGGTTAAGGAGTCAGCATTGAATATACTGGGAAACCACCGTATCTTATTTTTTACAATTTCGGCACTAACAATAACTATTCCTGTGTTGCGGGGGAAAGCGGGGGACTTAACAAACATTCAATTAACGGACACAAAGTACACGCTGACTAGGAACAACCATTAGTGGACAGGGCCGAACCGTCCCTATGTGCAATGTGCGCGGCGCACACAGGCGCCAGGGTCAGGGGCGCCGCGCGCCGAGATTTGCGTAAATTATAACAGTTATTTTCGAAAAAGGTTGGCAAAAAGGCGCTTCACAGATTTCGCACACAGGCGCAGTGGCGTAGGACGGGGCGGCGGCGATGGTGGCCAAACTTCCGAATGCCATCCAACAGGCGCTTCATGGATTTCGCACACAGGCGCTGGATTGAGTCGGAACGGCCCTGTTAGTGGATCACACAGAGTGCTACTGTCTTGTGTGGGAATCGAAACTACGACGTTCGGCGTGTTGGAGAGAGTTAAACGGCGAGGTGACGGTTTAATCCACTGCGCCATCCGTGCAGTCTGCTCATAATAATATCCCTATTGCTGAGTAGGTAGCAACACTTAATTACCACCAGATACTTACTTACCATATACCTATGTTGAATTTACTTTTTTTAATACTATTCCCGCACTAGGAGTTATTCCTGTATCGCGGGGCACTTTACTAACATACAACTAAGGAACACAAAGTACACCCAGTCCAAAACGACAATTTATGGATCAGTGTGGCCTCGTGTGGGGATCGAACCCACAACACACAGAGCAGTGTCCACTTGTCCAGCGGCGAGGCTTCGGATCGCTTAAACCACTACGTCAACCGTGCAGACAAAAGTGTGTTATTCGAATATATATATAAGAATATTATCGAAATATCTTATTTAAAAAAAAGATAATTGGAAATATCTGTTTCTATGGAAAATTTAAAATCGGCCTAATTTAGCTGTTAAACTTTTTTCGAAAATATTTTCAACTAACTTTTTAGACCTATGTATCCTGCTAATGTATATGAAGTTTCATTAAAATCGGTTCATTCATTTCGAAAAAATAAGGACTTGAAAGTTTGTATGAAAAGCCGTAAGGTGTTAACGCCCTTAAAATGTTAATTATCGCTCGCTTAATAATGTGCCCGTAAGATGGCAATAGGCTCGCCGGCTATTACCTACATTGGGACGAAATATAACTGCCGAAGTGTGGGTGTGTAATCAAGGGCGGATCCAGGGGGAGGGTCATGGGGGTCATGACCCCCCCCTGGGCTGGTTCCAGAACTTAGGTGGACCACTAATTAAACATAAAGATTTTATTTAAGTATATATTTTGTCACCATACAGATTTAATGTAACTACATACCTTCAATATTTAATTACTTAGTTTAAAATATAATAACTTTGTATGATGGCAAAGGTTTTAGACCAGGGTAGATAATTTTTGAAACGATAGAAAATTATAGTAGGATGAAACCCATTGGAAAAGAAAGAGAATATAGCAAAAATTTAAGGAAAAATAAATTACGGGCGATCTGAGGTCGGAAAGAG
Organism: Euclidia mi; assembly: GCA_944739405.2. Classification (NCBI taxonomy): domain Eukaryota; kingdom Metazoa; phylum Arthropoda; class Insecta; order Lepidoptera; family Erebidae; genus Euclidia; species Euclidia mi. Next base: position 10,518,972 of record OX123209.2, on the reverse strand, counting down.
GATGGGGTTGCGATTTTAAGGGTAAAAAAGGGTTTATCTCGATTGCTAGCAAAACTTCAAGTCCTACTGGAAAAACGTCAATGGCAAAGTTGTAGGTAATAAAAAGATCTACAACTTTTGTATTTTTACTTTAATCACACAACGTGTTAATTTATATGAAAAATTCAAATAACCAAGTTTTTGGTTTTTTATTTTTAACTTTTACAATAGTTTTTTCTTTTACACTTAATTTGGTGAAAACTTGCCTTATTATGTTCCAAACACACTGTTAATGATTTTAATTTAAAATATTTATTTTTACACCTTATTTTGACTTAATATCGAAATAAAACCATAATTTTCAATTGAAAATTCTCACGTCAATATATCAGCTTTCTTTTTTAAATTGTTCGGCGTTTTGTTCGTTGAAATCTCTACTTTCTGATGGTGTGAATAAAATATACATTACTAAGGTAAACGTTCTCAGAAAATGCAAAGAAATGAAACAACCTCGAGACCGATTTTTTTAATTATAATGTACAATTTTGAGCGATTTATTACAAATTAACAATTTAGTTACTCGAAAAATGTAAGATTTCTTGCTTCATTGATAGAAATGAACTTGCAAATCGAAATATACTACTAAAATTAACAACCAAATAAGTCTATATAATGAGACATCTACAATATTTTGAGAAAGTTATAGAATCTTCTCTAAATTACAGCGTAGACCGCCCAGATCCACCTAGCCCTTCCCCTTTTCTCTATAAAATAACTAATGATGGGCTAAAATTTTCTGTGGGTCACTCAGGTACCTACATACATTATCTTAAAATAGCGATAATTAGGAGTTTACGCTATAATTTAAAGAAGATTCTATAACTTTCTCAAAATATTGTAGATGTCTTATTAATTACTAGAGGACGCCAGCAGCTACGCCTGCATTTTTTTTTAATTTACCCGTTTTGGCCAATCCCGTGGGAATTTCGGGAAATCCCTTCTTAGTGCACCTCTACGGTCCCCAACTCCAATGCAGTAGTAACAACATTAACAGTAGTATTATTTTATTTGGTTGTTAATTTTAGTAGTATATTTTATATTATATCGATTTTTAAGTTCTTATTTATCAATGTAGCATGGAATCTTACGTTTTTCGAGTAATTAAAGTGTTAATTTTAATAAATATCTCAAAATTGTACATTATGATTAAAAAAATCGGTCTTGAGGTTGTTTCATTTCGTTGCATTTTCTGAGAACGTTTACCTTAGTAATGTATATTTTATTCACACCTTCAGAAATTAGAGATTTCAACGCACAAAACGCCGAACAATTTAAAAAAAAAGCTGATATATTGACGTGAGAATTTTCAATTGAAAATAAGGGTTTTATTTCGATTTAAGTTAAAATAAGGCGTAAACATAAATACTTTAAATAAAAAAACATAAACAGTGTGTTTGGAACATAAAAAGGCAAGTTTTCACCAAATTCCATGTACCTAAAAGAAAAAACTATTGTAAAAGTTAAAAATAAAAAACCAAAAACTTGGTATTTTGAATTTTTTACATAAATTATGATCACATTTCATTTCATTACATATCTTTTTATTACCTACAACTTTGCCATTGACGTTTTTTCCGTAGGACTTGTAGTTTTGCTGGCAATCGAGATAAACCCTTTTTTACCCTTAAAATCGCAACCCCATCCACTTACCGACCTCAGATCGCCCGTAATTTATTTTTCCTTTAATGATCGCTGTATTCCCTTCCTTCTCCAATGGGCCTCAACCTACTGTAATTTTATTTAACTTTTTACCGTTTCGTAACGTATCTGCACTTTTATTTGGTATGTTATTTACATTTTTAAATAGGAAACTCAACCTTAAAATTAAACTACTCTTCTACCTGCGTAATTATATACATTATTATAACATGTATTACAAAAAATTAAACTAATTAAAAAACCTTAACTATCCTAAACTAACGAAAAACAAAAGAGGCAATACAACTATGAAGCGTCAAAAAATTCCTCCGCCACGCTGTCGACTGGTAGCGTGCTCAGAAGGCTGGCAGCATTTCCACGTTGTATGGCAATGCTTATTCTCTCTGCGAAATACAAACCAGCCTTCTGGTCACTGGAAGCATCAATCAGCCTTCTGGCGATTTCTTTGTATAGAGCGTGTGCACTAGGGCCCCATGGCCCCAGCGTTTCGACCCTAAACGGTTCAAAAACGTAATTACCCGCTAGGTTTCCATATTTACGCCGTTTGAGGGCCTCCGCCGATGCAGCAGCAGCGCCCGCTGATCCAGCTGTACTTGAAAGATGTGATGGCGCAAGGGTATCGACGCATGTCGCGTCCCACACCAAAGGCCTACCCATCTTCCAAGGTAATAACGTCATACCGTCTGGTCTCTTCCCATAGTCACGTACCAAGCCATTAGGTTCAAGATGAGTTGGTACTCCGGCGGTGATAAGAGCTCGACGGAGTATGTCATTAATATGGGCATGTCGGGAAATACGCCCGGCATTCCTGCTGCACGATAGGCCATGGTGGCCAAGACTGTCGACGGCTTCACTGCAGTGACAGCGATGCGGAGAAACGCAAACAGCTCCCAAGCGCAAGCAAGAAGGGATGCGGAATCTGCACTGGTCTATTACGTACATTAATTAAATACCAACTTTTTACTCGTATCTATTGTTATCAAAATTAAATTATAAGTTCTTGACTTGACCACGACTATGTGACCCCCTCCTGGCGCCAAAGCTGGATCCGCCCTTGTGTGTAATACACCTCTGCCTAGCCCTTCGGGCCTAAAAGGCGTGAAGTTATGTTATGTAATACATACATATAATACATAGAAACCCCCAGACCAAGACAAACATCCATGTTCATTCACATAAATGTTTGACTTGAGCGGGAATCAAACCCGCGACCTCTGGCGTAACAGTCGCTTACACTCCCGCTACAATAACCGGTCGTCGAAATACATTTAGTATGAAAGTACTCGTAATGAAAGTACTCAAACTCAATGAGATTGTGTCGTTTCATTGGCCTGGGTTCCTGTGGCCACCTTCCAGCTCCATCATCAGATCAGCTCCATGACGTCATAATACTGCATTGTCACGCAGTATACACATGCATGCAAAACTTTCAGCTCAGTAGAAAACCAGACATGAGTCTTTATCTAGCAAGTTTTCATTTGGGGACAGGTCAAAACAAAAATAAGTACACATACATACATACATATCGTCACGCCTTTTATCCCCGAAGGGGTAGGCAGAGGTGTAATTCTACACCCACTTTTCGCCCGATATACTTTAGTCCCACGTAATAAGGGGCGAGCCTATTGCCGTATCGGGCACATTTCCAGACTCCGTGCTGCTACTGAGAATTCCGTGACAGAAAAACCCAATAAACGGTACCTACTGTCTGTACAGTCCACTACAAAAGTCTTTTACATTTCTCAAAATCTTTGCCGAGACTTTTAAGAATAAAAACTCCTTGATTAGTATCCTCTGTGGATGTTGTTGAATGCCTAAGTGGGTTATTGAATGTTGCACAATTCAATAACCCACTATATCATAACAAATAAAAAGTTAAACTTATCCACATAACTACATAACTTCACTCCTTTTATCCCCGAAGGGGTAGGCAGAGGTGTATACACACCCTCATTTCACCATCACCAGTCATGTTTAGGTCCCAATGTAATAGGGGGTGAGCCTATTGCCATCTACCGGGCACATTATTAAGCGAGCGATAATTAACATTTTTAATACAGTACATAACTTCGAAAAGTCAGAGGTGTGTGCCCGGGGTACCTTGGGATCGAACCCGAGACCATCGTCTCTGGAGTCCGTTACATACACCACTAGGCTGTCGCCGCTTTTAACTTATCCATGAAGAATAAAACAAAGAGTCAGCTTGTGTTACCAACTTACCAGTAAACAAAAAGCCTAAGTAGGATTTATTATAGGGATATTTCGAATTGGGGCACTCAAATATTTTATGTAGCTGGCTGAATCCACCTACCAGCTTTAGTAATTGTTCCCAAGTTTAAATTTAATTTTGCTTTCGTACGGCCATTATCCTACTACACTTTGGCACAATCTTCGTACAAGATAAAATCATACATTATCATAATAACACCGCACGTGTCATGAAAGACTGCATTTGACACAATATAACTAATCGTTAATGTATACCTACGTACTCTTCAAGCGCGTGATTATAAATATACATATAAGTACCTAAGTATTTTTACGCACTTCTTGTTTTGTGCCATTGCTATATTATCAACATCACCTGTTAGTTCCAGATCCCAGGGCCGCCAGACCTTACTTATTTTCTCAGAAACGAAATGTATGTAGCAGAAACAACAAAATAAAAAAATAAAAAAGATTTGTGAATGTATGTAGCTGCGGGCATCCTCTAACCTAATATCCGGGTACAATTTTTTTTTTGAAAGACAACTCCCGCACTAGGACTAACGAGGAATTTGCAAACACACAACTAACGGACACAATGAACACCCAGATTCGAGACAACAATTTATGAAACACACAAAGTGTTGCCTCATGTGGGGATCGAACCCACAACACTCGGCGCAGTGTTAAGCGGCGAGGTGGCCGTTTAAACCACTACGCCAACCGTGCAGTCGAATCTACCTACCAGCAAGTATTTAGACTGCCTCGTTGGTCTCGCGGCATAAAATAACGTGCGCGTGGGTTTGGGAGGTGTCGGGTTCGATTCCCGGGTCGGGCAAAGTGTCATTGGGTTTTCCCGTTAGGATTTCTCAGTAGCAGCACGGAGTCTGGTAATACAATATATATGGCCCGGTACTCGCCCCCTATTACGTAGGACTAAAATAAATCTAAATAAGGTTGTAGCAACAACCACAAACCTAACGTAAACCCAACGTCCTATATTTGGCACATTTCCTACAAATGATTATTTGTTGAGGTGGTTGGGTGTAATCTATAATCTACCTATAAAATTCTTGTGTTGTTATCGCAGACCACTGTGGTTGTTATCGAACTCCTCCGAAATGATTTTTTTTTGTGAATATTTCGTAGGACTTTTTGTCAGACAATTTTTTTACCTGTGTGCCTATGGCTAAACAACTTTTGCCGGAACAGTTCGTTTATCTATAATATGTACCTATTTAACAAGTTAACAGTTTATTACTTATCTGATACCATAGGCTCTAACAGTTTGGGCACGATAGTTTTATATTCTATATTACTGTATAGATAACAAGATAACATTACCGTGGATTGAGGAACAGATAACTGTGCATGAATTGCCGCTGCATATTATATTATTTATCTACAAACTCATCCACTCATCGCGCTCACTACTACCTACGGTGGAGCTAGTTTATTTACTACGGAATTAAATATTCGATCTATAGATAGATCTGTAGATTTTAGATTCGTTTTTGACATAAGCTCCATACAAAATATTATATCAAACATGAATCTCGAATCTCAAAATCCATGTACGGATCGAAGATTGAAAATGGCCTTTAGTCTATCTAATAATTGCAAACTGCATGCACAGATTTAACAAAAGTCTTAGACTGCATGAAACACAGACGCTGACTCAGACGTGCCTATTTAAAACGTCTTTAATTTATGCTCCTGTAAAATGTCAAGTGTCTTTGAACCGTCTCGATAAACATCTGGTTGTTTTGTTCACAGAACAATTCAATCTTTCTAATCGTTGAATCAAGCAAAACTAGTACAATACGTATTAAAGAATATATATAAGTATAGTGCAAATATATAAATAGGTATCTCTCGATATTATGAACAACTTAGATAAGAGATATTGCCGAAAAGGGAAGCCGCATTTCCATTCAAAATTGTTCGTTTTATTCTCGACAAAATGTATGAAACTTCTGATTCTATTGGATAATTGCCTTTTTTGGAGAATAAATCTGTATAACAATGTAGATTTGTTCTAGGTATATTTATCATTTACAATTAGATACTAACAAGAGGCGGTGTGTAAGCGGTCGTTCCCGGAATAGATTTGAGACATCCTAAAAAGCTCAGGTTAGAAGTACCTACCGTAAACCGATGACCATGCAAGAAAAATTTTATGAGATTGAAAGAAGCAAGAGAGACATTGTCAGAATAGTTGCAAATGGCGATCCGTAGTCTCAGCCTACCCCGTCGGAAAACAGGTGTCCTTCAATGTATGTATGAATGAGGTTGTAAAATTATGATAATTATGAAGAAACTTGGATCAACTGAAAATGGTTTCTAGAGGAAATATAAATTTCACTTTGTGGCTATCATTTGGTGCGGGAGTTGGCGGTGTCACCTCAAAAGCATCCTATTCCTGCCATGTCAAATGACTTTTTGGGGTTTTCCTTGACAAGATCTGGCTACCAGGGACGGGCTTGCAGGAGAAACCCAGGCAGACACCGTTTCTTTAATATTTATGTTAATGTTTATACTTATTTGTTATACTCCTGAAGTTGCGTGACTGGTAGATACTTCCTATCAGTAGGTACGTATTATGACACTGCCTACCGGGATGAGAGAAGCACTCCACTCACTTAATCCTCCTAATCCTACCAAAGACCAGAACTACAACGTTGGGTGATTGTTCACAAGAGAGGTATAGCCATCTCTTTAAATATTTTTATTCGTTTTAGTTTTATTTATTAAAAAGTTGCTTAGGTCAAGCAAAGCGAAATGCCGAGATTTGATGATTAGTGTAGCCTCGGCTAATGGTACCCATTTCGAAATAGCACGCCTCGGAGCAAATAGAACGTGTTTTGTATTGGATCGACGATCTTGTGGAGACCGCGGGAAGCGCATGGGTCAAGAACTCAAGATCAGTGTGTGGTCTTGGAGTCCGCGTCCTAGTCCAACCAGATATCACAGAATATTGTTTTTTTCATATAGCGACTGCCGTCTGACCTCCGCAATCCAGGAATCATTCATAGAAAAGAATGAAGGTACAAAAAAAACATAAATGCGACCTTCCTGAAGCATTGATCCTTGACACTAGACACTTGGATGAATAAAAACAGTTCTAATTCGGTTCCATAGACAAAAAAACATGTCGGCGAAGAAATGGCTCGCCACAGTTTCAAGTGCAAAGAAGATAATTTAAAATCACGTGCCGTGTACTTATAAATAGATGCTCGTTCGTAATCTGTTACAGTATGTGCGATTGAATGTCTGCAAGATAGCGTAGACAGGCGAGTTTACTTTTATTTCAGCAATGCTTGTAATAAACGGTTTTTAGCGGGAAAACTTGCTTTTCATAATCTGTGCCAGAGTTGCCAGAACTTTTAGCTTAACGAACCTCATAAATGACGATTTTAATATATTTTGTTGCCCGATGTGCTCTCACAAATTACCTACGTTAAGTTTTCGCAAAACGTAAAAGAAAATTTATCGCTTTCCGTGAGAGTTGGGTATATTATTATTATTTATTTATTTGCAGACTGTTAGGTCCATAGGATTAGTGTTACAAAGGACTTATTGACTATTGTTAGTAAAACAAATAAATACAAGTATAGGCAGGTATAGGTATCGCCAAATTTCTAGTTCCCTGTGAAGTTGCTTTGCTGCGTATCTGCACAGTAATCGAAAATAAAATTAGGTGTCAGCAGACGAAGGCGGGTAGTGGGAGGGGACTTCACGATTCGTAGAGGGACTCGGAACTGTTCGGTCGCTTTCGGATATGTCCGGACGAATAATTTGGCTATGATCGGTTGCATTTGGATAATAATTATGTTCTATTGCATTTGAAATTTGAATTTGTGTTCGAATCTTCCGTATAGTACAGTCACTAAGAAACGCTCCACGCAACTTATGTTGTGTTTTTATTCACTGGTTTTAGTTAAATTTGTTGATAGTTATTTTATACGTATATTCTCTTATACGTCTATGTCTTATATGTATATGTAGATAATATAATATGTTTAAGTACAGTTTTCAAAATCTTTTTGCCTAAATATTAGACCTTGCTTCACGTTTGGTTCATCACTTTGTCATCACAATAAACTAAAACTTAATTTATTTGTAACAAAAAATGTAAGTAGGTACCTAAGTAGGTATATTGAAATATAATATTTTTCTAAAGTTTTTCTTTTTGACTGTACCTGCGCAAACACCTGCGTGGTTGAATTTCAGAGAGTACTAGAAGTTTGCCGAAAAATATACTTTACTTTATTTTAAAGGCCGAAAATCCAACAAAACATCTTTTGTAAATTCAACTAAGAATTCGATCGAAATATTAAATTAGTAACGGCCGGTTTCAATATTCGATCTATCCATGGATTTTGAGATTCGAGATTCGTGTTTGACATTTATTTTGTATGGAGCTATGTCAAAAAACTAATCTAAAATCTCAAAAACAATGGATAGATCGAATATTATATAATAATATAGGTAAATTACTAATCAGCCATGATGTAGAGTTTGTTGCGCACTCCCAACGGTGAATTCAAGAATCTACATTCGTTCAATGAGTCTGCAAACCTGAGTTAGAGTAACGCTGCTGTAGGTCATAAAACTATCTGGGGTCACGATTATGTCATACTGGCGTATTTCCCGTGGACCCACATTTTACTGCTATTTATTTTATAATTAAAGGGGCAGCAACAGCCTACCCTGTATACTCTGAAACTTGGTGGATCGTCTCAAGGATCAATCCTAAGCCCACAACGTAGGTAACAGTATTAACAAATGTGTCTTGCAAGTTCTGTTAATTTGGAGAAGAAACTTCTATAACAAGACTAACAGTCTGATACGCAGTGGGTCTTACCCAAAGCCCGCACCAGTGACTTACTGTCGCTTGTTAAAAGGTAAAGGAAAACTTAGTACGGCAACATGGATGTCTAAAGATTCTCCATAATGGCAAAACCTATATTTGGCCAGTTTGGTAGCCTACGGCCATTGTAAAAAGAGGCTACTGCCAAGCAGTGGGACAGTTTATACGCTGGATATATACCTACTCTGAACGCTGGGCCGATACCATTTCATCGCTCTTTTCACTAGCCTACACAGAATCTAAGCATCCAGAAATCTGCGATAGCCTATCTAAATAAGTATTTTTTTATTTATAGACTCACGCCTATATCCCCGAGAGGGTAGGCAGAGGTGTAATATTACATCCACATTTCGCAATGAATTTTTTTTTAGTCCCTCGTAATAAGGGGCGAGTCTATTGCCGTTACCGGGCACATCACCAGACTCCGTGCTCCTACTGAGAATTCGGAAAAACCCCGTAACACTATTGCCCGACCCGGGAATCGAACCCCGGACCTCCGATCAGCAGTCGCACTATCCACTGGACCACGGAGGCAGTCTAAATAAGTAAGCGCACAAATAAAAAAATTATAGTTTGTAAATAATGCTGAATAAAAGGGCTGCTAAAAGGGCTCAGTGGCGTGCCATTGGAGTAGCCTATACCCATCAGTGGACTATGGCAGGCCGATGATGATTATGATGATGAATGCTGAATTCAATCAACGCACATCATCATCAGCCCTTTATATTCTCCCACTGCTAGGCACGAGCCTCTTCTCACTATGAGAAGGGTAAGGCCATAGTCCACCACGCTGGCCAAGTGCGGGTTGGCAGACTTCACAAGTCTTTCGAGAACATTATGGAGAACTCTCAGACATACAGGTTTCCTCACGATGTTTTCCTTCATCGATAAGCAAGCGATAATTATTAACAATTTAATACGCACTTAACTTCGAAAAATCATTAGTGCGTGCCGTGGATTCGAACCCGAGACAAAAACCCGAAATCAATGCACGCACAGTCAATCTTTCAATACAATTTCTCTGTCTAAAGTTATTATATGGATCGGCCAAAACGGGTAAATTAAAAAAAAAATGCAGGCGAAGCTGCTGCCGTCCTCTAGTATACTTATAATACGAGTAGGTACATTATTACTCACTATAAGTACGCACTTCTTATTTTCTTAAATTGCTATATATATAATATACGTGCTCTGAGCCCTCGGTTACCCCCACGTTGTTGGGGTTGCTGCTCCGCATTCGTCGTTTTAATGGCGTGATAGCTTATAGCCTTCACCAATAAATTGGCTACTAGGCAACACATAAATAATTAATCAAATCTGATCAGACCAACACACGAATAATTTATCGAATCTAACTTGTTACTGAGATTAGCTCGTACAACCAAACAAAGAAACAAACTATTCAGCTTTATAATATTAGTAAGTATTTACAGATATTTGACTGACTAAATTATTGTCGCAGAGCCTAAATTACGCACACAGATATACGACACCCCACGCGTATTGTACCAATCAAATCCATCCAATTTACTATGGATTGGTAAATGTATGGATTTTATTGGTACAATACGCGTGGGGTGGCGTGGGGTGTGGTATATCTGTTTCTACCTTTATTCATTTCTAGAAACTTGACAGTGAGTAAGATATTAATATAATGCCTTAGATGTTAGAGGGTTTTTTTGATGTTTCATCCTTAGCTGAAGCAACTGAGTTCGCTCTACCAAACGAGCAAAGGAACTTAGACTTTTCAGCAGATTTTCCAGATTTGTCGCCTTCGCCTTGGATTTGCTAGTACTAAGTATTTCCGCGAGACTTGCAAGCCAGAATCCAGTCCGCAAATAAGGCTAAGGCACAACTGCAATATAAACCCAACGTCCTATATTTGGCACATACCCTACATTTGAACTTTTGTTCTGTCTGTGCGTGTAATCTATATTGTCACTCTGTTGTTATCGAACTCCTCCGAAATTATATCCTTCTGAGTGTATTTCGTACGTCTAAGAATAGTTCTTCTTTCGTAGGCCTTTTTTGACAGATTTTTTTTACCTGTAAGTACCTATATGGCTAAACAACTTTTGCTGGAACAGTTTGTTTATAAATCTACAAAGTGCCTATATAAGAAGTTATCAGTTTATTAGATATCTGATACCATAGTATATATAGGCTCTTACTAATTTGGGACGATATTTTTTTTTCTACCACATTCATACAACACCAGCTTGCACTATGGGTACTAGACAATGGATGAACATACATAATTACATATATACTTTTTTTTTGTAAATACATACATACTTTTTTCCGTGTGGTTGACGGCATAGAATACAAGTGTCACCACCCCCTATCTTCCCGTGGGTGTCGTAAGAGGCGACTAAGGGAAAACACGATGCAAATACCATCTTTGCGTAGAGACGGAAAACTCGACATCAAACCTTATACGACTGCCTCGTTGGTCTCGCGGCATAAATGTGCGCGTGGGATCGGGAGGTCCCGGGTTCGATTTCTGGGTCGGGCAGTGTTATTGGCTTTTTCTGTCACGAAATTCTCAGTAGCAGCACGGAGTCTGGAAATGTGCCCGGTACGGCAATAGGCTCGCCCCTTATTACGTGGGACTAAATTATATCTGGCGAAAAGTGGGTATAGAAATACACCTCTGCCTACCCCTTCGGGGATAAAAGGCGTGACGATATGTATGTATGTACATACATACTACGTTACTGTATAGATATCAATAACATTACCGTGGTTTGAGGATCAGATAACTGTGCATGAATTGCCGCTGCATATTATATTATTTATCTACAAACTCATCCACCCATCGTGCTTACTACTACCTACGGTGGAGCTAGTTTATTTACTACGGAATTAAATATTCGATCTATAGATAGATCTGTAGATTTTAGATTCGTTTTTGACATAAGCTCCATACAAAATATATCAAACACGAATATCGAATCTCAAAATCCATGTATGGATCGAAGATTGAAAATGGCCTTTAGTCTATCTAATAATTGTAAACTGGATGAGACACAGACACTGACTCAGACGTGCCTATTTAAAACGGCTTTAATTTATGCTCCTGTAAAATGTCAAGTGTCTTTGAACCGTCTCGATAAACATCTGGTTGTTTTGTTCACAGAACAATTCAATCTTTCTAATCGTTGAATCAAGCAAAACTAGTACAACATACGTATTAAAGAAAATATATATAAGTATAGTGCAAATATATATCTCTCGATAGGTATTATGAACAACTTAGATAAGAGATATTGCCGAAAAGGAAAGCCGCAATTTTGATTCAAAATTGGACTTTAATCTCGACCGACAAAATGTATGAAACTTCTGATTCTATTGGATAATTGCATTTTTTGGAGAATAACTCTGTATAAAAATGTAGATTTGTTCTAGGTATATTTATCATTTACAATTAAGTACGTATAAGTAATCAACCGCCTAGGTACACGCCGCCTCTTGTAAAAGAGGCGGCGTGTAAGCGGTTGTTCTCGGAACAGATTTGAGACATCCTTTGATGAGAATGAAAGATGCGAGACACACATTGTCAGAATAGTTGCAAATGGCGATCTGTAGTGTCAGCCTACCCCGTCGGAAAACAGGTGTCCTTAAATGTATGTATGAATGAGGTTGTAAAATTATGATATGAAGAAGCTTGGATCAACTGAAAATGGTTTCTAGAGGAAAATCTAAATTTGACTTTGTGGCTATCATTTGGTGCGGAAGTTGGAGGTGTCACCTTAAAAGCTTCCTATTCCTGCCATGTCAAATGACTTTTTGGGGTTTTCCTTGACAAGATCTGGCTACCAGGGACGGGCTTGCAGGAGAAACCCAGGCAGAAACCGTTTCTTTAATATTTATGTTAATGTTTATACTTATTTGTTATACTCCTGAAGTTGCGTGACTGGTAGATACTTCCTATCAGTAGGTACGTATTATGACACTGCCTACCGGGATGAGAGAAGCACTCCAGTCCCTTAATCCTCCTAATACTACCGAAGACCAGTACTACAACTTTGGGTGATTGTTCATAAGAGAGGTATAGCCATCTCTTTAAATGTTTTTATTCGTTTTAGTTTTCTATTTGTTATAAAGTTGCTTAGGTCAGGCAAAGCGAAATGCCGAGATTACCAGATGGTTAGTGTAGCCTCGGGTAATGGTACCCATGTCGAAATAGCACGCCTCGGAGCAAATAGAACGTGTTTTGTATTGGATCGACGATCTTGTGGAGACCGCGGGAAGTGCATGGGTCAAGAACTCAAGATCAATGTGTGGTCTTGGAGTCCGCGTCCTAGTCCAACCAGATATCACAGAATATTGTTTTTTTCATATAGCGACTGCCGTCTGACCTCCGCAATCCAGGAATCATCCATAGAATAGAATGAAGGTACAAAAAAAGAACATAAATGCGACCTTCCTGAAGCATTGATCCTTGACACTAGACACTTGGACGAATAAAAACAGTTCTAATTCGGTTCCATAGACAAAAAAACATGTCGGCGAAGAAATGGCTCGGCACAGTTTCAAGTGCAAAGAAGATAATTTAAAATCACGTGCCGTGTATAAATAGATGCTCGTACGTAATCTGTTACAGTATTATGTGCGATTGAATGTCTGCAAGATAGCGTAGACAGGCGAGTTTACTTTTATTTAAGCAATGCTTGTATAAACGGCCTTTAGCGGGAAAACTTGCTTTCCATAATCTGTGCCAGAGTTGCTCGAACTTTTAGCTCTACGAACCTCATAAATTACGATTTCAATAAGTACCTATATTTTGTTGCCCGATGTGCTCTCACAAATATTACGTTAAGTTTTCGCAAAACGTTAAAGAAAATTTATCGCTTTCCGTGAGAGTTTGGGTAGAGGCTGGTATAGGTATCGCCAAATTTCTAGTTCACTCTGAAGTTGCTGCGTATCTACACAGTAATTGAAAATAAAATTAGTTGTCAGCGGGACGAGGGCGGGTAGTGGGAGGGGACTTCACCACGGTAATTTAATCTAACAGTATTGTAACTCAGCCGTCTCCCCGAGTTATATGCCTACAGACGCGCCCGGCGCAAAACAGCGCTAGGGCTGCTCGCCTCAAGTATTTTAACTACATCTACCTACTCGAAGTTTTTTTTAGTTTTGTGATTGTAAATATTACTTATTTTTTTATACAAACAAATAAAAATCATGTAGGTATGTAAGCACCCTAAGAAATGACCTATTGGTTGCAATGTCTACTGTTTTATTTTGTAGTAGACTAAGCAGTAACCTACACGAAGCTGATTCATATCCGCTTCCATTTTGAAAATTACCCTTAAGGTACTACCTACTAATCATAGACTTCAATGAAATATGTAATACATTGACCCTAACGCAGATAAAAGTGTTCTGCTAGTATACCTACATTAATACTACAATTGGTACATTTTGAATTTGAAAAATCTTATCTTTATGTGACTTAATGAAGAATTCAAACAGCACGATATTAGTCTACAACGCGTCGCTATAATTATAATTTAAATAAAGAACACTGCTGCAAAAACCGTCACCGCGGCACGATCGCGGCTGTTGGGTACTCTAGTGGGTACTGCGCTCGAGGCGCGTAGGTATAACTCGAGTTTTGTGCGTTTGTATGGAGTTAGAATACTGTTAGATGTTATTACCGTGACTTCACGATTCGTAGAGGGACTCGGAACCTCGGAGTCGGAACTGTTCATTCGCTTTCGGATATGTCCGGACGCATTTGGCTATGATCGGTTGCATTTGGATAATTATGTTCTACTTCTATTGCATTTGAAATTTGAATTTGTGTTCGAATCTTCCGTATAGTACAGTCACTAAGAAAGACTCTACGCAACTTTAAATAATTATCTATTTGTTATGTTGTGTTTTTATTCACTTGTTGTTGTTTTAGTTAAATTTGTTGATAGTTATTTTATACGTATATACTCTTATACGTCTATGATATTCACTTACTAAATTGTTTGATTATTTGTCATCCACCAAGAATATTCCTCACTTCTGCGTGAATCGGAAAATGGGGATGTAGTGTAGATAATATATGTTTACAGTTTTCAACTGTACCTGCGCAAACACCTGCGTGGTTCAATTTCAGAGAGTACTAGAAGTTTGGCGAAAAATATACGTTACTTTATTTTAAAGGGCGAAAATCCAACAAAACATCTTTTGTAAATTCAACTAAGAATTCGATCGAAATATAAAATTAGTAACGGCCGGTTTCAATATTATTTTTATATATTACCCCCTAAGCTCTTCACCAACGTACTCGAAGACGTCTTTAAGACGCTGGACTGGACTGGACGGGGCATAAACATTAATGGCGAGTACATATCCCACCTTCGGTTTGCCGACGATATCGTCATCGTGGCAGAGAGCCTGGAAGAGCTGAGCGAGATGCTGCACAGCCTAAATGGAGCCTCTCGACGGGTCGGTCTCGGCATGAACTTGGATAAAACCAAGATTATGTTCAACGAACACATTGTGCCGGGACCGGTTTATGTCGACGGATCGATGCTCGAAGTTGTTCAAGATTATGTCTTCCTTGGGCAAGTAGTCCAGCTTGGTAGAAACAACTTCGAGAAAGAAATCGACCGCAGGATCCAGTTGGGTTGGGCAGGGCAGCGTTTGGCAAGTTACGTCGAGTTTTCTCTTCGCCCCTACCGCAATGCCTGAAAACCAAAGTCTTCAACCAATGCGTCCTACCTGTTATGACGTACGGTGCCGAGACGTGGACACTCACAGTGGGACTAGTCCACAAACTAAAAGTCACGCAGCGAGCTATGGAACGGGCTATGCTTGGCGTCTCTTTGAAGGATAAAATCCGAAACGAAGTTATCCGACAAAGAACCAAAGTTACCGACGTGGCTCACAGAATCAGTAGGCTCAAGTGGCAGTGGGCTGGCCATATCTGTAGAAGGACTGATGGCCGATGGAGCAAGCGTATCCTAGAGTGGAGACCACGTCTCGGCAAGCGTAAGATAGGGCGGCCCCCGGCTAGGTGGACCGACGACCTGAAAAAGGTGGCTGGGACAGACTGGATGCGGAAGGCTGAGGACCGTGTACTGTGGCGCGTGTTGGGAGAGGCCTATGTCCAGCAGTGGACTGCGATAGGCTGATTGATTGACTGATTAATTGGTTTCAATATTAGATCTATCCACGGATTTTGAGATTCGAGATTCGTGTTTGACATATTTTGTATGATGCTTATGTCAAAAAACGAATCTAAAATATCAAAAAAATGAATAAGTAGATCGAATATTATATAATAATATAGGTAAATTACTAAGCAGCCATGACGTAGAATTTATTGCGCAGTCGCAACGGTCAATTCAAGAATCCACATTCGTTCAATGAGTCTGCAAACCACAGATGAGAGAATTAGTATCAGATAGAGCGCATTCGTCCAACTAAGTGTGGCACGTTGACAGCTATGTGTGCGTGATCTTTGGCGACTTGCACTGTACGGACACGCGCGTCTATGTGTGTGTAAAGTTGCCAGATTATGAATAATCTCCCAGTATTTTGCATATAGTTATGTAATATTCTTATATTCATTTGCAGTTTTGAAGAATTTACCATGGCTTTAATTAATGCTTTTATAAATACATTTCTTAAATGTAGGTACCGAGTTAAGTTTTAACTACTTCGTAAATCTGTATATATAAAATCCTTGCGTTACTGACTGACTGACAGACAAGCTACAGCCGAAACTACTCGGCGCATGAAGCTGAAATTTAGCATGTATGTTTCTTGGGAACCGTAGGGGTGCACTAAGACGGGATTTCTCGAAATTCCCACGGGATCGGGCAAAACGAGAAATACGAAAATATGTGCGTGCGAAGCCGCTGGCGTCGATTAGTTGAGAAATAAATAGTATGTATGTACACACGGCACCAAGTCAAGCTAAACAGTTGTTGTACGATTTTGATACTTATTCCCTACGCCATAAGTATGTATGTACACACGGCGCCAAGTCAAGCTAAACAGTTGCTGTACGATTTTGATACTTATTCCCTACGCCATAAGTATGTATGTACACACGGCGCCAAGTCAAGCTAAACAGTTGCTGTACGATTTTGATACTTATTCCCTACGCCATAAGTATGTATGTACACACGGCGCCAAGTCAAGCTACACAGTTGCTGTACGATTTTGATACTTATTCCCTAAGCCATAAGTATGTATGTACACACGGCACCAAGTCAAGCTAAACAGTTGCTGTACGATTTTGATACTTATTCCCTACGCCATTAGTATGTATGTATACAGGGCGCCAAGTCAAGCTAAACAGTTGCTGTACGATTTTGATACTTATTCCCTACGCCATAAGTATGTATGTACACACGGCGCCAAGTCAAGCTAAACATTTGCTGTACGATTTTGATACTTATTCTTTACGCCATAAGAACGGTGCAAAGGTCAAAGTGTATAAGCTTGACGAGTAGCAGGGTGTACACGAATATTTGGATCGTTTGGGGATCGAACTCAAAACAATATTACGTAAGGTATATACTAATGGAAATTGAAATTCTATTACTATATTTATGAGAAAGAAGATATATCTACAATATACTTTTATAATACGGTAATGTATTTTTCATTAACATGACAATCATTATCACATAATCAATTGACAAGTGCATTTTCCCAAATTCAGGCAGAACGGCGTCGACAAAAACTGGCAACACTTACATATTTCTTGCACAAATACGAATTTTATCGAAATTAAATTAGGAAACAGTCAAATTATCAATAGTTACCTGTGGTTACCTGTGAAAAGATATTCCATTTTCCTGTTTTTGTTTTTAGGAACAACTTTTACAGTGTTTAAGAACGCAAGACGGCATTTTGAGAATTTAAAAGTTGAAGTGATCGTGACGCGTGAACTGTACGATGCGTCGTAGCGCACTGAGACGAGTTTGTATTCGCTTTTCAATTTTGTATTTGCTTTAGTGGCCGCACGCAACTGTGCCGCGCGTTCCATCTGATACTAATTCTCTCATCTTTGCTGCAAACCTGAGTTTGAGTAACGCTGC
This sequence comes from Euclidia mi, assembly GCA_944739405.2. Classification (NCBI taxonomy): domain Eukaryota; kingdom Metazoa; phylum Arthropoda; class Insecta; order Lepidoptera; family Erebidae; genus Euclidia; species Euclidia mi. The sequence goes on along the minus strand of OX123209.2, from coordinate 10,501,140 downwards.
TGTAGGTCATAAAACTATCTGGGGTCACGATTATGTCAGACTAGCGTATTTCCCGTGGACCCACATTTTACTGCTATATTTTTTTAATTAAAGGGGCAGCAACAGCCTACCCTGTATACTCTGAAACTTGGTGGGTCGTCTCAAGGATCAATCCTAAGCCCGCAACGTAACAGTATTAACAAAAGTGTCTCGCAAGTTCTATTAATTTGGAGAAGAAACTTCTTTAACAAGACGAACAGTCTGATACGCAGTGGGACTTACCCAAAGCCCGCACCAGTGCTTGTTAAAAGGTAAAGGAAAACTTTGTACGGAAATATGGATGTCTAAAGATTCTCCATAATTGCAAAACCTATATTAGGCCAGTTTGGTAGCCTACGGCCATTGTAAAAAGAGGCTACTGCCAAGCAATGGGACAGTTTATACGCTGGATATGATTATACCTACTCTGAACGCTGGGCCGATACCATTTCATCGCTCTTTTCACTAGCCTACACAGAATCTAAGCATCCAGAAATCTGCGTCAGCCTATCTAAATAAGTATTTTTTATTTATAGCCTCACGCCTATATCCCCGAGAGGGTAGGCAGAGGTGTAATATTACATCCACATTTCGCCATGAATATTTTTTTAGTCCCTCGTAATAGGGGGCGTGTCTATTGCCGTTACCGGGCACATCACCAGACTCCGTGCTACTACTGAGAATTCGGAAAAACCCCGTAACACTATTGCCCGACCCGGGAATCGAACCCCGGACCTCCGATCAGCAGTCGCACTATCCACTGGACCACGAAGGCAGTCTAAATAAGTAAGCGCACAAATAAAAAAATAATAGTTTGTAAATAATGCTGAATAAAAGGGCTGCTAAAAAGGGCTCAGTGGCGTGCCATTGGAGTAACCTATACCCATCAGTGGACTATGGCAGGCTGATGATGATTATGATGATGAATGCTGAATTCAATAAACGCACATCATCATCAGCCCTTTATATTCTCCCACTGCTGGCCACGAGCCTCTTCTCACTATGAGAAGGGTAAGGCCATAGTCCACCACGCTGGCCAAGTGCAGGTTGGCAGACTTCACAAGTCTTTCGAGAACATTATGGAGAACTCTCAGACATTCAGGTTTCTTCACGGTGTTTTCCTTCACCGATAAGCAAGCGATAATTACGAACAATTTAATACGCACTTAACTTCGAAAATCATTGGTTCGTGCCGTGGGTTCGAACCCGAGACAAAAATCCGAAATCAATGCACGCGCACAGTCAATCAACGCACAAGTAAAAAAGATATAATCAATTTGTAAATGAATTCTTCACACTTTCAATACAATTCCTCTGTCTAAAGTTATTACTTTATTAGATAAGAGCACTTAAGTAGGTTACAGTAATATGGGTCACCTAGGGTCATTCGCGTAAACTACAGCCCGGTCTGCTTTCTAATCAAACAAGATACGACAGAATAGTAGCGTTTACACAGAGCGACTACTGAGTTTTAGTTTTCAATACCCTCAAAATTACTCTTGATAAAAAAACAATTGCAGTTGACAAAAAATACCATACCTACAAGTATGGTATTTTTCGTCGACTACAATATTCTTTTTTTTAATTGTAGGTAGTTACTTATTGTAAAATAAAAGGTAAGTAAGTATAATATTTTTAACACAGACGTATAGTTTTATTTACTTATCTTGATATTGAAGTTACAACCACCTCAATATCTTCCCAATTTGTGGGGAGACTGCATTCCTAAATTGGGAAGCCTGTTTAGTAAAACCCTGCAGGATTATGTAAGTTCTGTAGTTACTTACTATATAGTGGCGCCACTGTATGTGTCGCTTGTATTGACGTCTTCGGGTTGCTCTTTTCGTCCACTATTATATCATAATGTTGACAGCACTGTTTGTATGGATATTGGCTTAGACAAATGATTGGTATCGCTTCGCTATACTAGACTCCGCGCTGCCTAAGAAAAATAGCTCCGTAAATGAGGCAACTCATTATGACAGTGTGTGTCAAACAAAAGCAACAAGACGCATGCGTGAAGAATTGTGTTGTCAGCTTCTCAACAGTTACCCGAGTAAATGGGAAAATATTTTATCCTGTGGTCTAGCGGATAAGTTCTTGGTCTCAAAATCAGTTAAGAAAATTCTTAAAAATTACAATTCATTAAAAGCGTCAATATATTTGTGTATAGGTTATGGTTGGGTTCCTTTATGAGAAAAATGGTGGGTATATTATCCAATGATTAGGCCTCATTTTATTATGATGGTTTGTTTTATGTACTAATAGTATTTTGCAAATTATTACTATATATATTATAATAAGTATATTAAATAACCATAGAGAAAATAAGGTGTTTCCAAAACAGTGCTTTCTATTTCCATGCTACTAGTCCATATAAATTTAGTTAGACATTATTAATTTAACATGAATAGTCGTAAAAACTACTTTGAATAAAACAATAATCGTACACACTTAATTACACATATAATTAGGTAAACCATGTTTCTTGGGAAAGATGTTTAGTTTCTAACAACTAAAATTTTCACCTTATTTGTAAAGGTATAAACATAAAATGATATAGAAAAAGGTAAAATATATAATAAATAGGTTAGATAAAAGAAATAGTAAAATATAGCGAAATACAATAACTATAGATTCACATAATAAAAATCTCAATTGTGGGGAAGTTGATTCTTGTACTAGCAGCAACACTGAATGGCGTTTTCGGTTTTTTGTAATTTTATGTTGAAATTTCATAATTATTCTTATTTTACAGATAGGTATGTGATACCAGAGACCTTCTTATTTTTTGCTGAGTTATTTTTACTCAGGATAAAAGCGCAACTTGGCATTGTACAGCGAATTATTTCCGTAATTAATTTGGTGGATAGGTATACGGTTGTCAGTGTGACAGGCTCAACCATGCCAGCTGGCATGGTTTTTTCTGCCTCACTTTACAAGTATGAGGGCTCCGTCTAGTAGAGCAGAGCGAGACCAATCATTAGTCTATGGATATTGGTAAATTTTTCGTGTGATATGTTTCCAAAGATTGGGCGCCAGTGAGTCTCCAAGGTGCCTTGGAAATCTTGTATTTATTTAAAAGAAGGTAACAAGATTTATTTAGTTTAGGCTAAACCACTTAGACTTACGAGGATTACCGAATCGCAATACTTGTTCCATACTAGGTAGGTAGATATTTATTAAACTTTAAAGTCGACTGGAACCGCTGATGTGTTAAGTAATTGCAATTTCGGCAATGTCCTATAACAACAATAAGCAGGACAATTATCCCTTCAGGCTTGTACTAAATGTTCTTAAGAATAACCTTGTATATACATAGTGACATGCACTGCGAGCACATTCTACCTATGCGATAGTCTGTCGAACCGGCCCACGCATGTTGAAATCAGCAAGGCTCTATTAGGTACCTACCTCTAAACCTCCATTGAATTGCCTCTCCGTAGTCCTAAGTTGATAAGTATACTCATAGACCATTTTGTTTATAGCCCCAAATACCAATGCTACATACCTAATGTTAAAAGTCGACTAAAAATTGACTTCGAAAAGAAGGCTTTGTACCTAAGAGAAATACAATTTGTATTTGCAGCTGACTTTACAAATATTCAATCAACGAACGTAAAGAAGACCCAAAACGATAATTTGCGGATTAAAAATTATTGTCTTCTTTATATACTAAACAAACGTGCAAGCGGGTCAGCGGGTGATGGTAATAGGTACTACTAGATGCACCCGCGGTTATACTCGCGTTATTTAGAGCTACTGCTCCGTACCCGTGGCCTATAGCGTGATTATATGTATAGTGTATAGCCTTCTTCGATAAATGAGCTATCCAACACCAAAATAATTATTCAAATCGGACCAGTATTTCCTGAGAATAGCGCGTTCAAACAAACAAACAAACTTATTTAGTATTATATATTATCTGTGGAATAGATATATACTTACTTAAATATATAGTAGAGTAAAATATGATGATATTGTTTTCTATAAATATCTACATATATTCTAAGGTTGTTCTTGAATACGTAAGTAATAAACAGATAAGGAAAACCCTTTATCATTGACTATTTCTGTCGCCTATGTGGCCGGATAGTTAGAAATTATATTGTACTGTTGGCCAAGGCGGGTTCAAAATACATTTAATTATTATTTTTTTCTTTATTTGGATCACCAACAATTGTTTACACAAAAAAAAACATTTACAACAATATTAGTAACAGTGCGAGTGTAACAATCACTTACAGGTGATCACCGCGTGAGTAAAATATAAGTGTTCCTAAGCATGCAGTTACACGCTGATATTATAGATATGCATTGAAACTATACAAACATAGCTTTGCGAAATATAATATATGGTAATAATACATATAATGAAACAGATAGATAGACAATAAATAATAACAACGTGAAGCAATGAACCTACGAACAACAACATTAGACAAACACAGTACCTACGAGCCATTTTACAAGAAAGCCATGAGCTTCGATTTTAATATAATATATATAATATAATAATTAAACGGGTTAAATATAACCGTCAACTTTAGTTTATTAAAGTAGGTGGTGTAACCAAATCCAATTTATGTGTTGGTATTTCAATTATTTCATACAACTAACAAAAAGCTTTGGTTAATAATTTTACATTAAAATGCTGGTTTAATTTTGGTTATCATTTACTACTTTTGGGTTAACAATGATTGACGAGATTTTATTTGGAGTCATTTTGCTTAAATAGGATAGCGAAATGTTAAAACTTTGGTTATAATTATAAATGTTATACCTAATTTTACATTACAATGCGGGTTTCATTTTGGTGATCATTTATTATTTTTGTCTGTTATACTTAAGTATAAGTTATAAGTTACTATATCTGGTGGTAAGTTAAACATAAGCCTTAATTAAAACATCGCACACATTGTCGTCTGACTCCAAACTAGACAGAACTTGTTGAAAACCAGATTATTGATATTATATTTTCGTGTGAGTGTGTGGCCAACTCTGGTGTCTGAGTTTTCATACCGCCTAATTCAGATAAGGCCTAATGATTCTTGTCCTTAGAGAACCGGCCAGCTTTACCTACGTGCCCTCCGAAGCACGGTAGCGCTCTGACTCTAACCTAAATGCCACTCGCAGTCACCCATCCAAGTGGCAACCTGTGCAAGCGTTGCTTAACTTTGCTGACAAATGACAAGGCAAGTCACACTATGTTAGCGCGATAGATAACTGATACACAAAGATTTGTCCTATAGGAGAATCGAACTCACGACCTCCGGCGTAGCAAGCAGGGTCACTGACCCCAAGACCTGCACAATGATTAGGGCTGCCATCCGTCCGGGTTTTCCCGGATTTGTCCTAGGTTGAAAGGCGTCCGGGGCCCGTTCGGCCGGGGATTTTGAAAGTGTAACTCGGAGTCCCGGACACATTTGTTGTCAGAGAAAATCCATTTATTTTTTATAGATAAGCGATAAATGCTACTTTTTCAGAGGCGTCCGGGGAAAAACCATATTTAGCCCAAATGTCCGAGAGTTTTGCCATGTTTATCCGGTCGGCAATTTAGGTGGCAGCCCTACCAATGATTAACATAACAATAATAATATGATCGTCTGTTCATATAAAACTCTTGTATTACTGACAGGCCAACATCTCACAGCCAAAACTATTGAGCGCATAATAATATGATCAATCATCTATTCGTAAGTATAAAACTTGCATTTCTGACTGGCTGACAGACAACGTACACCCAAAACTATTGGACGCAAAAAGCTGAAATTAGGCATGTGTGTTTCTTGATAACCATAGGGAATGCACTAAAAAAATATTTCTCGAAATGCCTACTGGATCAGGCAAAAAAAAGTGCGGTCGCAGCTGTGGGCATCTTCCAGTAGGTATTTATAAAACCTTCTTACTAGATTAGAACATACGAATCTTGTTATAATTTATGTGGATGATATTATGTAGATAATCAGACCAGCTTAATGGTAGCTACCTGCATACCATATTATCTACATTGTACATAATATTGCCAAATTATGCAAGAACTAGACGTCGGCGAAAATCAGCTTTATCGATTTATTCCATAACTAGAGAACGCCAGCAGCTACGCCTGCATTTTTTTTTTTTTTTTAAATTTACCCGTTTTGGCCGATCCCGTGGGAATTTCGGGAAATCCCTTCTTAGTGCACCCCTACGGTCCCCAAGGAACATACATGCCAAATATCAGCTTCCTGCGCCTAATAGTTTCGGCTGCAGCGTGTCTGTCAGTCAGCCAGTAACGCAAGGATTTTACATAATTATTAAGATTAGTTATGGGGCGACCTATAGTGTTTATACTCGTAAAGATACTATTATCTAAATAAAGTAAATCAATTAATCAATAGTATTACTCTCACATTTTGCGAGACTACAATTAAATTATCAAATTACTATTATTCGACGATTGAAAAACTCAACCACAGCGCCGAATGTACTGTACTTATTAAATTTCCTACCGTTATGTAAAAATATAATCTAGGGACAGACTGCCAAATACTTGTCGCAATGCGGTACACATTACAAGCCATACATAGACAGATATGTACCTATGCTTCCTATCTAAGAACTATAATTATTACCTCTTATCTCTGGTACAGATATTAGGACTTATCAGTGTCTGACCTTCGCGTAAAATGAGTGACAATAATTATTGTTGTTAGGTTGGCAGTTACGTAACGTCAATGCAATTGGCGCGTTTTCATTGAATAAAATATTTTTACTAGCATTTGGCCTTGGCTTTGCACGTGGATAGAAAGTAATAATAAATTATATATTAAGTATATTAAAACATAATATTTGATTCCTAATTTTATAAATAGGTTTTTCCGTAGATACTTTCTCCCTACACCATTGTAATTAAAATATCGGCGCGGTGCCTATGGCGGTTATCCATGGGTTACCACTTACCACCTTTTATTTATAAAATAATTGATACTGCCTATGTCTGTTGCCAAAGGTCCACTTCTAAACTTAATTTGTTCTAAATTGATTTAGCCGTTTTGACCGGATAATGAAATATACATACCAACACTATAAAAAGTCATGTTGCAATAGAACAATAGATAAACTAGTACCTAACTAGTAAGAAGGTAGGTATGTACCTCACGTGTTCGTAAGGAAAAAAAAATTGACAGTCGGGCACAAGACAAAAAATTGGCCCCATACGGATTCCGTTTTTCCTTTTGAGATACGGATCCCTAAAAACAGAAGCGGTCTGCCAATAGTTCTATTCAATTTAAGCTAAAGTTGAATGTCAGTCCCGGATTGAGGAAAGTAGGACAAGGAATCAATACTTTCTTAGCATCGCATAACTGCGATAGGTCTTCTGCTAAAAACATTTTATTTCATATATTTTGTTTTGTTTAACATCAGTCAATGCAGAATTGGACATCTTGTGACCGCTGGACTATCAGGTATACATTTTGCTACTAAACGGCCCAACAGTATCCAGATTGTCTGATGGTCCGAGGATGAGCTTGGAATACCTATAATTACCACGTAGTGCCTAAGCCAAAAAAAAAACACTGGCAAACTATGTTATCCTGCCTGTCCTGTAAATCAAAGTAACACAACGACTAAATCATGTCATCATTTAAAAATAAATAATTATAAAAATATCCATCCAAAACTGAGAATACTGAGATGCAGAAGGGGAGTTCAGGATTTTATTACGGAGGAGGAGACTTGGGTACCTACTTTTAACCTTTTAGGCAGTAGGTACATAGGAAACCCTATAAAAATAAAATTTTAATTGATAATCTTTTATAGTACCTATTCTTCTTTATATTTTTCAATCTATTTTAAGCTAACCTTCAATCAATTTTTTGTCCTAATGTTGACCTTAATACATAGTAGATACCTACAATATCTCGAGTTCAACTGCCCTCTCGTATGGAGTATTACATAATAGTAGAGGCCTGCCAACAATGGGTCCCGGATTTCAAAACTAGGACAAGGAATCAATACATACTCTTTCTTAGTTGCATAACAGCGTCGCTTCCATGGCAATCGGGATAATTTCAAATAAGTGGTATTTATTAAGGAAAAGATTCGTAGTTAAGTAGGTAGATAATACAAACTTTGATACAAGTACTTATATGATTAAAGAATAACAAAATATACATAGGTAAAATTTTAGACAAATGTCATCTGCCTTATAACTATAAGGCAGTAGTAGACTACTTTTTTACTATTATTCGAACTTAAAGATAGAATAAGTTGGTTAACTCATCCTCCTAGCGTTATCACTTATCACTGTTGCAACACTTGCAGCCCGGGGTCTGCTTACTAAGTTACTAGTCTGAGAACTCTGAGAAAACCAGATTTGAGTGAATATTAGGCTTTTCCATAGAGCGACTGCCTGTCTGACCGCCGCAACCCTAAGACACAGCTACGAGTATATTCCATGGTTTAGAATACGTACCTACTGACTGCTCTTAACAGCTGTTAAAGATCTAAGTCATTTCAGACCCACATTTTAAATTGGAGCCTACTTATTAAAGGCAATGCACAACGTATATAGTGTAATCGCTAATAAGAAGAAGAACAACGTTTTTGTCTGGGTTATCGCAGAAACCTTGCAATGCAAAACAGCTGTCCCATACATTAAGTCGAGGTTAAAGTTCAAATTAGGTTATAGAACATCAAATCAAAAGACATAAACTGGGCGCAATTTAGAGAGACGATGGCTTAAACACCAAGCCATGCAGCGCAAAAATGTGGAAATTCTTGTCCCATTAAAAGTGACAGTAGTTACGAAAGCAATGGAAAAGACAAAAAACGATGTTGAGTAAGTCTACAATAGTTTTTTTTTTTGTAAGTTGGTAACTGTCCAAGTCATGCCCAAGTTGAACGCTCTGAAAATTCGCCCGGAAATATTTTCGACAGTGTTGTGTAACCGCGAGGGGCGTTGTCATGTACGTATTCTTTGCGTGGATATTGGCAGAACGTTTCTAAGGTGATATTGAGATTTTTTATTTAGATTTTAGTAAACAGTTATGGCTACACAAGTGCAGCGATAACATAGTAAAGAGACTGACAGACTTTGGTCTCGAGATTAGACGCAACGGGGCTCGCCAGTTCGCGATAAAGTATGCGATTCGCGTGACCCACCACAACACGGGACCGTAGTGGACACCGCGGTAGTTTTAGTGAGTACCTACGCCTTTAGAGGAGAGCCTCACACACCTCTGCCAGCCCCCAACTCGATTGAGTGGCGAAATCGAAACCGCACGTAAGGAGCTGCCTAGGCCTATGTCCAGTAGTGAACGTCTTTAGGCTGATATAATGAAGAAACCTGCATGTCTGAAAGTTCTTCATAATGCTCTGGAAGACATGTCCCCCAGCAGCGGAACATTTTGTACTTATAAAGGGCACATATACTGACTAGGTATAGATGATTTCTACATCAATAGCCCATCTGGGGATGTATTACCCTAGTATTTTCTTGAATTTACGCGAATGTTACACATTGGAATTAATCTACAGTTTACGGATTTTATCGCGTTATATTGGTTTCACTAGAAAGTTATTACATTTAAACCGAATGACCTACAAACTACATTTTTTCGAATAAACGTTTCGAATTCTTTACTGGATTCGTGTTCACGGCAGACTGAGGTGATTTTTGGCTAGTAATAAAAATGTAGTTTCTAGATCATTCGGTTTATGTACCTAATAACTAGTGAAACCAATATAACGCGATAAAATCCATAAACTGTAGTTTAATTTCAAGACATATTATCCTCTTATGGAATATCGACGTACCTATAAAGTAACAGTAGGTATCCAAATTGTTGCGTTTCTTTAGGTAAGTGATTGTGCCGGAGGCTAACTTAGTAGTGCTTCTTTCCCTTTTCCTCCCCACTCAAGACACTCATCCCACTCCTCCTTCTTTTGGTTTTCTTAGCCAAAGTGGCAACGCGCTTGTAGCCTTTAGTGTTGCGGGTGTTCATAGTCGGTGGTAATCGATTACCATCAAGGGAGCCGTTGCCTGTTTTTTTCTCATAATGGAGTATGACAAACATAAACGGTGTGGCTGACTTGTGTCCTGTTTTGGATTCGATGGCCACAGAACCCCAAATAATGCTATTCCGATTTGGATATAAAGTCCCCTTCAATACCGAATTTATTCCTAGTGCAGGCGTTGCCATTTATAAATGAAAATAACATGTTATATCATGATCATGATATACCTTGTGAGGCAATTAAAAATTACTTTGTAGGTACAGTATTATCTAAACAATTAACAGGTACCTATACCTACTAGTATAATGGCGGCAATGCCAACACAAAAATTTTGTTTATCATGTCACAAATGTTTCACCTTGAATGAACGTCAAACTACATACCTACATACCTAATCTTAATATATAAAATCCTTGCGTTACTGACTGACTGACAGACACGCTACAGCCGAAACTATTGGGCGCAGGAAGCTGAAATTTGGCATGTATGTTCCTTGGGGACCGTAGGGGTGCACTAAGAAGGGATTTCCCGAAATTCCCACGGGATCGGCCAAAACGAGTAAATTAAAAAAAAATGCAGGCGTAGCTGCTGGCGTCCTCTAGTAACTAATAATAGGTAAATGAGACGCGGAACCATTATGTTGCTAATTGCTTTGTTTTACTTATGAGTTATGAGTGTTATGACTGCCTCCGTGGTCCAGTGGATAGCGTAGGTATACGTATGCTGAATGGAGGTCCCGGGTTCGATTCCCGGGTCGGACATTTCTAATGCTCAGTACTCACACACGGTTATGCTCGATAGTTTTACTCCATAACGAGTAAAAATCAACGTGTGGACTGCAAAACTCACACTTCGATGCCATCAAATACACTGTTATTTTACTCTAGCAGCACGGAGTCTGGTGATGTGCCCGGTAATGGCAATAGGCTCGCCCTCTATTACGTGGGACCTAAAAATTCATGGCGAAATGTGGGTGTAATATTACACCTCTGCCTACCATTTCGGGACCCGGGGATACAGGCGTGAGTCTATAAAAAAGGGGTAATCTGGCTATGCATAACAAACATACCACTGTCTGAACGATTGGATATAGGTAGAAACAAGAGCATCGTCAGCCGATGGCCTAGGGGAAGGAGGGGGGACTTGTTGCAAGTTGATAAGGAGAATGAGAAAAGTATGAATTGTATGTAAAGTCTTGAGCACATGAAGTTTTTTTCACTTGGTAGTACGAGCCTTGTATATCAGTGATTGTAATGACGGTACAGAGTCCAACGCGTAAAGCTCACGGGACTTTGGTTGCTATACATTTAGTTCTGGAAGGGCATCTGCCTCCGCTGCACCTCCTTGCCGACGTCCTTGGATAGAAACATGATACCTATTTGGAATTGCAGTGGGCTTTTTCGTAGAATTACGTGACATCGCTGACAACTAGTGACTTACTCAAAAGACTACATTGCTACGCAAAACCTCCATTTATTTCTGCCTCTCCATAGGCAAGCTGCCCATGCTTGCCTATTCTAAGTACATACCTGTAGACAATATCTAAGACGCGCTTTTTAAGAGCCACGTAGCTCTTAGCCTACGCTTACGGTGCCTACGAAAACTGTTTCTTAGGAAAATCTAAATTCTGTCAAAGATATCCGCTCGCCAATGTCATCTCATAATCTGACAGGCCCTTGGGATTGCCAGTCCTGGGCCTTTTATCACGAGCCCTGGAAAGCGTAGTAACGCTACTCAGAAACAAAACACAAGTCAGGCTAGGTATTTGGTAAGTGATTGATAAATACAATAACTATAATAATGATATTCATCATGCATGTTCCGGTCCCGCCCATTTATGTTTAATTTTCATAAGTATTTAGAATTACGGCCATTTCCTTCTTCCAGTCCTAATAAAGACACATTAAAATGGATTAAAATGTAACATACCTAAACATTATTAAATAATATACTACTTATGCCCTTATTCATCATAATCTTATCTACCCTTTTTTTTACGAGGTAGAAAATCCCTTCGGATCTCCGACTCTTGGGGAAATGAGAGCCGGAGTATGTGGTGTTACCACTAAAAACCACCTCGACTGTCTCATGTATGTGTCGGAGGGTATCGCATATGTATTCGTCGCTATCCGCCGACGAGTATTGGCCCGGGTAGCAGGTAGGACGGCAATGCAACACTGCATCTCCTCTTCCTCTGCGGCCCCACCGCGACGCATCGAATGGTGCGCCCCCATTTGGTCGTGGGAGAGAGGGAGCGCGGCAACGCAACACCGACACGCCTCTCCTCCCGCGACCGCGCCCGACTGCGAGGGACAGACAGAACCCGCACCCGCACCGTTGGACGCATCCTGCGCAGGCCGGAGGCCCACTGCCAAGCCCACGCGGAGCGTCCACTCCAGGGATCCCTCTTAGCTTCACCGGGGGGTTCAAAGCCGCGGTTACTGAGCCACCACGACAAGGTGGAGATCCCACGGGGGGGAATCTTATCTAACCTGAACAGGATACGTTTATTTATAAGACTAGAGGACGCCAGCAGCTACGCCTGCAATTTTTTTAATTTACTAGTTTTGTCCGATTCCGTCGGAATTTCGGGAAATCCCTTCTTAGTGCACCCCTACGGTCCCCAAGGAACATACATGCCAAATTTCAGCTTCCTGCGCCCAATAGTTTCGGCTGTAGCGTGTCTGTCAGTCAGTCAGTACCGCAAGGATTTTATATATTAAGATTACAGGTATAGGTCAAGGTATTCCATAATTATCCCTTCAAGATAAGTATTTCTATTTTTTAATACTAAAATAGCTGCAACCTCATTCGAATAAAGTTATCTGTGGCATTCAAACTTTATTTTTTTTCAGCTATTTTTGGCGCGAAGACGGCCGTAGTTTGACACATGACATTACCGCCGTCCGTCCGTAAATCTATTTTGAACCAATGTCGGTTCCGTTCAGTATCAGCTGTTCGTTCATTTTTAAAGTGTGCCCTAGCGATAAAATTAAAACTACGATCTTTGATCTATGGCCTCGGTTTATTATCTTACTGTCGATTTCATTGAGATATTTTATTTGCGATAACTGACACATAAATCTGTGATCGATCAGTCATGTAAACTTATAACATTGTGACATAATTTCCAACACGTGAAACAGTCGTGATAAAACTATTTATCTTGTTTATATTTTATCACGTTTCATCCAAGAATGTACCAGCATAAGTTGGCATGCCGTAGAACTATAATCCTACGCTGTGAGAGGTCAGCTTATGCTTAAAAATGTGGTGTAACAGTTTTGCACTTGCAGACGTAAAATTACGCCTTGTGCCAATATCTATGCCAGAAGGTATATAATTACTATGGAAGCACGTGTTTTCTTAAATATGACTATCTACAAGTTGTATGTACACATACCTACCTACTTACCATGTTTCACGTAGGTAATCTGAGTCACACACTGTCTTGTTCTACACAGTTGTATTCGCGAATACAGACATCTTCCATAGAATGATTTGAAGCCCGCGCAGAAGTTCTTCACAAAATTGGCTATGGTCTTATCTGTATCCCGTTCGAATACAAGACTTCTAACTTGGAACTTGGGATCTGCACTAATCTAACCATTTTTAACTGTGTATATTAGGTTTTCCACATAGCTACTGACCTCCACGTCTGTCCTCCTAAACCTTAAGATATAGCGATATTGAACGGCTTAAACCAGTTTTGATATGTGCAGACTTTCAAAGATCATCATGACTTCCGAGACCGACGACTTAGCGACTCCGAGGCAAGGGGCAAACGACAATAATAGGATTAATAGGTAATAATGCAATACACACTTAACTCCGAAAAGTCAGTGGCATGCGCCTAACATTGCAATCCGACACCATGCAGACCACAGAACAGTTAAAAGAGGTTCTTCTTTAGGAACTTCTTTTATCTGTTCTGTGATGCAGACACTGAGACGCAAGGCTGTCTGTTGGTATCTCTAGCAGGCTATCACTGCCCGCAGCCTTTAGATACGTAATACCCATATCCAAAATATATAATATACTCAGATCAAGAGATAATTTAAACAAATCTTTTACTGTTCAGGCTGTGCGACTGTCATTCCACAGTTTTACCAGTGGAGATTCGAAGAGCAAGCACAATAAATATTTTCAAAGACTTGGTAAAGAAGCACTATTTCAAGGATTGACAAATATATCAACTTAATTATCGTCTGAGTTCATAATTTGTATAAACTGTGTCTATATTATTTAGTATATTGATATATATTTAATTGTATTTGTATAAATTATGTATGTATTTTATGTATGTAAGTAAAAGGTATATTTATTTATGTATATATGTGTATCTTATTTAGGATAATCTTATTGATAATTATTTCACTTTAAAGCTACACCATGCCCACAATAATGCTTTAATCATTCCTGTCCATCCCAAGGTTGCCTGGCAGAGATCGCCCCTGGCGATAAGGCCGCCGTTTGTACATGAAACTTAGCTTTAAGTCACTATATAAAATGTACTTTACTTTGGTGTGCAATAAAGAATACATCTATCTATCTATCTATCTAATTTAAATAAAAACCGACTACACCAGTCAGAATTAGTCTCAAAGCTAACTTCACATCAAAATCCTTTCGATTTCGTTCTCACTATGACAATTCAAAGTAATATCAAAGATATGTAAGCAATCAGAAGGAATAGTGGCACAGTTACTACACAGATAAATAATAATACTTATACACGTGAACCGTAGTAAGTTATGCGTAAGGCGACGTGGAATTTTTACAAAGATTTGATAATTAAAAACGATAACGATAAACGTGGCAGATAACACGACGTTTAGTCAAAGAGCTCAGATATTTACATAGAGGCGCATTTCTTAAGGGCGCTCTGTAGACAAACTTTCTGTGATCCAAATTGCCGCTTGGCGGCGTGGCAGTCGCGCTGTGACAGCTCTGCTGTTTCTACGAGTGAGAGTGAAAGACAGACGAAGTTGTTCCTCCGGAGAACGACGCCAGCGCCGCCAACGGCGCCAACTACGAACTACACTGACGACAGTCGCCACTTGGAATCGGCACACGAAATCCTTAAGAAATGCGCTTCTAAGTAAATCTGTATTCAGTGTTTTAGTGATCAGAGAATTACGTACAAATTATACAGTGTTCACTAGCTGAACCGACAAACGTCTTACCAAATATATTGACGAACGGTTGGCGCAGCGGGAGTGTAAGTGACTGCTACGCCGGACGCGGGTTCGATTCTCGCTCAAGTCAAACATTTCTGTGCGTGAACATTGATGTTTGTCTTGGCCTAGGTGTTTCTATGTATTATAAGTTTAAATTTACAAAAAACAAAGGTATATTGGTACTAAGTAATGGATAAACAACAGAAGAGCATGCATGAGGATTCTGATGGGAGTGAATGAAGCAAGAGAGGTATGTCAGGATCGTTGCAAATGGCGTACCGTAGTCTCTGCTTACCCCTCCGGGAAACAGGCGTGAGTCTATGTATGATGTATGTATGATTATTTAGTAGGTACCCTTAGTACAAGCTCTGCTTAGTATGTGACCAGATGACGATGTATGTAAAAAATAACTAGTTTGGGCCTAAGTCTCAAAGTATGAAAATATGGTTTTCTTTAAGTGTTCAGCCTAAAATTAGTAACGAAAATTCTGGGGTAGGCATGGTCCACCCGGCCTCTCTGCTATATATGCCTATAAAAATACCAGGTTCTAGAGTGGTGGCTAAGCACCGGACAACGCAGCAGCGGCAGGTAACGTGTACCGACGATCTTTGGAAATGGTTGGATACAGGCGGCTCCAGATCGGTCTATATGGAACTTATGGTTAGCACTTTGGGCTGACATAATGATGATAGTTGTGGCCAGTGGCGTAGCTAGCTTGGGTAGCACCCGGGGCGGAAGTTGGCGGATGACCTTTTTTTTAATCGATACCTAACAATTCCGGGCTAACTTTCGAGGTGCTGAGCTATTTTGTACATTGTTCTTAAAGTTGAGTTTTGGGTGTCACCCCTTTTTTTGGATGGGTGGCACCCCAAAAAGGGTAGCACCCGGGGCGGACTCAGAACAGAAAAAACATAGAAATGGTATGCACCCAAATTACTATCGGAACCGCTGTCGCCAAACTCACACAAGTAAAACGATAATCATATATTGCACTACAAAGAAACAATTCGTTTGATTCGTAGTTTAAGTTTATTCAAAACTAGCCTATTTCACAGATTTGGAAATAAACCCTGCTGGCCTACAAATAAGATTTATTTTGCTTTAGCAGTAGAACGTATTTACGATCTATAGTCATACTAGATTCGATTTACGAGTCAATTCCGCTACTCAACCATAGATGGCGGTATTCTAAGTTGTAGCAATTATAATCTTAATTACATAAGGCACATGGTTGAAATTTGCGTGCTCGGTCTGTTTCTGCTTCTACTCGGTTAGGGCCGTACCACGTAGCACATTGGATTACTTTATCGATATCGATAGATGATGCGATATTTTTTGTTCATAAAATAAGTGTATTTATCAATTAAATTTTATATTTAGTCAGTCAATGTTCATACAAATTAATAACATGTAACACGTGTGTTGTTAAGTAGCATAACAAATATTTTGAATACTTATTGACAGTGATGAAAATAAAACATGATTACTTACTTGATAAAAAAATTTAATAATTTTCATTGATGGAAGCGCAGCAGGTTTCGTATATCTATAGCCTTTACTTGATATTATAAAATCGTCTTCTAAAAAATGCTCATAGCATATCGTGCTTGATTTGGTTGGCATCCAATTAACCCTATCCATTTTTCTTTGATGCTTGCATCTTTAGGAAATCTAAAAAGATTTTAAATGATGTTAAGAGGACCTACTAATGCTTATTTAGTGATCAATGCAACGTTAGTTAAACATTGCATTGATCACTAAATTGATAAATTATACTTACTATTCACTACATTGGTAAATTATAGTTACTATTCAAAACATTGATTATATTTTTGCAACAAAGTATCTATTAGATTGAATCTAATACACCTCTTAAAATAAATTACGTGAGTGAATAAAGCCGACCTTATACTTGGATTGTAATGTAATACTAAATAATAACATATAATAATATTCGTAACATATGCTACTACATACACACAACACCACCTAAGCAGAGCTTGTACTATGGGTACTAGACAATGGATAAACATACATATATACTTTTTTTTTAAATACGTAGGTACCTACATAATACATTGTTCATAGAAACACCCACCCAAATAAACAATTTATTAAAATAAACATTTCGTAAATGATTTATTTCCGTGTTTCGATATCAATCGATAATTTTAATATTCGACTTGACCACATCACTAAATGAGTAGCGCGGTATTTTCGAGAATGTTCTATTGAATAGAATCAATCCAAAATAAACTTTATCTTCGATATATAAGGTGCATTTTTACTAACCGTTCTATTAAATATTATTTAATTGAAACAAATTAAGACTTTTATTGAAAACAATGAAAATTGTACTAACCGATGGTACGAAACACCTCCATTTTTAAGATTTTTTCGCCTGCTATCATTTTTGCACTCCAAAACGGCACAAAACGGCATAGTTATAGAAATGAAACTGTGTCACGAAACGAGCAATTCGACGCGATGTAAGAACGTGACTGGGGCCAGTTAAGCGTTACAACGCTTAATTGTGACACGCGTGCCACGCCTACTTACCATTTCCAGTGTAATATTTTCTCTTCCGTGGGGGCGGACCGCCCCCGCCGCCCCCCTTTCCTACGCCACCGGTCGTGGCAAAGTATGCTAATCGCTAGCCGCGTCGACAGACCCCGCCGAAAGGAGTCGAGACTGCCAGGCAGAGTCCCACACACCCCTTTTGCCTCTCTGGAGAAGCGGAAAAGAACGTGATTTGACTTTCCACCTCGGCAAGGTGAAGAAAAAAATCTTAATGTTATACCTACGTAAGTATGGGAACCGCAAAAATATAGAGACAATAATATACTGCATGACTTCATCGACATTAAAATATATTTAACATTCTAGGTATAAAAAAAGCAATTAAGAATACAGTGTCACTACCCCATTTCATTCCGAGGGCATCGTAAGACGCGACTAATGAAAATACACGGCAAGTAAATATCCTTGTGAAGAGACGGAAAACTTGAAATCAAACTCATGCCAAACCATCTAGCCACTATAACTAGCGTGGCAAAATTCGCTCATCGGCTTACAGTAATATATAATAATAGGGGAGAGGTCGAACAGTTGACAGCAATAGCAAGCAATAGGCTGTATGATGAATTACCTAAATCCGAAAAAAAAACTGTAAATGAGTTGAGGTTATAAATTTAACTCAGCGCCAAGCTCAGATCAAATAAAAATCAACTTTTTTACTAGCTTGCTCTGAGGCGCCAAGCATTATAATGCTTGTTACTACTCGGATAAGAGACAATACGATTAAATCGATAACATGGCTATTTACGTCGCGCGTCGTGCTGTTGCAGTTCGATATAATCGATATTGAACACTAATTTTGCACGCAATACTGCCCGCGTCTTGTCTGCTATATCTCTTTGGAGGAGGTGTAATTTTCAATAAAAATTAAACTAATGGGTAGCGTATTATATATTTTTGTATTCCTTTTGCCTGGTTACCTGACACCCACGCAGGAGAGACCGCCGGACGAAATCTAGTAATCAATAAAACTGTGTAGGCGGCACTGGATTTTCGCTTTCAGCCTAAGCCTGTGTTTACCAGTTTAGTTCAGAATTGATATCCTTTTTGTATAAACCAAGTTGCGAATTTGGTACGTTTTTTAATTTTATTTTTTTGAATTTGGTACGTGATACATGTGTTCTTTTATACCTATATATCTAAGACTGCCTCCGTGGTCCAGTGGATAGCGTATGCGCCTGCTGACCGGGTCCCGGGTTCGATTCCCGGGTCGGGAAAAAGTGTTAGGTACTAATTTTTTCAGTAGCAGCACGGAATCGGGCAATGGGCTCTCAACGGCAAGACCGGAGAAGTGGCACCAAGAATTCACAGGCAAAATATGGCTGTACCTAACCCTTCGGGGCAACGGCAAAAAAATCTAAAGTAAGTACTACATGACCTGCCAAAAGTTGTTTTGTAATATACACACTCTATTTGCGTTTATAGGTATTTTTGAAACCAAAGCATAAAACAGAATCGTCTAAAATATTCTTCGACCTATTCTCAGACTCACCAAAGATGAACAATCATAATTCACTGTACATAAGATTATTTAATACTAGAGGATGCCCGCGGTTCCAACCGCGTTATTTAAGGCTACTGCTCTGCTCCCGTCACTCATAGCGTGATGTTATATAGCATATAACCTTCCTCGATAAATGGGCTATCTAACACTGAAATAATTTTTCAAATCGGACCAGGAGTTCCTGAGATTAGCGCGTTCAACCAAACAGACAAACAAACAAACTCTTCAGCTTTATATGTACCTATATACTAGAGGACGCCAGCAGCTACGCCTGCAATTTTTTTTAATTTACCCGTTTTGGCCGAACCCGTGGGAATTTTGGGAAATCCCTTCTTAGTGCACCCCTACGGTGCCCAAGGAACACACATACCTTTCAGCTTCCTGCGCCCAATAGTTTCGACTGTAGCGTGTCTGTCAGTCAGTCAGTAACGCAAGGATTTTATATATTATGATTAGTTTAAGATTAGATAATACTTACTGTGCTTAACGAGCTGTTTACAATCCCAAGCAGCGCAACAGTAACCACAGAATATAGTAATATGTGGGTACGATGCGGTTAACAACATTCATTATATTATTTTGGCTACTTTATTATTATCTCTGTAACAAGACGTCCCAAGGCGTCCAATCGTAGTGTATTTAAATGGATGCTTTTTACTCTCTCACACAAAACTACTTACTAAAACAGATTTTGATTAAAAGTTGTTGTCTTCTAAAAAAATAAATATATTATCTACAATGTAGTAAAAAAGGAATACACATAATCGTTCTATACTTACAAAAATAGCAAAGAATTTATATTTACCAATCCAACACAATATAGCAACAAAGAATCCATTTGCAATCTTCATATTTCAGACCCGTTCTTCGTAATACTTATTGCTGTCCTGCTGATACCACCGCTTCTCTATTAACTCAACTGCAATACTGTAGATTTCTACATCCGTCTAATTTACCATCAGCCCTAATTCTGAAAGGCCTTCCAGAATAATGTTTTAAAAAATGATAATTGGGTATTACAACCGCAAGGTGAACCGACGATCTTGTTAGATGCGAGCGGTTGTTGTCTAGCGAGCGACGTCTTTAAATTTTGCAGTAAAATAGCAAATAGACTACCTTTTGCAACGACCCAATCTATCTACAAAAGTACACCCAGAGGCACAAGAGTCAAAAGAACAATTTGTGGAGCCAACAAAGCGTTGTCTCGTATGGGAATCAAACCCACAATACTCGGTGCAGTACTAAATGGCGAGGTTACCGCTGAAACCACTGCGCCATCAGTGTAGTCTGCTGTCAATTCATCACCAGTCCTTTATACTGTCTCACTGCTGGGCACGCGCCTTTTCTCACTATAAGAAGGGTAAGGCCATAGTCCACCACGCTGGCCAAGTGCGGGTTGGCAGACTTCACATCTCTTTCGGGAACATTATGGAGAACTCTCAGACATGCAGCTTTCCTCACGATGTTTTCCTTCACCGTTTAGCAAGCGATATTCAACAATGTAATACGCACTTAACTCCGAAAAGTCATTGGTGCGTGCCGTAACGTGGATTCAAACCCGAGACCCTCTGCGTCTGCAGTCTGTTGGTATCTCCACTCAGCTATCGCTGCTGCTGTCAATTGAATACCCAATAATACCAATATATGTATGTCTATGATTACTTGATTAGCTAGGTAGTAGTTGAGCCTTGCTGATTTCAGTATGAATGGGTCGGCACGACCGGGGAAGTACTACCCTCTCACAAATATTGACATAAAATAACAATATCAATACTGTTGCGTTCCGTTCGGTGAATTGAATGTCGCAGGCCCTATCCTATTTTCCTTCTCCCTCAGCCCACTCGACACTCCTCCTAATCCATTTCCCCCTCCCAAAGGCCAGCGACACACTTGTGATTCCTCTGAGGGTCTACATCATCGAGTTTTACACACGATTGTCACGGTGACGGTAGCCTAGTCGACGGAAAAAATTTCATACATTTTCTAAATTTATAATTAATAATTCTAATCGGACAGTAGCGATCGATAGAGTCCGCTAGGGGGCGCATTTAGGAAATGTATGAAAATTGTTCCCGACGACTAGTATATCGTCAATGTGTAAAACTCGTACTAGACCCTCTGGTGTTGCTTGTGTCCATGGGCGACGGTAAACGCTTACCATCAGCCGACCCGTCTGCTCGTTTGCCGCCTATTATAAAAAAACTTAAGGTGATTTTTAATCGATTAGAGCTGCTGCGAACTGCTAGTTTGTATTATTAATTAAATTGATTTATAATCACGTTTAAATTTAGATACAAATAAAAAGTAATTTTGATAACTTAATGACTGAATATAGGTGTTATTATCAATTAGTGGGTACCTAACCTTTTTTTTTTGACGCATGATGGAAACCAAACTATTTTATTGACTGCAAGGTTGCCGCCTCACCGCTTGACACTGCGCCGAATGTTGTGGGTTCGATTCCCACACGAGGCAACACTTTGTGTAATCCATAAATAGTTGTTTCGAGTCTGATTGTTAATTGTGTCCGTTAGTTGTATGTTTGTAAAGTCCTCCGCGACACAGGATTTATAGTCCAAGTGCGGTAGCTGTCTTTTAAAAATAAACAAATAAATTTACGGGCTAACCCCAGGCTGGGCCACTAAAAGGGTTCAGGCTTGGGAGAGTGTGGGACTCCCCGACGAGAAGCGCCGGGACTACCCACTAAAAATGGGTACTTAACCTGGCAAAAATTAGTACCTAATTTTATATTTTGCTAGAGGATGACCGCACATACATTTTTAATTTTATCCTTTCTGCCTGATCCCGTGGGGTTTTGTGGCATCCCGCCCCTGCACCCCTACGGTCCCCAAGTAACATCCATGCCAAATTTCAGCTTCCTGTGCCCAATAGTTTTGGCTGTGGCTGTACGATGTCTGTCAGGCAGTAACGTTAGAATCTTATTTATACAGATTATAGGTCACTAATACAGCTGTACCTACTACAACGATTTATACCTATTATCTAAGTACTTAGCTAATCTAAAAATACTATGTATACCAACGACAATGCCGCAACAGTATTTGTATAATAGAGGGCAAAGTCCGCATTACTTACGTAACGAGACTTACGCAACGGAAGGAGGAAGTACTACGACACCGAATCGTTTAAGGTATTTACAAAACATTTTACGATTTTTATATTGCACCGTCTACTAAACCGATTTTGTTATTCGTTTGACATTGTAATAAACTACATTATTAACTATTGTAAGGGCGGGTAGAAGTAAAACGCCAATCTATGACCAACTTACGTGTATTGAACAACTTAATCAAGTGTTGACATACAGATTATTATTATCATACATATAGGCATATACATAGGTGACCTAGGCTAGAGGTGGAAGAGTGGACTGCAGTGCTGCAGGCGGCTATCGCACTCGTAACCTCAACTGGGATTAGAACTGGCTGCAAGTGGCTGCCGCGCTCTAATGACCCCGACCAAGCTAGAGGACTGCAGGTGGCTATCGCTCTAGTCGGTCGCTAGCTAAGTGACGGCAATGTTCGGCCGCGCTTGGGCTTATATAGACGGTTCTCCCACTACCGGACGCCCCGCCGCCGGTGTCTCGCTTGACTCAATGACGCGTCCGTGCGTAGTAATGATGTTCGAATCTGCTATTTATCAATCGCATGCTATGAACTATATGCTAATTTTTTTTAGCATGCTATTGAAAATGCTATAATATAGCATGTTATCGTGCGAAGCGTCAACACCCTTCGTGTGACCGCTAGTTTTAGCACATGTACGATATAGCGCGCTGTCGCGCTATCTATATTTGAACGTAGGTCTCGCGCATATAGCGTCGACAAACATGCTATTTGCCTAACGAGTCTGAAGACTTTACGCGTGGGCAGATAACATGGTGAACTGTAATGTTACACATGAATAAAGAATATATATACATATTTGTACATTTCTTCTAAGTATAAAATGTAATCATTATGCACAACAAACTAATATTAACCAACTAATTAATAATAAATAAGTCAATTAATTTTCCTTCATACTTTTCAGGCTTAGGACTGTATATAACAAATTATATTGAGTTATTTAAATCATTTTAACACACATGTTACACAGATCATTCATAGATACACAGTATTACGTGTCCTATCACAGTCTTTTTTAATCAAACACAAAACACTTAACTTTTGAGAACGTAATATAACTCGCGTACTTATATGCCTACTTAAATCGCGCGAGCCGTCGAACAGCTAATATTCGCACGCTATGCAAGTTCACGTCTGGCTGCTCGCATTAGCACGCGAAGACTGATCGCAAATATCGCAATTCGCAGCGCTGCGAACGTGCGAAGTGCGATGTGCCGTCGCGTCGGCGCGATGTTTGATTGATATGCTATATGCTATTTTATAGCACGAACGAGGGCCGAATGAACTTGCTATTAGATGCGAAATAAAATTAGCGTGCTGTGCTATTGTGCTATATGCTATATTAACCACCATTAGTGCGTAGACGACGTATGTGTGTGTGCGAGCGTCTTGTCGTTAATATATATTCGTAGTGTATTATATCTTCGTGTTACAATCTCCCCCTCTGGTACTCGCTGACGTCCCGTAAGAGTACCAGGATTAATTTGCTGGATCCTTCCTTGGTCGTCCTCGTCACCGGATAGGCAACACAGGGGTAGGAGTTGCCTCATCCCGTCTTTCAAACTTTACTATGGCAGATGTATGGTATTTGCCAACAGACATTATTGGGTCATTTATGTTAGCAACTTCATAAATGGAACTTCCATGTTTCTTAATAATTTTATACGGTCCATCTCTTCGCGGTGCAAATTTGGCTGAAAATTGTCTTTCTTGGTTACTGATTGGGTGTGTTTCAACCAGTACCAGATCTCCAATATCGTATCCAGGGTCTGGAAGTCGTTTCTTATTTGATCTGACTCTATTCTTATCTTGCATTATTTCAACATTATTTTTTGCTATCATTAAGTCTGTAGCAAGACGTTGCAGATATGGTGTAATTTCGGGTATAAAGTTATCTGATTCTACAATTTTACTGAAGTTGTGTGATATTTCAAAAGGACTTCTCATTTCTCTGCCAAATGTAAGATAAGCTGCTGAAAAGCCTGTACTTTCATTAAATGCTGAATTCATCGCAAATCTTATGGCATTCAAAGTGTCTGGCCATTGATCGTGTTTATTCTGAACAGCTATAGCGATTTGGCTTTTTAAGTCTCTGTTCTTACGTTCCACAATGTTGGGCTCAGGGTGATACACGGGGCTCAAAATTTGCTGTATATCTAAGCAGAAAGTGAGTTGTTGCATTACAGCAGATATAAATTGACTCCATTGTCACTAGATATCCTTCGAGGGAGGCCATAACGTAAGAATACTTCATTCAATAATGTTAAAGCACACTGCTGAGATGTTGCTTCATTAAGAGCGAATAATTCAACCCATCGGGATGCAGTATCTTCGACTATAAAAATCCATTTTTCTCCTTTTGGACCTTTTGGTAGTGGTCCAAATAAGTCTATGGATAGTACTTCAAATCTTTTGTTGTTAGCTGTAGACTGAAACAAGCCACTTGGTTTTTTGTTTGTCGGCTTATATCTTTGACATTCAACACAACTTTTTATAAACTTTATGACATCTTTACGCAGGGTTTTCCAAAAGAAATTTCTTTCTATTCGTTTCACCGATCTATCAACTCCCAAATGTCCAGCTGTGGCTGTGTCATGAAAAGCCTTGAGTATTTTCAGTACTTCTTGTTTTGGTACCACAAGTTTAGCATTTTCATCCTCTTGATGTGCCGTAAACCGGTAAAGAATGCCGTTATGCATAAGGTATCCTCTTTTAGACCACTGGGCATAGTCTTCTGATTTAGTATCACCCTCCAGAGCTTTTATAATATCATGTATTTCCTCATCTTTCATTTGTTCTGAGCGAATGTTGCTTTCACTTCGCTTCGGCAAATCTACTTCTATTTGACAAATCTCACATTTTTCATTGACATGATTTTCACACGGCGCGGCGGTCGAGATAATGTGTCTGCTAAAGTATTTGTTCTTCCTGGACAGTATTTTATTTCAAAATTGTATGGTTGTAATTGTAATGCCCATCGAGCTAATCGACCCGTTGGAGATTTTAAGTTCATTAACCATTTTAAAGGCTGGTGGTCTGTTATAGTTAAGAATTTTGTGCCTTCTATATATCCTCTAAATCTTGATACAGCCCATACTATTGCCAAAGCTTCCTTTTCAGTAACTGTATAATTGCGCTCTGCTGCACTTAACAATCGACTTGCATATTCGATGGGGTGTTCACTTTCGCCCTCCCCCTGCACTAAGGCTGCGCCTATGGCATAGTTGCTTGCGTCAGTTTTGATAGTGAATTGGGCTTCAAAATCTGCTTGTTTTAGTATGGGGGCTTTAGTTAATGCGTCTTTTAGAGTACTATAAGCATTTTGTTGTTCTGTATTCCATTGCCATACAGCTTGTTTTTTAGTTAGGTTTGTTAAGGGTCTTGCAATATCAGCAAAATTCTTTATGAACCTTCTATACCAAGAAGCAGTTTGAAGGAAAGACATCAATTGCTTTAAATTTTTAGGTTCTGGTCTATTTAAAATGGCATTTACTTTATCAGGGTCAGTCTTGATTCCTTGTGGAACAATGAGATGTCCAAGGTATTTGATATTTGAACATACAAAATTACATTTCTTCCTGTTAGCCTTTAGTTTATATACTCTTATTTTTTGGAATACTTCTCTTAGGTCCTGTAAATGCTGATGAAACGTAGGTGATCTTATGATGACGTCATCTAAATAACATAAGACGCATTGAGCGCGTAAGCCATTTATGAATTTATCCATCAAACGTTGGAAAGTTGCAGGGGCATTGCGTAATCCAAAAGGCATACGCTTAAATTTATACATTCCAAACGGTGAAATAAATGCACTTTTGTCCTGGTCATCTTGGTGCAATTTTATTTGCCAATAGCCTGATTGCAGGTCTATTGTGGACATGAAAGGCATGGCTTTTGCTTGATGTAGTAAGTCGTCTATGCGAGGTAACGGGTATCGATCTGGCACAGTTATTTCATTCAACTTTCTATAGTCTATACAAACCCGCACATCGTCTTCACCTTTAGGAACCAACACCACAGGCGAAGCCCATGGAGAGTCACACTCCTCTATGATGTCATTACTGATCATCTCATCTAATTTAGTCCTAAGTTGCTGCTGTCTGGTAGGAGACAACCTATAAGGTTTGACTGCAATCGGGTGATGATTGCCAGTATCTATTCTATGTTCCATGAAGGAGGTAGGCTCAGTATTTTGTTCAAATATGTCGCTAAATTCAACTAGTGTATCATTAAATAGTTTTCTCTCATTAAATGATAGTGATGATCCCTCATCATAATATAATAAAATATCAACAGAATACAGTAACATAGGGTTTATTGGAGCATAATCAATTCGAGGGTCCTTTACACTATTTACATCAGCTGGTTCACGTAAACGAGGCGGTCGTGGCGGAGTATCTAATTTTATAAGTTGCCATCGAGGTCTCTTTGGAGAGGAGCAGTTTTCTTCTTCTGCAGATGGTGGTGTCTGCGGCATAGGTGACAGCATCTTTAACTCGTTGGCCCATTGCAGAAATGTTGGCAGTGCTTCCCTTTCTTCAAAAGTTATGGCTCTCTTAGCTTGAAGCGTTTGGACTTTTTCGTTCTTGAGTTGCAAAAATGCAAATGTTTCATTAGGGTTATCTATAAAGTGCCATACTCTTTGAGCTAGGTTAAGTATAATCCCAGCTGACTCCAAGAAATCTATCCCTAGTAATGTTCTATTATCGGTGGCACTTGGGATAACGGTAAGCCTCAAAGGCCGAGAACGATTGCCTAAAGTTACGTCAACCGTCGTAGTAAGCAGTTTCTGTGGTGTTACTGTACCGTCGGCTAAGCTCACATCGGCGAAACGCTCGGAAAATTGTACGCCCATATCCAAAAGCATTTTGTACAGTCTTGTACCTGCTATGCTTGTTCTTGCAGCGGTATCAATGTATGCGTAACCAAGGTAACCTTTTATATTAACCTCAATTGTAGGTATCTTGACATCATCTTCCAATGTAGTCTGCACAGAGTAAAAAGCTACTGGCTTTGGTGGCGTTTCTTTATTCTTGCATGTTTCGCAATTACTACGGAACACCCCTGGAGTACCGCAGCCATAACAGGTGACGAGTGGTTTTTCGTTAGCACCTGGTTTTTGTGCAGTAGTCGCTAGTTGAGCCGAACGCTTACGGCAGTTTTCCAGAGTATGCCCTTTTCTACTACAGAATAGACACCTCTTTATCTGGCCTTTATAGAATGATTGCGTTTGTGATGACAAAGCGGTTTTATTGTCTTCTTTTTCCAACGTTTCATGATGACGCGCTTTTGTTAATAAATCATCAAAAGTTTTAATATCCGATCTTGCAATTTCTTCTTTAATTCTAATTTTAGTAAGCCGTAAATGAAATCTATGTGATCTTCTTCCTTCAACCGTTTTGACGGCAATAATCCCAATAAGGCGCGTTTTCTACAAAGGAATTCATCAATTGTTTCGCTATTCGCTTGGGGTGTAGCAAACAATTCCATGTATATTTCATATGGTTCTCGTTTTGGTGCAAATGCCGATCTAAGGTTTTTTAAGGCAGACGACCATGTCTTTATTTCGTTACGTACCCCTTGCCACCAAACGCTTGCAGTATCCTTCAGCAACAGCGGTAGTCCTAGCAAAGCCTCGCCGTCTGAGATATGTTCAATATTTTTATATATCTCCACAGCGTTGATGAATTCTTCGACCTTACTATGACTTCGATCGCCATTAAATCGAAACGTGCACCGAGTAAAATTTTTATTCGACATCGTGCTTGTAGTCGGTACCTGACTTAACAATTGACTGAATTGTTCTTGTGTCATTTGTATCGCCGTCATGATTTTTTCTTCATCTACCCCCACAAATTTATTTTCTTCGTTTTTGTTGCTCATTTGTAGGTACTTTTCGTTGGGCGCCAAATGTAAGGGCGGGTAGAAGTAAAACGCCAATCTATGACCAACTTACGTGTATTGAACAACTTAATCAAGTGTTGACATACAGATTATTATTATCATACATATAGGCATATACATAGGTGACCTAGGCTAGAGGTGGAAGAGTGGACTGCAGGCGGCTATCGCACTCGTAACCTCAACTGGGATTAGAACTGGCTGCAAGTGGCTGCCGCGCTCTAATGACCCCGACCAAGCTAGAGGACTGCAGGTGGCTATCGCTCTAGTCGGTCGCTAGCTAAGTGACGGCAATGTTCGGCCGCGCTTGGGCTTATATAGACGGTTCTCCCACTACCGGACGCCCCGCCGCCGGTGTCTCGCTTGACTCAATGACGCGTCCGTGCGTAGTAATGATGTTCGAATCTGCTATTTATCAATCGCATGCTATGAACTATATGCTAATTTTTTTTAGCATGCTATTGAAAATGCTATAATATAGCATGTTATCGTGCGAAGCGTCAACACCCTTCGTGTGACCGCTAGTTTTAGCACATGTACGATATAGCGCGCTGTCGCGCTATCTATATTTGAACGTAGGTCTCGCGCATATAGCGTCGACAAACATGCTATTTGCCTAACGAGTCTGAAGACTTTACGCGTGGGCAGATAACATGGTGAACTGTAATGTTACACATGAATAAAGAATATATATACATATTTGTACATTTCTTCTAAGTATAAAATGTAATCATTATGCACAACAAACTAATATTAACCAACTAATTAATAATAAATAAGTCAATTAATTTTCCTTCATACTTTTCAGGCTTAGGACTGTATATAACAAATTATATTGAGTTATTTAAATCATTTTAACACACATGTTACACAGATCATTCATAGATACACAGTATTACGTGTCCTATCACAGTCTTTTTTAATCAAACACAAAACACTTAACTTTTGAGAACGTAATATAACTCGCGTACTTATATGCCTACTTAAATCGCGCGAGCCGTCGAACAGCTAATATTCGCACGCTATGCAAGTTCACGTCTGGCTGCTCGCATTAGCACGCGAAGACTGATCGCAAATATCGCAATTCGCAGCGCTGCGAACGTGCGAAGTGCGATGTGCCGTCGCGTCGGCGCGATGTTTGATTGATATGCTATATGCTATTTTATAGCACGAACGAGGGCCGAATGAACTTGCTATTAGATGCGAAATAAAATTAGCGTGCTGTGCTATTGTGCTATATGCTATATTAACCACCATTAGTGCGTAGACGACGTATGTGTGTGTGCGAGCGTCTTGTCGTTAATATATATTCGTAGTGTATTATATCTTCGTGTTACAATCTCCCCCTCTGGTACTCGCTGACGTCCCGTAAGAGTACCAGGATTAATTTGCTGGATCCTTCCTTGGTCGTCCTCGTCACCGGATAGGCAACACAGGGGTAGGAGTTGCCTCATCCCGTCTTTCAAACTTTACTATGGCAGATGTATGGTATTTGCCAACAGACATTATTGGGTCATTTATGTTAGCAACTTCATAAATGGAACTTCCATGTTTCTTAATAATTTTATACGGTCCATCTCTTCGCGGTGCAAATTTGGCTGAAAATTGTCTTTCTTGGTTACTGATTGGGTGTGTTTCAACCAGTACCAGATCTCCAATATCGTATCCAGGGTCTGGAAGTCGTTTCTTATTTGATCTGACTCTATTCTTATCTTGCATTATTTCAACATTATTTTTTGCTATCATTAAGTCTGTAGCAAGACGTTGCAGATATGGTGTAATTTCGGGTATAAAGTTATCTGATTCTACAATTTTACTGAAGTTGTGTGATATTTCAAAAGGACTTCTCATTTCTCTGCCAAATGTAAGATAAGCTGCTGAAAAGCCTGTACTTTCATTAAATGCTGAATTCATCGCAAATCTTATGGCATTCAAAGTGTCTGGCCATTGATCGTGTTTATTCTGAACAGCTATAGCGATTTGGCTTTTTAAGTCTCTGTTCTTACGTTCCACAATGTTGGGCTCAGGGTGATACACGGGGCTCAAAATTTGCTGTATATCTAAGCAGAAAGTGAGTTGTTGCATTACAGCAGATATAAATTGACTCCATTGTCACTAGATATCCTTCGAGGGAGGCCATAACGTAAGAATACTTCATTCAATAATGTTAAAGCACACTGCTGAGATGTTGCTTCATTAAGAGCGAATAATTCAACCCATCGGGATGCAGTATCTTCGACTATAAAAATCCATTTTTCTCCTTTTGGACCTTTTGGTAGTGGTCCAAATAAGTCTATGGATAGTACTTCAAATCTTTTGTTGTTAGCTGTAGACTGAAACAAGCCACTTGGTTTTTTGTTTGTCGGCTTATATCTTTGACATTCAACACAACTTTTTATAAACTTTATGACATCTTTACGCAGGGTTTTCCAAAAGAAATTTCTTTCTATTCGTTTCACCGATCTATCAACTCCCAAATGTCCAGCTGTGGCTGTGTCATGAAAAGCCTTGAGTATTTTCAGTACTTCTTGTTTTGGTACCACAAGTTTAGCATTTTCATCCTCTTGATGTGCCGTAAACCGGTAAAGAATGCCGTTATGCATAAGGTATCCTCTTTTAGACCACTGGGCATAGTCTTCTGATTTAGTATCACCCTCCAGAGCTTTTATAATATCATGTATTTCCTCATCTTTCATTTGTTCTGAGCGAATGTTGCTTTCACTTCGCTTCGGCAAATCTACTTCTATTTGACAAATCTCACATTTTTCATTGACATGATTTTCACACGGCGCGGCGGTCGAGATAATGTGTCTGCTAAAGTATTTGTTCTTCCTGGACAGTATTTTATTTCAAAATTGTATGGTTGTAATTGTAATGCCCATCGAGCTAATCGACCCGTTGGAGATTTTAAGTTCATTAACCATTTTAAAGGCTGGTGGTCTGTTATAGTTAAGAATTTTGTGCCTTCTATATATCCTCTAAATCTTGATACAGCCCATACTATTGCCAAAGCTTCCTTTTCAGTAACTGTATAATTGCGCTCTGCTGCACTTAACAATCGACTTGCATATTCGATGGGGTGTTCACTTTCGCCCTCCCCCTGCACTAAGGCTGCGCCTATGGCATAGTTGCTTGCGTCAGTTTTGATAGTGAATTGGGCTTCAAAATCTGCTTGTTTTAGTATGGGGGCTTTAGTTAATGCGTCTTTTAGAGTACTATAAGCATTTTGTTGTTCTGTATTCCATTGCCATACAGCTTGTTTTTTAGTTAGGTTTGTTAAGGGTCTTGCAATATCAGCAAAATTCTTTATGAACCTTCTATACCAAGAAGCAGTTTGAAGGAAAGACATCAATTGCTTTAAATTTTTAGGTTCTGGTCTATTTAAAATGGCATTTACTTTATCAGGGTCAGTCTTGATTCCTTGTGGAACAATGAGATGTCCAAGGTATTTGATATTTGAACATACAAAATTACATTTCTTCCTGTTAGCCTTTAGTTTATATACTCTTATTTTTTGGAATACTTCTCTTAGGTCCTGTAAATGCTGATGAAACGTAGGTGATCTTATGATGACGTCATCTAAATAACATAAGACGCATTGAGCGCGTAAGCCATTTATGAATTTATCCATCAAACGTTGGAAAGTTGCAGGGGCATTGCGTAATCCAAAAGGCATACGCTTAAATTTATACATTCCAAACGGTGAAATAAATGCACTTTTGTCCTGGTCATCTTGGTGCAATTTTATTTGCCAATAGCCTGATTGCAGGTCTATTGTGGACATGAAAGGCATGGCTTTTGCTTGATGTAGTAAGTCGTCTATGCGAGGTAACGGGTATCGATCTGGCACAGTTATTTCATTCAACTTTCTATAGTCTATACAAACCCGCACATCGTCTTCACCTTTAGGAACCAACACCACAGGCGAAGCCCATGGAGAGTCACACTCCTCTATGATGTCATTACTGATCATCTCATCTAATTTAGTCCTAAGTTGCTGCTGTCTGGTAGGAGACAACCTATAAGGTTTGACTGCAATCGGGTGATGATTGCCAGTATCTATTCTATGTTCCATGAAGGAGGTAGGCTCAGTATTTTGTTCAAATATGTCGCTAAATTCAACTAGTGTATCATTAAATAGTTTTCTCTCATTAAATGATAGTGATGATCCCTCATCATAATATAATAAAATATCAACAGAATACAGTAACATAGGGTTTATTGGAGCATAATCAATTCGAGGGTCCTTTACACTATTTACATCAGCTGGTTCACGTAAACGAGGCGGTCGTGGCGGAGTATCTAATTTTATAAGTTGCCATCGAGGTCTCTTTGGAGAGGAGCAGTTTTCTTCTTCTGCAGATGGTGGTGTCTGCGGCATAGGTGACAGCATCTTTAACTCGTTGGCCCATTGCAGAAATGTTGGCAGTGCTTCCCTTTCTTCAAAAGTTATGGCTCTCTTAGCTTGAAGCGTTTGGACTTTTTCGTTCTTGAGTTGCAAAAATGCAAATGTTTCATTAGGGTTATCTATAAAGTGCCATACTCTTTGAGCTAGGTTAAGTATAATCCCAGCTGACTCCAAGAAATCTATCCCTAGTAATGTTCTATTATCGGTGGCACTTGGGATAACGGTAAGCCTCAAAGGCCGAGAACGATTGCCTAAAGTTACGTCAACCGTCGTAGTAAGCAGTTTCTGTGGTGTTACTGTACCGTCGGCTAAGCTCACATCGGCGAAACGCTCGGAAAATTGTACGCCCATATCCAAAAGCATTTTGTACAGTCTTGTACCTGCTATGCTTGTTCTTGCAGCGGTATCAATGTATGCGTAACCAAGGTAACCTTTTATATTAACCTCAATTGTAGGTATCTTGACATCATCTTCCAATGTAGTCTGCACAGAGTAAAAAGCTACTGGCTTTGGTGGCGTTTCTTTATTCTTGCATGTTTCGCAATTACTACGGAACACCCCTGGAGTACCGCAGCCATAACAGGTGACGAGTGGTTTTTCGTTAGCACCTGGTTTTTGTGCAGTAGTCGCTAGTTGAGCCGAACGCTTACGGCAGTTTTCCAGAGTATGCCCTTTTCTACTACAGAATAGACACCTCTTTATCTGGCCTTTATAGAATGATTGCGTTTGTGATGACAAAGCGGTTTTATTGTCTTCTTTTTCCAACGTTTCATGATGACGCGCTTTTGTTAATAAATCATCAAAAGTTTTAATATCCGATCTTGCAATTTCTTCTTTAATTCTAATTTTAGTAAGCCGTAAATGAAATCTATGTGATCTTCTTCCTTCAACCGTTTTGACGGCAATAATCCCAATAAGGCGCGTTTTCTACAAAGGAATTCATCAATTGTTTCGCTATTCGCTTGGGGTGTAGCAAACAATTCCATGTATATTTCATATGGTTCTCGTTTTGGTGCAAATGCCGATCTAAGGTTTTTTAAGGCAGACGACCATGTCTTTATTTCGTTACGTACCCCTTGCCACCAAACGCTTGCAGTATCCTTCAGCAACAGCGGTAGTCCTAGCAAAGCCTCGCCGTCTGAGATATGTTCAATATTTTTATATATCTCCACAGCGTTGATGAATTCTTCGACCTTACTATGACTTCGATCGCCATTAAATCGAAACGTGCACCGAGTAAAATTTTTATTCGACATCGTGCTTGTAGTCGGTACCTGACTTAACAATTGACTGAATTGTTCTTGTGTCATTTGTATCGCCGTCATGATTTTTTCTTCATCTACCCCCACAAATTTATTTTCTTCGTTTTTGTTGCTCATTTGTAGGTACTTTTCGTTGGGCGCCAAATGTAAGGGCGGGTAGAAGTAAAACGCCAATCTATGACCAACTTACGTGTATTGAACAACTTAATCAAGTGTTGACATACAGATTATTATTATCATACATATAGGCATATACATAGGTGACCTAGGCTAGAGGTGGAAGAGTGGACTGCAGGCGGCTATCGCACTCGTAACCTCAACTGGGATTAGAACTGGCTGCAAGTGGCTGCCGCGCTCTAATGACCCCGACCAAGCTAGAGGACTGCAGGTGGCTATCGCTCTAGTCGGTCGCTAGTAGCGATGGGCGTTCAATGAACGAACTAGTTGATTCGACCGTCTACATTCGATGAACGAATCGACGGTTCACCATCGAGCGATGGACTAGTTGAATCCGTAGACGATTAAATTCAAAATAACTAAACGTGCTTTAGTACTGACAACTGACAACGCGAAGACGACGCTTGAACATAGACGGATAATACACGTTGATACGTCCATCATTCATACAAACAAATATGAACTTTAAAAGTGCACCTATAAGTTGATATTAAATTTCTTTGGGTATGGACTAGAACATGAACGAGTAATACACGTTGAGACGTCCATCGTTCATACAAACAAATTTGAACTTTAAAGGAGCAGCTTTAAGTTGATATATTTTTTTTTTCAATATGGACTAGAACATAGACGAGTAATACACGTTGATACGTTCATCGTTCATACAAGCAAATTTGAACTTTAAATGTGGAGCTATAAGTTATTATTTCTTTGAATATGGACTAGATGGCGTCAAATAGACGTGATGTTTTATATAGACCATCTATGAAATGAAGTTTACAGGTAGATGACGTAGACCGGTCCACGAATTCAACTAGTCCATCGACGCGTCGACGAACGGGAATGGACGGTCTAGTTTCGTTAACGAAAAAAGCGTCGACGACCCATCACTAGTCGCTAGCTAAGTGACGGCAATGTTCGGCCGCGCTTGGGCTTATATAGACGGTTCTCCCACTACCGGACGCCCCGCCGCCGGTGTCTCGCTTGACTCAATGACGCGTCCGTGCGTAGACGACGTATGTGTGTGTGCGAGCGTCTTGTCGTTAATATATATTCGTAGTGTAGTATATCTTCGTGTTACACTATTAAATTGTCATAAGTCATGGGTCGACGATTAAAGTGTAACAGTTTTTTTTTCCTAATTTGTTATAATTATGAATATTTAATGTAACCTGATCCAGTGATTGACACCGACAACAAAATAATTTAAAAAATGTAAAAAGAGTACAGAAATACCGATTATCTAGTAGGTACTAGGATAGATTTATTATTTCGATCAATGACACAATTATTTAGAACTTTTAGAAGCATTTCACTGTCCCCTGAACTAGGTCATCTACCTGTGTTTCAGGAGGCTATATTTAACCTTTTCCATATTACATAGTTGTTACAATATTTTCTACCTCCGTAGTCCAGTGGATGGCGTATACGTATGCTGGTCGGAGGTCCCGAGCTCGATTCCCAAATCAGGTAAAAGTGTTACTGTATTTTTCTGAATTCTCAGTAGCAGCACGGAGTCTGGTGTTGCGCCCGGTAACACTACCGATGTAACGGCTCGCCCTTTATTACGTGGGACCTAAAAATGTATAGCTAAATGTGGGTTATTACACCTCTGCCTACCCCTTAGGGGATACAAACGTACGCACATAACAAAAAATATATAAGCTTCAAATGCAAAAAAAACGGGTAAGTAGGTAGGTACTTAAGTAGGTAGGTACCTACCTAATTTTTTTATAAATAGTTTTATGCAATGAAATTATTGATCTAGCAGCTAGCTAGATCAATGTCTATGTAGATAAACGTAAATGAAAAACTAGCAATCTTTTTTAATTACACGCCCTTGTGAACTGTGAATTGTGCGCATGGTCAATCTCTCGCCAATTTCAGACCGAGTATTGAACTTAGGACTTACCCTGGTCTTTACCTGCCAGGAGGTTGAAAATCGAAAGAAATACCTATGCTAAAGGAAAGTCGGGGCTTTTTCTCTTTAAAGGAAAGTAATGCTAAAATAATCTTAGCCCTGTATATTAATTATACTAGTCGACGCCAGCGGCTTCGCACGCACATATTTTCGAATTACCCGTTTTGCCCGATCCCGTGGGAATTTCGGAAAATCCCGTCTTAGTGCACCTCTACGGTCCCGGAACAATGTTAAATTTCAGCTTTTTGCGCCGCGTAGTTTCGGCTGTAGCGTGTCTGTCAGTCAGTCAGTAACGCAAGGATTTTATATATTAAGATAGATTATTAGCGGCGATAGCCTAGTGGTGTACGTAACAGACTGCCGAGACGATGGTCTCGGGTTCGATCCCCAGTACTCAGGGCACACGTACACCTCTGACTTTTCAAAGTTATGTATGTTATAAATTAATTATCGCTCGGTTAATGATGTGCCCGGTAGATAGCAATAGGTTCGCCCCCTATTACATTGGGACGGAAACATAACTGGCGAAGTGTGGGTGTGTAATACATCTTTGCCTACCCCTTCAGAGATAAAAGGCGTGAAGTTATGTTATGTTACGTGTTATTATAAACTTTTCCACTTCTGGACGCGAACCTCTTGCTATGAAAATTATTAGGCTACAATCCACCACGCTGGCATTGACATACTTCACATGCCTTTAGAGAAAAGTATGGAGTACTCTCAGACTAAGAGGCGACTGCTCGGTTGGCGTAATGGTTTAAGCGGCCGCCTCGCCGCTTGGTACTGCGCCGAGTGTTGTGGGTTCGATCCCCACACGAGACAACACTTTGTGTGATCCATAAATTGTTGTTTCGAGTCTGGGTGTTCATTATGTCCGTTAGTTGTATGTTTGTAAATATTACTAGTGCGGGAGTTGTCTTAACAAAAAAATAAAAAGTCATGTAGGTTTCCTCATTATGTTTTCTTTGGCCGCTTAGCAAGCTATGATAACTTTGAAAACTCAGTGGTAAGCACCGTAGGATTAAACCCTCTGCATAGCAGTCTGTTGGCATCTCCACTGGGATCATCATCAGCACCCTAGCGTCGTCCAAGACTTACAATCTTTGGAGCTCGAGGTCCGCTTACTGGTCTAACCAGATATGACAGAATATCAACTTTTCCACAGAGCGACTGCCGTCTGACCTCCGCAACCCAATTTTATAGCGATATTTCAAGGTTTAGATCAGTATCAGTTCATTTGGGGGTACTGACTCCCCATATCGACTGTCAAAGATCTTCGTGACAACCGGGACCGACAGTTTAACATGCTCTCCGAGGCACGGGACAAGCGATAGATAACAATTAAGGTATCTCAATTGGAATTCTGCAGAATAAATAACTGCGACATATTACACCAGTAAAGGCGATAAAAATTTAATTACCTACAGTGTAAGTGACCACGAAAGTTTTAATGCTATCGCCGTTATTAAATTACGAGAACATTGTAATTTGTAATCGAATTCTCACAACGCTTGTTGGCATCCGTTCGGTAATAAAAGCTTTAAATGGTTAAGTGCGTTACTGCGGAGCGATATAGACAGAATTCTTGGCAGGTTACTTTGGCCCATACGAAATATTAAACCCATATATGTTGAATCAGAAAAGAGGGGAATAACGGTCCACGTTATTTATGTGTATTATATTACGTGTACTTAATAGCAGCGATCTGTTTTAGGAATTTCCAGTGCTGTAACTAAGGGCTGTGCTAGCTTATGGATAGATCGAGTATTGAAACAGGCTGTAAGAAGCGAAGTGCAGTGTACCCTGGTAAAGGTAGGTATCATCAAGAAAAGCCGTAGAGAGGGAAAGCTTCTTAGCTCCTGCCCAGTGGATCCACCTCGGCGAGGATTTCCGTGCGCTCAAAGCTGAAAGACTGAACGAGACGCGGGAGAGAGCGCGTCACGTCCGCCGCGGCAGTAGGACATTACATAATTTCGGTATTATATTTTTGTATATATTAAAATTCATAATGTGATGACCGACAAATATCCGCCTTTACATGACTTTTCTTTTGGTTTACTTTTGAAAATTCTAATCCTAATACAACTCAAATGAAACGTGAAAAATTCTCAGACCTATATTCGCGAATATTTCGATCGTATAAAATGTCAGTTGGTAATGGTGTTTCGAATGTCCGACAAATTGAGATCTAATGCTGTAAAATAATATATATTTTTTCCGAATTTAAATCTCTGTTATTTACAAATAAAACGCGTTTGAACACGCTAGATAACACTGAATTTTGGGACATCCTAGCCTTAGGACTACTATCAAAATTACTCAACCGATTGACGAAAACACGTTTCTATCTAACAGATACTAATGGCATTATTTAGTTACCTACCATAATTTACTATTTAATAAAACCATGATACTAATAGGTTAGGAGCATGCATTGAAGACCCGGTGGCGTAGCGGTATATATCGGTAGTGTAAACTACTGCCACGCCGAAGGTCGCTGGTTCGATTCCCGAACGAGTCAAACATTTGTTTGCGTGAACATGTTTGACTTAGTCTGATTGTCTCTATGTATAATCTGTATGTATTTACAAAAGAATATATACATATATTCGTTTGTTAATCCATTGTCTAGTATCCATAGTACAAGCTCTGCCTAGTTTGGGACTAGGTAGTTGGTGTAGTGTGTATGTAGTAGAATATTAAATCACAATATTACATAATTATACATAATTATCTAACCAGTTGATTAAAACACCTTGCTAATAGATATTTCACTTGAACTTTATTTAGTAACCATTATTTATATTTTAGTAAAACCCAAATGTCTAACTAATGGATACTCATATTATGTAAATAAAAAATAACCACAAAGATATATCTTAACACATTGAGCTTACTGCGTCAATGCATTTAAACCTAGAAACATTGTCATTCAACGAGTTATTTTTAAAATAGTCACCTTTTCCATCATTGCCGTTGACACGACACGTGTGTAGATAAAAATGAGGAAGTCTATGGCCGCATCGGTAATTGGCGCCAAAACTAAAATTAGAACGCTAGTAACTACTTGGTACGTAGTTCATTATTTTAATTATTTGGATTGCCCTTGGCCCTTGATCTAAATAAATGCTCTAAATACACGTGAACCATATTTATTTTAATACGAGCTGGTAAACTTCGTTCGTGTGGAGTTTGGATGAACGTGACGGGTTCGATCACGGATCACGCGCTTGGCATATGGCTATGCTATAGCTAGGCTGCTGCGGTCATTGACCCGAACAGATTTTTTATATGTGAGGATCATGGATGGAATATCTGGCCGTGTAAAGCCTATTGGTAAGATTTATAAAGACAACGCAGGCTCACGATTTGCACCCTGTGTCGCAGATGGACACAAATATCAATAATACTTATATAGGCACAGACCACCTAGTTAGGTGGTCTGTGTGTATAGGTAATAACGAATGTGGATGTTGTGGAACACACTAACGCCTTTTCCAGTCATCATCCTCCTAGCGTTAACCCAGTTTCATCCCGGGGTCCACTTACTAGTCTAACCGGATTTGGCTGAATATTAGCTTTTCCACAGAGCGACTGCCTGTCTGACCTCCGCAACCCGAACGGATAGCCATATTCCATGGTTTAGACTAGTGTCAGTTTAATTAGAAGGTACTGACGCCCTATAACGACTGTCAAAGATCTTCATGACAACCGGGACCGAACGGCTTAACGTGCTCTCCGAGGCACGGGGCAAGCGATAATTAACAATTCAATACGCACATAACTCCGAAAAGTCATTGGTGCGCGCCGTGGATTCGAACCCGATACCCTCCGCATGCCAGTCTGTTGGTATATCCACTAGGCTATCGCTGCCTTTTAATGGATAAACATACATACCTATATACCTTTTTTTTGTAAATACATACCTTCATATTATACAAATAAACACCCAGACGAAGACAAACATCCATGTTCATACACACAAATGTTTGACTTGAGCGGGAATCGAACCCCCAATGAAAACTATGAAAACCCGCAATGAAAAAATATTAGCTATTGACAGTTTTAAACATTTGGCTACCTACGATTTCGCAAGCTCATAGCCTACTTAATTAGGTGCCTAACATTCTTTCGATATAGGTAATTATTAGCAAGTTGAAGTACCTACGAACTATTCCAATCGTTTTATGCAACTAAAGGAAGCTCGTCTAAGATCTAGACCACAGGTAAGCTAACATTCAGAATAAAGCTATTTTCAAGGCAAATATCAAGAGCAGTGAAGATTGAGAACGATTATTTAACTAACGTAGGTACTCTCCTCTACAAATTATGCGTTACGTACGAGGCTGTCAAGATGAGCCGGCGTAAGCAAACAAAAAGTCGTCAACATCAACATAATAATGTTGAATGAAAACAAATTACTTCCTGTATCATATTAGATATGTACCTACCTAAAAGCATATCTCCATTCGCCAGTAGATATTATATAACACAATACGTGCAATAAAGAAACATTCACTGCCATTATTCCTAATCTTACAATTGTAGCAGCCACATTTCATCCTTCCCAACCGGCAATATTGGCCCACAGAACTATGACCTTTACCCACTTCAAAGTAAGCGTGATAATAGCATGCATGATTTATTGAGCCAACAGCTGCGTATACATCTGTTTCGCTCATAAACGGACAAAAGGAAAAGGACACCTTGATTGGGTCGGTTACGGCCGGTTTAGGCGAGCGCAAGCTGTGTTCGAAGCGATTTATTCATGTATTTTGACAGACTAGGCTGAATGAACTCTGCACCTAAGGCACGTTGATAAAATAATACCTACTTACGCTTGGCTTGTTGCTAAGACTAGGTGGGCCAAGTTGATCAGATTTCTACCTGTGCGGTGTGCCAAAGCACTGAATACAGATTTATATAGAAGCGCATTTCTTAAGGATTTTGTGTGCCGATTCCAAGTGACGACTGCGCCAGTGTAGTTCGTAGTTGGCAGGGCCGAACCTTCCCTATGTGCAATGTGTGCGGCTCACACAGGCGCCAGGGTGACAGGGGCGCCGCGTGCCGAGATATGCGTTAATTATAACACTTATTTTCGAAAAAGGATGCCAAAAAAGGCGCTTCACAGATTTTGCACACAGGCGCAGTGGCGTAGGAGGGGCAAATAATCCGCCCTACGCCACTGCACAGGCGCTTCATAGATTTCGCACACAGGCGCTGCATTGGGTCGGAACGGCCCTGGTAGTTGGCGCCGTTGGCGGCGCTGGCGTCGTTCTCCGTCTCTCTTGCTCTCGTAGTTAAAATACACAGGAGGAACGTTCGTCTCTCTTGCACTCGTAGAGACAGCTGTCACAGCGGCCAGCGCGACTACCAATCCACCAAGCGGCAATTTGGTCACACAGAAAGTATGTACAGGGCGCCCATTAGAAATGCGCCTCTATGTAAATATCTGAGCTCTTTGGCCAAAGGTTATTGATTGAGGTACCGACCTACATAGTTAGATAACTAACCTATATATCCAAATCGATTCATAACTACAAAGATTAGGATCAGATATTACAGGCTTGTAGGTATCTAAAGTTAATTGTGTAGGTATATTCTCAAAGCTTGGTAAAATCCCAATTCCAAACTGACAAATAGGTACGTCATTTATCTACATGTTTTCCTAAATCAAGAGCAAAGTTCCTACACAGTAAAACATAGCAAAAATGTCATATCTGCCAAAATTTACTACCAATTTGACTACGATTAAGATTGTTCGTCGATTTTAACCTTTATAAGTTATAGCATTTTAAAAATTTAAATACCGTGTAGCATTAACAATAATTTGATTGATATCCACTAAACGAAAAGTATGTAAAACGACAGGCGCTTGACACCAAAATCTTAAGTGGATCGTACCGACATACCTACCTAGTTTTCTGGGATTTCATAACATTATGTAATTGCTAAATTCTTTTCAATTGTAATTTAGCTTGAGTAGACAGAATCATTAGGCATTAAGAGTAATTAGGTAGCTCTCTATAAGTGCCTACTTACCAATATACAAATGCTCATAAAATAGCAATGAGTCAGCAAGGGCATTCACTTCGCCTATTTACAGCAAACTCTACTTTATTCTTAAAAAAATAGAGTGCAAAATCGCTCGTATTTGTTATGACGATAAAATCGATTGATGCGAAGTTCTTAACCTTTGACATCATACGTAGGTACTTACAGATAATCGTGAATATCAGT
The DNA here is from genome assembly GCA_944739405.2 of Euclidia mi. Classification (NCBI taxonomy): domain Eukaryota; kingdom Metazoa; phylum Arthropoda; class Insecta; order Lepidoptera; family Erebidae; genus Euclidia; species Euclidia mi. The sequence continues at coordinate 10,458,801 of OX123209.2, read as the reverse complement.
GTGTAAATTTTATCGATTTTACTTGTTATTTTCTAAGATAAAGATACCTCTAAGGATTTATAGATATTTGGAAGCTTAACGACGGCACTAAAGCAATCTGCGTGCGTGGCTACTTTACTTTTTTGGGAATGTGCCAGAACTTCAAACCAAAAAGGTCAAAATTATGTTTGACATGACCGTAAATAAATGTTGCAATTAGCCAAATTAATTTACCCTAATCAGCAAAATCTAAGTACCTACCTATAACTGATTTTGTAACTTCTTTCATTTAGACAAAAACTTACCGGCATTACTAGACTATAATAGACCAGCCTTGAACTCGAACCTTGGGAATGTTAATCAAATGCCTATATATTATGAGGTACCTATTCTCTTCTCAGACCTGTTTGGAGTTGGGACTATCTCAAGGCATTTAGATGCTGCTCGATCACTCTAAATTTTATTTCACACGAGCCGAAGCCGTGACCATGACGTTTACGTAATCGTGACGTCATGGGATGTTAATTTGACTTTTGACGTCATGTCTGACTATTCGTAGTAGGTACGAGTAGTCTCTACTGACAATCATTTCTCATGAATGAAAGAGTAAAGTTTAGAGAGGTAGTTATGTACATCTGTCAATATGTTGGAATATTATGTATATATGTATTGGATTTTTATTGTGATTTTGACTGGGAGGAAACTTTTCAGCCAGGAATTTCTGAGAATCATTGATTAAGCTGTAGAATTTTCACTAATTCTTCGAGCCAACATTTATAAATTAGACACAATGACATGAACAGTAACATGGTAAAGGTAATACAAGATATTGTCATGATGTTGAGTAAAGAAAAGACTGCAGATATTTCTTTAACATTTAATTTTCTATAATTATCTCTTAGCATGAATTTTTCCCGCAAAAAACTCACACCGAGCGTAGATGTTCACAGGATCAGCTTCCTGGGCCGTAACAGTACTGAATGTTAAGTTACTAAATGATCATGTGGTTGGAACTACAATGCATAACACTTTTTAAAAGTGAAACTAAAATTTAAAATTTCTACTAGGTCACCATGCACACACCATAGCACAAACATACTGCATTGTTACATAACAGCTTCAATCACATGATTCTGAATTCCACAGCTTTTACAACTGAGTGCTACAGCATGTATCACTCTTATAACAAAGTACAAGGTCTCACTCCCAATGCCACTTAGGTTAAATATGATTAAATAACCACAGTGAAAACCTACTATTTTCACAATAAAATCCCTAATAGAATTCTATTCCAACAATATAATTTAGTGCACATAGACAATCATATAATGCCTCAACCTTGGCCTCAAAGATAGAATGAAATGAGGTTGTTACATAACACTGGCCGGATGACTGAACACTAGCACAGCACATGAAAGTTCTATATTCAAATTATATAAAGAAATGTTCAAGAAAATTGTGTTATGCAACTGTTTCAACTAGGTGTAGCCAAGCTATTATATAACATCTACATTAATTTATAATAAAACAATTTATGTTGGAATTGGTGTATAACGCTTTTATTTAACTAAAATAAGTTACTAGGTTAGTTTCGCGTCTAATAATACATGATTTAAGGGAGTGGCTATCTGTGGTGATTTGGAATCACAATTAATTGTAATTATGGTAACAATTCTTACATTACATTTAGAGAAGCTTCTTGATCTCATCGTATAACACAAGCACGAAGGCGCCACCGGTTCCTCTGAGTACGTTGGAGAAGGCACCCTTGAAGAAGGCTCCGGAACCCTCGGTCTTGGCGATGGTGGCCCAGCAGTGGAGTGTGCCCTTGTAAAGCATGTCACCCTTGGCGCGGCCAGACTGCATCATCATGCGCCTACGGACCGTGTCGAAGGGATACGAGATGATACCGGCGACTGTGGTGACGCATTGCGCGATGGCCCAGCTGATGACGAGCGGTGTGTTCTTGGCGTCGGGCAACATGCCGCGGGCTGTGTCGTAGAATCCGAAGTATGCGGCACGGTAGATAATGATACCCTGTACGGATACTCCGAAGCCTCTGTAGAGGCCGGTAAGGCCGTCGGACTTGAAGATCTTGGTGAGGCAGTTGCCGAGACCGCTGAATTCACGTTGTCCGTCACCTTTGCCGACATCGGCGGCGAGACGGGTACGGGCGAAGTCGAGTGGGTACACGAAGCATAGGGAGGTGGCTCCGGCGGCACCACCGGAGGCGAGGTTACCAGCGAAGTAGCGCCAGAACTGGGTGTTCTTGTCGACACCACCGAGGAATACCTGCTTGTACTTGTCCTTGAACGCAAAGTTCAGCGCCTGGGTGGGGAAGTACCGGATGACGTTGGCGAGGTTACCACGCCAGAAGGACAGCGGACCCTGCTCCTTGGGAATGCGGACGAAGGCATCGACAATACCCTTGTAGCGCTGGTCAGCGGTGATCTGTTTGCTGACGTGCTGTACCTGGAGCAGCAGCTTGACGCGCTCGATGGGCGCGACAGCCGTCTTGGAGACAGCGGCGGACACACCGCCAGCGATGAAGTCTTTCGCGAACGCGACCGGATCAGCGAGGTTTTTCGACATTTTGTTCGATTAGGTTGGGTGCTCACTTGGTAATTACCTCGCGGGTCGAGGTGGAATACTACACACACGGAATGGAATAAATCACGAAACACGAACCCCTGATTTTATTTAATCAGGAGATTTAGAGATATTTCGTGATCACGGGGAGCACAGGGGTAGGTGTGTGCCTTTTTTGAAATTCGATCGATCACGTTCTCTCGCAGGTCTGCCCAGAGGATCGGCGCAAAAGAAGGAAGGAAGGGGCAGATGTTGCCAACATCATCATAAAGCACCACGAGGTCAGGGTGACCATTGCATTAAACTAAATGTCCACACGATTCTAAAAATAAAACAGTTGCTAATTAGCGCAATACCTAAGAATACGCTGAGAAAATACTTTCTAAATTATAAACAATTAATAATATAGCAAAAGAAATATCACTAGAATCGACAGAAATTACATTTACACAGAAGTATGATAAAATTCCTTTCGAAAATATCTGAAACTTCATTTTATATTCAAACGCAAGAATATCAAACGTAGAATATGTTGTCACTTTCAGTTAAGCTTAATTAACTTAATCACTTCGTATAACATTTTACCCACTTAATCCAAAATAATACATTATTAGGGTAAATTATTTTAAGATGGAAACATATGAATGACGTACGCAGTTAGCGTTTTATAATTGCTGTGACTAATGCTTTAGATATTTACTTCAGTAGGCTCGTTTATAAATATGATGATAATTAACAGGATAGTAAGAGCATTTCATAGTTTATAGATGCTAATTATATTTATAGAAATTTAAAAAAATGAAAATTACATAAAATATTCCATACACAATAATCGACCTCGCAGAGCTGTAACAAAACGTAATCAGGTTAACCAACCTCCTTATTCAATGACATTGAATTGTTGAAATTTTTATTTATTATCTGTGCCGAGTTAGTAAGAAGTAAGTGCATTATTTTTATTTGTTTAAAATTTGTTTATTTTATAATTATTCGGGTTCTAACTGTCAACAGAGCCATGCAGATGGGTCGAATGGGGTCTCCATCTGTTATTGAAGATGACTCGGGAGCTGGCCACGCTCTGAGCGACTTTCTTCTCCAGCTAGAGAACTATAATCCGTCAATTCCCGACTCTGTGGTGGCCCACTACTTGAATATGTCTGGTTTTGAGTCCCAAGACCCTAGGTAATTATATATTTGACTTAAAACTCTTAGCAATTGCAAAATTCCATGATTTACAGCCAGAAACTACATCATTACAAAGTCGTACATTAATGCACGTAGAACCAGTTCTTTTGGTAGCTTCTGGTATTTTCTGCATAATATTAACTAATATAATATACATTATGATAGTATTCTCTACAAATCCTTTGTTTATTTTTGTATTATTTAAATCTGTTATCAATCTACCCTCTTGTTAATTATTGAAAAGTAAACAAAAAATCTATATAAACATCAGTTTTGTATTAGGTAGGTACAATGTTTTGCATTCATCTAAATAAGCTAATTAATTCAACAATCACTATTAAGTAGCACTTCATTTGCTATTCATTGTATTATTGTTATTCTCAATTCACTGGGTAAATAACTATAATGCACCTATAAAGTTATTAATATTTCTGTTCAGTAGCCTTCATTCACAATGAATAAGCAATATCGGTTAATTGTGTGTGAAAAGGATATAAGTTTACTTTGTTTAACCATCTTAAAAAAAGGAGGAGATTCTATTTCCAACTAATATGTGTAATAATTATGTCTCAATTACTCCATAATTTTTATTAAATTATATTAGAATTGGTATCTCGCAATAAGATGCAGTAAATTATGTGTACCTACTAACAACAGGCTCCACTCAATTTAAACTTAATTTAACATAAAAATATCTCTATTATTTAAATCAATGTGTCTGCCTTAGTTAACAGGAGAGATAGATCAGATAAATTAATAAAAATTACTTTACTACATATTAAATCTTCACTGATATTTTCAAGTAAATTTAAGTCTATATCCAACCGCCTTTTATAATTAAGAGACTATTTACATCATTTAAAATTGGCATCTACTTTTAAAACATAATATTTTAAAACATTGCCATATAATACTTACCATTTTTATAACTTAACTAGCTAAGCTCGCCGTTACACCTGCAATATTTAGGGCTTTTGCTCTGCATCCGTGGCTTGTAGTGATTTTGCATAATATATAGCATTCCTCAATAAATGAGCTATTCAACACAAAATTAATAATTCAAATCGGACTAATCCTGAGATTCAACCAAACAGAGAAATTCTACAGCTTTATAATATCAGTACATACATACATACATAACGTCACGCCTTTTATCCCCGAAGGGGTAGGCAGAGGTGTATTTCTACACCCACTTTTCGCCAGATATACTTTAGTCCCACGTAATAAGGGGCGAGCCTATTGCTGTACCGGGCACATTTCCAGACTCCTTGCGGCTACTGAGAATTTCGTGACAGAAAAACCCAATAACACTGCCCGACCCAGGAATCGAACCCGGGACCTCCCGATCCCACGCGCACATTTATGCCGCGAGACCAACGAGGCAGTCGTATAGGGTTTGATGTCGAGTTTTCCGTCTCTACGCAAAGATGGTATTTGCATCGTGTTATCCCTTAGTCGCCTCTTACGACACACACGGGAAGATAGGGGGTGGTGACACTTGTATTCTATGCCGTCAACCACACGGCATTATATATGTATAATATCAGTATAGATTAATAACATAAATCTCCATAAAATTCCAGGCTCATCCGTCTCATCGCATTAGCATCACAGAAGTTCCTCTCTGACATCGCTAACGATGCTCTCCAACACTGCAAGATGCGGACGTCCAGCCAAATAACCCAGAGTTCTAAGAACCAAAAAGGGCCAAAAGAAAAGAAGTATGTTATGACCATGGAGGACTTAGCTCCAGCATTGCAGGAGTACGGAATTGTTGCACGGAAACCCCACTACTTTGTTTGAACTGAAGAAATCAATGGCTCATACTGGTATAGTTATAAATTATTATCTAAAATGTATAAAATTGATTTCCATTATAAGTTTATTCTGAATTGACCAAATGGTTTTTCGGTTTAGGAATTTAAGTTTATGTGGTCATTAATAATAAAATTGCCTTTTGGGATATATACTGTAGACTCTGTTGAAAGTAAGTCTATATTGGTGGATAATATGGATGTACCAACATCAAAATTTTGGTATACAGTTACATATCCTCAAAGACATTTGAAAAATAATAACTTATATTTGGTGTAAAGAGAATGGTTTTCTAGTTTTGTCAAATGTTCATTGTCATCAAAATAATGATAAGATTCAAGTTAAAACTGACCGAATATTATTACAAAAAGGTCACACAACATGTCTTTAAACAAAAAGGTTAATAATCCAAACTTTTTGTTTAAAGATGTGCAAATAAATTTAGACCGTGAGATGGTAGACCATAATATTATTGACTTACTGTGCATACTCAAAACAAGGGCATGTAGTGTATCGGAAAAGACAAAATTAAATTCAAATTCAAAATCGTTTATTCATTTGGGTCACAATGTGACGCTTATGAACGTCAAAATAATAAATTTATAAAATAATTACTTAAAGACTCTACATTTACATTTACTACCACGTTCGCAAAGCAATAGGTAGAACCATGAGAAAGAACGGGCAATAAAACTCACGGTCACTCTTTTTCTTTGCCAGGTTTTGCATAATACACATAATTTACATTTTGTAAGGTGCTGCAACTGTTACACCTTCTATATCACTTGTATTTACTGTACAATTAGTTGGGTTAATCTGCAAGACTATTTTATAAAATGTAATATCATTAATGTAAAAATGATTACGAGAAAATTCTTTTGAGCATAAATAGAACAATTTTGTTGAAGCCTGTATATGTTATTTAGAAAACAAGATTTTCTGATGGATTCCAATTATGTATAATATACTATTATGACCTGTCACAATAGTATATTATATGTTGATACTGCAAGATAGCTTATACATTCTGAAAAGATATGTCAAATATTCTATAAATATAAAATTCTTACGCTTTAGGGATGTAGGGGTGCACTAACAATGTATTATCCAAAATTATCAAGGGATCGGGAAGAGAGGGTTAAAGTAAAAATGGTGGAAATCTTCTGGTGGTTATCAGTGGTTATGTATAAATAAAAAAATATTCTTAACTTAATTTACAATTTCATAGACAAATGAGTTTATATTGTCTTTTGGGGTATTACTTTCTAATTATGACTGGCCTCTTTGTGTAGGACTGGAGGTCATGGCTTCGATTCCTGGCCAAAACAAATATTTGTGTGAAGAGCATGATTATTTTTTCTGTGTTTGTAATTATTTACCTATAATACAGGGTATCACAAGAGCCATCACCAAGTCGAAGTCTACTCATACTAAAAATAATACCTGGGAAACAAATTGTTTTTTTTTTATTGTCATATTTTAATCCGCAATTAACTGCGCGTGCAATGCTGAAAATACCTACTTATTCATGGGTGCACAGGACATCTATAGAACAAATTGGCGGTGTACATAAATGCATCCATTTTACTTATACCTAATTAGAAAACTTGTATAGTGACTTTGAGCCTCAATATCTCCTAAACCAGTAATTTCCCAGGTATGGTGCAGAATTAAAAAATATTCCTAATGATTGGTACAATATGGTAGTTTGTACAAGTTTGGCTTAGTTTGGGATCAAATGATAGCTTGTCTGTTGTTATAGCATATTACTATTTTATAATTAATAACACATGTAATGTTCTTAAATTGTAACACAATTAGTTAAAGCAATAATGTTCTCACGATTAAATAGAATAAGCAAAGCTCGAATCAAGTAAATAAATTTAGATACATACTTTACACAGGAACTAAATCCAAAAATTAAATCTTCTAGTAAATATATGCGCTTATCCCTCATAAAGTCTATTGCAGTCCACTGCTGGACATAGGCCCAGGAGCTCGGCCGGAGCGACGGAGACGTCTCTGACGGAGCTCTGCTTCGCAGGGCTCCTATTTTTGAATTAAGAGTCACGTAACATAACCTATTTATTTGTTGATCAACCGATCATTTACTACATTGGTGTTCGAATACAATTTGAAGTGCAGTCGTGACTAAAATAGCTAGTACTATTGTAATTTTAGACTTTATTTTTCTGGTGTTAAGTATATATTTTTGGTTAAACCCGTTAAACTACTAAGGGTATCAAAGCATTTTATGGTGTTCATTATATTTAACCCCATATTTTCTTTGGCTTCAATTCCTATACACATAAAGTGCTGTATTCTTAATTTTTACTTGATCTGAGAAAACAAGTATGTATTTTAAGCAACTGTTCATTAAAATTTTATTGTAATATATTTAGTTATTTGTATGTGGTGTGTAAATGCTTTATAATTCGTATGAGACTAAGGTTTACTGCTTGCCAACTTAAAATCAAAGTTGTGTAGAAAAATGAGCATAGGGAGCAAGAAAATTAATATATGTTGTCTTGTGAGTTGTGACTCAGATGTAAACAACTAGATAAGAGATTTTCTATCATTTTCTGCCACCAGGCGGCGCTACGTAGGCGTCAGATCCAATCTGTCAGATAGCCTATTATTTTCGAATGTGTATTTTTCTTTGTGAAGTTCAGTTTTATTGTATTTAAAAGTCTTGTGGTGCTGAAACACTTGAGCGTTGTAATGAGTTCTTGAGAAAACAAACAAGAGTGTTTTAGCGAGCATTCTAGCAAGCATTCTTACGAATCAGGGCCGAACCTTCCCTATGTGCAATGTGTGCGGCGCAGAGAGATATGCGTTAATTATAACACTTATTTTCGAAAAAGGATGGCAAAAAAGGCGCTTCACAGCTTTCGCACACAGGCGCAGTGGCGTAGGAGGAGCAAATAATTTAGGCCGGAACTGTTAGGTAACGACTAAAAAAATAAAAAGGTCATTCGCCCTACGCCACTACACAGGCGCTTCATAGATTTCGCACACAGGCGCTGCATTGGGTCGGAACGGCCCTGTTACGAATGGATACCTTTTTGCTGATAATCGCGTTCGCTAGAAAGGTCGTGAAATTTTTCGTAGTTGTGTTTGGTTTTGTATATTATTCAGTTCGACACATTTAAACGGCGAATGATCGATGTTGTTTGTTTGTTTTTCGTATGAGTGTGTGACCAACTCTAGTGTCGGAAGTTTTTCAGACCGCCCGAAGGCCTCCGACATGGTCTAACGACTCTTATCCTAAGACAATAACCGGGACCGACAGCTTTACGTGCCGTCCGAAGCACGGCGCCGGAAGCCGGCTACCGGCTTCGGAGGGCACGTAAAGCTGTCGGTCCCACTCGAAAAGAAAGAAGAAGGTAAGCTCAAATATATTAGCATCATTAGGTATTTATATCTTGCGTTCACTGTTTTTCCGGCTGGTATCGCTTGTGTATTCATATTTATGTATTCTTCTGTCTTTTTGTACCCAGGAAGCACTTGCTCTTTCGTGAACAATTTTCCTTTTTAACGTTTGGAAGAATATGACTCCGTTTCATTATAAGTTTAGGTTAAGTTACTCGACTGATCACGTCATGACAATTTCATTCTTGATTACAATTTATCTGGAAGTCTATACAGAGCTTTGAAAACTGGCCCCTAGAACCTAAAAAGGGTCTTGACAGACGGACGGACAACAAAGTGATCCTATAAGGGTTCCGTTTTTTCATTTCGAGGTACGGAACTCTAAAAAAACGTGAATCTATACTATAAAGCTGAAGAGTTTGTTTGCTTGAACGCCGCTAATCTCAGGAACCGCGGGCCCTATTTGAAAATTCTATCAGTGTTAGATAACCCATTTATTAAGAAAGGTTATCTTAATATGTAAAATCCTTGTGTTACTTACTGACTGACAGACACGCTACAGCCGAAACTATTAGGCGCAGGAAATTTGCCATGTATGTTCCATGGGGACCGTCGGGGTGCACTAAGAAGGTATTGCCCGAAATTCCCACGGGATCAGCCAAAACGGGTAAATTAAAAAAAAATGCAGGCGTAGCTGGCTGGCGTCCTCTAATAGGCTATATTATAACGTCATGCTATGAGCCACGGGAGCGGGGCAGCGGTGGGCTCATCTTGTTACGAAATAATGGGGTAATTTATATATTTTTTTGTGTTTTTGAACCTAAAATAACGGCACCCTTATAGGATTTCTCGCAGAACTTTGTTATGCGTCTGTGTGTCTGTCTGTCTTGTTCGGTTTTTAATTTTACTGTTGACTGGACCTGACCATAGAGCATAGATATTTATATAGAGGCGCATTTCTTATGGACGCTCTATAGACAAACTTTCTGTGACCCAAATTGCCGCTTGGCGGCGTGGTAATCGCGCTGTGACAGCTGTCTCTATGAGTGCAAGAGAGACGAACTGACGACACCCGCCAACACGCCACTTGGAATCGGCCAAGGAGCAATTATTATAATAATTGCTCCTTGGAATCGGCACACGAAATCCTTAAGAAATGCGCTTCTATTATGTAAATCTGTATTCATTGGACCTGACGCTACAGTGCTGCCGTCTAATGTTTACCATAATTTTGTTTCATACAATGTTATAAAGCAGTATCAATAATTATTATGAGAATGTGTGAACCTTTGGCGTATATTATGTTGTTATAATTAAATTAAGTATTATAAAAACTTTGTTTTATTTTGTAATAATTAAAAAGTGAATTAAGTACTTAGATACTTACGTATTATGTATAATTATATAGCTTGGTCAAATTGAGAGTCGTTTCTCGATGGGTGCTATTTTTAAGTGCCTGTAGAATTTAGTAGCGGTCAGAGGGTCTAGTACGAGTTTGCACTCGATCGTCACGGTGGACGATAGCCTAGTCGACGGGAACAATTTCCATACATTTTCTGAATGCGCCACCTAGCGGTCTCTATCGATCGCTACTCTCCGTTAGGGGCACTTTTACAAAATGTATGGAAATTTTTCCCGTCGACTAGGCTATCGTCCACCGTGACGATCGAGTGCAAACTCGTACTAGACCCTCTGAACTTCTGAAGGAGGACTGCTTAAAGCGCCCCCTATCGGCCGCTAGAAAATTAATGGAAATTGTTCTCATCAAGAAACGACTTGCACGCGATTAAAATCATATTAGACCCTTGATACACATACAGTCGAACAACTTCCCGCTAGACCACCATAAGGGCGAGAATCGTTCAGCAAGACATCGTCGCTTCCAGTGCTACTTTACACGCACATTGACACTCGTATACAAAACCAGTTTCTAGTGTGAGTAGTGTGCCTCGACTCTATGAGTGAGCCAAGGGAGTTTTTTTTAACTGGTCCACCGCCGACTTGTTTGATTGTACAGTCAAACAAATTCCCGTTAGACCACAATAAGGGCGAGAATCGCTCAGCAAGACATCGTCGTTTCCAGTAATACTTTACACGCACATTGACACTCGTTTACAAAACCAGTTTCTATACTCCATTTGGTTAGGTACTTAACCAAAGGTAAACAATCTTGAGGTGACTTTTTATATTATCACATGTTAAACAAATAAACTACTGCTTAAAATAATGGTTCAATTGATTTAGTAATCATTATTGTTGTACCTATTTACCTTGATCTTTAGCAGCAGCATTGTGATTTTAAACACATTTTAGATAAAAAAGACACATCAAGATTGTTTACCTTTAGTTAAGTACCTACCTAACCAAATGGAATATAGTGTGCCTCGACTCTATGAGCGAGCCAAGCGATTTTTTTCAAACTGGTCCAGCGCCGACTTGTTTGATTGTACATGGCGCGTTTACTCTGACGCGACATCGGTCGCAGCGCGCGGAGTAAAGCGTGCCATCAGCCCTTTGCTGCTTTTGAAGTCTGAACTCACACTGCTGGACATAGGCCTCTACTAATATACGACGCAATAACATTGCGACGTATGTAATAAGGGGCTTTGGCTTACGATACCTGGCCGCGCTAGCTAGACTACTGGAGATTTACATAGAACCGCAGTTCTTAAGTGGGGACTTCAGTTTAGTTCGTAGTTGGCGCCGTTAGCGGCGCTGGCGTCGTTCTCCGTCTCTCTTGCTCTCGTAGAGACAGCTGTCACAGCGTGACTGCCACGCCGCCAAGTGGCAATTTGTGTCACAGAAAGTTTGTCTCCAGAGCGAGCATCGGAAATGCGCCTCTATGTAAATATCTGAGCTCTTTGCTTAGGGTTTCATGTCGAGATTTTCGTCGCTTTCACGTCAAGGGAGCGATAGCCTGGTGGAGATTAGGTATACCAACGGACTGCCATGCAGAGGGTATCGGGTTCGAATCCACGGCGCGCACCAATGACTTTCCGAAGTTAAGTGAAATTGTTAATTATCGCTTGCCCCGTGCCTCGGAGAGCACGTTAAACCGTCGGTCCCGCATGTCATGAAGATCTTTGACAGTCGTCACGTACCCTCAAATAAACTGATACTGATCTAAACCATGGATCGCTATCCCTTTGGGTTGCGGAAGTCAGACGGCATCACGGCAGTCGCTCTGTGGAAAAGTTGATATTCTGACATATCTGGTTAGACCTGTAAGCGGACCCCGGTCTTCAAGGCATGTAAGTCTTGGATGCAACCGGGATAACGCTAGGGCGATAATGATGATTTCTGTCGGTTCCACGTAAGACACTACGTAAATGCTTCGTGTATTTTCTTAAGGCGCCATACGACTTTACATACTGCCTCTGTGGTCCAGTGGATAGCGTATGCGATTGCTGATCGGCGGTCCCGAGTTCGATTCCCGGGTCGGGCAAGTGTTACTGGGTTTTACCGAATTCTCAATAGCAGCACGGAGTCGGGTGGTGCCCGGTAACGGCAATAGGCTCGCCCCCTATTACGTGGGACTTAAAAAGCCATAGCGAAATGTGGGTGTAATATTTCGCCTCTGCCTACCCCTTCGGAGATAGGTACCTACAGGCGTGTGTACATAAATAAAAAACTCTACAAAATGGATGTATATCTCGCGCCAATTTGTACTATACTTAATGTCCTATGCACCCATATAGATAGGTAGGTATCTCAAGCAAAAGGCTGGCAAAACCATTGTAAATTGCTGCTTATAGGTACTTTTTAAAGTCTATAATTTTCTTTGCGTTTCCCAAGTATTCTTTTTGCTTAGTATGATTTGGCAAGATGTGTAAAATGAGCAGGTGGACTTCGGCTTGGTGATGGGTCTTTTGATACCGTATCATCATCATCATCAGCCCTGTATATAAACTGTCCCACTGCTGGACACGGACCTCTTTTCAATACGAGAAGGGTAAGGCCATAGTCCATCACGCTGGCCAAGTGCAAGTCGGCAGACTTTACATGTCTTTCGAGAAAATTATGGAGAACTCTCAGACATGCAGGTTTCCTCACTATGTTTTCCTTCACCGTTTAGCAAGCGATAATTAACAATACTTACCTACTATACGACTGCCTCGTTGGTCTCGCGGCATAAATGTGCGCGTGGGATCGGGAGGTCCCGGGTTCGATTTCTGGGTCGGGCAGTGTTATTGAGTTTTTCTGTCACGAAATTCTCAGTAAGTAGCAGCACGGAGTCTGGAAATGTGCCCGGTACGGCAATAGGCTCGCCCCTTATTACGTGGGACTAAAGTATATCTGGCGAAAAGTGGGTGTAGAAATACACCTCTGTCTACCCCTTCGGGGATAAAAGGCGTGACGATATGTATGTACTTACCTACTAATAACGCACATTACTCCGAAAAGTCATTGGTGTGCGCCGCGGATTCGAACTCGATCCCTCTGCGTAGCAGTCTGTCGGTCTCTCCACTAGGCTATCGCTGCTTATTACGTACAACGGTGTGCAAATATAGATGCCGGTGCTGCTGCTGCCTGGTGGCTAGTGGAACTTTCCACTGGCTTATACACGCGCCGGTAAGTTCGGTTCAAGGTCAGTGACTCGCAAAACTTTTGCTTGCTGACTCATGGAGTCCGATAGTAAAGACCATCATTCCAACATAACATCAATAATAATGGCATGATGGCTTTCACTTAGATGACCTGGAAAAGAGCTTTGTTTACGCTTAGGGACCACGTGAGCAAGAAATGAGTTCCACATCTAAGTATACGGTTCGGCAAGGATAAGAGACACCGAACCTTGACGACCGGTTGGCGCAGCGGGAGTGAAAGCGACTGCTACGCCTAAGGTCGCAGATTCGATTCCCGCTCAAGTCAAACATTTGTGCGCATAGACATGGATGTTTGTCTTGGTGTTTCGAAGGACGTCGCCAGCCGATTGCCTTAGAGGGACAAGGACCCCAGCCGAAGGCCTACGGAGAGGGGGAGGAAGTTGATATGAAAAATGAGAAAAGTAGGCAGCTGCCCTCTCCCCCTGTCCCTCTTTGGCGACGCCCATGGGTGTTTCTCGGTATAATGTATGTATTTACAAAAAAAGTACCTAATATAGGTATGTATGTTTATCCATCATCATCTAGTACCTACCTCTATTTAACAAGCTCTGCTTAGTTTGGGACTAAAATATGGTGATGTGTGTATGTGGTAGAATATTATTATTGATAACCTAACCGTTTATTTGTATAGTGCAGGCTGTATGGCGCAAGTACAATCGACTACCTACCTCAGGTAACTGAGACTCGTCCATTGTAACGGTACTTACATAGTCTTGTACAGTTTTTTGCGTCGGCGAGTGGAGTAAGATCGCGACAGCACGGTTATATTATTTTTACAGTTATTTAAATTCATGCAAACGGTCGAAATGTGAGTCATACATTGGGCTGCTATCTGTCCGGCTTTGTCCTAGTTTGAAGGGCGTCCGGAGGCCGTCCGGCAGGGGGGATACCGGAAAAAATCATATTTCGCCCAAATGTCCGGGATTTTTGCCGTATTTATCCGGCGTTGGCAGCCCTAGCCCTTACTAACGGAGGTCTAACTACGAGCTCGGCTAATACCCTACATTTTGGGAGTTGAGTAGCAGATAAAATAAAATAACTAAGTAATTAATCAACAAAGAAAAGTTTATTATAATAAAAATGCAGAAAATAATTATAAAAGTAACAAATATTATTAGCCTCACTGTTTCATTTTTATTCGGTAACAATTAAAAACAGAAAATATAAAAATATTACAATTAATACTTAACATTAAAACAATACAGAAATTACAGCCAAAAGTTATTTAGTAGTCTTACAGATCAATAAATAAAAATAATTGTGGCTGGCCGTCTCATACTATTCTTTCAGAATTCATGAAAGAGTGATACTAACTTAAAAGGATATTTCGTTCGCACATCACTAATACGGATCTCCAATCTAACCAAATATGACAAAATATAAGTTTTCCCCGCAAAGACTGTCAAAGGAAGACCTTCATGACAACCGTGACCGACGACTTAACATGCTCTCCGAGGCTAAGGCAGAGGAACTGTTATTTAACAATTGAATACATACATAACATCAATGGTGCGTGCCGTGGATTTAAACACTATACCCTCTACTTGGCAGTCTGTTGGTATCTCCACTAGGCTATCACTGCCTAATTAATAAAATCGTTGCCGTCGACACGAAAAGTAAGTAATAAAATCACATTGTACAATTAAAGTTAAAAATAATTTAGAATAAAATTATGAATGTAAAGTGTTTACATTTTTAATCATTATTTATACAGTCATAGGAAACTATTAATGTCTTTTGAAAATTTTGATCAAATATAAATTAAAATAATATATATGTAGTATGAAATAAATATTGGTACAAATATTAGATTAACAGCCTACTTTAATAGTGTTAAGTGTTATAAGCCAAAATTGGCCTTTACTTACATAAGAATATGAGAGAAGACAATCTGTCTTCTAGAAAAATAGCTGTTCTAATTCAGTCTATTAATTTTAAGCCTCAACTTTTTTATAAACAGCCTTTAAATGCTCAGTCATCGGAGTATCCTCAGTTTCCATACACAAAACCAATTCTAAAGTGTCTGGAGCCAAAAGTTTCAGATGACGTTTAATTTTTTTCACAACTGGTGGCTTCGCAAACGGTATCCTAGCCAAGTTGACTGTTTCTAGTTCAATTTCTTTGGTTTCCGGGTTGCATGTGCCTCCTTCAATGGATGTTAGGCCAAAGTTGTGGCTCACGACTAGTGCCAGTTCGTTTGTGCCAGGTTTGATGCGTAGGAAGCCTCGTTCTTGGTGCATCACAGTCTGCCGCTCTGGGTTCTTGGACATTGACAAGAAGTTGAACATTGGTTGTCCTGAAAAGATAACAAATAATACATTAGCAAAATAATTGGATACATACTTTTCCGCTGAAGCCAGCGATAGCCTAGTGGAGATACCAATGGACTGCCATGCAGTGGGTATCGGGTTCGAATCCACGGCACGCACCACTGTCTTTTCGGAGTTATGTGCATATTGAATTGTTAATTATCGCTCGTCCCGTGCCTCGGAGAGCACGTTAACCCGTCGGTACCGGCTGTTATGAAGATCTTTGACAGTTATAGGGCGTCAATACCTCTAAGATAAACTGACACTAGTCTAAACCATGGATTATCGCTATCACTTCGGGTTGCTGAGGTTAGACAGGCAGTCGCTCCGTGGAAACGCTAATATTCAGCCAAATCCGGTTAGAGTAGAACGCTGACCCGGGTTGATACTGAGATAATGCAAGGAGGATGATGACTTATTCCGCTGAAGGCTCCGAAATATGTATTCCATTAAAAACAAATGTGGTAACTCTTAAGTTCACTTAAACATAATTTTGGAGGATATTCAACTTGGTACCAATTAATTTGGGGGTGGTGCACTACGTCATTCTTTTCCATACTTCCCTGTTCACCTAGCATCCCAGCAGCCTGCCAAGCATTTACCTCTTTCTCTTTCATATTTTCTCAAACCATCCTTCCATCCTCTCCTAATTTCTTAGGACATTTTTAGCATTAATTTACGGGTAGTCATGGTTATAAAATTTGATTTTGCCATGGATTCAGCTACTAGAGATTCGTATTTGACGCCATACAAAAGTTGACAATATCTTGCCAAAACCATTGATAGATATTAAGCCCGGCTGTTAGAAACTATGCAAATGCATTTTCCAAGGAACTCGTGACCCATTCAAATAAAACAAAAGTATACGTCTTTTTCTTCAAAGGAGTAGGCAGGGATGTATTACGAACCACACAGTTATGTTTTGGTCCCAATTTGATAGGGGGCGAGTCTATTGCCATCTACCGGGCACATAATTAAGAGAACAATAATTGATATTTTTAATGGACACATAACTCCGAAAAGTCATAGGCCTGGCATCCCTGGGGATCATTGTCCCAATCAGAGATCATTGTCTCGGCAGTCCTTTACATACACCACTGGGCTATAGACACTGTTCAAATATATTGATAAAGAAACTGATTGCTGGTAACCTTATTTATAAATTTTTTGCTACCTACTTATGACCTATGAATTGAATAACAACTATTTACTGAAAAATATATCTAAATGTGATAAAGACTCAACCTTAATGCACGATGAAATGATAAAGGATATAACATGATCTCTATCTTCATAAATACTCCAGTTAGGCCGCCCTCACATTGGGCATCAGCGTCAATGCAGCAACACCTCAGCGTCACCTTGTTGGAGGTGATGCTGAAGCCAATGTGAGAGCGGCCTTAAAGTGATTTTTCTGTAATAAAACTCACTCTTGCCGCATGCCTCAGGGAGCATGATAAAGTCCTGGCTTTCACAAGGATCTTTGACAGTCATTATAGCATATTCTGTGGCTAAGACTAGGATCAAGATACTCAAGGTTACTGACTACCTACAAAATTCTTTATTACAGTTGGAAAGTAACATTTTAAAAAGTCAGTGGTGCATGCAATCAGTTTGAATCCAATAAGATTATCATCAGTCTCATTGTATCTCAAACTATTTCTACCCAAAGTTTACAATAGTATCAATAAAACATTTGTAAACCTCAAATTTAAAAAAATATAATTATGCAGATTAAATTCTTAAAAGTCAAATTATTTCATTAAGTTGAAATAAAAAAATATTAACAGTCTTATGTTTATGAAATGAAATAGCTGTTAAGTAAACAATGCATTCATCTGTACAAACACGTAATGCGATTATATAAATAATTATGATTCTACAGGTATTCAGCAGTCGTCTGCGGTGTTTACATAACTATTATTATACAACAAAAAGGAAGTCAATTTCATAATTTAGAGTATTATCCGTCTTGATTTCAGGTTTTCACACTATCTTATAGCAAAATAACTCAAATTAAATATATTTCTATACGTACCAACGCAAAGAAATTCCATTTCGTCGTGATAATCGAAACCCGGTATGTTGGGATATGTTCCTCGTCCTTCCTTCGTAGCCCAGCGGCCTTCTAGCCAGGATATTGGGTTCAAAGCCTCGGGAAGAGCCATTTCTTCAAATACAGATATGGCTTTTTATTATACTCAATTTGTAATAAAAGTTTTTTAAACTTTGGGTTGCTGATGACTTCCCAGTGTTAAGCGCCGGCAGAAACTGTCAATGTCATTGTCATAAATGTCATACCAAATATTGAATTTTTATCTAATTAAGTTGCTAGCCGTAAAAAATGCAAATGTCAACGTTCGCGTTCGTATAAATTAATGTAGTCCAGCATGAAATTATTTCAATTGGCGATGCTAAAGGCTCCAGTAGACAATGGCCCATGATGGGCCACTGCAGGCCATCGCCATTGTGTACACGGGGTAATGGTATATAGTGGCGGACAATAATTGTAAATCGTGGCGCGCAATCGGGATGTTGTCGGTTTTCTGGGCACACTTCAAAGGAACTGTGGCGTAGCGTGGCCTGTGGTGTTCACACAATCGCCCATTGTCAGGCCTGGCGCACTTCGCATTTTAGGTACAAACTTACAAGTACCTCGGCCGACCATGTCTACATGGTTGGATTAGTGAGTTGCCGACGGCGGGCGGCAATGCCGCCCGCCGTTCACATTAGACGTCACGCAACGAGTGCAACCACTCCGTGTTCGAACATTGTTCAAATTATATAAACGCCTTTAACAACAAAAATGTATCATCACAAGTCTGATGCAAAGTATTGCTCATTTAACGGATGTGTGTCGAAAGCAACTTGAAAATTTGATTTTATTTATTTTACGAGAGCAATTTGAAAATTAGATTTTTTATTTGTTGTGATATCCCAACGATTATGGTGTCAAAGATCTAATTCAAAAACCATTTATCTGTTTGAATCATGTAAATCGGTCCAAGCGTTTGGGAAATAACTAAGAATTAATATAGTGAAAATGTAAACGACCAGAATTTTTGTGATTTTTGTTCTACGAGCTCAAATAGTGGGATACTTACAGGATAATTATTTATTATTAGGTACGTGGTCAAGTAGGTAGATAGACGATGACTAAATATATTATAGTAGCAGCGGCAAGTCGACAACCCTAGCGCGCCACTCCGCGTCAGACAGCGACTGCGTTATGTGTTAGAAAAGAGCGGGAACGGTTAGGTGAATATCACGTTAGGCACTGAGTGCTTACGCGAGCTGAATTGCACTTTGTTGCTTAGTAGCAAGAGTCGCAATTTCAAGAAATTGGTTTGAGAAGTGATCCTTCTGTACTTTAGTACTTGTATATATTCTGTGCCATTGTTTAGTTCGTCACCGATCGCAGACCGCGATAGTACACGTTCTGTTTTATGTTATATATAATAAATTACGTATATTACTTGTATCCAATATATAAATAAACTAGATGAGCCCGCTGTTACACCCGCGTTATTTAAGGCTTTCGCCGCTCCCGTGGCTCATAGCGTGATGTTATATAGTCTATAGCCTTCCTCGATAAATGGGCTATCTAACAGTGAAATAATTTTTCGGATCGGACCAGTAGTTCTAGAGATTAGTTCTTTCTAAGTATATTTGTATTAGATAGCCGCGGCCGTAATTACTTCCACGTCCATCGCAAGCGTTTCGCCAGGCAGCAAAGAGCCATGCGCCATTGTGTGAACACCAAGTGATCGTGGCCTACAGTGGTGCATTGCAAACCATGGCCCATCATAGGCCATTGTGTACTGGGGCCTTAACTAGCGACTTTAAGCGGCGAATTTGAAAGTTGTCCGGATACGAGCTGTCAAAAGTGTCGTACCGTACGACACTTTTGACAGCTCAATACAATTACCACTATAACCTCGAAGCAAAGTTGTATTAAAATCTGTCAAAAGGGTCGTACCCGAACAAGTTCCAAATTCGCCGCTAGAGGCGCGCGGGTAATCTTTGCATCGCCAATAGTATTTGCCATAAACAACTGCTGCAATATATTTTTGTAATTAATGTGATGCGTCAAGTAATATTGTAGTTAGATGTGTAAACATTGCCACGAGTTGTGCGCTTAGCACTATCGTGGTAATTTCCTTTCGTAGATTTTGCAGAAGAATTCTAGTTCAAGTCCACAAATGTTTACGAGTGCTACGTCTACGTTTTTTACCTTTATCTGCTGAGACTAGGTGCAAATAAGAGTCAACTACTACATGGTTATGAACTAAAAAGCATATAATTACGTTGCCAATTTTAAAGGGCAACACTACTAAAGGCCGTGCAGTGTAATAAATCTAAGGGACTATGAGTCCCATTCTAGGCCCATCGGCGCATCCGTTACTTCCTTAACTCATGACGGATCATGAACTCAGGTGAAATAACTCTTAGACCACAATGGAGCCCAAACTTGGCGCGAAGTCCATAACATATCTAGTGCAGGTGTTTTTATAAACGCATAAATTTGTTGTCGCCAAAAAAAGAGATAAGTGCTAAAGACTGAAACTGAAGTCTACAAAGTGATTTGTATCTTGTTGACTGATATTTTGCCTATTAATTCCAGGTTTGGTTACGAGCCTTGAAATCGGTTAAGGGCACCTACGCACTACGCGGTTAGTCGTAATGCGGCCAACCGTGACAAAAGACTGATAACATCTAAGGAGGCTTATAAGCAATTTTTACTTTTTATATCAACGCAAATGGCTTTGGAATAAAAACTGTTTTTATGATTTGCAAATGACATATGCCACCAACAAAAGAAAATTCCACACTTCGCCATGATACATCTAACACATAAAACATGTACCAGCAATAATCATCAAAATGAAAAATATCAATATAACAAAAATAAGCAATTTAAGTGACAAGATGCCGAACGTATTGAAACGTAGGGACAAAATAATTGTGTCAAGAATTAGGTATCCATCTCGGACCAATACGATGTCAAGTAAAACGAAAGATTTCATTCAGAAGATATGCTACAAAAGGCCTCCAACCGCAGATATGACACGATACGGCTTCGTTAACGCCAAAACTAATCTTGCCTACGTGATGTTTAAACCACTGAAAACGCAACTGGACAAAATATTGAGTTAGTTGAAATCTACATATTTGCAGTCTTGGTCGGATATTTCAAAATTAAGTTGTACATTTTGGTAGATTAAGTTTCATTCGTCGAATATGGCATGTAAATCATCTGCAAAATTATTTTTATCCTCACTTCATTCCGTCGGACGTCATCGTCCTTCGTAATGTCACAATAGAATTGTCATGTACTACAGTGTGATTTCTTTTCCCTCTACTATTACTACTGTAAACACTTCTTGTAAGCTGAAGTAGGTACCGATTATATATTTTTCTTTAGCTTACGATCACCATGCTCTTAGCGTTATCCTAGTTTCAACCCGGGTCCGCTTACTAGTCTAACCAGATTTGACTGAATATTAGGGATTTTTCATGGCTAAGACTAGTGTCAGTTTATGCTAAGACTAGTATGAGTTACTGACGCCCTGTAGCGGCTGTCGACGAAAGATCTACATGACAGCCCAGACCGACGGCTTAACTATATTGAACAATTCAATACGCACGTTACTCCGAAACTTCAGTGGTGCGCGCCGTGGATTCGTACTCGATACCCTGCATAGTAGTCTGTTGGTATCTCCACCAGGCTATTGCTGCTTTAGCCTTGCCTAGACAATTATACAGGATTTTTCTTTTCTTTGCAAGATTTGTATTTTATACTAATTTATGTTGTTATATTTTAGGTTACAAACAAACTGAAAAAGTAATAATACCACGTAGACGGTTCTCAACTACAACCCAACGCAAATGTGAGTATTTAAAAATTAAAACCTACTAGATTAAAGACTTGTTACATTTTTCTTTTAGTTTGTTTGTTTTTCGTGTGAGTGTGTGGCCAACTCTGGTGTTTCTTTTAGTAATATAATTTATTTTTTCTTTTAGTAATATAATTTATTACTATAGTAATAATATGATATCGTATATCAAAGTTTTAACAAAAATACTGAAAAATATAATATTTTCAGTTCTTAAGACCAGACCAAAGGACAGCGAAGGAACGTACAGTTATGGGACAAACGTCTCAGGTTCTAAATTTGCAAAATCTTCGTCAGTGCAAGCAGAGCCACCAAAGTATAGTTACAAACCTAAGAAGAGGTGGTAACGCATGGCCCGAAACGGTTTAATTGCCTCAAACTTAATTTACACTTTATTCTCCATATAGTGAATGACACCTATAATTATTGTAACTTTTGATTGCAGCAATAAACTTATTAGACTTACATGTAGTTTAAATGATTGTACTTTTTTTGATATTTCGACATTCTGTAAGTAAATAATATTGTTTAATTTTAAATTGCTTGTTTTTATTTAATTTTACTTGACACTCTACTTTTTTCACAACTCCCGCACTGGGACTAAATCCTGTGTCGCGGGGGACTTTTACAAACATACAACTAACGGACACAATGAACACCCAGACACGAAACAACAATTTATGAATCACACATAGTATTGTCTCGTGTGGGGAGTAAATCCACAACACTCTGCGCTGAGTCTAGCGGCGAGACGCTCGCTTAAACCGCTACACCGTCGATAAATGACTCTGCCATTCTGCCGTATAGTGTGGTCGACTGGGCTAGGGCTTGGGTGGAGGAGATGTGGGAGACTCTTCCCTAAAGACGTTCGTAGCATACTCAAGCCACCGCGGTCTTTACTACGGTCCCGTATAATGTAGCGAGGGCACATGAATCACAGTAAGCATATTATCGCGACCCCGTCTAGGATTCGGCCGCCGGTTGGTGCTGGCAGGCCCCGTAATGATTTGTTCTATCCAAACATAATTGGATTGATAGGTAAATCCTCCTCAACTCTTTGGGAGACGGAGATGTATATACGTAGACGCGGAAGTAGACACGGCGTGGCTTCCACCCCCTGCTAGCGGACGACGAACGGCCTCTGGGGCTTGCCTCTACCACAGAATATAATTATACAAGCACTAAAGTACCTACCTCTACTGCTTGATTTAATCGTTCATTGTTGACGACACCCCCAAAACGACACCCCTGGTGTGTCGTTAACAAAAAGCAGTTGTTGACGACACCACCGTAATGTTGGGATAACATATCGCAACAATGAATGGATTTTATCACAAAGATTACTGCAATGATGAGATTACGTACCAGCCACTTATAACGGCAATCGGCATGTTAAGTGGGAAACAAACGTCATGCTGCCTCCAGTGGACCCCTATATTATATATAGGTATTGTATTGTCTTTGCCTATACACAGGATAGTACTAGGTAAGAACTACTGGTACGCACGACGACTTAGATAATGTGTGCCAAAAGGAAATGAAGCAGGTACTGGCGGAAAGCCGACCCCGGTCTGATGATGATAAAGATTTGTAATAAACGTCACATCACATCATACAATTTCATTCAAACGGGTCTTACTCGCGATATTTAATTACCTAATTTAAGGTAAAAATACCTCCGTTTTACTGACGTTTCGGTTATCTTACAACTGCCGTGTTCATGGTCACTATTTCTCCCTGAAGCGGTTGAAATGAAAAAGCATAAAGTTTTCAGGCTGATGACGGATACAGACTGCCTACAACTTGAAATCCAGTAATTAATAAACCCCGCCACAGTAACACAGCACATCAGTGTGTAGACGTCATAAGTGTAGTGTGTCGAAGTTCGGATAAAAATTAAAAATAAGTGAGGGTAGCTGCCGAAACCCGCGATTCACAAGGACGGTGCTGAGATGACATCAGTCCCGCCGCAACCACGGCTGTTGTAAGATGGCTGAAACTTTGGTAAAACAGAGGTATACCTCAAATTAATTAAATATCGCGAGTAAGACCTGTAAAACCCGTTTGAATAAAATTGTATCATGATAGAGGTTGTGCCTAACATATCATATAGTATTGTGTCTATTGTAAATTATGTCTGCTACTATCCAAGTTACCATAAGTCGTTACGATTGCACTGTTCAATTCAAACTGCACGTACTGCAACAATATGTAAACGTGTGTATGAGAAAAACTACTATATTTATTTTTCTCATATACACGTGTAGATTTATCTTATGTCCAATCGTACTGATTTATCGTTACGTGTGTGGCATCCGTAAGTTCCACAATATTCGCTATAAGTCTTTGGAAAATAACAGTATGAGTTATTGCAAATACAAAATATATATTTTCATAAAAATAGTTCTATAAGTCATATAACCTGTATAAGATTTGAAAATATTTAACGCGACTTCATACACGAGACCTCCGTTACGAGCTTCTTCAATTGACGCTACGGATCACAGTCACGTTATCACGAAGTCTGGCTATGTGTCTACAATATAGGTATCAGACACAGCTTCAAGACTTTTATCCGACGTGTTTCAGACGTGCAAAATAGACAGCCATAAAAATTTACATAAAGTTACTGAGTCCTCAATTATTTATTTTCTGTACAATTACATGTACCCGCTATTTCTCCAGTACAATGGAAGTATTGACTGAACGCGGGTGGAAAATGGCACGCACAACTGTCTTCGGAATTTTCTCCCGTCTTCGCTTCGGTTTTAAACTCATCTTTACAAACGCAAGTATCAGATTTAGTTGTCAAACTTTTACTGCCTTTAATACTGGTTTTACTTGTTTTACCTTTTAGTTTCTTATTTTTCTTGTCGGTATCTGGTTCTGTTTTTTTCGGCAAAGCGGCCGTCATTGTTTGGTTGATATCCTTCGCAATCGAACTGCCTCGTCTCATTGTACCTGATGTTTCATTCATTCGGGATATAAGAGGACAGGTATCATCATTACAACGAGATTGACCAGGTGGTGGATTTGTTGGAGTATATTGTGGTTGCGATTTCCTTCGATCAGCCTGTGCTTTCCCTTCACAACATAAATCGCAGATATTTTTCTTAAGTGGCAGAGTTGATGGTACGCTTGAATGCTGAATCCCAATGTCTTTATCAGAATGTATCGAACAACACGGCTTACCAATACCATCTACATCTTCACGATGTTCAATACTTACGCGTCTCCCGATGGCTGTAGAACCAATGCCGCCACAACTGCCTGCCTTTTGAGGTAATGATCGTATTGTATCATTGATTAAAGGCTGACTGCACATACCACTGCAGGTTGCCATATTCTTTTGTGACATTCGTACCCCTAAATTCAGCATGGGACACAATTCTTCTCCTCCAGTCTTGACATTATCACAAGTAGCTGTTGTACAGAAAGTACTGTTACAAGGACACGTGTGTGGTGTGCAGCCTAAAGATTTGTCTAATTGGTGGCTATCCACTTGGGTGGCGCAGCAAGAACCGGTTGGCGACACATTATTTTTATTTCTTTTGTTACGCTGCATATGGTAAATTGTTTTCCGGTATTACATAAAATTAAAGCATTTTTAGCGTTTTGATACACAATTTAGTCAATGGTTCTCATATTCAAAGCGTTAGATTTTATTGATTGATAAACATGATGGTACGCGCAAAATGCTCGAAAATTGACAGCTAGACTTGACAGATTTGATACAGATTCATAATTATTGTGACTCATGATTATGACATATAATGCCCAAATAATGCCTATTGACAGTAACAAATACTTTTTTATTTATATTTTGCATATAATAGTTACGCAGTCATAAAATTTTGGATGACTACTACTATTTTCTTTAGCATAAGGTAATCTGACTGTAATCTCGCGCGCCCCGTTAGCCTCTGCATGGCAAAGCAAAGACCACACAATGTTATTAAGAAGTCTGCATCTAACCTCTTCACACAATCCCAACTAGATTGCCGTGCCACCTTGTGGAGGACCTACCCCTGTTGCATTGCATGGTGCGTGGCCACCACCCTAAAACCTGCAGGTCATTGAGTTTCTTCTCTCGATCGATACATCTAATGTATGGGTTAGTTAACTGCTCCGAATGTATTCCACTAGTGTCCAGTACTAGATATAGGAATTTAAACTTTCATGGTCACTATCAATACTTTTTACTGTCTCTACGGTACATCCGTAAACATGGCGCTTGCAACAGTGCCGAAATATCGGTTACTCAAAACAAAAACAAAGGTACGTGGTATATAATATCTAGTACTTGAGTCTAAAACTGTGAGCTGAATTACAGTTCACGCATATAACGTACGAACAGAAAAAAATAAAGGTTGTTTATGCACTTTATGCCTTGTTATCGTGTGTAACTACTAACTACATATAAGCACCTCAACAAACAAAATTATTTTGGAATCAGAGAAATCAATTCAATTTTATTTATACGTATTGATTATAAGTTAAAATTACGTACTTCGATTTTCAAACTAAGTCTTATTTTACTGTATATCTAAAAATATACCTTACCTAGTCAAAAAATTCTTAAAGTATAGGTGCGATGTTTGAATGTATATAATAAAAGTTCGTACGTGGACGAATTTGGTTATATTTTATCCTTCAAATAACTTAGATTACGGACACGTAATTAATGAGTAATGGCTGGTGTCAATGTTCATATCACGATTCCTAGGTGTTGAGAGAATTTCGTGTATGCACTACACTAAACTATATTTTGTAGCTTAAGTACGAATATTTTGAAAATTATGTGGAAATTTATCACGGAAATAATTATATCAATAAAATTCATACACTAGAATCAAGTTTTACTTCAGAAGTATTTATAACGCATGCGCACCAGCTGACAGCTGAGCCATGTTTTAATCCCTTAAATTCATTTAGTATAAAGTCTAAGTTTTAATTGGTGTGCGTCAATATGGCGGGACAGTCAAAGTGGCGGGTCCAGGGACATCATGCTGAATTTCCTTCACCTTCAGAGGTACAAATGTCTGGTTTCGGGTACAAACAGTACATATGTAGTACAAACCCGGTATTGTGCTAAATTTAAATCGGGGACTTGGTCCCGCCATCTTGAAGCACACTTTAATTTTAACATATTTAAGGCGCAAATACCTGTTAAATCTTCGACGTTTTGATTGGCTTACGAAGCGATCGTATCCTACCTATTTCATAAGAAGACACATTATATCATGCCTTTCTAAATTGTATATTCTGTAAATGTATTTTTTTACAAAAGTTCTTTTAAAAAAATAATTATTTAAAATATTTACTCAGTTGGACCATATCACATGATAATTGTCCGTGTTGCCAGTAGCTGGCATTTAAAATCTGTGTTTAAAATGTCTGCATAACATGTGCACGTAGATAAATACTAACAAAATCGCTGAATTATATTTCTTCACCGATAGATAAGTGAATAAAATAATTATTTTGCTGATACTTAACTGATAAAATGAGATAAATGTGCTTTGCTGCCAGATAAAAAAATATACACGTGATTATGTAACATCCGTTATGGCGCTGGCATTGTCACATCTGTTTCCTTTGACACTGTGCGTCTGGCGCGGTGCGGTGCGTTCACGGTGTGTTGAGTAGTTTCCATCCGGATTTAAAACATGTAAGTAAAGAAAACTTATTTATTAATATCCAATAATTACATTCGAAGACATTTCCATTGAAGGAATAATTTAAATACGTACATTTTGTGCTATATTGGTGACGATATTCTTCATATTCCCTTACGTAACGATATTGAAATTATGTTTGCACGTGACCTTGCTCTATATCTTATTTTGATATTTTAAATTTCATTAAGTACGTGAAGTCATAAGGTATACCAATCATCCCTTGCATATTGTATGGTTCTGTCTAGGCCGAATCTCTGTAGATCTAACTGACGTACGCCCGGCCCGAAGCTGTATTGATTAAGTTTTTGGTGCATCACAGTGACTTTACAAAGTATTTTCCACGAATAAGTTTATAAAATGTGAGTTATCTAATTAATTAACTTTATTGAAAACGTTAAAATTATGTCTTCGTTACCTAACCTTCATAATAAGTTGGCTGTGACAAGACTGACAATGGCATTGATTTTACAATTGTTTCGTAATTGCTAAAACTGCTATTCCAAATTTCGAATTTTAAACTTTTTAGAAAACAACTAACATGAATTAATTATTTTTAATCAAACAACATAAACTTAAAAACATAGATAATTAGTTATTTGATGTAAATAATTAAAAAAACCAATAGGTGTAATTTTCCCTATCTATGGTATATTATGAACTTTGACCCAATGGTTTTAATTGCGATGTTGTCACTAATTTTCTCAAAATATTTTAATTTTGTATAAGTACATAAGTGTCTTTTCTGTGCATAATATTATTATGACAATTTTTCTATGTGCTTATGCACTACACATTTACAAAATTTTTAAAAATTTATACTTCTTAAAACAATTTTAACTAATTTTATCTGGAAAATATTACAGTTACAAAGTAGGAGATGTCATGTTACATATTAATTAGCTACAAATAATTAGAATTTTATAATTTGTACCAAATCTGGTGATAAAAGTTTCAGCCTGGATCTACGGAAACTAGAAACATTAAATTTGAAACTGGGTTCCTTTTATGTCATAAGCCTATAATATTCCACCCCTAAGAGGGTCAAAGTAGTGGTTGAAAATGTTTTTTATATGTACTGAAACTTGATGATCTACTACCCCAGTGGTTCTCAAACTTTTTTAGGGATGGAACCCTTTTGGGTGACCAAATATTTGGTGGAGCCCTAAAATAAAACATAGCCGAGTCCTATGTGTACTTTAAAACCATATATTTTACTGATATACATCTTCATGGAGCCCTGGGGTTCCACGGAGCACACTTTAAGAATGGCTGTACTACTCAATGGATAGTATTATATAAACTGTAAGATGTTAGTCACACCGCCATGAAATATTGATTGACCTACTTTTACACTTAGGCTGTATAGCATTGTAACTCTTCATGTAGCACTTTTGTACGACTAAAACTTTTCATGCAAATACATTTCAAGTGTAGATACCAACAGAATGCCATGCAGAGACCTTAGAGTTAAGACTCATGCAGCTTACGAGAACTCTGCCGATTGAGGAAAAGCATATTGGATGGTTAGAGGCTCTTGCTCAGCAGTGGAACAGTTTTCATCATCATCAGTATATGGACTGATGATGATGATAATATCTAGGTAGACCAGGAAGTAGACATCAGACTCGGTTACATTTAGATGTATATTATCTGGATGGATATTATGTAGATTAGACATGAAAAGGTCTTGCCTATCACACAAATATGTGGCCTGGATGTAAATCGGCTACTAGGGGTCGTCCATTAATCACGTGGTTCTCGATAGCGTGTGGGGCAGTCTGGCGAAATATCACAACTGGAAACGGGGGTTATACTCTAAAACTCTAAAAGCTTATACTGTGTGTTTCCATGGGGGATGGGGAGGCCAAAATTTACGTAATAAACATCACATGATTATTAGTCCATATGTGATGGATTAAGAATACAGTTTCACTAACCCATTTCATTTCAGTGAATAAGATCAGGATAAATATACTAAGCAAATAGGATCTTTGCGAAGAGAAGTTTCAATTGGATATTAATCACAAGGCTCTACTTTCTGAACAGGCGTTTCTTTTTCAATGCTCAATTATGTTAATATGCATTTAAAGTTACTTTTTTATTTTTATTTGTATAACCTTCTGACGTGTCCAAAAAATTTAAACATTTTTATGGATATAAACATAATTTTTTGAGTTGAGAAGTAAAACTTGACATCAAACCCTATATCAATGTATCTGGCCAGAGAGGTTTAGTAGTCTGAATACTCCTATTGACTCAATGCTATTGTGAGGCAAATTATGATAGGTCTATGTCCATCAGTGGAAAGCGCGAGTGACTCCCAACTACCTACATGACCTGCCCCGATACCGGGGCAAATGGAAAAATTTGCATCTGGCCCGATGACGCCGACATCGCCGTCCACCGGGCACATGACACACATTTAGTTAACGGGGTAGATGACATTGATTAAGTGTCATCTACCCCGGTCTGCTTATACTGGGGAAGTAACGTGACACTTCCTACCAGGGTAGATGCAATAATAAAAAATATAAAGCAATAATAAAAAATAAACCAATTTGCCCTGGTGCCGGGGCAAGCTACCGGGGTAGTTGGGACTCAGTCGAAAGCAGAGTGAAAGCGCAGGGCTGTACGATAATTAATGGAAGACCCCTTAGCAGTCAGGGACACTGAGGATCAACAGTCCAGTAGCGCTCATAACGTAACTCGACATGCCTTTCGTAATAAATCGACAAAGTTAAGCAACGTTCACATAGGACAATACTTGGATGGGTGACCGTTTGTGTGATGATTACTGATGATAATAAAAAATTACTTTTAACATTAAATGATATGACATTATTTTGTTGCTTTGGCATATTTTCTAGATAAAATTGTTTTAATTTTTTTTACTTGCTAGAAACATCGCTATTGGTTTTTTTTTTCTAATTTTTTTTACTGTTTCATCATCATCGTCATCGTCCTAGCGTTATCCCGGTAGCATCCAAGACTTATACGCTTCGGAGCCCGAGGTCTGCTTCCTGGTCTAACCAGATATGACAGAATATTATTATTTTATATTTATATTATTAATATTTTTGTTGTTGTTTGTTACAGAATAATGTTCTCGTCCCTGTTAGACGTGGCGCGGAGCTCGCCGTTCCGCGGCCCGCTGACCCCCGCTAACTGCCAGGCGGCCGTAGAAAGCTCACAGGTATGGTTCCGCATGTTATTATCACTATATTTTATTTTGCAGAGATTATTCTAGGGAAGAGAGAGCTAAAAGGTTAGCGCAGAGGAGGGGATTTTATAGACGCACTGGAAATTAAACTTTAAAATTATTATAATAAAGTGCATAAATGCTTGAACCTGACAAAAAATGCTAGCGCGTCCTCAAAGATACGCGGGAATGCGTTTATGCTCTTTATTGTAATAATTTTAAAGTTTATTTTCGAAAGCGTTATTAAAATCCTCTCCGCTGCGCTCCGTTCTGTCTGCGCTGACCCAAAGTCATCAGAGATGATTCCAACTGACAGTTAATGAAATGTCAAAAACAATTTGTAAGCATTGGCATTTTTTACTAGACAACCAATATAGTCTGTAAAAGATATGAAAAAATAAAATGTAAACAAACCACAGAAACAGAAGAAACAAACCATTAAAGTGGTTCTTTTAGTGTCGCCGCACACGGGCCACCGGCCACAACAACAAAACGCCGCCTCCGGCAGATTTCCTGTAGTTTTCATACATTTATAATTATGGACTCGCCGCGGCAAGCTACAATCGTAGTTGCGCGCTTCTTGTGGCCCGCACCGGCCACTAAACGCCGCACGAAACGTCGCTACACGCCACTTGCGCAATTCTCCATCCTCTCTCCCTTCCTCAGTAAACCTGTTAAAGTCGGAGGCATCGGTTGTATAGTTTATTTTACTAGCAGGCAGGAATCATCCAATCCTATGGGTTCCTCGAATGATTTAAGAGTTTTTGACTGCACGGTTGGCTTAGTGCTATAAGCGGTCGCCTCGCCGCTTCACACTGCGATGAGTGTTGTGGGTTCGATTCCCACGCGAGACAACACTTTTTGTGATCCATAAGTTGTTGTTTCGAGACTTTGTGATTGTTAAAAATAAAAATGATATCTCTGACAAAACTTACCCCTAAGCAGGAAGCGCTCATAGCATGTCTGATAGTTATGGCGTAAAAGCGTAAAAAGCCGACAGACTTCGTAATTTTTTTTTGTATTTTTTAAAAGACAACTCCCGCACTAGGAATAAATCCTGTGCCGCGGGGGACTTTACAAACATACAACTAACGGACACAATGAACAACCAGACTCGAAACAAGAATTTATGGTACACACAAAGTGTACTCTCGTGTGGGGGATCGTTTACAATATTAGTATAGTTTTAAATTACGGATTACAATTTTGTAGATAGAGCATTTGTCAGCATGACTTAGCTTCAATAAAATAAGTATATTACAAAAGTGAGTCGTGACCTTTACTGAATATAAGCCGGTCAAAATGCCCGGCAATTAAGGAAAACCTTAAATACATTAACACGACTTAGCCCCGTTAAATAATGATCCTATTACGTCTGACGGTCTGAATACTAATCTCGAAAGTTTAAAATCATTTACCAACCTAAAATTATTTCGCAACAACATTTCGTTGTAAAGGTGTCATAAAACGCGCAAGAAGCTGAAAGTCGGCGTGGAATATCCAAAACTACTAATTCTATGTACCTAAACGACCACTAAGACAGGACTTTTGAACCCCCCTTTATTTTTTTATAGACTTACGCCTGTATCCCCGAAGGGGTAGGAACAGGTGTAATATTACACCCTCATTTCGCCTATTGCCGTGCCGGGCAGATTACCAGACTCCGTGCTGTTACTGAGAATTGCCTAACGGAAAAACCCAATAACAGTTTGCCCGACCCGGGAATCGAACCCGAGACCTCCCAATCCCACGCGCACATTTATGCCGCGAGACCAACAAGGCAGTCCCCCCTTTATTCTGATGGGTAAAAACTAAAAAGTTCCACGCGTTTTAAATGTATCATCGCCATAAAGGGGATCGATCTTTTGGTTTTGGTACTAAATGCTGAAACCACCTATAAAGACGTATTATTGAAATAGATATCAGTAACGACTCTTTATTAAATTCAAATTAGGTTATTCATATAGTTTGCAAAGCAACACTTATAAACATCATTTTGTTTTTACAACCAGTTTCGGGATGGTATGAGAAGACTTTTTTAATCAGAATGTTATTATTGTAATTTTTGTGACACCCACACTTCGCCATGAATTTTTAGGTCCTACGTAATAGGGGGGCCGTAATTGTCCGTGTGGTGACGGATTAAGAATACGGAATGTCACCACCCCATATCATCCCATGGGTGTCGTAAGAACCTGAAGAACAGCACTGTAAGAGAAGGAAAACTTGATACAAACCCTATACCAACCCGTTTGGCCAGCGTGGTATCGTAGGCCAATTCCTCCTTTCAAAGGAGAGGCCTAGTCCAGCAGTGGACTGTTAAAGGCTGATGATAATAGGGGGGCCTATTGCCGTTACCGAGCACATCACCAGAATCCGGGCTGCTACTGAGAATTTGAAAAAACCCAGTAACGCTTTTGCCCGACCCGGGAATCGAACCCGGGACCACCGATCAGCAGTCACATACGCTATCCACTGGAACACGGAAGCAGAATCTAAATCGTACAATTTTGTTGCAGAGCGGTATGGCTGCCTCGGCGGCGGTACCACAGGACTCTTGCGAGTTCGCCTCGGGCAAATACTTTGCCCTGTGCGGTCTTGGCGGTATCCTGTCTTGCGGTAAGTTTGACTCGGGCAATATTACTTTTGTTTTCCAATCTTGGCTTTACTGTCACCATACAGCATCTCGCAGTCCAGTGGCGGAAATAGGTCTCAACTCCTCCTAGCGTTATTCCAGTTTCAACCTGGAGTCCGCGCTTACTAGTCTAACCGGATTTGACTGAATATTAGGTTTTCCACAGAGCGACTGCCTGCGTGACCTCCGCAACCCGAAGGAATAGCGATATTCCATGTTTTAGACTAGTGTCAGTTTATTTAGAGGTATTGATGAACGACTGTCAAAGATTTTCATGACAACCGGTACCGACACGGCTTAACGTGCCCTCCGAGGCACGGGACAAGCGATAATTAACGATTTAATACGCACATAACTCCGAAAAGTCGTTGGTGCGCGCCGTGGATTCGAACCCGATACCTTCTGCATGGCAGTCTGTTGGTATCTCCACTAGGCTATCGCTGCCCTGGACATAGCTCTTAACTAATTTGCGTTATAATTTGTTCGTTAATCGCATGTTACGGCACCCGAATGAAATAGGTTAGTGAAACTTTGTTATCAAAACTCATAGTATGGGAGACCGGGTATGATTGTCACACGGGTCGGTTGTCACAGAGGTCATAATAGAATATCGAGTGGTCGAATAAGTCCATTAAGCGGCATGTCGGAGTACGCTGACATGAGGTACGAATGGATGTGCTACTCCCTCGCTCCTACCACGCCGTTTAATTGTTTGTTATGGCCTCTGTGACAACCAACCAGTGTGAC
Source organism: Euclidia mi (assembly GCA_944739405.2). Classification (NCBI taxonomy): domain Eukaryota; kingdom Metazoa; phylum Arthropoda; class Insecta; order Lepidoptera; family Erebidae; genus Euclidia; species Euclidia mi. The sequence continues at coordinate 10,424,786 of OX123209.2, read as the reverse complement.
AACCAACCAGTGTGACAACCAACCAGTGTGACAACCAACCAGTGTGACAACCAACCAGTGTGACAACCAACCAGTGTGACAACCAACCAGTGTGACAACCAACCAGTGTGACAACCAACCAGTGTGACAACCAACCAGTGTGACAACCAACCAGTGTGACAACCATACCCGGTCTCCCCTACATAGAACTGCAGTTCTTAAGGATTTCGTGTGCCGATTCCAAGTGGAGACTGGCCCCAGTTTATTTAGTAGTTGGCGTCTGTTTCTCTTGCTCTCGTAGTTAAGATAAACTGGGGAAACTTCCGTCTCCCTTTCTCTTATACTGGGGGAACGACTGCCACGCCGCCAAGCGCCAATTTGTGTCGCAGAAAGTTTGTCTTCAGAGCGCCCATAGGAAATGTGCTTCTATGTCTAAATCGGAGTTCTTTGCTTTGTATTCTTGATCTGTCACTGGAATATCTTATACTAATATATAAAGCTGAAGAGTTTGTTTGTTTGTTTGGTTGAACGCGCTAATCTCAGGAACTACTGGTCCGATTTGAAACATTCTTTCAGTGTTAGATAGCCCATTTATTGAGGAAGACTAGGCTTATATAACATCACGCTATGAGCGACGGAAGCGGAGCAGTAGCCTTAAATAACGCGGGTGTAACCGCGGGCATCCTCTAGTGTACCATAAGCTTCTTAAAATGTGACCTTATACTCCGTTCTTGCGATGGGCAGAGGAAATAACCTCTACAGAAAGAGAATGACAGAGTTATACATAGTCTATGGCCTCGTCCTCTCGCTCTTGACATAATAGAATGAAGAAGTACACACGTACTTGGCATAAAGCCAAAGGTCAAATACTTAGAGCTAGCCAACTAATATATACAAAACATACCAAAAGTACATACAATGTATATTACGTCAGTTTGTTTGTCATTAGGACAATTTTAAGGGTTCTGTAGCAAAGTACAGGGAACCTTTATAGTTTCGCTATTGCCGCTTTAAGCGGCAACTGTAAGTACTAGGGATCTGAAAATTGGCAGGGTGATAACGCGAATAAAACGTTTTTTATTTATAGACTCACGCTTGTTTCCCCGAAGGGGTAGGCAGAGGTGTAAATATTACACCCACATTTCGCCATGAATTTTTAAGTCCCACGTAATAGGGGGCGAGCCTATTGCACAACCGGGCACATCAACAGACTCCGTGCTGCTACTGAGAATTTGGAAAAACCCAGTCACACTTTCGCTCGGCCCGGGAATCGAACCAGAGACTTCCGACCAGCAGTCGCATACGCTATCCACTGGCCAACAGAGGCAGTCTAGGATAAAACTGTAGTGTAATAAATTTGTGAAAAAGTTTCGATTAAACGGTAGCTCCCATAGATGGCGGCTACCAATGCACAAGATATTTCTATTCTATTTTCTAATGAGTAGGGTATTGATAGATAGCTATTAATTTTTCTATTAAGTTTAGTAGGATATCGATAGATAAGTCTTTTAAATGAAAAGGTTTTCTTTAACCGTTTATTTATTCAGGAATCCTATAGGAAATATTTAGCAAGAAACACCAATTGTAAAGTGTCGTCCTCCCTCTATTTTCTAAACCATAGTATTTTTTACTAACGTACAATAGAAAGATTCCCAGACAAATTCAAAGAACTACCTATTACTATGTTTAAAAAAAATTGGCCAAGTGCGAGTCGGACTCGCGCACGAAGGGTTCCGTACCATCGTCTACAAAAGAAAATCACGTTTGTTGCATGTATACTTAAAATATTTTTTAAGTTACTATCTGTCAAAGATCGAGAAAAAAAAATTGAAAGGTAATATACAAGCACATATTCTGTGAACATTTTAAGTGTCTACCTGTTACCGTTAGTAATATTGAGCAAAAAATACGAAAAAATACACGTTTATTCTATGGGACCCCTTAATATGTTGATTTTATTAATTTTTAGTATTTGTTGTTATAGCGGCAACGGAAATACATAATTTGTGAAAATATCAGCTTTCTAGCTATCACGGTTTATCAGATACAGCCTGGTGACAGACAGACAGCGGAGGCTTAGTAATAGGGTCCCGTTTTTTAACTTTTAGGTACGGAACCCTAAAAAAAATCGCAACGTGGCTTTCAGAAAAATGTTTCTGCAACTTTTCGCGAAGAATTTATGACATATAGATAAAATAATGCAATTACCTAATATTATTGAAATTACTATGTAAGTATATTAATCTAATTCAAACTACATTTTATTCCAATTTTTTGACATTCATGTGGGACATAAAATTACTTACTATCAATTATTACCATTCATTCATTATAGAATTGATATAGAATAATTAACTTATAATGATGAAATTTAACCATGTATTTATTAAGACTCACTTATTCACACACCATTGTTATGGTAGAAAATGAGGATATTGTTATTACCCTACCAGGATTATGTAACCACATTTCTTGTGAATAAATGAATTTCAATTTCAAAGGAAGTATAGACATAATCGTTTCTTGAATGGTGTCTGCCGTCTGACCTCCGTAACCCTTACGAGTAGCGATATTCTGAATAAACCGTTTAATGTGTCTTATCTAGTGACCTCAGTGGTCATTGGTCGCGGCAACACGTGCATATGACATCTAATTTATCGATTTTCATCTTTATTACGTAGTGTGAAGATTGGAAAACGCTTGGTCCTAAACTTGCGGGATCTTTGATATGAGTTGTTTATAACCAAAACTGATGTCTGGCATACATAAGTACATAGATACACTCATGCCTGTTTCCTGAAGGGGTAGGCAGAGAATACGGAACACCGTTAGCAACGATTTTGACTATTGTTGCCGCCCTTTGGGGTCGGGAAAAGGGATAGGATGAGGATTGGGATGAAGGAGAAAGGAACAGGGGATAATGGCTCCGGCGCTCTCACTCACCGAACGAAACGCAACAGTTCAAGTACTGTTACTCTACGTCGATTTTCTGTAGAGGGTAGTACTTCCCCGGAGAAATGAATAGAAATAAGATTTTTGTCCACTGCTGTATATAGCTTCTCCAAATTTTACGACACAATGTCTTTGTGAGTCAATCTCTTTACATAAATATTGTCTGTCATGACCGGTTTACACGAATTTAGTAGCTAAGCGATTAGTACTTGTCACTAATACTAAGTTATCATGTGTAAAAAAGCTGATTAGTGCTTAGAATTAGTGATTGGGCATAGTGCAAGTGAATAGAAAACGATCCTATTTACTAAGCGACAAGCCGATACCCGCACCACGATTTACTAAGCACTTGTCGCTTGCTGACCGTGTGTAAACGGTGACATCGTTCCATTTCGAATGTCTGGTCACTAATAACTTCTACTGGCTCCAACGTGTAGACGGTTACTTGTTACTTGTCATAATGAGGCTTAGAATAGTGACAAGTACTATGCGCTTAGCTACTAAGTTCGTGTAAACCGGCCATCAATCGTGAAAGGTTGAAAATATTTATAAACTACTGTAATATGTGATATTTTATCAGTAAATCGCCGTTATCTAAATCTGTCTCGTTCGTGATTGAATACTATTCGGATAATGTCACTGATAAATTATGTATATAAAAATTTTAATCTTTTAAACCCAGGCGGTTACAGACTATTAAATCTAATATATAAAATTCTCGTGTCACAGTTTTCGTTCCCATACACCTCCGAAACGGCTTGACCGATTTTGATGAAATTTTTTGTGCTTATCCGGTATCTATGAGAATCGGCCAACATCTATTTTTCAAAAAAAATAAAAAAAATTGCAAAACAACGTTTGCCGGGTCAGCTAGTATGATATAAATAGCTGACCCGGCAAACTGCGTTTTCAAGGTTTTTTTTCCAAAGCTATTCGAGATTACCATCGCGTCCTAGATTTATCCCGGTTGCATCCAAGACTTGCACGCCTAGGAAATCGTGGTCCGCTTACTGGTCTAACTGGATATGGCAGAATATCAACTTTTCCACGGAGCGACTGCCGTCTGATCTCCGCAACCAGAAGGGATAACGATATTTCATAGACTAGTGTTCTATTTAGTGACTCACCGTAACGACTATCAAATATATTTGACACTAGCTGTTTCTCGCGGTTTCACCCGCGTCCTGAGGGAACTACTTCGCGTACCCGGTTAATTTATAGCATAAGTTACTCATTGGTACATCAGCTATCCGCCACGTCCCGTCAAAATCGGTCCAGCCGTTCCAGAGATTAGAGAGAACAAACAGATAGACAGACAAAAATAGTAAAAATGACATTTCGGTATATTATTCTTTATTCTTTATTGTACACACAAAAAAAAAAAGACAAATACATGAAAAGACTAAAAAATAAACATAAATTATATGTACAAAGGCGAGCTTAACTCAACACTGAGTTTTCTACCAGCAAACCTTTGAGGCTGGAGATTTGATATGAGAGGTAAGGGTTATTATCGTGTACAAAATAATATTTAAATAAAAAATAGGATACCAATAATATATATAAATAAACAAACTACGTACAATAATGTTATATATATATAATAATATATATTATATAGACTACATAAATATATAGTATACATAAAATACTACCTACTAATACATATGAGAAACAGTGTTATTATTTTTAAGTGTTATTAGATAATAGATAGATAGATAGATATATATTATTATGTACCGTGTATACATCCACCTGCATTTAGTAAAAAGCGGTTATTTTAATATTACAAACAGACACTCCAATTTTATTTATATGTCTAGACGAGATGAGACCGCGGTTACACCCGCGGTATTTAAGGCTACTGCTCCGCTCCCGTGGCTCATACCGTGATGTTATATAGCCTATAGCCTTCCTCTATAAATGGGCTATCTAACACTGAAAGAATTTTTTAAATCCGACCAGTAGTTCCTGAGATTAGCTCGTTGAACCAAACAAACTCTTCAGCTTTTATATATTAGTACAAGAGGATGCCCGCGGTTACACCCACGTTATTTAAGGCTACTGCTCTGCTCCAGTCGCTCATAGCGTGATGTTATATAGCTTATAGCCTTCCTCGATAAATGGGCTATCTAACACTGAAATAATTTTTGAAATCGGACCAGTAGTTCCTGAGATTAGCGCGTTCAACCAAACAAACAAACTCTTCCGCTTTATTATATTAGTATAGATAAGATTCGATTTCGTGGGTTTGCCTTTGCATGCAGTCAATTGGTATTAGTTATCGCTGGTACTCTATAAAGTTTATGAAATTGATAAAGAGATGACATTTATTCTCACGCCTATCATAGATTCAGCGGCACAGATCGCAGTGTTTATTTGTAAATAATAAACAGCACCCAAGGAAATGCAAAACAAACAAATATTGACACATATTTGCTGATGTTATTTGTTTGTTTCAATACAACGATCTCGGGAACTGCTGTATCGATTTCAAATTAAGGATTATTTACATCATAGCTATTCCTTTGGATAACGGAGGTCATCAGGTCAGACAGGCAGTCACTCTGTGGTAAAGCTAATATTCAGTCGTGGTCCAGTGGATAGCGTATACGACTGCTGATCGGAGGCCCCGGGTTCGATTTCTGGGTCGGGCAAAAGTGTTACTGGGTTTTTCCGAATTCTCAGTAGCAGAACGGAGTCTGGTGATGTGCCCGGTAACTGCAATAGGCTCGCCCCCTATTACGTGGGACCTAAAAATTTATGGCGAAATGTAGGTATAATATTACACCTCTGCCTACCCCTTCGGGGATACAGTCGTGAGTCTATAAAAAAATAAAAATCCGGTTAGCCTAGTAAGCGGACCCTGCTGCAACTGGGACAACGCTAGGAGGTCATGTTCGCCTTCGGACGATCTTAAAATTCAGACGCCAGAGAAATACAAAAAAAATATTGGTCAGCTAAAAATAAAAAGTTATTTCGACTTTCGGTTACGTAATAATTATGTTGGTACTACATTTTGAATAATTTGAAAGTTGGTAATACCATTTCACGTGACCATGTTAATTATTTGTAAACTGTGATAAGCGATGATAAGTAACACGTTATCATTATGACACAATTGTCAAGTTTTACGTAATCGATGAAATATAAGTCAGTGTTACGATCTGAACTGGCAACACATGATTATTCATTTATTCCGAGGCAGCGAAAGCCTAGTCAAAGAGCTCGGATATTTACATAGAGGCACATTTCCTATGGGCGCTCTGAAAACAAACTTTCTATGACCCAAATTGCCGCTTGGCGTCGTGGCAGTCGCGCCGTGACAGCTGTCTCTACGAGAGCAAGAGAGACGAACGTTCCTCCTGTGTATCTTAACTTCGAGAGCAAGAGAGACGGAGAACGACGTCAGCGCGCTGCCAACGGCGCTAACTACGAACTAAACTGGAGACAGTCTCCACTTGTAATCGGCACACGAAATCCTTAAGAACTGCGCTTCTATGTAAATCTGTATTCATTGGCTTAGTGGAGATATGAAACATATAAACTAACTTGAATAAACTATGTAGAAAGATACCTTCTTAAACTTGCACCTTTAGTATTAGCACAGTATTACCAACTCTTTCTTTTTATACCTACCTTCACGCCTATATCCCTGAAGGGGTAGGCAGAGGTGGAAATTGTATTACACCCAGTTTTCGCCTTGGGAATTTTAAGTCCCACGTAATAGAGGACGAGCCTATTGCCGTTACCGGGCACATTGCTGACTCCGTGCTGCTACTAAGAATTCGGAAAAACTCAGTAACTCTTGCACGACCCGGGAATCGAACCCGGAACCTTCCGATAAGCAGACGCATACGCTATCCACTGGACCACGGTGGCAGTCACCATTACCAACTCTACTAGACTGATTCTTCAAAATTTTGCAAAATAAGCAATATTCTGCAAACCTTCATAATTTCAATATCTTTATCGTATCATAAAATAATTACAATCATAACGCCACTCCTAAATAAAGCTTAGCCTCAGAAATATCTTTCTTATCTGTAAGTAATGAGTTATGAGTGTTATGACCTAATGAGTAAATCGGATTAAGTGTCTACACATGTAATTAAATAGATGAGCTCGCGGTTACACCCGCGTTATTTTAGCCTACTGCTCCGCTCTCGTGGCTAATAGCGTGATGTTTTATAGCCTATAGCCTTCCTCGATAAATGGGCTATCTAACATCTTACTATATAAAATCCTTGCGTTACTTACTGACCGACAGACACTAGAAAGTTGACAAAGTTGGCAAGTAGAAAGCTGAAATTTGGCATGTGTGTTCCCTGGGGACCGTAAGGAAGCACTAAGAAGGGATTTTCCGAAATTCCCACGGGATCGGCCAAAACGGGTAAATTTAAAAAAAATGCAGGCGTAGCTGCTGGCTTCCTCTAGTTAAATAGATGAGCTTGCGGTTACACCCGCGTTATTTAAGCCTACTGCTCCGCTCTCGTGGCTAATAGCGTGATGTTTTATAGCCTATAGCCTTCCTCGATAAATGGGCTATCTAACATCTTAATATATAAAATCCTTGCGTTACTTACTGACCGACAGACACGCTACAGCCGAAACTATTGGGCGCAGGAAGCTGAAATTTGGCATGTATGTTCCTTGGGGACCGTAAGGGTGCACTAAGAAGGGATTTTCCGAAATTCCCACGGGATCGGCCAAAACGGGTAATTTAAAAAAAATGCAGACGTAGCTGCTGGCTTCCTCTAGTTAAATAGATGAGCTTGCGGTTACACCCGCGTTATTTAAGCCTACTGCTCCGCTCTCGTGGCTAATAGCGTGATGTTTTATAGTCTATAGCCTTCCTCGATAAATGGGCTATCTAACATCTTAATATATAAAATCCTTGCGTTACTTACTGACCGACAGACACGCTACAGCCGAAACTATTTGGCGTAGGAAGCTGAAATTTGGCATGTATGTTCCCTGGGGACCGTAGGGAAGCACTAAGAAGGGATTTCTCGAAATTCTCACGAGATGGGCCAAAACGTAAATTTAAAATAATTGCAGGCGTAGCTGCTGGCGTCCTCCAGTATATTATAAGTGTTGTAAACAACAAAAATGCAGAATTAAATATGTCTTTAAGCACTCGAACTAAGTCTTGCCCCACCTTCCATTGCAGGTATCACCCACACAGCCGTAGTGCCCCTCGACTTAGTAAAGTGCCGTCTGCAAGTCGACGCTGACAAGTACAAGAATGTGGTCACCGGCTTCAAAGTCTCCGTCAAAGAGGAGGGCATGCGCGGCCTCGCCAAAGGATGGGCACCCACATTCATCGGCTACTCGCTACAGGTCAGAATCTAGAACTTTCTGTTTGGGCTTTCTGTAAGGGTTGGGCTACACCTATCACCACCGCATCGCACTTTCCTATGCTTCTATCCTTTTCTGTCACTTAGAACCGTCATTTACTAGAGCGAGAAAGAGAGAGGGAGCGCGTCAGCACGGCGCAGAATAGATCGTGCTGATAGGTGTAGCTCAACCCTTAGGCTGCGCGCACTTTGGACACGTTTTCGTACGAATTTTACTCGTGCATACACGTACGAGCACATACGAACGATCCGGATATTCCAAATACTATGGGAGCGTGCAGACTGGATGCGAGTTCGTCGTGCGTATACGTACGTGTAGTTCAGACGTCCGAAAACAATCCGAACTTGTTGGGATTTCAAAACACATTCGAACGTTTTAACATAAGAATTGGATGTAGAAAAGTTAATTAAACCTGATTCATGAACATAAATGTTTGTGGGACCAAAATGATTGTATAAGTGATGTTATAAGCCTTCCATGATATGATGAAATTCACCAAAATCGTGTCTTTCTAAATATATTTCACACACCAATTCGGTTCTGCGATAGCGACGACGCCACCGCAGTCTTCGAGCGATAAGAGAATTGTCGTGAAGATACAGATCATTCATCGCGCTCCAACCAAAGCAGACTTCACAAATCCGATATCACTAGGACACTGCTCATTTGACTAATAAAAACGTGTACAGTGTGCGCACTCAATTCGTGCGACCACGATCGTACGTATACTGTACGAAACGAATTCGTGTCCAAAGTGCGCGCGGCCTTATGGTTATCGTCATCATATCTTCATTCCTTTATCCTCGAAGGGGGTTCTTCTTCGCCAGTTATGTTGCGGTCCCAATGTAATAGGGGGCGAGTCAATTTTTTTTTGGTATGGGTTGCAAATAGGCCCGCTAAATGCAGGCGTATCAATTCTGGTACTTTTCTAGAGTAATAGTTGCATTTTTATTTTCCTTTCATCATCAGCCCCTTATACTGTCCCACTGCTGGGCACGGGCCTCTTCTCACTATGAGAAGGGTAAGGCCATAGTCCACCACGCTGGCCAAGTGCGGGTTGGCAGACGTCACACGTCTTTCGAGAACATTATGGAGAACTCTTAGACATGCAGGTTTCCTTACGATGTTTTCCTTCACCGATAAGTAAGTGATAATTAACAGTCTAATACGCACTTAACTCCGAAAAGTCATAGGTGCGTGCCGTGGATTCGAACCCGAGACCCACTGCGTAGAAGTCTGTCGGTCTCTCCACTCAGCTATTATATCACTGCTATTTTCCCTTATTGGCAAGTAAATAAAAATGCAACTGTTTATTAAACAAAGTAATATTAGATAAGTTCGAGTGCCAGTAGTATGACCCGGTCTAGTAGATCGGGGTGTTCAGAATCCGGGACAGTAAAGTCTAATAACTGGCAAGACGCAAAATTCCGGCACAATCCCAGATTTCTCAGCCATCTGGCAACGATCAGACGCATCGCCTGGTGGTAAGCTATTACCGCAATGGACTCAAGTAACATCAGAAAAGTCGCTAGTGCGTTGCCGCCCTTATGGCTAAGAAAATGGATAGGAGGAGTGGTATGAGGGAGTAATCGGGGATGGCTGGCACTCTTACCGAACAACAGTATACTGTTAACATATACGTAGGGCCCAACAAAGTCTACCTTTCAGTGAAACGCCCCTTCGAATTGGTTCAGCCATTTAACAGATTTAAAAGAACAAACAGAAGGACAGGCAGACAAGAAATTAAAAAAGGATTTTTGTTACTTTGAGAAAACCTATATGACATTTTTAACATAAATTTAATAGGAAGAGCCTTCTTCGCCTTCCAAGATCTCCAAGTTTCTAACGAATTTCAATGAACGGGACGGTGAAATCAATACTTGCCGGTTAAGAAAGTTATCGAGGTCAGGTATGAATTGACGAATTGGTAGCATTGATAAAGTATATAAAATGAAGTACATTTGAGTATTTGGTATTTTTTATGTGTAAACACTTTCTTAGAATGTATATTTTGTAGTTCGAATATTTATCTCTTGCTCTGGTTGGTACAGTTAGAAAGGGATACAAAATTGTATCAGACATATCAAAATAATTCCTTTTTGCCCTTTCTGGCATTATGTGTTTGCGAAAACAAGATGCTAATATCAATTTAGTAACCCCAAAAAGGACATTTAAAGATTTATAAAAAATTGTTAGATAAATCAAATTAATGTAATTAGTACTAGAACTTTCGAAAGTAAAGTAGCCATTTGTCCAATATTTTTATAGACTTACGCCTGTGTCCTCAAAGGGATAGGCAGAGGTAATATTACACTCGCATTTCTCCATGTCACTATTTTTTACGTCCCACGTAATAGGGGGCGAGCCTATTGCCGTTAACGGGCACATTGCCTGACTCCGTCCTGCTATTGAGAATTCGGTAAAACATAGTAATTTTTGTTCGGTCCGAGAATCTAACTTGGTACCCGAACAGCACATGGAAACGCTTACCACTTACCACGCAGTCCAATTTTCCACTGAATTCAACATTCGATCTATCCATTTTTTGTTGACATTTTAGAAACATATTATTTGAATACAGATTTACATAGAAGCGCAGTTCTTAAGGATTTCGTGTGCCGATTCCAAGTGGAGACTGTCTCCAGTTTAGTTCGTAGTTGGCGACGACGAGACTGACTGAGACGTAGAACGCCACCAGCGCCGCCAACGGCCCCAACTACGTACTACACTGACGACAGTCGCCAACTCGCCACTTGGAATCGGCACACGAAATCCTTAAGAAATGCGCTTCAATATATGTAAATCTGTATTCATTGGTCAGGTCCAAACAGACGTCAGATATGAACAGACGCGTACACACACTCACTACAAACAAACACAGACGTACGAAAATATAGAGGCTTTGACAGTTTTGACATGTTTCTGGACCTGATGCCTCAGTGCTGCCGCGTAGTGAGCGTCATTTCAGAAGACCCTCACCTCATTCCCATCTCCCAAAACCATACAATATTCTAAAATACATACATCGCCTATAACCCTGAAGAGGTAGGCAAAGGTGTATATTTCTACACCCACTTTTCGCCAGATATAGTTTAGTCCCACGTAATAAGGGGCGAGCCTATTGCCGTACCGGGCACATTTCCAGACTCCGTGCTGCTACTGAGAATTTCGTGACAGAAAAACCCAATAACACGGCCCGACCCAGGAATCGAACCCGGGACCGCCCGATCCCACGCGCACATTTATGCCGCGAGACCAACGAGGCCGTCCTTATAGTATAGGGTTTGATGTCGAGTTTTCCGTCTCTACGCAAAGATGGTATTTGCATCGTGTTATCCCTTAGTCGCCTCTTACGACACCCACGGGAAGATAGGGGGTGGTGACACTTGTATTCTATGCCGTCAACCACACGGCTTTACCAACCACACGTCTATATCATAAAATACATGTTGCAATGATTAAAATTAAAATCCAATTGTTCCTACTGAAATTACTGTAGACAAATATATAATATGAGCGACATAAACCATATGTAACCCAACAATTCTCATCTCACTAAACAATATCTAATACATACATGTGTTGTTCCCAGGGTCTGTGCAAGTTTGGTCTATACGAAGTATTCAAGGTGCAGTACTCAAGCATGTTGGACGAAGAGACCGCGTATGTGTACCGTACATTTGTGTACTTGGCCGCGTCCGCGACTGCGGAGTTCTTCGCCGACATCGCCCTGTCGCCGCTTGAGGCCGCTAAGGTACGTACATATATGTTTGATGGTAAAACTTATGGCTTCGGCGCGTATACATCGGCACGGTAATAATATCTATCAGTATTGTAACTCCATACAAACGCTCGAAACTCGAGTTATACCTACGCGCCTCGAGCAAAGAACCCATTAGACTGTGCGGACTGTGCCTAAAGTACCCACAGCCGCGATCGTTCCGCAGCTCGCATGCGGCGCGTCTGTAGGTATATAACTCACGAAGACGGCCGAGTTACAATACTGTTAGATTATATTACCGTGACATCGGGTAACTCTCAACCAAAAAATCATGCTCCTGCTATTGTAAGTAAACAAGGAAAAATGGCGGCGAACAAAATGTTGCGAGTAAAAAAATGGCGGTACACCAATACTTCAGAGTCAGTCAAAATAATTGATTCACTTGTGACAGTGTGACTCATATGAACGCCAGAGTATAAAAAAAATTAAGACTTACAGATTCAAGAGTAACACATAAAAAATGTGGGTCCATTATTCTTACTATGAATTAACTAATATAATTTAAATTATCTAAGGGCTTCCATTTTGAAATACAGCCTGCAGGTCATACTGTATATTTTCTTACAACCACGTGCTTTCTTATGATTTTAATCATATTGCCAAGTATTTTATGGCCAGAATCAAATAGTCACAATTGCCAACAACAGATGGCACTGTATTCAATTCCTGTACTCCTCCATACAAAATGTACTAAACCCTGAATCGCACTAACGAAGTTTTCTACCTAGTACCTATAAATACAACTTCTTGCGATAGTAAGACTACGGCGTTGACAAAAGATTATCATTGGCTTTTCTATTTAAAATTGTATTGCCCGATGAAGAAAAACAAGCGCTTGAGGGAAGCCGGCATGTCCGAGTCAGTGACAGCGAAACTGTCACTCTGTGAGAACAGCGTGGCTTGGGAGGCCGGAGTTGCCCTGTGAATGCTAGATTATGAGATCTGAGGGCTTTTTAGTACTAAAGAAAGGCCTGGTAAGGTTTCTTTTTTGTAGGCCCGATCAAGAATACAAAGTTTTACTGCCCCATTTCATTCTGCGGACGCCGTAAGAGGCGACTACAGGCTCGGTCACGACCTACAGCTAGGGTTGCCAGATACGGCCGTATCATTTCCGGAACAATTACACCTCCCCCCACCCCTGCATGGGCTAGTATTTAAAAAAGTAACTTAGAAATAGATCTTTTATACATAGATAATAATGCGGGTCGGGACTTTCGGGATTTTTTTATACTTGGAAATGATTTATTTGACTTTTGCAACCGGAGTAAGTATCGTAACTTTGTGAAAAAACTAATATTTTCGAATTCCGGGACAGCAACGTAAAATTACTGGACACGGGACACCACGCCTAATTCCGGGACAATCCCGGAAATCCCGGAGAACTGGCAACCCTACCTACAGCGGCGGGCGGCAGCGGCGAGTTTTCGATGTACATGGCGCGTTTACTGTGACGCGGCGCGCGGCCGCCTCAGAGTAAACGCGCCATGTACATCGCCCCTGCCGCGCCGCTCGCCGCTTAGACCGATCTCGTGAACAGGCCCTAAGGATAGTTCGCGAAGCTTGTTGTATATTTGAGAAAAGACTGAAAACTTTACCTTTAAGCTAGATCATCTTGTTTGGCCAGTATTATAATAAATATTTTAAAGGGTTTATATACTACTATAACTGAATAAAAATAGATAAATAAATGACTACAAGTTAAAAAAAAATCGCCGCTCAGCTGATCGCCATTGTAGGTGCCTAACACACACAAGCACACGTACCTACAGTGACTGCGCGATACAGTCTTAAGTAACATGTAATGAGAAAAGGGTTTTATATCATCGCAAACAGTTTAAAATAATTTTAGGTGAATAAGTATATTGCATTTTATAATCCGTATGGTGACGGATTAGGAATACGGAATGTTACCACCCCATATCATCCCATGGGTGTCGTAAGAGCCGACAGAGGGAGCATATTATGCAGAGAACACCACTGTAAGAGAAGGAAAACTTGATACAAACCCTACACCAACCCATTCAAAGGAGAGGCCTAATCCAGCACTGAAAGGGTTCATTGTATTACTAAAATATTTTGCAAATGCAGATCAGCAATGGACTGTGAAAGACTATATGAAGATATCTCTAATGATTTAACTGCATATGGAGTAGCGTTTAGCGGCCAGCTGCAAAACATGGCTGAGAAGATGCTTTCTAGATTATCATATTCATATTCACATTTACGTATGTTATTTACTATTGGACTTTTAGGTCTACCGGTCTACTAGGTCGATCGGACTTTGCTGATTTTTAGGGTTCCGTACCTAAAAGGTAAAAAACGGGACACTACTAAGCATCCGCTGTCTTTCTGTCCCCAGGCTGTATCTCATAAACCGTGATAGCTAGAAAGCTGAACTTTACACAAGTTATGTATTTCGGTCGCCGCTATAACAACAAATATATAAAAATAAAAAGAAATGAAAATATAAAGGGGGGGTCACATACAATAAACCTGTTTTATTTCTTACTCAAAATTACCAACGGTAACAGGTAGACGCTTAAAATCTTCACAGAATATGTCGACGGTCCCTACGTATATAAAGACATGTCGAAAATTGCATATTTTTTTTATTGCATCATTGGCTTTAGATTATCTATGCGCACATACTGATATACGATTTTTTTTTAAATTTTATTTATTTACCTTGTTTTACAAATCGTATAAAAGAACAAGTACTATAAATAAAACGAATTAAGGCCGATTCACACATATCAGTGAAGTCACAGTTCCGTCACAGTACCGGCACCGTGATAATTATTCTTTCATACATTTTCTATGAACATATCCACACCTGTCAGTGTCAGTGACGACACAGTACTCTCAGTACTCTCATAGAAAATGTATGAAAGAATAATTATCACGGTGCCGGTACTGTGACGGAACTGTGACTTCACTGATATGTGTGAATCGGCCTTAAGTGTCGTAGATACGGACATCTGTTACATATCTTTTTGTACGGTGTTTTAAAATGCGTGCCACTCGGTGCGAATGCGGTCTTGTATAGGGGGTTGGTATAGAGTTTGTATCAAGTTTCCTTCTCTTACAGTGCTGTTCTCTGCATAATATGCTCCCTCTGTCGGCTCTTACGATGATATGGTGTGGTGACATTCCGTATTCTTAATCCGTCACCACACGGACAGCGTTAGGACAGCGTATAAAAAGGTATAATAGACATGACTGACATTATTATCGGCGTAGAAACGGTCATCTATCAGTTTTTTTTCAAGAAAACGTAATGAAATTAAATTTGTGTAAATAGCATTATAAATCTCTTTAAAACTGTTAAAATATTGTAGAAAGAAAATATTTATTATTGGTCATAGAACTATTTCTAGGGCGTGTTGAACACAAATTACGCTCGTATATGTAAACCTCGATTTTTGACTTGACCTTATGTACGTAGGAACCGTCGATGTAGTTGTATATAACCTTTCAAAATAAATCATTAAATAAAAAAGTTAATAATAAAGGGGGGCCTCCCATAAAACAATAGTTATTTGTGCAACAAGAGAGCAAAGTTGTTTTTTGTTTCGAGTGCTGATTTTGAGTCCCGAGCAAGCGAAGGATTCTATGTTTGATACACGAGCGTAGCGAGTGAATCAAAGTTAGAATCCTGAGCATAGTGAGGGACTCAACGGCACGAGATACAAAAAGCTTTGCTCTCGTGTAGCACACATAACTTTTCACCACAGCAGTGAGAACACATATTACATAGAAATGAACAGGAATAGATTGAATTCTGCATTAATCACTTGTTGATTTAACTCTTCTGTGTTAGAGTACAATCATCATCGCTAGTCACTCATCTTTTTAGATTATTTAATATATTAATATAATTTAACACGTAACGCTATACTGTATCAGCATCAGCGAATTTTTTATTCCCGCTACTTTTTTAAATCGCGTTTTAAATACCGCGTCCCTGATGTTTATTTTTCAAATGTATCATATTTTTTGTAATTCCAAATAAAAATGTATTGGTTAAATACCAATTTTATACTATTAATTATTTTTATTAAAATCCAATAGTAAATTAATCATATAAACAATAACATATAAAAAAAAGTAATTTCTTTATAACAAATATCTTTTTTTATTTGCGTTTCCAAAGGTGTTTTCTTTGAGGTCGAATTCCAAAATCGAATTTCGAATTCGAAGGGGTTTGTTTTTTCTCTCACTTTTTATATGCATGTGAAAGAGACAGAGCACAGTAAAATTCGAATGTTTCAAATTTATGGCTGAACAATGTAAATTCGTGGCACTGAAGATTGAAAAAATAAAAAGCTACTTTGCCTCACGCTCGAATCAAAATCGCGTTTTGTTCACTGTTGTCTCGCAGCAAAAGCGTTTGAGCTGCTGTGGTGAAAACGTAATTTTTAAGCAATTTGTTACTCGATCTTAATAAACACGTTGAAACTTAAAAAATATTTAAGTATACATACAACAAACATGATTTTCTTTTATAAGTGGTGGTACGTAACCCTTCGTGCGCGAGTCTGACTCGCACTTGCCCAATTTTTATTTATATTTATGTTATAATATTAATATATTTTTCTTTACAAGGTCCGCATCCAAACCATGCCTGGTTTCGCCAGCACCCTCCGCGAGGCGTGGCCTAAGATGGTCCAGAACGAAGGGTACGGAACCTTCTACAAGGGTCTCGTGCCACTGTGGGGTAGGCAGATCCCTTACACCATGATGAAGTTCGCCTGCTTCGAGAAGACCCTTGAGCTTCTGTACAAGGTAAGGTCTACTGGTAGACTATTGGTCTTTTTAGACTGCTGGTCTTTTAGACTACTCGTCTTTTTAGATTACTGTTTTTTTAGACTACCGGTGTTTTTAGGATACTGGTGTTTTTAGACTACTGGTTTTTAAAAATACTGGCCTCCAGTCTACTTGTAGTTTTAGACTACTAGGCCTTTCAGTCTACTGGTAGTTTTAGACCCCGAGTTCTTCAGACTACTGGTCTCTTAGACTCGAAAGTCTTTAGACTCCGACTAAAATTACTAAATGTAGCTATCGTCATAGGTCCACAACGTAGATCAGTAGAAAAAGAATTAATTTTCAACCAACTTATAAACCTATGTCAATATAATTACTTATCAATAGAAATTTTACCTTTTTTAAGTACTAATAATTATCATCAGATTTCTTTTTTTAATTATCTATAAAATTTTCTTTTATTGCTATTGATAGTAATTATCAATTAATTTTCTTTGATATACATACATACATAAACTCACGCCTTTTTCCCGTCGGGGTAGGCAGAGACAACGGAACGCCACTTGCATCTATCCTTACAAACCTCACATGCTTCCTCTACATTCATTACTAAACTAAATTAGCGCTTGAGGGAATCCGGCATGCCCGAGTCAGTGACAGCGAAACTTTCTTTTATATCTTTTGATAATAATCGATTGCTGTTTATAAAATTTATTTTCTTTACTAGCAATTGATTTTTTTTATTGTTATTTTTACTTATACGATGTTATTACCCGTTTTTTTTTCAGTTCGTAGTACCCAAACCCCGTGAGCAATGCTCAAAGGGCGAGCAACTTGTGGTAACATTCGCTGCTGGTTACATTGCCGGTGTGTTCTGTGCCATCGTCTCACATCCCGCTGACACCGTCGTGTCCAAACTAAACCAGGTACGTCACATTCTTTGCCTCGTCTGTCAGTCAGTCAGTAACACAAGAATCTGTATAAATATAAATGAATCACCGACACTTTTAGGAATGTCAAGAAATATACTATTTTCTAGCTATTATATTTTATTTTCAACTTTAATCCGCCCGATGAAGAAAAACAAGCGCTTGAGGGAAGCCGGCATGTCCGAGTCAGTGACAGCGAAACTGTCACTCTGTGAGAACAGCGTGGCTTGGGAGGCCGGAGTTGCCCTGTGAATGTTAGATTATGAGATCTGAGGGCTTAAATATACCTAATATTTTTAATATACACATTACACACCTGTACCGTTTTAGGGTTAGGCCGCGGTGTAATATTACATCCACTTTTAGCCAAATTCATTGACAGAAACCAATTTTGTTTGTATTTTCAGGACAAGACCGCTACCGTTGGTTCCATCATTGGCAAGCTTGGTATGGCCGGAGTATGGAAGGGACTTGGACCCAGGATTGTGATGATCGGTACCCTCACAGCTCTGCAGTGGTTCATCTATGATGCTGTCAAGGTAAAGACAATACTTACTACCTTACCATTAATTGTTGTATATTTGTAAAGTCCCCTGCGACACAGGAATTAATCCTAATGCCTGTCTTTAAAAAAAAAATTACGTAATAAAAGAAATACTCTATTTACTCTATAACTAGGGCACCATAGACTATCTATAGGTCTCCATTGACTATCTTATCATCATCATCAGTGGCGGATTTGGTTAGCATTTTGATGTGAATGTCAATGTTGCAATAACTGTAAATCTTTGTGGACTTTGCTGAGAATATTGATAAAAAATAAGTCATTAAAAATTCAATCTGATCATAGCAAAGTTAATAAGCTCAGTAATATAATACTAATGAACAAATCAGAAAATTTCACTCTATCGTGGCCGAGTTTTCAGGCCGCTCAAAGGCCTCCGACATTGGCTAACGATCCTTGTTGCTTTACGTGCCCTCCGAAGCACGGTAGCGCTCTGATGTAAATGCCACACATGGTCACCCATCCAAGTAGCGACGTGCAAGCGTTGCTTAATTTTGCTGACCTATAACGAATGGCAAGTCATTTCTCGCTATGAGCCATACCGTTATGATTACACAAATGATTACGTTTAAGCATCCACTACTCACCAGATCTGCCTTTGAACATCTAATATCTAAATGATTATGAATATTAACCAATTGTTCCTACCGAAAGCATTTGTGGACGTCTATATGTATGATAACATTCTTCTACACAAGCCAAAAGAAGTTCATATTGCCTTATACTTAAAAAAAAATGTTTTGCCCCAGGTTTGGCTGCGTATGCCCCGGCCACCACCAGCTGAGATGCCTGAGTCCATGCGCAAGCGGCTAGAAGCCGAAGAAGCGGCGAAGTCAAAGTGAAAACTTAGCGTTAGTTAGAATATATACATCGCGCGCGTGAAAAGTAAAAACTTCTTGGATTGATATTAGAAAAAAAAACATTAAAAAATTTAATAGAAGAAAAAGAAATCAGAAACAAAAGAATGATGGAAGAAAACAACCGAGCTGTCAGTTTTGAAATCGGAACTTCTTGTAACAATCCTAGTTGAGATATTTGTCAATGATATTGTTAATCATATGATATTAAAAATAAAATGTAATGGCGCGCGATGCTAGCATAACTGTTTCCAAACACCGCCACGCAGTAGTACATTGTGATTACCAAGTTACAGTATATTATATAAGTAAATAAATGATCATGTTATTTATTTTTTTGAAAATAAAAATATTATTTTTATTTCTTATTTTTTTTGTGTCTTTTCTTTATGTAAATAACGAGTTGAGTGTTATTTATTATATGATTGTATGTATGCCGCTGACCATTGAATAAAATTGATAGATCGATTTAGTGTTTTAATGTAGTTGATTTGTAGTGTAGCGATTATGACGTACACATGATAAACAATTTGATCTATGAGATTTCTGAGTGTAAAAATGAAACAATCGTTATCACGATCTAAATGGAACCTTAAAACAGCTGGTTAGGTCAGTAATTACTAACGGCTATTCAACCACGCCTACTATACCACGCTGGCCTAACGGGGTTGGTATAGGGTTTGTATCAAGTTTTCCTTCTCTTACAGTGCTGTTCTCTGCATAATATGCTGCCTCTGTCGGCTCTTACGACACCCATGGGATGATATGGGGTGGTGACATTCCGTATTCTTAATCCGTCACCACACGGACAAAAAGCGTATTCTTCTAAATTATTTGATATTTGAATGAAATTGTAACGAGATCGTATGTGTCAACGCCGAACTGTTTATTTTAAACTAGTCGACGCCAGCGGCTTCGCACGCACATATTTTCAAATTTCCCGTTTTGCCCGATCCCGTGGGAATTTCGGGAAATCCCGTCTTAGTGCACTCCTACGGTGCCCAACAAACATACGTGCTAAATTTTATCTTCTTAGGACCAGTAGTTTCGGCTGTAGCGTGTCTGTCAGTCAGTCAGTAACGCAAGGATTTTATATATTAAGATTATACGATAATGACATTAGGTTATCAGAATATCGCTTTTAAATCCATTCAAAATATGATATCAATGTCATATAAAAATAGCAGAATTGTCCCCCAGGTCTGGGCATAGTGGTGTCCGTCAGAGTGGCCGGTCACCACCCACATTTTACATCGAAATAACTCTTAATAGATAAGTTGCTATCAATCGTTACTCACCTTATGTTTATTCAAATAAACACCGATTAGAAATAAAATTATTTGCCGATTGGTAGGTCACCCAAAATCGGTCAAGGAAAAGTACTTAGGTACAAGTACCTACCTACCTAGTAAATAGTATAAGACTAGATTCTGGTAAGATAAAATACAAAGTTGCGATGTGTTTAAATTGTAATGACAAATAAATTGATATAACGCTCATAGTAGGGATGAATATAGCGAAAGATACTCATTTGTTTTTTTCGCAACTTTGAATCTTTCCAGTGAAATATATGTAACTTGGAATAATACAAATTTAGGGCTATTTGAAAAATACAAATTTACATGTTATAATATGTGTATTAACCAATGTAGGGTAAACTATAGTAATGTTGGCACCCCCCCAAAGATAGGCACTCTGCTGAATTATCCTGAATATTAGGCAAATCTTATATTATTATGTCACAGAAATACATTCATAAGCAGGATTAACCTATTTTTTTTTACACAAAACAAATATTTAAATCTTAAGTATGATCCATTTTTCTTTAACAACTATTTTAAAAAAAGTTAAGGAAAATTGCCTAAAAATTAATGAAATGTTTAGGTTAGGTAGTTACTTTCCAAAGCGAAAAAATATATTTTTAACTAATTTTACAGAAAGTACCTATTTATTTTTATCTGTTATCTTCATTAAAGCTTAATGAACGTTAGTTTTGCGCTATTAAATAGATGGATCGTATTTTGATAGTGCAAATGACTATACTTAAAAATTGTTCAACAACAGTCATTGGCACATTTTAGAATATTTTTTTTTCAGATTTTTGTTTGTTTTCCGTCAAATTCGCATACAAACAACTTTAGATTGTATATTTCTTCGCATTTACACCCAACTTACTATGGTACGGTCGTACAGAGATAGCAACCTTTCTCTACAAAAAAAGAAATCAGGACAGATATCGCTTAAAACAAAGAACTTAGTATAGACAAAAATATTACGCACAAAATGCTTGTGAGAAACTGAAACAGGGCTCATTTGCTACAATGTATCTAAGAGACAAAATGAGCTACATTAGAAAAATATCCCGAAAGAAAGATATAAAACGTGGTAAATGAACTAAATTTCTCTCCGATATAGACTTATGTTAGAAATATTAGAAGGTTACATAAACATTCATAAATATACGTAGAATACATGTATAAAGATCCAGATATCATGTCTTAAGACTATCTGGGTATCATCTCCTTAGGCCACCAGTGCCAATGATTGTACCTTTTGGGTACTGCCAATAATTATACCAGGGTGCCAATGATTGTACTTTAACACACGACACGATTTTACGTCCAACTTGACTAAATCACTTGATGAAATCGTGACGTGTAGACGTCAGTCGTCCAACTCAAGTTCATCGGGTGGGCGGTACCACCAGATTTTAACCAATCGGGTGGACGGAATGAAAATCAGTTTTTTTGATTTGATTGTGTCGTGTAGACGGGCAAAGCCAATTCGATTGAAAATTTGATCAGTGGTAAAATTGTGCCGTGTGGATGGGCCTTTAAGAAATAAGTTTGAGCTCATTTTTATGCTAATTAAACGGCTTTATTAAATACGATGTTTTATTTTTATTAATGCCCATGTAAACACAATTCCGACAAAACCATAGAAAATATTACTGAATTTGTATTTTCCTGAGAATTTGTTACTTAGTAGTAGAAACCGCTTAGGGTGCCAATCATTATACTGTTTACCCTACCTAGGTACTTCTTTTATTTCTATTTCTCACAAATTACAATGAATGAAAATGAAAACAAACCATGATAATGGCACTGTTTATTATAATTATTTACGTTACTTATTTATTATTGTGTATACTAGGAGAAAAAAGTGTTTTTATTTACAAAAAAGGTTTCTACAATTCAATATTGCAGTCGCCGACGTGCCACGGCCGGCGTCCCGCAGTATGCCACGGCGTACAATAAAGTAATATGAATTCTAAAGTAATTGAAATAAGAATAAAAAGGACTTGATCAGTAATAAAATCCTTTGCCATGCCGCGACATCAGTGCGCGCCGGCCTTAAATGAATTGGCTTCTGACAGAATGATCGACGACTATCGCAATAGTTTAACATTTCTTCTTTTGTTTCTGTCGTTAAAAAAGCGGAGACTTCAAGGCTGCTGATACTGTTTTTTATCGTGATGAAAGCCTAAAACGGCGGTCGGCAACCTTTTGGTAGGCAAGGGGCACAAGGAGGCAAAATAAACTTAACACTTTTGGTAATAACAGCACTTTTGGTAATAACTAGACAGCATTTTTACAAATCTTGCAACATTTCTGCCACTAAATCATCAGCAAAGCTGAGAAGCCTGAAATGTCGATTTTTAACTGTGATGCCCAGTCCATCCCAATGCAGCAAATCAGGGATGTAGCTAGAGTCGAATTTAAGGTAGGGCAGCATTGGTTACAGGTAGGGCGGAAGTAAAAAAAATATTGAAATTGATCTGCTCCGAAGCACGAACTTCGAAACTTTGGTATTTTTAAGGTAGGGCATTGTGATTTCAAGGTAGGGCACTGCCCCATAATGCCCTCCCCTAACTACGGCCATGCAGCGAATTGAAGATCTCCTGTAGCGTTGGTAAAGAGTTTCTTGTGGGGATATATTGTGCCCCTTCGTATTATCTCTTGAAAAAATTGGATGTCTTTGTTGTTCAGGGCTCAAACAGAAATTATTGACATTTAGTTCTCTTAACACCTCCACATTTTTTCAATATCATGGCTGCGCTGCAACAACTACAGTGCAGCCTAGATTTCGATGGAGTCAAAAGCTTTTTCGGCATCCACAAAAGCTAGATGAAAAAGCTTATCTGCATCATCACACACACCCATCATATCAGACTGTTGCAGTCCACTGTTGAACTTAATAACCTCTCTGCAGGGTACACCACAAGACCTGATCACGCGTTTTCACCATCCAGCCACTACCAGCTACCCTCCTCAAGTCGTTAGTCCATCTGGTGGAGCGTCCAACACTATGCTTGTCGAGAAGTGGCCACCACTCGAGAACCTGCCTACTTCACCGCCCATTCGTTCTGCGACAGATGTAGCCACCTGCCACTTCAGTTTGCTACACCTCTGAATAATGTGAGTAGAGTAGACTTCTGCCGAAATATCTCGTTCCGGACTTTGTTCCTCTACGAGATCCCAGCATTGACCGGTCCATAGCTTTGAGTGACATGTAGTCGGTGGACTAGATTTACCGTCATGTTCCACGTCTCAGCTCCGTACGTCATGACTGGCAGGGCACATTGGTTGAACACCTTTGTCTTGAGGCATTGAGGCAAAGATGACTCGAAGATGTGAAGCAACTTCCCAAATGCTATCCAGCCCAGCTGCAATCTTCTGTTGATTTAACTCTCAAAGTTGTCTCTACCTAGGTAAAACTTTTGCCCTAGGTATACATACTTCTGGCAAACTTCGAGGGCTACACCTTAGATATAAATTGATTCAGACACGATGTGTTCATTCAACATGGGCTCAATTTTCTCTAGATTTATCCCGAGCCCAACACGTCTTGAGGCAGTATTGAGACTGGACAGCATTTTGTGCAAATCTTGCAGCGATTCTGCCATAATTACCAAGGCATCGGCACAGCGGAGTCGTTACTCGTTAGATACCACACATAGACATTGATTCCCATTCCATACCACTACTGTGTTTTAAGAGATCCTCCAGCACGTCGGTGAAGAGTTTCGAGGATATAATATCACCCTGTCTTACACCACGAAGCAACTGGATGGGTCTTGTTTCGTAATTTTGGACTTGAGTGAACATCGTTTCTGTAACGAACTATGTAGTCATAAGTGTTTACTGTATCGCCAGTCTTATAATAAAGCGAGTAAAGAACGGTCGTGTGTTTTACTGCGCTAGCTAAGTAGTCACATATTTCACAGTGGCGACGAGGACTCAAAGATTTCACGCTTAGTTAAAATTGTTATTGTTGGTTATTATTGACTGTAAAGTAAAAATTTATAAAATGACCATCGGCAAAATAGGATCGTTTGAACTAGAAAAGGACAATTGGGAGGCGTATATTGACCGACTGGAACAATATTTCGTGGCAAACCAAGTGAAAACGGAGTTACAAGTGGCTACCTTGATTACAGTGATAGGGAGTGAAGCTTATGAGCTCATGACAAATTTATGTACACCCGATAAACCAGCTAAGAAGACATATGATGAGCTTGTGGCATTGATGAAGTTGCACTTGAACCCGAAACCAAGTCAATTAGCTGAAAGGTTTAAATTTCGTCAACGGATTCAAGAAAAAGAAGAAACCGTAGCTGTGTATACAGCGGAGCTCAAGAAACTTAGTAAAAACTGCGGTTTTCGAGATTTAGCAGAAAACCTACGTGATCAATTCGTATGCAGCTTGTCTAATGAAGATATACGCCAGAGATTGTTTACCGAAGAGGACTCGATATCATTTGACAAAGCCTTTACCTTAGCTATATCCATGGAAGCGGCAGAGACAAATGCGCCATTAGTGGAGGATTGTACCAGGGGCAGAATCGCTGGTAACAAAGAACCAAATGTCGGCACTCTAAATTTCTTAGGACAAAGAAAAAAGGGGTTGAGGGTTAACATACAAGTGCCGCGTAGGTACTCGAGCCGGCGGGAGCGGCGCGCCGCTCCCGCATAGCCTAGTTAGTGGTGATACCAACAGAACATCATGTAGAGAGGGTATCGGGTTCGAATCCATGGCGCGCATCAATGACTTATAAGATACTAGCTTTTGCCCGCCGCTTCGCGCGCGCGCGCGGGGTAACATAAATCTACTTTCAGTCTCAAGTTGTGTGAAGACACTCCAGATTATTCTAAAGACTTCAGAACCTCTATATGGTACACAGTAGCTCGATCAGTATCATATACCAAGGTACTCTGTGGTCAGTATTCATGACACTATAGAACGACGAACAAACATCGCCTTGTATACAGTCAAATGTCAAAGCCATGTTCCAATACACATCCGATATATATCTATAAACACTTCCGCATTTTTAATATTTGTAGAGAAAATCGTTTCAGCCGTTTAAGTGTAGTATATAATTATTAGTTTATCTAAGCGAACAATGTAATCACCGTGCACAATATGACATTATGTATGATGTGACAGTACTGACAGGTATATGACGCACATGCGCACTCAATTATTACAGCGCATGCGTTCTTACTTCCAAGAGGTGAATTTGTGCCGAACAAACTTCGAGCCTTTCTACAATCCCTCCCAGATTAATTTTTGCATCTTATGGTAGCCTATGTCCGTCTCCATAGTCCAGTATATCCCTATATCAAATTTCAACAAAATCGGTTCAGCCGTTTAAGCGTGAAAACGGAACATACATACATACATACACACTTTCAAATTTATAATATTAGTAGGGATGGTCGAGGTTATCAAATGAAGTATACCTGTCTCAAGTAGCAAGCGGTTTGAGACAATAACCCTGGGCTTGTAATAATCTCCGTGATCATAATAATCTTGAAGATAAAGAGGTCGTGGCATTCGACGCTGGGGTTGCCGCGCGTACCCATATAGCATGCACATTTTTTTTAAATAATAGTTTAATATTATTACTTGATATCTTTATGTAATTAAGAATCTATTATTGTGTATCTTATTAAAATATCAAAATTAAATTATATTTTAATAATCACTCGTAACTAAGTCAATACAAAATAATTAATGTAGGTTTTTCGTTAGAAATAATTTTGAAATAAAACACATAAATATTTTACAATTTCTTTTTATTGAATATTTTTTGTTAAAATATTCCTTGAAGATATTTAGGTCTACTTGGAATAAATAACCAACAACTTATTTATACTGCTTTCTGTTAGTTTAAGATGTCTGCTGGAAAAAAAAACATTTTAAGTAAGAAAATGACCTTTCGACTTCATTTGACATAACAAAGACGTATTTATTTTAAACTTGTGAAATAATTTGAAAAGTTTATATTGTTAATTTTTCATTTAATGTTAGTGTTGCCAATTTTAAAAATATGTTAACACTTTTTAACATTACAACAAAAATATGAAAGTAAAGAATAGATTTAAACATATTTTTAACATAGATTGTCTAGAATTACCGCAGCCAGGTAGGGATTTTCAGAACAGAGTTGTAGTGGAAGGTGTAATACATCTACCTGACTACGATAGACAATGTATCTAAACACTTTCACTGCGTTGCACAGCGAGTCACAACCAATACTAATAAAATGTTTCAACTCACCCGATATCTTCGCTGGTGATATTCTTGAAGTGGACCTATAGGATTAACTCACAATGTTGGCCAAAATAACAAGAGAATCGAATAGATACCAGTCTCCAGATCAGCATAGTCCTCCTTGGGCACCAATCAGGAATTCACACACGTGTTTTACAAAGTTCAATGTTCAATATATCACCAATTTACCACAAACTTAGCCGGAAGTCAAAAGCGGCAATCGTTAGTAATTACAAGTTAATTCAATTCGCGTTAATTCAAAAGGCGATCAATTTATATCAATTACAATAATTCTCGCGAGACAGACCAAGACGGCGAGTTCATTTTTCAAGGCGGGGACGGAAGTGACAGTTCAGTGTGACCATTGTCAGAAATTTTCAATAGACTAAACAAAATGTTACTTAATCGATATAATCGATTTGACTTATAATAAAAATTAATTCTATTTCAAACATAGATGCTTGTAAAAAATTGATCCAATATTAGCTATACTTTAAAAAAAAAACATTTAAAACTATAATATATTTTAATTAAATAAAGTTATTGTACGATATAACATAATCGAAAAAGCTAATTAAATGTATGCACCTACGTGACGCATACGTATGACAACCCTATTGTCGTGCGCTACCGCACTGCCACCATTTTTGCCCGCTTGATAACGATGTTTAATAATAACATACATTTTTTTTTATTGCTGCTAGTGGCAGACGAGCGAACGGCCCATCTGATGGTAAACGGTAACCGCTGCTCATGGACTTCGCTAATGTCAGGGTATACACAGCAAAGCCGCTGCCTACCGTGAAAGTAATGCTCTCTTTAAACCTCGTTTGAAGAAGGACAAGTCATAGTGCTCGGGAAACACCGCAGCAGGTAGTTCATTCCAGAGCCTACACGTACGTGGTAGAAAAGATCGCTGGAAGCGCACCGTACTAGATGAGAACGCTTCCAGGTAGTACGGGTGAACTCTACTGCGTCGGCGAGTGGTACATTGGTAGAAGGGTGAGTGGGTGACCCTGGTACCAAATTAAACACATGATTATGTATGTATATAGAATATTTTAACGAAGATATATGTCTATATATATAAAAATGTATATGTTACGAGTACTAGCTGACCCGGCAAACGTTGTTTTGCAAAATTTTTTTTTTTTTTGAAAAATAGATGTTGGCCTATTCTCATAGATACCGGATAAGCACAAAAAATTTCATCAAAATTGGTCAAGCCGTTTCGGAGGAGTATGGGAACGAAAACTGTGACACGAGAATTTTATATATTAGATAATATATGTATATATATATATATATAATACTAAATTATGTTATATATAGTATATTATATTATTTATTAAATTTATATGTGTATTGTATTAGTCTGTTATGTATATTATTTATTAAAGTATCTAGTTATAATTATCTAAATTCAATCACAAAGCACTTCCACCTAATACCTGCCTTAACTATCTCTGCATCACCCTAAGGTAGACTGTTAGACAATGCCTAAGGCATTAAGTCCGCCTATGTACAGTATTGTGCAGGAAGTTTAATAAATAAAAATAACATAAAAATAAACAATTCTTCGGAGCACTCCCCGTGAAAGAGTCGGTAAAATACGCAGAGAGAACCAAAGTCTCTCCGCTGCTCCAGCGACTCTAGTCTAGCCGTGAGATCTGGATCATCGACGATTCGAACAGCTCTGTAGGAAGTCAAGTGGATCAAGCTGATATTTTGGCGCTCCGGCCCAGAGATGTGAGCTGTACTCCACATGTGGCCGGACTTGCGCTTTCTAAAGCATAAGCCGTTGGCTTGGTGTGAAGTACCGCTTAGCCCGGTTCAGCACTCTCAGCTTCTTGCTTGCCAATTTGGCTTTATCCTCCAAATGACTCCCAAATTGGACTTTGTTCGATATTTCGACGCCGAGGATCCCAATATTCTCGGCAATATGCAGGGGTACTCCTTGAAACCGAGGCGCTATAACGAAAGGGTCCTTCTTCGCAGTGACCGCGCATACTTGTGTCTTAGTGGGGTTAAATTGAACGCTCTTTTTCACCCCATTTGTAGGCACGCCCTAGAGAGTCCTCGACATCAGACACAAGTTGCAATCGTCTTTCCTGTACCTGGCTCCGAGGGACATTCTGGTGGCTGGTGTACCGCGCATCACCCGTACTGTCATCTGCATAGCAATGCATGTTCTCAATTGACAACAAGTCATTGATATGCAAGATGAACAGCGTTGGGGAGAGCACCGAGCCTTGTGGGACGCCAGCGTTGATCGACTTCATTTCGGAGCAGCTGCCGTCTGCGACGACTTTAATGCTCCGATCAGCCAGAAAGCTGGTAATCCATTTGCAGAGTCCCTCGGGGATTCCATAAGATGGTAACTTCGATAGAAGTGCCCTGTGCCAGACCCGGTCAAACGCCTTGGCAATGTCAAGGCTAACGGCTAGAGCTTCGCCCCCACTCTCCAAGGCTTCTGCCCAGCGGTGTGTAAGGTACACTAGAAGATCGCCAGCCGAACGACCATGCCGGAAACCGTATTGGCGGTCGCTGATCAGCTGGCGATCCTCTAGGTACTGGAGGAGTTTGTTGTTGATGACTCGCTCCATTACCTTGGAGAGTAAGGACGTTACCGCTATTGGCCTATAGTTTGACGGGTTCGATCTGTCACCCTTTTTAGGAATAGGGTGAACATGGGCTATCTTTCACGAAGATGGAACCCTGTTAGCATTATAGGAAAGACGATATAAGCGCGTTAAT
Organism: Euclidia mi; assembly: GCA_944739405.2. Classification (NCBI taxonomy): domain Eukaryota; kingdom Metazoa; phylum Arthropoda; class Insecta; order Lepidoptera; family Erebidae; genus Euclidia; species Euclidia mi. The sequence goes on along the minus strand of OX123209.2, from coordinate 10,395,281 downwards.
ACGGGGGTCAACTCAGGGGCGCACGTCTTCAGCACCACTGCTGGGATGCCGTCAGGCCCACTCGACTTGTGGATGTCCAGAAGTTTGAGCTGCCGCCTGACCGCACGTTGTAATGCGGATTTCAGGCAGGGAGCTCCCACACCAGGGGATGGACGGTGGTGTGGCTCCCTTGTCATCCAAAGTCGAGTTCGAGGCAAATAGTTGGACCAAGACGTCAGCCTTGTCTTTTGCGCTATGGGCCAGACTGTCATCAAATTTACGCAGTGGCGGGAGACTGATCTGGCAGAAGTTGCCTTGCGCAGCTTTGGCGAGCGACCAGAAAGCACGACTCCCTGAGGGATATCTTCCAAGCCGCTCACCAATTCTGGCAACGTGTTCTGCCTTGGCCTCAGCAATAGCCTCTTTGCTGGATCTAGAAGCGGCGTTGAATAACCGTTTCTTCTCCTCGACCCAAGGACTTCGACTCTTCCTGGCCTCGTTCCAGGCCATATATGCTGACCGCTTCTGTTGCGCAGCCTCCCTACAGGTTTTATTAAACCACGGGCGGCTGCGCCCGCCAACAGGTATGTGGACGTTTGGGATGAATAATTCCATCCCCATGAGTACCACTTCTGTGACGCAGTCAGCACAAGAGTCGAGGTCGTCAGAGGAGAAACAGTGCCGCTTCCATGGAAAGGACGCGAAGAATTCCCGCAGTCCATCCCAATCTGCTGACTTATATTGCCAGACTCTGCGGGAGCCAGTCGCATTGGAGCGATCTGGTTTCGCAACGGGGGCTGTGGTGCGGACAAGGCAGTGATCTGATGACCCGAGAGGTGCATCGACCACCACCCTGTAACCCCATGGGTGCGTAGTCAGCAGTAGATCCAAAAAGGAGGGTACATGGCTCACAACGTCTGGGATACGGGTGGGCTGTTTCACCAGTTGTGAGAAGCCATAGGCCGACGCCATATTGCACAGGGCCCGACCCGGGAGGTCAGTGGTCCGGGATCTGAACCACTCCTTGTGGTGAGCGTTAAAATCACCAAGGACCACCACCTCCGCGGAAGGGAAATGTTCCAATATTTTATCAGTCCCCTCTTGGACGCTCTCAATTAATTGAGTTGGACCCAACTCACTGGCATGAGACCTGTAAAGGCACGCGTAGATTCGGGATTGGCCCCCATGATCTACTCGTAGCCACAAAATTGACAGATCTCGATGCTCGAGGCCCCGAAGGCGGCGGTAGTAAATATCGCCCCGGATGAAAACGCACACCCCGGCTTTACGGTGGAAGGAATGCTGCAATTCGTAACCAGGGTATTTCAAGTACGATATATCGTCCGGGGCGCCTATTTGCGTCTCCGGTAACCTGTCGATATCCATGCGGGCAAAACAACGCCTTTGCAATACTTTGGGCGTAGGTTTAGGAGGTATAAGGACATAGGAAAGGTAAATGAGGTCATGATGAGAGAAGCCCGGGGCGGGATATTGACCGTGGGATGAAGCGAGGGAAGGAATAGAGGTAATGATTATATCCAACGAGGTGTCTTCCCCATTGGGGTTGTGGTGAGTGGCTTGAAGAGTTAAAAAGAGCAGGGCAGGCCGCGCCGTCTCAAGGTGGTGATGGACGGCGTCGAGGTTGCTGTGTTGACCCCTAACATTACAGAAATCCATTTTTATTGTGGATATGGATTCCGCCGTGGTAAAACTTCTACTCTTATTTTTCTTGCGCGCCATGATTATTGAGAGAGAGCGAGGGATAGGGGAAATGAGTGTGGTGAATTCTAAGTGGTGCCTAAAGAAAGTGTATAGCCGTGTGCGGGGTGGATCCGCGAGTTGTGTGGGGAGCTGACATGCAGCACGGAAGGGCCCCCGGTGCCCCCTCGTCTGCAGCCACCACCACTCCGGTCTCCTACCCCGGCACGATGGCTGCAGAACGAGATTTTCGCCGTTTGGCGGAACAGCCTCCCGAGTAGGATGGCCTCGGGTTCGGGTCCCCTACTGACCGGCAGGTGGCCGGCGTAACCATTTCCACCAGGTCTCCCTGAACTGCACGTCAGACCCCCACGCCCAACAAACCCACCACGACTTTTGCCAAGCTGGCCTCAAGCCCCACGCAGACTCCACAACACCCAGGGAAAGGATGGGAGAGATGGGAACGGCTACTCTGTCCTTCAACCGGAACGCAAGTCTGCTTCGCGACCAAAATAGACAGGGTGGTGGTACCTACCCGTTCGAAACCAGCTTCTAACAGGTATTACCTATTAGAAGACTGGTCTCTTCCACCAGTGATAGGAGGGGTAGGGGGGAGTAGGGCAATAATACCGCGGGCGAAGTAAGGAGTGCAGTATTGATGGCTAAGGAAGCCGGGCGCGCGTACCCGAAGTCGCCTATATTGCAGCCGGACAGGATACAAATAGGTTAGACCCCCTGGCTAGGAAAATCGTCAATCGTTAAAGCCAACGCAAATCGTCGAATACTAACAACAAGCACTGAAGCGGCATCTTTTGACAGGTACACTTGTCCGATGTTACGTCTAGTGACTATTTTGTCTTGGGCTCGTAAGTGCTTAGAGCAAATTAATATATGTTTTGTTGGTAGCCAGTATGTTTCATGTCTGAGCAATCGGATAACATCCACCCTTTTCTTAAGACGTGCTGGATCTTTAGACATTCTTGATAGTTATCACAGAATACACTTAATTATCTAAAGTACGAATCAGTTAATTATTATTTTAATAATTTTTTGATCCACTGTCTCGCCATATTTACAGTATGTTTAGAAATCCATATCTTAGTAGTCAGCAACAAAATCATTGTTAGAAATTGGATAATTTTTTTTACAAAATTAGTTAAAAAGTAATACCTATATTAGAAATTTAAATCAGCCCTCAGAAAATCAAGGCATCTCTTTCAGGCTCAAGTCATTCTACCAAGTTTGCATAAACAGTAATAGAAGTTTTATATTTCTAGAATGCAATGCTTAACCGAGGTTTAAAAATGTATATTAGACGTTCTCCGGGTTCTCCTAGAGTTTTATGTATTCTACGACAAAGTTATATGAAGAAGATGCTACGAATATGGTGCCAAAAATAGAATGCATAAATTATAAAAGTTTTCATGAGATTCTTTCAGAAGTTTTGGTAATAACAGTTTTATAGGCAAATATAAATAAAAATATATATAAAGTGAATAAATTAATTGAATATTTAAAGTACGAAACAGGAACAAAAAATTGGTACAATAATAATATTCGTCCTATAATACGAATACCTTTAAGCATGAAATGAGGAATGTGTTATATTATATTTCCTATACTCAAATGGCAACGCCACTCATCACATTAGGTACGATAAACGCAAAAGTGGGAGACCCAAAATGTGATAACTTGATATCATTGTAAATAAAAACGATTATGTGCGATTTTCAAGATATGCCGAACGTTTTCAAATAATATTCATTACGAGAATTGCAAGATTTCACAACGCATTTGCCCATTTCACGTTCGTATTATTTTCGTGTGCAGCAAATTTGATACAATAACATAATATATTACATACATAGTCTCACGCCTATATCCCCGAAGAAGTAGGCAGAGGTGTATTACTACACCCACTTTTCGCCTGATATATTTTAGGCCCACGTAATAGGGGCGAGCCTATTGCCGTACCAGGCACATTACCAGACTCCGTGCTGCTACTGTGAATTTCTTAACGGAAAAACCCAATAACACTTTGCCAGACCCGGGGATTGAACCCGAGACCACGCGCACATTTATGCTGCGAGACCAACGAGGCAGTCATATAACATAATTATATTGTAACAGTATTAGGTCGGCAGACCCATAATGAACGGCAACACATCTCAGCGCTGTTTGCTAATCTAGTTGTAAGTATAGATCAATGCTGCAGACAAGCACTATGAAGCCAAATGACTGAAGCTTGCAACTGCAAGGCAAAGGACATACCACATAAGAAGAGAGCGTATAACACGGCTGCCAAGTCCTGCAAGTTTTCCGGAAGGCTCGCTACGACCACATTCGCCATATAGGGAATAAACTTGCTTCTTACCCTGCTGGTAGCAAAGCGTTTTGGTCCCTGGCGAAATCAGTGGAATCGAACTTCTGCCGCCCCTCGCTACCACCACACTGCTGAGGTCAGATGGATCCCTGGCCCACACTGCTGAGGACAAGGCAAATTTATTTGCCTCCATCTTCGCGGAATCTTCGCGTCTAGACACTGCAAATGAAACACCTCCAACATTACCTGTTTGCGAAACCCGTATGTGTGACATACGCATTCGGCAAACCGAGGTTCTTAAAACGCTGCGGAATCTAGACGTGAATAAGGCCAGCGGTCCAGATGGCATTCCAGCCATTGTACTTAAAACCTGTGTCCCAGAGTTGTCCCCCGTACTGACATGCCTTTTCCGCCTATCCCTGAAGACAGGACAAGTACCTAAGTCCTGGAAGCATGTCAATGTTCAGCCTGTGCCGAAGAAAGGCAGCCGTGCCGACCCTAATAATTATAGACCCATTTCAGTCACGAGTATTGAATAATAGGCTTCTGGCATACCTAGAAACTAACAGTCATTTCAGTGACCGACAATACGGCTTTCGCCAGAATCGGTCCACTGAGACCTTCTAGTGTATGCCACACACATGTGGGGCGAGGCCATCGAAAGATACGGCGAAGCACTTGCTGTTTCGCTCGATATCTCAAAGGCCTTTGACAGGGTCAGGCACGAGGCACGATAGTCTCATAAGCAATCTTCCATCATTTGGCCTACCCACTGGTCTCTGCACATGGATATCAGATTTCCTGAGGGACCGATCTATTCAGGTAGTCGTTGATGGCTGCTCGTCGCATCAATTGGCAATTAATGCCGGAGTCCCTCAAGGATCAGTTCTCTCCGCAACCCTATTTTTACTGCATATCAACGATCTGTTGAAACCCGGTACCTTTGGGTATGCAGATGACAGCACGGTGGTAGAGAGATATATGTCCAATGCTCAAGCTAGTGGAGCGCAAACACAATCACTCAGGGAAGGAATGATCGAGCGGATGAACTTGTCCTTAAAGGCGGTCTCCGATTGGGGCGATGCCAATCTTGTCAAGTTCAATGCTTCGAAGACCCAGGCGTGTCTATTCTCGACAAAACGGAGCGAATTTGACCTGGTTCCGACATTCCAAAATTTGTCCGTGCCGATAACTGACGACCATCTTGGTGTCTCGTTGACCTCAACCCTCAATTTTGGCCCCTTAATAGAGGCCAAAGCTCAACTAGCTGGCAAAAAGCTAGCAATCCTCAACAGTGTGAGGAAGTACTTCACGCCGGAACAATTGCTCAATGTATATAAAGCACAAGTCCGGTCCTGGATGGAGTACTGTTCGCACCTCTGGGATGGTTCTGCCAAGTATCACTTAGATACATTGGAGTCAATTGAGAGAAGAGCTAGAAGAATCATCGGCGATGACCAATTGGTTGACGCAGGACTCCAAAGCCTGGACGTAGTGTCGCCAGTCTATCGGTATTCTATCGGATACATTTTGGAGAGTGCGCAGAGGAACTACTCAATCTGATTCCTTCATCCCCTTTCTTCCATCGGACGACCAGACTAACGAGTCAGCGTCACCGTTACATGGTGGATATCCCGCCTATACGCACGAAGCGCTTTGCTTCTACCTTTCTTATGCGTACCGCCAAGGTGTGGAACTCTTTACCCGAGTCAGTGTTTCCTGACAAGTACAACCTGGGTGTTTTCAAGTCACGAGTGAATGGGTACCTTCTAGGTAAGCGTGCTCCATCTTAGACCATATCATCGCTTAACATCAGGTGAGATCATGGTCAAACGCTAGCCTATCAGTAATAAAATAAAAAAAACATATTCAAACTGAAGCCGAATTCGAAAGGAATTTGACAGGAAGGAACGAAGGGAATTAGTGAGGGGCCATTCATTTGCGTATTATACAGGATGTAAAAAGACCCTTAACGAAAACTGAAACCCCATATTGTACCAATCATTACAAACATTTTTAGCTTCGGCATCATACCTGGGAAATTATCTACTGGTTCAGGAGATATTGAGGCTCAAAGTTACTATGGAATTTTTGTAATTAGGTACAAAATCGATGCATTTACCCCGCCTACCTGTTCTATAGATGTCTTATGCATCCATAGATTAGTAGATATTTTGAAAATTGCACACGTGCAATTTTTATAGCGGCTTGTAAAAAGTGAATACTTACTTTGAAAAAAGTCGTTTCCCAGTTAATATTTTTGCTTAGTATGACTTGGAATGATGTCCAAAACGCGTAGACTTTTTGAAAACGAAAAATAAATAATATAATAAGTAATCTTGATAATAATATATTTTGTTTTATTTTTTCCTGATGGCAATATTTTTTATTGTAGTTAGTAAATAAGGCCCTAGCGGGGGTATGTACCAATAAAATTGGCATAATATTAATTAATATAATAAAATTGGCATAAATAATTTAATTGCCTAAGCCTGCCAACCTTCGAATAATAAAAAAAAGAAACGTCAAACATCATTTTGCTTCAAATTGTAATTAACCAATAGGAAGCCACAGCTTGTGTCCAGCGAATTATATAGGCCAGATTGCCGCCTGATACGTAGTATCCCTATAGTCTGTGTGACACCCTGTAAATGTGCGGTAAATTACGCTTGGCGTAAACCTTATGCCGCGTTTCCACGCTTGCCAAGCCTCGACAAGCTTCCACAAGCTCCAAGCGTCCACAAATCTCGCTTGGCGTTTGGGAGCCGTTTACACGCTTGTGAATGCGTCAGTATGCTACTTACATCCAAGCATGGCGGACACCGAACTTGTATCGACTATAACCTTTGGTTTAACCTACTTTTATTTGAAATACACTTAAAGAGAAGCAAAACCAATTACTTTGTATGATGTAAATTGCCAGGGCCTCTTCCTTACCCTCTACGGTAAACCTTACCTACATAGCCTCGAAATATTACTGGTGTCATATAGGTTACGGCATTAGGTAGGTCAATACTCCTGCATATTATTAATATGTTCCCTCGTGACATTCCTCTGGGAGCGATATAGTGCATAATCATACAAACAAGCAAAAGAAGTTCGACCAGCCACTCATTTTGAAGCCTGCAATACATGTTGGTCGAGCTTAGGCCAACGCGAGCATAGGCAAATTAATACAATGCAAGTGTTACTGCCTACACGTTCGGCACGTATAACGAAAACCAATGCAAATGGCCAATACAGACGAATTTTGAAGAGATGCCCACACGTTGGGCTTCGTCAGTTTGTATTGTGAATTCAAACAAGATGGATGTCGACGACGTAGAAGTTATGGCAGCTGCTGCTATTTATTTAATGACCGCTTATAATTATTATGTCAGTGTATACCGCACTAAAGTTGTGAGAAAAGAAAAGACGAAAAAGAAGGTGGTGGATGTTGAGTATTCACAAAAATAGAACAAGGGCGTAATGGCGCGCTGACAAACATGTGGACACTATTGGCCGAGTGCGCACGCCTTTGATTTGTGCAGAAAAACCGACAGCGCTCCGAAGTGCGGCAAGTGGTCGCGAGCGACCGCGAGTTGTGACAAGCTACGCCAAATGAGTTCTATACACGTTGGCGCTTGACTTTACTCGGCTAACTAGGCGAGCGACACCGAGCGATAGCAAGACAATGCAAAATATACTGTCTATACGTTGGTATTGGCGTTCACTCGGCGACGCTCGGCCAACATGTATTGCAGGCTTGAGACAGAACTAGACGTGCGTTCGTTTCGAGATCACAGCGACTACTAAGCACGCGCCAACGTGTGAACGCGTCGCAAGCGCTTGCCGCTAGCGCCCTTTGATCTGTGTCCAAAAACCGACACTAGACCGGATCCTGTACAAGCGTTCACAAGCTCACGCAAGCCAAGCCAAACGGCCTGTTTACACGCTTGTGCTTGTGGAAGCTTGTAGAGGCTTGGCAAGCGTGGAAACGCGGCATTAGACTATATATATTAATGGCGTAAACAAAATAATTAAGGCTAATTTTTGTCTCACGCTCACCGTCAGCGCTCATAGTGGCGTAGCGCGTAGTTTGTCAGCGCTGAGGCTCGCTCAGCGTGGCTCGTTTTAGTTTCGTACTGACCGGCTTACTGTAAAGACGACGACTAAAATGCGGAGTGTATTAATTATTGCTGCTTTGTACTATCAAACCCAAAAAAATAAAAACCGGCGACGACGAAGACTCTATGTTGATCCTTTGATTGAGCAGAGAGCCGTTGCAATTTGTCTTGTTATATGGCACTCTGAGGGCTGACGAAAGTAAATTCTTTAATTACTTTCGAATGTTAACCAGAACTTTTGATGAATTACTGGAAAAGATACAAGATAAACTGGTCCATTGCAGCTTACAAATCGTGCCTATACCATCGATTGATGGAAACGCTTTGTTTCGTGCATCTTTATTTTTTTAGAGTGGATCGGATGCGTCTCATAATTTCTTCCTCAGGCGCCACCTCATCGATAACTCGACCTGTATCCACTTTGCGATTCGCCATGACTGTACGCGCTGACGACGTTCGCTCCGCTTGACACTAGAACGCTCACTGAAAGCAGAGGCGCTCGTGCGATCGTCAGCGCCGACAGCTACGCGGGGCCGACGCGCGACGCGTACGGCTGCGTAGCTATCAGCGCTGACCACGGTGCGCGCTGATAGCTACGCGTCATTCAAAAACGCTTCCTAGAAATTCATATATCTCGTCCATCAGCGCTGACGGTGGGCGTGCCGTGCCCGTCAGCGTAATACTAAAACCAGCCTAACACAAAGAATTGTCAAGTGTTAACATCAAAATGTCAAAACGAGAATTTCGTTCCGAAATGCACAGGACCCGTAAGACTAAATAATGCAGTTTTATTACTATTTTTAACGACTAATCTTAATTATATAGTAATATATAGCATGTATTGTAGTCGTAGTATGCTGCAATTGAGGTATCCATAACTATTTTTATTTTTCATATTTTGTTACGAGTATCTTCTGTCATTTCATCTTATACAATTTCTGAACGCATAAACCTTAAATAAACATAGAGATGTCTATGTAAATAAACGATCTTATTGAATATGGCAAGAAGCATAGGCAAGAAAGACAAAATATTTTAGTTTTCTATGACTGCACTTATGAGTAAATTCTTGAAATAATATTTTTTCCTGATTTCTGCTATGTTTTCCTATTTTATAAGGTATGGTACGTTTAGTAGCCAAAAATGAAACATCTCTCTCTTGTATTGATTTTAGATTTATCTTGCACTGCACTGTTGAATTCAACACGTAGCTGTGTAGGTATGATTTTATAATCCCTAGCATATAATAATATAATGTAATTGGTTGTATAATGTAACTTTTATACAAGTACAAAATGCCCACACCATAGTTTCATAACTCGTTGGATAGACTATGAAAATAGCGTTGTCCGTTCTACTAACTTTTTAGCAGATCTACCGATTTTGCCTTCAATAAGAATAATTTTTCGGAACAAGTCTTTAATTTAATACTAAAGATTATATGTAGAAAGGAAATAATAATATAATGTATACCCATTTTCAATGAAGAATGTTAACTAATTTTGATTATTAGCACTCCATATTCTCTGTCAAAAATAAAAAATACTAGTGAAAGAATTACTTCGATACGTCAATTAGTTTCCGATTTAGAAGTAAAACAAGTTAACCGCACGACGCGGGCTGCCGGTGACGGTGTGACGTCATCGTACAACACGCTCAGTCTGGCTCACTCAGTACGCTCGCGGTCGCGCACCCTTGCCGTCGAAATTTTACCTAAATACTTTTAAAAATGTCCAATCTAAATACCTACTAGGAAATCATGTGTTGTGCCTAAATGTAAAAACACAACTACAATTTGCCGAAAAAGTTGTTTTTTATAGTTACAAAGGTCATTAAAATGTGGAAAAATTGAGAAAAGCTATGAAGAGGTTAGATCCATTTGGAGATAAACGATTAATTAAAAAATTAATAGAAATTTACAATTTTCTTTGGCAATGTTACAGACACCCTTCTAAATTAATATACAAAGAACATCTTTTAGAATCTGCCGTCAATTGTCAACAAGGTGACCCTCTAGGACCACTAATTTTTAGTTTGGCCATCCATCATCCAGTTATAACCCAACTAAATTCTAAATTAAACATCTGGTACCCAGATGATGGAACCCTGGGCGGTGACGTAGTCTGTGTATCAAGATCTAGCACTTCCGAAATCAAAATTTTTATCCATTGGCTTAGAATTAAATACAAACAAATGCGAAATTTTTATTAATGGCTATCTAGATAAATCCTCTATTCTTTCAAAATTTCAATATTTGGCTCCCAATATCACTCAAGTTGAAAAAAGTTCTCTTCGCCTCCTGGGGTCCCCAATTTTAGACGACGGTTTTGATTCTTTTATACAGGAAAAAAATCAAAATTTTAGTGAAATTTCTGACAGGCTACTCAAAATTAATATATATTCGGCTTTCACTATTATTCGATATTGTCTTTTTGTCCCTAAATTTACGCACGCATTACGGTGCTCACCTTTTTGGAAAAATCCAACTCCACTCATTCAAATTGACAAAATTATACAGAATACCCTGAGTAACATTTTGAATGTGGCCCTGAACGACCGGGTGTGGCTACAGGCGTCCTTACCTGTGCGCTTGGGCGGCCTCGGCGTTCGCAAAATTACCGACGTAAGCCTGCCAGCGTTCTTGTCATCGGTCCACAGCACTGCAGAATTGACTAGGAAAATTTTAGCTCCCACACTGGTTGATTCTGAAGTGCCGTGTAAGACCGATGCCTTGAACGCTTGGAGAAATGCTTGTCCAGGAACTGAGTTACCCCGAAACTTATCCTCCCGGAGGCAATGGGATGGGCCGCTTTGCAGCGTGGTACGAGAAAACCTTCTCAAACCGTCCAACGCTGCAGAGCGTGCTCGCCTGCTGGCTGTGGGAGAATGGGAATCGGGCCTCTGGCTTCAGGCATTGCCATCGTCCAATATAGGTACCATGTTGGACGATACAACCTTCCGCTTGGCTACTTGCCTCCGTTTAGGTGCGTCATGTGTCTCTCCGCATCCTTGTCACTGTGGAGAGGCTGTCGATAGCCTTGGTCAACATGGCCTGTCATGCAGCAGGAGCGCGGGTCGTATTTCTCGACACGCCAACCTCAATGACATACTGCGCCGTGCTCTTGCCACCGCTGGCGTTCCAGCCCAACTTGAACCTCAAGGCTTGGCACGCGACGATGGCAAAAGACCAGACGGGATGTCGTTACTGCCGTGGAAGCTGGGTAGGCCTTTGGTATGGGACGCAACATGTGTCGATACCCTTGCGCCATCTCATCTTCCCAGCACAGCAGGTTGTACGGGCGCTGCTGCTGCTACAGCGGAGACACTCAAACGGCGCAAATATGTAAATCTAATAGGAGATTATGTATTTGAGCCGTTTGGGGTCGAAACATTGGGGCCATGGAGTCCAAGTAAAAGAGACCCATAGACGCCTCGCGTGACCAGAGGGCTGGCACGTATTTGGCTCAAAAAATAAGTATAGCCATCCAACGAGGCCATGCTGGCAGTCTTCTGGGCACGCTTCCAATTGACTGCGATGCGGATGAGTTTCATGACGCCTTCAAAATTTTAATTTTTAATTTTTTGAATTTTCCCTTGTATATATTAATTAGTTTTTTTTATTATTTTAAGACTTAATTTAATTATATTGTTAATCATTTAAATAATTATTGGATAATTGTAAAGGAATAAATAAAATCTTCAAAAATAGACATCTCTTCAACTTCTTTTTTTTTCACATACAAAATGTGAAAGAGAACACTGTATTTGCAGCTCTCTAAGTTTTAATGGCGTCGGGACGTGACGACCCCACCGCCCACTGGGGGAGTTACTCTGGCGATTAGATACTCGTCTTAGTATCTCCCCCAGCGCAAGCTGTCAACCGAAAGATGGCGGTCAAACCATCCGAACCTGGCGGAAGTAAATCCCAAGATGCTAGATGGGCATTAGCGTCCAGCACTAAAAACTTCCGCCACTGCGATCGCCAACACGCCTGCCAAGCGTGGCGATTATGGCAAATCCCTCCATAAATGAACCACACCAATAAAAACCGGCCCCTAGTCCCCGGCGGCCCCGCTAGTCCTGGTTATGGAAGCGGCCGTGGTAACGGCGGGGTAAGGGGTGCGAAGAATCTCCGGAAGAGATCGGGCTACCACCACCAACGACAATTGGCCCTGGCAACACTGAACACGCGCACACTGCGGACCGACGAGAAGATTGTCGAGCTGGAAGAAGAATTGAGCAAGTTGCGATGGGATATCATAGGCCTATCTGAAGTCCGAAGACAGGGGGAGGACTCGATAGTTCTCATCAATTCCGGCAACTTGCTCTTCTACCGGGAGGGCGACCAACAGTCCCAAGGTGGTGTCGGGTTCATCGTCCATAAGTCTCTCGTGACCAACGTGGTAAATATTGGGAGTGTGTCGAGCAGGGTAGCGTACCTTATACTCAGAATATCCAAGCGGTATTCGCTGAAGGTCATACAGGTATACGCTCCGACCTCGACGCACCCCGATGAGGAGGTGGAAGCCATGTACGAGGACATATCTCGGGCTATACATGCCTTCAAAACCCATTACACCGTGGTCATGGGAGATTTTAACGCGAAACTGGGCAAACGTGATGAGGTGATGAGCTGAGAGTGGGGCAATTTGGTTATGGGCATCGGAATTCCCGGGGTCACTTGCTGGCTAGCTTTATGGAGAAGGAAGGCCTCTATATGATGAATTCCTTCTTCAAGAAGCGAGAATGCCGCAAGTGGACCTTGGTAAGTCCAGACGGTGCCACCAAAAATGAGATCGACTTTATCATGTCGACGAAGAGGCAGATATTCAATGATGTCTCCGTGATCAATTCGCTTAAAGTGGGGAGCGATCACCGAATGGTAAGAGACACATTGGATATCTGTACAAGCCTCGAACGGTCGAGGTTGATAAAGTCCACGCTCCGACAGGCACTGGTTCATATCCAAAACCCCGAGAGCTTTCAGCTCGAACTCAAGAACCGTTTCGAATGCCTGGGCGAATGCATAGATGTGGACGAGTACAGTAACGGGTTTGTGGATGCTGTCCATACAACAGGGGCTAAATTTTTTAAGCCCCAGAAAAGCAAGACAACCAGCAAGATCTCGGGTCCAACCCTCGAGCTGTTAGAGGAAAGGCGCAAGATGGTTCTGCTATCCTCCGACGACATGCCGAAATATCGGCACCTCAACAGACAGATCTCTAAGTCTCTGACTCGCGATCTCCGCCAATACAACACAAAATGTGTTCGTGAGGCGATCGAGCAGAATAAGGGATCCAAAGTGTTCCAGAGGGATCTGTCTGTTGGGCAGAGTCAGCTGACAAAGCTGAAGACGGAGGATGGCAGAATCGTATCGTCCAAGCCTGAGCTCTTGGAGGAGATCGAAAGGTTCTATGGACAGCTATACACGACAACGCAACGACCCGCAAGTACTCCAGCGTCAGGCCCTAGAGCTGGATTGACCCGACACTATACCGAAGATATCCCGGACGTCAGCATGCACGAGATTAGTGTGGCTGTCAAACAGCTCAAAAACAACAAGGCGCCGGGTGATGACGGAATTACGAGCAAGCTTCTGATGGCTGGCGGTGCACCCGCTAGAGAAGCCCTTCGGAAGCTATTTAATTCCGTCATTCTCGAGGGTAAAACGCCACAGGCGTGGCACAGAGGTGTGGTGGTGCTTGTCTTTAAGAAAGGGGATAAAACCCTCTTAAAGAACTACAGACCCATCACACTTCTGAGCCATGTCTACAAGCTGTTTTCGAGGGTCATCACGAATCGTCTCGAGAGCAAGCTAGACGACTTCCAGCCTCCCGAACAAGCCGGTTTCCGTAAAGGCTATAGTACCATAGACCACATACATACGCTGCGGCAGGTTATACAGAAGTCCGAGGAGTATAACCAGCCCCTATGCTTGGCGTTTGTGGACTATGAGAAAGCCTACGATTCGATCGAAACCTGGGCGGTGCTACAGTCTCTCCAACGGTGCCGGATTGACTACCAATATATCGAAGTGCTGAAGTGTTTGTATGAAAACGCCACTATGTCAGTCCGCCTCCAGGACCAGAGTTCGAAACCTATTCAACTCCAGCGAGGAGTGAGACAGGGGGATGTCATATCCCCGAAACTGTTTACCACTGCGCTGGAGGATGTTTTCAAGCTTCTGGACTGGAATGGACTCGGAATCAACATCAACGGCGAGTACATCACTCACCTTCGATTCGCAGACGATATCGTAGTCATGGCTGAGACCATGGAAGACCTAGGCACAATGCTCGATGGCCTCTGTAGAGTCTCACAACAAGAAGGTCTTAAGATGAACATGGACAAGACGAAAATCATGTCGAACGTCTATGTTGTACCTGCTCCTATTCAGGTTGGGAACTCTACGCTCGAAGTTGTCACCAGTATATCTACCTGGGACAAGTAGTACAATTAGGTTGGTCCAACTTCGAGAAGGAGGTCAATCGTCGAATCCAACTCGGTTGGACAGCGTTCGGGAAGCTACGACATATCTTCTCGTCCGATATCCCGCAGTGTCTCAAGACGAAAGTCTTTGACCAGTGTGTGTTGCCAGTGATGACGTACGGATCAGAGACGTGGTCGCTCACTATGGGCCTTATCAGAAGGCTCAAGGTTACTCAGAGGGCGATGGAGAGAGCTATGGAATTTCCCTGAGACATCGAATCAGAAATGAGGAGATCCGCAGTAGAACCAAAGTCGCCGACAGAGCTCTCCGGATAGCCAAGCTGAAGTGGCAGTGGGCAGGGCACATAGCTCGAAGAACCGATGGCCGTTGGGGCAGAAAGGTTCTGGAGTGGCGGCCACGTACCGGACGACGCAGCAGAGGTAGGCCCTCCGCAAGGTGGACCGACGATCTCGTCAAGATCGCGGGAGGCGGTTGGATGCGGGCGGCTCAAGACCGGTCTGTGTGGAGAACCTTGGGGGAGGCCTATGTCCAGCAGTGGACGTCGTTTGGCTGATATGATGAAGTTTTAATGGTACTTTGTCAAAAAAAATATTTCCATGACCGGCTAAATGACGTGTTCTAGCACTTGTACCAAAATCTTTAGCTTTAATCACTTGGTAGCAGTCGTTGAAGGCTCCTCGCTTCGACGATGTAGCCACATTAAAATGTTTACAGCCACCCCTGCTGGCGGCACAATCTTCGCAGGTTACATTATAATAATAATAATAATATTCTACCACATTCATACAACACCGTCTAGTCCCAAACTAAGCAGAGCTTATACTATGGGTACTAGACAATGGATAAACATACATATATACTTTTTTTTTGTAAATACATACATATTATACATAGAAACACCCAGACCAAGGCAAACATCCATGTTCATGCACACAAATGTTTGACATTCAAAACTTCTTGATCCTTTTCATTGCATTCTAAACTGCAATGATAAGGTGTGGTACGTACGCGGTGTTCTTCTGACGTGATTCTACATTTTACCGTACATACATCACCTAGGTACTCTTTTTACTTGAACATAACCAATAGCATCATCGCTATAGCTGTCTCTTGCCGATCTGAAATAAGTTTCAAATAAAAATAAATGGCCTTACGTATTTTGTTAGTAGAAAAATACAAATTAAGAAAAGGTTTAGTAAGTACAGTCGCGGTCTGAAAGTGTTTACCACCTTAAGGCTTATAATTGCATGAACACATCAATGACACAAGGACGACGATATTGTACAGTCAACAGCAAAAGTAGATGATCAAAATCAGAAATTCAATACTAATGAACGGAGTTCGCGTCAGAACTGTGTGGCGTCGAAGTGATTCAAAAGTATGTGATTGTAAATTATACCAATAATTAACTACTAGTACAGCTACCATAAATTCGTGATCAGTTTTGACTCCAAAAGTTATAAACTCAATCAGAACTAAGAAGTGAAGAAAAATTTCAAAACTAGTGAACAGTTAAAATCAAATATAAATGATGAAACTGAGGCCACGTAATCATAAGGCAAATAATTTATTCATACTTATTTTTGAAGTACCCCAGTAATTTAATTTGTCATGTTTTACGGAAAAGCAGATGAATTGCTACCGGGCACATCACCAGACTCCGTGCTGCTACTGTGAGTTTGGAAAAAACCCAGTAACACTTTTGCCCGACCCGGGAATCTAACCCGAGACTTCCGATCAGCAGACGCATACGCTATCCACCGGACCACGGAGGCAGTCACTGGTCCACAGAGGCAGTCTTTGTATATTCAATATAATTTTACCAAATTTCATCTCTCATGTATTTTCTTTTTTGTAACTTCTGTCAAATGTTCAAAAGTAACTGATGTGATACAAAACCATAATTCAATAAATATTACTATCTTTGCATGTTTGTGCATTTATGTCAATGTTCAAAAGTAACTGATGTGATACAAAACCATAATTCAATAAATATTACTATCTTTGCATGTTTGTACATTTATGTCAATGTTCAAAAGTAGCTGATGCGATACAAAATTATAACTCAATGATTGCTTTTGCCTAGTCGGCTACAATATACCTGTCACAGTACACAGTGTATCTATCTGTCACAGACTAATGCCACAGTATAAAGATATTATTACACTGTGCTAATGCTATGCCTTGCGTTTTGTTTCTTTTTTTATGTTGTACTTTTTCTGTGTCTGTGACAAATAGTTTTTCTACAGGTATGTATAAAAACCGGAAGGTAGATTGATAATTTTATCTTAAGTGCATTATTTATATTTACTTCGCGCTTTTGTCACACTGTTAGCAAGAGTTCCAAAGAAATATAACCTTATTAGTCCAACCTCTCTGAAGAGTTCTGTTGGAATAGTGCAAAAATCCAAGTATCGAAACTCTTTAATGTCAATCTGTAATTCGGATGTCATGTACAATAATATAAATTTGCATTTCGAATACAATATTGATGAATTTTACTGATCACGAATATATGGCAGCTGTACTAGTAGCAAATGATTGGTATAATTTACAATCACATACTTTTGATTTACTTTGACGCCACATAGTTCTGACGCGAACTCCGTTCATTAATATTTGATTTCTGATTTTGATCATCTACTTTTGCTGTTGACTGTACTAGGCAACCTAGGATGTAGGCAACCAATCTATGATAACATGCGTTGCGTAGCAACTGATGTCAATAACGATTTATTATTCCACATTTATAATATACGTTCATTTAATTTCAAGCGTGATATTTACACTGAAACTAAAATATTTGTAGTCTTCAAATAATGTTATTTTAAACTTGCTATTTACGATTTTGGTATTTGTAATTAATAAGTTTATCAAATGACTTTTACATTGACAGATTATAACGAAAGGGATGGCGAAAATACGACATCCTGAATATAAAACCTTTTGGAAAAAAAAATACAATATTTATATCGTCTAGCGTAAGACTGCCACGTTGGTCTAGCGGTAGTTCATACGACAGCTGATCATGAAGTCTCGGGTTTGATTCGCGGGTCAGGCTCGGAAAATGTTGCTCAGGTTTTCTGTTAAGGATTTCTTAGTGACAAATTAATAGGAATTTCTGTCATGAAATTCTTAATAATTAGCCCGAAGTTGGCGGTGTTTCACCCCCGTGCATCAGAAAGCACGTTAAGCAGTCCCGGCTGTCATGATCTATGGCAGTCATTAGTGGGAAAGTCAGTGCCCTCAAATATACCTACTGACTACTGGTCTAACCTTAGAATGATGTTAGATGGCAGTCGCTCCGTGTAAAAACTGATGTCCAGTCAAATCTCGATAGACCAGTAATAGCAGGCCCTGGGCTCCGAAGCGCAAGCTTTGGATGCAACTAAAAAAATGCTAGGGTGATGATGATATCGTCTAGCGAAAATCAGTGCGCGGGCAGACTGTGAGCTATAATGAGAGTGGATGGTATGCTAGTCACGTTAAAGCGCATGCTGATCACATAAGTGAGCTTTTGTTTAGCTAGAGTGCGCCCTTAACCGGGCGAATCGTGCTTTATAAAAAAATAGGCAGAAATAATCAAAAACAAATTCAACACATATTTTTTGTTAATAAAAGTTTTCATAACGAAGTCACAGCATAAATGCAATTCTGTCATTATGTCAAATTATTTCATCGACCTAAAAATATTCATACTCTTTTTGTTTGAATCGATGCCTTACCAATGATTGAAAAGTAATAAGTACTCAGATATAGCATTTTAGACCTTGCTGAACCCAGCGTGACAAAGAATGTAATTTGAAAAGTGGTAAACATTTTTAGACCGCGACCGTACATCTGTAACGTTCAACCCACTGCATCTACATGCTAGGTACTGAATACTTATCCTACTTCCTACAAATATTATAAATATGAAAGTTTGTGAGTGTGTGTGTTTGTTATCTTGCACGCAAAGACTACTGAACAGACGAAGTCTGCAATAACTCATAGGCTACTTTTAATCCTGGGAAAATGTACAGTTTCCGAGGGAAACGCCGGCGAAGCTGCTGGGGTATTTATTTAAATTTCTTCTTAGTAAATTTGCGGTACCTATATATTCATACGTACCTACCTATAGCTACAAAACTATAATCACAGTGTAATTTATACATACCTATTTGTTGTCTTTAACGTAACAATTTAATGGCAGGTAGGTACTTCTACTATTTGAGTTGCTTTCTTACATTAAGTACAACATTAGTTGGGTATTTTCTTTGATAAAAAAAATTAAGAACAGATAAACTATTAAGCATAAGCAGTAGGTAGCAAGGAAAGTTTACTTATCTTTGCATTTTTATTCCTCGCATTTCGGCGGCAACGAAAGCACTATATGTGGATAAATAATGCGCAACCATTAAATAAATAAATACTATATCCGCTAGCGACTTCATACTAAGCGAAAGCGATGCGCGGGTGTGCGTTCGCGCAGCGGAATGTTGTTGAATTTAAAGATTTTAATTATGCAGATATTTAGTGTATGACGTCGTATAATTGTGTATGGTAAAAAAAAATTTGTGCACGCAGCCATTGTGGAGAAATTCACCAAAAACTGATTCCGCTGGGCGAACGTTGTCCTGGCGGAACTTTTTTTAATCCATTGACTTTAGAAGAAAAGAGATATGTCCAAAAATTTGTGTGTATTTGTGTGTAATTGTGTATGTATGAATAAAATTAGTGCATGCATAAAGTTTGGAGAAATTCAAGTTTCCGCTACGCGAACGTTTGGCCATTAGCTAGTTTTCATATAAACCGCTTACATAGAGAGCTGTAGATTTTTACATACGTTGTTTTGAATTTGTTTATATTTGTTTAAAAAACAGATTTAGAAAAAGTCGTAGGGCTTAAAAGATAAAAATATAAACGTAAAATACGCTTATTAGGTCTTAGTTCTTAAAGTATGCACTTTGGGATCTAGATTTTCACGTTTATACAAACCTTGTAAGTGTCTGCAACATGTTGCCAAGTATCAATGATGTTCCGTTAGTAATTAAAGAGTTATAGGACAATTTATCATGAATAGATCACTGTTTACAAAGCAGTCAAATATCACGACGTTCTAAAGGAATTGCATGGTAAAAGGTATGCCAATTTAATTAGTGTATTCATTCAACTATTCACATGCAAAATTTCATGTCATTAAATTCAGAAATTAAAGAAAAACTATTATAATACTGACGAAGCATCGAAAACCTACATAACCCGACAAAGTTCGGATAGCTACAAAAAAGCGGCCGTGCAATATATTTAGGTAACATCCCAAAATTTACAGTATAATACCGGTATTGAATTGGTATAGGTGATAACACAATTGTTGTTTCGATATAATTTATAGGTCATTTACTTTTGTACACCTACTTTTTAAATGTATTTGACTATGACAGAAAGTAGGTAGGTACCAAAGAGTATACAAATACTACGTAAGGTACTATTTACGTAAACACGTGACTGTTACCGGGACTCGATATTTTTCGAACTTTGAATGCTTATAAAATCTAAACTACTAGGTATTTTTGACTACAGCAAAAAGTAGTATATTTGTATATATACAGGCTTTACAAATAGACAGAGACAAATTTTCAAGCGATTTGGCATACCTAGTAACATTCTTCATTCGAAGCAATGCTGAATTTTGTCAATACATCTACTGACTTTATATGTTACATTCTACCAACTTTTACCGATTCTCAGTTCTTATTCTACCAAATTACAAATATTTGACTGGAGAACACCCTGAAAAAGAGACAAGAAAACCGTGTTGGCAGAATTATATTTCTTACATTTTTCGTATTTTTGACCCCTTTGCGTAACATGTAAAATATTTTATATTTAAGGTAATTTTCGTAACTTTTGGGAACAACGAGATTTTATTGCAAACAGTTTACAAAGGCATTTCAGTTCACTGCATCCAAATTGAACTCACTAATACATTAAAACAAAATTAAAACTATATTTCACTTATATTTGTAATCTGTTTAGCGCACACAGAGATGGCTCTGAATGGAAAGCTCAATGACAAAATGAAGCGTATCCTGGATATATAAAACATTGATTTTGGTTGAGCGGTCTTGAGCGGGTTGAGCGTGTGCGCGAACATGGCGCGAACACTTGGTAGAACAGGTACGTTCAAAGGTATATTACTATGTATCTCTACCTATACGTATTGAAATTGAATATTAGTTGTTAGTTCAGAGAAAAATACCACATGCACTACTTCATAGTTTCAAACTAATAGAATAAGTTAGGTGCTAGACTAGATAGGAACGACAGCGTTTTAGCCTAAGATTAAATACACCATGAGACAATATAGATTCCTTTATCTATTGCAATTTTTCCTTTATTTTTTACCTCAAAAACACGTAAATAAAAAAAATATATAACCTGTAGCTCTAATGTAACATTTCAGTAAACGAAACGTATTTACGACTTAACATATTCGCATCCTTACAATTTTTTTCGCGCTTCATACGGCATCCCGCCATACATTGTACTAGTGAGCCCACTAGCGGGGTCCTCGGTATTACAGATGCGACGAGTGAGCCCACGACGCACGGTGGGCTGAAAAAGTTCGCTAGTGGACTTAGGGATTTCGAAAAAACTAAAGTGGAATATAAATAAACTAATTCCATTTTTGGATTCTATAATCAAATACAACTCAAAATTATTAATATTTTTTTTTTTATTTAACGCGTGTTTTTTGAGTTATTTAATTTTAAAGATTTTTTTGTATGGAAGAAAACAATAAAATGAGAATTCCTAGTAATTCTTAAAGTATCTTAAGAAAACAATGAAAGTTTATGACAGAAGATATTTTTCCGCTATTTATGCACTATATCGCGAACTGCGTTTTTTTGCGTTTTGGCGGTAATATTTTTTTTTATCTTTTATTCGACACCACCCAGAGAGGTTAAATATTAGGCGCGTTTTTTTTATGTGGTATCCCCAGTAGGCCTAATCCACTTGCTACACTTGAAAAAATCATTATTAGTCATATATCTGAAACTTTAAAAATTTATTAGTTTACCTGATTTTGTCAAAATTCCGAGAAAGCATAATATGTCGTGACCTGTGTGGATATTTTATTGTTTCATTTTTGTTGTATTGACTTGTTAACAGTGGTAGTATTAAAAAATCGATTTCGTTTTTTTATTTTCCACTAGTTTCATACAAACTTCAAACAATTTTATCTCGGTAAGTATGTACTTTAGTACAATCACAATATAAAAAAGTCAAAGAATAAAAAAATATTGTTTTCATTAGTAGAATCCAAAAACAAGCCTCTTAGCCCCTAAGTCCACATTTTAATTTTTCAGCCCACCGTGCGACGTGGGCCTGTGGCATATAGCGTGTACTGGTAACATAAAACCTCCTCGTTATAAGGTATATTGGCATATTTTTTTTGCGATAAAGTATTTTCAGAAGTTTTCTAGTACCGTGTGCTAGTTAGAACGTGCATACAGAAAGATATGGGTAAGTAAACGAAATTTATTATTTTCGTTCTTATCATGAGACATGAATCGTCAACCTTTTTAGAAAGATCATATAAAATGCATAATTTTTTAAATATATAGAATTTCACGGACTAAATTTCATATTTATTTTATTATTCATTTTTCAGATCAGCATGAGATTATCGAACGTGCTGATAGCGAAACTTAAAATGACTTTCAATCTCAGAAAATAATAATAATAAGATCAGATACAATAGTTCGAAAAATCCATCAAAAGATATAACGTTACTTGAAATAATCAAACAGTGAAAACTAATTGAACTTCAGGTATAAATTAGATACCATTATTTTACCAAATAAAAGTATTAAAACGCAAGTCGGTTGTTATGATTTGAATAAAAAATATTAGGTAATATAAGTTCTAATTAAAACTACAAAGTATTTTAAATTTAAATAATAGCTAATCTAATTGATTACTTATTATTCAAATTTAAAATCAAATCTATTGCCTATTCAAATTAAAAATATCCTGAAAATTTGGTTTCCGTGAATATCACTAATTGTATGCATTTATGCATGGTATCATTATTGTTTACAAGCCCTGATATACAACCCACGAGGAGGTTCGTAGGCATCTAGGAAGAAGCGAAAAATAAAGACCTTAAAATTATGTTTACACCTAAAAACCAACAGCTGCATTAAGTAGATCTGTTAAAAAAATATATAGTGGTAAAATATTTTTATTTTATATTGTGTATTTACAAAGAAAAATACATCTTTGACTTGAGCCCTCGGGGTGGGTTCTTGTGCTCTCAAATGTGAAAATAGAGAGCCCACGACGTGGGTCCAAGGCAATCAATGGGTTAAGTGATAAGTCCTTGCCCTTGTCCTTGCCCTGGCAACACGATTTACATTACACTGATTAAGCCTTGCCACACGGCACAATTTTACGTCCAACTTGACTAAATCACTTGATGAAATCGTGACGTGTAGACGCCAGTCGTCCAACTCAAGTACATCGGGTGGGCGGTACCACCAGATTTTAACCAATCGGGTGGACGGAATACAAATCAGTGATTTGATTGTGTCGTGTAACTGTAGACGGTCAAAGGCAATTCGATTCGATCTGTCGTAAAATTGTATCGTGTGGCAAGGCCTTTACACTACATCTCTACAAGAACAAGATACAGCAAGATACAGTGGTCTCGAACCTACCGATTTTTCGGTATTTCTACCGATATGGGCTCTGTTCTACCGAAATATAACGATTTTTCTACGATTTCACAGTATACATGGAAATTCTCCCGATTTTACACTTTTAAGTTGGCAACCCTTTTCATTTATGTTTAATGTTACGGGGAAGTCCTCAATAGTATGGACCTAGTGCAGAATGTAGTTCATATATTTTGGGGAATACCCTTGACACCCTTGTGTCCTTTTTTTTTTTTTTGTTTTACGTGGTGGAAAATCCCTTCGGATCTCCGACTCTTGGGGAAATAAGAGCCAGAGCATGTGGTGTTTCCACTAAAAACCACCTCGAATTTCTCATGTACCCCTGTGTCGGAGGGTAGGGCATCGCCAAGGCATTCGTCACCACCCTCCAACGGGCATTGGCCCGCCAGATGGTTAGGCGGGCCCCGAACAAAACCCCCTTGGCGGTGGATTAAGGTGTTGGGCTCCGCCGCCAAAACACGCAGAGGATAGGGAGGACGGCAACGCAACACCGCATCTCCTCTTCTTCTGCGGCCCCACCGCGACGCATCGAATGGTGCGCCCCCATTTGGTCGCGGGAGATAGGGCGCGCGGCAACGCAACACCGACACGCCTCTCCTCCTCTCAGGGACAGACAGAACTGTCCCCCGCACCCGCACCGTTGGACGCATCCTGCGCAGGCCCCTCCAAGCCCACGTGGAGCGTCCCCTCCTGGATCCCTCTTAGCTTCACCGCGGGTGACTAATCCACGGTTACTGAGCCCCCCCACCACGACAAGGTAGAGATCCCACGGGGCGGGACACCCTTGTGTCCTACAATTCGATGTTATAAGGGGCTTCCCGCTCGGGAATTTACCTGTCTAGTATATATTGTAGTGTATGTAGTTTGTATTTAAATAATAAGCTTCTTTATAATAGTATCGTTTACTTTAATTATACAATCTCACAAACTAATATTCCTAGAAACTGGCTTTTGTTTTTCGGTCGACATCGTAGTCATAGAGACATAGAGCTATATCGCCTTCGTGTAGTCCAGACGATGCCAACTAAAGAGTATTGTGCCTAACACTCTCTCCCTCGTTATAATTATTGCGTTACAGGTTCAGGCGATTTGGCGGTCTTCTGATTCTATTACTACGGCGTGGTGCCATCTCTGCAGCGGCTGGTGTATCTTCGGATGCTGGTGTATCTTCCTGCTGTAAGGCACTCGCCTGCTCTGACTGTTGTGGTTCCTGTTGAACTTCTCTAGGTATCTCTATTGTTTCAGGAACTAGCGGCTTCTTTGCCTCTTGCACTGTTTCGTTCATCCTTACTGGACTAGGCTGCACTGGTGTCTCAATATTGTGGTCGCTTTGGATAGGTGGCACTTCTGGTTGCTTTGAATTATGACTGTAGGTCATGTGCGGATTCTCTCTCATGCATGCAGTCTTTAAGATTTGATCCACGTGTCTTTGGTGTATCTTGCCATCTACCTCCACCTCGTAATGTAGTTTCCCTGTTCTGCTTCTTATGTTTCCGAATTTCCATTTATTGCTGTCATACATTCTTATCTGTACTCTATCGCCCTTTTCGAATTCTTTACGTACTTTAATTTCTTCATTTTTGGATTCTTCTGCCTGTTGTCTCTTTACCAAATCAATCTTCGTCCTGTATAGTCTCTTGAACATCATCTCAGCTGGGCTCAACCCTGTTGCGCTATTAGGTGTTTTCCTGTACATCATGAGAAATTTCTGTAATTTATCTTGTAAGGATCCTTCTTCATTTGCCATAGCTTTTAACTTATTTTTAAATGTTTGTACATATCTCTCAGCTTGGCCATTCGTCGCTGGATGAAAAGGTGCTATGAACTTAGCCTGGATTCCATTTTCCTTCAGAAAACGTTGCATTTCCTCTGATCTGAATTGTCTTCCGTTGTCAGAGACCTGTGTGATTGGTAGACCAAATGTTGTATATATCTTTTTCAATATGTTAATAGTAGCTGTTGCTGTTATGGATGTTGTGGGTACGACCTCTAGCCACTTTGTGTAAGCATCCACAACAATCAGGAAGTATTGGTTCATGAATGGTCCTGCATAGTCAATATGTATGCGGCTCCATGGTTCCTTTGGATACTCCCAGGTATGTATTGGTACTTTAGTAGGGTTCTTCTGCATCAAACAACACTCTTTGCATTGCTTTACCATGTGTTCAATGTCTGAATCAATATTTTTCCACCACACGTAGCTTCTTGCTAGTGCTTTCATTTTTACAATACCTGTATGGGCAGTGTGCAGTTCTTGTAAGATCTTGGGTTGTAGCTTCTTGGGAATAACTATTCTTATGCCATAAAATATGCAGTTACGTTGTAAGGAAAATTCATGGAGTCTTTTAGAATCTTCTTTGCCCGACTGAATGTCAATATAAAGTTTTTGTAATTCTGTATCTTTAGCCGTGGCTTCTTTAATTTCTTGTAAAGTTATTGGCATTTCAGCTATTTGATTTAAGTAGTATGCATCATCATCTGTAAGATTGTCTTTATTGGTATTATGAGAATATTTTAATCTTGAAAAATAGTCTGCATTCGAATGTTCAGAAGTCTTACGTAGCTTTATTTCATAGTCAAAACCGGCTAAAAAATTAGCATAGTGTACCAGTCTAAACGCTGTAGTAGCTGGTGTAGCTTTCTCTGGATGTAGGATTCTTGCCAGTGGTTGGTTATCTATGATCAGTATGATTTTTCTTCCATAACAGTATTGAAAGAATTTCTTGAGTCCCCATATTAGTGCAGTTGCTTCTTTATCTAGTTGGCTGTAGCCTTTTTCCGCCTTTGTAAGGGATCTTGATGCGAATGCTATTGGTCTTTCTGTTTTATCTGGCATAATATGTGACAACACGGCTCCCAATCCGGTTGGAGATGCATCTGTGGCAAGTGTAACAGGTAAATTGTCATGAAATGGTATGAGTACCTTCTCTCCCCAAATCTCATCTTTTAATTCTTGGAAAACCTTCTGACATTCTTTCGTCCATATGAATTTCGTGTCTTTCTGTAATAGTTTGTAGAGTGGATTTAGCTTCGATGCCAAGTTGGGTATAAATTGTTGGTAATAGTTGATAAGTCCAAGAAAAGTGCGAAGAGATGATACATCTGTGGGACAGGGACTGTTCTTTATATCATTTACTTTTTCGTCTGTAGGATGTAAGCCTTTTTCATTTATTGTATGTCCCAGGTAAGTAATAGATTTTTGGAAAAATTGACATTTCTTCTTATTAAGGCGTAGACCACATTTCTGTAATTTCTGAAATATCATTCTGATTCTTTGTAATAGTTGTATGTATGTTTTTCCTTGTATGGCAATGTCGTCAAAGAAACATGCTGTACCTTCCATACCCTGTAGGGTTTGGTCCATATACCTTTGCCACACATTTGGAGCAATTTTCACTCCAAACATTAATCTTTTTACCGTGTAGGTCCCCTTGCATGTACTTATGGATTGCATCTCTGCAGTCTCTTCATTAGTTGTCATATGTAAGTAGGCCTGATTTATATCTAGTGTGCAAAAATACTTTCCCCCACTTAGCTTTGAAAATACTTCTTCTATTCTTGGTATTGGGTAGTTATCATTCTCCAAATTTTTATTCAATGTTGCTCTATAGTCAGCACATAATCGGACTTTTCCATTTGGCTTGATTACCGGAACTACTGGTGTACCCCACTGTGAATAAGTAACCTTTTCGAATATGCCTGCGGCCTCTAATCTGTCAATCTCATTTTCCACTTGAGTTTTGATTGCGAATGGTACTGGACGAGGTTTCAGGAATATGGGTACTGCTCCCTCCTTTAATTTGAATGCAGCTTGATAATCAATTATTTTCCCAATCTCTTCTGAAAACAACTCTTTATATTCTTCTAGTAATTTGTGTAACTTTTCTATGAATACTTTTTCTGTAATATCATTTTCTTCTTTATTGATGGTGTTTATATCAAATGTTAGATTAAGATTTCTTATCCATTCTCTTCCCACAACTGGGTCAACTTTCCTATCAATTACAAAAATTCTTCCTTGTATTTCTTTGCTTTTGTATGTAATATTTAGGTGAGCAGATCCAATGGGTTGTATTATTTCACCAGTATATGTTTTCAGTTTAACCGATGTTTTGTTTAGTTTCAGGTTACTGAAGTGGTATTTAAAAAAATCTGTAGAACATGTAGTAACTGCCGCTCCTGTATCTAATTCCAAGGTAAGTGATTTTCCATTTAATTTTAGTGTAATGTTGAATTTATCTGTATTATTATTTACTTCCATAGGTTTTTTATTTATTTCATATATTTCTTCTTCACTATCAGATACTGAAGATTCTCTATCCAGTTGCAATTGTTTCTGATCTTTGAAGCAAACTGACTGTAGATGTCCTCTTATTTTGCATTTCTTGCAAAATAATTTATGTTGGAATTTGCACTGATTTGCTTTATGGTTTTCTTTTCCACATCTAAAGCACTTCGTTTTTCCTTCCTTTGAATAGTTTCTGTTTGTACTTAGTTTATTGTATGTATTTGTACTCGTCTTGTATTTGTTTACTGATAATTTATTTATATGTATTTCCTGACCCATTTCTTTAGTATCATATTTAGAAGTTTCTATAGCCATGGCTATTTTCATTATATCCTCAAATTTGGTTTTAGGTGATTCTTGTAATAACCTTTCTTTAATTTCTGGATTGCGCAGACCTCTAATGAATTGTACCCTGAGGTGCGTCTCAAAGGTTGAGCTTTCACAATTATTGCATGTGAATTTACACTTTCTACCAATTTCTTTCAATGCTGCTACATAATTGGCTATACTTTCACATTCCTGTTGCACTCTGAGACAGAATTTGTGCTGCTGTGCTACCTCCCCCGGCTCAGGTGATATATGGTTTCTCAATAATTCGACAAGGTCTACAAATGACTTAGATTCCGGGGATTCCGGTGTTGTAATGTTTTTTAAGATTTGGTAATATTTAGGTCCAATGCAATTAAGAAATATTTGTAATTTTGTTGAATCGTCAACGCCTTTCAATGTAATGTAATTCTGTAATCTTTGTAAGTAGCTTTCAAACGACTCATTTATTTCATCATATGGATGTAATGTAATTCCACTTACTTTACTTGCGCTTTGGTTTAGTAGCACTTTTTGTAGGTTTGCTTGTTGTTCTTGCATGCCTTGCATCGTTTTCATCATCTGATTTAGTACGGCTGACAGTTGTTCCATTTTGAATTTTATGTAATATTTTTTTTGTGAAGCGGGCTATCATTACAGGATAGAAGGGGCCCTTGGATATCAAGGAATATCGTTGGAAAAACTAGTAGGTACCTACGTGCCAACGCCCACTTTCCTTGTTTTACCACGGTTTCTTGTGAGTTCGTATTTTTCCTTTTTCTCGTCGCCATAAACTGTAGTGTATGTAGTTTGTATTTAAATAATAAGCTTCTTTATAATAGTATCGTTTACTTTAATTATACAATCTCACAAACTAATATTCCTAGAAACTGGCTTTTGTTTTTCGGTCGACATCGTAGTCATAGAGACATAGAGCTATATCGCCTTCGTGTAGTCCAGACGATGCCAACTAAAGAGTATTGTGCCTAACATATATAAACAGTAATTCGGTTTTATTTTTTCATTAATTTTCTTAACTTTGAAGAGTGAGTACCTAACCGAAAGAGTCCCTACAAAATCAGATAATTAACCTCTCTCGTGTTGCTAAACTACGCTTTTGAAATTAATTCGAAGATGACCGCGGCCTAAGAATATTGGTATAAAAAATAATTATGATTGTTACAAATTAGTCTGTAAGTTTTTTTTAATAAATAAACGAATTTTATTGAATATTGTATTTTTTTTGTCAAATACCGATTTTGGGTACAAATATACCGATTTTAGCTGGCAATTCTACCGATCTCGCTCTATGACGTTTGAGACCACTGGCAAGATACAAGAAAAAAAAATGAAGGAAGCATCAAACCATCATCAAACAAACGTGCGATCGATGAGAGCAAAAAATTGTGAATACTTCTTTGAAACGTTGGCTGCCAGATAAAAGTTGGATTTATAAATGTCCCCGTGCAATTTACATAAATTAATTTCGTCTGATTTTCGGTACCTACATGGATCATACTTCGTATGAGGTACAGGCGGCATAAGAATCAAGTGAATATTATGAGTCAAAACGTTGAGGTTTGAGTCGTCGTAGGCAGACAACAATATCCAATTTGATACAGATAGGTCCCAGTGTTTATTTTGATCATATTCCTAACTTTATTTGCGCCATATTTTCGTGTGTCGTACTCGTGCCATTTTACGTGGTCACTGTTGCCAATGTCTAAGGATTACACCAAGAGGCCATTTTTTCTGCATTTATTCGGCGTATTTTTCTTTTTTTACGGCATTCGCTGATGTTTAATTAGTTAAAATACAGTTTTTCGGTTGTCATAATGGTTAAAGTGCGTGGCGTGGGACATTCTTTGATCGGAATATATTTTAGCCGGTTTTAGACGAAAGCTAGTAAACCTGTTGGCAAAGCAGTTGTTTTGTGCTAGCATCATTAGTTGATTCATAATAAGGAAATCTATGTAAGAAGCACTATTGTAATGTTATTATTTTGGGAATATATCAAGGTTTTTCAAAAATGCCTGTTGCGAATAATGACCATGTGTTGATGAAAATGACAATACAATGAGGATAAATGACTAATGTTATGAACAATGACTTCTGATGTTAATTGTGGGGTAAAAAACGTCCAAATAAATAAAGCAACCACAAAATTAACAATCAACATAATTTTAATAGTAAAATCACAGTTTGTTCAATTATATTACCCAATGTTTACATACCCAATGTTTACTACATAACTTTTTGACTTTTTATACATACACTTATATTACTTATAATTTTTTATACTTGACTTATTGCACAAGACTGAACAATGATCGTTTGATATATGGCAGCCTAGTACATTTTATGTATGTCACAATTTAGATAGTTTGATATAAATTGTATGTCAAAGTGCAAAATGGTAATCACTCGCAAAATGGTAAAAGAGAAAAATGTTAAAGGAGCAAAATGGTAAAAGCGCACAAAGTTAAAAGAGCAAAATGGCAAAAGCGCAAAATGATAAAAAAATCTGTTGTAAGTAACTAAATAGGTTATGTTAGGTTCTCTTTCGACTCTTAGCCTAATAATAGGAGCCCTGCGAAGCAGGGCTCGGTCAACTTAGTCCACATTCTTCACACTAGTCTAATAAACTGAAGTTGACGGAGCCCTGCTTTGCAGGGCTCCTACTTTTTGGGTTAAGGGTCGCTTTTACTATTTTTTGTTTGAACCTAACATAACCTATTAATTTAGTTGGTCGCACCTCTAACCCTAGGCACTAGCTGTTGATAATAATATTTAATTTATTTTTCGGAATTTTAAACTTCAGGATTTTTAACTTTCGAGAAAATCTGGCTCTTCGGGTAAACAATAGACAACCCTAATAGGCGAGGCAACAGATTTTTTAGCATTCTGTGCTTTTACTATTTTGCTCTTTTAACTTTGTGCGCTTTTACCATTTTGCTCCTTTAACATTTTGCTCTTTTACCATTTTGCGCTTTGAACGTTATACGCCCAAAGGTGTCAAAAGACCATTATTAATATATTTTTCTCACCCGCTAGTGTTACCGTGTTTTATTGTTACATCAGAAAGGATGTTTTTTTTTGAATATAAGTGTCATGATTGGCCCTGGACGGAGCAACATAATCAGGATCAATATTTTCAACATATTCATGATTATTATTTGCTATACGGCCTAAATCATACCCATGAATACATTTTTTATCAGCATTACAATCAAACCAACTTACTGTTCTTAAAACTGTTTGTTGCACTGTTACATCCCAAGGGACCTGATACGCGGAAAGGGTGCCCTTAAATGGTTTCAAGTTAGTTGGAATCAAGCTTTCTTTTGTTATTATCTCACTTTCATCCACTTTTTTAATAGTAATATTTTCAACTGTGCTTATTATCATGTCATAAAATTGATCATATGTTCCAATATCTTGACCATAAAGAACCATGCGGTCGGCAGTCCTTTTAAGGACTGCTCCCACGCCATCCGGAGCACCTTTTCCATGTCCAGGTTCGGAATAGTTCCATTTTATTTTAACGATTTGAGGAAAATCCTTACGTATACGACTGATTATAAAAATACATATTTGTTCCTGTATTGGGACGACGTAGAATCGGATAAGAAGTGTAACGTGTCAATAAAGGGATTTACTTTAAGAACGTGATGTATTATGGGCACCAAATGAGCCCAAATAGCTGGTGCCTCATGACTTTCTTCAGATTGCTTCTTCCTAGGCATGTCGATGTCTTATCTAAAAATATTAAAATTAATTTTAAACAAGCATAAAAAAATATGTAAAGAAAAGCTCATGTAAAAAATTCGTAAAATATAGTCACATTTTGGTATTTTACGTCTATATTTACTGTACGAGATAGTAGTACCTGCCCAATGTTCATACTTAATTATGATGTTTACAACAATATTAATACTCCGGGTCATTAACCTAATAAGTTGTCATTGTTTAAAACACGGACGTCATTAATCTAACGCATTCGTCATTATACTTTACATACTTTTTCAGGATAATGATATTATCAATAATGACGATCACAAGAAAACGTGTCGTAACTTTTTGAAAATGAAACGATTATGCTTAAAACACCTCAATAGGGATTTAAACCCTTTAACTATATATAATGAAAGCAGAAATTTTGATGAGCATAATAGTTAATTGCTACGATATGCTAAAAAAGGATAATGACTTTAAAAAAAACACATTTTGGAGAATCAAATTTAAACTTACCTTTCAGAGAAATCCGACACGTGCAATCCGTTCAAAGTGTGTGACTCAACTGAGTGGTGCCGAGGGAAAGCCCGTAGGCATTGAACTGACTTTGTTAGAGTTTTCGGGACGGAGATAAATTGCAAACATATTTTGTTTTAATAATGATGATTTTTTTGTAAAAATTTTTAACAGGCTGATTTTATAATTTGTTTATTAAGCGAAAAGTTAAAGTTTATTAGGATTGAAGATATTAGATCTTTGAAGTCAACTTCACACTTAAAACAAATATTTTTATTTGTATTTGAATATTTTATGTGACCAAATAGCCGGAGACAGGCGTGTGGGACACAGAATTTAATGACGATTCTAGTAAATTTTTGCATATGAATGCAATTAAAATAATTTCTATATTTGTTTTTTGTCAATGGATAGTTGCATTAGTATGAAAGTATCGGAAATCATTCGGTTTTCTCCTATTGTAGTTTTATTTGTCAGGATACTACGGTCAGAATTGTTTTATCCTCAACATTGGAGAATGTCCCGCGTGCTTGTTACTTCCAGAGAGATCGTGTATGAGACGAAATAAAATGTCGTGGGCTCTGCAGATGTCTTCAAACACATTTTGCTCTATACGATTGCATATTCCTTGTTTTCCATGCCTATTTTTTGTGTAAGACGTCTAAGTTTGTCCTTGCATATTTTATTCACAAAGTTTAAAACTTGCCAATCTTGCCATATAATAGTATCAAACTTGAAAAAACAATGAGGTTCTCAAAATGGTTGTAATGTTTGTTACTTCATAACTCTATAATTTATTTCCAGTTTTCGACATTATTCTTTGTTTGTATTGGTATATTTCTTGTTTGGTCTTAAAGTTGAGGAATTCAAGTTGAAGGGTTTGTTCAAACTTGAACTGATAATTCACAAAGTTAGAATTTTTGTTGTATGTTATGTAAATAATTAAACATGGAAAGTTATTTCAATTTACATTGTTTCTTGGAAAAAATTTTTGGTCATTTGAAAACTTGCTCAATATCATTTTGTTGAATTTTGTGCGAGGTTAATAATGAATGTCCAGTCAGGGTCAAATTCATTAATTCAAATATGTTACATACAAAGCAACACTTTTCTTTTTACAACCAGGTTCAGGGTGGTAGGCTGTGAGTTGAGAGGCTGGAGGAGAGCCCGGAAGAAACTTGTGCCACTCTTTTAAATAATTTTAATACTGTATAGATCCTGTTGGCTTGTTATTATTTGTGTTGACTGGTATGTCTTTGGTTTATTATCTATTCTACACATTCTGTTTTATTTTGGAGCATTTATCAATACTCCTTGCATACCTTGTCAAATGAATATGATGCACAAAAGTCTTTTTAAAACTTTATTTGTCATTGCTGATGAACAGTCAACAGTTATACTATAGTCATATTATTTATTAGACGAAGTCAACTGACGTTTACTGTGTTGTCAGTTTATGATGAAATAAAAATAGTGTTGTGACAAAGTGAATGATTGAAAAAACTCTTGAATGAATGAAATTGCATCGATTGTCTAGTGAATAGTTAGTGTGCCGAACGGCCGATATCGGGTACGGTGTTCGAGTTTTCGAACTCTATGTTCCTATAATATTTACCTATACTGAATACCGAGTGTTTTAAACATTAAGGAAAACATTGCAAGGAAACTTGTAAGACTGTTCTATTTTCAATACATCATGTAGTTGAAACTATACAGGTTGTCACAAGACCCATCACCAAGCTGAAGTTTACTCGTAGATATCATGCCAAGTCATACTAACCAAAAATAATACCTGGGAAACGAATTGTTTTTTAAGTTTTCCCATTTTTTAAACCGCAATTTAAAGCACGCACGTGCAATGCTTGAAATATCTACCTATCCATGGGGTCTTAGGGCATCTAGCGAATATCTTGGCGGGGTAGATGCATCGATTTTGTACTTAATTAGAAAAATTCCATACTAACTTTGAGCCTCAATATCTCCTGAACCAGTAATTTCCCAGGTATGGTGCCGAAGTAAAAAATGTTCGTAGTGATTGGTACAACATGGGATTTCAGTTTTCGTTAAGGGTCTTTTTACACCCTGTAGATGTATAAAATATAACAATTTATACTACTTACATAACTACTAGTTACTTATATCAGAGCACTTTTATTGTAATATAGAAATAATATTCTTTTATAGTTTGAAATGATTAACTATTCACACTCAATGTTCGTTCATCTGATTGAACGAGAACTAAACGCATCACTTACTTTAAATATGACAACATTATTTTACAAAGTGACATTAGCTACTGTCAGTTGGCTTCGTCTAATTAAAAATACGACTATACAGTTACACAAGCAGAATATAGAGTTGTCTTATATTGTTGTGCTTGCAGGAACAGTAAGCTTATATACTAAAGATTATTGTCATGTGGATACTGATTATGAGATGTTTTTTTTTTTTTTTGTGACATTTGAGTTGGTCTTAAGTCTAAGAATATATGAGCATCAGTTATGTAATTGTTTTGGTGGTTATTTAATTAATTAGACAGTCAGTTGATACAATGCAGGTGGTGGGTTATGCATCTGTTATGGTATGGAGAATGTTGCTGGGGTACATAACTACCTATTTAATGTTTTTAATGTTGGTTTTTGTTGGTATACCAATCTTTATCTAATGCTGTTTATGTGTTTTTCCCAGCTTAGGGTCGAAATGCTTTAAAAGCTGGTTCACAGTTGGATTAGTGGAAGTTACAAAAATACATCATGTCCATAATAATAATAATAAGCCTTTATGGCCTGTAAAAAGTACAATATCAACATATTAAATAACTAAAATTAAACACTTTAAAACAATATAATCAAATCTAAAGTAGGATTAATGATCATTATGAGACATAAAAAATACAGCAAAATTATAGATTTTTGTGATAATGTTATGTAATTTGTAGGACTAAAAAATTTGATAAAAGTAGGAAAATAATGTTTATACAAATAGGCAAAATTTCTTAAAAATGACTGATAATAAGAAATCTAACATTTTTAAGTGCATTTAGAGTTAGTTTATAAGAAAATTAAGAAACACTGCACTCTAAATTTACTGAAATTGCATTAAGTACATCTTTTGTCTTGGTCAGACCTATTTTATTTCTTTTATATTGATTGTGCTTTAGCAACAATAGCCCTTGTGGAGAGACCGACAAACTGCTACTCAGAGGGTTAGTTAATTATCGCTTGCTTATCGGTGAAGGAAAATATCATGAGGAAACCTACCTGTCTGAGAGTTCTCCATAATGTTCTCAAAAGTCATGTGAAGTCTGCCAACCCGCACTTGGCCAGCGTGGTGGACTATGGGCTTACCCTTCTCATAGTGAGTAGAGGCCTGAGCCTAGCAGTGGGACAATATAAAGTGCTGATGATGATGATGATGATTGATTGTGCTTATGAAATTTGTATATGCCTTAAACACGAAGCTTAGCTTAAAAATTCTTCTATGAAAATAATTTTCATTCCATTGGCTAGGAATGGTAAGTTATTGGTTATTCTGTTTGTTAGTGTGCACATTTTCAGTAGCTTCCAGTCTTTTCTTTAGTATACTATCTTTACTACAACATTTCTTGTACTTGTCATA
Source organism: Euclidia mi (assembly GCA_944739405.2). Classification (NCBI taxonomy): domain Eukaryota; kingdom Metazoa; phylum Arthropoda; class Insecta; order Lepidoptera; family Erebidae; genus Euclidia; species Euclidia mi. Next base: position 10,359,538 of record OX123209.2, on the reverse strand, counting down.
AAAACAATTGCATTATTTAACTGCCAGGGGTGTAAAATGTAGTTTTAGAAATAGATTTATTTACAAAATGCAGATACTGTTTTTTTTTTAACACCCGTTTTTATTTGCCATCGGCTATTCAGCCATAATCAGATTTTCTGTTATGTCTGTGTGTTTCAGGAGGTATTCCATCAAATACTCTCCTCCCATCCTTAGATTAGTCCACCCTCAAAGTAGTGTCTCTGATCCAGTTGCAGTAAAATTATGCCATCTTTCCAACCTTGTGATATGCTATCATTATTAACCAGGTCTCTGGCGAGTTCGTTTGTATGATTTATTATTTGAAATACAATATACCAAATAGATTGTTGTGACGTTTTTTAAATCTATACATTATTATAATATCAAGTACGGTCTGTCTGTTTGAATGCAAAGAATATATAGGTCCATTTTACACATACAAATATATTTTGTATAAGAAAATACCTAATGGAATTTTTGTATAATTGAAATCTCCCGTTAAGTTTTTCATAGTACAATTTGTTCAAATACTTTATCACTCATTTTTGTTCTGTGATGCCATGTAACGCTTTATAATGGCGCCTTATAAAATAGTCTGTGTTTTGGGTTTCGTATTCGAATCCACGGCGCGCACCAATGAAGAGTTATGTGCGTATTGAATTATTAATTATCGCTTGTCTCGTGCCTCGGAGAGCACGTTAAGCCGTCGCACAGTGGGCTGAAATAGGACGCTATACTTTCTTCTATAATGTCATTACGCAACATTTCGCCAATTTGTCTATCAGTTTCAGCTTTTTGACTTTTAGGAAGTCTGTATGGTTTGGTATATACCGGGCAAGTATTAAAGACATAAAGACATATTTATTTCTGCATTTTGGTTGTTTACAAATCTTATACATGTCAAAACCCTATTCTAGATGAAGCCGTATTATCTTTTAAATGTATGGACTGCTGGTACAAGTTGGTAACACCTAACTTATCACCTGGCAGCAAAAACACATCAGAGTACTTTGCGCAAATGTTTTCAATTGAAATTTGTTCCTCTCGATTTAAATGTTTAAAATTCAAAATAGAAAACAAACGCTTGACACGGTCAGCATTTAAATTATTACCACTAAAAAAACACAAATAATAATCATTTAAACTTACAACGTCCGGCGTAAAATAACTTAAACATCTGTCTCTCTAGTATTCAAAAACTTAAAGAGGTATTTTACCGTCCTTAGGCTTCACTAAGATTGAAGCTAAAAATAAACCTTCGCATAATTGCTTAGGCATAAGTAAGTGTGTCTGCACTAAATATGTAACTTCACACCTGGCCGGTATTGTCATGTAACTATTTTTGCCTAGTTGTCCCATTTGTAACGGAATACTAACGGGTACCTTATGGTTAATAGTCAGAACATTTTGTTCAAAATCTAAAATACAATAAAATTTACTCAAAAAGTCTCGTCCCAAAATGCCATCGGTTCTACAAGAAAAGTTTTTAAATACATCAAACTTATGCTCATACTCAACATTACCATATGTGTCATTCATTGTAATAGTGAATTATCTCCTTGTAACTGAATTTTAAAATAGCGAACTTTTTGCGAATTAGTGTGTAGGAAAAAAAAATAAGCATTCACTCACTGTTTTATATTTTATATTGTTTAATACAAATCAAAGATATAATAATTTGAAGTAACTTAGAAAATAAAAAAACATTTATAAAACTGCACTTAAACTTTTTTTCTGGAGTTACATCACTGTTATAGTGACATGTTGTGATTTAATCATACGTAATTTCGTCATCAGATGAACGCTCATCGGTATTACGTGTGCTTGACCGAGTTGGAATATCTATGGGAAGATTTTTGTAGTAATGGTGGTAAATTGGCGGAATGTATGGTAGAAGATCAAGCATATCTTTCTTCTTTGCGTTCGTAATTGGTCTTCTTGATGGATAGAGTGGGTCTTGTCGAATATTGTGTAAGTGGGCCGGTCGTCCTTGCTTTTTTTACATAAATCAACTTTATAAAAGGGTGTGTCAGGATTAAGTGTTTCTTTAAATTGAAATTGTAAAGGATAGTTTCTCTCAAACCTCAGCCATCTAATATGTAGCCAATTAAAATCATAACCGCACGTTGTTTTTTTTCTATTTGTAATAGAATTTTCTAAGGCAGTGGTACTTAAAAATTCGGCATTTTTCATTTCGGTAACAACAAAATAAGGTTCTTTGCGTTTGGCTGTTTTTATTATATCGACCCATTGGTCTGGGCTATAAATTTGTCCATGGCGGCGACTAGCGCTTTCAATTATTCCAAATTCCCCATCATTGGGAAGATAAGAATGTCCTGATACTAAGAACTTGTGGTCTATGGTGTCAATACTAGTGTCAGGGTCTTGTACAAGCTTCAAAAGGGAAAGAGTGGTTTTAATATTCCGGTTTTGTCCAGTGCATGAATCTGAATACATAATGACATGCTTTTGTAATGCCGCATGAGTTTTTAAGTGCTTAATAAGACATGCTGCTATGTCTTGAGAACCTCTTCCACCTTCAACTTCGTCCCAGACATACATGTATCCTGTGTTATTATTAAAGCAATGTATTCCCAGATTATATAAATAAAGATTTCTTTTATAGTATGCTACTGAGGTAGTTAATTTTACCCAAAATTAAAAAAAGCTAAAGCTTTCTGCAGATCAAAAGTTAATATGTTTGCTTCATCAACCTTTTTCGAATCATTCTGAAGGTTTTCTCTTGCTGAATCTGCTTTTCGTTGATGAAGTTCTCTTTGGTTTTCAAACTCCTTCTTGACGTTTTCATCATCAGCTCCTTGTATTTTTAAATTTAAGTCATCACAAGTTTTGCATGTGTCTTGCCGCGGTGCCTTAAAATGGAGATTAAACTTAGTGTTGAATATTTTAATGTAATACTTTAATTTCTTAGGTTCAGTCATTTCGATCTCACATTTTTCTTTATAAAGATCGTACATCTTACGGATAGTTAGCCCAGGATTTAAATATTTTCTGTTAGGATTATTCTTTCGTGTATAATGGCTTTGATATGCAGGAAAACTTTTAATGTGGGCAACAATATCAGAATCATCAAGTTTTCGGGAACTAGTTGTGCCACGTTTATCTTTACATTGAGAGACATCATCTTTCGATAAGCACCGATATAATCTTCCATCACTTATTTGAAATGTCCTCAGAAAATATTTCTTACACACTGATTGCGTCTTGATGCTAGACTTTATAAAATATTTGAAAGACACGTTTTTTCCTGCACGAGACCGATCTTTTGGGCGTTTTCTATTAACCATTGTTTTTTGTACCAGTGCATACAGATATGAATTCTGCGAATTGAGAAAAAGTCTTCTAAATTCCAAAATGCGTCAAATATTTCTTTTCTTTCATTTTCCGTAAATAACGTAATACATTTTTTTGGACACATACAATCAACATTTTCGAATTTTTTGCGACCTCTCTTTACTCTCGTTTTAGTCAAATATTCTTTTCCACTATAACGACATAACTTTCTTTTATTAACTGCCCAATTTTCTTTGTTGAGTGAACGTTTTCTAGATCTAGATGGTCCAGGTTCAGGTTGAAGATTTGGCTGGTTATTATCTTCGTTAACATTTTCATCATTGCCTGTATCTCTATCTGGAACAAGTGCAAATCACAAGAAATTAGTTCATGCGACATGTAATACTGCAAGTATTCAAAACAAAATGTAAAATGAGAAAATAGTAACCAAAAATGTAAATACAATTTTAAGGTTAGAAAAACAATGTATTTATATAAACTTACCAGATCCAGAAGAACTTTCTTCGGAAGTAGGCTGATATTCAGACCCGGAATCACTAAAATTCTCTAAATCCATCAAAATGAGCTATTATAACACTAAATAAAAATATTTTTTATCAATTTTAACACATAAACTTATCACTACCGACTACGAGGGGAGTTCAATGTATTCTCGGTATAGGTATGAAGGAAAAGGCGGAAAATTCTGAATAAATTTTATTTTTCAATATACTCCTCTAACATCTCAATACATTTATTTGTTCGTGAAAGTAACTTTTCAATTCCCTCTGAAAAATATTTTTCTTCATGGCCCGAAAAATGTTCGTTTATTGCTCCCTTCAACTCTTCATCGTCCGAAAAATGCTTTCCACGAAGGTCTTTTTTAAGATTAGGGAACAGATAATAATCACTAGGGGCCAGGACGGGCTGTAGGGTGGATGATTGATTTCTTCAAATCCGTACTCCCGCTTAGCAGCCTGGGCAAGGCGCGCCTTGTGAACCGGCGCGTTGTCGTGAAGCAGCAACACACCTGCGGTTAATTTTCCACGTCTTTTTTCTTTAATTGCCTCCTTTAAATTACGCAGGGTGGTTGCGTATGATGCAGCAGTAATACTTTGACCTTTTTTTGTGTACTCGATTAGCAAGATTCCCTTAGAATCCCAAAACACCGTGGCCATGAGCTTTCCTGCGGACGGAGTGACTTTGAACTTCTTCGGCGGGTCTGATCCTTTTTTGTGCCACTGCATAGACTCTTGCTTGCTCTCAGGGTCATAGTGATAAACCCACGTTTCATCACCAGTAACAATCCGATCGAACAACAGAGGTCCAAAAACTCCTTACAACAGTCAACTCGCACTTGTTTCTGTAGCGCGGTGAGCATTCGCGGCACCCATCTTGCACTGACCTTTGACAAATTCAGGTGCTCATGAAGGATTGTGTGAATGGAACCCAGGGATAGCTTAGTCATTTCTGTTAATGTTTTCACTCTTGCATGGGCATCTTCAAGTACAAGTTTTTCGACTAATTTGACGTTTTCTTCAGTAGCGGCACAAATTGGCCCACCAGCGCGGGGGTCGTCTTCAATGCTCTCTCTACCCCGTTTGAATTCACTTGACCACTTCTGAATTGTAGATAATGAAGGCGCAAAATCTTGGTAAACAGCTACCACTTCTTCATGAATATTTTTTTGAGTTTTTCCTTGTTTTGTGAGGAATTTTATCACTGCACGATGCTCGATTTTTTTCATCATTGTTCAATCAGTCATCATAGTTGTCTTTTCGCAATGATATCTTGAATACTAATGGCGGCAATTAAATGAAATTTTGTATTTATACCCTCAAAGAGTGTTATTAACTAATGAGATAATTAAATTACCCTTATCATTAGTATATCACCTCGATACCGAGAATACATTGAACTCCCCTCGTATGTGTCAAAAATTAGTCACAATAAAAGTGAATCAACTCCGGACTTACTTCACTATTAAAGTAACTTGTGACTTACTTCACTTTTATAATGAATATTTTAAAGTTTTACATACATACATACATACATATGCTCACGCCTTTTTCCCGTCGGGGTAGGCAGAGACAACAGATCGCCACTTGCTTCTATCCTTGCAAACCTCACGTGCTTCCTCTACATTCATTATTCTTTTCATACATGCTCGCCGGTTGCGGGTGCTTCGGACTTTTCCGTTTTTCAAGACGTCCCCAATTTGGTCCACGAACGTCTTACGAGGTCTGCCGCAACCGGCTTGTCCATACACCTCTGCCATATATATTTGATTCGTCAATCTTTCTTCACTCATTCTCTCCACGTGTCCAAACCATTTCAGCATTCCTTTCTCAATCCTTGTCACGACATCTTCTTTCAGGCCACATCGCTCTCGTATTACTGCATTCGGAATTCTATCAATCAGTCTCACCCCACACATACTACGCAGTGATCGCATCTCAACTGCGTTAATTCTGCTTGCATGCTTTTTCTGCCATACCCAACACTCACTTCCATACATCAAGGTGGGCACCAGCACTCCATTATGAACCGCCAGTCGCGCCTTTTTAGGCACGGTTTGGCCGTTCATAAAGGCATGCAGCGCTCCATTCACACTGTTCCCCACTATCACTCTCCTTTCAATATCACCTTCACATCTTCCATCTCTTGTAAACATGCTTCCCAAATATACAAATCTTTCAACTTGTCCCACATTTTCATCTTCAATCGTAATATTACACTCAGTCAAACTTTCATCCTTCTCAAACACCATCACTTTCGTCTTTCTTGCATTAACTTTCATACCTTTCGCTTTAAAACTCTCGTTCATGCAGTCCATCATTTGTTGCAACTCATTCGCCGATGATGCAAGAATTACTTGATCATCGGCGTATAAGAGGCACTTAACACGCAATCCTACCATATCAATCCCGCAATCAATTTCCCTCAAATCTTTCATGCAGCTATCCATGAATAAGTTGAACAACCAGGGTGAAGCTGGACACCCCTGTCTGACACCTTTAGAGATGTCAAACCAGTCCGTATAGGCACCATTAATTCGGACACAGGCCCTCGAATCCCTATAAAGAGATTTTAGAGCCCTTATTATAAAGTTGTCCACCCCATACATAGATAGCACCTTCCATAGTTCCTTTCTATTTACCCTATCATAAGCCTTTTCCAAGTCTATGAACGCGCAATATACCTTCTGGTTTTTTGCCAGACATTTTTCGGTAACGCAGCGCAAGGAAAAGACTTGATCCGTACATCCCATTCCCTTCCGAAATCCTGCTTGCACATCCCATATCTTGTCATAAGTCACGTTTACTACTCTATCAATCAATATTCTGGCATACATTTTTCCAACAACACTGAGAAGGCTGATCCCGCGATAATTTTGACATTCCTGCTGCGAGCCTTAATTTTAGTGCCCTGTATAAACAAGTATCGCCATCTATGGGATTTTAATGCAACTATTGGAGTTGCTTCACTTTTATAATGAAAGATATGACTAAATGTGATACTATTAAGCAAAAAAATATATATTTAAAAAATATGGAGTTACACCACTTTTACAATGAACGACACATATCTTAATGTAAGATAAACAAAGCCATCGCAATAAACGTGACCTCCTATACCATTTATTTTAATCCGCTCTATATGGAATGGAACATTACAGTTTTCTAATACATCTTGCCTAACTATGGACAATGACGCGCCGGTGTCAAGTAACCAACTACGGGAAACTTGAAAAACATTTAAATTTATTGAATTAATATTTTGACAGTAAAAATGTTCATGCACGAAAAAACAATTTTTTTTTCTCAGTTTGTCTTTACTTCAAAATTTTGTATGGACTGAGAACTATTACTGCTGTTACTCGAATCAGCTAAATTAATCTGATGTTGTCGGGCCGCGTGACGAAATGTTGTGTGGCCACGAAAACCACCACGACCGAGATAATTAGATGAATTATCAAAGTTACGAATTCTACTTGGACCACATTTATTACCACGACCACGATTATTATAATTCTGTGAATTTGAAAATACTCTAAACGTACCCCTATTAAAACTATTCTGAAAATTACCACGTTGATAATGGTTTGACCTACCTCAGTTTTGATGGAAGCTCATCACTCGTTCGCCTTCTGCATTCGGCGCGATCTCGTCCAATGCACCTTGGATGGCATCCTTTAAAGTGCTATAATTTCGTGCTGCAATAATCGTACTGACCAGTGGCGTAGCGTGCCTTGTCGGGGCCCCGTATAAAAATAACGGGGGCCCCGTTTTTTTGGAGGCCCTTATATGGAGGTAAAGATTTTTCACGAAAGAAAAAAAATATTGTGAGAAGTAATATTTATTTATCACATAATTTACCCATTTTACAAATAAAAATCGAATTTTAAATATTCACTCTCCTTGCCTTTTTATCGGCAAACTGATTTATTAAATCATTTATGGCTGATGATGATTTTAGTTTTTCTAAAGTTTCTGCCTCTATGGACAATAGTGAGATGTCTGACAGCCGTTCTTGTCCCATCGAAGTTCTTAAGTAATTTTTTATTAGTTTTAATTTTGAAAAACTTCTTTCTGCCGTTGCGGTTGTAACTGGAAGGGTCAAGAATAAAAAGCATGCTGTGATTACCTCGGGAAAACTGGATGCAAGACTATTGAATTTTACTAGCAATAATTCAATGAGTTCTTCAATGGAATAAATTTTTTTAATTTCAGAATTTAAGCATGTTTTTAGAGCCTTTAATTGGTCACAAAGATTAAGTGATATGTCTTTACTGTATTTAGCAGACAGTTTTCCGGAAGCGTTTAATATCTCTTCGCTTGAAGAAGATAGGAGTTTCTCCGGTTGTAATATTTCGAATATACTACTCAGGTTGCAAAGGCTCTGAAATCTTTCTTTAGTTTGAGAAATTAATATATCTAAACAGCAATAGTATACATTGACTTTGAAATAGGATTCCGGGTCGGAAATTCTCTCATCCTGTGATAACTCATCAAAAAAACGCTTCGTTATCTTTCGCCTACTGTTTTTAAAAACAGTTGTTACCCCCCACTTTTTTGCTAAATCTTTGGATTCATTTAGCAAACTATTAAATGAATTCTAATTTCTTAATTGGCACAGTCTATTTAAAAGATTACTTAATAAAATACTAGATTTCTGTAAGTCATTATTTTCATGCTGTAGAGCTTTAGAAACAGGATTAATAATTTCAAATAGTCAAGAAAGAAATGTAACGAGCACAAAGAAATCAAAACTCTCTAAAATATGAATTATACTTTTACATTCTTCACGTTCATCTTTTTTATTTGAAATTAAATTTAGTTGGTACAAAGTTTTCATGATTAGTAAAAAAAATTTCTTTACTGCTAATAAAGCGTCGTTCCTAGAAGACCATCTGGTAGGACATACCTTTTTAAGGGTAATCAAATATTTTTCAGATAAATCGTCACTTAGCATAGCCCAGCGTTTTATACTATTGCCAAAAAAAGTATATATTTTTTCTAAATTATCGAAAAAAGTCGATACTTCACGAACATGTCTCGCAGCATCGTTCAAAACCAAGTTTAAAGCGTGCGCAGCACAATGAACATAATCGGCATTTGGAGCATGCTCTTTTATTAGGGTTTGTAATCCTCCATACACACCCGACATAACATTTGCTCCATCGTATCCCTGTCCTCTACATTTAGTCAAATCAATTCCATATTCTTTAGTCAAATTTAAAATGACAGTTTTCAGACCTGCAGCACTGCAATCGGTTACTGCTATGAATCCTAAAAAGGACTCACAGATTTTTATTTCTTTCGGCACATTATCATCATTTTCTGTAACCGAGATATATCGAAAAACTACAGATAGTTGGTCAATTTTTGACAAGTCTTGTGTTGTATCCAGAATTATTGTCAGAAATGGAGCTTTTTTAATTTCTGAGATAATACTGTTCCTAACGTTAGTACCAAGCAAACTAATAATTTCGTTTTGAATCGTAGGGCTTAAATAATTTATTTCACCTTTCGGTTTTAGAAAAAGTTCTTTTAAAGTTGCATCATAGTTAGATAGCAGACGTGAAATTGCCATAAAATTGCCAGAATCAGAATCATGCCCCCTCAAAGGTAGATTACAAGATACTAAAGTAATTATAACATTAATTATACGATGCAGTACATCTCTCCAGAATGTAATTTTACTATCGATTTCACTTTTCAATAGAGTATCGATGGTATTTCCTTGCAACCAATTATTATAAGAGAGTGAGGCACTAATATCATAGTAAAAACAGAATAGTAAGATAGCTTCATACAAATTGGCCGCCGCGCTGCCGCGCTGGTTTGAATGTACGCGTGAGTCGCCGGCGCCGTGTACGCACGCACTTTTCACGCACACAATCTCACGAGCGCGGCAAGCTCGGCGCGGATTCAGTATGGGATGCGCCGCGCGTCTGATCGAGCGCATTCATGTAGGTACTTCACTGCTCGCCCGCTTGAATTGTTTATATACATTCAGTTTTGTAATAAACGTTATTAATAATATACAATGTGTTAAACGACAGTAAATTTAACTTGTTACTTTTTCTCATTAAAAAAGGCATTTAAATAGTGATATAACGCTTAGGTAGTCAGTAGGTATTTGAGAAAAAATAAATTCAAGCTTAAATTGTGAAGTATTCAGCGCGATCACCTAAAAAAGCGGCGAAAAAGCGCGAGCGCCGACAAAGCCGGCGCCGCGGTGTAAACAAGTGACAACCCGTGCGTCAACGCAAGAGTAGGCAATTAACTCGCCGAGCGGCCTTAGCTAACCTACTATTCTGTTTTTACTATGCTAATATGCTGATGTGACTTTTCATGGTCAAGAATAGTTTGTGTGAAATTGCTTCTAACCGAAACACCGTTAACCCAAGCAGAGGAGTACGATTTGTTTTGACGATCTGCTAATAACCAACAGAAGTGACAGTATGGTTTGTTTAAAACGTTAGAATAACATAACCATGGTCTTATAATTTTTATGCCTGCCTGATTGAAATATGAATAATAATAAGCTGAAAAAGGTCGGTTATTTTCTGAAACTTTTGGAAATGGTCCTTGTGGTTTAAATGGACCCAATTTAAAAATTATTTTTCGTTCGCATTCTGTTAAATTGTCACCAAAATTTCCTCTATCTGATGAAATTATATTACAATCTGCATTATCTGCAGATATATCAGAATCGTTGACTTGGGGTTCCTCGATTTCTGGATGGACATCCGATAAAGTATGTGCTTGGCTTTCTTCTATTTCCGGATGGATATGTGACGAAGAACATGCTTCAGAAGAATCTAAAAATAAACGAGTAATTGCTAAAAAATAAATACGAATGCTTTGATACTAAACTAAAAAGAGTTATATATAAATAAATAACGTTACTAAGGGTCACAGTTAGAGAGTGTTCAGTTCAGACGCACACAGATTCTACGCGGATTGTGCTCGTACCTATTAGTAGATACAAAATCACCTGCAGCCCGTCCGTGCATTACTATACACCTGCGTGCTATTTAAACGCAGCGCGTAGTGTAGTGGCCATACAAAACGAGAACCCGAAAGCGAGTCTGCACATCTGAAGTTCTCAACACGCAATTAACGATACGATACAGACTGATAAACAAACAACAAAACAAATCGATCCTATAGATAAGTTAGAATTTTGTTTTTTTTAATCAAGGCACGGAACCCTAAAAACAGTATAATTGTGAAAATCGAGGGGGGAGACAACTTTTTGTGACGGACAGATGGACAGACCGAAATTAAAAGATTTCCTTGTTTATCACTACGGGCCCCTAATAAATGGGTTGGGTAGTAGTGTAGTACTTACCTTTCCAATCTAAATCACTCACAGTATCTTGTCTCTGAAAAAATGAAGAAATTTTGGGCACTTTTTTTATAACCTCGTCCCTTTTCTGTTTAATTTTTCTTTTCTCAGCGCCGCTGGGATAATCTCTTTTCCTTTCACTCATTTCTTTTACAAATCGTTACTAATACTGCTAAACCAGAAGAACAATATTGTTTGTGCTGAATTACAATGTAATGCACATTTATATAAAGCGATATATCGATCAAAATGTAAGAATTATATGTGCGCGATCTGACATGCCGCGACTGTATTTTAATTCGAAGCAACCACATATTAGTTTGCAGAATATTACATCTGTTTAAATCATCTAATGACTCTTCTCTATATAATTCAATTAAATATGAAAAACGACTGACGCGCATTGCCCGGCCTGCCCGCACGCTTGTTTTTTGGTCGGTGCCTGAGTAAGAGAGAAATTAGAAAGGGATGGAATGTAGTAATTCCGTTAGGTTACCAACCAATAGATTGGTTTCCTTGGCCTAGCTCTGCACAACATCGTGTCGTGTTATCTCCGTTGTATTAGCGACTGTTTTGAATTCTATAAAAAATACGTTTGAACATCACTGAATATCTCTGCTCACCGGTTGTTTGGGTGATTGCCGTCATAGTATAAAATTAAGTTATGGTCACTAGCTTTCACATAAAATATATTTTAAAGCTGTTGGTGTTACGCCCATTTTGACCGTGACCCTTTCTCCATGGTGTTTATCGTAACCTCTGTACTATCCGAACAAAGCTAAACAATTTTTGAATATAATTTAATTATTTTTGTACATAAGTCTGTCACAATATTGATTTCATCACTCTCGATTTCCTTAGTCTTAATCTTTAAACTAATTATCTTTTGTAAAGAACAAAACTGTGTATATATATCATTTGTCTCATGTAACTTAATTTCTCTTATAGTAGATGACCTTCGACTCGGGCCTAGTTTGGTGAGGTAATCTTTAATATACTTTAATTTATCAAATACCTCCTTAGCCTCATTTGCATAACATAACATATTACTTAAGTCTAGATATTAATAAATTATAATCGTCACGATATCATGACATTAGGCGTTAATAAGAAAAATAAAATAAAATATAGACCACTTACAAGGTCAAATTAAAAAGAAAATAATATCTAAGATATATGAGTAAAATAGGTGTAAAATGTTTTTACGATACACATTTTATGAATAATTGATTTTTGACTACACTAGCCGCACTTGTTACCTCACGCACTTGTTACCGTACGCACTTATTTTGGCACAAATCACCCTCTTTGTACTCACGCCGGAGAAGTCCCAGCAGCCGGGACACCAGTGGCCTGTCTACGGAACAAGCTCAACGATCTTCGCACCTCGTACTCATTGATGCCTCTCTCGATCCATTTGCCATGGCATTTTCTATACAAACGCAACAGCAATACCGCTCCTCCAACAGCCAAAACAACACAAATTGTTATGAGAATATAGTTTGTGCTACTTGCATGCTGCAACAACTGGTCCGTAGCAGCGGAATTTCCAGCGCCGTTTTGCGTTATTATCACTTCTTGCTCTTTAGACTGTTGCTTGCCCATACTGTCTCTTTGTAAAACTAAAAACTCGCGAAAAACAGTTCAAACGTACGAAAGTTACGCCAAGTAGTAAGAAATCGTTCCAACGTAATGAAATCATTATTAGTCTTAAAACTTCACAAACCACTCAATGTTTATGTTAACGATTCCTTTAACGGCACATCGCATCGCGCTGGCAGGGTCGCCATATAAGGGTTCGATTCCGGCGAGTCAAGAGAAACAACGTGATCACTTCAAGTATGATTTAATACTCTTTTAATTATAATTAGTACATTGAATATATAGTCTTAATCTAGGATAACTGACATCATCATCACATGAGTCTTAATCTGGGATAACTGACATCATCATCACATGACTATTAATTCTTCTTTGTCTTACATACACCATAAAGTAAACATGATAATCAAACGAAACAACAGTTATTAAGTAAAAATATGCAGTCTTATAGCAGTAGTAAAGAATATTACAAACAATAAGGACACGTGAAGTCATCAATATCTTCCTTCGACAAACCAACACATTCCTCATGGAACCACATGTGGCAAATTTGACATTGCCGCATATCAGCAATTCTGTCAGCATTGCATGCATGACAATACCAAGCTTCTTCTTTGGATATTTTCTTTGCAACCCTACCCTTTCTTTCCTTGTGATCTTTTTGTTTAGTTACGTCTTGAGCCTTACTCTTTTTCTTACTTATTTTTTTTTGTTTTTCTTAGAGCTTTTTTGTCATATGTTGTGTAGCTTCTTTTTGTAGTTTTTTCTTTTGTTCTGTCTGATTTATCTTGTCTTTAAGGGGCTTCTAAACGGGCCATATTTTTCGGCCATTCATGGCTGCATTATTAGCAATTAATTGCTCAGCCATCACAAAAATATTTTTTTGCAATCAATGGCTGAGCAAGTAATGGCTGGGCAATTTGCTGAAATATGTCTGATACAGTATGGCCGGTTATGTAGACTTCTAAACGGGATACACAATCGAGCAACAATGGCCGACGAAGTTACAAAATACTACAACATCAACGTCAACATGACGAGTGATGACAACATAACCAAATGAATATAGCCATAATCACGACGTCATTCGAAGCAAACTTCATGTCGCGTAGAAAAGGATATACTATGTCATAACTATAGAGTGCGACTGAAACAACAATAGAAACTAGCCGGGCAATATTGCAGAATATCGACAGCTCAGCGATCGTCCGGCAACCCCTCAAAACAATGTCGGCCACATGTGGCTACACCAAAAATGTTTGGCTATATGGCCAGGATATTACAGAAATATTGCATAGTCTGGCCGGGATAGCTAGCAATGTTGCCAGCCACTGTGTTGCAGCCACATATTGCGGAAAAATGTTGCCCGTTTAGAAGCACCTTAAAACAAATCTTTCGTAACATGTTGCCCAATGTAGTTTAAAGCTTTGCGCCTTGGCTTTGATTTAATAATACCAAAATTTGGAGTTGGAAACATTTGCTGAAACGAGGGCATTTGCGTGTCTTTGGCTGAATGTCGCGACTACGGGATATCATCAGAATCGTATTGTTGGTCTATAGTATGATCATGGTCTTCATCTTTTGTTTGAGATTTTTCACAAGTCAATTGCCGTGACGGTGATGGTGTTTTTTCTCCTCTATTAAATGTTTCATTTAACGATGCAAAATTATCATTATCAGAATCAGACGTTGAGGAGTATATTCTTAATCTCTTAGAGGAATTATAATTTGAATGAAATTGTGTCACATCAATGTCTGAGGTGTCTGAATGTGAAGAATTTGCAACAGATGGACGTTGTAAACCTGATGGTCCAGCTTTTGGAGAATACGCCATATTTTCTTTCGATTCGCCAGAAGAACTGTAATTTACTAATTTGTAAGTAAAGGGTGTCCAGCGGAAAATCTTGTTTTTTAAACTTAAATAAAAAACATATAATTAAACTCAAAATATTTATTATATTTTTAAAACAAAGAACGTTTCTGCGGATTTTATTTTTTAAAAATAATGTCCTCCAAGTGACGTCCATTTCGCGCAACACACTCTTGTAAGCGAACCCTCATATTGGCGAATACGCGCGAACACAGTGCTTGGGGGATTGCATCAATTTCACGCCGGATATTTTCTTGTAGGGCAGATATGGTGCGGGGATTATTACAGTACACTTTAGACTTGAGGTATCCCCACAAGAAAAAATCACATAGCGGTCAAGTCAGGCGATCGTGGTGGCCAGGCTATGTCTCCGTACTTGCTTATTAATTTTCCAGGGAAAATGTCTCTTAACTTCGACATGGACACCCTAGAAGTGTGCGGGGTTGCCCCACCTTGCTGGAAATGTGTCCTATTGTTGCGCCCTGGAAAAACTTGCAATTGCGGCACCAAAAACTCATCAATCATGCGGCAGTATACAGAGGAATTCACAGTTTCCCCCTCATTAAAAAAATACGGTCCGATTATTCCATGAGCTGAGATGGCGCACCATACTGTGGTTTTAGGGCAGTGCAAACTTTTCTGATGACGTTCTCTTGGGTTGTTGGGATTCCAGTAACGCATATTTTGCTTGTTTACGTAGTCCCCGATGTGAAAATGTGCCTCATCGCATCGCTGAACAATATGTTTCCAAGTGTTCTGGGGGTTCGAAATCGTTCCAAAGCCGTTCTGGCGTACCTTTCCCTTGAAACATAATCGTTCTCATTCAATTTTTGGACAATTTGCATTTTGTAGGGATGAAGCTTTAATTTTTTTCCAAAATCGTATGCACAGTTGACTTCTTAATGCCTGTAGAGGCGGCAATCTTTCTTACTGATTTCCTTGGATTTCTAAGAATTTCTTGACGCACCTGTGTCACTCGTTCTGGTGTTGCTGCCGACGTAGACGGTCCTGGCGGCGGCCTATTGATCATTGTCCCTTCTTCTCGAAATCTTTGCACCCACGTTCTGATAAGCTGCGTACTCGGACCATCGCTTAACGCAACCAGTGCCCCTGACGCGTCTGTGCGTTTTATCACGCAACACTCTGTGCCCTCGGCGCATATTTGCGGTTCATACATTTTGCCTTACCATTACCAGGTGCCTTCGACGCGTCTGCGTCTATTGTTAAGACAGACAAAGGCATTGTTATGTAGCTATTGTAACTACATATTGTAACTAAAGGTTCATACCCATTGACACAGATCAAAGGGAATGTAATTGAATACTTGACTAACCATAACGGATTCTCTACAACAATGCAAATGGTACAAAATATAATTTCATGTAAGCAGAAGTGTTGACAACCTGTTGAGTGTTTACCAATGCTTTTTCGAGTCATTGTTTCATGGACCTATGATCGCTGTTTCTTAGAATAATGTTCTGTTTTTTTGGAAGAAGGAGTGTAATGTTTTTTATTAACCTTAATGTATGTATGTATACGAGTTTCTTTATTCTGCCATAACTTCTGAATGCCTGAACCGATTTGGATGTGTGGGGTATCATTAAAATTCTTACAACATCCCGAGTGACATAGGCTATAATATTAAACAAATATATTTCGTAATTCATGGCAGTCGTGTTTTTTAATTTTTAAATCGACTTGTTATCATATATTATGCTCATAACGTGGACTGTTATCTTGAAACCTATACTGTTAGTATTTATTTGTGTATGTAAGAATGCATTTTATTTGCATCCAAAAAATAAACATATCTAAAACAGACACTAGATCTAAGAGTAGGGTCACGCTGATTTCAGCACGAACGGGCCCGCATCGACCGAAGAAGTACTACCCTTTCACAAAAGATCGACCTAAAGCAACAGTATCTGCATTGTTTGGGTGAGAGTGCCGGAGGCTAAATCACCCTTCCCTTCCCAGTCCCCATCCTGATCCTTTTCCCCTTATTATGTACCTACTAATTTCGGCGTGTCGTTTTAGTAACGTCGATAGAGACAGGACATTACAGTTGCTAATTCGTTCGTCTATTTTACTAGAGATAGAACTGATGATTTGAGATGGAACTCATGACTAAAAAAAAACACATTTTATAAAAAAAATATATTAAAACTAATCAATTAATATATTGCTATAAAAAGCGCGGCGTTTTGCCGCAGCAGCAGCGCGGCGCCGCTGCAAGGCGGCCACCGCCGCCTGCGGCCACGCTGCCGCCTCGGGCGTCGGTGCCGTTGGTGGCGCCAGCCGCGGCACCAGCGTCGGCCGTGACGGTCGCGCCAGCCGCGACACCAATGCAGGCGACGCCAGCCGCGACTCCAGCGTTGGCCGTGACGGTCGCGCCAGCCGCAACACCAGCGCAGGCGACGCTAGCGGCGACCCCAGCGCTAGCCGCGGCACTGTCGCAGGCTGTTGTGGCGTTGTCGGTGGCGCGGGCGACGGTGGCTGCTGTGGCGTTGGCGCGGGCGACGGTGGCTGCTGTGGCGTTGACGCGGGCGACGGTGGCTGCTGTGGCGTTGGCGCGGGCGACGGTGGCTGTTGTGGCGTTGGCGCGGGCGACGGTGGCTGCTGTGGCGTTGGCGCGGGCGACGGTGGCTGCTGTGGCGTTGGCGCGGGCGACGGTGGCTGCTGTGGCGTTGGCGCGGGCGACGGTGGCTGCTGTGGCGTTGGCGCGGGCGACGGTGGCTGCTGTGGCGTTGGCGCGGGCGACGGTGGCTGCTGTGGCGTTGGCGCGGGCGACGGTGGCGCCTGCGGCGTATCGTTTATTTTGCAAAATATATCTATGTTGTAATCCAAATAGTAAAATATTGATTTGCTATGGATAACATAAAACCCTATTTTTACTTAAATTCCACTGTTTAACTTAAATAATAGCTTGATTTAAGTATACTCGCGGTCCAATCCGCGTTATTTGCTTTATCTCTAAACTAGCTGCCCCGCGCGGTTTTACCCGCGTAATTTCTGAATGTCGATAATGACGCCATCTATCGGATCCAATTGTGTTTATAAACCATCCAGGAACCCATTTAAATACACACATAAAATGTCATCAAAATCCGTTGCGTAGTTTTAAAGATCTAAGCATACATAGGGACAGACAGACTTTGTTTTATTCTATGTAGTGATAGTGATATTTGGATAGCGTCAACTTAATTTATATAAATAACGTGGTACAGTATGATTAGGCAGATACCAGCTATGCTACACTCACTTTGATAAGAAAGAAAATAGTAAAATATCCTTCGTAAGGCCACATGACATTTACACCTATAAACTTTATACTTAGTTAAATACTTACCCGTCACCACCGCAGACGCACCACCACCACCACCGCCGCCTGCCATTAGGCTGCCACCAGCGCGCGCCGTCTGGTTTGAGTGTATCCACAGGCATTCTAAACAAAGAGTAGGAAAAACCATGCAACCAAAAATGCAGAAAAGTATCAAAATAACCCAAACCATTTAATATCGTGGACAAACAATAAAAGATGGCTCCAAATACAAGCTGACTCATTATATAGGTTAGGTATTAGTATTGCCCCAAACCGCCATATACAGTTAGTACATGCTATGGTAAGCGCCATTTGTTAGTAAACACTGCACTGTATTATTATTATTCATACAGATATTCATCATACCACTCGTAACACCGCATCGTAGGTATAAAGCACTTCACTGTATTATAATTATTTATACAGATATTCATCATACCACTCGTAACATCGCATCGTAGGTAGATACATGTTTATGAGTAGTTTATTGAGTCTGTAAAACAACAAGTATAATTTATGTAAAGAACCCTAATAAAAAAACAAGCACTTTAGGGTATTGCCTTGAAATGCTTGTTTTTTATTCATTTTCAAAGTACGAATCGAAAAAGTTTGTAAACTGTAATGCAGGTGATAACTTACATTGATTTCGTGTGATTGTGTCTGTAACAAACAAAAACATATTTTTAATTACCAATAGAAACAAACAATAGGATAGATTTCAAGAAATCTTGATCTTGAATACCTACTTACCAACGCTGCGTCTGCGATGATTTGTGAAGAACGGCGTGTGAGCTTTTGTACCATAGATTTTGAAGTTGTCAGTTCTGTAACTTCCAACTTCATATAACCAAATAAACCGTTCAGAAACCGTTTTCGGTTTTCACATGACGCGCGTGCGCTTATTACCGTCTCCTTTTAATCGCCGAATGTTGTAATGTAAACAAAAAGCACGACGCGCTCGAATAGGCGAATTGCCGTTCATCAAATATTGCTCCACCGCGTACGCGCGGTGCGCGCCCGACCAATGACTCATGGCGACTGACAAATTCGCAAAAACGTCGCTTCTAGCGCCACCCCCTCCGCGGCCCTAACCCCGCTAACAAATGAGTAACGTTGATTTAAAGTTGAAAAATTCCCGCTGGACACCTTTATTTTTATCCGCAGGCGGTTCAAAAATTGGAGTAGTAGGTATACTTATTTAATTTTCATCGTCACAAACGAGAAGAGATGGTGATTGAATATGCTCGTCACAAAAAGTGGCATCTGTATCTGAATCGTTTTCATCGTGAAGATGAGTAATTGGACTATGTAAAGTTAAATTTGAACCAGGAAAGTTCTGAGACTGGGTTTGGTAGTTCTGTAAGAATAGAAGGAGCGTAAGCTTCTTCTGGAATCATATCAGGGTCCCAAGGAAATAGTCCCGTCGCTTTGAACCAATTAATAATGTTACTCATCGTCATATATTTCGGCCAAACCTTAGTTAGCCTTGGTATTTTTTTTATCTGCAGGTGTAACGTTGTTGGTCTCAAGCCCACGCAATTTCTTCTCCAATCTGGCAATACGGGTCTCGAGCTGGTCGTGTACACGCTTCTCAATGTCGCTGATACGGGCCTCGTGCTGCTGGAGTTCCTCCTTGACCGCATTCAAGTCCTTCCCCACTGCAGCGCTGAGGTCCTTCATGAGCACCAGCTGTTCCTCCAGACGGCGGGCGTGCTCCTCCTTGTCGCGCGGCAGCTGCTCCTCTAGGCGGCGCGCGTGCTCCTCTTGACGGCGAGCCTGCTCCTGTTGACGGCGGCCCTGCTCCTCCTTGTCGCGCTGTAGCTGTTCCTCCAGGCGGCGAGCCTGCTCCTCCTGACAGCGGGCCTGCTCCTCTTGACGGCGAGCTCGCTCCTCCTTGTTGCGCTGTAGCTGTTCCTCCAGGCGGCGCGCGTGCTCCTCTTGACGGCGAGCCTGCTCCTCCTGACGTCGAGCCTGCTCCTCCTGACGGCGGGCCTGCTCCTGCATGAACGCCATCAGAGCCGCGATGTCGGGCACCGTCACGGAGTGTGCGCTTGCAGGCTCCACTGCAGCCGCGGAGTCGCCTGGTCCACCAGACGATGGAGTAGGAATGTCTCCGAAGCGTCTCTGGTCCAGGTCTTGCTGGCGCTGGTTCCTGGTGCGCACTCCTTCAGTTTCTTCTTTCGGCATAACCGGTATAATTTATCCCTTTCTTCTGACACCAATTTGTTACGAGCTGGGGTTAGTGATAAATTATATACACTATGCCAGAAAAACTGCACTTTATTCACTAACACAATAACACTAGATACACACACTTAATTTTCACTTCACTAATAAAACACACTACTATTCACACCACTAGAACAACACTAAACACTTCCGACTTATTTCCTTCGCTTCTTGTTGATCGCTTCGATATTCAATTGTAACTGTGTCCGTTCCGTTCGGTCGCGCTCTATTTATACTGGCCGGATAACATCACTAGCGCATTCTAGATGCTTCTACAAAACTGTCGAAATAATCTCGAACAGTCGATTACTCGATACAGCAACGCCATCTAGTACAGAGTAGCTGAATTACCTTTAAACCACCGATACATTCAATCTTTTCTAGTACCCCCATTCACCGATAGATGGCGTAACAATATCGTACAACTCCTTCTCAATATCGTCATGTCTGAGTATTTTCATTTTTAATCAATCTGCAAATAAAAAACAAAAGCCATGCAAAAACCATACCAAGCCCCGAGGAAAAGCAATAATAAGACCACCAAAACTGACCAAAACCTCTTCCTTAGTCGCAAAGCAATAAAAACAGTTACCATAACCACAATTAAAGAATGTTATATGTAACCTTATCAGTTATACCGTGTGTCCACACAACAAACGGTGCACAAACGAAAATGGGTGAAACTAGACTACAATTTATCGATAAAAAGGAAATAATTTTTTTTAATTAAATTGCATTTAATGTCGATTTTTTATTTTTGTATTCTCTTTTTAAGTCCTTTTGTGTTTGTAAAATTGTAACATTGTAACCACTGCGTGGATTTTGTTCAAATAAAAACAATAATGATGACAGCAGTCAATAGGCAGAAAACATTCTTTTTCCACTAATTTTTAACATAAAAGTGTTAAATTTTTAGTAAATGTTTATTTGTACCAAATAATGCCCCCTAAAACATTTTTTTTATAACTCTTATTAATCCAGATCTTATAACCTTTTCAACAAAAAAAATCAACATTATGTCTCTAATACATGCTTAGCTACAGGCTTCAATTGAGGGGCCTGCTAACGCGCCGTCCCCTGGCACACGTGCCGCTGCCTTTTTGTCAACCGCTGAGGTAGCATTTCTTAAATTGAAATTTAGTTTAACACATTTAAGCATTTTTAAACTTAAGCTAAGCTTTTTCAGTGTAAATGAAATTGATTAAAACAAGAAAAACAAATCACAATAAGCATTTATTACAAACAATCTAAAAAAACACTTTTTAATCAATTAATGCATTAAATGTTCAAAATGACCACCACGCTGTTGCAAGCACATCGTTGCACGCAAGGAAATCTATTGCGTAGCCCTGCGGACCATGTCGGGGTCATTTTTGATATTTTCCGCACATTGCACAATGCGATCGTGAAGTTCGGCCTCCGTATTAACGGTAGTGCTGTACACCCGTTGTTTCATCACACCCCATAAAAAGTAATCCAGTGGTGTCATGTCAGGTGAACGTGCTGGCCATGCCACAGGTCCTCCTCGACCTATCCAGCGATTGGAGTAGGTTTGATTCAGGAAATTTCGCACATTCGTGGCGTAGTGAGCAGGGCTTCCGTCCATTTGGACAAACATGTGTCTTCTTCTTGCCAGCGGCACATCCTCGAACAAAAGGGGGAGATCATCTCTTAAAAGGGACAAACACCGTTCGCCGTTTAATGTCCTTGGCAGAATAATCGGCCCAATCAATGTGTCGTCAATTAACGCCGCCCACACATTTATTAAAAACTGCACTTGAAATGTAGACGGTCTCTTAAGGTGCGGGTTTTCGTGACGCCAATGGTGCAAATTTCTACAATTTGTTATGCCGGCTCGTGTGAAAGTAGCCTCGTCTGTCCACAAAGTTCGTTGGAAAGTATCAGGGATGTCCCTTATTATTCTTAAAATCCAAGCGGACATGACGCACCTTGGCTGCCACCAAAATCATCATTGAGGTGTTGCACTCTCTGATAATGAAAAGGGTGCAGTCCTTCTTTTTTCAAAATGCGCCATACTGCAGTTTTGGAAATAGCATGACGTGCCGCAAGACGTCTAGTACTGGTTGTTGGATCAGCGAAGACGTCGTTCAACACAGCTTCTTCAATCGACGTATCAATGACAACGGCTTCTTCGCGATGTTCTCGAGCTAATCCAAGGCCAACATTACTAAATCTTCTATGTACACATACATATATACATACTTGTTAACTGCGAGCTTTCGGACCCACTGAGTCAAACACGTTTTAGGCTGGTTTCAGAGTGACGCGCGCGGCACGCGCCGTCGGCCAGCGCGTCTCAACAGCGCGTTTGGCGCGCGGACCACTGTGAAACGAGTTCGCGTTTCTCATTGCAATGTATGAAGCTTCGGCAGCGCGGCCGGCGCGCGCGTCTCACACGCGGCGCGTTGGAACTGCGTGACTATGAAACGCTACATCTAATCTAGTGTAATTGTAAGCGCGCGCGTGTGGCCGGCGCCGGTCAAACGCGTGACTCTGAAACCAGCCTTAAGGCGAGTACAAATTAGGCGTCCGGCGTTGCGTTAGGCGCGCGTTGGTAGCGTACATACAGCGCGCTTAGCACGGCGTTTTACGAGCGTTAGTAGGGCGTCCATACTCGACTCAGTTCGGCAATGGACGTCGAAGTGATTGCTTGTGTGTGGCTTCTATACCGTCGCTACAGAAGACGACGGCAGAGACAAAGAGAATTTTGGGTGCACCCAATACTACGAGATAGACGGACGCATGGAATGTTTATAAAAGCCTGTTCAGACTTAAGCGGTATTTGTGACCGTCTGCGGCAGAGAAAACCCAGTAATATTAAGGTAATATTAAGTTCAGACCTAAGCGGTATTCGCTATCCTTGTGGGTAGAATAACGCCGCTATAACGTAACAGCCCGTTCACACTAGTCGTAAGTCGCATATTACTGAAAGTCGAAAGTCTGATGTACCTGTTCACACTGCGTCGCGAGTCGTTTAGGTCGTAGTTTCGCGCCATTCGGTACGTAGCGAACTCGCGAGATGGACGCCGACGAAAAACTTGTTGTGCTCTACTACTTACGAAGAAAATTAAAAAATTTGAAAAAAAAGTCAATTCCAAGAAAATACTGGATGCACCCAATCCTAACAGCAAGATCGACTTTGGGAAGTTATAAAAATTTAATACATGAATTAAAAAAAAAATTGGGCAAATGCGAGTTGGACTCGCGCACGAAGGGTTCCGTACCATCATCTATAAAAGAAAATCACATTCTTTGTATGTATACTTAAATACTTTATAAGTTTCTACCTGTTTAATAAGATCGAGTAACAAATTGCTTAAAAATTACGTTTATTGTATGGAAGCCCCCCTTTATTATTAACTTTTTTTTAATTTAATTATTTATTTTGAAAGGTAATATACAACTACATATTCTGTGAAAATTTAAAGCGTCTACCTGTTACACTTAGTAATTTTGAGCAAAAAATACGAAAAAAAACACGTTTTTTGTATGGGACCCCCCCTTGATATTTTCATTTTTTTTGTTTTTAGTATTTGTTGTTATAGCGGCAACCGAAATACATAATTTGTGAAAATTTCAGCTTTCTAGCTATCATGGTTTATGAGATACAGCCTGGTGACAGACAGACAGACAGACAGACAGACAGACAGACAGACAGACAGACAGACAGCGGAGGCTTAGTAATAGGGTTCCGTTTTTTACCTTTTAGGTACGGAACCCTAAAAATGACGAACGAAAAGTCTTAAATTATTTTAGAATGTCACAAGCAACTTTCAACGACCTACTGTCAAGAGTTTCTGCGAGCATCACGTATCGGAATACGACATTTAGAGACTGCATTTGTCCTGAAGAAAGACAGTCGATATTTCTTAGTGTTACGCCATCTATCGGTGAATAGAAGAGAATACTAGAAGAGATTGAATGTATCGGTGGTTTAAAGGTAATTCAGCTACTCTGTACTAGATGGCGTTGCTGTATCGAGTATAGACTGTTCGAGATTATTTCGACAGTTTTGTGGATGAGTCTAGAATGCGCTAGTGATGTTATCCGGCCAGTATAAATAGAGCGAGAGCGCGCGAGACAGGACAGTTACAATTGAATGTCGAAGCGATCAACAAGAAGCGAAGGAAATAAGTCGGAAGTGTTTAGTGTTGTTCTAGTGGTGTGAATAGTGTGTTTTATTAGTGAAGTGAAAATTAAGTGTGTGTATCTAGTGTTTGTGTCAGTAAATAAAGTGCAGTTTTTCTGGCATAGTGTATATAATTTATCACGAACCCCACCTCGTAACATTAGGTAAGTGATTTTTTTTAGAATCACACTACAACTGCTACAAATATTCAGATTGTATTTGTAGTATAGTAGTCTGATTGTAGCAGTTGTAGTGTGATTTCTGAGGTGTATTGAAATTGAAACAAAAGTTATTTTAACTTGTTTATTTTAAGTAGGTAAACAGCGCAACATATTACAATAATTCAAAAATCGGAGAAATTTAAGTCAGTACTTTCCGACCAAGTAGATGCAGCAGGCGATCCTTCCTCATACGTTTGACGTCTTGCATATCCAGACCCATGTGGGGTAAGAACAGCCTGGTTTTGAGAGGAATCCGGATTCATCGGTAGATAAATAATTATAGTTCTGTGTCGAATATCCCCGTGTGCGCGCGTGATCGCGCGTTATAATTATTTCCATAAAGTCTGTTTTCACGTTTCTTTTTGATTTGTTGTATCAGTGATAATACACCTGATTGAAGCTCCAACGTTTCGTCATCGTCGAAAGACGTAACAGAGGGTAGGATACCTTTAAAAAATGATAAAATTGGGGGATCAGTTTGTTGTGATAGCCTGCTGTCTACAGTCTAAAAACTCGCTCATTTTGACATCTAAGTCCATTATATGTTACTCTGGTGGCATGGTCTTTTGTCTTTTAGAAGTGCTTGGTTGCGAATTCTCAGACAACTGAGTACTGCCTTCTGTCCCTGGTTAAGATATACGCGACGCAACAGACTCTTTAGGAGGATTAGGTCTAGCAACTTTACGCAAAAATCCATTTGCTCTTTATATACATATGGCTTTGACGACTTTGCCCCTAATCCTGATTTTTTTTCATCATTTTGTTTGTTCGGATCCAGACATTCCGTAAGTTCGTCCACTTGGTCAATACTAATTTACCTGAAATTATATTGCAACATTATTTTCAGATATTGTGCGTCAGGATGTTCCTTCAAAGACCTGCACTACAATTTCAGAGTCCGTGTATCAACTGTTAGTAAAATTATCAAAGAAATGAGTAGTAATGGTCGTTATTACAATAACTGTTATGGTAATGCGTTATTTGAGCGTAATGAATAATGAGTTATTGCATACTGAGTTATCCTGTTATCATTATAAACTGTTATCGTGCTAAAATGACAACAGGATAGGTAAGAGCAGGCATGCAATATGCACACCACGAGTGTGTGAGTGAGATGACGATAGGCGCACGTGCTGTTATCGTGCTAAAATGACAACAGGATAGGTAAGAGTAGACGTGCAATATGCACACCACGAGTGTGTGAGAGAGATGACGATAAGCGCACGTGCGCTAGAGTTTCGCCGAGTCGCCGCTCCCGAACCTCGCGGCTATCCCAGCGCCAACCTTACGGCATTATAATCTTTCACGAAACGTAATAAAGGTCATATTTGCTTAAGTTATTTTTGGGAATCTTATTATTTTAGTTATCCTGTTATTGTTATGGCTTGTCAAGTTGTCAGCTGTCTTGTCACTGTTGTCTGTTGTCGTCGTTGTCGTTGTCGTGAAGTGCATATTTAATGTATATATCGGACCAATGCTTTCTTTACAGTGTTTGTGAAACAATAACAGGATAACGACAACAGTTTACAATAACAGTTATTACATAATAACGCAACAGGATAATTCATTATTGCAATACAACCGTTATTGCCATTACTAGAAATGAGTTGCATTATCTTGGATACATTAAAAGATGAGTTTATGAAGTTGCCCGACAATGAAAATAAATGGGAAAACATCGCAAATGGTTTTGATATTAAAGCTAACTTCCCACACTGTATTGGAGCCGTCGACGGCAAGCATATTAGAGTAGTGAAACCAAATCAAAGCGGCTCGATGTATTTCAATTACAAAGGTTATTTTTCATTTGTTTCACTAGCTGTTGTTGATGCACAATACCGTTTCATTTATATAAGTGTTGGTTCATATGAGGAAGAATGCGATTCTTCCATATTCAAGGAGACTACCTTTTGGAAGAAACTGAATGATGGTAGTTTAAACGTACACAATCGAAAAGGAGTTGGCGATGAAGCTTTCCCCCTGACGACAAATTTAATGAGACCTTTCGGAGGCAATCATTTGGACGATACGAAAAGAATATTTAACTATCGATTAGATTAGATTAGATAAATCTTTATTGTACACCACATAAGGAAAACATACATTGAAGGAGCACAAACAAGAAATGCACAATTGGCGGCCTTATCGCATACAGCAATTTCTTCCAGGCAACCATTAGGAATGGACTTTTGATTGTAGAAGGAGCCAAAAGTATTCGATGGTGTAGTTTAGAAATTTTGACAAATATATTTTTCGCATAGTATACATAAAAATACTTACTAAATAGGTACGTTGACATACATATTATATAATATATTATATATACACTACATATATAGGCAATACATATAATACATATATAAACAATGATATATAAATATATATATATAAATATAATAAGTTACATAATATTATAGTCTAATAAAAAGTTATGGACAATAATGCAATCTTGACAAATAGTGCTGTTTTAACATATTTTTAAAGATGTTCAGTGATTTTGCTCGTCTAATCTCAACTGGCAGCGCATTCCACAAACGTACAGCCTGAACTGAAAAGGATTTATCAAAGAAGTTTGTGGAATGCGTTGGCATCTGCAATCGCAGATCCTCTGACGACCTTAGGCACTTTGTATGTGTGTCATGAAGGAACTTGAACCGTTCTTTGAGATACAGGGGAGTGTTAGGATTGAACAATACATTATATAGTAATATTAGAATATGAGTATTCCTGCGAAGGCGAATTGGGAGCCACTTGAGCCTGCTACGAAATTCAGATACATGATCATATTTGCGTAAGCCAAATATAAATCTAATACAAAAGTTTTGGAGACGCTCAAGTTTCTCAAGTTGCTCCTCATTGAGATCAAGATAGCTGACATCGGCATAATCGAGTATTGGGAGAAGCAGTGATTGTGCCAGCGCAATTTTGGTGGTTATGGGCAGAAAGTTTCGCAACCTGCGCAACGACCCCGCCGAAGCAAACAATTTCCTACTGGTTTCCTGCACCTGACATCCCCAGGATAGAGTCTTATCTAAATAAATACCCAGATTTTTAACACTGTCTGTTATTGTTAAGATGTTTCCATCAAATTGAATTTCAGGGAGTTGTGACGGATTGACCTTAGACATCATCCTGGAACTGCCAATCAGAATGATCTGGGTTTTGGTTGGATTTAATTTAAGTCCATAATTTTTGCTCCACTCACAAATTTGCGCCAAGTCCCTGTTTATGGTAGAGAATGCATGTGAAATAGAGTCTAGCGGTGCCTGTGAGTATATCTGCAGGTCATCTGCGTAAAGGTGGTAGGACGAAAGTAGATGTTTGGTGATAGAATTTATAAAAATTGCGAAAAGTAGCGGAGATAAAACGCCACCCTGCGGTACACCGACAGTCGTATTACTCCATGAAGAGTATGATTCCTCAACGCGTATATGCTGTCGGCGTCCTGACAGGTAACTACGAAACCAGTCAATCACCGTTGGAGATATGTTAATAGAGCGGAGTATGCCGAGCATGACGTGGAAGTCCACGGTGTTGAATGCATTGCTAAAATCGAGTAAGGACAGTAGCGTGAGCTTTCTACAATCCATTCCCAGCCTAATCTCATCAGTGATATGTACCAATGCCGTGGTAGTACTGTGACCAGGACGAAAACCAGATTGGAAAGGATTTAGGAGAGTGTTTTTGGAAATAAAGGAAGAGAGTTGTGTATGTACAAGACGTTCAAGGACTTTGGAAAGGAACGGGAGTATGGATATAGGTCGGAAGTCAGAAAAGGAACAAGGTTTGGATTTTTTTGGCAAAGGAATTATTTGGGCATCTTTCCACGCTGATGGAAAGATACCGGTGGAAACTGAGTAATTAAGGATATGACAGAGGACAGGTAGGATTTCATCAAGGATGGGCAGGATCATGTTTCGACTGATGCAGTCATTACCAACAGCATTGGATGAGATTGAAATTATGCTCTTTTTAACATCACAACAGGAAAATTGCTCGAAATCGAAAGGTGAATATTTGGGAGTTGGGATACGTGAAAGATCTTGTAACGTATTTGTTTTAGTGGTCCCATCAAAACTGGACGAAGCCGTGAAATGTGCATTAAGTGCATCGATATTAATATCCTTTGGGAACTCGTCGTTGCGTGACTTACCAACTCCCAATGTTCTAAGAAATTTCCAGACTTTAACCGGATCTCCATTTTCAACAGAGTTGTGAATGTGTTGGCGTTGTGCATTCCTACACACCTTATTGCAGAGATTTCTTGCACTTATGTATTTTTCCAGGTTGACAGAGGTCGGGCGGCACTTATATCTTGCCTTGGCCGCGGCTTTTTTGGACATTATGTTTTTGATCTCTTCAGTCAGCCAAGGTGATGGTAGATGTTTTAATTTGATGGCACGGACAGGCGCATGTTTATCGTACAACTGCGTTAGTGTGTTTGTAAAAACTTGGACTTTAGTGTCTATACAGTCGGTCGTAAACAAAGGAGACCAATCAATCTTGCTGGCATCGTCGCAGAGCTTCGAACGATCCATTCCACCGAAACTGCGCTGCATAATGATTCTCGGTTTTGCCTTGGGTGGACGTATTTTATAGGAAAGATAGATCAAGTCATGGTAGGAGAAGGCGTCGGCAGAGCATTGACCATGCTTGGCAACAAAGGTAGAAGAGGAAACAAAAACAAGATCAAGAAGAGAAGGAACAGAGTTTGGGAAGTGGTGTGTAGTATTAAGAGGTAGAATAGATAAATTACTGGAATTTAAAATACGCTTAAGAGTGGCTGAACGTGTATCCTGTTTTATAATACAGGTGTTAAAATCTCCCATTAAAATTGTGTGACTGTAAGAAGGCATTAAAGTTTCTAGGATGTGTTCGAAAGAAGGAAAAAAATTTACTCGTGATGAAGGGGAATAATAAACACCTAGAAGAACTTTCGAATGATTGAGTTCCACTTCCAAAAAGAGATGCTCGCCGGCGTTCGAGGGTGGTGGTTGTGATGAGATGCTTACTATACGGTAAGGAATTTGGGCACGTAGGTATATAGCAACACCACCACCACCACCGATCGCACGATCATTCCTAATTAGACGGAACCCAGGGAGAGAATAAGAAGTTGATGGCAGACATGGTTTTAGCCATGACTCTGAAACTAGAATAGCATGTAGGTTCTTACAGTCAAAGGTTGCCAGCATATCAGGGAAATGGGCTGGAATACTTTGAGCATTTATATGGACTACATTAAAGTTCTTTGGTACGTCAGAGAACTGAAACTGAAGGGTTTCTGCAAGTGACGGTAAACTAGTGAAGCTGTCATCGAGACTAGTAGCGGTCGAAAAGCTGTCATCATCACTGTTTAGGTCAAGCATTGGAAGTACCTATACATAAATATATAATAATAATGTAATATATAAGTTAGTTAAATTTATAATAACGTATATAATATAAAAATAAAGCAATTTAAAAATTAATAAGTCCTCCCGCCAGTTACGTGTTACAAAGATAGGTCTGGTATCAAAAATGAATAACACTAGCATTACAAAAAAAATACTATAACACTGAAAGTGGATACAAATAATTAAATAAGAAGAACAAAGAAAGAAAAATGAAGTATAAGACCAGGTAAATTTTTGTTGAAAAAGAAAAAAAAAAAATCATGACAACCCGTTTTAAAGATAAAAAGCCCAATGGTCAGAGGAAAAAAAAAAAAATTGACAATTGTGACAGCTAACCATTGACGTACGTCAAATGTCAATCAAAGAGAAATTTGTGTGTAAATTATATAAAACTTTCAGGTACATGTAATAAATAATTTAGAAAAAGGTACATAAACAGTGAAGTTCAGAATAATTTACCTGGTCGTAAACAAAGTTAAGAAGGCCTATTTTTTCGGCGCAGCAGTCCGTTTGGTCTTCGCAGTAGTCGCCTTTACAGCGGGTTTCTCCGTATCCGAGCCTTTCACCTTATCGAGATCGTTGAGGGACAGAATACGATGTCGCTGCCCATCCGCGCCAAGAACATAGACGGTGCCCTCTCTGGTCCAGCAATTTGCTACACCGAACTTCTCACGGGCTGCCATGAACGCTGTGTGTCTCGATCGGGTCAGGAATTCCGACAGCGTAATACCGGCTCCCTTCAGTTTGGTCTTAGCATACCATATGCTGTCCCGCACCGATACAGAAAGAAGCTTGATAAGTATGGGTCTCGGCTTCTTGTTGGACTGCTCGCGACCCATTCTATGGCAGCGCTTGATGTCTGCAGAAGTGAAGGAATCAAGCTTGAGCCGCTGCTTGACAACCTGCGCAACCACCTCGGCTGTCTCTTCATTCTTCTGCTCATCAACTCCATGCAGAAGTAACATTTTCCGGCGGCTGCGCATCTCCATTGTGTCGACCTGACGAGCAACCACCTCCACTTGCTGAGAGAAAGTTTTCAATGTTTGGAGTACAAAATCCTTGAATTTTGAAAATTCCTCTTCTAGGCTGCTTGTGTTGGAAGTCTTGGACGTCTTTTGGAGATCTGCCTCAAATTTAGCCATCCTTTCTTCAAAATACTGCCGGAGATTGAGTGAAGAAGCTTCCATAGTGAGTAAAGTGAAGTGAAGTGCTTTTGTGCTATGCTATGGTGGAGATAACACTTAACGGGCAGGTACCTGATGTTAGCTATCTATTTTATACATTAAATTTATATTTAAATTAAAATAACTATTTTATTTCAAAAACTTTTAACAGCTGATTCTAAAGCAGTTGTTTGATCAACTACCCACCAATGTAATTATGCCGTGCAAGAAGATTTGTTGAGTGTGCTTTTGGAATTTTAGCTAATAAATGGAGAATACTGCATCGACCATTGGATGTCCACCCAGACACCGCTATCCATATTGTGAAAGCCTGTGCAGTATTGCATAATTATTTAAGAGAAAGGGATGGTCTAAACTTTGAAGATATTCAACTTGCACTAGAACAATCGATACAAGAACAAGATCAACAACAGAGAGTACATGATCCTCGTGGTGGTCCGATTGCAAATGTTATACGATCGGACTTTGCAGACTATTTTACTTCCCCGATTGGTTCGCTGCCTAGTGCCTTGGCAAACTAATGCGCGATACGCATAATATAAATGAGTTAAAAATTAATAATACAACTGTAAATACATAACTATGTAGTATAATAGTTAATAAACTTTACTGGCACTTACCGAAATGTTGTCTTTCTTTTTCTTCCATGTTTTCAAAATTAGGTATTAGTATGGTACAAATTTCGCGCCAGGCCAATAGTTTCAGATTATTATTTTTGTAGTCATTTGAAGTTTTATCCCAAAGAACTGCTTTTTCGTGAACTAATGGAATTAGTTCTTCGGGTTTTATTTATTTCTCCATTTTCACACAACAAACAAAAACAGCGCGCGCGCAACCAACACGATGAATAAAACACGAATGGAGTGAGCAAGCAATGTGTTGCGATCTAGGAAGCGGGGCGGGGAGAGAGGCAACAACGCGCTCGAGTCGATTAGATGCACGACTAGTGTGAACAGCAACAAGCAGGCACCTATGCGAGCACGATTTGACGCGATTTTTAGTCTTACAACGGGCGCTGGCCCGTCGGATGGTTTTTTGAGTCGTATTAGACTAAAAATCGCATATCATCCAATGTGAACAGCTCCATATAAAGTGTATGGTGACCAGAGCAATCGACTTTTAGTCATATGCGACTTACGACTAGAGTGAACGGGCTGTAAGGGTGCTTGTACACGGTGCATCAGGGCCGTGAAAGTTCCATACATGGATAAATTTCATATAAATCAGCGCCATCTACCGATGATGGCAAGAACTAAAGAAAAAGCGACAACTGAACGGTCATTTCGCGAACTTTGATAAGATCTGCGTGGTGCAGTGGGAGCGTGCTCTGCTCATAAATTAGATGTCCGTGGATCGAATCCACGTTTACCAAGAACTACATTTTGTGATTTTTTTTCTTTTAAATTGCATATTTTACATAATAGTTGTCATTTACTTATTTATTAACACCGAAATTCAACATTTATTTTATTTTGAAAAATGAATCCACTACTAACTCCATCTATACGATCGGAATAAAAATAAAATTGTTTGTACGCAATCTAGAGTAGAGGATGCCTATTGAACTTTTTCCTTAGAGGGAGTAGCGCATCTATACCAGTATATCTGTATAATCTATGCGGTGCATGTAGCTGGAGCAAGTAAAGGTGCGGGTTATACGCGTGAGTGATATGCGCAAGCTACTTGTTCAAGTTAATCGATTGTACTTGTACGTGGTGCAAATAACTGGAGCAAGTAAAGACACGGTCTACTTGCGTAAGCTGTGTGTACAAGCTATTTGTTCGTGGTCAAGAGCTATGTACATGTGCATGCTATTCCCGCGGTAGCTTTATGACTTGAATCGCGTCAAAATATATCGACGAACGAAAATTATTTTAAAATCATATGTTAAAAATGTAATTTTAACTAGTAACATCCGCGAGTGACCCGCGTGCGCCGCAGAGCATGCGAATTACTTGCGCGGGTGGCTCGCATTGGTACTGTGGTACATGCTCGAGTCGCTGGACCCGCACATTTTTTTAAACGATATGTTTACGGTGCATATAACCCGCGCAAGTGCCTCAACATGCTCAAGCTACATGCGCCGTGTACAAGCACCCTAATATAACGCCGAAATACCCGCGCGGTGTGTACCTCTACCCACAGCGACAGCGAATATCGCTTAGGTCGCTTTAGCCGCGGTACTTGATACTAAATACCTGAGCGAAACCCGCGCGGTATGTACCTCTACCCACAGCGGCAGCGAATATCGCTTAGGTTTGAATAGGCCTTAACATTGTATCCCAAATTAAAACAGTATGAACCTAAGTTTTTTGATTATTTTAGAATGTCCATAAAATCCTTTGATGACTTACTCCATGTTATAAAAGCGGATATTACTGGTGTTTCAACAATTTTAAGAGAATCAATTTCCCCATAAGAAATACTCGTGATAACGTTAAGGTAAGGTTATTTATTCAAATAAATTTAAGTTGTCTGAATCTTGGCTGGAGCCTGTAGGTGAAGGCGACCACGATGACGGCGGCGGTGGTCGCGTCATAGACCACTGCTCTGTGTTGGGGGTCTAGCAGTGGTATATCAAGAATACGGCGGTGTAGAATACATGTATTGGTGTTGATTAGTTTGTAGTGGTAATGATTGATGATAATTCTGCGCTTCTTTAATGACATTGAGCTATTCAATCTTTGTTGTTAGGCGTTGATTCTCGGGTACTTTTTTCAATTCACTGTATAATGATAAACATAATAGTTTATCATCATCTTCTTTAGTTAGTCGTCCCGTTTCATTTTGTTCCTTTGCGTTTAAACTTTTCTGTAAAATATCAACTATTTGTTTATCTCCAGCATTAATTTTTTGTTTTTTCCTTGTGCTTTCAATATGATCTTTAGGTGGTGGCATCAAATCTGCATTATCTGTATTATCTACACCTCAACCGGTTGTATCAGAAGGTTGGTAATAGCTCTCTGTGTCGTTATTTGCTGTAGAATTCGCAAGAAATTGTAGTTTTCTGTCATACACATATGGCGTATGTTTGGAAGATCCAGATCCTCTTAGATTCCCTCATATAATAGGCTAGTTGACGAAACAATTTTTATAAGTCCGTCATTTAGATTATTCAAAAATAAGCGATACATATTTTTTATTTGTAAATTAAACCAAAAATGACAAAGATATAGCTCATTAAAGTTACGTATAACGTCACACCGTGCTGCATTTTTTCGCACTAGGTGACGTCACACGTAACTTTAATGGGCTATATCTTTGTTATTTTTTATTTCATCGAAAAAAGAAAAAATACGGGTCCAATATTTTTTTATAATCTAAAATACGGACTAAATAAAATGTAATTATTTTGACCCTGGAAACTACCCTATTGTCCCGAATGCTTTTCCATTTTTTCATAAGTGGTGAACCCAAAAATAAACAATAATCATTTTTATTTTGACACTTGGCCACAGGCTGCTCTTTCGCTGATTTGCATTATGGATACCGTCTTGGAAAATCAACAATTATAAAGATAGTGGAAAAAGTTTGTAAAGTACTATGGATCAAATTGAAATGTACATTCATGCCTGAAATGACAACAGAAAAGTGGAAAGAAGTAGAAGACTGTTTTAGGAAATACGCTAACTTTCCAAATTGTATTGGTGCAATTGACGGGAAACATATTGAGCTTATACAGCCAGAACATACAGGGTCGCTATTTTTCAATTATAAAACCTACTTCTCGTCAGTCTTACTAGCAGTTTGTGATGCAAATTATTGTTTTGTTTACGTTAATGTCGGATCCTACGGCAAAACCAGAGATTCTGCTATTTTTCAACATTCTGATTTTTTTTAAAGGATGATGGATAATAAGTTAAATATTCCTAACCCGAAGCCCATATCAAATGTCGACAGAACACCACTGCCTCACGTTTTCGTCGGCGATGAAGCATTTGGAATGGTTTACTAATGTTTGCCATTATTTAAAATGCCATAATTTAAAATGCCATAATTTCATATGCCATACCGGTATTTGCCATAATTTAATTAGAAATAACGCTTCAGTTGTCATAATCGTGAAATGACATAAAATGACTTTCACTAATTCCATTGGTCGTAATCGATCAAGTGTCATAATAATTTAAATCCATAAATGTATTTGCTATAATTTTCGTTTTCAATAATCTAAGAAGAAAATAGAGAATAACTGAAGTTGAACAACTTCAGTTTATTAAACTAGTGTGAAGAATGTGGACTAAATTGACGGAGCCCTGCTTCGCAGCTTCTTAGTTCTTAACCTTTAACTAGGGATATGACAAATTTATAACACTATAAGGGACATAACGTCTCACAGGCTACTACTTCCAAAGTTAAAGTTTGTCATAAAATTGTATCTGGATGTTTTGCAATTGTGTTGATATTTAACTATTGAAATGTAATAAAACAAATTTAAATGAATTTTATCAGTATTTATTTAATTATTGTTTTTTAATATGATTATTAACAATTGGTAGTACTTTTCAGCCTAAGTTGACATGAGATCCTTGTTTAGCATTTTAATAGATCTTATACAAATAGTATGACAAAAATAACACTTTTAACTTAAAATCTAATCAAGAAAAAAAAAACATAAAAGCTACTTATGAAATGAAAAAATAAAAATTGTGACACCTACTCAATTTGGCATAAAACATTGGCAATTTTTGCACAAGGAGCGAGAACATTGCAGACATAGGGGATTGCAACACCCGACACATGTGTACACTGTCATTCTGTGTAGTTTGGGCGGACAAATACTGCACGCTCTTCGCTTTCAACCATATCTTCAGCCAGTACTCGCTTTATCATTAGCCGTAGCTCCCTTGGTAACACGTTAACTGCCATGTCGGACTTGGTAACACGTTAACTGCCATGTCGGACTAGGTGTCCGACACATATTGTTCCATTCAGGCCTTGTCGGACCATGTGACCGACAACACGTATCCAACTTCGACGTCTCGTTGGTGCCTGTTTCGTTTTCCTGTTTCTGTCGGCCATGTTTATTACTCTTTCGGCTATCTAGAGTGACCCGCGCGGCCCCGTAGAGCACAAAAATCACTGTGTCAACATAACTTTTGTTTATTGTTACCTTTGTATTCACAATGAATAAGGTAGAAGTGAAAATAAAAATATCAAAGTAAATTGTAATTGTTGTTTAATCAAAGAAATCAGTCAAATAGTAACATTACATGTAGTTTATACATAAAAATGTCACATATATTGAAATACAAAAGAAAAATACTAATATAAACTGTTGCTATTAAAATTAGCAATGCGATATATTATAGCAGCTAAGACAGATGTGGCTGTGATGGACAAACAGGACAGAAAGTGACAACCTTTTTTGTTTTATTTCTTGCCTGTAATCTACCCATCGTATTAACATTGTTTTTGTAACAATGCTGGCAATTTCTTCGAACATTCTTGGCTATCCCTTCCTTAGATATAAGGCGATGTTTTGCTCTTATTGGTCTGGGTGTGCCAGTTGTAGGAAGCTCGATGGCCGCCCTAAAATCCACTATAGACATCTTCTTTCTAGTAACTTGCTTAAATAGTACAAGGGCGTTAACTATCGATGTATTAAGCAGTACTTCACACGCGAGCTTTCTGTACCACTTAACTGTTTTACGGAGTGGGGTCGAATAAGCCGACATTTGATCAGAGAGATCTACCGCCGACTTGGCTTGATTGTAATCTAAAATTATTTTTGGTTTCTTTACAACGACACCCCGTTTATTGCGGCTTTCCCGTAAAGTATCAGAGTGCTTAGTGGACAGTAAAAGTACCTCACGCTTATCGCGCCATTTCATAATTGTTATCCCTCTTTGGTTTTCTCTAGCTATCAATTCTCCAGGTTTCAATTTCTTTTCAGTCACTATTTTTGGCAATCTTCTTCGATTTTTTCGGACTGTCCCGACAAGATGGGTATCGCGATCAAGCAATTTATCTGCTAAATCTACATTAGTGTACCAGTTATCTGTGTACATAGTATGTCCTTTATTTAGAAGGTCGTTGCATAAATTAAGGACAACATTCGTTGGTGTGGTGTTTTCGAGTTCTAAATTCTTACCACAATAGATTTCGAGCCTGTATGTATAACCAGGAGTTGTGCAGAGTTTAAAAACCTTTTCACCGTATTTGTGTCGCTTTTGCTTCATGTATTGCCTGAAAATAATACGACCACGAAACGGTATAAGGCTTTCGTCGACGCATAACGACTCGTTTGGAGTGAAATGAGTAGCAAAGTTTGTATTGAGAGTTTGTATTAATGGTTGTATTTTATGAAGTCGATCACCACTTCTAGCTGTCTCATTATTTGAAAAATGTACCATACGAAGTAATAATTCAAACCGGTTACGATTCATTGCTTGTTTCACGAAAGGTTGTCCAAACATTGGATTATTGGACCAATAATGTGCTATGGTTGGCAACCTTACCAAGCCCATCCATAAAATTATCCCAAAAAATGCTTTGATTTCCTTTAAACTAGTTGGTTCCCATTTATGCACCCTTGACTTAGGCTTTAAACCCCCTTTTGATATAATTTGTTAGCAAATAGGTTTGTTTGTAAAGCAATTTCATCAAAAACTGTGTCAGGCACGAGTAATGTATAAAAATCTTCAGGATTGGAGTTCATCATCAAATATCTCAATCTTACTGGTATCAGGCCTGGATTTTCGGTGTATGGGATAATGCTGCATTGATTACCCGTTGAAATTGACCACACGTCAGCAGTAGCACCCGAAGAAGACGGATGACTTGAAAATTCACATTGGTCATCACTTTCACTTTCAGAAAATATAATACGCCTTTTTCTACTTGTAGGTATTATAGTCAATTCGTCACCACTATAGTCGCTAGAAGTACTTTGACTTTGTATGCTGTTTCTATATTCTCAATTTCAGCTAAATCTTCTTGACTTATAACTAAATCTTCAAATAACATTTTGAATAAACTTATTACTAACTACCCAAAGTGTATGTAATTACTCAAAACAAAACACAAGTACTTCGAAAATCGTTGCAAACTAAACTCAAAAATATGACCTTCACCTAATAATTACAATGAATCACTAATGCGACGTGTTTCGCATCTTACGCATCGACGCAAAGCATAGGTATTGAATTCCTATTGGTGTTCCCGGGCGCATGATCTATTGTGGGTGGAGCTTGTGGTGGACTGTGAGTATGTCCGACAAAATGACCCGCGCGGCGTAATGTGATAAATTATTACATTCAGGCCTTGTAGGGCTATATGTCCTACAAGTGTAAATAGGCTGTATATAATGTATTATAAGTAAATAAATATGATGTATGTGTATTTTAGGCATTAAAAACATGTTTAAGTTAAATAAAACCAATAACTTTTTTTTACTTTTTTTGAAAATATAGCGTGGCAGTTAACGTGTTAAAACCATATCTTCACCCAGTACTCGCTTTATCACTACCCGTAGCTCCCTTGGTAATTGACTGCACGACGACAACGACTAAGTCTCCTCTGTCTGTAATCTTAGGCGGATGCATATTATATAATATATAGGCATTTATACCGCTCAAGTCCACAATACGGCAGAATACCACCATTGGCCACCTTCTCGAACGGCGGCTTGTTGTTTGACAACTAGGGACATGTAGCCTAACAGGCTACGGCCGGTTTTCTAATTAGTATTACTTACCTGTTGAACAACGGACGACACATCTGCTTCCTTCCGCGATCGTTTGAGCACTAAAACTAAAGCTACTGAGACGCGGGGTCGTGGCAAGC
This sequence comes from Euclidia mi, assembly GCA_944739405.2. Lineage (NCBI taxonomy): Eukaryota > Metazoa > Arthropoda > Insecta > Lepidoptera > Erebidae > Euclidia > Euclidia mi. The sequence continues at coordinate 10,320,622 of OX123209.2, read as the reverse complement.
GGGGAGCAGTGGTCAATTTTGAGAATTTGCAAAACACGCGACGTCTATGAGACTACACGTCACTAGTTAAAGGTTAACCCAAAAATAGGAGCCCTGCTTCAGCAGGGCTCCTATTTTTGAGTTAAGGGTCAAAAGAGAACCCTAACCTAACCTATCCGAGTCGGATTGCACCGAGTCGGGGTGTTAACGATAATTAATTTCGCCCTAACAATATTATGTATTATTTTCATAATTATGAGATGTGTTACTTATGGAAACTAATTATTATGTATGATATATGTTGTTATAGAAAGTCATTTTATCGCAAATAAAAGTTATCACTGTTGAGTTGTTAAGGCAAACGATATATTACTATAAATGATAATAGTGCAAGTAAATATTATAATAATAAATTACCAAAGCGCGCGCTTCAAAATGCCTAATGTGTACTCGCTGTAAAGGCATCTACAAACGTTAGAAGTATCCATAAAAATCTCCTGGAATGGTTTATTTTGCGATTGTGTTATTTGTAATTTTGGCTTGAAGGGTTTTCTATCATATTTCATGCTTTGACAAAGTTCGCACGAATTTATAAAGCTAGCAATGGCTTGTTCTAAATTATTCCAATAATAAGTACGTTTTAGATGTGCAACTGTTTTTCTAATGCCCTCATGACTATGATCTATGATGTTTTACCCGTGTGGTATTTTGAAATAATGGCACGTTGCTCATTTTCACCTTCCACGTAGATAACTCTTTCGGTACATTCGCGAATTTTAACTAAATGTTTATTAAATATGCTCGTAAAATACTAAAAAATTGTTCGCGATGTTTGCTATCTTTAAAATAAATAGAGTTATTTTTGGACCAATGTCTTCTTTTAAAAATTGTTTAACTAATTCGGAATTATTAGTTGGTATATGTACTTCAAGTACTTTTTGTTTTTACCTTGACAAATTTTTTACACTAGACTCGTTTTTATTCCACGTAAAAACAAGGATTTGGTTTGGTTTTGTATCAATAGCTTCTTTTAAAATGGGTATATCTGACGAATCTGTGTTCTTTTCAGAATGTACTGTTTCTACAAGCGATTCGAGTCTACGATGCTGTTAAGGTACCACTACTTATTGAACGTAAAGTGTAGTTAGATTCTAAACTTCTATTATTTGAACGGATTGATTGGAATTATTGAGTTAATTCATCCTCCGATGTAATTAGAATTGGCTCATTTTCTGGAGTATTTACTATCATTGATACATTTTCATCATCTAAAGTATTTTATTTTATACGCGACATTGCGTCTGCATTGTTATTTTGTCTACATTCTATTTCATAATCGTATTCAGCAAATCTAAATCTCCATCGAGTCAGTCTACTGGCTGGCTTTAAATGATTGTAACCGAAGAAGTAATCTATGATCGCTAAGGATTTTAAATTTATTTCCGTACAAATAAGGTCGGAAATATTTACATGCCTATACTATGGCTAAAAGCTCTTTTTCAATTGTACTATATCACGTCTCAGCTTCATTGACCGTTCTACTTGCGAAAGCTTATTGGTTAAGCACTGCCTACAGGGCCTTGTGATTAGAAGTGAGCGATTAAACGATAAGCATAAAACGAAACAGTGCTTTTCAAAATAAGCAAATAAGCAGCCGTCTATTATTAAACAAGTTTCGTTATGTGCTTATTCCAAAATTAAAATAAATTGTGCTTTAATCGACGAAATCTTAGCAAAGCGCCATCTAGAGACTTCTTGGTGATATTGATGAATTGCAACAAGATATCGTTGATGTTTTGTTGATTATCAGGCCGAGTACTTTTTTTAGTAGATGGCGTTATTTTCAAATGCAGTATTTTTCATAGCCTTTATAGATATTATAATGCTACCGAATTGCATATCATGATTTATGAAGTAAAATTAGTGAGTCATGAACTTTTTAATTTATTTATATTGTATAGTTGCTTATTTGCTTTTGACAGTTGACAACTTTTTTCATCGGAACGCCCGCCCGTGTTTTCGTTGTTAGCTATTCGCGATTTTTGAAGTTCGGGAGATTTTATGATAATTACTGTTAATAACTTTGTTTATAGTGAATGTGTAAATAAAACTGTTGTTAATTTGTAAATATTAGTGTAAACGTGTAAATAAAACGGCAGTCATTGCTAATTTGCTATAGCGTATTATTATTAAAACTTTTGTTAGTAAAAAAGTGCAAAAGTATGCCTGAATATGAGCGACGATACTTTTATTTTATAATTTTTGTTAACAATTAATTAGCGTACTAAAACCTAAATATAACGAAATCATTAAAACCGTATTCAGACAGTCCTACGACTGTCGAGTACGAAGGAAAGTTTAACTATTGAACTTTTTAGTTAACTTTGATAAAAATCGGTTAGCAAAAAAGCAAATAACGTTTTATATTGTATAACTTTTTACAACGAAACTTAGTACAGTTGCGTATTTTAACGAAAAAGCAATTAAGCAAATAAGCAATTAAGAAAAGCAGCTTTAAAAAAAAAGCACAACGATTAAATCGGTTTACAGATATAAGCCGTTATTCACAACTTGTGATAATATTGCCCCCAGAGCAAAATTTTATGTATCTGTGGTTAGCTAAAATGGCTTAACGAACTTACCTACTCTCCAAAGCCCGGGCGTTAATTAACTACTAATAATATGATTAAATCATATGACTATTACAAAACTTAACCTCAAAATATTTGGAATCTTAAATGTCCGACATCTAAGAACTGCCACCGAATTTCGAATTAAATTTTTCCTGATTTAATCACGACTATACCTATTTACTACATATTACTGGTCAAACCATCGAGAAGAAAACTTACCCCAACTTCCATACAAAAATGGTCATTCTCCTTTACTTTCGAGATAAAGGAACTTCTTATATTTTGTATCCTATGGCAAAAGTCAATGTAAGACTCGCCCTGATTTATTTTAACATTTTCTAAAGGACATTGTTCCTCGCCCATACATTGTTCGCCCCAAGGCCGTTAGTTACGAAAACATATTTTGATGTTCTAAATAACGTAACGTTCTAAATTCGACTCAAATTCAATATCATTAACGGACACTTAGGAGAATCTTAAATAATACAAAAATCTTGTCAATTTTGAGGTTATATTTTTGACAGACACCTATCTCTAAGAGATTGATCAACATAATATTATATGTGCAATAACAGCCAAGGCCGATGGACTGCCACGCATGTGGTCTCGAGTTATATCACCAGTCTATCTGTTCTCTTCTCGAAGAGAGGTATGAAGTGTCGTGCCTGAACATTTGTCTATAATACCCATTCAGGGGGTCAGAAACTTCAATTAAACTGCCAACTGGTCTAGCCTTAGAATATCATTAGTCCTTTGAAAAACAGATGTTCAACCATGTCTGGTTATACTTTTTTTTTTATTTACGAGGTGGAAAATCCCTTCGGATCTCCGACTCTTGGGGGAAATGAGAGCCGGAGTATGTGGTGTTTCCATTAAAAACCACCTCGACTTTCTCATGTACCCGTGTGTCGGAGGGTAGGGCATCGCCGAAGCATTCGTCGCCACCCTCCGACGGGCATTGGCCCGCCAGATGATTAGGCGGGCCCCGAACAAAACCCCCTTGGCGGCGGATTAAGGTGTTGGGCTCCGCCGCCAAAACACCCAGCGGCCGCAGAGGATAGGGAGGACGGCAACGCAACACCGCATCTCCTCTTCCTCTGCAGCCCCACCGCGACGCATCGAATGGTGCGCCCCCATTTGGTCGCGGGAGATAGGGCGCGCGGCAACGCAACACCGACACGCCTCTCCTCCCACGACCGCACCCGACTGCGAGGGACAGACATAACTGTCCCCCGCACCCGCACCGTTGGACGCATCCTGCGCAGGCCCCGTCAAGCCCACGCGGAGCGTCCCCTCCTGGATCCCTCTTAGCTTCACCGCGGGTAACCAATCCACTGAGCCCCCCCACCACGACAAGGTGGAGATCCTACCGGGGGATGTCTGGTTATACTAAAAATCCGATCCCAATATATAAAAGTTGGAAATAAGTCTTAGCTGATGATGATTAAGTCTATACTATAACTGTCAATTTATTGATAGTAACGCTCGAAGAGCTTGAGCAATAGATAAGGGGATGAATAACTAGCATACCTAGATAGATAGCTGGTTAGGCAGGTTATGTTTAAAATAATTGGTTCACCTGTGGAAATCAAATAAAACAATAAATACTTCAGAAAAAGAACTTTATTTATAAAAATCATTATATAAAACATTCTAGTACATAAGTACAGTTCCTTTTATAATTTAATTATGGTCGGAAGCATAATCTATATCATCAATTAAAATATCATCCAAAAACTGTGCAGGAGGGTCGATGATGGAAGTCTGGTGCCTTGCCCAACTTAGGTACCATATTAGAGTCATTATATGGGCGCAGCAACCAATGGTTAAATGGTACAATTACAACAATAATGTTTTATAGCATATCTGCCATTCCGAGTAGGATCTACTAAAATATAAATATAATATTTTTTGGTACTTATATGGCGGCTAGCTATTTTGCCTCGCAGGAGCCACGTATTTTCATTGTTGACGATATTCAAATTACTTAATAACTCATCGTCAACCTCCCTGCACACTTCAATAATATAGGATCCATCTAGTCTTATATGTTCACCATAGTATGAGCGGGCCTGTTTTATCTGATAAACTCCTAGGGAAATTAAAATTAAATCTTTATACTCCATTCGTGGAAAATCTACATTATTTCTTTCTACAGTTATGCTGCGAAACTTTGCCCGTTTCATGTTCAAGTTATGAAGTTCCACAAAATCTGCTAAATTATTTCTTCAAATATTCTTTCTTGTATTACAGATACAATTTCTCTAGCATCTTCTCTATCAACCAAAACAGGGTGAAATCTGTTTATTAAAGCTGCTGCGACCTCAAAATCATGCATTAAGTTCTTTGATTATTTATTACAATACTCTTGTCGCAGCAACTTAAAATCTCGCTTAAAGCGCCCATTTACCACTTCTACCACCCAACGACATAAAGTAACTTAACGTGATTCATTGGCATTTACTGTAGTCATTTGTGTTTCACCCTGTTCAACTGATAGAGGATAATGTACCGAGTAATTTAAGCTTTGTAATAAGGGAATACCAAAGAGTAAAGTAATATATATGGAAAAGAGTGCCCTCTTGAGACATTTAGAAGCAGACCTATTTGATTTGTGGCGCCATCTGGATTTTGGCGCTGGCACTATTTATGCAATCCTACACTAAACCTACCTATAGTGTTATCCATTGATTTGTTTATAGACTTCACACCCATCAAAACATATTACAAGTGCATAGCAATCACTTATACGGTGTTCCCATTATTTTTTTATAACTTTGGGAAATACAGTATAAGTGGTTGCTATGCACTTGTAATATGTTTTGATGGGTGCATCATAAAATATACAAGGACACAGGTTTTAAATAAAAACTATGTGTATAATATAATTTTTTATTTTTATAATGTTTGTATTTGTTATAATACTGTTGTGCAGAAAGCATTAGCTCATCCTCACCATGGTATGTCAATTTTCCGGCTAATATTCGATTCATTGATCTGCACCAGCTATATAAAATAATATTAATAGTCGTATTAGTAAAATACATTTTCAATTTTTCTTTATGCACGGTGCAGTTAAATGGATACACGACCATCGCATCTGCTACTAACATAATTTTTTCTTTTATATTGTTTTTAGGTATATTTCTTTTTAAAAATGAAATGGTTATAATTTGATGGTCATGGAAGCAAGTTTCTAAAGCTGCACTTGGATAACATAGCCAATTTTTATTATTATATTCTTTGGCTCTTATGTAAGCATTTCTATTTGTTTGCTGTCCCTCTTCAATAAGGTTTTGTCTGCAATTTTTACGTGTTTACAATATGTTTTAGACATTTCGTCAGGACCCAGCCACACACATAATTGCTTTGACCAGCATCTGTTTCTCTTTCTGTATTAAATATTTCCTCATTGCACTCACTCACATTATCAATGGGAGCATCAGAAATATCTGCGTTTGAGCATTGCTTTTCTGTGAAGAAGAACTCTAAAGTTTGCAGGCAACTATTTGAGTCTTCTTCACAGTTTGCTCTAGATGAATGGGGCGAGTTATAATTATTTAGCAGGAGCGCTTTAAATGCTCCTTCAAAGGACATAGTATTGGGAGAATTATTTCTCGCCCCATAACTTCTGATGTTCCCAAAGAAATTTTCTATTGGGTCCTGATTGAAATTTCTAGTTAAAAGTGCATCAAAACCATATCTATGGGACATTACATTCCATATGGCCTCCATACCTTCAATTTTTTTAATTAAATTAGTTACAGATGGAACGGTCGTTTCAATTAATCGAGATTTGTTGCCAGTGGATTTTATGTACGTAAATTTGATAGTTTTTAAAATAAGTTTTGCTTTTCTCCATAACTCCTGGTGAGGAGAGTGTCTTCTTATGGGCCCTTTATATATTTTCCCATTTGGAATGGAAAGAGAGTTAACATTTAAACTATCGAACAAATTATCAATTAACAATGTTAACTCAATTAAATCTTTGCACTGTTCGGGCAGATCACCTCTAGCTACCAAGTGTTCAGTAGCCACAGCAACGCTGTGGCTGAATAATTGCGTTGCTGACGTGTCAAGTCAGCATTTTGTTAATGTTTTCTTGATTGATATGTTCTTCAGTGATTTTGTTCAAAAGTCTTAATTCACCGTAGGATTTGTCTGCTGCGTAAACTTTTTGATAAAACTCCCATTTAACAATCTTCTTTTCATTATTAGATATATAAACCAAATCTTTAGTGATTAAATTATTTCTTATACCTTTTATTAAATGAGGCACGTCAAATAATGGTATAATTTTCGAGCCATTTACGACCATGTGGTCGTATCGCCATTCTCTTCCTCGTCGTAAATATCTCGCTTTCGTCTCATTGACGAGCTCTGATATAGCACCAACATTCACGGTGCTTTGATCACAAACTGTGTTAATTATAATCAGCCCTGAGTCTTGGGCACATTTTATTCATCTCATGATCAGCCTTAGATAGTCCACTGCTGGACTAGGCCTCTCCTTTGAACGGAGGAATTGGCCTACTATACCACGCTGGCCAAACGGGTTGGTATAGGGTTTGTATCAAGTTTTCCTTCTCTTACAGTGCTATTCTCTGCATAATATGCTCCCTCTGTCGGCTCTTACGACACCCATGGGATGATATGGGGTGGTGACTAGGGCTCGCAATATCGGCCCACTTTCTCAATATCGGTATTTTCGATATTGAACATTTTATAATACCGGAATTCGATATTTTCGATATTTTCGATACTAGAATTCAAACGAATCAAAAGCGATGAAAAGTGGGAAATAGGGTCAAATAAAACAAATATTGAGATCAAATGCAAATTTTAATTCACTGCTTTGGTGACATAAATCAAATAAAGTATATGCATGACAGTCATTATCCTTAACTAATAATAAATCAACAGAAACTCAAATAAAAAATCAACAAAAACTAAACATTAGTTGGCAAATATAAGAAAAAAAATTTGTCTTGCATGGTAACTATTGCACTACAGAATAAATAAAAACTCTAATTCAAAAATCAAAACAAATCTAAGCAAACTTCTAACAAAATTATAATTATTTAAAAACAAACTACTTTGAGATCAAAGTAAACTACTTATCATTTTCACTTGATAAATATTTTTTTATAAATTCTTACTTACATGCATGCATACAAGCATGAAACGTTTATGTTAGTGAATTGTCTTGAAGCTAATTAACTAAAACTAAATAGGACGGTATTAAATTATCAGTCTTTCTTATCACAATCATTCCGCTTTTTTAAATAATGCGATCGTAGAAATGACAATGCATCCATGGTTGTGTCACCTAAACTGGATCTTAGGTGATTACAAATATAACCAGCAGAAGAGAAAACTCTTTCCGACTCCACGCTGGTTGGTGGTATCGTAAGTAAGTTATCGTAGGCTTTTTGAAGATACTTTCCTCTAGTACCACCATTTTCATATAAAGCCATTTCTATTTTAATTAAAGTATCTTCGTCTTCTGCTCGCTCTGCTGCACTTGCATCGTCTTGCTGTAAACTGATACTTTTTTTAATTGCGAGCTCTAATTGTTTCTTCATTGAATGTTCCGGCTGTGGCTGAGTGTTTGAATCGTTAAAATCCTTTTCCATTTCGAGCTGTGAAGGTATATTCACATCTGTGATTGTATTATTCAGATGATACATGTCTTTTACATGTTGCCTTATCTCTTCTGGGTTTGGTCGTATAAATACGTCGTTATAACCATTCGATTGCTGAAAATAGGCCTTAGGATTGTGTAAATATTGTAGCGTTCCGCTTATAGGTAGGCGACGTTCTTTAATTCGACATTTTAAAGCAGTAGCCAGGTCATATGCGACTTGATCATCGTGGGACATAGCATCTATATTTGTCAGCATAAATAGCAAAGCAGAGTCAGTTATAATTAAATTACTGTTTCTTTTACAAAGCTCTTCTACTGTCGCCTTCACTATCTCTAGTAATTTATAAATTTTTTTCAGTCTTTCAAGCTCGTCTTCCTTCACCTCTAGCTCTGATCTTAAGTCAATAAGCGCTTTGCGGATGGGATTTTTTAACTTTAAAAACCGCTCAAGCATGTCCGCCAGACTACTCCATCTTGTTCTACAATCAAGTATTAAATTTAGTTCTCTGCCAATCTCTTCTTTTACATATTTTTGCAATATTGCATCATTTTTAGTAGGTGATTTACGAAAGGTTTTTATTATTTTACGTACCTTACCTATCGTATTTTCAAAAATAAATTCGTTGTTCTGTGTATGGCCTCTCACTTCTACACTAAATCCATCGCTTTCATCCAGTTCTTCTTCAGAATTCTCAACTAAAGTTTCATGGTCGATAATATGCTGTGAACCTTTATTTTTTTTGTATAAAACTTCCAATATTGCTAACTGAATTCCGTGCGCTAGGCACTTTTGGTGATAAAGCGTTGCTTGACGTCCTACAGCATTCATGACGCTAGCTCCATCAGTGGTTAAACAGACTATATCATTTTTTAAGGATAATCCAAATTCTGACAATCTTTCTTGAATTAAATTTATACATACATTAGCCGGTATACTACCGAATGCCCTGACCAGGCCAAGGTTTTCATAATTATTAATAAATATTTCAGAAGGCTGACTTTCACTGTAATGAATATTTATATTAATGAAGCGTCTGTTACCTGCACTAGTCCACTCATCTAAGGTTAATGACATTTTGAATCCTTTGTCTTTCATCTTATTCAATTTATCACATAAAGCCATTTTGATAATTTTACTGTGAGAAATTACGATATTTTTTATAGAGTTCGATGATTTGGGTAGCTTATAGCCACATTGGGCCATGATTCGCCTTTGGTCAGCAGATTTTTCAAAGATGCGAAATGGCATTCCATCTAAAGAGGTTAATCGGGACAGGGTCTCTTCTAGGCTGTTAGAGCTAGAAAAATAATCTGTTAACTTGCGTTTTTTAACGGAATCAAGAACCTCGTTATGGTTTGAACTGTCTGAAGCACTGGAAGCTGAAGCTGCCGATGTCGACGGTGATGGTGATGATGCTGCCGCTGCTGGTAAATTAATAGTATGTGCTGATCTTAAATGTGTATGGAGGCCCGTGGTTGTACCGCCCGTTGTTTTTAAAATCTTGCCACAGTGTTTACATTTCGCCTTCTGGTTGTCTGTGGCTTTCAGAAAATGATACCAAACTGAAGATTTCGTTTCACTCAACTTTGGATGAGTAATATAAAGGTCCATTGTTTAAACTGAAATCAAAGTAATGTATGTTTTAATATAAGTATTAATTATAAGTTGTAAATGCCTAGATTTGTAATGTAAACGATATTAACTTAAATATGAAACGATTGAGTTCATCATCCTAGTGTTATTCCCAGTTGCATCATCCTCAGCTTTTCACCAGTTTCGGCCAAATATCTACTTTTGCTCGGGGCGACTACTATCTGATCCCCGCAAGCCAAAGGAATAGAGATATTCGTATAGTTAGACTAGTGCCAGGATATTTTAAGGTACTAACTTCGCGTTATGACAGTCGTAAATGTTCAACTGGGAACGATAGCTTAACTTGGTCTCCGAGGCATGAAGTAAGCTATAATTTTATTATCTTTTAATTACGCACATAACTTTGATAACATTTTAAATGATTTTGAAAAGTTATAGTAAAGTAAAGTAAAAGTAAAAAAGTATTTATTCACATTAAAGAAAGACATTTTACAAAAATAAATTACTTCTGCCAAACTGCAAAGCATGTGTTGGCAGACACATGTATTAGTATACATAGTAGGCACAATGTCATACACATAGCATATTACAATAAATAAAAATAGTTACTATTCTTAGATAATCTACTTATTAACTAAAGCACAATTATTTTTGTCGCTGAACAAAATTAAAAAAGAAATAAATTACACAAGAGTGAAAAATAAATTCTATAACATATATTGATGCGCGCCTGGATTCATACCCGACACCTTCCGATTACAGTCTGTTAGTCCCGCCACTAGGCTGTCACAGCCTTGTAGAAACGATTGAGATATTATAACTAAAACTTATTGAACATGAATTAAAAGTTATAAAAATACATTACGGCAGGTAGGTACAATAACAAGTAGGTAAATGAAGAAGGCATGTCTATCATGAAATGAAATAAAACTGTATAACAAATAGTACGAGTTGTGGATCAATATCTGTAGATAATTACTGGTAAAATGCAGTAAAATGTTAATTGAAATAATTTATTAAGTAGATATATAAGTACTTACTTACCGTCCACACATATATGTATTAGTTATGTTCTGGTTGCTTCGTTTACTATATCATAAATTTAAATAAAATTACAGAGCACGACACAATAATCACTCACTACATGAGGCTACTATTGCCGAGCTAGAGCAGGAACCGTCTGACGTATTACTGCTCGATGCCTCGCGTTCGCGTTGACTGACCCGTAGACGACCAATCAGCGACGAATACTCGCAATATTACCATATTTGGCGCGCTAGACGCACTGAACGGAATACCACAGTCTTATTATTATTTATTGTTCTCAATAGATTCGCATGCACTGGCAATAGTGCATCCCGAATGATTGGTTTTGACAAAGTAATTTAAATGAAATTCATTGGTAATAATTATTCGATGCAATGTCGAAAATATCGAAAATCCCGGTTTTCACAAATCTAATATCGATATTTTCTGGCACAATATTTCGTCCGATATTCCGATATTTTCGATATTCGATATTCCGATATTCATGCCCTAGTGGTGACAATTCGTATTCTTAATCCGTCACCACACGGACATTTTATTACTTGAACAATTAATGATTTGAGTTCAATTTTTGTAAGTTCTGCCGTAAAATAGTAGGCAATTGGCTGCTTAAATTGCTGCCTCAGTCCTTTCACCATAAACACTAACGCGTGATCCGCGAATTTATTTTCCTTATTATTTGCAAATCCTTCAAGTGCATCCTTCTGCGAGTTGTAGTTGACTTGCGGTGTCAAGGACATTTCATCAAATATAAAGCTGCATAAACGGTCAGCCTCATCTTTTTCCACTACGGTATTTTTATTTTTTTTAAATACCAATGGGTTAATACCAGGTTAATTAATAAATACAGAGCTCATTTAGATTTTTACAAAAATTTATTAACGTTGAGTGTTAATCAAATACCTATTACTTTACTCAAACTCAAACTCAAAATCATTTATTCATTTAGGTCACTAAGTGACGCTTATGAACGTCAAAGATTAAAGTTAATTACTAGATGATTCTACATTTACATTAACTGCCACGTTCGCAATGCAATAGGTAGAACCACGAGAAAGAACGGGCAATAAAACTCGTGGCCACTATTTTTAACTGCCAGTATAATTCTTTTACATGTTATATTTGTAACCTATAGTAAATAATACCAGTAATGTTGTATTCAAAATTCCTGCTAGATCGGAATCAATACATTTTATAAAAACAGATTGAATAGAAGATTGTGTAGTTTCGGCTAAAGAAATAAAAGAAGGTGTGTATTTAGCCAATTCGATAGCTACTCCTAAAAATGGGTTGATACCCATCCGATTACCAAATGTCACTGAAAATGATGTAACGATAACGAATTTAGATGCATCAATTGATAAACTTAGTAAATACGATATTTGTTCATATGAAAAATCAGACAATAATTCAGATAGAGTCAAAACATTATTACCTTTAATTAAATTAGAACATTTGAATAAAGAAGAACGGAACACTATTGAAAGTATTTGTGCAAAATACGCAGATATATTTTATTTACCAGGAGATAGATTAACAATGCAGATTACCGATATCTCAGAAAAATGAAATTAAACGCCAAATAGACAAATTGTTAGATGAAGGAATAATTGAGCCTAGCAAAAGCGATTGGTCAAGACCAATATTATTAGTACCTAAAAAATCTGATTCAGGCAATGGAAAATGGAGGTTAGTAATAGACTATAGAAAATTAAATAATTGTATTGAAAATGATAAATTCCCTTTACCAGATATAACTGAGGTTTTAGAGTCATTAAGTGGAAGCATTTATTTCACGCATCTAAATTTGCACCAAGGTTATTATACTGTTAAATTAGATGAAAATAGTAGAAAATTTACATCATTTTATTCAGGACAATACCAGATGACGCGTATGCCAATGGGATTGAAAACTAGCCCAAGTTCGTTTTCTAGAATGATTACAATGGCAATGGCAGGTTTAAATAACGAAAAATGTTTGATATATTTAGATGATTTAATAGTTTTTGGAAGAAACCTTCAAATTCATAATAAAAATTTGCAAGATATATTTGAAAGGCTGAGGACAGTTAATTTGAAATTAAATCCTGCTAAATGTGATTTCTTGAAAAAAGACATTTTGTATCTCGGTCATGTTATATCATGTGATGGCATAAAACCGAATCCACTAAAAATAGAAGTTGTGAAGTCCTAAAAGTACCGACGGAGTAAAAAGATTTGTAGCTTTCACAAACTATTACCGAAAATTCATACCCAATTTTGCAGAAATCACATATCCTTTAAATAAATTAACAAGAAAAGGCGTACCTTTTGAATGGAATCGAGAATGTCAGGAGTCATTTGAATTATTAAAACAGAAATTAATAAGCCCACCTATTTTAGATTATCCCGATATTTCCTTGAATAATAAATTTATAGTACAAACTGATGCGTCAAATAATGCTATAGGGGCTATATTGTCTAACGGAAATGGACGACCAATATCTTATGCGAGTAGAACTTTGAATAAAGGTGAAAGAAACTACCCAGTTATAGAGAAGGAACTGCTTGCAATAGTTTGGGCATTAAATATTTTCGACCATATTTGTATGGCCGACCTTTTAAAATACTTACAGACCACAAACCACTAGTGTACTTATTTAATATGAAAGATCCCTCAAGTAGGCTTATGAAATTTAGAATTGCTTTAGAAGAATATAACTTCGAAGTAGAATATATAAAAGGTTCTGACAATGCAGCTGCAGATGCACTGTCAAGAATCACAATACAGAATTTGAAAGAAGTGCATGAGAGTATTGTTAATGTAATGACAAGAGCTCAAGCGAGGAAACTAATTCATTCTGATTCTGTGGCGGATATAGTAAACACCGACTCGAGGCCTGCGCAACCAAGAGTCGTGAATACTCATATCAAACCAAAATAATCAGTTAAATTAAAATTTATTAACGGAAATGAGTTAGAAAAATTAAGGAAATTAAGAAAGATTACGAAGAAAAATAATATATTGTGTTATGTTGATAGTGAAAAAACCATTTACGTTAAATTTCTAAATTCACAATCGCAGATGACGCGTGACGTATTTGTGAGAGAATTAGATAATTTTTGCAATTCCTTAAAGTTAGAAGAAATATATATATTAAAAACGAAAGATAATGATGTCTTTATTAGAAAGCTATTAACGGAGATAAAAAGTAATAAAACTAGGTGAGGACCACGAATATGCATACTGAGTAATGTTAAAAGAATAGATAATTTGGACGACAGGCGAGTTATTTTAAATGACTTTCATCTCCTACCAAGTAGTGGCCATGCTGGTATGAGACGAATGTCAAATAATATTAAAAAATATTATTATTGGCCTGGTATAGAAAATGATGTTCAGAAGTTCGTTAAATGTTGTGATCAATGTCAACGACATAAATATTCCTTACCAAAGAAAGAACCCATGGTTGTAACTAGCACAGCAAATACTGCATTTGATATATTTAGATCTGGTTGGTCCTTTAGAAACTGATTATAATAACTATACGTTTATATTAACTTTACAATGTGAACTTACTAAATACGTAGAAGCATATCCCTTAATTTCTAAAAAATCAGAAGAAGTAGCCAGAGCATTTGTTGATAATTTCATTCTTAGATATGGGGTGCCCAGAGAAATAGCAACAGACAGAGGAAAAGTATTTCTATCAGAAATATTTCAGGAGGTTTGTAAACTGCTTAATATTAAACAACTTAATTCTACAGCGTATCATCATCAGTCGATCGGAGCGCTAGAAGTAACACACAAGAATTTGAATGCATTTTTGCGTATTCAAACAGATAGCCACCCTGACTTGTGGAGTAAGTGGATTCCTTTTTGGTCTTTTGGTTACAACACAACGGTACATTCCGAAACCGGATTCACTCCATATGAATTGGTGTTTGGTAAGACATGTTCTTTACCCAGTAATTTGTCAAAAGATTTAGATCCTTTTTATAATTTTGAATGTTTGGTAAGACATGTTCTTTACCCAGTAATTTGTCAAAAGATTTAGATCCTTTTTATAATTTTGAAAGTTACCCTTGTGAACTTAGATACCGTTAGCAACTTTCGCAAAGAGAGGCAAGAACTAATCTGTTAAAAGTAACTTCAATAGAAAACTAAGGTATGATAAAGGTATTAATCCTGTAAGTTATAAGGAAAATGATTTGATTCTTGTAAAAAATGAATCACCTAGTAATAAGTTGGATTATGTATACTCTGGTCCTTATAAAATTATCAAAGACGTGCCACCAAATGTAGAAATAATTAATAAATATGGTAAAAAAGATATAGTTCATAAGAATCGTATTATGCCTTATAATGAATCTAAGTAAATAAAACATTATAATTTTTATACTATACCAATAAATAAGTATTTATTTCCCTTATTTTCTCTAGAAAGTTGTAAAAAAAAAAATACTCTGTAACTGTATTTTTTTTTCTTTAAGTGCGGTGATGTGATGTATGTTTAAAAGATATTTGTTACTTACTCTATGTTAATCTCTAATTGTGTTAAGTACTCTATATTCCCTATTTGTAACCATATATATCATCTATTAATTGGAATAAATACACAGTATTATTCGAGCATTCGGTCGTATCATTTACCTCCACCTCCACACCGTACAATGGGAACTGGTTCGCTTTTGCCTGTAGCAGTTCTAGCTTGCCTCAAGGCGCCCCAGCCTCCGCTCGCACCTTCCTTTTCTGATCACGCCAGCACTTTAAATAATATATATCTATCTTAATACTTAAAAGGTAAACTATCAAAATATTTGATAATGCTGCTGCTCATGTAATCTTATCAACTTACGATTTTCCATTGCTCAATGGACCTAGTCGGTCCTAACTCGTCTAGAGCCTGTTTTAATTTGGCCCATTCGGCCTTATTTTTTGTTGCTCCCAATGGTGAGCGATAATCTCCAGCCGCAAACGCTGGATTTTGTAACATATATTGGCACAAATTCTGTATTGGTTTGTGCCTTATTGCTACGTATTCTGAAACAGTGTCGGTCAGGTTATTAGGGCTACATTATTGATTACTAAAATAAAATTAGTGAACATCATGGCAAAAAATGATTACGTACGATTTCCTATTAATATTTTCCATTTTAGGCGTATACTGTCCGCCAAACTTTTGAATTAACAAAATAAAATGTCATAAATGACAGTACATAATATGATAAACTACAGAGGTGTCATTAACCTCTTGTATGCCGGAATACCAGACACAATTAAAAAGCTATTGTGTCTCGCGTAGATCTGCGTTCCGGCATACGAGGGGTTAATGGGCCTACCACAAGCGGGACACGCACAAGCTTCACCACAGTTTTGCCTGCGCAAGCTTCTCGCATGAAAAACACTGTACACGGACGGCATTACCACACGGCACAAATAAGGACGTGCAGGCCAATTTCTTGTCGAAATCGACGGCGTGGAAACAACAATGTTTCCCAGTGAAGAATTATTGTTTCTGCTACTAATTTTCAAGTGTTTGCTAGTGACAAAGAAGACAATGCCAAAGTCAATACGTAAACGATCAACGTGGACAAAATAATGGTTGATGAAGAGAAAAAATTATTCACATATAAATCTACTCAAGGATTTAAGAGATGATCCAAGCGACTGGCAGAATTATTTACGGATGGACGAAAATGCCTATAATGAATTGTTATGTTTGGTCACGCCTCTCATTCAACGACAAAATGCGGTCATGCGTGAGAGCATATCACCTCACGAACGACTGACGGCTACTTTGAGGTTTCTGAGTAGTGGAAGATCATACCAAGATTTGAGATTTTCTACAGCAATTTTTGAACATGCTTTATCTGAAATTTTTCCGGACACATGCAGAGCCATTTACAAGGTTTTACAAAATAAATACATGAAGGTGAGTTTAAATATGTTTATTTAAAGTAGGTACATATAACATACAATCAAGGTTAATACCAGTTGAGAACCTGCAATCAAACATTAATAATGTATTAATTATGGCACATAACACAAAATTTCTGGCTGTGCCAACAGTTGGCTGTAAGCTCTCAGTTGTGACGTCGTGCCCCTCCGTCTGAACTGTGACGTCGAACGAAGGTGGGAGCGAGCGCCTCTGTCCGCGCGCCCCGCACGCCATATATAAGCGTGCGACGCTGCTCAATCTTCCCTTTGCTCCAGCTCACGGCCATCAGTTAAGTCTTCTTCCTATCAAGACCCTGGCCTTCGGAACACCAGTGAACACCAACTATACTTCATACAATATTATTTAGCGGGTCTTAGTCGCGATAATTTATTTATTTCAAGGCATAAATACCTCTGTTATTCTCCTACGTTTCTACCGGCTTGCAACGGTTGTGGTCGCGGAGGGACTGATGTCAGCTCAGCGCCGTCCTTGTGAAGCGCGGGTTTCGGCAGCTACCCTCACTTGTTCTGTATTTTTGATATTTTGAGTTCTATCCGCACTGTCGGTACTTCGACACACTACACTTATGACGTCTACACACTGATGAGTTGTGTTACTGCGGCGTTGTTTGCATTTGTTGATAACCGGGTTCCAAGTGGTCGATAGTCTGTATCCGTCCTCCCGGTTGAAATTTCTATGTTTTTTTATTTCAACCGCTTCACGTACTATCCTGGAGTAATAGTGGCGATCGGTGGATAAGACTTGTGGTTGATGTAATTCTATCCAGTGGTTTGGTCCAGATTCCAGCAAATGCTGATTAATTTATCGGATCATATTATTGATAATGCGACACAAAGCGTATTAGCTAAAGGGTTAAATTATGCGTTAACACCTAAACGAATTCCGAACGAGAATGTCATAAGCAGCATCGAGGAGGTTATAACGCGCAACAAGTTACGTAAGGCGCGGGCAGCCGCGAGCATGCGCGGGAAGGCGCGGGCGGGCGCGAGCGGCCGCTGGAAGTATCCGCCCCGCCCGCTCACGCCGCGCCGCGCACTCACTACTTTATTTTTATTAGCTAATTACACACGTGTTTCCTCGTTATATGTAGAATATAAACTGCGCATAGAAATAGCGTGAGCCTGAGCCGTGACGTGAGTTGCGCGCGGCCGCGAGCAGTCGCGGGCAGGCGCGAGCAGTCCCGCGCGGCCGCGAGGAGTCGCGGGCAGGCGGGAGCAGTCGCGGGCAGGCTCGAGCAGTCGCGGGCAGCCGCAAGCCTTCTCTTCGATGCCGGCCGCTGCGCGTCGCTTCCAGCCGCTGCCATTTCGGTGTGAACTGAGCCTAAGGGATAGCGGTCTGTCTAACGAATACGCCGTTCTATTGAAGAATTGCTTGGAGGGTAACTACTTCATATATCGTGGACAACATTACCTCCAGATCGACGGAGTGGCAATGGGTAGCCCAGTAGCACCGGTGATGGCCAATATCTGGATGGAACATTTCGAAGAATCTATAGACATGCAGGCTTCAAATGTAAAGCTATGGAAGAGGTATGTCGACGATGTATTCTGCATCATGAAGGGCAACAAGCAAGACATAGAACGTTTCGCAGACAAATTGAACTCCATACATCCGAACATCCGGTTTACATTTGAAATGGAGGTAGACGGATCGCTACCCTTTCTCGACGTCAAAGTGACGGTGAGAGCTAATGGTACACTTGGACACACTGTATACAGAAAACCGACACACACCGACAGGTATCTCAACGCCTGCTCGCATCATCACCCGCGACATTTGGAATCCGTAGCGACCTCGTTAGTGAACAGAGCCTATGACCTCTGTGACCCTGAACACTTAAACAGTGAATTGTCACATGTTCAGGAGGTACTAAGGCGCAACGGATACAAAAAGGAGATACCCCGTCGGAAGAGGAAGGACCGCAAATCTGAAGTAAGCAGAGTGCCGGCTTACATGCCTTATATCAAGGGAGTGACGGACAAAGTTGGAACAGTACTACAGAAATACTCCATCAAGACTGTATATAGTCCCCTCTCCAAGGTAGCACACAATCTGCGTACCCCAAAGGACGTAATTCCTCTACAAACACCAGGCGTCTACAAGGTTGATTGCAGTTGTGGTAGTTCCTATATCGGACAGACCAAACGAACGATCGCTGAAAGGGTCAAAGAACATATCACAGCTGTCAAAAATCGACAAATTAATAAATCTGCCATAGCTGAGCATTTGCTGGAATCTGGACCAAACCACTGGATAGAATTACATCAACCACAAGTCTTATCCACCGATCGCCACTATTACTCCAGGATAGTACGTGAAGCGGTTGAAATAAAAAAACATAGAAATTTCAACCGGGAGGACGGATACAGACTATCGACCACTTGGAACCCGGTTATCAACAAATGCAAACAACGCCGCAGTAACACAACTCATCAGTGTGTAGACGTCATAAGTGTAGTGTGTCGAAGTACCGACAGTGCGGATAGAACTCAAAATATCAAAAATACAGAACAAGTGAGGGTAGCTGCCGAAACCCGCGATTCACAAGGACGGCGCTGAGCTGACATCAGTCCCTCCGCGACCACAACCGTTGCAAGCCGGTAGAAACGTAGGAGAATAACAGAGGTATTTATGCCTTGAAATAAATAAATTATCGCGACTAAGACCCGCTAAATAATATTGTATGATGTATACAAATCGCGAAAGTTTAAAATCGATTACCAACTATACTTGTCGGACCACGCCCTGAATTTACTCATGTTCTCAATTAGTAAAGTCTTAGTTTTAAAGTAGCTGCATTGTATCTACCTATATAGGCAATTATATCGTGAAGTGTACTATTCTAAAAGTGTTTTCATTTGTAAGTAAAACCTGATTTTCTTCTTTTTTTGATCGGCGAGTGATTGAGTCTGGCTCACCACCTACAAACCAATCACCCGTGAGACATTGGCGCCCAATAGGATTTCTTTTTATAGCTAAATTGGTGTTCCGAAGGTGAGTGGTATTTTTTTCTGTATTTTTATATATTTTTGTGTATTTTTATATATTTTTATGTGTTAAATACGTCCAGGAGTAACCTATATCTTTTTCTTGTCAGCCACAAGTCGCTTAATTGTATTTTCTAACTAATTATATGTTTAATTGAACTATCTGCTAGATAAATTGCATCGCGCAATGTTATCAAACCGCTTGGCGTACGAGCGACGCCGCGCCGCGCCGGCTCAACGAGGCCACGTGTTTTATCTACCTACAATTTCAATTTCTCTTGGACGCATTTTACATTTTACTACATTCTCTTCCTACAATACGCAATTACGCACTTTATTTTCTTTCACTAGTAGGCATGTGTGTAATTTTAGTAAACATTGCAGTGTAATTTATTATAATTTTTTTTTGCCATTATTCTTCATGGGTTTGTTTCTCTGTTATATTTTGTCTCATGCGATTGTGTAAATTAAACTGTAAAATAGCTTTAAAGAAGTTTTTAAAGTCTTTACTAAACTCTCTCTTAAATAAATGCTTTATATATAAATAACTTTGCTCAGAATATCGTATCTTTATATCATTAATGAAGGTACATAAATAATAAATAACTAAATAATTTACTTGTAAAAGTAATAAATCAATAAATTAACCTCTAAAGTTAATTTTCTTTTTCTTTCTATTGCTGTTGGTTTGCTGAGTTGGTAGCTTTGGGAAAGGCTATTCTATTTTAGCCTTTGCTAGCCTTTGGCGGGCTGTTGTCTGGCCTTTAATAGGGTGTTATTTTCTGCTGTTTTGACCAGATAATTCGGAGTGCTTTGTAGTCCGCGCAGCGTCTACTAGCCGTGTGTTGACACTATTTGCTATGTGAAATCTGTACGGATGCTACTAAATGCGTATGGATGCTGCTAAATGCGCATGAATGCTTTTTGCTGCTGGTTTCCGATGGTGCTCTGTTTTGCCGTTTATAAAATGGTCTCCTTCTCTTGCTAAATGGGAGAAGATTGGGTGCTGTTTGCTACCTGATTCTGATGATGTATGTGCTCTGTTTTGCGATTTTCTAATGGTACTTTTGCTCTTGCTAAACAAGAGATGGATGCTATATTTCTCTGTTCTTCTTGCTGTGAAGAACGGGCATTGTCGGGTTAAAAGCGTTATGGAGTCTGTTGTTTATACCGACAACGCCTAACGTTGGAGTCCTATCGTTGAATGACCGCTGGGGTTGCGTCGATTTATCGATGATTTTTGTTGTCTTTTAGTGTTTTTACCTGATATTTTTTTTGTTCTATACCTGTTTTCACTACAATACTAACGTGGTGAAGACTCGTTCTTAAAATGTTCAAGTTCTACTAACAGTACTTGGCATTTCATTTTAAACTCAAGTTCCGACTAAAGGTTTTTGGTGTTTAAAAGGGTTCATAGGTAACCCTACTTATGTTGTTGTCTATCAGGTAATAACAATAAATTGTGTGATTTAATAAACAAAAAATGTGTTTAAAAAAAAAAGTGGGTTAAGTCGTTTTTTATAAGATTTTAACCCACACTTACAAAATAATTTTAGCGTATGATGGTCATTCTGTCTGACCTTAGTGTATATAATAATATAATATGTGTAAATATATATTTTTTTCTTTTTGGGTCACTACTGGTGGAGAACCCACTATCTTTTGCCCACTGTTGGTCTACTCTTTATGTGTTATATTATTCTAACGCGTTGCGCGTAATCACTAATTGCCAGGTGTCGGGCATTCGTTGTAAAATACCTACATAAACTCGTGCGATGAGTTATCGCTCATAAATACCTTCACAATATAGCCTATTTGTTGTTTTAAAATGTTTGTTGAACATACATAAATACCTACATAAACTTTAATAACAAAGTGATAAAATAAAATGTGTTGCTTTTTTGTGCATGTTACTACATCCACAATCTTTTTTATAATAAACAATGTTTATATTTATTGGCACTAATTTTAAAATCTAATGTTGAAATAAAATATTCTAAATGTAAATTATACGCCATTGTATAGGTACCTACCTAACTACCTACGCCTCACATTGTGCATAAACGCAATAATTAAGGATATTTTGGTTCTCAGTATATTGACATGGAATTCAATTCCAATATGGTGCATGAGCCATGTGAAGTTTATGCCGAATCGTTGAACTATTTATCTTCTATTCTCGAGAAGGTACACTCAGCTCTGTTGTCGGCTCATCAACGCAATTGTTTATTTTATAATCTTCGCCGTGAACCGGCAGAATTCTTCAAAACTAAATGTTATGAATGTTAAACCACTTGGCGAATGGCATATAAAAGATTTAAAGATACATAAAAATTACATTAAAAAAAAAAATACTTACTTATATAACCTATACATTGTTTATTATTTATTTTCCAAACGAATAATCTCTAATTTATGTTACCGTTTGTAGTAGTGCCTACTATAAATTAATATTTTTTGTTGTGGGTAGCTAAAATTTTTTTTTCTCGTAAAATACACTATTTTTTTAAATTGCTGCGCAGTTATGTACCCAAATGTTGTGTTGAACATTGTTTTAAAAAGTCTAACCATAAACTAAATATATTGTTTTTTTTACCCTGTGGATCAGTGGTTAAAAGGTCACTGTCAGCCGAGTATACAAGTTCGATTCTCGCTTGTAGTCTTTTCTGGAAGTCTATTCATTTTAATGTCTACTTTGTTGGCGTATTATTTTTTTTCGCTGTGCTTTGTTCTGAAGTTCTTTTTATTGTTGTTGTTCATAATTTTGTATCGATTTTATAATCGAATTGTTATTATAGGTACTTTTATAAAGCAATATTGTGTGTGATTGACCGGGCGTTGCGAGCTCGGAACAGTCAAATAGTACTTGTCTGATTAAAGTATATCTAGTTTGTTATTGCGATGCACACGCGCTCACTCAGTGGCGCGCTGGTAGATAGATACCGAACTTATGATTCATCATTGTTTACTTTAATAGTGTGTTCATTCATCTTGGACAATCGTGGTCTTTGTAATTAAATTGAGCAAAATAATTATGTATTTTGTTGTTCTTTTGTAATTCAGTAGTCAGTTTGTAGTCTGCAACTTGAATTTATTTTTGTTTAACTTTTGTATAAATTCTGTTTGTTATACCTAACTATTGTTAAAATGTATTTTAGAATAAAACAGGTAACTTGTTATAACTGTGTATATTTAACAAGGTAAAGAAGCACTAGCACAATCACACATTGATTTAGTTGCACTTAGCCGTTTATTTAACACAATACATAGATTTAGACTTCACTTCTACAAACACTATTTATATACTTGAGCCTTTTTAAAACTTAATTATAATTCCACTTTTTAAACCGACAACGTAACAGCGTATTTATTGAGATGTTACTCGCTCCGTAGAACAAAATAAACTGAGCTCGCAAATTCAAGTCGAAAACATCAAATGTCGCATCGCCCCGCCCACCGCATTCCAAACTAGAATGGCGCGAGTGGCGTGACGTTGCGCCATCATAAAGTTCTCAATCTACCTACATCTTACAAGTACACGAATGTACTATATTATAAATCATACAAATTAAATGCTTATTTAATAAAAATATAACAAGAATAACTACAATTGAGGTGAAACCATAATGTCACCAAAAAATATTAAAGCATCTAACATGGCGACAACATCCGGCCGTCCTGCGCACGCATCCGTCCCGGATAGCGTCTTGGTCTGGTGCAGTTTGCTGAGAACAACAAAGCATAATTAGCACATATTTTTTGGTGTACTTTGTAATGGATAAAGGCTTTAACTTGTCTTATCCATTGCTATGAGTGTCGACATCCTACTATTCCATCAACGGCCAGCAGATGAAGGACATCTCACATCAAAGGACTAAGTACCTACAGAACATAATTCTGGTATCCAAACTTATACATAACTGTTCCATCAACGGTCAGTTAGTGATCATGTTAAGGTTTGCAATTTACCCTAGGCGATGCCTTTGGCCAACCCTAGTTGCATATAATTACCAACCAAAACATAATTAACAGATTCACTTTACACGAGTAAATACTGTTGTCATTTACAATGTCAAAATACCAAAATATGTTCGAAGCAAGTGCACTAGACAACATTAATGAAGAAAAGTGAAATGAGGCCATACTAGCGCGGTGGAAAATTGGCTGTTAACATGATAAAATACCTGACAACATCCTAGGCCAAATCCTTGGTATCTAGTTCCGCCAACTTAATCCAAGGCTTCATATTTTCGGCGCAAGTGGTCCCCTCGTAGCGTTTACTGGTCCTTTCTGCGCCTCTCATATCCTGTACCTTATAGCGATCATGTCCCATAACTTCAGTAACCTGAAATGGACCCTTAAACAACGGCAGTAGCTTCGTGCTTTGCCCATCATTAGATTGACTAGGAATTTTTATAACGACCAAATCTCCGATATTGTATATTCGAGCCGCTTTCCGTTTTGAATCAAACAACTGCTTTTGTTTGTCAGCATTAGCTTGGATGCGGTCATTGACTGTATTTCTTAATAGTGTAACGTCAACAGGTTGATCTTCACTGTTATCCACCAATTTGTCAGAGTCGGTTTGAAGTCTGTAACCGAAAAATACTTCGCTGGGGATTGCCAACGTAGTTTTGTTAATTGTACTGTTAATGCCTTGCTGGATACTGGCAATATGAGTATCCCATTTGTTATTGTCAGTGTTAGCCCCCTTACTTCTCAAGGCATCAAGGATGGTGCGGTTGTAGCGTTCCACCTGTCCATTTGAGCGTGGAACTGCTGTAGCTATAACATGTTGACGTATATTTTTGTCCTTACAATACTTTACAAACAGCTTGGACGTAAAAGAGCTTCCTGCATCACATATAAGGCGTTTAGGGTTGCCAAAAACTTTAAATATTTTATCTAATTCATTTATAACAACTTGACTTTTGTGTTACGAACAGGCGAAATAAATACAAATTTTGTAAAGGAATCAACTGTTACCAAAAGATAAGTATTGTTATGCGTAGTTTTTACAAAAGGACCCAAATGGGCAATGTGCAACGTATGAAACGGCTTTGCATATTTAGGTATTGGAAACAATTTACCTTCCTTTTTGCCGTGGAAATTCTTTGAGTAAATACAGTTAAGACAATTATTAATATATTTTGTAACAACCTTTTTGATTTTTGGAAACCAATAATGTGCCTTTATCCTTTCAATTGACTTGTCCACGGCAAAATGGCCTATGTCATCATGGTTAGCTCTTATAATTTGCCAAATGCACTGTTTAGGAACTACCCACCGTCGGCCATATTCAGTTCGACGGTATACTTTATTGCCCAATAGCTCATAATCGTTAAATATCTTTTTATTGAGCTCGGCCTGACCTGACTCTAAGATTTCTCTGATTGCACAAATACTAGGATCTTGTAACTGTTCTGACAGCAACCAATCACCTTCACTAATCGCCAACACACTTTCATTACACATGGGAGCAGAGTATTCCGTGATCGGATTCCTACTTAATGCGTCAACATGTTGCATTTGGGTTCCTGGTTTGTGCATTATGTCAAAAGTAAACTCTTGCGTCAGTAACACCCACCGACCTATTCTTGAATTGATTTCTTGTTTATTCATGGCATATCTAACAGCATTACAATCTGTATAAATTTTAAAAGTTGGCCCTATCAAATAATGACGGAACTTTTGCAAACCAACAACTATAGCCAAGAATTCTAACTCAAACGAATGATATCGTTTTTCTTCATTGGATGTTTGGCGACTGTAAAAATGGATTGGCTTCTCCCCATTATCAGTTACTTGAGTTAGAATGCAACCTACACCATCACGACTGGCGTCAGTGTAAAGAACGATTGGCAATTTAGGATCGAAAATAACTAATAAAGCATTGTGTAACAATTCGTATTTTAATTTATTAACTGCCGAAATCTGATCCTGACCCCATTCCCATGAAATGTCCTTCTTTAAGAGCTGAGTCAGTGGCTTTGCAATAATAGCACAATTTTTGATGAATTTACGGAAATAATTTATAAGCCCTAAAATTGTCTTACTTGATGTATATTCTTGGGTTCAGGGTAATCTTCAACAGCCTTTAGTTTATTTTTGCCCGGTCGAATACCCTCTTTAGAAATGTCATAACCAAGAAAGTTAACAGAGCTCTGAAAGAAGTAACATTTATCTAAATTGATGGTAAGACCGTTATTTTCCAATACTTTTAAAACTTCATCTAATTGCTTAATATTCTCGTTCAAGCTATCGGTGCCTATAAGCAAATCATCCATATAACAGATCACTTTATTAAAACGTAATTTACCTAGCACAGTATTCATTAACCTCTGAAATACTGACGGCGCATTGCAAAGCCCAAATGGCATTCTCTTGAATTCAAAATGGCCGTCAGGAGTAACAAAGGCAGTTTTAGGAATAGACTTTTTATTTATTATAACCTGATAGTAGCTGCTTTTTAAATCTAAGGATGTGTAAAGTGTACAACCTCTCAGTTTGTCTATGAGATCTTCTACAAGGGGCATCGGGTATTTTTCCTTGACTGTAATTTTATTTAAAGACCGATAGTCAACGCACATTCGTTTTTCACCCGAAGGTTTATCGACTAATAATACTGGACTAGCATAAGCGGAGTTACTTTCCTGAATTATGTCATTTTTTAATAAGTCGTCAATAATTTCTCTAGTAACTGCTTTTTCTGATTCGGACATACGGTACGGACGATGGCAAACAGGTTTATTAGTTATTAATTCAATGTCTAATTCTACGCAAGAAGTGTGACCCAAAGTCTGTAAATCTTTAGACACAACCCGGGGGTATTTTTCAAACAATTTATTCAATAACGAAATGTGGTCAATAGAATCAGAGTTAAACATAGATTGTTCTATTACAGCTACCTGATCTCTATTTAAAGGGCAAAATGATAAGCTATTTCCTACACGAGTATACATAATACTTTTATCCTCGGTGAAATTCCTACCAATTAAAATGGAGGAGCCGGCCAATTCATCAAGAATGTATAGCACAATGTTAAGTTTTGCTGTATCAACACAAATGTCTACCTGAACACCTTGAGTTACTTGAGAGCAAGAATCAACTTTAAACCCCGTCAATACAACCGGAGTATTCAATTCAAACGGTACAAGCATCAACTCGCGCGCCAAAGATGTTGTTATAAGGGAACAACTGCTACCCATATCAATAAAAGCGCGTTGTTTACATCCATTGATTTCAATATCCTTATAAAACTTATCTTTAGAGGAGGGTTCAACAATTAATTTAACTTCATTATCCTTTTCAATCTTAGGTTTAGGCTTAGATCTACATGCCAGCTCCAAATGACCCAACCTATTACAAGAATTACATTTAACATTATCTTTTTGAACACAATGGGTCTTCTTATGCCCCGGTTCACCACACCGAAAACATGTAATATTTAAACTAGTATTAGTTGGGGTAAAACTATTTGATGAACCAGTATTAGAATTATTTTCGGATTTCTTATCTAAATTGTTAGAGGATGAACGAGTTAAATTTTTACTGTGAAAGTTGCTATGCTTTTGATTCTGTTTTAAATCAGATTCTGAATAATTTTTTCCATGTAAAAATGAAGCTAAGTCATCGCAGTATCTAAAATTACCGGCCTCTGCCGCTGTAATTATATTTTTGTCACCAATAGACCCTACAATTATAGAAATAATATCTGCCTCAGAAAATGACAATCTCATTTTATCAATCTTACCCTTTTGTAAAAAATAAAATTCATACAACGACTGACCTTCTGTAGGTTTAGTTTGAAACAAATCTTTAAGTAAATTATACATATTTCGCTTAACTTGAAATGTGTCTAACAGGGTATTTCGCCAATCCTTCCACTTCCAAGTTGTCCATCGTGTTGCATTTTTTTGAAGTGAGTCATACCATGTCTTAGCCGTATTGCGTAATTTTTGCAAAGCTTGATAACGCAAAACACGATCAGACCAACCGAAAGCACGAGCATTGGCTTCAACAACATTTATCCACATTTGAATATTGTCCACTAAAGGGTCGAACTCGGGAATCACTGATGATAAAATAACATTTTGGCTTACTGCGGGAGACGCACGCCTGGTGCGTCTCTTTTTCCTGTGCCGGTGACCATCAGATCTGCTGCTGCTCGAGTCTGTCGAGCTAGAGCTCGAAGACGAGCTGTAACTCGTGGTTGAAACCGACCGTCGATTCCTCGTTTTCTTGTCTCGGGTTCGCTTACGGCCTCGCGGCATACTGGGCGCTTAATTCTTTCTCACTTCTGATGTTAAAATGTATTTTAGAATAAAACAGGTAACTTGTTATAACTGTGTATATTTAACAAGGTAAAGAAGCACTAGCACAATCACACATTGATTTAGTTGCACTTAGCCGTTTATTTAACACAATACATAGATTTAGACTTCACTTCTACAAACACTATTTATATACTTGAGCCTTTTTAAAACTTAATTATAATTCCACTTTTTAAACCGACAACGTAACAGCGTATTTATTGAGATGTTACTCGCTCCGTAGAACAAAATAAACTGAGCTCGCAAATTCAAGTCGAAAACATCAAATGTCGCATCGCCCCGCCCACCGCATTCCAAACTAGAATGGCGCGAGTGGCGTGACGTTGCGCCATCATAAAGTTCTCAATCTACCTACATCTTACAAGTACACGAATGTACTATATTATAAATCATACAAATTAAATGCTTATTTAATAAAAATATAACAAGAATAACTACAATTGAGGTGAAACCATAATGTCACCAAAAAATATTAAAGCATCTAACATGGCGACAACACTATGACTTAGTATTTTGTTTATCTAGTGGTCAAGGTGCCGAACCCAAGAATAATAATTCGTAGGGCTAGACGTAACTTCTCTTACCTGTAACGACGTCCCTTTTATCTCGTGTATTACCCTAAGCGCTTCACGCCTTTAATGGTTGTATCTCATATTCTGTTGTTATGTTATGGCCTAAGCACTTATGTAGTGTGTGGCGGCTTTATGGATGACGGGTGTGTTAGTTTATCATAGGGTAGTTGTTGCGTGCGTATTGTGGGTAATATATTATATTTATAGCTAATGTAGTTATGTAAGTTTGGTTGTTTACTTAAAATACTGACACCACTTCCACTACTTGATTACAGGTAATCCTCAACGAGCTGCTAGCCAAGGGAATTTTCCCTAGGAAAAATTCTGCCCTAAAGAGGGGGTGTGTGACGTCGTGCCCCTCCGTCTGAACTGTGACGTCGAACGAAGGTGGGAGCGAGCGCCTCCGTCCGCGCGCCCCGCACGCCATATATAAGCGTGCGACGCTGCTCAATCTTCCCTTTGCTCCAGCTCACGGCCATCAGTTAAGTCTTCTTCCTATCAAGACCCTGGCCTTCGGAACACCAGTGAACACCAACTATACTTGTCGGACCACGCCCTGAATTTACTCATGTTCTCAATTAGTAAAGTCTTAGTTTTAAAGTAGCTGCATTGTATCTACCTATATAGGCAATTATATCGTGAACTGTACTATTCTAAAAGTGTTTTCATTTGTAAGTAAAACCTGATTTTCTTCTTTTTTTTGATCGGCGAGTGATTGAGTCTGGCTCACCACCTACAAACCAATCACCCGTGAGACACAGTGTCTGGTACAGAGTTAAAAATCTGATCTTCATTCTGAAAACCGCCTATACTCGGTGTTTGTGGTGTATTATTACTCATTCCTGATACGTCTAAAAGAATATTATTATTATTAGATGATATGAAAATCGAACAATGACGATGTAAGTTTCGTAATTCTCCTTCAAAAACTGCTTCATTTATTAATTTCTCTGTATAAATGCGCTGCTCATTAGACATATTTCTCAACTTATGTGCAACGTTTTGGCCAAAAAATCATGTCTATCTTGTGGCTGTGACTGTTGCTGTGACCACTTAGTAATACGATTGCCCACATTAATTATTGCTTCATTTATATTGTTATCATCATCTATATAGTCCTTTTTTTCATTCGTCGAGGTGGTAAAGAGCGGGTTTCCGGATTAGGTGTAGTAGCTGGTATAGTACTCTATGAAAAAGGAGGATCAAAAGAGTTGCCTGAATGTGTAGATTCCTGAGAATGAGGGCGTGGATGAGGTGAACTTAAAGTTGAACATTAATCATCCTAAAAAAAATGTTACATTGTAGCAAAAAAAAAAAATATATTTTTTACAGATATTTTTTACAGGTCCCAAACTTGTGAGTTTGGGACCTGTAAAAATATCTGGGAAATAGGAGTTAAAAATGGTTTCTCCCTCGATTACTCCAACGGTACTGATAATATTGTACATACTAAGTGGGACTTGCGTTATGGTTTGCAACACTTGTCTATATTCCTCATTCATAATAAAACGAGGCGATAAGGGAAAGGACTCCTCTCTTGATGTTGGGCGTACCTTGAATGGTAGATTTTAAACGCCAACATAAACAATGAGACACGATAATACTGATATATACTGCAAACTTTTATTGTGTCTTGATTCCATGCACTAACCATTCTGCTATATTCAGCAACGGTTGTGAATCCAATACCACGAGTAGCGATAGGAAGTGGAATGGCACGAGGTTGAACCGTGACTATCATAGATTTTAAACTTCTCTCAAGCTGCTCCGCATCCTGATTGAATACGCCGAGATGTCTTTGCGCTGCTTCGCGGGCTGCCAAAACTGCCTTGTGAGTTGCTTGCTGTTGAAACTTATCACTGGAGCGTTCCTTAGCACCACGACTACGCGGTTTGGACTTGGATTTTGAGGTGTCCTGGGTCTCAATAGATGTTGGAGGGGGGCGAGCGATTGCTCAAATACATTATTTGCTGTCAAAGACATAATCACAACAGTCCGTACTACCTTGGTCCGGAAAATTGTCAAAAATTCAATTTTTGCACAAGACTGAGCAAAAATGGAATTTCCCTCATTGCTTGGGAGCAGTAGATTAATTATCAGTTGTCAAGAGCTAGGCGAGTAGTAGAAAACGCCCTCGGCATATTAGCATCTAGGTTCAGATTTTTCATACCAGTATAAATTTGGCTCCCAAAAATATAGACATTGTGGTTATGAAATTTTGTTCCATATTTTTTTGAGAAAAAAAGTACTGTACCACTTATACCCCAATTAGTTCCTTTGATATTGAAGATACAATAGAAGGTACTTTAACGTTAGGTTTAAGAGCAGATACAACTAGTTTATTGGAATTAAGAAGATGACATTTCAGAAACAATTCTAACGATGCCAAAGTGACAAGAGAAAAATATTTAAATTATTTAACGAAGGCACTGTGTCGTGGCAGAATAGGATGTGTAATATAAATACTATTTAATTTTTAGGGTTCCGTAGCTCGAAAGGAAAAAAACGGAACCCTTACTAATCTGATCTGATCCTGTCCGTCCGTCTGTCTGTCACCACCCTTTTGCTCAGTAACGCGTAGAGGTATCAAGTTAAAATTAATATCAAATAGATCAAAAAAAGCGTCTACGATAGCAAGTCTACGATTCCTGGGACCTGTAAAAAAATAAAGCTTCTAGCCAACATATTACCAACTGCTAAGTTAAGTTTGTTCGGAACCCTCGGTGTACAAATCAGACTTGCACTTGTCCAGTTTTTCCTGATACACACTATAGACATGTTCTAAAATAAAATTATCTAAAGATCGCGGCTACACTTCTGTTCCTCACTATGGAAGGCAGACCTTCTTTTAACTGCCGCCGAAACATGTTCTCAGGTTGAGGGGGGAGATTCAGGGGTATGCTGCTCGGGTCCTTGATCAGCTGTAGATGGTCAACGTGCTGGGGTTTACCTATATCCAGCAGGTTGTGTACTTGTGTATGAAACCTAGGGTTGAGAAGCAAGCTCTTCAGCACGCTCAAACCCAGGCTTAAGGTATCTTGAGTGGCCCGCAATGCAAACTGAGGGAACAACACAGTGGGGTAGCCGCCCACTGACCTATTCATGAGCAGGAGGACCGACATCCACTCAGCCTGGCGGGTCTGTTACTCAGGGTGGTGGCGCCAGAGTGCTAGTGCCGCCTCAAACACCGTGAGCATGTACGCTGGGATAGGAGTGGTGTCATCTCCCGCTATAGAGGCACCACTGGAGAAAAGGCCCGCTATAAGAGTGTTGACTGTGTAGATGGCTTGATTTGCTTCGCTGGTGAGACGAGATACCTTCTTCAGTGCACCACTTACTTGAACACCATCTACAAAATACTTCCTCCCATACTCCAGTAATTTTCTTGACTTCCAGGATTCAGGGACTTTTATCACTATACCGGCCTCTGTACAGATCTCTTCCAGCACTCTCAAGAACTGGCGGGTGTAGGTGTCCGGGGTGAGCCCTCTAACCGCTAAGTAGTCCTTTGAAGGTGTTCCCAGCACTATTACTTGGTTATCACACCTTGCCCTAATAGGGATGCAGTTGTCCCGCAAAGGTGGGCGGCCCGAAGGATTATCAGAATGGTTGCCAGAGTCCATCCCTTTTGTCTTAAGCCCTCCAACCACGCCTCAGGCCCTATCACACATCTCTCTCCTTCACAAGGGGAACCATCTAACCCTTGTGCTGGGGGGGCGTACCTGTCTTGGAATAATAGAGTGGAGATCAAAGGGAAAATGTGGGTGAAGCTGTACACGTTCTGCAGCCCAAATAGAGCATCCAGGCTCAGGAAAAGAGGAGCCAACAACTCAGCACGGAAGTGTGTACACCACGACGAAAAGTCTATTATGATGTTCACATAGTCGTGTCCCTCTCCAGGGCAGCTCATTCTATTCAATGTCTTGGTGAGCTGTTCTTCTGTGAGGGTCATGGATTGATGCTTGATGTACCTAAAAATGATGTCGGCGATATTCTTCTCGGTTACCACCTGGTAAGCTCTCATTTCTAGAGTCATCTTTCCGAAGCACCGAGCGTCATTTTCCTTGAACTCACGCTCTTTGGGTACCGCCACCATTATCCTCCATTCCTGAGGCACTATCTCCATGTTGATCAGGCCTAGGATCTCTCTACTGTCGAACGTTTCCGTAGTTAGAAAGTGCATCACTACACTTTTGGTAGATGAGGGCGGTCCTTGAGGCATGTGGCCGTGAAGGGTCCTGAAGGCTTTTGTGTCGTATTCATGTATCCATTCTGACTTCTGAGGGATGATGGCTTTATCAGAGATTATATCTATAGTATCTAGATCATAGTTGAAATCGAAATTCTTTAGTAGCTCCACGCCTTCAAAATCTTCTGGGTCCCACTTGTGTGTGGCGGTCTCCCCCCACTCATTAGAGTGAATGCAGGCCTTCACTTGCGGGTTGATGTTGGTGGATGTTGCTACATTAGGCCACTTCTTATGCGTTTTATAGTACTGTCGGCAGAACTCCTTTTTGAACATGTTATTTATTTGAGTCGCAGACTTCTCTAGTCCTCTTTTTAAGACTGTCCCTTTGGTATACCAACTCTTGGTGCTTTTATCCATGTTCACTATGGGGTGCCCTAAGGCCTTCCAAAGCCCTGCGAGCTCTAACTTGAGCATGGCGTGGGTCGGGTCTAAAGCCTGTCATCTTCAAGTGGGGTGCCAAATCTTGGGTGATGGTGTCAAAGAACTCATCGGATCCTTCCAGATCCCGCAGGACGGAACCGATGACCAGGGATGGCCACATCTTCATTAGCACGTATGCTTCCTGCTGATGTACCTTCAATAGATCGATCATCTCCTCCAGATGCGTAGACACCTCTCTCCTCAGTGAGTAACCGGGGTACTTGTTGTGATGGAGGGCGGAGTAACAATCTATGGAGAACCAGGCCGCACACGTGTCCGAGAAACACAAGACCAAGGAGTAAGGGATGACAAAACAGATCTTAGGATATACATAGACTATACAGAGCTCCGAATCAAAGACAACCTGGACAGAACCTACAGAGACTTCTTGACGAGGCTCCGAGGACTGTGCTACGAGAGATATGGTCCTCGACCATATGACTGCGAGTGAGGCATAAAGAGTGTTGAGAGGGAAAGGCTGCTTGGTTAGAGCAGGGGGAGGAGTCTGGTAGTAGTGTGAGTATGACGCCTCTGCCGTCATGTGAGCCACCCTCTCTGCTCGCCGTAGTAGCTGCATCTCTTCTTTGGTGGCTCCTGCCCACTTGTCTAGGTTCTGCGCGCACCAGGACAGGAACGAGGTGGCAGCCAAGAGGGTGCATCCCTCCACTTCTGAGAGAATCCTCTTATGGTGGGAACGAAGAGCTAGACTGTTGTTTCGGTGAGAGAACATATATTCGATCTCAGTGAGGGTAATGGCGGATGCGAGATGTCTCTCTCTCCTATAGATGGGGGTTTTCTTTGGAGGGATTTCCTCCAGACCCGGGAGCTCGTCCACATCCATAGCTGTGGGTCACAGTGTGTGGTCACACAAAATTATCTAAGCCAAACGTTGTTTTAGTAACCCAAAAGTTGTGTAGCCCGTAACATCTTGGTGAACATGTGAGTGCTTAACCGATCTTGATCATTTCATGATCATTGATCTACCTAGATTGAAAAAATATAAGTATACACAAACATTATACCTGGGAGGGTATATCATCAAAATTTGACGTAGACTGTCTGGGATTCTCGTGATCCATTAAAAAATCCAACTGGTGAAAATACCATAAAGATGGTTCATATATATCTTCCGTGCCAGCACCAGATCGTGTAGAAGCATTAACTATTTTCAATTCTTTCCTATAGGAACTTCTAAGAGAATTTATTTTGTTCTTGGCTGTATCCTTCGTAGCTTCAGGGTTGACCTAACAATAATTCAGGTATAATAATTTGATATGTAGTAATGAAGTAGGTAAGGAATACATAGTCAAAAGTTCACGTCAGCATTGCGCGCGGCGCTATGTGTATTGTGTGAGAGAAGATACAATAGAAGGTACTTTAACGTTAGGTTTAAGAGCAGATACAACAAGTTTATTGGAATTAAGAAGAGGACATTTCAGGAACAATTCTAACGATGCCAAAGTGACAAGAGAAAAATATTTAAATTATTTAACGAAGGCACTGTGTCGTGGCAGAATAGGATGTGTAATATAAATACTATTTAATTTTTAGGGTTCCGTAGCTCGAAAGGAAAAAAACGGAACCCTTACTAATCTGATCTGATCCTGTCCGTCCGTCTGTCTGTCACCACCCTTTTGCTCAGTAACGCGTAGAGGTATCAAGTTAAAATTAATATCAAATAGGTACGCAAGTCTACGATTCCTAGGACCTGTAAAAAAATAAAGCTTCTAGCCAACATATTACCAACTGCTAAGTTAAGTTTGTTCGGAACCCTCGGTGTACAAATCAGACTTGCACTTGTCCAGTTTTTCCTGATACACACTATAGACATGTTCTAAAATAAAATTATCTAAAGACCGCGGCTACACTTCTGTTCCTCACTATGGAAGGCAGACCTTCTTTTAACTGCCGCCGAAACATGTTCTCAGGTTGAGGGGGGAGATTCAGGGGTATGCTGCTCGGGTCCTTGATCAGCTGTAGATGGTCAACGTGCTGGAGTTTACCTATATCCAGCAGGTTGTGTACTTGTGTATGAAACCTAGGGTTGAGAAGCAAGCTCTTCAGCACGCTCAAACCCAGGCTTAAGGTGTCTTGAGTGGCCCGCAATGCGAACTGAGGGAACAACACAGTGGGGTAGCCGCTCACTGACCTATTCATGAGCAGGAGGACCGACATTCACTCATCCGGGCGGGTCTGGTACTCAGGGTGGTGGCGCCAGAGTGCTAGTGCCGCCTCAAACACCGTGAGCATGTACGCTGGGATAGGAGAGGTGTCATCTCCCGCTATAGAGGCACCACTGGAGAAAAGGCCCGCTATAAGAGTGTTGACTGTGTAGATGGCTTGATTTGCTTCGCTGGTGAGACGAGATACCTTCTTCAGTGCACCACTTACTTGAACACCATCTACAAAATACTTCCTCCCATACTCCAGTAATAGTAATCTTCTTGACTTCCAGGATTCAGGGACTTTTATCACTATACCGGCCTCTGTACAGATCTCTTCCAGCACTCTCAAGAACTGGCGGGTGTAGGTGTCCGGGGTGAGCCCTCTAACCGCTAAGTAGTCCTTTGAAGGTATTCGCAGCACTATTACTTGGTTATCACCTTGCCCTAATAGGGATGCAGTTGTCCCGCAAAGGTGGGAGGCCCGAAGGATTATCAGAATGGTTGCCAGAGTCCATCCCTTTTGTCTTAAGCCCTCCAACCACGCCTCAGGCCCTATCACACATCTCTCTCCTTCACAAGGGGAACCATCTAACCCTTGTGCTGGGGGGGCGTACCTGTCTTGGAATAATAGAGTGGAGATCAAAGGGAAAATGTGGGTGAAGCTGTACACGTTCTGCAGCCCAAATAGAGCATCCAGGCTCAGGAAAAGAGGAGCCAACAACTCAGCACGGAAGTGTGTACACCACGACGAAAAGTCATTATGATGTTCACATAGTCGTGTCCCTCTCCAGGGCAGCTCATTCTATTCAATGTCTTGGTGAGCTGTTCTTCTGTGAGGGTCATGGATTGATGCTTGATGTACCTAAAAATGATGTCGGCGATATTCTTCTCGGTTACCACCTGGTAAGCTCTCATTTCTGGAGTCATCTTTCCGAAGCACCGAGCGTCATTTTCCTTGAACTCACGCTCTTTGGGTACCGCCACCATTATCCTCCATTCCTGAGGCACTATCCCCATGTTGATCAGGCCTAGGATCTCTCTACAGTCGAATGTTTCCGTAGTTAGAAAGTGCATCACTACACTTTTGGTAGATGAGGGCGGTCCTTGAGGCATGTGGCCGTGAAGGGTCCTGAAGGCTTTTGTGTCGTATTCATGTATCCATTCTGACTTCTGAGGGATGATGGCTTTATCAGAGATTATATCTATAGTATCTATATGATAGTTGAATTCGAAATTCTTTAGTAGCTCCACGCCTTCAAAATCCTCTGGGTCCCACTTGTGTGTGGCGGTCTCCCCCCACTCATTAGAGTGAATGCAGGCCTGCACTTGCGGGTTGATGTTGGTGGATGTTGCTACATTAGGCCACTTCTTATGCGTTTTATAGTACTGTCGGCAGAACTCCTTTTTGAACATGTTATTTATTTGAGTCGCAGACTTCTCTAGTCCTCTTTTTAAGACTGTCCCTTTGGTATACCAACTCTTGGTGCTTTTATCCATGTTCACTATGGGGTGCCCTAAGGCCTTCCAAAGCCCTGCGAGCTCTAACTTGAGCATGGCGTGGGTCGGGTCAGTCACTGTCCCGGTGACTAGTTGGTAAAAGCCTGTCATCTTCAAGTGGGGTGCCAAATCTTGGGTGATGGTGACAAAGAACTCATCGGATCCTTCCAGATCCCGCAGGACGAAACCGATGACCAGGAATAGCCACATCTTCATTAGCACTTATGCTTCCTGCTGATGTACCTTCAATAGATCGATCATCTCCTCCAGATGCGTAGACACCACAGAGCAATATTATATACCGGAAATAGAGAACCCTCTCAGGGGATTTTATTGCCAACCTAATATTTACTCCCG
Source organism: Euclidia mi (assembly GCA_944739405.2). NCBI lineage: Eukaryota > Metazoa > Arthropoda > Insecta > Lepidoptera > Erebidae > Euclidia > Euclidia mi. Next base: position 10,283,200 of record OX123209.2, on the reverse strand, counting down.
CCAGCAACGCCATCTCTTAGCGTGGTTCCTAACTAATCTATATATATTATACGTATAGGTATGTACCTCAATACTATTCTTCATAATTTATAAATGGTTATATTTGTTACTTCAGAAATGGAGATCCTAAAATTAATCTGGTACAATATAAAATTAAATTTATGTAATCCCTGTTAACACCAGATTAATTTTATGGTCACCATTACTGAAGTAACAAATACAACCATTTTTGGGCTTATTTTGGACAAGGACAGAATAAAAGACTTCATATCATTTCTTATTTTTATTATGTCTATGTTTAATATAATATGACCTTGCAAAACTCTTAATTTGGTCCACCCCATCATAACTTATTTTTCCAGATAAAATTCGATTGATTGAACGGCACCAACTATAAATAATTACATTTATTGAAATGTCTTCGAATAATTTTATAATTTCTTGGTTGTGTTCATTACAATTAAATGTTTTACTGTAATCTACAAAGATTGCGGTGAATTTTTTAATTATGTTTTTTAAATTATCGGTGGGCACATTTTTGCACAGCGTACTTGTCGTAATATTTTGGACCTCGTGAAAACATTGAACTGCTTCATTTGAGGGATACAGGAGCCATTTTGAATTTTGGTATTCTTTTGCTTTTATGTATGGATTAGTGCTAGTCGAAAATATTGTTTGTTTACATTTGTCACATTTTTTAAAACTTTTCAGTTTTTGTAGACATTTTCTAAGGACCCAACCGCAAACATAATGCTTTGAATCTCGGCCTTCATTTATATTATCATTAGAAAGTAAAATGTCCTTATTTATATTTATTTGTAATGGTAATATTGAATCCAATTCAGATTCAGTAGGTTTTTTATTTTGTTTTTGAGATTCTTTTAGAAGAAAATCTAAAGATATAAAAAATGTGCTCTTATCATCCTCACAATTGAAATTGAGGGAATGAATGGATGAGAACTTACTGAGTAAAAGTGATTTAAATGCGCCCTCAAATCCAATTGTGTTAGGAGACACATTTCTTAACCCTACTCCTCTTATTCTTCCAAAGAAGTTTTCGATTGGGTCCTGGTTGAAATTTCGACATAGCATTATATCATAACCATACCTTTTCTGCAAACTCTTCCAAATGACTTGAAGACCCTCAATAGTTTTAACGAGGTTTTTTATGCATGGTACTTCCTTTTCAACCAATCGAGTTTTATTTCCATCTTTCCTTTTCTCAATAAATTTAACATTTTTTAAAAATTGTTTTCCAGTTTGCCACAGTTTATGATGGGGTGAATTTGCTTTTACGCCAACCCTATAAATTTTGCCATTCAATGACACGAATGTGCTGCTATTAACCTTTCAGCCCAGTGAAAATTTTTTGACACGAATTTTGACAGCACCTGCGCCTTAGATGTGATGGCGTCGAAAATACTGCGTTGTACAAAATATGTAATAACTCTACAACCAAACCATATTTTTTAATTCTGTAAACAATATTGTAATCATTATTAAATTTTCTTTCTGTCAGGCATCAAAATAAAGTGTTTAGTCAAATATTTATATTGTTTTTACAGATTCAAACTTTGGAAACCTTGTTGTTGGCAGGATTACAAGAAATAAGTGTAAAATCAAAGAAAATCCAAAGAACAAGGATATACGCTTCCTAATTATGTAAACAGTTTGAGAAACGAGGTTCAGATGTTTACGATACTACCACTTGAAACTCGACGCGCCGACCTTGACTCGACGAACAAAACCAACTAGGGATGTCCTTCATCTTGTTTACGTATTGTCGATTTTATCGATAATTTTAATTTTGTGCAGTATATATTCTACTTGAATAAAATTACAATATTACAATAAAACACAATTTATTTAGAATAAAAACAATTTATTTCGAATAAAAACATTACATTTAAAAAAATGGCTTCTTTTTCTTACGTCTCTTTATCTTTAAGTACACATATATACATTATATATAATATAAAAAAACAGTTAAAAAAAATCTGTAAGTACATTGAATATATGTACGAAAAAATATAGGTACAGTTAGGCTAAGAATCAGTAATGGAGCAAGAATCTAAAAAACACTTGTCTGTTTGTTTGTTTCTACACGCTAATCTCCGAATATACTGGACGGATTTGAATGAAACTTTTTGTCGTATTGCTACTGAGTCTGGGTGACAAATTGATTTTGGTAAATTGACGACCTGATGCAGAAACACAACAGCCCAGCTAAACTATAAGACGTAAAAAATGCGTTTTGGCAAAAACATTACGCCTGGTGAGCATTTTCTGATAAGAGATTGAAATTTGAAGATCTCGAGTATCTAGGGGGTAATTCTCCTATTTTTATATGACATTGACATTGATATTATATTTTGAATGAACTAGAAGCGGTATTCTAATAACCTAATATCAGTATCGTATAATTTGAAATAAACAGTTCGTCGTGGACACATATTTTGACACTTATTTCAATTTACGATCTCGTTACAACTTCGTTCAATTATCAGATAATTTATAAAAATACGCTTTTTGTGACGTAATGTATGACACTGACATGATATCGAAACTATATTTATATAGGAAAATTGGGCCCCTGATGTGGAACTCTAAGAGCCCAGCTACACTATAACACATATAAGACTTGACGTCTTAGCAATAGTTGTTCAGTCTGATGAGCATTTTCTGTTGACTTATAAAAATCAAAGATCTGAAACTTCTGATGCGGAACTATAAGAGCCCATCTGCACTATACCATATACAGACTTGACTGCTAAGCAGTACCTAAACAGTATGGTGAGGATTTTCTGTTTAGTGATCAATATTTATTATTTCAAAGACCCTCGGCAGGACATTTTTATCACGATAACTGACATCCACGCGGGCTGAGCCGCGAGCGACAGCATAAAATATAGTAAAATTTAGTTTTCAATTACAATATCTTATTACAATAACATTTTTTTTTATTTAATTTTGAATTTAGTTTTTTATAAGTGCACATAAAACAAAATAATACAACCAGTAAAATAATCGTCATCAACAGCCTGATATTTCAAAATTCAATGAACATTTAGTTTTTTATATGCGCACAAAATACAAAATAACACAACCAGCCAAATACTCATCCATCCATCAGCCTGATATTTCAAACATTCAATGAACAATTTAGTTTTTTATATGTGCACATCAACCAAAATAATACAACTAGTAAAATAATCGTCATCAACAGCCTGACAAAAATTCAATGAACAATTTAGTTTTTTATATGCGCACAAAATACAAAATAATAATCATCATCATCATGTATCATCATCAGCCTGATATTTCAAACATTCAATGAACAATTTAGTGTTTTATATGTAAAAAAAAAAACAAAATAATACAACCAGTAAAATAATCGTCGTCAACAGCCTGATGTTTCAAAAGTTCAATGAACATTTTAGTTTTTTATATGCGCACAAAACACAAAATAATGTAACAAATTCGATATAATTATATTCAATTTCAATACAAACCCAATATCAACCCGTTTGGCCAGCGTGGTATAGCAGGCCAAGTCCTCCTTTGAAAGGAGAGGCTTAGTCCAGCAGTGGACTGTTAAAGGCTGATGATGATGATGACGAAAAATCCACAATCATTATACCTACCACTCAGTTTTCATATACCACCTATCACAATAATAGATATTTATGTATAATTGATAGGCAGACTACATGCATTATGATGAAGTATGGTATGATTTAAAGCAGGGCGTTATACACAATGGCACGTTACAGGATTCGCAGCAATAACTCGTCCGCTGGGTTTTTCTGCCTTCTTTAAGGCAGACGAAACAAAGCTTAAAGGTTTTACGGTTGCGGAGAGCGGTGGCCTCTGTACGCTCGAGTAAAACGGGCCAATGTGTAGATGCAATGAATCGGTCGGTTTGAGCGATTGAAGATCGACTCAAAGCAACCATACGTTTACGGGTTTGTGGACAGTGTGAAAGATGAGTTGTGAGGATGGAATCTATAAGCTGTAAGCGGTAAACTAAATGGTCTAACTTGTTATGGGTGGATAACTGTAGAAGAATGCGAGAGTTGTTGCTGGATGCATTTAAAAGGCGTTTAAATAGTTTCATGTACCATTTTTTGCAACGTTTCCTTTCTAATAAATAAGGCTCCAACATTTGATCCTTCAAGTCTACCCCCGCCCATGAACTTATTATAATCAAGTACCACCTGAGGCTTAAAGGGTACTGGCCGAGATGTTGGTCTTGAAGAGACTGTAGGCAATGCAGATGCTGAACCATGACAAGTGGAAATCATGGTCACGCGTTTCTTGTCTTGCCACGATATAATGTTGACATCACCAGAATTTCTGGCAATGTACTCTCCCCTATTAAGACGAGCCTCATTTATTAGAATGGGAACATCGCGACGGGAAGGTCTCAAAGTACCGACGCAGTCAGTACCATTGACCTTCAAAAATCTAGCTAAAAGCGGTGAATTATACCAATTATCCATAAATAATCTATAACCTTTGTTCAGTAAGGGACCAATGAGCTTCTTCACGACAGCTGTACTTTTCAGTACACCGGGCGCCTGCCCCAAATCTGTCGTGGATTGCTTACCGGTGTAAACGATGAAAGACCACAGGTAACCCGTGGTACTTTCACAAAGCTCGAATGTTTTGATCCCAAACTTAGAAGCTTTAGTCCGAATATACTGTTTGAAGTTCAATCTCCCTTTCCAGAGGGTTAAACTTTCGTCTATGCAAATATCTTTACTCAAAATGTAATTAGTTTGAAAAGCTAAATTTAAATGATCAATGATTGGTCTCAAACAGTGCAAACGGTCGCGACTTCTGGCGCTGGTATTGGAGGGATTTGGGTTCTTAGAAATGGGGTCTGAATCTACGAAATGTAAAGCTCTAGTGAGCATTTCATACCTTCCTCGTGTGAATATGCGCCTGTAAACTTCCGTTTGCAGGAGGGGATTGGCAGAAAAACAACTAGAAATAGTTGGCATTTTGACAATCCCCAGCATCATCCAAAACGAAAAAAGTCACAAAATTTCATGGGCATTAGTGGGCACCCACTCAGCCTGAAAAGAAACTGATGAAATTTTAGTAGCGTAACGGTTCGTTTCTTCTACAATACGACCTAAGACTTCGTCGCTCCAATAGGAACGAAAAGCATCATAGGCCGAATTGCAAGTCGGAACCGAACCAGTACGCTCTGGCCTAAAATGTTCTTCTTCACCTTGAAAGGTTTCCGTAGACCAATCAAAGTGAAGGTTGGGGAGAGTATCAGCTCCAACACTAGCGTCAAAAAATTCGTCATCATTTTCGCTCTCACTAGCATCCGGTCTCTCAACCCTCGTGTTTCTTACATCCCTGGCACGATCTTGCGTTCTCAATTGTCGTCTCCTCATTACATCCGTCGCCAAACTTACCAATTCAGGAGGGACGTCTTCATCATTCATCCATATCTCGGTGAGTGGGTGTCCCATCTCCCACTGTTGTCCCTCCCTACGGCCCCGGTTCGGATACCCACCCCTACGTGCACTCTGTCCTCGCACACCCCTGACAACCCGTCGGCCCCCCCTTCGCCCACTCGCTCTTCTTCTATTACTGCGTTCATTTCTATCACGCCCATCTCTAACACGCTCATCCATATCACGCTCTCTAGGGGACACATACAATGAGTGGGTATCCGGGGCAAAAAACTCGTTCAGCTACTCGCCACCAACCTCCTCGTCCTCAACGCCCTGCAGCGGCTCTCCGAATTGATCGAAGATCTGCAGCACGATCCCGGCAGACTCCGTTGCGCTGTAAAACCAAATAGTATTATTAGATTTATTTAATAAATATATTGAAATATCGTTAAAGTAAGATCGTTACCTATTTTATAGTTATTCATAAACATAATTATTCAGCTATACACTTACGGTTCCAACGAAAACAGCAAGGGTGACCGGGACCGTGACCGCGACCGCGAGGCGGGCGTTGACAGCTGAATAAAAGATACAAAAAAGATAAATCCAACGGCTATAAAATCTAGTGAGTTTGTGAGGATGGGTGGATGAATGTATGTGTGTTACTCTTTCACGCAAAAACTACTAGACGGATGAAATTAGACGCACGGGGATAGATTGTCTGGAATAACACATAGAAATACCTTTTATTCCGGAAAATACGGATATTGCTGGAAAAGCTGCGCCCTGCAGAACTACTACAGTTCTGCAGGGCGCAGCTTTTCCAGCAATATCGTAAAACTAAGAAAATAACGAAAACTTACCATTCGGGATGCTCTGCGGTCTGGTGACGTGAGTGGCGAGTAGGGTGGAGGATCCGGCGAGCTACTGCGTGGCGAGTAGTGTGCAGCCACCGGCACGTAGTCAGAAGCAGCCTCCGGCGAGCCACTGCGTGGCAAGTTGGGTTCAGCCTCCGGCGCGTAGGCAGCAGTCTCCGGCGCGTAAGCAGCAGCCTCCGGCGAGCCACTGCGTGAATCTCCCTAAGCCAAGCATAAAAAGCGTCAGTATCGTCCATGCACCGCCTGCCACCCAAATGCCAGAAAAAAACTGACACCAGAAATCATAACATATAATCATAGATCGATCGAATACCATCGCTAAAAAAAACATCAGAAATCATAACAAATAATTAACTAAAGTGGGTACCAACCTCATCAGTCAGGTCGGAGTCTTAAGGCTGTCAAATAATTTGTTCAGTATTAAAACTAATTTAATTACATTGCCACACTCTAGTGGTACTTTGCCCCTGTCTAATAGTCGCCTTGCTGTAGCAGCTACACTGTGGCTGAAGATTTGCGTAGCAGTCTTAACCTTCATTTTATTAATTTTTTGTGGATCTATATGTTCCTCCGTAATTTTTGGCAGGAGCTTTAGTTCGCCATAGGTCTTGTCCGCTTCATATATATTACGGAAATAGTCCCATTTAATTATCTTCTCTTCGTTTGTCTCACTATCTACGTATTTGAGATCTTTTGTTAACATATTATTCCTTATACATTTAAATATATGGGGAGCATCAAAGAGTGGTATGATTTTTTCATTGGCAATCATTATAAGATCATTGGTCCACTTTTTTCTATTTTTCAGGAACATCTCTTTTGTGTCTGCAACAAGGCTTTCAATAGCGCCAATATTGACTGCGCTTTGGTCACAAACGGTCGCAATTATTTTTAAGCCCGTAGGTTTTACAAATTGCACTACCTCCTTAATTTCTGCTTTTAATGTAAATCTATTTAAAGCGTTGGTAAAATAATACGCCACCGGAAGCTTGTATCTCGTTTTAACACCGTAAAGCATAAAAACGAGAACATGGTCTGCAATTCTTTGTTCCCCTATGTGGTGAAGATTTTTAATTGGTCACAGGCAGCATTGTAGTGTACTTGTGGGTTAATTGATATTTCGTCAAAAATTAGCGTACATATGCGTTCATCCTCGGCTATCAAACTGACGGATTTTTCAATTTCTGCAAAAATTATTTGGTTGATGCCTGGGCCTATTTTAATTTGACTCACCAAAGTTTTCAAGCATTTGCTTGATGGCAAGGTGAAACACTTTGCTAGAAGTGCATAACATTTTGGACTTCTTTTATATAAAGATAAGGACAACATTTTTTCGTCCATGGTAAAGCGGCGTCCTTTAGGTTTCTTCGACGTTTCCCGAAACTGCAAAAACTGCTTCGTTAAAATGTTTGCTGGTAAAGTCATTGGTTTGGTGACCATTTCCAACGACATTTTCGCCGAGATTTTTTCTGCGTTGGTAAGCCTTGTTTTAAAATTAGCGTTCCTTTTCCTTAATCTACATATTTCAGAACGCAATTTTTTTATTTGCTTCCGAGTGAACTGGTAATACGCAGATACGTTTTTGCGGGTTCCTGAAATGGACAAAAATAAACATTTAGTATTCACATAAAAACTACAACAAGGATGTTCCGGTTCTTATAGGCAGCGATAGCCTAGTGGAGAGACCAACAGACTTCCACGCAGAGGGTCTCGGGTTCGAGTCCACGGCACGCACCAATGACTTAGAAGTTATGTGCGTATTAGTAAGTTAGTTATCGCATGCCCCGTGCTTCGGCAGGCACGTTAAGCTGTCTTTGTATCTTTGACAGTCGTTACCGGGAGTCAGTACCTAGTATCCTGAGACTGGTCTAAACCATAGAATATAGGGTCGTAGAGGTCATACGGCAGTCGCTCCGTGGAAAAGCGAATCTTCTGTCACATCTGGTTAGACTAGTAAGCGGACCCCGGCCTCCCAAGTCTTAAAACGCTAGGAAGATGATAATTTTTTTTGCTTCACCGTAAGAAGATAAATCAATCTCAAACATTGGAAAGAGATTCTGAATTTGGGTTGTATATTAAAATTGATTGTTCTCATTTAATTAAATACTTAATACGTACCTGTGCTATTGAAGATTTTTTTCCTGGAGGAAGTGGATGCTGTTGTAGGAAGTAAATTAACACGACTTGTAGAAGGTACAACTGAAAGTAAAGATAAAATAAAAATTAATAACGATACTTACTTATGCGTATTTCTTACAGAAATGATGGCATCAAATTAGTTGTTCTGAACCAATAATAATTTGAAATAAAGACATTACGGAATACATAATTCGTCTCCGGCAGCGATAGGCTAGTGGAGAGACCAACACACTGCCACGCAGAGGTCTCGGGTTTGAATCCACGGTACGCACCACTGACTTTTCAAAATTAAGTGTGTATTAAACAGTTAATTGGCACTTGCCTAGTGGTTCGGAAGGCGCATAAAGCCGTCGGTCCCAGCTGTTATGAAGATCTTTGACAGTCGTTACAGGCAGTCGGTTCCCTCAAATATCCTGACACTGGTCTAAACCATGGAATATAGCTATCCCTTTGGGCTGCGAAGGTCAGACCGCAGTCGCTCCGTGGAAAACCAAATATTATGTCAAATGCACATGCGCACTTTCTTCAGCATAAGAAGTAGATGGCCCTGTAATAAGATGATAATTAAACATTACAATTATATCTATATTTTTAGAGAATAAGATAATAACACTTTTCTGACTCAAAAAAGAAGTACAGTAATATACCAATATAGATCTGACCGAATCGAGTAAAGACACGGGCTCCACCAAACATGCTCCGCGGTCACTGTGTTACTTACAATATAGCACTTTTTACCGAACAATTAAATCTTCATTTGTTAACCGCATCGTACGGCTAACATACCTATGTATTTATTTTAATGTGACGAGAACAATATGATAAACGACTACCACGCTAGGAAAAATCTTGTGTTGAGGGAGTCATTCATCCTTCCATCCTTATACATAAGTTTTATATTCACAATGCACTTCTAATTGTTATTAACTAAAATAACAGAAAATTGCGTGCAACCATAACCTGAGAGTAAAAAATACTAATAAAATAAAGTGTGTGTATTTATGTGTTTGTGTATGTATGGGCGCGAGAGTGTGCGTGCGTGTATGTGGTTCGACACCTTGTTCAGGTAAACTAATATGACTTTGACATATTAAAAACATAAGAGTACATTATGATTAATTATTTACCTGATTGTTCCTGCAGTGTCAATGGTATGTCAGGCTGCACATTCACACTTTCTTCAGCATAAGAAGCAGATGGCCCTGTAATAAGATGAAATTAAACATTAGAATTATACCTATATGACTTTGACATAATGTGCATATAAAATACATAGTACAGTAACGAAGAACAGTAACGCCTTGATGTATGTAACTACCACAAAAAGCGATCACCCATCGAAGGGCTGGCCTGTGTAGCCGTTACTTAACTTTGTCAATCTATTACGAACGGCAAGATATTTTCAATATTTAAAGTATCCCTCTATGTCCCATTATAACTTTCCACCCTGTATAACAAACATAGAGTACATTATGATTAATTATTTACCTGATTGTTCTTGCAGTGTCAGTGGTATGTCAGGCTGCACATTCACACTTTCTTCAACGTAAGAAGTAGATGGCCCTGTAATAAAATTAAATTAACATAAGAATATTATACCGATATGGCTTTGACATAATTATAAGTCTTGGATTGCAACCGGGACAAATGCCGGAATGATGATGATGATGGCTTTGACATAATGTGTATATAAAGATATTTTTTTGTGACATAATGTGTGTATAAAATATACTTTTACATAATATTATAAGCTCATATCATGTCCGTGTGGTGACGGAATAAGAATACTAAGTGTCACCACCCCATTTCATCCCGAGGGTGTCGTATGAGGCGACTAAGGGAAATACACCATGCAAAGATTATCATTGCAAAGAGAGGGAAAACTCGAAATAAAACCCTATGCCAATCCGTCTGGCCAGCATGGTATAGTAGGCCAAAACCTCCTTATGGAAAGGCTTGAGTCCAGCAGTGGACTGCAAAAGGCTGTTGAATAAGCTCATAAACTAGGTACTTACCAGATAAATAAAGAGAAGGTAAAGTGAGAGCATTTAAACGACTGTTGCGATTTTTGTGTTCCTCCAAAAAATGTCTATCACAAATCCTCTTGTTTTTAAAAATCTGTTCATTGCTGAACCCTCTCAATTTTTCTCCAGACGACTGGACCCAAACTTTGAAGTTTTCTGGAAACTTCTCTAGGTTTGGGAATCTGTGGATAGTGACACCTGTAAAAAAATTAAAGATTTTAAATTTTAAAGGAATATTGAGGCCACACATATTGTATTGGTATTAAATACTCAAATAGATCAATTATCCTAGCGATTTCCCCGTTGAATTCAGAGCTTGGACCCCAGGATCCGCTTACTAGTCTAACCAGATTTCAGGAATATTAAATTTTCCATGAAGCGACTGCCGTCTGACCTCCGTAATGCAATGGAATAGCTGATTCCATGATTTCGAGCAGTGTCAGGACATATGAGAGCATTGAATAAAAAATAATAACAGCCTGTTGTAGGTTTTAAAGTATTCCTCTCTAGTCCAAGCCCGGTTACACTCGGCGGTATACCCCTACCAGTATGCTCCGACTTTCGCTACCTCGGTTCACTCCTGCAACACGACGGCGAAATTGACCGAGATGTTCGGCAAAGGATCAACTCACGATGGATGAAATGGTGGTCTCGGGCACAATATGCGATCCTAAAATGCCTTTGAAATTCAAGGGACGCATATATAAGGCGGTTATAAGGCCTGTCGTATTGTATGGAGCTGAGTGTTGGGCTACTAAGAAGATGGATGAAAAACGATAACATGTGGCAGAGATGAGAATGTTGCGATGGATGTGTGGAGTGAATACGTGAGAGGTAGTCTGAAAGTAGCGCCTATAGACGAGAACGTGAAAGGAAGTCGTTTGGCTTGGTATGGACATATTATGCGAAGAGATGATATGTATGTAGGTAAGCAAGTGATGAATATGAAGGTAGAGGGATGGAAAGGGAGAGGGAGGCCAAGGAAAAGATGGATGGACTGTGTGAGGATGGATATGAAAGAGAAAGGGGTAAATGATCAGATGACGGGCGACAGAAAAGAATGGAAGCGAAGGACGTACTGCGCCGACTCCAAATAGATTGGGACCAGGGCAAGAAGATGATGATGTAGGGTTTAAAGTATTAAGAGTTGAAATAAAGCATGACGTCATGGAACATTGAATTTGAGTGTTTAATCTGTCGGGTAAGACAAACCAGAAAATAGAAAAAGCATTGAGTCTGGAACCTCAAGGTGCCCATGCCACTTGATAGTTTAAATAGTTATTAAATCTTCACAAATGATAACATAGCCAGGTACGTCAAATAATTTCTATACAGGGATAATTTATCATTATATCATTAAATCCCCATATTATAATAAAGCTGAGGAGTTTGCTTGAATGCGCAACTCCCTGAATAAACTATAAATATTATTTTTGCAGTTTATAGCCCATTTATTGAGGAAGACTATAAGCATAGGGACACATCCCATCACACAGGGACAGGGACCAATGTAGGCACAGATATGAAAAGAAATTAGTTCTATGGGTCTATGCTGGTGTGGACGGGATAGAATATAATGAATTTCCTCATTCCTAGTCTGTTGTTCTAAACCATAAAAAAACACCATTACAGGTGTAAGTCCAGTTCCAAGCAAGATAAACGGGGCAGTTTGATACCATTGTACCTTGATAATGTGAAGTTTTTTAAATGTTCCCGTTCTTTTTACCAATGGCCACCCACGGCAAAATAAGCATTAGAGAAAAGTAATTAACATAAAATTTGTTGCACTTTTATTATACAAATTAGTAAGATCTATTTATCGGAAAGAATTATCTTTTCTTATTTTCTTGATAACTATATGTACAAAACATAAATTATTTAGTAAATTGCCATTTTGGAGAGTTATTTTATTAGTTCCTCCTCATGCTATTTAGGTTTTACATAAATATTATCCATTTCTTTATTGTGTAAAAAAACAGTGGTAGGTAATGGTGCTGTACCATGACCTACCCGAGTAAAAAAGTTATTACAGAAGTAAGAGATAAACTAATAAGAAGTACACAGGTAGATAAAACTATTCTATTTTAATTTCATAAAAATGTTTATTAGAAATAAAAACATTGTGTTAATTAATTTTAATGTTAATTATTATTAATATACATTTCTTACATTCAATCTGAATTATTACAACACTATTTGTATCACTACAAGAAATATAGATAATTAATATTATGTCACTATAATATTAGTCTTGTGATATAGTTTATTATTTAATGATATATTGCACATGATTTGTCTTAAACCACCTATGATTAAGGTATGCACTGCTATACCTTGATCAAAATTCAGTTTCTGATTATTATAATAATAAAAATGTATCCAGTTGTCAACCTGTACTTTTGCATACTTTATATTTTGTGCCTAAGTAGTTGCTTTTCAAGGTACAAATAATTTCGTCAGCGTAGGCATAATATTTTCATTGTAAAAATATTTTTATGAAAAATGTATCTGGTTACGGCAGATTCTGTGTTCCACCGTGAGTACATGAGTGAGTATCCGAAAGGGTAAATTTCTAGTTATTAGTGTATAATCTATGAGATTTAATACATAATATGTAGGAAAATCGAGAAAATCTATACTCTTTACAAATAAATAAAATTGAAGTGTCTGTTTGAATATCAAAGTAACAGCTTTTTACTCAATACATATAAAAGTATTTACGATACTAATATAAAAAAAGCTATTTATAGAATTTTTGTTTGTCTGTCTGTTTGTTCCGGCTAATCTCTGAAGCGGCTGGACCGATTATGACGGCACTTTCACTGGCAGATATCTAATGATCTAAGGAGTAACTTAGGCTATAATAACATCATGCTACGACCAAAAGGGGGCGGCACAGTAACCATAAGCGTGGATGAAATCGCAGGCACGGTTAAGCATATATATGAAAAGTACCTACATACCTGTAGTGTCACATCCAAAAACACAACGTCGCGTTGAAGGCATAGCTAAAGTAAATAGCGTCCAATAGCGCAACACTTAACTACTAGCGTCCAGTATCGCACACTTAAAACTAATTGCGTCCAAAATCGCGAATTTACACAAAATCCAATGGGCCTTCGCGGGTGGAGTAATCTCAACGCTGCAGAAGGGCAGTAGGATGTCTTTTCTGATTTTTCACACTTCTACGGAGGAGCAGAGGCTCAACTCAACGCACAAGCAGTAAATAAATCAGTATAAACGCAGAACAGAAGACGAAAATAACGAAGCGCGCGCGCAAAACAAACCGGCCATTTTCATCTGACATTTAAATTTTTTGACATTTAGTCTTCTTAGTTGGTAGGTTGTTTTAAATCGAAACCAAATAGCATAAAATAATTCTTATTAAAACCTTATCATAGTTGATTAAATTTAATATATTTTTAAGGGTATAAAAATAGTAAAATAGTAATTAATAACAGTAATTGTTGTTAAAGTATTTGCTAAGCTTTCGTAGCGACATCTAGCAGCACAAGTTCCTACTATTTTATTTAGGAACCCAACGAATAGATGGCGCTTTCAAAATAAAATAAATGGCAATATAGGCAAGTTTCCTCCCCCTGCCACGCACCCCTCGGATTGACTACCCCAACTATCGCAATAGAAAAAGGTTGACAATACCGAACTCCTCTAAAAGGATAAGGGATGATGAAAAGGATAATGGTATGGGTTCCAGGAAGATACCTGACTTGCAGTATCCCGCTGTATGCGCCGACTATTCTTCGACACGTGTTTCGCCTCTGCACGATTCTCAGGAGCGATGGGTAACGACTGAGCCTCGGCAAAAGGGAAAGCCCAACCACACAAAAGACAAAAAACCAAAAATGAATGAATGAGTTTACATAGAGGAATAAGGAGGCGGGTGGTCTCGCTCCGAGAGGCTCTAGTATGCACAATGTTTTTTCTTAAAGATATATAGCACCCGGGCGGATCACTCCGTCCTCAAGCGGACCACGGGGCCCCTATACCGGACGGGCGCCCCCAACCTGTCAATGATGGTCGAGTACATTGTGAGAAGTGCCAGGTTCTTATTGGCCCATCTCAAGGCCTCCTCTTTTCCGCTCAGCCTCTCTGCATCCGGATCTCTCTCACACCTATGCAAATGGCACACCCTCATGGAGTGCATGGTCCTGTGATAATGAAGGCTCCTCACGGACAGCACGTGTGTGACATTCAAATCAACAAGGGTAACAATCTTCAAAATGAGAAACAAGATGTAGATCTGGGTGCCCACATGCAGCTCTTTGCTTTGATAACCTCGCAGAGCGTCTTCTTCTGCGGCGTCTATTATCGACAGGTCTCTCAAACCTGTGTGCCGGAGCTTGGTTGACCGGTCGAGAATGTTCTCCTTGACAGCCCTCTCCAACCCCTGAAGAGTGATAGGAACCTCGGATAACACGCGTGCCATGGGTCCAAACATATTGAAGCATGATGACATAGTAATTACTGATCTCTGTGCTTGCTCTTTGTTCCATGATATAGCCGTGGTGACACTGATCAGATGTGGAGATATACCGGGCAGGTTGCTCTTGTGTGCTGCCATCATCTCGGGTGTGTCCAGCACTAAGTCCTCCACATCTTCACCTAACAGGACCCAAGTAGACCCTCCAGGACAGGATGCCAGGTCGAATGGTGGAATCACCCCAGACAAGGTAATCCAGGAGGGGTCCTCCGTATCAAGATGCACACACTCATCCCAGGGGTAGAGATAGAAGTCGCGGTCTCCTTCTGGTCGTGAGCGATGCCTGGCTAAGAGAGATAGAGGGTCCGGTTTGTATGTGTAGACCACCAGGTGCCTTCTCTCCCCTCCTGCGGTGGAAAGCATGTCCAATACTTCCTCCTCAGTCGTTGCCCATCGCTCCTGAGGATGCCTCGTGCAGAGGCGAAACACGTGTCGAAGAATAGTCGGCGCATACAGCGGGATACTGCAAGTCAGGTATCTTCCTGGAACCCATACCATTCCTATATCCCTTATCCTTTTAGAGGAGTTCGGTATTGTCAACCTTTTTCTATTGCGATAGTTGGGGTGGTCAATCCGAGGGTGCGTGGTGGGTTCCTCTTTCCTTCCATTAGGTTATATTTTTATATTGCAAAAACGGGCAGTTAGGGCCATTTACCAGTTAAAGACAAGAGCCTCACTCAAAGAAAAATTAGAAATATTGGTATTCTTACTGTAGCATCACCTCTGTAGGATGCTATCATTGTAATATGGAAACCTTGCCAATTGTCCACAGTTATCTGAAGTTAATTCAGAAGTAACTACTCTATCTGAAACAATACAATTACTAAAAATGTTATCAAGACAGGTGAAAGATGTTGCCGTGATTCTAGTTGGTTTAAGAAATAAATTTTTCAAATTAAATGATTTAAAGAGGTTTAAAAATCTACAAGTCTTTACTGAATTTTCAAGAATGTTAACATTAAAATCACCACAAACTATAATCTTTCTTATTGCTCCTAATTTTACTAATTGCGTCTTCCATAACTGATTCAAACAAATTTAAGTCACTTAAAGGAGGACGATATACACATAGAATAATATGCTGCTCAAGCTCAACGCATGACAGTTCCACCGTTCGTTCTATAGACAAGCTAAGTATGTCTTTCCGTTCTTTACATGTTAAACTGTTTGAAACAATAATCAATGAACCGCCATGAATAGGTTGTTTCCTAGAGAAGGCACTGTGTACTGTGTATTGTGCGTTATTTATGAATTTAATCTGGTATTCTTTCAGCCAGTGTTCCGTAATGCACATAACTTTAATACTATGATTTTCTAAATATTAACCTAATTCTAAATCCTTGCCAGATAGACCTTGTATATTTTGATGTGCTACAGTCAATTTAATGTGTCTACCCTTTGTCATGTTCTTAAGTTTAGAGAACTTGTGTCAATATTCTCAATAGAAGAATTATATAGAAAGGAACTATTTACAGAAACTAAATTCTTGGATACCCTACATGTACCTGTGTCATTTTGTATATTATATGCTAATAATTTAGCAACTTGTCTTTTAGAAAATAGTATCTGCCACTATTATATCACTATTATATAGTATCTTTGGTCAATGTATAATTGCTAAGAAAATTGTTGATGTCAAAAAATAAAATAAAATCCTTATATTGCCATGTAAAATTGTATAACATCAAATTGAGTTTATGAATACGTATATTCATCGTAGCATTTAAATTATAAACATAAGGCAGTATTAGTAATAAATTTGCAATCATTTAATATTTATTATTGATTGTTCTAAAGAGCATTCTAGTTCCCTAATGCGACTCATAGACCATGAATGGGCATCATTGCTAGCGGTCAATAAAAGGATTTCTTCCTGTAACCTATCTCGCTGAGCCAGCGTGTCCATATACTCAATATGGAGTTCTGCGAGTTGCGCTTTCTGGTTGGAAACCCTATCGTTGACAATCCTGATGTCCTCTTCACAGTCTGCGCGCTCCCTCAGTAGGTGATTGTTCTCTTCCTGGCACTTCTTTAGTTCTACCAAGGTTACTCTGAGCTTGTTCTCTAAATCCTTTGCTGTGGCCTTCCGGGTCATCATAGTGCTCATTGTGGAATGGCTCATAGCCAAGGATACGCCAAACACCTATGGACAGAAGATAAACAAGATTTCAGAAAAGAGATAAATCAGTAATGAGTAGAAGTTTAAAGATACTTAATAGATAAATAAATATATATTAAAATTAATTAGAACGAAAGTAGATAAACAACAGAAAAGGAAAAATATTATTTAAAGGAAAGAAATTAAAGGTGTTATTCATTTTTTTTAATGATGCAAAATATGTAGGTAGAAAAAAATATAATCTTGTGAAATTTACTAATTTGTATAAATTTTTTACTAACTTATGAAGATATTTATATATATATGGGCCTTGTCAAAGATATAAACACTTAAATTAAGTTTCAAACACCAAACTGAATGTCTTTCACACTTTACTTTTTACTTTCTATTTAACAATAATGAGATATAAGCATTAAATATTCATTTTAAATTAAATAAAACCTTTAAAATTACTAATTTACGTCTGACGTTTCCAGTGTTGCCAGCAAGCGTTCACTGGTCCTAGAATTCTGTTGTTGAGTATCCCGGGCCACACATTAACACTAAACCGAGTCTGAAAGTGGTCAGGCCGCACAACACGAGGATTTGCCTCAGTCCAATAATGCGCATTGTGTATGTTGAACATACCAACCCGTGTGAATGTGGCCTCGTCACTCCACTGAATGTTGCGGCGTTCTTCTCGAAGCCAATTACAAAACGCGAGGCGAGCCGCGTAGTAATTTGGATGCAATTCCTGTACTCTAGTGAAGTGGTAAGGATGGAGCCCTTCCCGACTTAGAAGACGCCACACGTAGTTATCGCTCACATCGAAGACTCGAGCAGCATCCCTGGTGCCCGCAAGAGGATGACGCCGGAAGAAGTATAATACTTCCTCTTCGAGTTCGGCAGAATATGGAGGCCTGCCTGCGTCAACCAGAGGCGGGTCGAAGCGGCCGTGTTCTCTGAATCGTTCACGGCATCCAGAATGGTATGATGACTGACTCGCACACCATACCTCTGCTAGTATAAGTTTACTGCATGCGCAGTTATGGAGTTACACTCGCGGTAGCACAATACCATTTCAAGATATTCTTGGTTGGAATACCGTCCGCGTCTGGGAGGCATTCTTAAAGAAAGCGCGCGCGATATTCCCGTCGCTGACAGCTAAAACTAACTTCTGACTTGCCGAGCGGATGGGCGCGGGGCTACTGGCGAGCGGAAGCGGGCGGTCAGCGGCGCGTGTGACGAACGGGGTAGTGAGGGCGGGGGCGAACGGGGCTGCTGCGCTTTGATGACTGAGTAGCCGACGCGCAGCGGCGTTGTTTGATAAGAATGGCAAGAGTATAAGAACGGCGCGTTTGCGAAATGAATGAATTGAATTCGGTGCGGTGCGGCAACAGCTAAGTCTACGGGATGGTTTTAAGCTAATAAATCAATTAAAAGTATGAAAAAAAATATGACACATGATCAATAATTTATCTTTACTATTATAATTTATAAACACAATACTGTCTCCCATTGCAGCCGTGGCAGATAATTTTATAGCACCTTGTATATATAAATTCAAAAATACATATTTTTACAATTGATTGATATTTATTTGGGAGCTCTACTATCAACTTATTTTAGTAGTCAGTAGAGCTCCCCGATTCGGTGCGCGCGGCAACAGCCGGCCGCCTAGAGCGCCCGAGCCGGCGCTGGAGCGGGTGATCCGGCCCGAGGTCAATATTTACAGTGAAACGGGGCTGCAGGTCCTCAACGAGGGAGATACCCCAACCTTTGACACCGTGAGGGGCCTTAGGACCCTCACAAGCTACGTCGACGTAACGGCGTGCTCCGCGGATTTGCTGGGCCTCATCGTGGACTGGAGGGTGGAGGAGGACGCGATCTGCTCGGACCACAACGCCATATTGTTTGAAGTAAGGCTGGCAAAGCCAATACAAGCGGAAATGAGAAGAACGACACGCGTCTTTAATAGCAGAAAAGCCAATTGGTCTCAGTTTCGTGAGAAACTGAACCAACTGGCCACTGAAAATAACATCACCAAAGGCGAAATAGACTCAATTACCGAAGCCTCTCAAATAGACGTGGTAGTTGAAAACTACATCAAAGCCATAAAATACGCGTGTAAGGAGAGTATGCCAGCGAGGAAAGAAAGAACGGGAGTAAACATACCGTGGTGGTCCGAGGAGCTCGTCCTAATGAAGAGAAAGGTCAACACGATGAGGCGCAGGGTCCGGTGCGCGGCGCCGTGTCGTAGGGCCAATGTAGTTGATGACTACCTGCAGACAAAAATGATTACGAAACCGAAGCTAAAAACGCGCTAATAAAATCTTGGAAGTCCTTCTGTGCCAAACAAGACAGAGAAGGCATGTGGGAAGGGATCTACAGAGTCCTACGACGGACCGAGATAAGAAAGGAAGACCAACCACTCCTATGGATGGGCAAGCGCCTGACGGAAGGCGACTCAGCCGCACTACTCGCCACCACCTTCTATCCAGAGGATGACCGGAAGGAGGACACCGAGGATCATAGAGAGATCCGGAAACTGGCGGAGGAACTAAACGAGCGGAGGCAAAATGAAACTCTGGACCCGCCGTTTACAGAGGAAGAACTCAGGTCAGCGGTGTCCTCTTTCGATCCAAAAAAGGCACCGGGAGAAGATGGGCTCACGGCGGATATATGCCTTCAGGACATAGCTTAGGATCCGGGAACTTACCTATCACTGGCAAATAAATGTTTAGAAATGGGATACTTTCCCAAGGCTTGGCAGAAAGCGGTGGTAGTAGTGCTACGCAAGCCTGGGAAGGATACTTACGACCACCCCAAATCCTTTAGGCCGATAGGCCTGTTGCCAGTGATGGGAAAGATCCTGGAAAAGCTTATGGTGGAAAGAGCCAAATGGCATCTCCTGCCCAAAATGAGCCCAAAACAGTACGGGTTTATGCCCCAGAGGGGCACCGAGGACGCCCTTTATGCCCTGGTAAATCGCATCCGTGACGGGCTTCGTTTAAAGAAGCTGGTCACGGTGGTGTCGCTGGACATTGAGGGCGCCTTCGACAGTGCCTGGTGGCCTGCCATAAGGGTGAGGATGGCGGAGGAGGGCTGTCCCGTAAATATTCGCAGGATGCTAGATGGCTACCTGACGCAGCGCGAGGTATGTGTGCGTTACGCGGGACACGAACACAATAGGGAAACTTTCAAGGGGTGTGTTCAGGGGTCGATAGGGGGGCCTATCTTATGGAACCTATTGCTGGACCCACAACTGAGGGAGCTGGGGGAGCGCGGGGACTACAGCCAGGCATTTGCCGACGATGTGGTTCTCGTCTTCC
The DNA here is from genome assembly GCA_944739405.2 of Euclidia mi. Lineage (NCBI taxonomy): Eukaryota > Metazoa > Arthropoda > Insecta > Lepidoptera > Erebidae > Euclidia > Euclidia mi. The sequence continues at coordinate 10,262,814 of OX123209.2, read as the reverse complement.
TGGGCGACACAGCGGTGAAAATCCAGACCAAGGCGAATGCCGCTCTCGCGCATGTTCGGGAGTGGGGTGTCAAGAACAAACTTAAATTTGCGCCGCATAAGACCAAAGCCATGCTTATCACTAATCGGCTAAAATATGTCACTCCACACCTGAACATGGGCGGGATCGACATCGAGATATCTAGAAATATCAAAATACTGGGCCTCACTATCGATGATAAACTCACGTTTAACGCGCACATAACTGGCGCTGTAAGAAAGTGTTTCGCCATTTATAAGTCGCTGTCAAGAGCGGCGAAAATTAGCTGGGGCCTCCACCCGGAGGTTATCAGGAGCATGTACACGGCAGTGGTGGAACCTATAATGTTGTACGCAGCAAGTGCATGGGCACCGGCGGTAAAAAAGAAGGGCGTGCAGAAGCAGCTGAATCTCCTTCAGAGAGGCTTTGCACAAAAGCTATGCAGGGCATACAGGACCGTCTCCCTGAACGCGACCCTAGTCCTGGCCGGGATACTCCCTCTCGACCTTAGGGTGCAGGAAGCTGCAGCCTTGTTCAAGGCGAGGAAAGGGGTGTCGCGGTCGGAACTGGGGGACAGTGAGGTAGAGACGATGGAGCCCTACAGAAGCAGGCCGCATCCGGCCATGCATATGAGTATGCAGTTCATTGACTTGGTGCACCCAGAGGACGTGTTGGCAAACGCCAACCAAGACGTAAAAATATACACAGATGGCAGTAGGTCGGGGCCGCACTATCCGTGTGGACTGGTGAGGCCGAAGACCGGGCCTTCAAACTCAAACTGCCATCCTACTGTACGGTGTACCAGGCGGAATGCCACAGCAGAGATAGCGGCCCGCTCTGAAGCGAGCTTCGGAGTCTTCAGTGACTCACGTGCGGCTCTTCAAACCGTCTTTAACCCTTTTCTTGGCAATGTATCTTTAGAGATACATGAAAATTTGAAAAATTCTAAACCGAACATTTCTTTGTTAAAACAGATTAAATTTATGTAAACTTTTACTTTAGTTGTTTGTTTTCGAACACGCCTTTATTTTTTTCAAATTGTCGGCACTGGTGAGCTGGCAAAATTATTTCATTATCGATCGACGCCATGCGCCCGCGCATACAGTGTGAGTGATATGCATAAAATAATATTTTTTGTATGTATTTCATGCATTTATTTCTAAAATTATAAATAATAATTGTTTTTCTACTAAAATAATTTGGAGTACAAAAAATTGTCTGGTGGAGGGCTTTATTGGATTTTTAACTGCACGTATCTCGCCGTGCACACCGCCAAGTACCCAACAGTTTTATGTTTACTAGGGATGTATCTCATGGTGAACACTGCCAAGCCTATTATTCTTCCAAAAATTTACAGTTTTTTTCTGTTATTTATAGGTAAAAAAAGCTCCATGTGCTTTCGAGAGCTAGACAAATTCTTGCTTTGGTGCCAGAACTCAATCAATCATCAAATGGTGAAGAAAGTTCGGAGTCTGATTGTGAATTTGTTTATATGACTTTTCAAAAGCATTTTAATAACGCATCTTCTTCGATCCCTCGCTTCCCTCTTCACTTGAAAATCTTCACGTACTTTCTGATAATGAGTGTAACCTTGTCGCGCGAACAAAAACAGGTTCCTGTCCTTCGAAATCAGCCCAACTAACTAATGAAACCTATTCCAAGGATTCTTCTGCTCAAGATTCTCTACTTTCATCTATTCCACCGTCGCACATCGCCTACTTCAGTTTTTATCACAGCAAGAGACCTAACATACTCATTGCTTACGAGTTTCATATGAATTCAGCGATAAAAGAAATCATCAAATTGGCGGGACCAATGTTTTAACCATCCAATTTTACTATGGCACTTCCAATTGTATTGAACATTGAGTATAAACACGTACATATGTAGTACTAATCCTTGGGGTGTGAATTGCCTGGCCTTGTGAAGCGGTTTCAGATCGTCCTGCCCCTTTGACAGTCAAAGTGGCGGGTCCAGGGACATCTTGAAGTATTTTAATCACATTCAGAGGTATAAATGTCTCGTTTCGGGAACCAATAGTACATATAGGTAGCACAAACCCAGTGTTGAGCTAGATTTAAATCGGGGGCTTGACACTCGAATAATTTCAAGTAACTGAACCTGAAAAGATTCCGTTACCATAATTACATGATAACGGAACCGCTATATTCTGAGAGGTTGCAACCAATAAATAAATCAAATTCTATGCCACCAGTAACAAAGAAAACGATACCTTGTATTGCCAGGCCGACTACAGATGTTAGATTTGATGGATATAATTATTTCACATCATTTGGCTCCAAGGTTCGATGAAAGCTTTGCGTACTAGATCAGACCACAATTACGTGTATGAAATGCGGTTTAAACTATGCTTACTGCCAGGTAGAAATTGTTTTTACAATATTATAACACACATACCTAAGAAGATTTTGTTATTTTTGTTACGAAAGAAGTTCTATTCATATTAGTCAACTTATATTTTAATAAAATATACTGTTTACATATGAAAATTCATATTTTATTCCTTTTTGTTATAATACATGACTCTACAGCAAAGTTATATTAAACTTGGCAGTGTATCTTTAGAGATACATTGAAATCGTTATATATTTTTAAGGCCTCTTGGCAATGTATTTTTTTAAACTACCGGCATAAGATATTTTTTTCGATTTTTCTAGGCGTCTGTGGGTTATAAATATTATGTTGTATAAAAAATATTTTGATACTCAATCTTTTTTTTCTCTGCCAAGTTAAGGGTTAATAACAGGGCGACTCTGAAAAATGTTTATTTCAGAAATCAAGCAGTTACAGCAGAAACAAATCTACTATTAACGCTGAGGTATCTTGCTACTGGATCCTATTTAAAAAGTGCGGCACATTTTTGTGGTGTGTCAGTCCGCCAACAGCAAGTCGTATTGTTAAGAAAGTTACTGCGGCTATTGCTGAACTGCGCCCAGTTGTAATGAAGTTCTCTGATGACTTAAGTATTCTACAAGAAGGTTTTTATGAAATTACAAGGTTTCCCAGAGTAATAGGAGCTATAGATTGTACCCATGTTACAATAAAATCACCAGGTATATGTTTTTGATATGTATTGTTATGGCACATAGCCATAAGAAGGTTTTTATGAAATTACAAGGTTTCCCAGAGTAATAGGAGCTATAAATTGTACCCATGTTACAATAAAATCACCAGGTATATGTTTTTGATATGTATTGTTATGGCTATGTGACATACTAACAATTTAAGCAGATACCTGCTGTACACAATTAAAATGGAGTTAAAACTTGTTATTTCAGGAGGTGATTCAGCTGAAAATTACAGGAACGGAAAGGGTAATTTCTCAATTAATGTTCAGGTGGTTTGTGACAGCCAATTAAAATGCTTAGATATTGTAGCAAGATGGCCTGGTTCTGCCCATGGTCAGACAATTTTCAATAATTCATTTTTAAAACAAAGATTTGAAAGTGGTCTATTCAGAGATGGTTTACTGCTTGGCGATAGCGGGTATGAATGGCAGTCCCAGAAGTATCCGACCTGACACACTTAAAGAGGTTTTTATCTCAAATAAATACTCTTTTTAAAAATAATATACTTCATTAAGTTTAAATTTGAAATTGGAACACGTAGCGTCGTTTGTCTTTTGTTTAGTAGCCATCAATAGTTGACGCTGTGAACAAATTTTCAGACATGGAGAAAATTGGCCATCGTTATGTGATACAATACTTTCATTTGAAAGGTTTTAGTCCAACTGATATTAAAGCGGAGCTAGATTCTACTTTGGGGGAGTCTGCTCCATCGTTTACAACAGTAAAATATTGGGTGGCAGAGTTTAAACGAGGTCGCTTGAGCTGCGAAGATGAACATCGATGTGGTCGACCAAATGAAGTGACAATACCAGAAACCATAGAAAAAATGGTATTAGATGACCGGCGATTGAAAGTACGCGAGTTAGCAGACATGGCAGGGATTTCAAAAAGTGCTGTACATCGCATATTAACCGAAAATTTGGATATGAAAAAGATGTGCGCAAGGTGGGTGCCGCGATTGCTCACAGAGGACCAAAAACGACGTCGCGAAGATATTTTGACCGAGTGTTTGGCAAAATTTCACAATAATAAAGCGGAGTTTTTGCGGCGTTTTATTACTATGGATGAAACGTGGGTGCATTATTTCACACCAGAGACTAAAGAACAGTCGAAGCAATGGACTCGTAGAGGAGAACCAGCTCCTAAGAAGGCGAAAACCGTTCTGTCAGCGGGAAAGGTCATGGCCTCCGTTTTTTGGGATTGTCGTGGGATAATCTTTATAGATTATCTTCAGAAAGGACGGACTATCAATGGCAAGTATTATGCTAACCTGTTGCATCAATTAAGTGAACAAATCCGTCAAAAACGACCGCACCTGGCGAAAAAAAAAATTTTGTTTCACCAAGAGAATGCACCAGTACACACGTCTGCCAAGGCCATGACCAAAATCCGCGAGTTAAAGTTCGAACTACTTCCTCATGCACCCTATTCGCCCGACTTGGCCCCTTCGGATTATTTTTGTTTCCAAATTTAAAAAAATGGCTTGCTGGTAAAAGATTTGCCAGCAATGATGAAGTGGAGGCAGCGGTTGATGAGTATTTTCACGAGCTCGACAAATCTCATTACAAACAAGGTGTTGAAGCTATCGAATATCGCTGGGCCAAGTGCATAGAACTAAAAGGAGATTATGTAGAAAAATAATAAAAAAATAATTTGATTTTCTTTTGTTTTCCTTGTCAGGTCGGGTACTTTTGGGACTACCCTCGTAAAGCAATATTTATTGACACCCTTTCTGAACCCTTCATCCCCCGCAGAAAACTTATACAATGTCGCCCATGCGCATGTGACCGCCCGTAATATTCTGAATATTCATGAAAAAATATCGAAAATAAACTTCAAAAGGGGGGGGTCTATCTGTAACATTTATCATGTTATTCAATTTTGAATTTTTTAAGTAGAGTTTGTAGACTTGCTTTCTATTTTTTGACACATCTCCGAAGTTTATGGGTCGATTTGTATTTTGTTTATTATTTCCAAAAGCTTATGAGTTATTTTAACAGGTTAATTAACATTTTACTAAAAATTATCGACTACGAAAAAAAAAACGGAATCGAAGTAATTTTTTCGGTAAAAAATTGTGTATTTATTTTAAAAAAACTAGTGTAAGTCCATAAATTATCCCCATAGGACCACTTTTTTAATCATTATTTGTAATCTACTACATAACAGCTAAAAATTCACAGAACATTATTAAACCAAACTGTAACTAAATCCAAAGTAAAACTCTAAAACTCTAAGAGTCAAATTTAGGAAAAGAAAATGTGAAAGTCAATTAAATGTCCCCGCTTTTAGCAGTGAGTACTAAAAGGTTAAACTAATAAGGAGGATGATAATGGAAATAAAAACAAACAAGCAATAGCCAGATTTTTACTTAAAAAATAAAAAATACAAGAATTTTAATTAATTAGATTTTCGAAATGGTCCCCACCCTCCTGTAAACAAACTAAAGCTCTCATGGCAACACTTTTTATTGTACGACGTAATTCTTCACGGTTTTCTTTAATTTCCGCAGCAGCAGCAAAAATCCTAGCCGTTAATTGCTCGCGGCTTTCAATGGGCACGGCATACACTTTTTGTTTCATGTTGCCCCAAAGATAAAAATCTAAGGGTGTAAGGTCGGGAGATCGCGGCGGCCAAGCAATGGGACCTCCTCTGCCAATCCATCGCGGATAATTTTGATTTAAATAATCACGAACTAGTCGTGCGAAGTGTGCTGGAGCTCCATCTAATTGCAGATACATCCGCCTTCTTGTTTCCAGCGGTACTTCCTCCAAAAGCAACGGCAACGTATTGACTATAAAATCTAAAAATGCGTGTTGATCTAGTCTGTTTGGTAACACGAAAGGGCCAATAAGTTCACCGTCAATCATTCCAGCCCATACATTTATGGAAAATTGAGTCTGGAAAGTTGTTTCTCTAATGACGTGTGGATTTTCAGTGGCCCACACATGAAGATTGCGATGATTTGTTATACCCGCCCTTGTAAACGTGGCTTCATCCGTCCACAAAATCTTCCTCATAAAATTGAGATTAGCTCTTTGCTGTGCAATTATCCAATTACAAAAAACAGATCTCGCACCGTAATCGACATTTTCCAAATGTTGTGCACGTCGGAAATGATAAGGATGCAGGCCTTCTTTTTTGAGAATTCTCCAAACTCTTATTCTTGGTATACCTACTCTTATCGATAGGAGACGAATGCTTAGCATAGGGTTAGCGCGCACTAATCGTAACACATCCTCTTCCACGTCTACATCAACAATCACACCGGGCTCATTTTGTTGCGGAAATAATCCTCTTTCGCAAAAAAGACGATGTACGGCAATGAAGGATCGGTACCCAAGTACTGGTCTACTTGGATATCGACGTCTGTACTCTTCGACAGCAGCGCGTGCATTTCCATTACAAACACCGTAAATGAAATGCATGTCAGCCACATGAGACGGCGGTAGATCACGCAATCGTACCATTGCAATGATACGAGTAGTTAACAAACTTTCCTCACAAGATTAAGTAGTGCACAAATCACAAAACACGTAGCGTCACGGGGTCAGTAATCAAGCGACTGAATGAAGTAACGCTAGCCGACAAGGGTGTGCACGTGGTAGGGACGCAATTGTTAAAAAGCTGTTTCTAGGAACCGGTTTCTACCTGAGCGACCCTTTTTATTTGAATAGTTGCAAATGTTCAACAAGTTGTTTGCTGGTTTTTTTTTAGAGATAGGTATTAGTAATGTTCTGTGAATTTTTAGCTGTTATGTAGTAGATTACAAATAATGATTAAAAAAGTGGTCCTATGGGGATAATTTATGGACTTACACTAGTTTTTTTAAAATAAATACACAATTTTTTACCGAAAAAATTACTTCGATTCCGTTTTTTTTTTTCGTTGTCGATAATTTTTAGTAAAATGTTAATTAACCTGTTAAAATAACTCATAAGCTTTTGGAAATAATAAACAAAATACAAATCGACCCATAAACTTCGGAGATGTGTCAAAAAATAGAAAGCAAGTCTACAAACTCTACTTAAAAAATTCAAAATTGAATAACATGATAAATGTTACAGATAGACCCCCCCTTTTGAAGTTTATTTTCGATATTTTTTCATGAATATTCAGAATATTACGGGCGGTCACATGCGCATGGGCGACATTGTATAATAAATCACACATACGAACAAGAAATACGGTTGAAAGATGTTTTGGGGTGTGAAAAATAGATTGGCTGTGCTGCGAAGACTGGTAACATTAAAATTAGCTCGTGTACAAGCTATCATTGTTGCCTGTTTTGTACTACATAACATTGCAATAGAGAGAAGCTTTGAGGATAATTATGACTCATCTACTGATACACAGAGTCATGAAGAAATTGTAGCACAGAGCTCTAGATTGAATGATGCTAGGAATAGGTTTGTACAATAATATTTTTTACCATTACTAAATATTAATATTTATAAAATATAAATGGGCAATAAATTAAACAAACGTTCATTTAAAATTGTCTTTTAATTTTAATTTATATTCTTCTAAAATCTCTTGATAATCAACGTTCATAGAAACATAAATGAAAACAAAAAACCTTGCCGTTTCTTTTTACCCGACACCCTATAGGGTAATTGAGATCAGCCCACGGGGCAAATGAGAACGGTATGGGGTAAATAGAAATGGCGCAGGAAACACTTGCAATTAAATTACAATTTTACTCCGTGACAACAAATCACACACGAAACCTTTGCTGGTCTCGCCAGAAGTGCATTGATCATATTCATATTCATATTTATTTGCATTCCACAATGTATATAAGATGTTACAAAATGGCTTAGAGCTAAGTGCAATTGTGGACCCTGTAGGGCACAGCAAAATAAAATTAATCTTACGTCTAAAATTACAAGAAGGTATTAAAACAATCAGAAAATATATAAAATTAATTAACGTTACATCTAAAATTAATAAAACAATAAAAATAATATGTATATAAAATTCAACAACTAGACCTAAAAATTAAACATCCTTATTCGTATATATAGGAACTATAGACTATATAATATGTAAGTAATGAAATAACAGGCATTTGGTACATGGATTAACATAACAGGACTATGATATTGGAAAGTGTGAAGTGTTTTGTGTATCATGTTGTGTATAGGCAATATTGTTATCATTGATGTATTCATTTATTGAGTAGTAGGCTTTGTTGATGAGGATGTTCTTGAGTGCGCGTATGAATTTAGTTTCGCTTGTTTCATTTTTTAAAGAATCTGGTAACTTGTTATAAATTTTAATGGACATTACATAGGTGCTATTACTGTGAAGTGTCATGTGTGAAGAGGGGAGCATTAACATGTTCTTGTGTCTAACTGGCCGATCGTTGTGTTTATTTCCGCGGGTTACGAAAAAGTTTGTATGTTTTCTTACAAATTTACATATTTCTAAGATATAAATAGATGGTAATGTTAATATTCGATATTGTGTGTAAATTGGTTTACAGCTGTCGGTTTGCTCTATATTAACTATTATACGGATTAATTTCTTTTGGAGAATATGGTATGGGCGTCGGTACTGTTTCCCCACATAATAATGCCGTAGTTGAGCCATGAGTATGCGTAGGCGTAGTAAGTGGTGAGGGCAGTCTGTATGTCGGTAGATTTTATAATGTGCCCATGTGCCCAAAGCTCACAAATGGAGCACATTATCCAATCCTCTGTCGGTGGGGACTCATATTTGTCATTGCACATTATGCAAAAATACTCCTCATCATTTTCATTTGCTCTAACAATATTCTTTAAATGTTTAATTTCTTTATCTTTGGCTGAGACCTTCTTCTGTACTTTCTTTTTTTCTGTTTTTTTGGTGGGACCTTTTCTTTTTTAAAATTTCTCGTACTTTGTCTTTTTTGTTTCTCTTCTGAGTCTTGAGTGGTGAGCTGGATAAAATTTGAGCACGTTTCTTATTCTGTCGCCTAGAAGTAATGCGTGTGTGAGGTATGACGGGCATATTAGTAACTTGACTGAGTGGCTTCAGTGGCGTTAAAAGCTGTTATTCTATTAAGAGATGTAGCTTCTGACATACGTGAGCTGATAGAAGGATGCCTAGCCATAAATCCGTTATACCAGGCCTTACCTGCTCGCTGCGTGCTTTTGTTTAAATTATGTTTCAACTTAGTGGCCTCAGCGAATCGAAAAGCAATTCTGCGCAAGGAACTCCGTGTTATGCCGTAAAAAGACTTGCAGCACTCAATGATGTATTTTTCAAGCTGTTGTTCTTGCTCATAATTAAACACTGCGTACCCACCTTTTTTTGGTGTCTTGACTACGGTTTCTTTTAGTTGTTTAAACAACGTTGTTTTGGGTATTGAGAATTGAGCAGCTGTTTTGCCGAATGTAAGCCTTTTATTTTTAATTTCTTCAACTGCACGGCGAAGATCTTCTATTTTGTACCTTGTCTCGGTCTTCCGAATATATTTTTGTGGCATCTAACACAATATATAGCGTTAAAATAATAATATTACAAGAACTAGCAGCACTGGATTAACTAAGAATGTGAGGGGTAATTGGGAACATTCCCAATTACCCGCCAATCACCGTTCCTAATTACCCGCAATCATCAATATGAATCAAAATGGACGCCACTTTCCATAACATTTTTAGTGAATTTTATAACACGTGGCTTTTAAAAACGGATTATCCATACAATAGTAAGTATCGAAATAAAGTGTCATTGTACTCAGAAATTTGACATTTACATCCACTATAAGCGAACACAAAAATTATAACAAGAATGCAAAAAAAAAATGTTTGACTCACCGTGACAAAATGCGTGCTGCTCTCCGCTTCCAATTTCACTCACGCACTGAGGGGTGCTGGAAGCACGCCTTGAATAGGCGCGGGACGGAAAAGAGGGAGGGGAAGTGTGACGTATTACGGTGTTCCCAATTACCCGCCGTTCCCAATTCCCCCACTTTCCCCTAATAAGCAAAGCGTTGTCTGTAACAAAAAATAATATTTAGATATTTTGTAGTGTCTTTTATGAAAAACGCTACAGCCATTTCTATATACCTACTTTGTTCTGAGGATATTTTTAGGATTCGACGGCAAAGTAAACAAAAATAAAATATCAACACATCCCATTCTTAGTATCCATATCTTGTTCTGCATTAGAAGTGGATGGCAATGGTTCACACTCATTCGTTACCAGTAGTACAACTGCTGTAAAAAATACAGCATTAATTATGAAGCAATAACAATATTCATGTTATTTTGCATGCATTAGTGTTTATTATTTTCAATAATTTAACAACTGTAATGGTGTAAATAGGCAAACTGTTACTACTTAATTAAATGATGAATGATCTCTACTATTCACAATGCATTCATAGGCAGTAAAATACGATCTTTATCTTGTGGCACTACAGACACATTTTAAGGCCTCAGACTATGTTCAAATTTAGTAAGTACTTAATAAGTTATTTTATAGATAATTATTACGGTTTTGAGTGGCTTCACTTTCTACAGCTTCAGTTGGATCCTAACATAATAATGGAATATTCATGAATTGTTCCATTTCTGGCACATCAATGCAGTCTGTAACAAAAAGCATGATAATATTAAAAACTTGTAATGACTATGATTCATATTTTGTTGTTTTATGTTGTTATAATCTATTTAATTGTATGTTACCACGATAAAGGAGACGCTATAATAAATTGATAATATAAGCATTAGACTTACCTTGACTGACAACAGCCACGTAAGAATTAGTAGCGCTGATTCTCACCTGGCTTGAAATACGCAGTGTAAGTTACGAGTGATATTGTCTTGCCCAGCTAAATAATTACTTCACCGAGATCAAAAGTACACTTTATAGTAAAATTTTATAATACTCACGGTTCTGGATCCTGGCTCAAATATATATATATATATATATATATATATAAAAATCAACTATATATATTATTCACAGTTCATTGATAATTATTGGGGAGCTCTACTGACAACTGATCTTAGTTGTCAGCAGAGCTCCCCGATTCGATGCGCACGGCAACAGCCGCCCGCCTTGAGCGCCCGGCGCGCGCGGCTATAGCCGCATGAGCCGGCGCTGGAACGGGTGATCCGGCCTGAGGACGGGCCGCCTGGGGTTAAAATAGGTGATTGACTCCCACGAGTGCACATCTACGGGGGATGGTGGCGGAGCAAGCGGCGACGGCGAGCGTGCTCTGCTTTCTCCTCTCTTGGCTCTTACTGTTCAATAAATTTATAATATTGAAATTAATATATTCAAGTATTTTGAATCACTTCTAGTGGGTATTAGTTGGCCAAGAGTAAGGTGCCTAGTGACACCGTCAAGGTAATTAATTTATGAATACAAATGTAACAATTCTTATTAATAGTGTTACGAGCTGGGGTTCGTGATAAATTATATACACTATGCCAGAAAAACTACACTTTATTCACTAACACAATAACACTAGATACACACACTTAATTTTCACTTCACTAATAAAACACACTATTCACACCACTAGAACAACACTAAACACTTCCGACGTATTTCCTTCGCTTGATGTTGATCGCTTTCCGTATTCAATTGAACTGTGTCCGGTCCGTTCGCTCCCGCTCTATTTATACTGGCCGGATAACATCACTAGGCTTTTCGAGACGACTCACGATATTTCTGGAAACGTGTAAGGTGTTTCTAGAATTGCGTAAATGTTCTATTTACACCTACGCCATCTATTAGAGGATAGATGAAACAGCCTTAAACAACCGATACATCTAATCTCATGTAGTTCTCCCATTCACTGATAGATGGCGTTATTTTCAATTCGTAACACGGCCTCCCTCTTACACGTGTTCGTCTCGAACATCGTTAGACCCATAGTAACGAGCCAACCGGTCCACATGAACTATCTTCGGTGCACCTCGCGACCCCTTCTGGATTCGATAGGTGACGTCGTTCATCCTGGTAATTATGCGATATGGCCCGTCCCATCTGGCTTGTAACTTAGGCGATTTTCCTTTGCTTCGTACTGGGTTATGAAGCCACACCAATGATCCCTCATCGAAGCCTTTGTTGTTTGCCTTCCGGTCGTAGCGAGTCTTCATCTTCACAGACATCTGTTGTCCAGATTCCCTGATGTGCTCGTATACGTCGTTTATCCTGTTGCGTAGCTCGGTTGCGTAATCCGTTATATTGCGTGGAGATTCTGGTGGAATACCGGTGATAAGGTCTGCAGGTAAACGGAGCTCTCTACCGAAATTGGCAAAAGCTTGTGTTACCCCTGTAGTTTCGTGGACCGCACTGCGATATGACAGGAGAAATGGTTGGATGTGCTTGTCCCAATCTCTTTGTTTGCTCTCCACGACCTTCGCCAGGTACCTTTCCAGTGATTGGTTAAACCGTTCAACCATGCCATCTGATTGCGGATGATAAGCCGTGGTCCTGGTTTTATGTGCACCCATTACGCGACAAGTCTCCTTGAACACCTCAGATTCGAAGTTCCGGCCTTGATCGCTGTGGATTTCCAAGGGCACCCCGAACCGACAAAAGACTTCATGCACCAGCTTATCAGCCACTGTGGTAGCTTCTTGATTTGGGATTGCAAACACTTCAGGCCACTTCGTGAAGTAATCCATCACAACCAAGAAGTATTTGTTTCCGTCCTGGCTCTCAGGAAACGGCCCAGCGACATCCAACGCTATGCGCTCCCATGGAGCTCCCACATTGTACACCTTTAATGCACCTCTGCTTCGAGTATGTGGCCCCTTGACAGCCGCACAACTTGTGCATTTGCGGCACCAATCCTCGACGTCATCTCGACAGTGGAGCCAATAAAACCGCTCCCGGATCTTAGTAAGGGTCTTCTTAACTCCCATGTGACCTCCCGAAGCACCATTGTGATAGAGCTGCAAGACTTCCGGCACCTTAGTTTTGGGCACTACCATTTGCAAATGGCACTGGTTACCGCGAGCGTTTTCCCATTTGCGGCACAGAACTCCATCCTGGACGACCAAGCTTTCCCACTGTGCCCAATAACTCTTGGTGATGGGGCTCATTGCTGCGATATCACTCCATTTGGGCCTAGGCGCATCTGATTTCTTCCATTCAAGAATCGGCTGTACATCCTTGTCATCTCGTTGAGCACTCTGCAAAGCTTCTCTCCATTCGTCGCTTTGATCCGTCTTTAACATCCTCACTAGCGCTGCCTGCTTTGCTTCGGTCGGGACACGGCCTACGCGATGGGCATCTGCGTTACCATGGGACTTACCGCTGCGATGTTGTATTACAAAATCAAACTCTTGCAGTAGTTCAATCCATCTAGCTACTTGTCCTTCTGGGTCCTTAAATTGAAGTAGCCATTTCAGCGCTGCATGGTCGGTTCGCAGGTGGAATTTACGGCCCAACAAGTATTTGTTGAAATGCTGCAACGTCTTTACTACAGCCAAGAGTTCCCGCCTGGTGACGCAGTAGTTTCTTTCGGGTTTGGATAAGGTCTTGCTGAAGTATGCTATAACAACTTCTTGATCAACCTTCTTCTGTGACAGCACGCCGCCGATTCCGGTGTTACTGGCATCTGTGTCAACTATGAATTCATGCTCATTGTCAGGGTAGCCTAGAATAGGTGCAGTACACAGATGTTCCTTAAGCTTCTGGAATGCAACGTCACAGCTCTCATTCCAACAGAACTGCACTCTGTCTTCGGTGAGCTTATGAAGAGGTCGAGCAATGTCAGCAAAGTTCTTCACAAACCGTCGATAGTAGGAGCATAATCCGAGGAATGCTCTGACCTGCGTTTTGTTCTCTGGAACTGGCCACTCCTTCACGGCAATGATCTTATCCGGGTCAGTTTGAATACCGTTCTCCGAGACCACATGTCCTAGAAAGTTCACTTGCCGTCTGAATAACGCGCATTTCTTCGGACTCAGCTTCAAATTAGCACCTCGTATTTTTGACAGCACTTGCTCCAAGTTTCGAAGGTGATCCTGGAAGGTGCGCCCCACGACGATGATGTCATCCAGGTAGACCAAGCAGGCGTCTCCAATCAGTCCCATAAGCACTCGCTCCATCAGTCTCTCAAAAGTAGCCGGAGCGTGGCACAATCCAAAGGGCAAGACGTTAAATTGCCACAGTCCTTTGCCTGTGGAGAATGCCGTCTTCTCTTTGTCTCGAGGATCTATTTCCACCTGCCAGTAGCCACTTTTTAGGTCTAAGGTAGAAAACCACTTCATCCCCGTCAGCGTATCCAGTGTGTCATCGATCCTTGGCAGCGGGTAGCTGTCCTTCTTCGTGATGTCATTCAATCGGCGGTAGTCTACACAGAAGCGCATGCTGCCATCCTTCTTCTTAACTAGGACAACCGGAGAGCACCACGGGCTGGACGAAGGCTCGATTACGCCTTCGTTCACCATACCGTCGATCATAGCTTCCACTTCACGTTCCCGTGCTACTGGCACACGTCTTGGTCGCTGGCGAATCGGTGCTTCACTTCCCGTGTTTATTTTGTGCTGGACTAGTGCTGTCTTCCCTATGTCGGCATCACTGGTCGAGAAAATATCCGCGAACCGGTTCAACATCTTCTGAGCCTCGGTCTTCTCTTCCTCCGACAGGGTACTTTCGCAGTCCTCTAAAAGAGTAGACACGTCGAATCGTGCACCCTGAACCTTGGCGCTGGTAGGTTGCTCTTGACATCTACGCATCCAAGCCGCTTCTTCATAGGTGCCCAATTCCGTCCCTTTCTTGAGCGACACTTCCTTGTCACTTGCATTCAGTGCGCGTACTGATGAAACTTTTGTACCCCTTACCAAGGTTCGTGCAATCTTCCAGGAGGCCTCTTTCTCTAGACCTTCGATTAGTACGCAGCGGTTCCCTCGACCAGAATTTCCTGATAAACAAACTGGTACAACAGTTTCTGACCGCGGGTGAAGAATGTCATTCTTCAGGCAGTACACTTTTCCTGAAGTTGCACCTTCCATGAAGACTTCTTCCGAGCCACACTTCAACACTCCCTGGCTAACATCGATCTCGCAGCGATACTTCCGTATGAAGTCCAGGCCCAAGATGCAGTCGTCCACTATATCGGCCACGATGACTTTTGCTCGGGCCACACTACCTTACCGTCTACCGGGCTGTTACCGCCATAATTATGGCAATAAATTACCGTTAAATTACTGCGTGAAGTCGTGTGGTTACACTAGAGTTTACCGAGATATGCCAATAAACTAGGCGGTAAAAATATCATTTTTCAAGATGGCGGATGAAGCTGCAGCTGTTTGGTATTTTATGAGTGCCAATTATTTTAACATGAATCTTTTAAATTTTTAGCTTTCTGTCGGGTATCCCAGGGAGACGGTTCGAATTGCAATGACTCCAAAAATTCGAGCGCTTTTTCATTTGACCACTCCATATCGGTTGATAGTGTAGATACGTGCGTCGTCGTCGAACTCGTGTTGCACACTGAACAAACGGTAGTGTGGCCACAAACGCAAAAATTACCGCGGTAATCTTCTTTGATGTGCGAAAAAGACCGCCGCTGGAGCTATTGCCTACCGGCATATGCCATATTGATTGGCATTGTAAAATTATGGCCATAAATCGCGGTTACACCTAGGCGTTCTTGAAATTATGGCAATAATTATTGGCATATCCCGGTAGTGTAGCCCGAGCGTTTGTGACGGTAAATTTTGTTGCCTAGCTTCAGATCCACCTCCATTTCACCTCGGACGGTTATGTGCTGACCGGTAGCTGTTCTCAGATTCACACATTCATTGTTCCTGAAGCAGCCCCGAAGAACCCGTCTTGCCAGATGGAAACCGACGACTGTCCGAGAAGCACCCGTGTCCAATGTCAGCTTGCATAGTGTTCTGTTAATTTCGCCTTCGATGATCAGGCTGTTCCCGTCGCATGATTGCGAGATCGAGATACTTGGGGCTCTTCCATTACCAGCCAGCACCCGCCCCGCAGTCCTGGCTTCTACTCGTTTCCCTGCTCTCGCTGCCTGGCAGGCACATCAGGCGACCCCTTTGGTGGAGACAGGGTGTCACCAGGCTGCCTACGCTTTGGGCAGCTCAAACGGATATGGCCTCTTTCTCCGCAGTTGTAGCACCGAGGTGACGACAAGACTTCCCTGATGCGGTGACCTCGGTCGTCGCGTCGCACTGCTTCCACCTCCAGAGCGTGGGCTAAGGCGTCCTTGAGGTCCTTGAAGTGCCCAAGCCTCACTGCTGCTCTTACCTCCAGGTCCCGGATCCCATCCGTAAACGCCTGTACGAGGTTCCCGTCAATAAGAGCAGGAGACGACTGGTATGCCTTCCTGACCAGCTTTTCCACCTCTAGAGCCCACTGCTGCAGAGTTTCTCCGTTGCGTTGTCCTGTCCTTCAGCTGAGCACGATAAACGTGTTCAAGGTGCGCGTCACCGTATCTCGCCTCCAGCGCCTCCAGGAGCTTTTCGTAGGTGACGTCTTGCCCGAGTGCCTCCAACACTGTCAAGGCCCGGTCGCGAAGGCCCAAGGTTAGGGCGGTTAAGGCTTGTTCTTTGGTCCACCCATTCGATCGCATCACAGCCTCGAACTGGATCTTGTATGCAGACCATGATGACGAGCCATCAAATGGTGGAACCTTAAATCCACGAGGTGAGGGCGCTACAGCCGCTGGTGTCACTTCGAGCCCACGCAACTTCTTTTCCACTTCAGCAACACAGGTCTCGTGGTGTTCGTGTACACGCTTCTCTATAAAGGCGACGCGAGTCTCAAGCTTGTCGTGTACGAGCATCTCTACGTCGCTGATACGGGCCTCATGCTGCTGAAGTGCCTCCTTGACCGCCTTCAAGACCTTCCCTACAGCGGCGCTGAGGTCCTTCATAAGCACCACCTGCTCTTCTAGGCGGCGCGCGTGCTCCTCCTTGTCACGCTGGAGCTGTTGTTCTAGGCGGCGCGCGTGCTCCTCTTGACGGCGAGCCAGCTCCTCCTTGTCGCGCTGAAGCTGTTCCTCCAGGCGGCGCGCATGCTCCTCCTGACGGCGCGCGTGCTCCTCTTGACGGCGAGCCTGCTCCTCCTTGTCGCGCTGAAGCTGTTCCTCCAGGCGGCGCGCGTGCTCCTCTTGACGGCGAGCCTGCTCCTGTTGACGGCGGTCCTGCTCCTCTTGACGGCGGGCCTGCTCCTCCTTGTCGCGCTGTCGCTGTTCTTCCATGCGGCGCGCCTGCTCCTGCATGAACGCCATCAGAGCCGCGATGTCGGGCACCGCCATGGAGTGTGCGCTTGCAGGCTCCACTGCAGCCGCGGAGTCGCCTGATCCACCAGACGATGGAGAAGGAACGTCTCCGAAGCGTCTCTGGTCCAGGTCTTGCTGGCGCTGGTTCCTGGTACGCACTCCGCGCGGCTATAGCCGCATGAGCCGGCGCTGGAACGGGTGATCCGGCCTGAGGACGGGCCGCCTGGGGTTAAAATAGGTGATTGACTCCCACGAGTGCACATCTACGGGGGATGGTGGCGGAGCAAGCGGCGACGGCGAGCGTGCTCTGCTGTCTCCTCTCTTGGCTCTTACTGTTCAATAAATTTATAATATTGAAATTAATATATTCAAGTATTTTGAATCACTTCTAGTGGGTATTAGTTGGCCAAGAGTAAGGTGCCTAGTGACACCGTCAAGTTAATTAATTTATGAATACAAATGTAACAATTCTTATTAATAGTGTTACGAGCTGGGGTTCGTGATAAATTATATACACTATGCCAGAAAAACTACACTTTATTCACTAACACAATAACACTAGATACACACACTTAATTTTCACTTCACTAATAAAACACACTATTCACACCACTAGAACAACACTAAACACTTCCGACGTATTTCCTTCGCTTGATGTTGATCGCTTTCCGTATTCAATTGAACTGTGTCCGGTCCGTTCGCTCCCGCTCTATTTATACTGGCCGGATAACATCACTAGGCTTTTCGAGACGACTCACGATATTTCTGGAAACGTGTAAGGTGTTTCTAGAATTGCGTAAATGTTCTATTTACACCTACGCCATCTATTAGAGGATAGATGAAACAGCCTTAAACAACCGATACATCTAATCTCATGTAGTTCTCCCATTCACTGATAGATGGCGTTATTTTCAATTCGTAACAATAGTAGGTAATTTGTAAACCTGGTAAAACTATTAGCTTGGGGCATATCTATACATTTGATATGTTGTCAGCCAAGTTCAAGCAAGTAAATTGGCAGCGCTGTCCATTTAAACATACACACATCACCATCTAGTCCTAAACTAAGCAGAGCTTCTACTACGGATACTAGATAATGGATAAAATTTTCTTGTAAATACATACATAATATTATACATAGAATCCCCATTTTGAGTCACTTTTGACTCAAAATCAATATAAAATCCCTAAGAATAGCTTATAACTCAATTTTTTTTAATACAGCTGTAACAGTAACTGAGAGATAATATATTTAATCACATATTGTGTTAAATACCTTTACATAATAATGAGTTTTTTTATATTGAAATTTCGTATACTTATGTAATTTTAAAATACAGTACAAATTCAATTAAGTAACTTATTTTATTAGAATAATAACCAAGTATTTAACATTAAAAAAATCCAACTCTGCGCAACTAGTTATAAAATAGAAATAACCCATGAATCAGGACATTGTAGGGACTCTAACAATACCAGATGCAGTATAGTTATATTATAATGGTACTTACAGGCAATTAGACATTATCGCACAATAAAAAAAATCACTCACTGACATGAACCTTAAAACAACCACATTTATCGACCCAGTAGGTAGATCAATATATCTACATTTATTTAGTCATGACTTAACTGCTCAAAAAGGAGTGTAATGTTTATAGGTATGTAACAGTTTCTTTATTTCACCAAAACTTTAATATTTCAAAGCAGATTTGGACACAGTCTATTGTTGACATCCTTTTATAACCCGGAGTGATATGATAAGCTGTATTATATTTGATTCATGTATTTAAATATTGACATGTTATAATAATAATAATAATCGTTTATTTGCCAGAATGTAGTTGTACATAGTATGGTGTTGATTCTGTTGTAGTCCATTACATTCTACCATAACATATGGTGTGCAAATGTTTTACTTATTTCTATAATATTTTGGACATAAAAAAGTTATTAATTTAAATATAATTTGTGCCACATCATAGCAATACTAATTAGTACCTACTGCAGAATAAATCATTCAAGATGAAATTGTTCATCATCATCAGCCCCTTACAGTCCACTGCTGGACTAGGCCTCTCCTTTGAAAGGAGGAATTGGCCTACTATACCACGCTGGCCAAACGGGTTGGTATAGGGTTTGTTTCAAGTTTTCCTTCTTTTACAGTGCTGTTCTCTGCATAGTATGATCCCTCTGTCGGCTCTTACGACACCCACGGGATGATATGGGGTGGTGACATTCCGTATTCTTAATCCGTCACCACACGGATGAAATTGTTACTTTACAAATTATAACATTGTTATAAATATTAAGTTATATAAACAAGGCTAAGTTTTCACTTAGCAGTAGGTACCTCTTCATTTACTGACTTAAAAGTTAAGGCAAGTTGATCCTAGCATTTAGTCCTAGATAGACAACGCGGAGGTTATAAATTATAATGGAAAACTTACGTAAAAACTCTGCGGACACGGTGCACGGCCAGGGCCAAGCATAAGCCGAGCACTGAAAATATAAAAGCGAACCTTGCCAACATGCCACACAAACCAAACCAACATCACGAAAGCATATTTTATCATACAGAGCTAGATCAGCTTCGAACAACCATATTCAAAGATCACGAAAGGAACCCTTGCTTTTGTATCTTTTTTCCTTGCATCAGACACAAACAAAGTTTATATATTTGATTTGTTAGTAGAATGCATAAAAAAGCCCGCTAGTACCAGAGCATAGCAATTTTACAAAATTCATTTGGTTGCATCGTGTTATAACCCACAACTTAGTTAGTTGGGTATACTTCGTATTCAAATCATAAAAACATCGGTGGAAGATGCGAGTGCGTGCATCATTTGTTGTAATTAATAATTAATAGTAGAGACAGTTTGAATAGTGTATATTACTATAACAATTAATATAAATAAGCAGACAACATAATGCCATAGCAAAAGAAAATATATGAAAGAACTGACAGATATGTGACAGACTATGAGATCGCACATGCGCAGCATCCGTTTGTTATAGAGCTTGCGGCCTTACTTCCAACATCATCCCTGGACGCAAACGCTTTATTAATTATCTTATTGATAAGCCAAAGTTTTCATGCTTCGGTCGTTGCAGACATTTTGTCAAAATATCGAAGATTTGTTCCAAGTCTCCATTGCATCAATATTGGACCACATCAGTTGTCTGTAGATCTTCTATCTTTAGTGGTATGTATATTAATTAGTAAGTTTACAATTGAACCTACTAGAATTCACTACTTAAAGAAAATCTGGTCGCCTGGAGGATTTCTCTCCACTGTTCTTCAGCTTAACATTAGTGTCAGCAACTATCCGGATCGGCTCTAAGCCATGCAATCTTTGCCAGCAATTTCTATAACTTCGTCTTTATCATTTATAAGGTTGCCTATTCATGAAAATAATAAAGTATAACATAAACACAATAATGTCGTGCTATAAAATGTTCTCTATACTTAAATTCCACAAGTTAAGTTCGAATATCTCGCTTTCGTAAGCTTAAGACCTCCTAAGAGCTTAAAATTTCTACAGTTATTCTGTTCTTGGCAGGATACAGATGTAGGAGAGACGCTACGGAATCCACATTATCAGTGAGCTAGTCCCGGTGTATGTATAGTCACATGCATAGATGCTCTAGAATCTACACTCCATACATCTTTTAATCTTCGCCGAGGATGCAGAAATTACTTTGACATAATGAACCTGCTTTTTTCCTCTTTTTTTATTATTACTACTTGTCTTCTTATGCCAACATTATTTACTGAGAAGTCTGTTCTTCAATACTTTTAACGCATTTAAGTCCTTTGCCATTTTTATTGGGCGCCTTTGGACTAACAGATTTCTGTGTTTGTATAAAGTTCGGTAGGTAGTGTCTGATATCTTTCATTCCCTTAGTAATTTATTTATTACCAAATCAGCACTAATCTTCATACCGGTACAGTCTTGGTCCATTATCATTAATATTTCTTGTAATCTGTGTCATGGTTCTCCATGCGTTTCTGACAACTCAATATTGTGCAAACCCAACGATGTTTGTAGCGGCTGCTGACGCTACAAAATATACAAGGCGCGCTATTGTATAAGCGCAGCGCGGCAGTCGTCTTCCCGCTCCCATACAGTTAGGTCGTAGATTTATAGTTTATTTATAATAATGTGGTACCACAGTAAAAGTATATATTTTCGTATTTTAGAGTACTTGTTTTATCTCTTCACACAATCCATCTTCATACCCTACATTGGTGACCCCTACAAAGAAAACGCAACCTTCGGCACAGCTACGGCAACGCGGCATCAACGCACGTGCACATGGTCAGCGGAATCAAACAAGCGCATGTGCGCGTGGCAACAGCGTGCAGCCAAGCAGCGTGGACACGGAGGCATCTTAGACTCATGGGAGACGACTCGCCCTTTTTACTACGACCGAAAGGGCTTACGACCTAACTGCGGAGCACATCTGAGTCAGGACACGTGCAAACAAGTATGTGACAGACAACACGAGGATCTGCCGACAATAGCGTCTACGGCAATATGGGCAGCAGGCGAATTTCCGGAGCGGCACACGACGGCGGCGGCACTCTGAAGGACAGTGCGTACGTCGGGCAGCGTAAGGCGTGTTGACCTTGGTGGCGAGGCAGCATTCCGCACCAAGACGGACAATACGCAGCGTACTCCGAGGATGAGGAACGACATGGGACCGGCGGTGGCACTCTACGGGCTCTACGGCATAGTGCACGCGTCGATGCGGCTGATCACACTTGGAGGCGAGGATGGATACCGCTCAGTGTTGGATAGCGCACCCTGTCGTCCTTCAGTACGGCCCAGGCAGCATACGAAGATCGCTGGCAGGATAGATGAACGTATTTGCTTCTTCGTACGACCAGCTCCCAGTACAAGCGGCTTACGAAGAGCAAAAGGAAGTTTGACAGTAACGGTAGTTATGTGCAGTTATATTGTGGTTTAAATTAAAAGTTATTTTATATCGGTTCTAAAATTAAAAATTCTTAGTTTATAGATATAAAGAGTCCCACATGTGGCATCCGTACAGTATTTTTACTTAGTTTGCTTTCTCAGAACTAGCGCTCCGGTAACACGATACATGTTAATGATATGACGCGATTCGCGAGCGCTAGCAGAAGTTATTCATTATTATTTTATGTTGTTCTTTTTTTGTACCTATTTAAATATTAGTAAAATGTTTAGTTTTCTTTTTAATAAAGAGGGGAATATTGTAGCGGCTGCTGACGCTACAAAATATACAAGGCGCGCTATTGTATAAGCGCAGCGCGGCAGTCGTCTTCCCGCCCGCATTTAGTTAGGTCGTACTTATATACATTGTATTTATATTAAGCTGGTACCAGTAAAGCATATTTATCTTGCCTATTTCGGATTATTTATTCCTTCACTCAACAATATCTACTAACCCCTACAATGTTAAAAGTTTTCTAATATCATTGGCCAAACCACTCATTTTCTACGTGTAATTTTCAATTATGTTTTTCGTGCACAGTTGTCAATAATTTTGTTTACATTATATTCTTCGACTGATACCTATTGGTATTTATTAGTTCTTTATATAGGCAAAATTTTCATCCGCCATCTTTAAATGTCTTTGCAAATTTTCCGAATCTATTTTGTATTTAAGCTTGGCTTACTTACTCGACATCATAGAAATACTTCGAGCTCTGTTTACATAACATACAGTTTCGTAAATAGCTAAAAACAAAATTCTTCACTCGAACACGGTAACTTCAAGAGAAATTATATTCGTCATTTTCTTTCGTAATTCTACTTTTTGAATATCGCTCAAAATACAAATTTAACTTTCAACGGCAGGTATGTCTGGGCCCATAACCTGTTGTAATTAATAATTAATAGCAGAGACAGTTTGAATAGTGTATATTACTATAACAATTAATATAAATAAGCAGACAACATAATGCCGTAGCAAAAGAAAATATATGAGAGAACTGACAGACATGTGACAGACTATGAGATCGCACATGCGCAGCATCCGTTTGTTATAGAGCTTGCGTCCTTACTTCCAACAAAAGAGGCGACACTACCGTTGTTTTTGTTGCATACGCGCAGTCGCGCACCGGCGCACATAAAAATATGGTGGTCTAATGGAATGAAAATGAAATGTGACAACACGATTTACCGAAACCGGAATTACGAGTATTTGAATGTCAGTGTTGCCAGCCCTATGTTTTTAAATGCTTATGAGTGGAAAATCGGCCGAAATTGGTAAAATGTACGTACAAAATCATTATGTCTACCATCTTTATTTTGCGTAACATTCCGAAATTAAATGTGTATAAAATTCTGTTGTTTAGTTTTATGCATATTGTAAGCACTGCAAACTGTTAAGTTTGAAATGCAGTAAAAAATGATTAATTCGGATTTATTATTTTGTTGTTATTATATAGCAGCGATAGCCTAGTGGAGAAACCGATAGACTGCTACGCAGAGGGTCCGGGTTCGAATCCACGGTGCGCACCGATGACTTTTCGGAGTTATGTGCGTATTAAATTGTTAATTATCGCTTGCTTAATGGTGAAGGAAAACATCGTGAGGAAACCTGCATGTCTGAGAGTTCTCCATAATGTTCTCGAAAGACATGTAATGTCTGCCAACCCGCACTTGGCCAGCGTGGTGGACTATGGCCTTACCCTTCTCATTATGGGAAGAGGCCCATGCCCAGCAGTGGGACAGTATAAAGGGCTGATGATGACGATTATTTTGTTATTAGTGCGTTACGCTAAAAATCTTTATTCTTTTACTAAAATACTAATTGCACACCAAATAATTATGCCAATCGTCCTACAAAATATAATTTAATATAACTAGTCTCGTCTTCTCGGGAAACTTATCCATTCAGAAAACTTATTAGGTTATGTTAGGTTTTCTTGTGACCACAAACCCAAAAATAGGAGTTTCTCTCCGTCAAGTTTTTTGTTTAATTAAAAGGATTATTTTCAATGTCACAGATTCGCAACGGTCAATATACAAATTAGTGTTCGTTATGAAATATTTCAGTGCCTATACTTTGTGCTGTAATTAGTATATTTGGTGGAACAAAAGGATATTATTTGCAGAAATCAGAGATAAATTGAGGAAGAATTAAATACCACTCTTACATATTGTTGATTAAGAACAAATCGGTAGATATGCTGAAAGTTGGCAGAACGGTCAACGCATAAATATTGACGCTCCGAAAGAATGCATGTATTATGTTCAGAACGAAACTAAATAAATACTTTTTACGTAATTTTAAACTTTCTCGACTTGCACACATACCTACTTATACTGAGAATCTTTATAGCGTTATTATTTTGAAAATAGTTTTTATATATTTTGTTACGTTACACATACATTAAATATTAGTGCAAAGTGAAATACCAATGTATTTACTGAACTTTACGGAAGTCATTGCATTTGTTCATTCAGTTAGGAGTCTTAATTTGGTTGCCAATAGCAATTTAACCCTATCCTTGAAATTGTAAAATATTTTATTTATAGTAGAAAGATTAATATTAGAGAAATTATTTAGGTAACATTATAGATACAAAATACCTACATCAATGGTCTTTTATTTGTAAATTAAATCGCAAAATCAATAAAATTAAGGCATAATTAACGCCATCTTACTCATCTTTGAATATGTATGTTTCCTGTCAGTAAAATTATATACGTTGATCTTTAATCTAAAAATCCATCAATTCATCAAAAATCAATGTTAAAACTCCATTTAACATTTTTCATTATAAAATTACTAGTAATTAGAACTAGACAGGAAAAAATATGACTGCACTATTCCATACAAAATCCGTAGAAAGGGATTGTTTTTGACTTTCATTAAAAGTGTCTGATTTGACTAGTCGACAAAAATCGTCTCGTAAATTTTGTAGACAATCATCAATTTGACTAGTTTTCGTAGGAGGTGCCAATGTTCGTTTAAAAGAGTGCATATACCTACCTTAACTCAACATGTAAGTTAGATTTTTATAATATGTAACTAGTTGTTTAGCTTGTGGTAGGTACCCACTAATCACTACATACTTACTAACAGCATGTTTTCACCTCACCTGGTTCCCCGGCCGCGGCATTAACGCTGCAATGATGGTCACTGCTACCGAAAGAGCTGCGGCCGGGAGCACTGCTGCAGCAACGCCCGACTTAGGCGAGGGCAATGTTGCAGCAAGCACTGCCGTTTGCCTGGTTGCAAATGGCAGCAATGTCAGCGGCGGCCCAAATGCACCAGGCACAAGTTAAATGTTTAATTTAAACACATTTAATATATTTTTTATACCTATTATCACATATGAAATTCCATTTGTAGTATAGAAAACGTTTAAAAATGGCAACTTTTAAGCAAAACGATCTTTTGACGTTTGGCCTAAATGAGAAACTATGACACCGTATTGTAAATTTATATGTTTGACCACTATTTGAACAATACCTACCTACACCACTAAAACTGCTATGCAAAGCTATTATCTCAATCTTGGAATATTATATATGTCGGAGAAAGATTACTTTCATCGACATCGCCAATATTGGTTGCGGACTTAGTGGGCGTCATTGGGGTAAAATGCGGGCACAAAACACAATCAGCTAAGTTTGACAATATTTTAATTAATGTTGAATAATATTTAGAAGTTTACACTGTTGCTAAATACAAATAATATCATCAGACAAGACCGAGCAGCGGGTTCAAGGCAACTATCTTAATTTACTTTCTCTATACTCAATAATCCAACTCGATCTGCCGATTGCTCTCAAAAGACCATGCACAGAACACCATATACCAATGTCACCATTAGCTGTCAGTTCTCCTTTTAAATAAGATGGCACCTCGACCCCGCTCGAGACACGCGTCCTGCTCTGATTGGTCATTATCTGAACTAGTACATTCACAACTTTTTAAATTACTAAGATAAATAAGCTATAGAAATATTTCACAAATCAAATAAGGTTAAATTATAATTTTAAAGGTATTATTCATAAAATCAACAATCATAGCTTTCTCCGATATATATTTTCAAGATGATATAAAGGGTGTCCAGCGGAAAATTTTGTTTTTTAAACTTAAATAAAAAACATATTATTAAACTCAAAATATTTATTATATTTTTAAAACAAAGAACGTTTCTGCGGATTTTATTTTTTAAAAATAATGTCCTCCAAGTGACGTCCATTTCGCGCAACACACTCTTGTAAGCGAACTAGGAGTGGGTAGTATCACTTTTTAAGAATATCAAATCGTATCTATATATCTATATTCAGTATCGGATTTTGAAACACTATATTTTTGAAACTATATATTGATGGATACTGTCAGATACAACGGATGCGCTGTATTGCTGATATATTGCAACGAATATCTTTTATTTTCATATCTAATGTGATATTTAATATTGTTGTATCAATGATGTGATATAGTATCAACATTTAAATGAACCGTTCTTCATACTATATATTTTATCTACCTATTCAGTTGCAATATTATAACAATATTTTATGTTAATTTCATATATATTACTACAGTTCAAGTTTTACCAAATTGTATATTTTTGCATAATGCATTATTATTTACTTTCTTGTAAGGTCGAAGTTTAAAAAGACACAAATAATTTTACCAACACATAAGAGCTACACTTAAAGCATGCCAATATAATATTTACGCCTAGAACGTAACATTTGGAATTGTAGTCATGTATTAGTATCTATCCGGTTACAACCATTTCAGTCCTATTATTTGCGCTCTCACTCTGTCGTCGCGTCGTTGGCCGGCAAGCAAAATAGGTATAACCGCTCGTATACGATTCCATTTGTTCGATGTGATACGTGTATCGCTAGATATTTGACAGTACAGTGTTTCGTAAAATATATAGTTTTAGATTTGACCGATATCCAATTTACGATATTGCATCGATATATAGATTTAATATCTATATAGGATTTATATCGCCCACTCCTAAAGCGAACCCTCATATTGGCGAATACGCGCGAACACAGTGCTTGGGGGATTGCATCAATTTCACGCCGGATATTTTCTTGTAGGGCAGATATGGTGCGGGGATTATTACAGTACACTTTAGACTTGAGGTATCCCCACAAGAAAAAATCACAGGGCGTCAAGTCAGGCGATCGTAGTGGCCAGGCTATGTCTCCGTACTTGGAAAATGTCCCTTAACTTCTACATGGACACCCTAGAAGTGTGCGGGGTTGCCCCATCTTGCTGGAAATGTGTCCTATTGTTGCGCCCTGGAAAAACTTGCAATTGCGGCACCAAAAACTCGTCAATCATGCGGCAGTATACAGAGGAATTCACAGTTTCTCCCTCATTAAAAAAAATACGGTCCGATTATTCCATGAGCTGAGATGGCGCACCATACTGTGGTTTTATTTTAGGGCAGTGCAAACTTTTCTGATGACGTTCTCTTGGGTTGTTGGGATTCCAGTAACGCATATTTTGCTTGTTTTCGTAACCCCCGATGTGAAAATGTGCCTCATCGCTGAACGATATGTTTCCAAGTGTTCTGGGGGTTCGAAATCGTTCCAAAGCCGTTCTGGCGTACCTTTCCCTTGAAACATAGTCGTTCTCATTCAATTTTTGGACAATTTGCATTTTATAGGGATGAAGCTTTAATTTTTTTTTCAAAATCGTATGCACAGTTGACTTCTTAATGCCTGTAGAGGCGGCAATCTTTCTTACTGATTTCCTTGGATTTATAAGAATTTCTTGACGCACCTGTGTTACTCGTTCTGGTGTTGCTGCCGACGTAGACGGTCCTGGCGGCGGCCTATTGATCATTGTCCCTTCTTCTCGAAATCTTTGCACCCACGTTCTGATAAGCTGTGTACTCGGACCATCGCTTAATCGCCGAATGTTGTAATGCAAACAGGAAGCACGACGCGCTCGAATAGGCGAATTGCCGTTCATCAAATATTGCTCCGCCGCATACGCGCGGTGCGCGCCCGACCAATGACTAGCGCCACCCCCTCCGCGGCCCTAACCCCGCTAACAAATTAGTAACGTTGATTTAAAGTTGAAAAATTCCCGCTGGACACCCTTTACTTCTCTTAGTGCTTGCGGGCTAGTTGTTTTGCCACAGTTAAACAATATATGTATTTGCAACAATAATTATGTTTTTAGTTGCTAACAATAATACTCGGCAATCCTATTTTACGGACGGTCGGTCCGTGAAATATATTGTATGAGTAGCAAGATAGATTGAAAAATATTGGTCCCAGGTGTTTTATTACCTCTGTCAGTGCTTGCCGCCTAATTTTTTTATCGCAGTTGAACAATATATTTACTATACTATATGTAAATAGTTGCTAATAAGAACAATCGGTAAACCTTTTTTACGTCTCGATTTATTTTTTCAGACGCGAACAATCGAGTGAGAAATATTGGTGCCAGGTGTTTTATTCCCTCTGTTAGTGCTTTATGCGAGAGATGCGTTCCTGGGAAAATCGCGTAAAGCGAATTTCGCGTATAACGGGGTCTAATAAGCCTGGTTTAATAAAACATCAAATTCAGAATCAAATCGCTTTTATTAGAAACTTATCATATTTTACTTAGGAAATTATAATTAAACCACTTGCCTAAAACAAATATTAACATTCAACATAAAAATAATACATAATAAAATGCATTTTTTCTTAAGTAGCCGTCTAATGTTTTCTGAGTGGCATTTTGCTTCCGCTCCTTCAAAATTTGTTCATAACATGCAACACTGTTTCTTATTGTTTGACTTACTGATGAAATACGATCCACATGCATCACGCTCCATACTTTCTAACATGTTCAACCCGGAATATACTTTCGACAACGCTTCCTGAATACCACTTGATGACAGAATTGGATCCCTAACAGGTTCCTCTTCATTTTCGCCAGGCTCATTTTGAAGCTCTATTAAATCTTGGTTGCTGAGGGGCTCATCGCCACTAGCTACAAATTCTTCGAGCTCTTCTACTGTGATAGAACCCAGTACGGACCCTTCCATCAAAACTGCTATTTCTTCAAGTGCCTGCTGCACTCGAACACTTCTACTGGGAGCTTCTACTACATCAGGCCAGAGGTTTCTCCAATCGCCGTTCATGCAGCTTTTTTTTGCTTCTTTCCATGCTTCGTCTATATTTTCTGTGGCCTTCATAACGTTATAAGATTGCCACCAATCACTCATTGACTGCCGTCCTTCTCCATCCGTTTCTCTGATGAGTTGTCCAAAAGTGCGGCGATGATAATATGATTTAAAGTTGGCGATAGCCCCTTGGTCCATAGCCTGCAAGAGTGATGTAGTATTTGGTGGCAGGTACATCAATTTAACTTCTAAATCTCGCGGAGAATCCAAAGTCGGAGGATATCCTGGAGCAATAGCACTTTCCGTGGAAGTCCATTTCTGTCACAGTAATCCTTGACTTTCGGGCAGAAACAAGTTTTAAACCAGTCGGTGAAAACTTCTCTGGTCACCCATGCCTTTCGATTTGATCGCCAAAATACTGGTAGAGTGCTTGTATCAGTGCCCCTCATAGCTCGCGGTGTTTCAGACTGATAAACCAGAAAACAACCATGGTTTCAGCTTGAAGTCGCCTCTAGCATTACCTCCTAGAAGAAGAGTAAGGCGATCTTATGCAGCCTTGAAGCCGCTTGCCTGTCGCACTTCTTTACAAATAAATGTTCGAGATGCCATTTTCTTCCAGAACAGACCCGTTTCGTCTACGTTGAAAATCAGACAAGCAGAAATTTTTCTCGTGAAATGTCATTGTGGAGCTGATTCGGAAATGTGGTAGCGGCTTCTGTGTCATCGCTTGCCGCTTCACCTGTGATACGAATGTTATGAAGATTTAGTCGGCGCTTAAATCTGTGAAACCATCCTCTACTGGCTGCGAAAGGTGGCGTGGAAAACCTTCTTGTCCCTTTAGATCTTCGTATAAAGAAATTGCTTTGGTACATATCAGGTCCTGTCTCAAAAGTGTGTTCTTCTTATTGAGATCTTCAATCCAAACAGCAAGTATTTTTTCCATTTTCTCTAGAGTTGCAGGTCTTGTACGAGTAACTTTGGTTGCATTTGTATGTGTTGCACATTCATTACTTTTAACTTTAATTCCAAATTCAAGCGTTTACGTTCTTTTTTCTTTTCTCGAGGCATTTTAAACACACTTAACACAAAGAACTCAATAACGTAATAGTATTTAAAGCTCACAGGTAGGTAGATAACATCCGAGGTGACGCGTTCTGCCGCTCGTAAGTAAATAACTAATCAAATATCAATTACTTAACCAATTAGAGCACTCGCGTAAAGCGGGGCAATTTGGCGCGAAAATTTAAAAACCGCGTATAGCGAATCCGCGTTATGCGGGGTCGCGTAAAGCGGGATATTACTGTATATTGTTTGCTTTATGTAAATAGTTGCTAATAAGAATGATCGGTTATCCTGCTTTACGGAACAGCCTATTTGGTCTGAGTAGAACAATAGAGTCGAAAATGTTGGCGGATGTTTTATGTTGTTTCGTTGCAGCCAAATGGGCATCAGTGGGTACGGATGGACCCTTAATTTGGATAGGTAGGTAGGTACTTCAAATAATAGGTAATTCGAATTTCACGTTTTTTGTTTCTTTTTTCAAAGATTACGATATTACGGAACCCCTCACAGGCGAGGCCGACTGGCACATGTATGATTAGAATTTTTTATTTAGAATCGTATGACACACTATTTACACAGCAAATTGCTTTAAAACTGGCATATGGGTCATACAAAAATAGTTAACACAAAAAGGGCAGAAATAAAAATTCTCAGAATCAGTGCGAATCAAAATATTTATTACTTAATTATTAATTATCAGTCTTTTGATCACTTAAACAGAGATCAATATGTCTTATTTTGGTAAAAATCTCAATTTTCATATTTTTAAGGACCACAGAAGAGATTACTTATTCCACAAGATAGACAAAAAGCTGTGATGCAGCGTCAAGTAAAATGTAATAAGGTAAACTGATAAAACATATGAATTCACTGCTATTTACGAATTATAAAATTCAAATAAAAAGTGGACGTAATCAAATCAATCGGCGAATAAAAAATAAAAAAGAATGTCCACAGAGAAGAAAATCGGTTCGGTGGACTTAAAAAATACAATGATTATTAAATATAAAATTATTATATTATTTCTTTATTATTTCCAAATCCGAGACGTTTTATTTTTCTATAGATAGCTAATTGAATTTAGATAACATAATTAAATTAAATAACTAAGGGCTTTAAAATATTTCCAGAGAACTATCAGAATCGTCTGAATTTTTTAAAGGAATTGATCTTGTTCGTTTTTTGGATGAAAAGCTTATGGAGCAATCCGATTCATCATCAGACAGTATCCGCTTGATAGGCCTACGTGGTTGCCGATTATATATAATACCAGCATCCGGTGTAAGTCTCTCCGAGAAACCGGGTGATATTGATACTGTTGATGCGTCGGGTGTTGCTGGTATCTCAGGAGAATTAGGTACAGATAAATATTCCACTTCGGGAGTGTTTGACCCAGAACCTAGAGAAAGCGAGGCCCGGGGCGAATTTATTGTCTTCATTTGGATGTTTATTTGACCTATACCATAATGGGGACAGTGCATATCCGCTGCACAAATCAAACAACTCAAACGCCTTACTTGAAGGACTAAAGGGTAATTGACACTCCATGTCACCTGGTGTATCCCAAGCGTACCCTTGAAAGGACGAGTGATACTCATATCTAAAACATTTTCAACGTCAGAAATAGATAACTCATTAATTTTATAAATCTTAATACCTTTGCAATTTTTATGTAAACATGTCATAAGACTATCTAAATTATAAATATCGTTACCTTTCGCTATAAAATCATCTGCAATTCTTTTAACACACCCACCTACACCATCTGGGGCACCTTTGCCATGGCCCTTCTCACTGTAATTCCAAGTGAGTGTATCTACTTCAAACACTTTATTCAAATAAGTTGCAATAAGATGGAACATAGATTTATTCCTATATTGAGTTAAAGGTCCATCACTTACAATATACAGGTGATTGAAATTCGGCGATAGTTTTCGGATTTTATGAGCCAAAGCCTGCAAATGAACGCTTATCAAAACCGGGTCATGTCTGAGATTTTCTGTAAGAGTGCAAAATGAAGAATTTTTAACATAATTTTCTGGAGGATCTGATTCCGTGTATAATATAAACACATGTATGTAAGGACAATTGGGCCTTGGATCCACCAAATTGCGCAGCCTGTATTTCATTGCCGTATTTACAATTATAATTTTCAGAGAAATCTATGTGTAACAAACCCTGTGTCGGCAGTAATTGTTTCTTTATATTTTGTATTGATTTAAACTGGTGAATCATATTAGCGACATGCTTCATAAAATTAGGTAACATAGAGTTGAATGTCTGCATAAGAGCATCTTTGGTAGTAACTAATCTTTCCTTAATCGTTTTTTTTACTGTCTTGGTTTGGCCTTTTATCACAATTAATACATTCTTGGTAACCCATTTTTCATAAGAAATGGTATCGTTATCATTGAAGTCTGTTGTAAGAATATTTTTACCAATACAATTAGTACACCTTCTCTCTAAACAGATAACTCTTAAAGAATCATCACAACACATATGTTTAATCACATCAGTAGCTGATTTGTATGCGATTTTTTTGGCTACTGTGGAGCGCTTGAACAATATAATCCATATTGGTATGCATAGCGCAAAGCCAAGTATTTCTAGAACTAACTTTTGGAAATCGAACCCAAAATGGTCTATTTTTGCGAAATGTTTCATAAGACATTTTCACCCCTGTTTTATTAACAAATTGTTTATGTAAGTTTAACAAAGAATCATTTAGTAAACGTATTTGTTTTTTAACTTTATGCCGTGTAATTGTGTCCTTTTTCCCAGATGTTAGTCTACTATTCTCATCTTCAGTTAAAAACATCTGTACCGCTTTTCTTGTATTTTCACTATTTTTGATTTGTCTCTGGCTACTGATTGCTCTAACTGACGATTTGTTCTTCAATTTACTGTTTAATCTTGACAGTTGCATACGATATCTTGCTAATGCAGAATCCATGTTTGCTATTTTCTTTCTTAAGTACGTATTTTCTGCTTTAAGACGTCGCATGTTGCGATTTCTAACAACTTTACCTACAAGAACACGAGAACTTCCCAAACAAGATGGACTTAAAGGTGGAGTGTTACTGATTAAATAACTAGTTGCAGCATTTCGCTGTTTGTCATTTTCACGCTTTATTTTCGCCTTTTCTCTCCAAACCTTCCTAATATTTCTTTGTTGTCTGGGAGTATAGTCTTTTATAGTCTTAATTCTACCATCCTCTTTCTTCTTCTTGTATCTTTCCCTATCCTGTTTTCTTCTTTCTTCAATTTCTGCTTCACTCATTCTTGCACGAGCCCGTCTCATGCTCAACTTCTTTTGTTCACCACGTCGTTTTTTCTTTTCCTCTTCTGAAAGTTGAGTTTTAGACCTGCTTGCTCGTGGCATATTTACTAAAATAGAAAACAAGCATGCAAATAAATAGAACGAAGCAAAATACATCACAACATACAGATAAACGTGCGAGAATGGCAAATATAACCCCAATCTGAGCGTTGAAGTTTTTTTATTTTTTTATTTCTGCATTTTGGTTGTTTACAACACTTATACATGTCAATACCCTATTCTAGATGAAGCCGGCTTTTCCTAGCTAAATGACTTCTTGAGAAGAAAGGCCGAAACAAACTCAGAGTCATTGTTTTTTTTTGTCACTTCAATTTCTTTAGTCTTTTCTTCATCTTTTAAAGTCCAGACAAAAAAGGGTTTTATGCAAGTACAATGCAGTTGCCGAATCAATAACAATAAAATGATGGCTTTTTAAATTGCAAAACATAAAAATCACTAGTAAATTCAAACTTTAACTTAGTATATACTAGCTGTCCCGTGCGGTTTCACCCGCGTAGTTACCGTTCCCGCGGGAATATCGCAATAAATAGTAGGCTATATGTTATTCTGATGTATAAGCTATATAATTGTAAAGCTACATTAAAATCCATTCAGTAGTTTTTAAGTGAAAGAGTAACAAACATCCATACATTTATCTATCCATTCATACTTACAAACTTTCGCGTTTATAATATTAGTAGGATATTATACCAAAATCATCACTTTTTTTAGCTTTTCCATACTTAGACAAAATAGAGTTTTTTTTTTGCGTCTTACCTGTGGACATAATCTTTTCAGTGGACATGGTGGTCACAGGAAAGATGTCCACAGAAGAGATGTAATCCAAAAAAGTCACGCAGTAAATAGTTTATTTTGAGGTTACAAATCGAGCAACATACTTTTCACTCACGTGTACTAAATGCTCATAAAAAGGCACTAAAAATACATTTTGAAATAAAGTACTTACCTAATTATAACTGGAACAGGAAAGAGCACTTCATCTTTTACATTTATCTGTGTATTGGAATAAAAAATATATATTCACACGCTCTGCAGTAGAAACAGCAATATGTCAAACGGCGAAATGACAGACATTTCGTGTTGCCAACAGGGAAAAAATTAAGTTCGATGCGGTCCAATAAATGAAATTTTTGTATGTTTTAATCGTGTCCACAGAAAAGACTCTAAAGCATGTAACCTACATTTTAATTAATTTATTTTATACTATTTTTTTAATTCTCAAAATTAGCTCTATATTACGTTCCTTTTATTACAAGTAAATAATTTAAGTAAATAGCGTATTGTAACTATTTTTAAACATGTTCCGAATGTTATAACTGCGTTTCTGAACAGTCCACAGGAAGAGACTTTTGTTGATATTATACCATAAAAATGTATTTATAAAACGTAATATTTTACAAGATATCATTAAAATGAGTAATAAAGGAGTTCTTATGATTAAAACCCGTTCAAATATTCTTCAATTTGCTTTTTAGATGATATATTATTCGAACACTTTTTTTACCATTTTTGTGTATGACCCATATACTATGTAACTAAAGTAGTTGATGTGCAAACACAATTACTGTGGCTGGACGCTCTGGCGAGTAGTACGTTAAGCTCATATGTCGCGTGTCGCGTCAGCACATACACACGCTCGTCCTGCACGCGCGTTGCATGCCGTATGCACGAGAGGCTGGGCACGCTCTACGGGGGCGGATACACGCCTGAGGCCGCATAGCATAAGGCCGTCTACGAATCTTAGGCCAGCACTCAATGTGTTTTCTGCTTTCTTATATCAAACTAAAAAAATAATCAGCAATAAGAGAATCCCGGGTCTCATGCCGTCGCTCAGGAACTTCCTCTCCTTGAATGACTTGGGGCATTTGGCCATCACTTAAAATTTGCTTCCAAGGGACTGGTAAATCAAGTTCTGGACATCTGAAGGTAAACTTTCCCCTCTACGACGTAAAATTTTATGTAGAACTGCAGTGGCCACTATAATTGTCAGTGCTTTTTCCAATTTTACACGCATGCCAAGTGCCAAAATAGGAAATCTTCGTTTCCATACACCATAACTTCTTTCGATAGGATTTCTTGTCTTTAATTGTGATTGATTATACACTTGCTCTGCTTGCGTTCTCGGGCTCCCTAATGGAGGCATCATGTATGATCTTGAAGCATATCCGCTGTTAACAACCAAACTTGAATCATTGTAGCATCTATCTTTGAATTTTGCTTTGATAACACTATTATTAAATATTGTGCTATCGTGACACGACTCTGGCCATCGTGCTACTATGTCAGTGATTTCAAAGTTAGCATTGCATATTGTTTGCACGTTTATAGAAAAGTATCCTTTTCTGTTTCTATATAATTCTGCTTGTTTAACGCCCACCTGACATCGGAGTGGTACAAATGATAGTTTTATGTGCGTGAAATCCCTGGCAACAATGACGCGTGGAAATCGATCTATTTGGTAAAAATGATCTTGCTTCTTCCTCATCTCTTGCCGAGCGGTAGGAAATTGTATGTATTCCTTGTGCAGTGCAGCAATAGTGGTACTGACTATGAATTCCTGGTGGTCCTTTATTAAGTTTTTTATATGGAGTGAAATTATTTTACAAAGTGGTATAACTTTTGACAATGTTACGTTTTTTCGGAGCTTATTTCTACAGTCATTGCATAAAATATCTTCAATATAGGCACTGCGGCCGCAATTACTTCCCAGTCATTGTCGGTTAGACTTAAATCACTTCTTATAAGTGCAACTGTTGTAATGACTGCGTCCTTTAAAGTTAAAATACGTGACAGCATGTCGTAGGTACTATTCCATCTTGTCGATACGTCTTGTTTCAGTTTTAATTGTGGCTGATCAAATGACAAATAGTTTTTGTATTTCCCGAAACTTTTTGTGCTTGTTTACTTCTTTTGAAGTGTTCGACGATACGTTTCGCTTTATTTTCTGTCGAACTAATATGCATTAACGCTCCTTGCACACATAAATTCAATGTATGGGCAAAACATGGTATGTGATGCCAATTAGATTTTATTGCCAAAGTAATGTTGCCAGTTGTTTACATCCGTGTGGTGACGGATTAAGAATACGGAATGTCACCACCCCATATCATCCCGTGGGTGTCGTAAGAGCCGACAGAGGGATCATACTATGTAGAGAACAGCACTGTAAGAGAAGGCAAACTTGAAACAAACCCTATACCAACCCGCTTGGCCAGCGTGGTATAGTAGGCCAATTCCTCCTTTCAAAGGAGAGGCCTAGTCCAGCAGTGGACTGAAAGGGGCTGAAGATGTATGTATGATGTATAATGTTGCCAGTATTATCTCTTGCGATTGCGGTAATTTTATTATTTATTTTCCATTATTTTAAGATATTTTTTAAAAAGTCAGTTAGATTTGCACTCGAGTGCTGCTCTGAATACTCGACGCATCCAATAAGCATTGATTCTAGTTTTGTTTCCGACATGTTTGATTCTACATAATGAGCGTCACTGCTGTGAAACTGTTATTATTTATAGATGTCCAACTATCTGTGGTCAAACATATTGCATTCGCTTTTTCTAATTTTGTTTGGACTTTTTCTTTTTGGCGTTCGTATATTTTGGCAACATGTCTTCTGACAACGTTCTTCTAGTTGGAAGCGAATAGCCTGGGTTTAGCATGTTTCCAAATTTCTGGAATTCTTACCCTCGGCGCGCGTCGGGTCTTGTGTTCTGGTAATCAAATATACTCTCTTTACTATATACTTTTAAGTCAATAGACATAATATATGGTTTGCGTGAATGCGAAATCGTTCGCCTGTTCGTCGGGGAAGTTCGGACGATAGCGGCCGTCGTCGGCAATCGGCATCCCGGTTTCGTTACACGGCTATACTCGGTAAAGTCCATAGACATAGAGTCGTGAGTCGTAGTCGGCGAGCTAAATGAGCTAGTGAGCTATGCCGTGAATGAGTGAGCGACTGGGAGCGAGATTATGATTAAAGAACTAGCTCAATCTAGTTCCCAGGAACTGGTTTATTGGTGAAATGGAAGAGTTGCTGAAAAATAATAATATAATTAGATCAGATATTCTTAAGACAGTAACTTAGCTTATTCATTATCTTAATAT
This sequence comes from Euclidia mi, assembly GCA_944739405.2. Taxonomy (NCBI): domain Eukaryota; kingdom Metazoa; phylum Arthropoda; class Insecta; order Lepidoptera; family Erebidae; genus Euclidia; species Euclidia mi. Next base: position 10,224,892 of record OX123209.2, on the reverse strand, counting down.
ATAAAATCCTTGCGTTACTGACAGACTGACAGACACGCTACAGCCGAAACTATTGGGCGCAGGAAGCTGAAATTTGGCATGTATGTTCCTTGGGGACCGTAGGGGTGCACTAAGAAGGGATTTCCCGAAATTCCCACGGGATTGGCCAAAACGGGTAAATTAAAAAATTTAAAAAAAAAAAACCTCTAGTGATATTATAAGAATACTGGTGTGCTAGACAGTCAGTCATCACAACCAAAAGAGAAAGTAACCAGGGATCAATTCTTCAAAGGCTTTTTGTGACCGTGCAATAACAAACACGCAGGTTAATTAGGTAGGTAGATAGTCAAATATAAACGCGCACTGATTTTGGTTAAAAAAATAATTTATTTTATTTTTAACAAAGTTATACAGTACGTGATGCAGACAGAATGCAGGAAGATAGAATGAGTTCACATGCACTCGCATATGGTTTTATAGCTGGAATTATTATATCTATGTGTACACATTATAGCTGGAATTATTATATCTATGTATGTGTGTGTGTGACATGTGTTAAGGTCGCGTGGGACCGTCTCACGTTACTTGACTGTGGTTTTTATGTAAAACTCATCAAAAGGAATATTTTGCTAATAGCTAATGAAAGATATATGTCGGTTTGAAAACCCTCGTTGACATAGATAACACATTAATTTATTAGTTTAGGTCGTGAGAAAGACACGTGCATAACACCTCCCTCCGTAAGTTCAAAATCTTCATCCGAATTACAAGGTTGGTGATTTTGACAAGTCTTACTTAATAGAATAGTTAATATATGGGTATATAATCACAATGATAGTAATTAGAATAGTGTAGATATTAGGGGGAAAATGTGTGAAACTGTAGATGTCTGAGAGGCCGAAGAGGCTGTCCAAACTAGAGAAGAGGGGCGCCAATAGCTCCGCCCGGAAATGGGTACACCATGAGGAGAAGTCAATGATGATATTTACATGGTCATGACCCTCCCCGAGGCAACTCATCCTGTTGAGGGTCTTCGTAAGTTGCTCCTCGGAGAGGTTCATGGACTGGTGCTTCACATACCTGAAAATGATTTCCGCCAAGTTCTTCTCTGTTACTACCTGGTATGCTCTCATTTCCGGGGTCATTTTTTGAAGCACCGAGCGTCGATCTCCTTGAAGTCGCGCTTCTTCGGAACCGCGACCATGACGCGCCACTCGTCCTTGTCGATGAGCCCCAGAATCTCCTTGAAGTCGAACACCTCAGTGGTCAAGTAATGCATCACCACGCTCTCGTAGAGGGGGCGGGACCCGAGGGGAAGTGGCTGTGCATGGTCCTGAAAGCTTTGGAGTCGTATTCATGGACCCACTCCGAGAGGCGCGGGATGATGGCTTTGTCGGAAGTAATATCAATTGTGTCGATATGATAAACTCAAAATTCTTTAACAGTGTCACTTCTGAGAAGGCCTCCGGATCCCATTTGTAGGAGGCGGTCTCACCCCATTCATTTGAGTAATAGCAAACTTTGAGGTGAGGGTCCGTGTATCTTCCTACCACCAGATGAGGCCACCTCTTATGAGTCTTATAGTAGTGCCGGCAGAACTCTTTCTTAAACATGTTGTGCTGGTCTCCCTCTCTCAGGAAGGCGGGCTGTAGGAGGGTCCTCCCGACTCCGGAGTGACTGACGAAGCGGCATGGCAAAGGATTTTATTACTGATCAAGTAATTTTTATTCTTATTTCAATGAATTTAGAATTCATATTACTTTATTTCGATACAATCGTACCGCAGCCCGCCGCGGCACGTCGTGGCATATCGCGGTACGTCGCGGCGCGTCGCGGCACGTCGGGGCATATTTCGGGGCGCCGCGGTATGCCACGGCGTCCTGCAGTGTGCCACGACGTAATCAGTAGGTAAATAAGTTCCTGACTTCACCGTTAGTAAACCTTATTCGCCATAAATAATGTATCCAGAATTGTTTTCTCTTCGACATATCAGTTTGTATTTGTCGTTCTTCATCTTCAGCAAAAAGTGCTATTGATACTAAATACGCCTCGGTATGACGCGGCACGTCGCGGCATGCCGCAGCGTCCTTCGGGCTACCGAAACATGCCGTGACACGCCGTTCCGCGCCGTGCCATGCGCTACCGTCAGTCGGCGCCGGCCTTTAAGAAGGGATAGGTGCCATTCAGGACGTGGCTGTCGTGATTTCTCGCGATTTGTATATAGTGTACATGGCAGCAACATTAATACATTTTAAATGAGCCATAGAGAAAGAGTAAATAATAGCTAACCTCTATGTGAGTACTGGCCACAACCGACGGTTCTACGTTTGAGGTTTGAACTCGATATATGAAGAATATGAAGTTACTTTATTACTTCATAGTATTGACATTGTCATTCAAAATATATTGCATATTGTGTAAAAGTCAGTAATAAATACGTGTGTGGAGTCTCATGTATATCATTGCCTGCTGGTCTGATGAAACCACAAATGGGTGCTGGAGCTAAGTATTTTGTGATCATGTCGGCGAGGTATGATGATGAATATGGGGAATGTAAATTAACGCCGATAGCCGTTTTTGAACATTACATCTGTCCGCTTATATTATAGTATCTCACGGCCGGGTACTCATGACACACGGAGGAGGGCACGGGCTTCCACATGTCCACGGTGTTGCACCCCCAGACCAGAAGAGCTGAGTCTCGAGCCTCCACCACTATGTTGTCTTTCCTCCCCAGTGCTCGTCGGGCTAGGATGGTGGGTTCAGATCCTGACGACATCCAGAAGAGGGTGCGTAACTGTTGTATGATGTGGCACAGCATGTCCGTCCGGTGCCCAAGCCTGAGGGCCTCCTCTTCTAGATACATTATTTTTCGGATGTCCTCTTCTGTGTCACGTCTGCGTCTGGGGGCTCCGCTGGAGGACTTCTTGATGTGGACCTCCTCTCCCGTGGTGCTTGAGAACCTTGAGTCCCAGCCTTGCAGGGGAGGCAGAAGTTTCCCCACCTTGTAAAGTGATATTGTTGAAGGGGATATGCAATATTGGGTAGGGGTGGTCTGTAACAGGTGAAAGGCGAAACTTGTTCCACCTGTTCCTGTTCCACTGAAATAACAGGTCCAATAATCTGTTCCAAAATAACAGACTGTTCCAATGGCATAAGTTCAAAGTAAAGATGCAGTTTCGGAAATGAAAACCATCCTTCAATAAAAACAGCTGTGTGCCACGGATATGGTGAGCCGCGTTCGGATACACACACTAAAAAAAATCAAATCGTATTAGAAAATCTCAGTTTGTCTACTTATTTTTTTATATTTAAAATTAATTATTGAAATTTATTATTGTATTAATAAGAAATCTCAATAATTAATTTTAATGTAATTTAAGCAACTTTTGCTTACAACGACATAGTCGTACTGGATGGATGTAAGTATCCGGACGCACTACAGCATAGAAAACAGGTGGAACCTGGTGGAACAGTATTGCCCAACACCATAAATAGGAACGTACCAATTAACCATAAAAAAGAAGGCTAAAATAGGAACGCAGATATCAAACTAGTAGTCTAGGACTACTAGTAGGTATAGTACCTAGTCTGTTGTTGGAACTGGAACAGGCGAAATAGTTTTATGAGAACAGGTTTACACTGTTTCGTTCGGAAACCTGTTACATATACCTGTTCCGATATATACGACTCACTCCTAATATTGGGGGGTACACAGTGCGTCCTCTATTATCTTGGACTCCGCCTACTGGTCATCCAGGGCGGATATCAAAGTAGTGTGCACGAAGATGGACCCTGTGTCAGTTCTGCAGTTGTACTCCTTGCAGGAAGCCTTCACCCCGTTAATGTAGTACCCACCCACACTGTTCTCGGGGGTCCATGGGGTTTTGCGACACACCTTGGTGGCGGTGGTCTCCTTGGACCACGCCCATAATATGCCGTTGTTGAGCAACTCTCTCTCTCTCTTCAGTGAACTGGTGATAGTCACTTAGGCATGCAAGAGTCCAGGGTGTCGACAGAACAGGCTGTGGGTTGAGCTGTAGGAGCCTCAGAAGAAGAAGTGAGTGGTGCAGGTGAGCTCGAAAAGGTCAATCAGCCAGCCCCTCACCTTGTAGGTACTAAGGTGGAGCGTGGTGACATTCATAACCACGGGGGTTCCGGGATCCTCTGCACAGACATCAGGTTCTTCAACCAGTAAATGGAAGGAGGGGGGCTCCTGTCACAGAGGTATGCACAGGCGCCAAGTTGGAGTAGGTGGAGGGACAGGAGTGGGGTGACCTTCATGATGGGCTCTGTGTGGTCACCGTTTTTCTTAAAGAGAACTCACCACCGCGTGCCGGAGCGGCTCCCCCAGGTCATATCGTCATGTGTCCGAACTCTTCTAGGATTATCCCCTCAGATGCAGGACAAGGAAGTGAATTATATAGTGCAGCTGGCAGATTACGCATAAGTTCAGAGGCGCTCTTTGGTATGTATGTGCTCTGGTGGAGGCGGCGGAGATCTCGGCGGGTAGCTCTGGCGTGAGGGCTGCATGTCTAAAATCCAGTTCAAACGACGCAGAGGAGAGGACAGCCGCTGGTAGCCCCACAAAACAGAGTAAGGACGTCGTTTTGTTGGAGCCAACGAGGGTCGATCCTTTAAGACGTTTGAGTTGGGCCTTGGACAGCAGGATTTCAAGGGTCAGTTGTTTTCCATTGTATACAACGCGATATGCGGTGTGTGTGAACAACCTCCCGTCCAGGTTGTACAACACAGGTGCTCTTCCTATCATGAGGTGGATGGGATGCTCCGTGGTGTGGGAGTCCAAAGTCACTCTCAGCATCCAGTGGGTCCAAATCTCTTGCTTCATGATGGAGGGCACAGTTTTTTGTAAAGACCTCAAAAGAGGAGAGGTCCGTCCGTTATCTCGGTCCCGGAGTGAGGAGTCTGGCCACTGGGAGGGAGCAGACGCGTGAGTGGGGAGTACCTGAGAGGTCATCCCTTGCATACGTGCTCTCTGAAGACTCTCCACTCTTAGCTCAATATTTGCGACGCGTTGACGATCCTGTACCAGCTGCGCGTTCATGGTGGAAACCGTGCTGGCAAGGTTATGTAGTGTCCGCTTCATATCCATCAGGATAGTGTGCAGCCACCCGTCCTCAAGAGTCTGCTCGGGAGCGCGAGGCTCCCTCTCCACGATGTCCTCTTTGGGTTCCGGGTCCCTTTCATGCACCGGGTCTGGTCGTGTGCAGGGTTTCTTCCGCGCCTTGCTCGTGGTGCTGGTCCCTTCTTCGGAGGCCCTGCGTGCCCCTGCTTGAGTGGAGACTCCAGTCTGGTCATAGGACGCGGAGATCCCCTGGCAGATCACCTCGCCCTTGTGTTTTACCTGAAGGATGGCCATCCCTGCTGCCATCTGGTCGTCCTCATCAAGTTCAATGTCTGGACATGGTGGTGCTTCTGTGCCTGGTGTGACGGTCAGTTTTTCTTAAAGACGATATCCTTCCTCAGCGCTTCCTTGGACTGCGGGACCTAGGCTCTTCATCCTCGCTCTCCTCCCCCTCTGGGTTCTCCCCTCCCTTCGGCGCCGTCTGTTGACTGGGTAACCCAGACGGGTCAACTTGTTTATGGCATCCTCGTAAAGTTTGCCCAGCTCTGCCGCGGCGCTCTTCCGGATGTATTTATCAATCATTGTTGCGTGCGCCGATATATGCGCTGTCGACATTTGAAAGTTGTCCCCAATCATCTTATGCACCTTGGCATATGTGACTGCTGCATAGTAGAGGTCTGGGTAGTAAGCGTGTGTCAGCTCCTGATGGCTGTTGGGGTCTCTGACCCTGCTGTATGCGATTATATGGGGTCGGATTCGAGTGCTGTGCTCCACCTCTCTTTCAGCAAGACCGCTCTAGGATCGCCGGCACCTCAAGTGCCCGGCAGTGCGACTTAATGAAAACATTATTTTTCTTAAGATTTCTTTTATCTTCGGCTTCTTTAAGTCTTTCTTTTACTTCTTGTCTAGTTAAAACTTCTCCAAAAGTGCTGTGCTTTAATCGTGGTATTACTGCTTTTTGTTTATTTTTTGTAGTGGTAGTGACCCCAAATATTTTTACTAATGCTTCTTTATTTGGTGATTGGGTTATTTCTGGTATTTGTTCTTCATTCAACACTGTTAATAAAATATAATTGACTATCTTCGTTTTTGTATGTTGGTCTGTTTGTGAATCTAATGATATTTGATTTAAAATGTTATTTAACAGATAGTGTGGAGTTGGAATTTTGAATAATCTGCTGGTGCTCTTTCTTTTTATTATTGTCTACTGTCTCTACGTTTTGTTCGTCAATTTGCTGTTCCAGCTCTTGTATCTCTAATTCGTCCTGATTTGTCATTTCAAGCTTCGTGTCCTGCGTTATCTCTCCGTCCGTATTATGCTTACCGTATTCTTATCGATATTTTGGTGCCTTTGCATTTGATGCATTGTTGTGTCTTGTAAATCTGTTTGTGTCATATCAGTGATATTTTTTTGAAGCAAGTCGCCTCAAATCTAGGTGAAATAATTCTTCCTGATGCTATTCCTTTGCCTAAGGCATTAAGTCCACCTTTATACCTTTATGTGTATATAAAGGTAATAAATAAATAAAAAATAAATATTCTTCAGTAAGTTTAACACTTCTTGTTCTCTGCATTTTTCAAAAGACTGCTATATAATTTTAAATGAATATCGTTGAATAATTATTAGAACTACGGTTGCGTATAACCATAGTAAAAACAGACCGCGATATGAAAAGGACAACGAAAAATACTTTTTCTTAATTTGCTACGAAATCGAAAACAAACGTAAATATAGTTTACATTTATTCCTTTACAATTATCCAATAATTATTTAAATGATTAACAATATAATTAAATTAAGTCTTAAAATAATTAAAAAACCTAATTAATATATACAAGTGAAAATTCAAAAATATTTTTTTGTATAATAAATATAGAAGGCGTCATGAAACTCTTCCGCATCGCAGTCAATTGGAAGCGTGCCCAGAAGACTGGCAGCATTGCCTCGTTGGATGGCTATACTTATTTTTTGAGCCAAATACGTGCCAGCCCTCTGGTCACGCGAGGCGTCTATGAGTCTCTTTGCGAGATCTCTAAAAAGTGATCGCGCACTTGGACCCCATGGCCCCAATGTTTCGACCCCAAACGGCTCAAATACATAATCTCCTATTAGATTTACATATTTGTGCCGTTTGAGGGTCTCCGCTGTAGCAGCAGCAGCGCCCGCACAAACTGCTGTGCTGGGAAATGAGATGGCGCAAGGGTATATTATATCGTTGAATAGGTTTTTGGGAAATTTTGATGGATTTAAAGGGTAAAGGCCTGTAGTAGTGAATCCCGATAATATGTTTTGTGGCTTAAAAGCAATCGTATAGACTTCACCTAATAATTCTCCAAATTGCGCTCGTGACAGTCGGCCTGTTCCTTTTCCCATTTGTTAGACTCCATGTTTGACTAATTTCTTCTCCCAAGCCTTTTTGACTGGTCCAAACACGCATTCATTACAGTATTGACACAATAACAAACAATGGCGGCATTCTTTCTCCTCTATTATTCTCTATTTTTATAAATTTCCTAACTCAACATCTTCAGTGTGCTTACCATCTGTATGCCGATGACTTGCAGATTTACTCCCATGTTAATGTTGAACGCGTAGCTGAGGCCATTGGCAAAATTAATAAGGATTTGGAAGCCATATTGACTTGGTCCGATAGGTTTGGTCTGATCGTAAATCCGTGTAAGACTCAAGCCATTATTGTGGGTAGCCAGCCGATGCTAAAAAGACTGGATTTGACACCACTACCAGCTAGAACTTTTAACGGGACTATAGTTGACTTGTATCCCTCTGTCAATTACCTTGGGCTACATATAGATACCAAGCTGAATTGGGAAGCTCAAGTAAAACAGGTACGTCAAAAAGTCACCGGTACCCTGCGTGCTCTCTACCACCTGAAAAACTTGCTTCTAACCGAGACTAAAACTACGCTTGTGCAAGCTTTAATCCTTCCTTTAATCGACTATGGCGATGTATGTTACTTTGACCTAAATGCAGAACTCCTTAATAAACTTGACCGTCTTCAGAATAACTGCATTCGATTCATATTTAATCTTCGGAAGTATGACATATTGTGTCTACTTATCGTTCCCAAATAAAGCTGCTTCCTATACGTCAACGCCGTAGTTTGCGTGCTCCTACTACACTATACTCTATTCTTACATCTCCTTCTACCCCTACATATATGACTCCCTACTTTCAGTACTTATGTGCAAACCATGAGCGAAACCTTCTCTCTTCTAATAATCTGCAACTCATGGTACCTACTCACAAAACAAATTTTCTGCATTCTTCTTTCACAATTCAGTCCATCCTTCTATGGAATGCTCTTCCTCTTGAGATCAGAATGGCTAAGACCAAATTCACTTTCAAGTCCAAAGTGAAGGAACTCTTGTTGGTTGAGTCAGCAACTGTATCCAATAATAAGTCACAACCATAATTTTATGTATGTGTATGTTGTACATATATATATATATATATGTTGCTTATGTATTTTATTGTTATAGCTGTATTTATTGTGTATGTATTATGTTTATGTATTAAACTATATATTTTTACTATTTATAATATGTTTATGCAAGTATATCATGTTCGACATAGTAAAATTACTAGTATATCTCCCTTGCACTATACAATACACCTACTTCCTCTCTGCACCACTCTAAGGTAGACTGGTAGATAATGCCTATGGCATTAAGTCCGCCGATGTACTCTGTGTATATGAAGTTTTAAATAAATAAATAAATAACAGTATTGTCCGTAGCCTATATTTTAAGAAACTATAGAAAACAAAAACCCTTCAATTTGCGCGCACTTACCCCAGTATAGGGATATGTGTATGCAGCACTGTGGGTAAGTTTTTTTTTTTTTTTTGGGCGGTAGGTGTAAATAAGGTACAACATCTAAAATTTTTGAAAAAGTTATTTAATTAAATTTTTCAAAGTTTACTGAATTTTTTAAGTAATTCTGAGTGCAACTGATTACAAATAGCTTGTACTCACGTTTGTTACATGTAACAATCAGTTTTGAGTTACACTACCACCTGCCAGCTGATCACTACATACTTGAACTAAACATCACTACTTTCAACAAGTTTTATTTCTTCAAATAAACATGTCACAACTGTTGCCAATTCAAGCTACACAGAAAAGCCTGGAAGACTCCTTTGCAAAAAGAATGGGTGAGTTGGAGGCCCAGATACAGGGAAGCGCTCCTGCCAAGGACACTGTTGCAAAGTTGGCTGAAGAGTTGCGGACATTTCGAGAACTTGCTTTCAGCATGCTTGGGATCCTGAGAAAGCAGATCAACGAATGTGTCAAAATGTATGACACTATGGAGACAAGACACCGTAGAAAGGCACTTGTATTCACCGGCTTTACAGAGTCCGTAAAGGAGGATTGTGTTACTCTCATCGTAGGCACCCTACAAAACACTTTGGGTCTAAAAAACCTATCTGCTGAGGCCATCAAAACTTGCCATAGACTTGGTAGCCCGAATAAAGATCATCTCCGTCCTATTCTGGTATGTTTCAGCAGTTTGGATGATAAGTTGTCAGTTTGGAGGGCCAAGAAAGGATTCAAGGGGTCCTCAATTTCAGTCAAGGAGTTCCTCACCAAGTCTCGACAGTCGGTATTCGGGCGTGCTAGACAGCACTTTGGTATGCGGTCGTGTTGGACGCAGGACGGCACCATAGTTATCAAAACTCCGGATGGCAGTCGTTCAAAGATCACATGCATGGATGGCTTAAATTCATTGATAGCCAAGTACCCAGGGCGATTGGACGGCTCTTCTCCTGCTGTTGGAACCACTGGCGGTGCTGGAAGTGCAGTTTCGTCAGGTGTAACAAACAAGAACTCTCGTAAAAACTGAGGTGACACCAGCGTTGTATGAATTCTCATTATTTTTAACTTTATAAGCTTGTCTTATTGGCTCCAAAACTTAGATTCTCTTGTTCTGTAAGACTTAACTATTTTGTTTACTTTTTGTTTATTAAGTTCTGTTTACCCACTAATTTATTTTCAAAATTTATTTATTACAAATCCACATTTTTCGTAATTTGGCATACGTATTATTATATTGACAGTTGACATGTGTCAATCTTGTCAGATTGTGTATTAAAAAGCGTTTTGGGTGCGTTCATTTTTTATCATAACGTGTTTAGTTTTAAGGCAGCATTCACTGCCTGTTTCACTGCATTCTGATGAGTTTCTGTATAATTAATGTATCCGGCAATGTTTCTATACCAATTTTATTTTCGTGTATATGTTTATATTCTTTTCCCATTTTAGTGTTTAATGTGTAAATTTAGCTGGCGGGTGGTGCAGTGATGATAATATTTTGTTTGGCAAATTAATATTTTGATATATTTTAATAAATTTATATATTTATGTAATATTATTATACTTATATATATTTATTAACCTACATGATTACTGATGATGATATATTTGTTTCTGCTAACAATTCTTTGGTTTCGTCTGCTGATGAAAGTTTCTCTTCAATTGCTGACATATCACTTGGTGATTTTGTACGTGAGACATTCAACAGGAATTCAAATAGATTACTGAATGTGTGTCATATAAATGCCCAAAGTGTGGCATCCCACTACAGTGACCTTATTGAGGCATTTTCTGATGCAAATGTTCATGCCGTCCTAATTTCGGAGAGCTGGCTCAAACCTCAACTTCTCTCAACCACTTATCCTTTACCGGGATATGTTCTCATTCGCAACGACCGTACAGAGAAAAGAGGTGGTGGTGTTGCAATATACTTGCGAAGTGAATTTTCTTATAAAATTCTTGCCTCTTCCCCTTGTAGTTCTTCTGCTGAATTTCTTTTTCTAGAGGTTTGGGTTAGGAGGACTAAAATTGTCCTCGGAGTAGTATATTGTCCCCCTGCAATTGATTATTTCACCGACTTAGAACTGGTATTAGAATCTTTAGGGTCTGAGTACGAACATCACGTCATTATGGGAGATTTCAATACCAACCTCCTTTCTGTCCAGTCTCCTCGTGCACAAAAACTCCTACACATCCTCGAGTCAGCCAGTCTAAGTGTATTACCACTGCAAGCCACTCATCACAACAATAATGGCGACGACACTTGGCTTGACTTAATGTTAACCTCAAGTCCGTACTTAGTATCTTCCCATGGTCAGTATCCTGCTCCCGGCTTTTCCCACCATGACCTCATTTTTCTTGCCTACGCCCTTAACCCTCCCAAACCTCAACCTAAAGAATTGCACAAGCGTTGCTTTGCCCGGATGAATGTGGAGATGCTCTCTTCAGATGCCTCCTTGATCGACTGGGAACCTCTGATGGTGGCAGTCAATATCGATCAGAAGCTTGACCTCTTCAATACCGCTGTTATACAGCTTTATGACCATCACGCCCCTATTAGGAAGGTTAGGTTGAAACGTCCACCAGCGCCTTGGATGTCTAGGTTAATTCTGATGGCAATGAGGAGACGAGATCGGGCATTCAGAGCATTCAAACGGAATCGCTCGGATGATAGCTGGGCTTATTATAAGGCTGCAAGAAATCGCTGCAACCAGATGATACGCAATGCCAAACGCCGACACATCATAAGCAATATCGATTGTGGATCGCCAGGTGATATCTGGCGATTGCTAGGGGCTTTGGGGATAGGCAGATCGAGGCAGTGCAGTCTGCAGGAGACTATTGGGTTAGACGATATCAATACTCATTTCATAACTTCGAATACTCTGGATCGTCTAACCATCTGTCAAACGATTGACTACCTTGAGGGACTGCCTGCACTTGATACAAATCCTTTTAATTTTTCTCCCGTCACCTTAGATGAAGTCAAAAAGTCGATCCTTTCCATTAACCTTTCGACGACCGAGGACATGAATTCATGTCCTACAAAAAAGTCCCCTTGTTTACCGACGACATGAATTCATGTCCAGATTCCGTCTTTCAATCTATGACGTTTTTAACACTGGCCTAGTACATTTTATCAATTATTTCAAATGGCATTGCATTTTTAAGAATCATAGACATCTATGAAACCTTCTTCTGATCCAATTTGATGTCAAATTAAAAAGTAAAAGGACATTTCATTTCAATGCGCGCGAAACTGTGAATTTTAGCAAATGTTTGCTATTGAAAAGGGGTAATTATTATAATGGATACATGCATATTTTTAGTTTTAATTGGAAAACCCATATTATACAGAATATAAAAATACAAAAATAAACAAAAAAATATTTTATTTTTGATTGTAATACGCTACAATTGTCGATAGAACCGGTATTCTAAGATCCGTTCAAAACAGAGACCTATACAAAACTAAATATACACTCAAATGTTATTATTATATTTTTTTTTATATTGGCTATATAAGTGGGTTTCAAGAAATTATAACTCGAACTCTTGAAAACATAAACAAAGACCTCTCAGAGCGATAACATTCAATGTCTAGTACCGCGCGCGCGATGATGTCGAACGGCGCGGTCGTATAGCCAAATTGACGTTTTAGAGGGCGCGGTACTTGAAAGGTTAAGTCAAGGGCAGTCGGGTACGATAATATCAGTCGTCGCATGATTACCACTGTCCTTGACCAACTCCTGCCTGTTATCTGTCACATAATCAACTTTTCCCTTTCCTCGGGTCAATATCCTGCCATCTGGCGAAAAGCCTACGTCCGACCTCTTCCTAAAATTTCCAATCCCACTATACCGAACCACTTGAGACCTATTTCCATTCTCCCATTCCTATCCAAAGTCCTAGAGGCTTGCGTACACAAGCAGTTATCCCGATTCATCCTATCCAATAACATCCTTAGCCCATTCCAATCCGGATTCCGGCCTGGTCACAGTACTGTTTCAGCTCTACTTAAGGTGACTGGCGATATTAGGGCGGGCGTGGAGAAAGCCGAGGTAACTGTGTTAGTTTTGGTGGACTTCTCGAACGCCTTTAATACCGTCAGTCATGATGTACTTTTGGCCATCCTCTCCCACCATAATATTTCATCTAAGGCTCGGGATTGGTTCTCTTCATGTCTTCGTGGGCGCCAGCAATCGGTTCGCATTGATGAGACATCGTCGAATTGGTGTGATCTGGACGCTGGGGTTCCACAAGGCGGAATTCTCTCTCCACTTCTATTCTCACTATTCATTAACCTCATCACTCACGAACTTCAGTGTGCGTATCATCTGTATGCTGATGACTTGCAGCTTTACGCTCAGGCAAGGGTGGACAGGCTGTCCGAAGTCATTGCAGATGTTAATCGAGACTTACATGCCATAGCAGTGTGGTCTGATAGATTTGGCCTTTGCGTCAATCCTACAAAATGCCAAGCTATAGTTGTGGGAAGCCCGCGTATGATCACCAGAATAGATTTCACAAGCCTGTCGCCTGTAACTTTTAACGGGTGTGCTATACCATTCTCGACATCTGTGAAAAATCTAGGTTTACACATAGATGGCAACCTTGACTGGCGGACCCAGATTTCAGTTGTCAGCCAAAAAGTATTCGGCACTTTGCGCTCACTGTACCGTCTCAAAAATTTTCTTCCATCCAAAACTAAAGCAATGCTTGTGCAAACGTTAATCTTCCCTATAATTGACTATGGTGACGTGTGTTATCTCGACCTGAATGCAGATCTACTCAACAAACTTGACCGACTTCTCAATTATTGCATTCGGTTCGATTTTAATCTGCGTAAGTTCGATCACATTTCTAAATTTCGCAAAGAATTAAAATGGTTGCCCATTCGTCAGCGACGAAATTTGCGTACCCTGACGACTTTATACTCCTTTCTCCACTCTCGTAACGGTCCGTCATATCTAGTACCTTATTTTCAATATCTCTGCTCCAACCATGATAAGTACTTGCGATCTACTAATAACCTTCTCCTTCTCTGTCCATCTCACTCTTCTAGCTTAGTACATTCTTCTTTCAATATCCAATCTATCCTTCTTTGGAATGCTCTCCCTCCCGAAGTTAGGACGGCCACTAGTCGTGCCACGTTCAAATTTAGAGTTCGCCAGCTGTTGTATAACGAGTTGTTGGAACTTTCTCAGTAGCAATTCACTACTTGTTAGTATTCTATCTTTTTAACTATAATTTATTTTCATGTGTATGTATATTATTAACTGTTAGTAATCTATCTTCTTAAATATTTATTTTCATGTATAGGTATATATTATATATGTATTTATATATTTATTTATATATATGTATAGGTATACTTATGTATTTTGTTATGTATTTATATTTAAATTCTAAGTATATATTATATTGCGTATTCTCTTTAATTTTTCTCTTTATGTGTAGTACACACCTGCCATGATCATCTCTGCATCACCTAAAGGTTGACTGGGAGAAAATCCCTATAGGCATTAAGTCCGCCTTGTGCAATGTATTTTGCAGGAAGTTTTTAAATAAATAAATAAATAAGTGAACGCAACAACAACAAAATAAATATTGAGCTATATATTTTTAGAACGTAAACAGTATTTTAAAATATTTAAAAGGGGAATGCCCATTTGAGGCCCACAGTGGACAGCAAACTAGAAAAAATATACTATATGCATAAATTGTGCCAGAATAAAATATGAATTTACTTTCTTTCAAATACGCGCCACAGTAATCTACAAGAATTCCTAAAAAACAGTAACATCATTGATATTTGATATAGTCAAGAACATGTTTGATTTTGACGCCGACAAAATATTGCCAGTTTCAAAATCTTGTTAAAATTATAATCGATAATCAATCGATTTAAATCGATCAATAAATAAATAAAATAACTTTAACGACAATTTCACTGGACTATACTGGTATTGCAATATAAAAACAAATAAAAGATAACATAATTGAAAATAAAAATGTGCGTCATGGTAAAAAAAGAAGATAAAATAAATCAAGTATCGATTACTATATGAAAGAGAAATCGATAAATCGATTTAATGTTCGAATTTTTTTGTTATACTGACAAGATTGAATTGCATCTGACACTTCACTTCACAGAGTACCTTTTTTACGCGGGAACTTCACTTGTTGCGCTCAATGTTGATGTTGTTAAGATTTTTCTTCGATTTCTTTTACTACGACCTGGCTTTGTTATATGGACTTGATTCGGATTTTTTTCAACGACTTTTGCTGTGTTTTACGAATTTGTTCTCACTTACAACGACAACTTTGGCTCTCACATCAAGGATCACGACTGCATTTGATTTTGGATACCGGTCGATAACGTTTTATACAATGACGGAAGAACATTGTGTGAATTGTGGTTTTAACCTGAACGAGGTTCAAAATCAAGCTCTAGAACCCGAAGAAATAAGCTTATTACAACAGTGGGTTGCACCACAGCAGGTAAAAAGACAAGCCATAAAATGATTTTGTTATTGTTTACATCATCAGTCGATAAGGTGTATGTATACATAACCATATTTATATTGTTTTAGGTCTCAAGAGATAGTCTTGTTTGCCACAACTGCTGGTTAGTATTAACTGCCAGCCTTGCACCTCAACAAGAACAGGAAGGATCTGTACATCAAAACAGCTGTATTAACTGTGGAAGGTCTGTTAGACGGTTAAAAAGTCATTTCTTGAGAATGGATACAGATCGAGAAACTCTCATAAGAAATGTTATTATGGAATGGATTCAACCTCGAGAGGCAAGTTATTAAAATATGGTATAATTGTAAAGATAATATGCATTTATATTATATCCGTTTATTTAATTTTATAAACATTTTATTTTAGGTTTCATCTTTAAGTCGCATCTGTCATCCTTGCTGGCAGAGAGCTGACAGGGCCGCTGTACATTTTGTTCAAGGATCACCTTCATCTTCAGCTGCGACTAATGAATCAGAAATAATTCTACCAAATTATACAAGGGCTGCAAATACAGAAAGACATTGTGTTTTCCCGGCCTGCCACAGCACAGAAAGAATGCACATTCCTACATCAATTCGTGTAAGACTATTGTGTGATTATTCTTTTTATGTTCCTCAAAACTGCCGTATCTGTAATTTTCACCTCAGAAGTAGTATATGGGATAGTTTATTGGTAGAAAATGGCAACCACACCTTCACAGCAACATTTATTGAAGATTTGTTATCGTTGCTTAAAAATCAGATAGGCAATAATATTGATTTTGAAAATATTGAAGACAGTGATGACCACTTGGTTTATTATTGGCTTGGTATGTCTAAACATCAATTTAGACGAATATTAGATGAAACTCCTCGGCTAAATAATAGTCACAGAGGAGCTACTGGATTGGCAGCTTATTTAACTAAACTTAGAACTGGTGATTCAGATCAAAGACTTTCTACATTATTCAAGATACCTAGAAGTACTTTAGAAAGACTAATGAATAATGCGAGACAATTCCTTACTCAAGATTTTGTACCACAAAATCTAGGTCTAAGGCACATTACCAGAGAAAACATTGCTCAGAGGAATTTAATAATCCCTAATGGCTTATTTGGAAGCACTAATCAAGTTAAACCAATAGTAATCATGGATGGAACTTATGTCTACATCCAGAAAAGTTCAAATTATAAATATCAGAAACAAACATACTCTCTTCACAAGTTTAAGAATTTAATTAAACCATTTATTATAACTTGTTGTGACGGATATATATTAGATGTTATGGGGCCTTACCCGGCAACAACATCAGATGCCGACATACTTAAAAATGAATTTTGTTCAGAAAATTCCCCAATGAGGAGATTTTTTCAACCTGGTGATGTATTTATATTGGACCGAGGTTTTAGGGATGCATTACCACTTCTAACAGAATGTGGGTACTCTGTTAAAGTTCCAGCATCACTTGAGGAAGATGAATCACAGTTATCTACTATTGATGCTAATAACTCTAGAAAAGTTACCATTTGTCGCTGGGTGGTTGAGGTTATAAATGATCTCTTTAAACAAGCTTTTAAATTGTTTCGACAAGATTTTTTTAATCGGGCATCTACTCACATGATGCAATATTTTGCAATAGGTGCAGCATTGATTAATAGGTTTCATCCTAGAATCTTAGATAGACCTGATGCTGATCAAATACTATCAATAATTAATCAAAGAATGTATATCCATAATACTTTGGCAGATTATGTAAATGAAATTAATTTAAATCGCAGAAGGGCACAATTTCTTAATATTACTATTGTCGCTAACAATTTAAATGACTTTCCACGATTAACAATGAGTGAGTTAATATTAACTGCATGTGGTACCTATCAAATAAAACAAGCCAGATCATATTATGGAGAACATATTAGAGCCAACGGTGTGTATAGTATTGAAATATGTAGAGAACAAAATAGTAACCTACCAAGCGAATTGATTAGCGATAACTGCTGGCTCTTGCGTGCGAAAATACAAAGTAGACATATAAGTCGTAAGGTGTATTTTGTGTACATTAAAATAAATAATAATTATACTGGCAGAGAGGCAATTGATGGTTATTGTTGCAATTGCATAGTAGGAAAACGCACGGTAGGCTGTTGTGCACATATTATGACTGTGCTTTGGTATATAGGTTGGGCAAGATATGAATCAGATATACACACATCAACAAAGTCTAGGGATATCTTAATCCTAAATTATTTACGAGTTTATAGTTTAGAACCTTGTTAGTTTCCACAAAAAGTTTATATACAGATTAAAACCTCTTTTATTCTATTTTCAAAATTTGAACATGGAAAGAAAAAAAACAAAATAATAAACAAAATATGGCGGCAAATTTGCTAGTAATTCGTTACATTAAAGAAAGTTAAAACTGTTTTATTATAATTATTAATGAAAAGGGTTTTTAATTGTTTTTCTTTTTTAATTTAACGTGACGTACGAACTTTAAAAGTCATGTCACGTCGTCATTTGAGTCGAGATGAAATGTTACGAGCCGTGGGCATGTTAGAAAATGGTGCAATTCAACGCGTCGTTGCTGAGGCCCTACATACCAGTCAAAATGTGATATCAAGGTTGTGGTCACGTTATCGCAGTACTGGAGATGTGGCCGAACAGCACACAGGTAGATATCGTGTTACTACGCAGAGACAGGATCGATTTCTCCAAATGACCGCCAGAAGACAACCCAATATCACAGCGCTGCAACTAGTGCAAAGGCTCCAGGAGGACCACCAGCTGCTGGTAAGCGACCAAACCGTGCGAAGAAGGTTACATGAAGTTGATCTTCATGCTCGAAGACCATTGCGTGTTCCAGCATTGCGACGTGGCAATCGCGGTCGGCGGCTTTCGTGGGCTCGGGAGCATTTACCATGGAGTGACGAACAATGGTCTTTGGTGCTGTTCACCGATGAGTCCCGGTTTGGGTTTCACCCGGATTCACGAAGAACACGCGTTTGGAGAGCTCCAGGGAGAGTTAGCCGTCTACGGCACCCTCAGGAGGTCCACCCATACCAAGGCGGGACAATCATGGTGTGGGCAGGAATTCGTCTTGGCGGACGAACCCAACTCGTTTGGATCCAAGGCAGCATGACTGCACAAAAATACCACGAGGAGGTAGTAGAGCCCGTTATTGTCCCACACAGAACTCAAATAGGCCATGAATTTCTACTCATGCACGATAATGCTCCTTGCCATACGGCGCGGCTGGTATCGACCGCTCTCCGAGAGCACGATATTCAAGTTTTGGATTGGCCTGCACAGTCGCCCGACTTAAATCCTATCGAGCATGCCTGGGACATGTTACAACGAAAAGCTTTGAGAGATTTTCCACCAAATTTGACGACTGAACAACAACTTTACGAACACTTGCAAAGGACATGGGACCTCATACCGCAGCAAGACATTGACAATTTAATTTTAAGTATTAACAATCGATGTCGATGTGTAATCAATGTAAGAGGTGGCAACACTGATTATTAATGATTAGATTTTACAAGATTTTTTCCATTTTTATTAAAATTAATAGTTTTTTAAGAAGAAATGTTTGTTGTCATCATACTAATTTTCCATGATGATTAAAAAAAATATTTTTTTTATTTAAAACAAAAAAAAACACGAAATGTTTTTTATTTTTATTAAAGACCTTAAAATAATCTATGATTCTTCTATTTACTGTATCAGAAAATTCTTCATAGATTTTTAGATATTTGATGAAATATAAAATATCCCTAGACTTTGTTGATGTGTGTATGCCCTCCTGCACCCTTTTTAGATGATTTGCTAATTGTGTATGATGATGAAGAGAATATAGATATTTAAAATAGCAAATATGTTTTATTTTTGTATCCTTATAAGGCGCAAACACCTATTTTATCATAATCAATAATTAAGCATTTCACAAAGAAAAAGCTTATCTTATAGTCTGACACTTTTCTCATAGGAAATTATTATTATTATTATAGTATAACCGCACTAGCAGCTTAGTAAGCTGATGCGTGGGTGTTTTTAGATTTGGAGAAGTTGTCAAGTCAGTTTTTGAAGCAGTTCAGCAAAATGTTATATTATGTAAAACATTTTGCAATTTATTTATAATAATATTTGATGTCCATCTTGGGCCTAGGAGACTATGGAGAGTGGGCATTCCCCTTTTCATAATTCATCATTGGTACTTAAAGTAATCAGCATAATAATCATCTCAAATCTAAATATGAGATCAATTTGAACTTAGAAATCAAAGATGTATCACAAATAAAAGTTGCTGTGTTCAACAAATTTGTCAAGGGGTTGAATCCTATCAGTTATATGCTTGGGAACTTCGTAAGTACAATTTTTGCCTTATCAGCCTCTTCGATTATTCGAACACTGATATGGCTTGCATGTCCATCATACAGGAATAAGGCTTTTTGGTGTGGTTCATTTCGTTCTTCACGTAATCTGGTTATACCATTTATATATGAAAGATTTTATCAACCACTTTAAAAAAAACATGTTCATCTATCCCTCCATTTTTGGAAGCTGCGTACAATGAATGTAGGATTTTTCTGATGTCCATCGTGCTTGCACAGCAGCTCCTTTAAATACAATAACGGGCGGCAAAACCCTTCTAACGGCAGATACACATGCAAGTACTGTCGTTGATTCCCTTCCTGAACCTCCAGACACTGGATAAAGAGCTTTACCTTTGTGACCTATATAGCCCATAATTTACTAGGATCGCTCTGAAAGCCACTCGCGCCGCAGTTATAAAGGTACGTGGATTTTTGTTCCAAATTGTTCTCTTTTACAACGGTTTCCTGGCATCCATCCGCAGTTTTTGTAGATGTTCAGGCTTTTTAGTGTCAGTTCTGGGTGGCGTTTCATAAAACTTATGTACCAATAATTGCCAGGTTTATTGTCTTTGAAATTATTCACAATGCTATTACTATCAACATACTTCACGAGGTTTTATAGTTCTTCTTTTATAACGGGAAGACCCATTTGTGCTCGAGTTTTAAGGCAAGCAGCTATGTGTTCTTCCACACGAGCTGGCAATACTTTTGAAATACCAGCGCCCATTCTGTTAATGTCGACTTTTCTGCCTTTTATTCGGTGATAAATAACTGAGATAGGGACGTTATAGGCTTCTTCAACTTGTCTATAAGTCTTCTTGTTTTCCTTTACATCCCTAACAGCCTTTTGTAAGGTATATTACAAAACAGAAGATACATTGATCGCATTGAAATGGTTCAGAAACGGTTTATTAAATATTTATGTTATCACCAAATGATAACCTATCATTCAAACAATTATCTGGGTCTATGTAAAAAATTTCATATTCTTCCCTTGGAAAAACGTCGTGAGATTGCAGACTGTCTGTTACTCCTAAAAGTTATTCATATTAGCGAAATTGACTGCTCGGATCTCCTCGGCAAGTTTGCTTTCAATGTAACCACCTAAGTCGACACGGTTTCATCCAACCATTGAATGTACCATCCGCCTCTACTACTTACCAGCAGAATACTTACATTATTAGAGCGAGTCGTAACTTTAATGTTTTTAGATGTGAGGACTTGTAAATGGCTTGTATCAAGCTACTATATTACTTTGTATACTGTTACATTAGCTGTAAGTCCTCCATGTTTTTAAATAAAATATTTTGTCTCTCTTTATGGATGTAAACGCGTGGCATTTTGAAATAGTACCTGAAAAGAAATATTTACGTTTACCCATCACCATGTTAGTAGCAGAAATTATAAGAGTTTACAATCACCCCACTGTTTACAATTATCCCCTAACCCGTTTACAATTACCTCCACCCAGTATATCGTTTGGGTCAATGTAAACACTACTTTGATGCTTGTTAGATTGATGTTATTAAATGTAAAATGCAAACATAATTCCATTGAATGGAAGCGGAAAAAACAATCAACAACTTCTCAACTTTTCATACAAAATCTTTTACTATGAAATTCGTGCAAAACCTTGAAAATAATTTTCTGCAGGCAACTTTTCGTCACACTGAAATTGAGGTTACTTTTCTGACAGACGAATAAATTGACATTTGTCGTAATTAACAACAGATTAAAATAACGTTCCGTCTAACGACGTCAACCTAAATACATTATCGAATGTCTATTGGGAGTTGTTTCCAATCACCTCAGTTTACAATTACCCTGAGCGACCCTAAACTAATTGGTAAAAATTACTATCACTATTATCTTGCGAATACCATCTTCATTTGATGCCCAAGTTTAAAAATAGTCTATATTTGTAGTACAATAAACTGCACATACGGCTGTTAGTTTATGGTTATGGGTTCTATTCCCACCCTTAAGAAAACTTTGTGAGATCTACAAATTGTTGTTTCGGGTCTAAGAGTGCTGTGCTGTTGGGACTACAAACATGCAACCAATGGACATTAGTTGTACAGTCACGAGCATAAATATATTACTATGGGCAGATAAGCAAAAATATCTGACCCAAGAATGAGTTCAATAATATCTGTCTGAACGTACGCAGCAAAAATATATGAAATTATCAGGCAGCATAATGAAGTGGCATCAAAACTATGTGATGACAATGTCGAAGCATAAAATAATATGTGATGTGACAGGAGCAAAATGTTATGATGCCTTGTGGAGAGCAAATATATGTTACGTTTTCTATTTCTGTAATTTGCATTGATTCCGCCATAAAAGCATAAATATGTGATATCAACTAAGTGGCAATAATATCTTATTTTATCTTCAATTTAATTTTAAATTCATAAGAAATAATTAAAACAAAAAATTTTTTTTTACATTGTTTTAATATAGGCTGTCGTTTTATACTATACATATTTATTTCTAGACATATCCAATATCACGACCGAATTAAATTATTTGTTATTGTAGTGGGTAGATCTATTCTATCTACGGCTGCCGAGTGATAGTTAAGGAATACGATATCGGACTGCCTGGTCAAATCAGTAACTTTTTGTCACCCATCGAAACGCTAGTTTTGTATTTTATCAACTGCTGTACTCTTTTATGGTTTTATTTATATGAAATTTGCTGTAAGACCAAAATTAAAATGTAAGAATATTTATAGTGGACAGTGGTGATTTGAGACAATATTTTTGATACAATGATAATTTGCAATTTATTTTTAATACAGTCCAATCCCCTATTGTTTTTATTGTAATATATCAGGCCCCCAGACCTTACTTATTTTTTTGGATTTCATTGGATTGACGAAGAATCATCGAACAGTATCCATGTATGAAGACATACATGGATACTATTCGATGCACATATTTCATTCATTGCACTCGAATAACTCGTGAGTGGTTTAAAAGTTAATATTCAAAGAGAGGCCTTAAAGTTATTCAATTTCCCTTAAGATAACCCTGACTTGAATCCCATTGAGAATCTGTGGAGTTCAATGTTTCAACAATAGGATCCAACTCTGGCTGGAACCCATGATTTTCTGCGTTGTCACACCTTTGACATTTGGGCGTCACTCCGAGGCTCGCAAGTGTGTGCTAATATAGTTGACATTTGGGCGTCACTCCGAGGCTCGCAAGTGTGTGCTAATATAGTTCTACAATGCAAAAGAGGCTACAGGACGTAATGATGCAAATTGTGGATTTATTCGATTTTAATTCATTATAAGAAGAGCATGCATGAGGAATCTGATGGGAGTGAATGAAGCAAGAGAGATATGTCAGGATCGTTGCAAATGGCGTTCCGTAGTCTCTGCCTACCCCTCCCGAAAACAGGCGTGAGTCTATGTATGTATGTATCTAATTCATTATGTTTAATTAGATGTCACCGGAAGTTTATAAATTTACTAGGAAATTCTAAACGGGAGATAAATTGTATTATTTTACGCCCATATTTTCGCAAATTTATCAATTTGCGACGTCTGGTGGTAAATTTATAAACTAACGAATATCTATTCGTAAGATTCTAAACGGTTCAACCAATCACAGAAGTTTCACATTAATTTTACGCTTCTTTAAAATACGGCAAATAACATACTGCTCTCTGATTGGTCGGTCGGTGATAATGAAGGTCGTTATCAATTCAACTTAATAGGTTATGTTAGGTTTTCTTGTGACTCTGAACAGAAAAATAGGAGCCTTGCGAAGCAGGGTTCCGTTAACTTAGGCTCATAAACATCGCTAAAGTTCCAGTTTATGAGTGAAAGAAAAGCGAACAATGGCGGTGGAGAGGAAGGAAAAAAAACGTGACTTATTCAACCAATCAGAGCGCACATGGCGTTTGGTAATTGCTTATTTATTATTTTACGCGTATTAGTAAGTTAAGCCATTTGCGAAAAGGTGGGCGTAAAATAGTACATTTTATCTCTCGTTTAGAATCCTACGAAAGTTTATACATTTCTTAGGATATTTATAAATTTGCGATTCTTGTCAGTCTCCGGTGACATATATACTCGCTTAAAATCATTTTATTAAGTTGATTAGGCAAATAAAAAAATGTATAACGTGTTTTTGTTCATATTCTTTGCCCGGCAATATTCAATAAAACATTTTGGGCCATATTAAATATAGCGCCGGTAAGGCGCTATACATAATATCAAATATGTTATTGTTTATAAATTGTATGTCAGATATTATTGCCACCTAGTTGATGTCACATTTATGCTTTTATGGCGGAATCAATACAAATTACAGAAATATAAAACGTTACATATATTTGCTCTCCACAAGGGATCATAACATTTTGCCACCTGTCACATCAGATATTTATGCTTCGACATTGTCATCACATAATTTTGATGCCACTTCGTTATGCTGCCTGATAATGTCAGATATTTTTGCTGCGTACGTGCAGACAGATATTATTGAACTTATTCTCGGGACATATATTTTTGCTAATCTGCCCATAGTAATATATTTATGCTCGTGACTGTACGTCTGTGAAGTCTGCAGCAATACAGGATTTAATTAAAGATTTAACCCACTTGGTGACTTAGGCGAGGTTATTGAAATAACTAGTAAACAAATTCAAATGAACACTTACCTATACAGGGTGATTTGTAATTGCTCGTATTCCCTTCAGGTGGTGATTCTAGGCCCATAATGGAGTATTTTAACTCCCTACATATGGTGGTCCAAAATGCACCATTTTGGAATAAAATGGTTTTTAACATTTTGGAATAAAACGGTTTTTAAGATTTTTGAACCAAATCCTAATTTTTGTTATAAACATACATACATACATATCGTCACGCCTTTTATCCCCGAAGGGGTAGGCAGAGGAGTATTTCTACCCCCACTTTTCGCCAGATATACTTTAGTCCCACGTAATAAGGGGCGAGCCTATTGCCGTACCGGCCACATTTCCAGACTCCGTGCTGCTACTGAGAATTTCGTGACAGAAAAACCCAATAACACTGCCCGACCCAGGAATCGAACCCGGGACCCCCCGATCCCACGCGCACATTTATGCCGCGAGACCAACGAGGCAGTCGTATAGGGTTTGATGTCGAGTTTTCCGTCTCTACTCAAAGATGGTATTTGCATCGTGTTATCCCTTAGTCGCCTCTTACGACACCCACGGCAAGATAGGGGGTGGTGACACTTGTATTCTGTGCCGTCAACCACACGGTTGTTATAAACATCTTCTAAAAAATTATTTTGACTATTACTGGTAGCTAATTGAGTCTTATTTAATGGAAAATTAAATTGTCTGTCTTTTTAAATAAAATAAAGCTACTAATTCAACGTGGAATTTGAAAATAGAGCTGAAAAACACACAAAAAATCTTCGAATAAAATAAAATGACGCCACAAAAAAAGCAATTATTTCAAAAAAAATAATATGTGGCATGTTATGTAAAGTATTGTAATAACTTCCTGGTATTACCAGCTATCCAAAAAGGTATAATAGTCTTAGCCTGGTGTGAATTTAGATTAATAGCCGCTTTTGTTCAAAAAAGTGCTTCTGGACGACTTATTCGGCAGAATTCTTTTTCCTGTATCTGTTCTTAAGCTCTGCAATCAGCAGACATTTACTAGTAGGGAGACCAACCTAGCAAAATGCATTGGGTCTTGGATTCGAATCCTTAGCGTAAATCACTGTCTTTTGTTAGTTTATTTATATTTATTTATTTATAGACTCACGCCTGTATCCCCGAAGGGGTAGGCAGAGGTGTAATATTACACCCATATTTTGCCAGGAATTTTTAGGTCCCACGTAATAGGGGGCGAGCCTATTGCCGTACCGGGCACATTACCAGATTCCGTGCTGCTACTGAAAATTGCCTAACGGAAAAACCCAATAACACTTTGCCCGACCCGGGAATCGAACCCGAGACCTCCCAATCCCACGCGCACATTTATGCCGCGAGACCAACGAGGCAGTCTTTTGTTAGTTACGTAGTAAAAATGCTTATTAAGGTTTTAATTCTCACTTGTCCTGTGACTCGAAGAGCATGTTCAGCCAATTGGTACCGGACGTCATGTTTATTTTAGAAACTCTGTTAAGGGAGTCAAAAACCTCAAATAAATAAATAATTGAAAGAAATAGTGGGTAGTTGGGACTCAGCCCAATCTGTCGTAAAACTTAAGATTCGTAATACGGCGCATGATGCAGGCCAAGGAATTCCACTACTACCGAATTAGTATTGTGAATATTGTTCCACCCACTGCATGGTGATTAGGTATTTTGCTCCGGTTTTTGCCACATGTTGGCGATTCGATTTTTCGCTCAGCACGGGTAGTTTTTGGCTGGGCAAAATATCATACATTCTCTATGTCTCTATCTATCGCACATCTATCGGAGCTTCTTCCAACAGAGCCGGAACCTCATATAAGGCGAGCAATAAGCCTTCGTAAAAGTCTCCTTTTCACAAAAAAATACATATTATAGAGTATCAACGCTGATTCGACAAGCTTTCATGTAGGTAATTTATGTTTTGTCACAGTGAGAGCCCATCTGAAATTCGGATATTTTATGGATTAATTAGTTGTCACGGCTTTTTTCTTGCAACTATTTATTTATTTGAGGCTTTTGACTCCCATAAAAGAGTTTCTAAAATAAACATGACGTCCGGTATCAACTGGCTGAACATGCTCTTCGAGTCATGGGACAAGTGAGAGTTAAAACCTTAATAAGCATTTACTACCTAACTAACAAAAGACAGTGATTTACGCTAAGGATTCGAATCCAAGACCCAATGCATTTTGCTAGGTTGGTCTCCCTACTAGTAAATCACTGCTGATTGCAGAGCTTAAGAACAAATACAGGAAAAAATGTTCTGTCGAATGAGTCGTCCACAAGCACTTTTTTGAACAAAAGCGGCTATTACTCCAAATTCACACCAATTGGCTAAGACTTTTATGACTTTTTGGATAGCTGGTAATACCAGGAAGTTATTCCAACACTTTACATAACATGCCACATATTATTTTTTTGAAATAATTCCTTTTTAGTGGCGTCATTTTATTTTATTAGAATTTTTTTGTGTGTTTTCAGCTCTATTTTCAAATGCCACGTTGAGTTAGTAGCTTAATTGTATTTAAAAAGATGGACAATTTAATTGTCCATTAAATAAGATCCAATTTGCTACCAGTAATGGTCAAAGTATTTTTTTAGAAGATTTTTATAACAAAAATTTGGAATTGGTTCAAAAAATCTTAAAAACCGTTTTATTCCAAAATGGTGCATTTTGGACCTCCATGTGTAGGGGGTCAAAATACTCCATTATGGGCCTACAATCACCAGAAGGGAATACGAGCAATAAAAAATCACCCTGTAGGTGTTACATAGTTACATGAGGTGCCAGGAGTAGAGGATCTGGCACTTTGCTCAACAATGACTACCATAACTGGCGCAGCATCATGGTGGACTGGTGATGACACTGGTACACTTTGCAAGAATAATTATTAATTATTATTAGTTTTTTATAATACATATATCAATTTCATTATACTACAATATAAAATTTTAAATGACATTGTTACCTACCATTTCATGGAATGGATTCATTTGTAGGATGTGGGTCACCAACAGCAAAGTCTTGCCCTCCCATCACTGCCACTAACCGATTGTCTAATGCAGACAGTACTGGCAAGTGCTGAGGAATTTCACCACCAGTTTGCCTCATCGACACTGCAATTTGAGCGCAGTGTTTTTTAACAAAACGTATTTCTTTCAAGACAAGTTTTGCATATGAACTAAATCCTACGTCACGGGCATTTTAAACACTCACACTCGAAATAACAATTTAAGAATATAATAGAGGCTACATAATATTTCAATGTTACGTACTTACTGCGAAAAATCTTACCTTAGCCCAGCCTTGACCATCTTTATTAGCTCCTCCAAGAGCGTTAAAAGTATTACACATTACATTACAATACTACCTCCCTAACCGACGAGCGTTCGCGTGTAATGTAACATTATAGATTCGACTTTGAGCATTACATTACAATACTACCTCCCTGACTGACGAGCATTCGCGTATAATGTAATATTTTGTATAGATTTGAATTTGGGAGCATTCTGATTTAGTTGTTTCCGTAATGTCAGACGAAGCGGTCATTGTGCTGAGTGCGGCAATATTAATTCGACATTGTTATTTACGTAAAAGGAAAGAAAAGAAACGATATTGGTGTCATGAATTATTTCAAAACCGGCGAAACACAGGCGGTTTGGATATTTTAGAAAGAATCAACCGACCCATAAGTAAACTTAAAATGTTTTTAAGAATGTCTCCTTCGGATTTTGAACACTTAATAAATCTCATTGGACCAAAGTTTAGAAAAGAAGATACTAATTATAGACAAGCAATAACAGTGCAATAAAGATTTGCTGTTACATTACGATATTACGCATCTGGTGATTCTTATTCTAACTTGCAAGTTACTTTTAGAATGTCCAATCAGATTATAAGTTGTATTATCAAAGAAGTGGGTGCAGCTATCATTGGAAGTTTAAAAGAAAATATACAGGTGAGTCTTCATCCTTTATTGTTTTTTTCAAGTAATCAGTAGTTAAAAATAAATTATAAACCACGATGTACACATTAGCAGTAACAGTATCTCAATAAAAAAAACGTTCGTATTTCGTGCGACATCGCGGCATAGACGCGCTCTCAAGGTCTTCATGTTACGCCTGATGTGCGCCCTATTGTACTATCTAAACAAATATATCTCGGGTTTAAGTATACTAATCAACCAGATCTCCAAATTAACGCATAAACCCCTCACTTTCTTGACTACTAATACTGGCTTCAGGCGAACAAAGTAAGGCGCCTGCGGTGGATGGCACTGTTGCTGGTGAGGATGTACTTTGGGCGAGCATGGGTTGATTAATTACGCATCAGTCGCTAATCAGAACTCCAATATCCTTGTGGCTGATACATGTACTCTGTAAGAATATAAACGAAGAGATGAAATGAAAAAAAGCAATGACTCTGAGTTTGTTTCGGCCTTTCTTCTCAAGAAGTCATTTAGCTAGGAAAAGCCGGCTTCATCTAGAATAGGGTTTTGACATGTATAAGTGTTGTAAACAACCAAAATGCAGAAATAAATATGTGTTTATGTCTTTGTCTTTCATATTCGCCGCGATCGGCGTTAAACAAGATAATGGAAATGTGATGTTGTACACAGGCCCTATTATTTTGAGAATACTTACTATTATCTTGAGTTTGTCAGTAATAAATTTTCCAAAACTAGTGCATTCATCCGATTTAGAAGAAGTAAAGTCTTGCAAAATTTGAAAGGTCGAGTGCATTATATCATCACTTTCATCCACCTTGCCTTTTTTCCGTTTTGGTGCGTCAGGTTTTTCAGGTGGCATGTCCCGAGTCTCTTACAAGTCCTGTGTCCCAGTTTCACAAGGAATCTAAAACAAGTTTTTTTTTTCAGTTACCTAGTACATCAGATGGTTGGCTACATTTGGCTGAAAACTTTAATGATCAGTGGAATTTCCCTCATTGTGTAGGCGCAATTGATGGAAAGCATGTAGTTCTGCAAGCCCCATATAACAGTGGTAGCGATTTTTTATAACTTCAAATGCTTTTTAGCATAGTTCTATTGGCGGCTGTGGATTCAAATTACAATTTCATATAAGTATATAAACTGTGGCTGTCAAGGGAGGATCTCTGATGGAGGAGTATTTAACACTTAAACAGCCGATCACGTACTGGGTACGGGTGGATGGGATTGTCTCAGGACGCTGATCACGTGCTCAGTACGGCATCGACTTTCTTAGCGTTTGATTTAAAAATGTCGTCCGTGATACGTGATTTGCGTGTAACCCCGGTGTACAAACTCTTTAGCTACTCACACATGTATGATTCACCGATGGTAGGTGCGGGGTGTGACGCATAGTCCACAAATCACTAGTCTCCCACGCACGCACGCAGTACGTGCACGCATTTTGGCGCGAAATGGCAACCTCTCGGCGTATTTATCAATTGCAATCACATGATAATATTGTCGATACATTGATCCTTGCTTCAAAATATTTCATACACGTAAGAATTACGAGTATACCGATAAACAAAAATATTCCATCAAAATTATAAAAAATTTACATGTTCGAGTTTTTGTTTTTTTCACTTTCAGCCTATTTTCATGTAAGATTTTCAAATAAAATATATAATTTACAAATGTTTTTTATTCCTATCCTAAAAATATAAAAGACCAAAGATATAGAATGTATATATCACAAATAGTTTTTTTTTATAAGGCTTACAATATCGGCAAAAATCGCCGGCGTACCAGGAAAGGCGCGCTTTAAAATAGTCGGCTGTTAAAGTGTTAATAATACTCATTTGTATACTAAAATGCAGGATAAAACCTTGAATCTACCACAACCAAGAGCATTGCCGATGCGGAACAAAGAAATTCCTTATAATTTTATTGGTGATGAAGCTTTCGCATTATCAGAAAATATAATGAAAGTGTATTCAGGACATCATCCTAAAGGAACAAAGGAGAGTGTTTATAATTATAGACTATGTAGAGAACGGAGGGTAGTCGAAACTGTGTTTGGCATTATTTCTACAGTTTTCCAGGTATTGCGAAAACCCATGTTATTGCAACCAGAAAATGCTACCTTAGTAGTAAATGCCATAGCGTATCTACATAACTTTTTACGAAGAAATCAGGAAAGTAGGAATTTGTACACTCCTCAGAGATCTTTCGACAGGGAAAATTCTGGAGTAATCACACCAGGAACTTGGAGGGCTCATACTGAAGAAACTACTGGTTTATTGGATTTGGAGGATGAACAACAAGAAACAGCACAAATTTCCTCAAGAGATACGTGAAGAAATTGCTAATTATTGTTCACAAGAAGAAGCACCATGGCAAAACGAATATGCTTAAAGTTCCTTGTTTAAATGCTTATAGGTCCTGTTCAGGGCCGTGAAAGTTCCATACATGGATAAATTTCATATAATCAGTGCCATCTACCGATGAGGGCAAGAACTAAAGAAAAAGCGACAACTGAACGGTCATTTCGCCAATATTGATAAGATCTGCGGGGCGTAGTGGGAGCGTGCTCTGCTCATAAATTAGATGTCCGTGGATCGAATCCACGCTTACCAAGAATTACATTTTGTGATTTTTATTTTTTTTTACTTTTAAATTGCATATTTTACATAATAGTTGTCATTTACTTATTTATTAACACCGAAATTCAACATTTATTTTATTTTGAAAAATGAATCCACTACTAACGCCATCTATACGATCAGAATAAAAATAAAACTGTTTGTACGCCATCTAGCGTAGAGGATGCCTATTGAACTTTTTCCTTAGAGGGAGTTGCGCATCTATACCAGTATATCTGTATAATCTATGGTCCTAGTCCATCTGTTAAGGGTTCCGGCAGCCTGCTTTAAAACACTCAAAAAATTAGTTTTTTTCATTGCTATAATCTATTCCTAATATATCTAAGAATTTCATTTCATTTCGTTTATTTATTTTTCATTTCATTTCATTTATTTATTCACAAACAAGTTTAACGTTTCGTCAGAAAATAGGTACTTAAAAACTAAAATACACAATTGTTGCGTCACAACATGGCGGACAGCGGGGCGCAGTGCGCGACGTAAGGGGAGCTGCGGCGCGTGGGTAAAATTTGAATTCGAGCTGGAGTAGTATAGACTCCTTAGGTATAATAAATGTGTAGTGAGAGTAATATGCATAGGTACATAATAACACGCGACTCGTGTGGAATGTGTGACACACTCACCCTTGCCTATGCGCATCGCAGGTAGCTGCAGGCATGAACAGTCTCAGTTATTGTGTACGTTATGGCATGCCTAAAGCAGATTTACTTAAATAAAATACGAGTATGTTACCTTTTCCAGTTCCTGAAGCACTTTTTTTCATTTTGCTCTTTTCTCTTCTAAGAGATGCTAACAGGCTTGTGATTTTCTTTTGACGTTCTTCCACGGTTATCCAAAATTGATCCGGTAATTTCACCCAACCGTCTTGTTTTATTATTTTGTTAAAGTGTTGAGGATGTTTAGGATCCCATAATTCCCTGATTTCCCTATATTTTTCTATGAATAATAGGGTCCTCTCTTTGTCCCAGGGCATTATTTGACCTCGAAACACAATAATGGCCCGCTCAAAATCACGGTACGACGTGCGTTCACTTCACTGTCACGTGGACTACTGAGCGGAGCGGACGAGGGAGGTAATCCGCGGCGGCCGGCCAGACGCAACAGAAAAAAGCGCATTGATGTTACAAGTTGTATCAAAATATTACACATTGTATCATTACAAGGTGCGCATTTTAATGCTCAGTTCTCCTCCCTCACTGATGTAATGCTCGACTCTGTAACGTTACATTGCATGCGAATGCTCCCGGTGAGGGAGCGCCTTTACGCTGTGTTTTAAAATCGGCGTAACATGCTCGTCAAAACTCTGTGCTCCGCTTT
This sequence comes from Euclidia mi, assembly GCA_944739405.2. Lineage (NCBI taxonomy): Eukaryota > Metazoa > Arthropoda > Insecta > Lepidoptera > Erebidae > Euclidia > Euclidia mi. The sequence goes on along the minus strand of OX123209.2, from coordinate 10,192,546 downwards.
CGCCGTTAGTTCACTCAAGATGACCGATAGCGAGGACGCGTTGGTATCTTTCATTCTACTTAATTATTGTTTCATCCAAATTAAGAAGAAAAAACGTTACTGGACATCAAACTTATTTAAAAACAGAGGCGTATGTGGTGGTTTGTCATTGATAGCAATTTAAAAAAACCAAATGATTACTGGACAGTATAAAAACCGTACGCATGTCTCCGATCGATTTTGAAGAACTCGTGAATTTAATTCGACCAAGTGTACATAAAAAGGATACAAATTATAGAAAAGCAATCAGTTTAACGGAACGATTAGTACTAACACTTCGTTTTTATGCAACAGGAGATTCCTACGCTAGTATGCAATATCTTTTCAAGATATCAAAGCAACGAATAGGATTTATAGTAAAAGAGGTCAGCGAAGCCCTTATTGGAGCATTAAAATAATATGTTAAGGCGTACATGCCTTTACATATTATACATGTTTTAATTAAATCAGAAAAAGTAGTCATTACATATCTAATTATTTCATTAATTAAATCACAAAATTCTGATAGAAATTGTTCACTCATAGCTGGTAACCCACAGTCATTTTGATGGGACTTATTTGATGCAGGTGTTTCAGGGCTTTGCTGTGCCATCGATGAGGCTCTTGAAATTGGTTGTGTAGAATAATTGTTAGTATTCATGCCAACATAGTCATATTTGCCGCGATCAGCACTCAGCAATATATTTGATATGTAATGTTGCACATGTATTTTTGTTGTCTTTGAATAAGATCTTAATTTATTTGCCAAAAAAATACCATAAGTTTCACATTCGTCAAGTTTGTGCGAAGTTAACTCCGTTTGCTCGGTTTCCTTTTTAAAAATATTGAAAGTAGATGCCATTATCTCGATCTTAATTTATTTGCCAAAAAATACCATAAGTTTCACATTCGTTAAGTTTGTGCGAAGTTAACTCCGTTTGCTCGGTTTCCTTTTTTTAAATATTGAAAGTAGATGCCATTATCTCTTCCGGGCTTGGGGCGACTGCTTTCTTCCTTTTTTTTAAGGCGGAGGGTAATCATTGTCGTTTTTATTGGCAGGCGGAGGTCAATCATCAGGCCGTTGTTCTGAAGTACCTTCACGTTCACGTAGCTGAAAATAATTATAAATCATTACTTCAGATACCAGAAACACCGGAGCAATGGCTGGTTGCAGCAAATGACTATGATACTTAGTGGAATTTTCCACATTGCTTAGGCGCAAGCGACGGTAAACATATTTTACTGCAGTCACCGATCAACAGTGGAAGTGAATTTTATAATTACAAGGGTTTCTTTAGCATCGTATTACTGGCAGTTGTTGACGTAGAATATAACTTTTTGTATGTAAACATTGGATGTCAAGGAAGAATATCTGATAGAGGAGTTTTTAACAACTGTTAATTAAACGAAAAACTAAAAAAATATGCACTAAACATCCCTCAACCCACTGCGTTGCCAGCAAGAACAGAAGAAATTCCGTTTTACTTTGTTGGCGATGAAGCTTTTGCTCTTTCTGAAAATATGATGAAAGTATATGCAGACAAAAGTATATGAAAGAATATATAACTACCGACTTTGCAGAGCTCGTAGAGTGGTGGAAAATGTGTTCGGCATTTTGTCTGCAGTGTTTAGAGTTTTGCGGAAACCTATGTTGTTAGAACCGAAAACCGCGACATCTGTCGTAACAGCAATAACATGCCTTCACATTTTTTTAAGAAAAGGTAATAATGCTCAGGTATATACTCCTGCAGGTAGTTTTGACGAAGAATCGAACGGCCAGGTCAGATTAGGAAACTGGAGAGAAGGTAACAATGACATGACTAGTATGTTACCTTTGCAAATAAGACCGCGAAGGGCTACAAGATCTGCTCACAATATTTGTAATGAAGTTGCTGAATACTGCATTCAGCAAGGGTCTGTAAGCTGGCAAGAAAACTATGCTTAAAATGGACTTACAGTATCTGTTGTAGCACGAGGTGTATTTCATCCAAATAGAAATATCATAGCTTTGTATGCAAACCAAGTACTATGGTATACTTCATCTGCACCTAAAATTGAAGTTGAAATTAACAAACGTCGACCCAAAGTAGTATATTTCTTGAATATCGTAATCTATGCTAGAAAAATAATTGTAAAAAAAACAAATTGTACCTGTTACTTGTGGGAATATGTACTTAAAAACTTAATAAATAATAACGTACCTTTTCCTGTACTAGTTGATTGTTTAGTTTTTTGTTTTTCCCTCCTCAATGATGCCAGTAAACTTGTCATTTTCTTTTTACATGTTTGTCTATCGCTGTCGAGTAACGAAGCCAATCTATTCCAAGCGTCTTCTTTCTTGAGTTTGTTATAATTCTCTGGATGAGCTGGGTTCCACAACACTTCCTCTTCTCTGTATTTTTCTATAAAATACTGAGTTTTTCTTGGTGCCACTCCATGTTTTAAGAAATAAATAGAGAGGAACGACTTGTGATTGCTCGCGACGCGCGTGCGCTCGGGACGACTTGCAAGAGCGTACTGACCGAACCGCGTAACAGTAACACTCAAAAGATTCGCCAAAAAATCGATAGCCGGGTGGAGCACTCAAAGCGAGCAACGAGCGGCTCGTTGCTCGCTGGTTTCCCCGTAACACGACCTACTGACTGCAAGAATGCTCGCGGTGTAACACGTTACATTACGTCCCGTAACGCCGGTCAGTTACCTTTAAATAGTAATCAAGAGTAATAGCAGTTAATTTATAAATCTTATTTATTATTGTTATATTAAAATTACATGCAACTTTACTTAACAAGTTTACTTACTGCTGTAACTTCTAACTTGATTAGAATCGAGATTATGTTTAAAAATACCAATTGCACATTAAAACTCGTAAGTAAGTTTTTGCCTTTAGTCTGGAGATGGCGCTATTTTGGTTATAAGGAAATCCGATAGATGGCATCACAGGTACATTACGCAATTAATTTATATCCTGAAAACTACACGCCAACAAGTTCAAATTTAGTTCCAGTTTTTTAATTTCATTGAAATAACTGGAACATGGTTTGAACTTGTTCCCGTGTAGTCGCCCGATTCTAGATATACAAGAGAGACTTAAGGAACTTCTGAGAAATAAATGGCATTTCTTTCAATGTTGGCTTGATTTATCCTATCAAACTTAGAAATTTTGCCAGTTAAAATTCACTTCACCCTCGTGCACCAACGGTGCATAATCAAATTTGATGCAAGATCATTAATCACATCAATCAGTTGATTTCTATGATTTTGACAATTAAACATGCTGAAATCACACACACAATTAATTAAAGCTAAAATTTTTCTTCAATAACTTTGATTGAGGAACATCATGTAATTAATTATTTTATTTTTAGCAATCATTTGGCGTATTATTACGAACTGAAAATCGCTAAATGGCTTTTTTGGGCACTTAATTACAATTTTAAATGCATAAAACGCATTGAACATATGCATATCAATGATAAATAATGCCAGTTTCGTATACCACCGCTTCGTTTTTTTTAACACAAGAGAGATTGTTTGGCGACACGAACATAGATCTATTGTGTGAAACCAGTTCGAGCAGCGCGGCGATCAACACTCCCGATACAAACAACATGAGCGAAATCGGCATGGAATGCGCTATTAGTGACTTCACGCGAGAGGAAATATACGGTGGTGTAGTGACGCGTTCGTGCATTGATCATGCGTGGGTTCGGACCCGGTTTACGGTAAATTCTTATGTGTTAATGAGTAAGATAAGTTTTGACCTTATTGCTAGGGAGTTAGAACAGTGCGAAGGCAATAAGTATTCTAAAGTAGCCATAATGAGTGATAAGAAAGTGTTTGAGAAATTAGAAGCAGTGTCCTGGACGAACCTACTAACCTGTAAGTGCCCATTAGAAATGTATGATACGTTATGTTCGTCTTTTTCCAATATAATTATATAATGAGTCAAAAATGATCATATCTTCACGGAAAAAAGATAGTGTAAACCATGGATTACAAAAAATATTAAACACAACATGTGTTCACAAATACTCGAGATAGGCTTTTTAGAACATGGAAAAATACACCTACTGACATGAACTAACGAATACAATATAATATATTTATATAGAAATAGGGTTAACAAATACATCATTAGAGCGAAAAATAAATACAAACAAGCAGAGTTAGGCACAGCGCAGCTCAGCACGGCGGGTAGCGCGCCTTGCTCGAGACTGCTGCGTTTTTGAACAGAGCGTAGCCTCACACAGCGCAGCACAGCATGGTTTGTTTGTATCCTCATTAAAATATTAGACGAGCGAGTTGACCAAACATAGCACAGCGCAGCATAGCTCGATGTTGATTTGTCACCCTAATGGCGGCTGGCGCCAAAATCAACAAAGTTTACAAAAAAATTTCAAACTCGTTTTGACAACAGAAAACTTCGATGAAATGTCAATTTTCTGTCCAAAGCTATTGTACCGTGTGTGTCTATGGTAGCAAATAAGCGACAATTTTTTTTGTACTAAGATTCCATGCCGTGGTTGACAACTTCACATTGCAGTGGATATACATGACAAAGAGTATGTAATCCCTACGGTAAGCGACGGGAGTTCCATAATAAAAAACTAAAAACTTCGTTTGTATGACGTTTGTACCCGCAGTAAATACCAACAAAACAGAAATTATATGCCATAATGTCACATGTGACATACGTCAAAGCTGCCAACATAACGACAAAATAAGGATGCACTACTGAAGTGATTTATATCCATAAAATCTAAAGGAAGAACCGTATGCAGTTCCGGCGTATTTTTTTAAGGTTTAAGGTTATTTTAAGGTCCGCTTACGTCAATGTGAAGACTTGGTACTAAACAACAGAAGGTACTAACAATGCATAAAATTTACAAATGTAATAAAAAAATGCTGTTTAACAAAAACAAAACTTTTTAAAACGTTTCTCGCTAGTGCAAATTTAAATTTTTCCGAGGCTTCACGATTTGCAGCTCCGTGAGTCATTTATTAAGTTAGATCGATTTTGAGATAATCTTAGATACTAAATAATGACCAATGTAGCCACAAAACACGGAAAACCTAAAAGAAATTCGCGCTAACGCTAAACGTTTGACTTTAACCCAAGTTCCGCCTGTTATTTCATGTTAGCGTTAGTGTAGTATATTGAAAAAAGTCGTCTTTAAATCTAAATTTTAATAAAAACGAATCTGTCGTTGTTTTTCAAGGTATTCGAGGAGCATTACATTTTCATCTTCGTAGATATCGTCAGTTGAAGCAATTTTTGGCAGTCATTGTTGATTCTGCAATGATTATAAAAACAAGTTTAAAGATAATGTAATTAAAAACTCATCTGTGTCACATAAAGAAATATATAAATTACCTTAAAATTTGTTCGAGCTTTGTTTTGATGATAAATCGATTTGTACCTTTTTGCTACCGACCGTTATAATTTAGCAGTTACTGTTAAGGCCATGATCGACGGGCGAGTAAAACCGCTGTTTTATAGCTCGTCGGTAAAGCTCGCCCGTGTATCATGGCAATACTGCGGTATTAAAAACCAACGAGCCTGGTTCGCGGCTCGTTAGTTATGTTTTATTTTTTGCTCGGCTCGCACGCAATGAGCGGAAAAAAAACAATTTTGCAAAGTATGACTATTCGAATATGTCATACCAGTATTGAATACTACATGTCTAAATAAACAAAAACACATAATAATTTTATTTTTATTGCGTTATCTTATTAGTTTAATAAAATTACAAAGTTGAAGTTAAAAGGATATTGAATTTTCACTTGCAAAAAGCCCTAAGTTAGTGGGCTGTATGTTACAGCTTGTGGTGTTTTTTAAATGTACTTAAATTTTCTGTAATACTACACGTCTTAGAGAATTTACTAGATAATTAGTATTGTCAATAAAAAGATTAGTATGAGTGCAGGATAATTAGAGAAGAACGCTTGTTTTTAAGTAAAATTCTTAGTTTAAACGGTCATATCTAGGTTGCGGCGGCTTCCGGCGGTTTCTCTTATAATTCAAATAATAGGCACATTTGTGTAAATAATTAATTTATCACTTACAGCTGCGAATACCTGCGAATCTCCATTTTTAGCCATATTAGTTATTTAAGTTATTATTACGCACATTAAGATGGTGCCACAGACACTTGTTTCTAACAACATAACTTCCTCTCTGTCTCAATGATCAACGAAAACAATCTTCGGTGTAATGAAAAAAAATATCTCCTTCTTCAACCAGGTACTGTAGACCAGTACAGTTTCAGTTCATGAAATAAACTACAGACGTCAGTAACAACGAAATTGCGAGAATGGAAATTGAAATAGCAAATCTTAACGAAACATATATATTATTAGTACAGTTTTTTTCTATTGTTTTACTTGCCGTGGTCGATGCGAATCGAAAATTTATAACAATAGATGTTGGTTCTTATGGCAAAGAAGGTGACGCAGGCATATTTATGAAATCTGATTTATTTAAGAAAATTCAAAATGGGCAGCTAAAGTTTCCCCCGCCAACAAAGTTGCCGGAAGCTGACATAGAAATGCCTTATGTTTTCGTAGGTGATGATGCATTTAGTCTCACCAACTATATGATGAAACCATACTCAAAAAATCATGCGTCTCAAGATAGGTCAAAACGAATTTTCAACTACCGCCTTAGTAGAGCAAGAAGAACATCTGAAAATGCTTTTGGCATATTATGTCAACGATTTCGAATATTTTTTTCACCTATTGCAGTAAACCCTCGTGTCGTAGACAAGTTGGTTATGTCAGCTTGTATCATCCATAATATGATGAGTTCTTTGATCATACACGATTCAGACAGAAATACTCTTGAAATGCCTTCTGAAAATGTAATTCCTATGGCGCGTATACCGGGAAGAGGTTATAATATAAATGGTTCGGTGACACGTGACTTATTCAAGCAGTATTTCAACAGTGATCGTGGTAGTGTACCTTGGCAAGACAGTGAAGTAGATAGGACAAGTTAAGTGAGTAGGTAATTCAAAACTTATTGCTTATTTTCTATAACACTAAATAAACACCACCAAGTTAAATTGTTCATTCAATTTAAATTAAATTGTTCATCAAGTTTCCAACCTCAGAATCATCAAAATGTTTCATGTGTCACTAGTAATGTTTGCCACTTTTTATGTAAACTTAGGTACCTACCGCTGTCGAATAAACAATTAAAAATATATACAAACAACTCACGTGTTTTATTCAACTTCTCAGCTATCTCCCTCCAGCAATTTTCTTTAACTATCAAACTTTTATGTTTTTTGTCTTTATTTTTATATAAAGAAGGATAGTTGCGAACTAATTCTATTAAATTGTCTTCGAAAAATTCCATATTGACTCAGTGACGCACACCCGTGACGCACACCGCACACCGCAGCGTTGAACCGAGAATGACGCCGCGCTCAGTGTGACCATCTCAAAAATGAAGAATCTGCCACAGACTGGGCCAAAAATCTGCCAAAATCTGCCACACTTAGCGCCAAAAATGCCAAAAATATGCCTTCATGGAAATGAAAAAAATACACAACGAACTCAATGAAATTTCTTTAATCAATAAAAACATTTATACTATATACCTACTTTAAGTATCCACATTTGCTTCCAAATCGTCACTTTCGGTGTACATAGATTTTGACGACATCTTTTTGATCATATTTCTAGTAGGTTTAAAGGAGACACAGTCCCCGTGTTCTTTGATCCCCTCTTTTGTTGTAATTAATGCTGACACATGTTGATTTAGAAACCTATTCCGTATTTTTGTTTTGTTTATATTCACCTGAGAAAAGATTCTCTCGCACGAAGCATTGGACATCGGCAAACATAATAACGCTTTCGCGAAATTTGTTATGTTTGGATATTTTGTAGCCCCATTCGCGTCAAGGATTTTTCCAATCGCTCCCCAAAATTGGTCTACACTCAGTATTGTGCTCGTGGAGCTACTTCCACCTGATTCTAACAAGTCTCTCACATTTTTATCAAATTTGATTTGTCGAAGCTCATCATCAACTTTTTGAATGTTGTTTTTGGCTACTATGTTGGGAAAATTTGTTGCAACCTTTAAAGTTAACGCAAAATCTTTGTAAACCACATGCTGCGGATCTAAAAACTGTAAATCTTTGAAAATATTACTCAACGGCAACCGTGTCTTTAATTGAGTACACAGTTCAGTAAGAAAGGTTTGCATTCTCTGGAGGAATGATTGGATTCTAGGTTTGAAACTCACATCCACGGATAAGCGATCGATTTCAGTGCTAACATTGACGCCTAAATATATATCTTTCAGGGGCAAAAAGTTAACTGTAGATTTTGGATCAATTGAAAGTGGATCTGTGGTTTTCAAATAATTTCCTTTCATATAACAACTCATAAGGCACATATACACTTCGGAAATGTCTTTGAATGCTGAGTGGACTATTGTGTAATCTCCCTGAAATATAGTGTTTAGTTTGTTGACAATTTGCAATATATAATCTAGGGCATAAAAATACAGTTTATATATCTTGTCATTCAAACTATTGAACAAGAATTCCGATGAAATATTTCGTTCGTCCAAAAACTGCGAGTTAAAAAATAGTTTAAGGGCATCCCATTGCTCTAAAATTCTTTTGATGCAAGCATGCAAACTTAGCCAGCGAATTTCATAATGCCTTAATAGTTTATGCTTTTCAGTGCCAATAAAATCTTGGTATTCGACAAATTCTCTTTGTCTTTTGCTACTGTGTGCAAAGTATCCGTAGACTTCCTGTACTATTTGGTTAATAGCCCGTGGTATGGTGTTCTTACTAGCGTGCGATACACACAAAGCGGTAGAATGACAGATACATTTAATAAACATGCAATGTGGATTTACATTTCTAATTTTAGCAACAATGCCACCTTGTTCCCCGAACATGACGTTAGTGGTATCAGCCCCGAAACCAATAGCATCTTCAATATTAAGGTTAGCATTAGTTAAAGCCCCGGAAAGTGCATCAAACAATGATTGCGCATCAGCCCCGTTCAAGTCTACCAATGTTAAAAATTTAGTTTTTACTTGGAGATCCTTTTCAGAATAATATTTGGTTACAACTGCAAGCACCGAAGTGGTTGTAACATCTGTGGTCTCATCAATAATTAGGGAAAACATCGGTTTGCGTGTTTTCATATTTTCACACGATTTTAAATCGGCGAGCATCTCCTCTTCTAAATTAGGCTTTAAAACATTGTATGTTACCGCTGCGGCTTTAGTCCTCTTGCACGAAAATTGTTTGGCGATTTCAGAATCGTGGAAGCTTTTTGATATTATTTCGCTCAAATGGTCCATTAAGCGAAAAGGTAAATTGTGTTCCACTAGCATGGCACAAAAATTTAGTTCAGCCTTTTTCACTTCCTCTTCTAACGGAGCTTTCTTAAAAAACTGTTGAACCTGAAAAGTTTAAAAAGAATATAATTTTAACATCTCTGAATAATCTGATTAAATATTTATACTTATCGTAAAGTATAAGTACTTACCGATGATTGGCCGCTATACCCAATTATGTTCTTTTTATGTTTTTGAGATGATCCATGCTCTTTCAAAGAAGATAATCTTGTAATTAACTTGCAGTTGCAAGCTTTACAGAATGCAATGTCCTGGTCATCCTTAGCCCTCGACAGCCAGGAAGAAAGCAAGGGATCTTGCTCCCACTCAGGTCGATAAGAACGCTCGTATTTTCTCTTCATAATTAATGATTCGTTACACAGAACTGCACACGATACACTCCAAAAGAGAATGAGTTAAAATCAGCCTATTCAATCTTCCTATAAGTCAAATAGTAATTCATAAGAAACAATGAGTCTAATTTAGGAAGAACAAAAATACCATGAAACTCGGTTAAAGCTGACTGCACTTTATTTTAACAGCATTATAATTTTCTAGTTCCGTACAGTACATTCAGAGGCGCCACCAAAAACAAAACGATGTTAAATTTCGTTCGCCTCAATAGATATCGCTGTACGCAAAGTAACAACATGTAAAATGAAAATAATGAAAATTATATATCTGTAATTATAAATCTGCCAATATTTTTCGTGGGCATGCTTTTTGTAAGCATGTTTCATACAATGTCGGACCAAAAAGTTCAATAATATATTTGGATTTAAAGTTATTTAGTAAAACCCTAACTCACACAAGCAAAGTTTTCACTCGCACTTCCGATATATACGGCGAGGTTTGGTATTCAATCGGCAGTGTGTTCTTTAGTGTGGTGTTACAACTGTAAAGAGAACACAAAACAATAATAAAAAAATGATGAAATATAGATAGATTCAGTAACTGAATAAGCTTCACTAACGCACTTTACGTGACTTTCATAACTGTTACATTGTGGCCTAAATGAATAAGTGAATTTCACTTTGATTTCATTTGCTTTTTTTCTGGTTAATCATTGATTGTAAAGCCGTTAGTTTTTATTTTTCATAATTATACTTTCTTATAGGAATATAACTGCTAGCAATTGAGAAAATTTATATATTTTTAATTTTTAATCACAATTAATATTCTATTCTGTGATAAACTACGAATTATATCAATTGCTAGCATACTATACGTACAAATCAGAGGAACGAACTTAAATGTACATAGGTACTATACCTACATATGTGTGAGTTGCGTTACATGTTAGTACCGTAAAAGGAATGCAGAAGGCGTAATGGATTGCTTCTTTTGGCTGTCAAGATAGGTCACTATTCCCGTATATACAAAGTACTAAAATCAAAAGTTGAATGGAATCCAAATCAATAAAGAGGATAAGAATATGAACACTATTCCAGTAAGATTACAGTTCAAATTTTGATCTGAGTCATATGATTTTGAACTTCAAAATCGTATGACGCACTTGTTTAAAAACAGAATAACCTGGAAATCCCCGTATAATCTGCCCATGAAACAATTGCCAGTTCATTATTCATTTTTAATCTAATTATATAAAACCTGATGTTATTACTCTAAAAAAGACGAATCAACTGAAAATCCGAATTTGGTAATGTGAATTTTCTTCGAATCTTTTAAATCTGCCAAAATCTGCCACTTTTATAAATCGTCAGCATGATCTGCCACACATGAAATTCAAGAACGAAATCTGCCAAAATGGCAGAAATCTGCCACAAATGGTCACACTGGCCGCGCTGTGCGGCAGTACACCTCCCCACTTCACCGCGCTTGCCCCTCGCCGCTGACGCATACTGCGACGGAACAAGAGAACATTCTCGACGTTTTTCATATGATTGAGTGTCCGGCAACGCATACCGCATACCGCAGCGTTGTGCGTCATGATCACCAGACCAAAGCTTAAGGCGTAGCGCGCATTGCGGCGAGATGCGGCTGCGGTTTTAAAACCGGTACTGCGAAATTCTAAAACGATTTGGCGCGCGCATTGCGGCTGAACAGCCGCAAGTTTTGCCATTCATATCTCAGCTTTCGTAGCGGAAGGTCGACCAGCATGGACTTCGAAACCAGACTTCGTATTTGCATTTATTTAATGTTAACAGCAAGAAAACGGAAACGCAAGATGTATTCGGTTCATACATTAACAGCAATGAGACCTATGAAGGGTTTTTCTATATGAGATATAATGATTTGCGAATGTTTTCAAAAAAGTTTTTTGGTTACTACAGAATGAGCATAAAGACCTTTGACAATTTAAAAAGAATTGTTGTTTACAAAATCTACTACAAGGATACGAAACGAAAGGCGATATCGGTGGAAGAAAGGCGATATCGGTGGAAGAAAGGCGATATCAGTGGAAGAAAGGCTTTCAGTAACGTTGAGGTAAGTACCTACATATTTATACCTTTTAGCTACAATGCTGGTAGTATATTCATAAATAAAACAAATCCCCTTTTTTTTCTTTAAAAACAGGAATACCACTACGTACTTATGGCAAAATAAAAATAATTAACAAATAGATGTTAATTACGCTTGAAGATTAAAAAATCTTTCATTTGAATGCCATTTCCTCGTCTTACGACAGGAGATGCGGTATCAGCGGAATATATTACCTATGTCTGCGTCAGTATGTTCAGATACTCGTATGTTGGCTGGATTCCATTGTGTATAATTTTCCATTTCTTGGTCATCATATAGTAGCGTCGCATGATTGGGTTCATTAGAAAAGTTCTCTTGATTCATTTCAATAGACACCATGTTTGTACCTAATGCCTGATTCCCTGAAGTTGAAGCTTGAGCTTGCTGTGGAGTAGGCAGAGGCTGAAATGAGGACGGTGACTCAAATGTTGATGGTGGTGAAGGAGTATAATTAGACATGACAGATGACAGTCAGTGATAAAACTATTACTCTTGCGGTATATGAATTTTTAGAAATCATTATGTCCTGCGTTGACAAACGAACGCCTATCTGTGCCATATTTATGGATATGACGCAGGCATTCGATCATGTGAATTTGGATATTTTATTGCAGAAGCTCGATAGGTACGGAATAAGGGGAAATATCCTAAAACTTATCGAAAGCTATCTAAAAAATCGCACCCAATATGTCAAACTTACTAAAGTCAATCTTAAAACCAAGGTGGAGGACATTTATTTATCGAAAGAGCGTAAAATACATTATGGTGTACCGCAGGGGAGTGTATTGGGTTCCTTACTATTCATAATATATATTAATGACCTTCCTAATGCGACTTCTAATCCTATGACACTCTTTGCTGATGACAGCACCGTTGCAATTAAATGCTATGATAAAGTAACATATGAACGTGATATAAATAGAACATTAAGTGACATAATTAAATGGTTAGGTGCTAATAACTTAAAGGCCAACGTACGCAAAACCAAACTAATCCACTTTAGACAACGTATAAACCCTGCTATGAATATGGTCAACTATAAAGGTGAACAAGGTGCTAACTTGTTCAACAGAATCGACAAAATTTCTTGGACTCATTGTAGATGACAAAATAACATGGAAGGCTCACATTGAAACACTGTGCAAAAAGATTAATAAATCAGTATATGCTCTTCACGAATTAGCAAAAATATCAAGTGTTAACACTCTCCTAGTGGCATATCATGGGTTGGTAGCTTCAGTCCTAAGATATGGGATAGTTTTCTGGGGAAACTCGACGGACAGGGGCATAATATTTAAGGCACAGAAAAGGTGCATCAGAGCTATGTTTGGGCTACAGGCAACTGACTCTTGTAAGCCATTTTTCCTAAAATATAAGTTACTTACAATGCCATGCCTATACATTTATGAAGTATGTAATTTTGTTAAAGCGTACCCAAACTTATATAATTTAGCGTCAACAACTTATAATAGAAAGCAACGTGACATATATCGCCTTTGTATGCGGCAGACCAGTACAGCCTTAATGCACAAAAGCATTTTTCATATGGCACCTGTAATATATAATAAATTACCAACTGATATAAAAGCAATGAATCTTAAATCACAGTCAAATAATCCATACAGTCGTTCGACGAACGCGTCTAGACGGGTCAATCGTGCGGGGGCCAAGAGGTGAGACGCGGGAAGAGCGGTACCTAGTTACGTATATCGCCTTAGTTCGTAACTAGGTACATGTTTTTGGGGGCTGGCACGTGCTTGTTTTTTGTTCGTTACTTATTTATTTGCTTATGAATATTAATTAAGAAGGTGCATACGACTTGTGCTCTGAGACGTTGAAATTCTTTATGCTTTTTAAAGATTTAAATAAATAAGGATTTAAAAAATCTGCGATGTCACATAGTATCTTCTTGGGTTTACGCGAATTCGAAACGTCGGCTAGTAATAAATTAAAAATATAGTTTCTAGATCATTAGTTTCAAATGTCTGCGATTTCATCAATTCACTTATACCAAAAAAGAAAATTTCATTAATTATAATTATTTATATTATTTTGAAATGTATGTACCTATATCCACTTTAAATAATGTGCACATTCCTACTAATCTACTAAATTTTTACAATATCTCATGTACTCATGTCTGACCAAATCACAGAATAAATAGCAATTATTGTACGTAAACAACATGGCAGACTCGACTAATATTCGATTCTGGTGTGATTTTAATTTCATTCAATAAGTACCTAGTACCTTTGCATTAGGTAAGTACCTATCACATATTATTATGTATCTTGGTAACGGCGCATCCTAGCTCAAAAATAACCATATTTTCGGCCCCCTTTTCTAAAACTCCACACATGTTCTCCGTAATCTCATACCCCGGTCACCCATCCATAAAATGACCGTGATGTCTATTGCTTTACCTTAAAGTAGTTTGCCCGAAAAAAATCTGCAAAATACTTCATATCGATAACATAGATGTTTGATGTCTTAAAACACATAATTTCTAGTAGGAAGTCTATAATCGTATGCGGCGATTTTAATGTCAATTTGTTAGAAAAATCACCAATTTGTACTAGGTTAGTTAGCTTATTTAGGTCATTTAATTTAAATGTTTTGTTCTCTGAACCAACTAGAATAACCTCACATTCGTCTACATGCTTAGATAATGTTTTTTGCAATTGTCTTTATTTAAGTAAGGCTGTTTTAACTGACTTGACATCGGATCACTGCGGGCAAAAGGTTGTAATTCCAACTAATACAACCCCTAAAGTACAAGAAATTACATGTAGGCCAATGACCTCTGCTCGCCTAAAACACTTTAGTAATGATGTTGCTGCCAAGATCGCCAGTATTGACTTAACCGTTGATGATCCTGATGAATTATATAAATGCTTATTTAAAATTGTTAATGATGAGTACAATAAAATTTTTAACCTGAAGACGTTTGCAAGGAGCATTAAAGTAAATTTTTGTGATTGGGCAACAGTAGGTATATACAAAAGTAGAGCTAGGTTGTATGATCTATATGGTATGAAGAAATACAATTTTAATCCTGAATTTATTCAATATGTTAGAAATTATTCAAAGGTTTTTAAGAGGACATGTGCTTTAGCCAAATCCTTATATTTAAGCAATAAAATCAAAGAATCCAAGAACAAAATTAAAACTACTTGGAGCATTATTAACAATGAGACTGGTCGAGCTAAATTGGTAGATAACAATTATGAATTAAAATTTAATGGTGAAATTATTACTGGGAAAACTGATGTTGCTCAGACATTTAACAATTTCTTCATAAACATACCAGTGAACACAACCAGCTGTCTAGATTCATGTCCAAACAAAGCAGAAATGTTGGTTAGGGGCAATGTGAATGAGTGTGATGTGCTTTTTAATTTTAAATATATTGACACCAATGACATACTGAAGGTATTCAAGACGCTCAATAATAAAAAATCTGTTGACTTATGGGGCATTTCTGTTAAACTTGTGCGACAAATTATTTCTAGCTTAGCTCCATATTTAGCTGCAATATTCAACAGATGCGTAGATACAGGAGTATTTCCTGATCTAATGAAACACAGTAAAGTAATACCATTATTCAAAAAGGGATCAAAGAGCGACCCTAGTAATTTTCGGCCAATTTCTATCGTGCCTGCTATTAGTAAAATTTTTGAAAAGATTATTTTGCATCAACTAGAGAGCCACTTTCACACAAATAATTTATTTCACAGTGAACAGTATGGCTTTACTAAGGGTCGCTCCACCGTTGATGCCGGTGTAACTTTGTTAAAGCATATTTTTAATGCTTGGGAAAACTCGAAGGATGCCATTGGTGTTTTTTGTGACCTATCAAAGGCCTTTGACTGTGTGGAACATAATACGCTTTTACTTAAATTGAAACTTTATGGTATTAGAGATACCGCACTCAATCTTGTTGCCAGCTAATACGTCACGATACGTCACTAATTTTTAAAGTTGATCGTAATTTAAGTAACTTTGATACCGTCAATAACACTCTTGCACAAGTATTAGATTGGTTTTCGATAAATAATTTGGTACTCAACTCAAGCAAAACCAAATGTGTTAAATTCTCTTTGCCTAATGTCAAAAGTGTTCCTACTAATATAATTTTAAATAAGGAAACAATTCAACTAGTCGAATCAACCGTATTCTTAGGTGTAACTTTAGATTGTAAGCTTCAGTGGGGCGCCCAAATATCCTGTCTCGCAGTAAAACTTAGTTCTGCAGCGTTTGCAGTTAGAAAAGTTAGGGAATTCACAGATATAGATACTGCTAGACTAATTTACTTTAGTTATTTTCACAGCGTAATGTCTTACGGAATAATGTTATGGGGTACAGCTGCTGATATACAGACTATTTTTGTCATTCAAAAAAGGGCCATACGTGCAATTTATAAGTTAGGTGCTAGAGATTCTTTACGTGATAAATTTAAAGAAGTAGACATATTGACAGTTGCATCGCAATATATATATGCTAACTTAATGTACATTAAGAAAAACTTAATTCTATACCGCAAAAATAGTGATTTGCACAACGTGAACACAAGGAATAAACATAAACTGGTGGGAACTAACTACCGTCTACATAAAGTTCAGAACTCATTTGCGGGGATTGGTATACGATTTTTCAACAAATTGCCTCTTGAAATAATGAATTTACCCATGCACAAATACAAACGGACAATTAGGAACTTTCTTTTACAAAGGGGTTATTACACTATTAAGGAATTTTTAAATGATAAGACACCGTGGGGATAGGCTTAGGCTTGTTTAACTCACGATTATTTTATTTACATGTTAAGTGGAGGTGCCTCGTGAACACATGATTTTTTTTGCAGGATTTGGAGAATGTAGTTTAACATTATTTATATCTGATCATATCATTGTTCACTTGTCACCTTCACAAAATTCTTTCTACATTTGCATTCCTTCACGCGTTCCACTAACTTATGTTAATAATAACGATCTGGAAAATGGAGGTAATTGGCGGTCATGGTCAATATACCAACAGATTGTTTCTTACTGCTGGTTCGTATACCGTTGTCGTCATGCTCACTAAAATGTCATTTCTTGTGGTGGCGTCGTGTGTCGGGTCATCCCTGTCCCTCTAATATGGCGAGAGGGATGATGGCTGGCACATGCGTCATACTCGTGAACGGGTGCTACTTGCGATGACAGGTCGATGACGGTCTTGCGGGCTGGTATTAGATTTTAATATTTAACTGCATCATTTCCATCATGGTTCTGATCACTTTCGCGGATTGCCTGCATTATTAGGTATATATAATGTAAGTGGATGCTCCTGTTTCACCATGTCTATTCTGAGGCTAACCAAAAGTATTATTCTTGAGTATTATGATGTACAGTAAATATATACAAGTGATATAGAAGGTGTAACAGTTGCAGCACCTTACAAAATGTAAATTGTGTATAATGCAAAACCTGGCTTTGAAAAAGAGTGACCGTGAGTTTTATTGCCCGTTCTTTCTCATGGTTCTACCTATTGCTTTGCGAACGTGGCAGTAAATGTAAATGTAGAAGCATACAGTTATAATGTTTTAAATTTGAGTATAAGTAATTATATTATAAATTTATTATTTTGACGTTCATAAGCGTCACATTGTGACCCAAATGAATAAAGGATTTTGAATTTGAATTTGAATTTGATAGGCTCTGCAAGCTGATCCCAAGGTTACCCATCCATTAAACCACCGCTATGTCAATCGCTTTATTTTAACTTGGTTTGTACGAAAAATGCTTTATATTCTTAACCGCCTCCCACAACACCTGCGGGATGAAATAGGTGCTGACTGACACTTTGTATGCAAATCTGTCACCGCACGAAAAATGCAACGTGTTTTATAATAATTAATTATCGTTAATTATTGTAATATGATAAACTAGCTGTTTCCCACGGTTTCACCCGCGTTCTGAGGGAACTTCTTGGCGTACCCGGTTAATTTTTAGCCTAAGTTACTCCTTGGTACATCAGGCCAGTGAGGGTCCCGTCAAAATAAGAGCCGTTCCAGAGATTAGCAAGAACAAACAGACAGACAGACAAAAATTGTAAAAATGTCATTTCGGTGTATGTACCGTGTATACATCCATATGCATTTAGTAAAAAGCGGTTATTTTAATATTACAAACAGACACTCCATTTTTATTTATATGTATAGATAAGCATAAGGTTCCCACTAAGATCTTAGGGTCCCAAGCCAACCTCACCTGCAAGTGGTGCACCTGCCGATCAACGGACGAGGCTCTGGCAAACAAAATATCCCGATAAGCGGCAATAGGCTCGCCATCTATTACGTGGGATCAAAACCCTGGCGAAAAGTGGGCGACCTACCCCTTCGGGGAAACAGGCGTGAGTCTATGTATGTATGTATGTATGTAGATAAGTGATTTACACTATATTATTTATGTAGCGTAGCAATTTTAATATTTTTCTAAAATAAATAGACGGTGTTTGAATAAGTAGGTATTGTTCACATGTGGCAGCCCTAGCCTACTTACCCTTGTCTAGAAGTTGTCGGCTTTTTCTACGAGATCAAAGGCGTCAAACTACTGTATGTCTTTATACTGTGCTTAAATTATTCAAGAAAAAACTTAGTCTTATTACTAAATAAATGTTATTATGATTTAGATGATTATTTGAACGATAGTCTTAATTACAATAATTAATTATGTTTGACTAGGTTTGACTTTAATTAATGATTAAATATGCAATGAATTTATGTTAATAATGTGTTGAACGAATTTATTTAAGTATTGTGTTTTTTAAATATGTAATGAATTTGTTTTAATCAAGTGTTATTTCTAAATATGTAATTAATGAAATTTGTTTTATATTCTTAGTACATATTAAATCTATAAGAATTTTGCATGCCACCAGGCCGAAACACTTGAGACATATATATGTACTTGTTAACATCATTGTAACAGTGTTTTCTGCAAAAATAAATCATTTCATTCATTCATTCATTCTTCGGCGTGAGTCTTGAGGGCATGGGATCCTGTCGTAATGATTAGGTTCTGAAGATGAACGACACTGGATTTGCGGTCCTTGGAACTCCGGTGGACAGTAACGTTTCGCAACGTTCAATATATTTAAAATTTCGACATTTGCGTAGTGCTTTTGGTCGTCATTTAATTTTTTTGTAGGGGTACTAACATTTCCATGAAGTTGATGTCTTCATCATAGGTTTTTTTTGTCGTATGATGTCTAAAAGTTCTTCACTTGTGTCTGTTTCGCAAGCCTGAGATGTTTTGCGGACTTGCCTCCTATTTTCGCGTTCAATACTATTATTACTGTCTTATTCAGAATCATCCACTGATATGTTTGAGGTGGTTTCTCTCTCCAATGGTTGAGAGGCTAAAAACCTAAGGGCTTGAAAGTGAATGTATGGCCTTCTTTTTTTAAATTCTGGTCCTGATTTTCCCTTCATTTGAATCGCAAGTTCTTCTGCAAAAGAATATTTCAGGTATACGTATGTGAGTGATGTGTACGGTACCGGGTCGTGGCTAGACCACTGTGTAGCTACGAGGGCTGCAAGTGATAGTGTTACGTCAGTGAGAGTGTTGTATGATGTCTACTGGTCGGATCATATGCCATTAGAGATAGAATGTGCCTTTAGAAACGGAATTATGAAAACAGTGAAAGGTAACAAGTATTACTCTAATAAATTAGATAATAGGATACGTTGGGGGAACCGTGACATTGAGGTAATGAATGAATACGCTAAATACTGTTGTAATAATTTAAAAGAAATAACATTGTCTGCTCAGAATTGTAATAACTGTGATTTGTTTACGTGTAAAAAACATTTATCTCGCATTGATAACTTATACGATGATGTTGTGCGTATATTGCAATGTGGTGCTATTAGGTGTGCTAGTTCGCGTCGCGTTGTGCGGAGAACTCAGGTTACCGGCTGGAATTACCATGTAAAAGAGAGTCACCAGGTTGCCAGGTTACATTTCCGGAATTGGGTAACAGCGGGTAAGCCTTCGTCCGGTTATATTTTTGAACAAATGACACAAAGTAAAAAGATATTTAAGAACAAACTGAGATGGTGTCAGAACAACCAAGACACTATAAAAATGAATATACTAGCTGCTCATCAAAAAAATAAGAACTTTAAAAAGTTTTGGGAGGCTACAAAACGGTTACAAAATAATCCGAGTACGTCTCTTAGTGTAGATAATGAACAGGACCCGTACACAATTGCGAATCTTTTTGCGCGTCATTTCAAGGTAAAACCCTTAGATGGTAGGCCGGCCCAGGCATTTCAATGTGACGGCGGCTTCACCTGTGAGACATACACTTACTCATCTCAGGATATTCAGAATGTAGTGCAACGAATGACCAGAGGGAAGTCGCCGGGCATTGATGGCCTGAGCATTGAGCATATTATTTATGCGGGTCACGAGATATATCGTGTGCTTGCAGGTTTGTTTAATTTGTGTTTAAATTTTGGATATCTGCCTGGCAACCTGATGAAGACCGTAGTGGTACCTGTACCTAAGAATAAAAAGGGGGACCTTTCTAGTAGTAAGAACTACCGACCAATATCTTTAGGCACTGTGATTGGTAAAATACTTGAAAAATTAATACACCCCCTTCTTATTCAGAATATTAAAATTGAGGATGCCCAGTTTGGTTTCCGGCCCGGTCTCTCAACGGATTCGGCAATATTTACTTTAAAAAGCACAGTTAATTACTATGTTAACCGTCAGACATCAGTTTATGCGTGTTTCCTCGACCTCAAAAGCGCGTTCGACTTGGTAAATTACCAGCTACTCTGGGAAAAGTTGTTGAGGTCAGGTGCACCAAGAAAGATTGTGGATCTGTTGAGGTACTGGTATGGAAACCAAACTAACACTGTCAGATGGCATGATGCTCTGTCTAGTGAATACCGACTAGAGTGTGGTGTGAGGCAGGGAGGGCTAACCTCTCCGGATCTCTTCAACCTTTATGTTAACGACCTGATCGAGGAACTGAGAAGAACCAGAGTGGGCTGTCACATTGGTAACACGTGTGTCAATAACCTAAGTTACTGTGATGACATGGTTCTGCTTAGCCCCTCGATTACTGGAATGCGGAAATTAATAAGCATATGCGAGCAGTACGCGAAAGACCATGGTCTTAGATATAACGTTGACAAAACAAAATTACTGGTTTTCAAGTATCGCAAAGGTCCGGAGAATGTCCCACCCGTGCTGTTACACGGCACACCCGTCGCTAGAGTAGGAGAGTTTAAGTACTTAGGTCATATTTTAACCGATACTCTAAAGGATGATAATGACATAGAACGTGAGCGCAGGGCTTTGGCTGTTAGGTGTAACATGCTTGCGCGTAGATTTGCGCGGTGCAGTGAGGAGGTCAAAATTACGTTGTTCAGGGCATATTGCCAAAATTTTTATACATGCCAGCTTTGGACTAACTTCACTAGGAAAGCGTATAGTACGATAAGAATACAATATAATGACGCTTTTCGTATACTAGTGAGATTACCGCGATACTACAGTGCGTCGAGCATGTTCGCCTCGGCTGGAGTCCCTGATTTCTTTGCAATAATGAGAACCCGGGTAGCATCTTTCTGGGATCGGATACGCACAACACAGAATTCAATTCTTGGTACGATGTCTGAGTACTGGGATAATCCTATTCTAAGGTACTGGTTGTCTTTGCATCGCGACGCGAACAAGAAATAAAACTGTGATCAATTGAAAATTATAAGCCGCGAATTTTCAATTTTTGTTTTTGTTTTTGACATAATAAGATAATGTGTAGGATTTCTTTTTTGTTTGTAATAATAATGTTTAATAGGTACTTTAGGTTTTTTTTATATTAATGACTAATGTAATGCTTCGATTGTCTGTAGTGATTTTAAATGTATTTATTTAGTAATGTGTTTTATTGCGAATGATTATATTATTTATTGTATTATGTTTCTATGATATTTAAAGTGTCCATATGTTTAATTATTGTAATTGTGTTATGAAATTATGAGTGTATGCTCGAAATAAATGATTTTATTATTATTATTATTATTTACCATTTTTTTTTTTTTTTGTGCCTGTAATAAAAAGGAGACAAAATGTTACTACTTGTTGGTATTTTAGAGTAGTGGTAGTCATTTGATTAGTCTAATCATTAGATGGTTAGCTGTGGTCGAAAATATAATTCGAAATTCATGTAAATACAGTCTGCCTATTCTGAATCTTGTTTATTTGTTACAGGTACTTAGCATCGGGGCACAACATCTCATCATATCTACAATCCGGGAGATAATGGAAGAAACATGTGAAAAATTGTGGAAGTGTTTACAACCAATATACATGCAAGAACCTGATCAAGATACTTGGAATACTATTCCAATTTTTTTTTATAAACGCACAAATTTTCCCAACTGCTTAGGTAGCGTTGACGGGAAGCACATAGGGTAGGGTTAGGTGTGAAAAACCTATAACGCCGGTTCTCAAAATTTTAATTACAAACAGTATCACTCAATTGTATTGATGGCGGTAGGCGATGCAGATTATTCTTTTATATCTGTGGATGTTGGAGCTTATGGTGGGAATATTTATATTTATAGACTCACGCATGTATCCCTGAAGGGGTAGGCAGAGGTGTAATATTACACCCACATTTCGCCTTGAATTTTTAGGTCCCACGTAATAGGGGGCGAGCCTATTGCCGTACCGGGCACATTACCAGACTCCGTGCTGCTACTGAGAATTTCTTAACGGAAAAACCCAATAACACCTGGGAATTCCTTACCTTCCCGACCCGGGAATCGAACCCGTGACCTCCCAATTCCACGCGCACATTTATGCCGCGAGACAAACGAGGCAGGCTTATGGTGGGAATAGTGAATCAAAAATTTTCAAGAATTGTAATTTCGGGAAAAACCTCGAAAGGAATCAGTTAAAACTTCCGGAGGCAAAAACATTACCTAATGATGAATATGGGAAAGTTATGCCACTAGTTTTTGCCGGAGACGAGGCGTTTGCGTAGTCGGAACATGTTATGAGACCATATGCAAGACGGAACGGTTACACGAGCGCGAAGAATGGTAGAGTGTACTTTTGGAATACTCACCAATAAATGGAGAATTTTGCACCGTGCTCTAGATGTTAAAACGACTACTTGTGATAAAATCATCAAAACTTGTTGTATTTTACACAATTACGTACGAAAACACGTTGGAGTGGCTTCCGTCGAAACCCCGTCAGGTCAACCATAAACAGCCTTCAGAATAGAGATTATTTTGCAAATAATTTTTCTTCAATTGGAGGTTCTGTCCCATGGCAATATGATTAAATATAACTGTTTGGAGCACAGATTAATATAATACTTACGTACAGATGCCGCATGTCGAACAAAAAAATTTACCACATTAAATCCTTATTATTAAATCCTTATTTTTATAAGTACTTGTTAATACCGTAAATAATACAACAGATGGCGCTGGGGACGAAAAATGGGAGTCGATGGTAGCGACATCTTACGTCTCATTTTGTAAGCAATGTTATTTAAAATTAAAAAGAATGGATGGCGCTATAATAAAAAAGCATTCTGTAATAATGCTATGATATTTGACCTTGTCGCCCATGTGTGCCTCATTTCAAGGTTATAACACGATTTACCGATCCAGTAGGTACCTATTTTACGTATGTACCAGTGGCGTTAAAAAATCTAGCGATATTTTTATGACTTCGTGTCTTTCCGTTCAAAATTTGGAATGCACTTTGTACACTGTTCGATAAAGCTGATATTTGACATACTTATGTAAGTTTGGTGGCTATGTTACGGTAACATTGAAATGGTGCAGTGATGAATGACCTTGTGAATGTACCTTGGTCTGATGATGAAGCCGGAAGGTGGTCACAGGAGCTCCTAAACTACACATGATAAACTAGTCGTGTTTGGGCTCGTTTGAATAGACTTGACAAAACCTATTACCTTGTGAGGTTGTCTTGGTCTGATGATGAAGCCGGAAGATGGTCACAGGAACTCCTAAACTACACATGATAAACTAGTAGTGTTTGCACTCGTTTGAATAGATTTGACAAAACCTATGACCTTGTGAGGTTGCCTTGGTCTGATGATGATGCCAGCAGGAGATCACTGGAACTCCTAAACTACACATGAGAAACTAGTAGTGTTTGGGCTCGTTTGAATAGACTTGACAAAACCTATGAACCTTACAAGCAATTTATGCAAACGTGCAAGTTAGTGAGTAGATAATTAACTCACCAGATGTTGGCAAATTAATATTTTTAAATTGATAAATTAGGTAGTTTTTTATTCCTCCATCAAAGTGGATAAACAGAATTAGATAAAAAACTAAATTTAATTATAATACAATCATTTGTTTTGTAGGATTCGTAATTTTGAAGCTGATTGTAACGATTTTTTTCGAGATTTACAATAATCATGAATTTTAACTTCAAATAATTTCCTAACTCCATAATCATACACACATACATAGACTCACGCCTGTTTCCCCGAAGGGGTAAGCAGAGGCATATTAAACATCCACTTGTCGCCAGTGTTTTGATCCCACGTAATAGGTGGCGAGCCTATTGCCGCTTATAGGGATATTTTGTTTGCCAGAGCCTCGTCCATTGATCGGCAGGTGCACCACTTGCAGGTGAGGTTGGCTTGGGACCCTAAGTTCTTGGTGGGAACCCTATCCACCCACAAAATAATCAAAATGATTTAAATCATGGTAATCACCAGAAAAATTTATTGACTTTTTGAAATTTAATGACTTTTTGAAATTTTGCATTAAATAATTAACTAAGTATATTCATTTTTTATCATTTCGGCGTCTCACGTGTTGATCGTAACGTAGTGCAGTTACTTTCATGGAATATTATTCCTTACTGCCATACGTTTACGGAACTTTGTCGCGCAAAAGACTAAAATACTTGCAACACTTTCAAAGTATTTCTTACTTGAATTGAACGTACGCGATCGCATCTCGCGTTTTGCCGATCCCCGATCGTAACGGAGTACTTATACTTTCATGGGATATTATGCCTTCCCGCCATACATTTACGGAACTTTGTCGCGCAAAACACTAAAAACTTGAAAGTATTTTGAGTACTCGGAAACATAAAACTTGCAAGGTTTTGCGCGACAAAGTTCCTTAAATATATGGTAGTAAGAAATAAATTTCCATGAAAGTATTTAGAAAAGTCCATTACCTAATTTTGCGATAAACATCCTTATCGACTGTGAACTGGCAACACGTCCTATCAAATTTTTTTTGCAGATTTCACTTTTTAATGCCAATTTATACCATTTAATACTCCACATCGTTGGAAGAAATCCTAACTTAAATACATTTCAATTTAGCGCCAGAATTCGCTTTATTCAACTTGTACTAACTGCAACGCGCAGTGACTGCGAGCATTTTATGCTATCTCGCCAAAAATGAATGGACATGAACGCGATTTCGCGCACTCTTAAAAAAAACAACTGTTTTATGTGGATTCATTAGGTTTCGGTGGCCTAAGTTATAAAGGGATATTATTGAGGACTTCTAGAAGCTAAAATGGTAGGTTTTGTTATACATTTATTATTAATATTTAAGATTTATACGTTAATAATTTGTAAATCGAGATAGTACATTATGCATTGCCGTTGATTGCCGTTCAAACTTTTGGCAGATTGGAATTATTCAGAGATAGTACTTCTTGGTTGCATTGAACTAAGCATAACATCAACCGAAAATACCTTTCATTAGGTTATTCAATACATACTTACGATGAAGCACATGCTTTTAAGTTGCATGATTCCGCTATAAGTTGTTATTGACGCATTATTCAAGTGTTAGCCACATTTAATAATGTGCCCAGTAGATGGCAATGGGCTCGCCCCCTATTACATTGGGATCGAAATATAACTGGCGAAAAGTGGGTGTGTAATACACTTCTGCCTACCCCTTCAGGGATAAAAGGCTCACACCTTTTATCCCCTTTAGTTATCAGCATTTACGACTTGATGCTCTAGCCTATCGAGTCACACAGGCTTGCTGCTTAGAGATTGCAGGACTATGTCCTAACTCTGGCAACCCTATACTGGCAACCCTAGCCAAGTAAACAAGTCCGGGTCATACGAGTGTTTTCAAAATTAACTTATTGTGTGAAATAGTTCGCTAAATAAGTCTCCAAAGTGATAAAAGTTACAATCAACATAACCTACAATACTACACCGAAAAGCATCGCCGATAGCTGCACATCCTGTGAGTTAAACAACAGAATAATATCACATACAGACGTTACCATTTTTGAAAAACACTCACACATCAATATTTTCAAATTTTATCAGCTGATTTCCACTAATAACGCAGCACACACACTCAAATAAAAAATAAACAACTATTTTTGACAGCCGCGGAACAGATAATATTTTTTCACCTGTCATTCACTTTCATAGAGATGGGCTGACATTCTCCGACAGTTCAATTACCGAGAAATGCGATATATTATACCAGCGTCAAATCTGAAAAAAACGGTGATACTACCACATCACTATAAACGATCGAGCAGTGCCATCTGTTATTAATTACTTGCACTACGTTGAATGACATTACTCAATCAATAGAGGGGCATTACTGATATCTGTCCAAACACACACCTTCACGACCAGACGAACAGAGGGCGCCCGCATAAATTGCATAATAAACGCTTTAATCACTGCTTACAGAGGGCACTACGTATCGATAACTTGAACTACAGCCATTATAATAACAATAATGGCAACCAAAGCTGTGTGTTGCGCTGGGTGTTTAAGTGCAATTAAAGGTAAAGATTACTTGAAGTGCAGCACTTGTAATAGTACGTACGACCTGGCATGCGCAAATGTACCAGAGAAGCGTTTTATGAGTTTGTACAGCACAACTAGTAAGGAGCGCAGAAATTGGACTTGTCCTGGTTGCCACAGCAAGCTACCAAAGGGCGACAACTCGCGTACCCCAGTACGACACGATCCACCTCAGGACGATGAGCGCGACAACTGCGACGACAACATAACGCGTCGCAAACCTAAACCCTCATCGTCGAGCCCATTTTGTAAAAGTGATATCGTAGCATTGATCCGCACCGAAATAAAATCTGCCATACGTACTGAGTTGGCACCAATTAATGAAAAATTACTCGACCTTCAAAACAGTGTCCAATACATCAGCAATCAATATGACGATCTTCTTAAAACCACAAACCAAATTATGATTGATTATAAGACCATGCAGACAGAGTGCGACACACTACGCACAACTGTCACTAATCTATCCGAACGTTTGAACTCACTCGAGCAACACCTAAGAGACAACAACCTTGAAATTCAAGGTGTTCCTCAGCATAAGAATGAGAATGTTGTTGAGGTCGTACGGAAGATTGCTGAAGTTGTTTCTCTGAAGCTAAACGACGCTGACATCCTAGGATGCACACGCGTCGCCAGTATGAACAAGGACACCAAGCGACCGAAAGCGTTGGTAGTCAAATTAAGAAGCACGCGCTGCCGTGATGAATTCTACTCCGCAGTGGCCCGCTTCAACAAGGCTCATCCCAACAAAAAACTAAGCTCATCGCACTTGGGTATCTCCGGTGAATGTTCGCCCATATACGTCTCCGAACACCTCTCGCCAGCAAACAAGACGCTACATGCTGCCACCAGAGTCAAAGCCAAAGAACTATCATATAAATTTGTATGGGTGCGCAACGGGCGCATATTTGTGCGCAAAAACGAAACCTCACGCTATGTTCACATCAAAAATGAGCATACACTGAACACATTAGTTTAATATCATACTCACTATATTATATTGTTCTTATTTATTCTATTGTATGTGTTGACATAATTTAATGCATTATCACTTGTTAATTAATGGATTTATTGACGATATATTATCAAAACGTTCGAGGACTAAAAACAAAAACATTAGACTTTGTTAACTCTGTTATGGTATGTAATTATGACGTCATCTGCTTGAGTGAGACGTGGCTCGATGATTCCGTGGACTCATCTGAACTATTCGATCATAGATACTCAGTCTATCGTAACGACAGATCACGCGAGTTCATGAACAAATATAATAAGAGGCACGGCGGTGGTGTGCTTATCGCTGTGAAGAAAACCCTGACGTGTACGTATAAGAATCACTGGCACTCTACAGTTGAAGATATTTGGGTAAGCATTCGGCTTAAAAGGTACACCTTAAACATATGTAATGTCTATCTGCCCTCCTATCTTGATTATAACGACTTTCAAGTTTTCTTGGATAATTGCGAGGATATAATTGTTTCTTGTTCTACTAATCAAACGCTAATCATTGGTGACTTTAACCAACCAGACATCGATTGGTCTAGCACACCCCCTCTTCCCGCAACAAGCCGCAAGGCGTGCGCACTGTCTGAATTTATTGCTAGAACTGATCTGATACAATCAAACTTGATACAAAACAATCACGGTAGAATATTAGATCTTGCATTGCACTCCACTGGCGTACCCCTTAATGTGACAGAATCGCTCACCTTAAGCCGCAGCGATGTTCACCATCCTCCTTTAGAAATATGCATTAAGTGTCAAAAAACGTCAGCTCTAAAAGAAAAAAAAACCCCGCGATACAACTTCAATAAAACTGATTATCGCCAATGTAACAACGAATTATCACGAATACAATGGCACCAATATACCAATTCATCCTGCGACGAGTTTCTAAATACTCTATATACACATATATGGGACAGCATTGAGCGAAACTCTCCTAAACTCAGACCCAAAAGAAACTGGCCAACATGGTTCTCACATTCATTAATAAAAATAATAAAAGAGAAAGATAAATATCACTTAAAGTTCAAAAAATATGGTAACCCTCGCGATCATGACACATTTTCCCTTTTAAGATTGAGAGCTAAACGTGTGTTTGATACTTGTTATAAATTTTACATATTCACAGTGGAAAGCAACATTAAACACAATATTAAGGCATTTTGGAAATACACAAAATCTAAAAAATCATCCAATGGCATACCTCAGCAAATGCATTATAACTCGGAGTCGGCCAGTACGGGCGTTGATATAGCAAATTTATTTGCAAGACACTTTTCTTCTGTTTACAGTAATCCTACAACGGAGCCCGAAGCGTTTACTCCTAGTTTTCCTGAAGCATTTACTAATATTTCATCAATACTTATTTCGAGGGAACAAGTAAACTCAGCCTTAAAATCTATTAACATCACTAAGGGTGCAGGTCCAGATGGGATACCTCCGGTCTTTGTTAGGAACTGTAGTAAGTCATTGCATGAGCCCTTAGCATTGATCTTCAATAAATGTCTGAGCACTGGTTATTTTCCCCAAACTTGGAAGGTAGCCCACATTGTGCCGATACATAAATCGGGTAGTAAGGAAGACATAAAGAACTACAGACCCATTAGTATCCTTTGTTGCTTTGCGAAAATATTCGAAAGTCTAGTTTACAAACATATAAGCTTCTTCCTAAAACCTATCATAAGTCCAAGACAGCACGGATTCTTACCTGGCCGCTCTACCTCCTCTAATTTATTAACATACGTACATGACCTAACGAGCTCGCTTAACAGTCGCATTCAGGTTGATTCATTGTACACAGACTTTTCCAAGGCGTTCGATAAGGTTAACCATTTCATTCTTTGTCGAAAAGCCCAACAGTTAGGTATCCATGGTTCACTGTTGCGTTGGCTTACATCGTATCTGTCGCACCGCACGCAAATTGTTAAGGTATACGGCTTCGAATCCCGTTCCTTCATAGCAAAGTCTGGTATTCCACAAGGTTCAAATTTGGGACCACTCTTATTTATACTATTTATTAACGACCTGGTGGAGTCTATTAAATGTAATTGCTTAGCTTATGCCGATGATCTAAAAATATATCATAAAATAAGAACCCCTATGGATTGCATTGCATTACAAAATGATATAAATTACTTACATCAGTGGTGTGTTCACAATCACATGTCTCTAAACGTAGCCAAATGTCACCTAATAACATTCACAAAAAGTAAATCTCCCATTTGTCAACCGTACACAATTAATGACACAGCAGTAACACGTCAGAATGTGGTGAAGGACCTTGGGGTGTGGTTCGATTCGAAGCTTACATTTACCACACACTACGACACTCTTGTGAGCAAAGCCAATAAAACCATGGGATTCATATTCAGATTAATAAAACCCTTTAGAAAATCGGATAGCATAAAACTTTTGTATAATACACTGGTCAGGAGTATACTAGAATACGCCTCGCTAATTTGGTCTCCTTTCTACCAAATACATGTGGACAGAGTAGAGGCTATTCAAAGACGATTTGTTCGTCACTTAAGTTCCAAGTTTGGATTGCGACGGAAATTACCCTCGTACGAGTCTCGACTGAATTATTTTAAAATGGACACACTAGAGAGTAGGCGTAAAATTCAAGAGTACTCTACCCTGCATAAGATTATCAACACTAAGTGGGACGCTAGTGAGTTGTTGAGTCTTGTCTCTCTCAAGGTGGGCGGTAGTAGACGTACACAAAATCTGTTCTCTTTGCCGTCATCAAATAATAATGTCACATATCATGACCCATTATCAAGAATGTGCAGAGAGTATAACATCCACTCCAAAGAATTAGATGTATTTCACCTGAAACACAGTGAATATATCAATAAATGTAAGCAGATCCTCACTAACCCACAAACTTGACATGTAATCTGACACTTTAAATTTAATGTAATGATACAGATATTTTTTATTTTTATTGTCGATTTAATTACTTTATATGTAGGTACCATAACCATAGTAATAGAATATTTTCTCTTATTAGTCTTAATTAATAGATATAATTATTGTAATTGTTAGTTATGACTTGATTTTATTTTTATTTTTAATTAATTGTTATGTAACTTCTTGACATTCTCTAAATATTTCCGAATTGGTAAATTTATTATGATGTATCTTTTTATTTTTAAATGATTTCTTATTGATATTTATGATGTGAATTTATATTTTCTTAAATTTGTGCAATAACTTAATGACCTACCTGTATAATGCTACTTATTTCTTGGCTAACCGTAACATAATTCTTCCACAAATGTTGTGCCTAACTATAATCGGATTGCAAATTTAACTGTATATTTACTTAAATTTTACTTAATTTTACTTTATAATTTGTTATCTGTAGTTGTGCCTAATAAAATAAAATAAATAAATAAACTCTACCCGCCTCATGACTTACTAGCCAATTGCTTGGTTGGATTCGATAGAGCATAAATAATAATGGAAATTATTTGTGATTTCAAATGATTTATCCTTCTTGATATTGGCTGCAACATGCCAAAATATCGGCGCCTCAATAGACAGTGATATCCGCCTCTCTAAGTCTCTGATCCGCGATATCCGCCGGTACAACATCAAATGTGTTCATGAGGCGATCGAGCGGAACAAAGGCTCTAATGTATTCCAGAGAGATCTGTCTATCGATTAAAATCAGCTAACAAAGCTGAAGACGGAGGATGGCAGTGTTGTGTCATCCAGACCTCAGTTCTTGAAGGAGATCGAATGGTTCTATGGAAAGTTATAAACGACCCCGCGACCACATGCGACCCTAGAGCTAGGTTGACCTGACACCATACCGAGGACATCCCGAACGTCAGCATGCACGAGATTAGTGTGGCCCTAAAATAGCTCTTAAACAACAAGGCCCCGGGTGATGACAAAATTACGACAGAGTTTTTAAAAGCTGGCGGTATACCCGCTTTTGAAATGGTTCGTAACCTTTTTAATTTACAGGCCCATCTTACTTCTGAGCCACATCTATAAGCTGTTTTCATGGTTCATCACGAATCGTCTCGCTTGCAAGCTACACGACTTCCAGTCTTCCGAACAAGACAGTTGCCGAAAAGGCTAATAGTACTATAGACCACATACTGAACACATAGAGAAGCCCGACAAGTATAACCAGCCTCTATGCTTGGCGATTGTAGACTATGAGAAAGCCTTCGATTCGATCGAAACCTGGGCAGTGTTGCAGTCTCTCCAACGGTGCCAGATCGACTATCGATACGTCGAAGTGCTGAAACGTTTGTACGAAAAGACCACCATGCCAGTCCGCCTCCAGGACCAGAGCTCGAAACCTATTCGACTACAGCGAGGGATGAGGCAGGGAGATGTTATATCTCCAAAACTATTCACCGCTGCGCTTGAAGAAGTCTTCAAGCTTCTGGACTGGGAAAAACTCGGTATCAACATCAACGGCGACTACTGTATCACTCACCAGAGAGGTTGAGACCATGGAAGACCTCGGCACAATGTTCGGTGGCGTCTGTAGAGTCTCCCAACAAGTAGGTCGAACAAGACGAAAATCATGTATAACTTCCATGGCGTACCTGCTCCTATAGATGTCTTCACGTCCGATATCCCGTAGTGTCTCAAGAGGAAAGCCTTGACCAGTGTGTGTAGCCAGTGTCGTCACAAATGAGGAATGAATCAGAAATGAGGAGATCTGCAGGCGAACCAAAGTCACCGACATGTTCTCGGAATAGTCAGGCTGAAGTGGCAGTGGTAGGGTACATAGCCAGAAGTACCGATGGTGTTTGGAGCAGAAAGGTTCTGGTGTGGCGGCCACGCACCGGACGTCATAGCAGAGCCAGGCCTCCTGGAAGGTGGACTGACAATCTTGTTAGGATCGCCCATAATGTTCCAAGTAAAATGTCCTATGTTTGTTCTTGTATTGATTTATATTGTCCTATCTCGATTTTATATTGGAAGGAAGCATATAATGTTACTTTTGTTTTTAAATACATGTGCAATGAAAAAAATTATCAACTACGTATTTTTTTTAACAAACGGGTTGTTGTATATATGATGCAAACACGTTTTTTCTTCCTCCTCTAAAGTTGTCAAAATTAAGATATTACCGGTTGCCAGTTCACAGTCGTTATTCATATTAAGATAAGGTTTATTTTTCAATACAAACTTGCATTACCAGGGCGTCACACGAAGTTTTCTATACTCGAGTGCCCAAAAACTTGCAAGTATATTGATACCTGGTTTTTGACCCTGGTATTTTTATAGAGACGCACTTTTGGTATACTTGGTACATGATTTTGCAAGTACGACTCATGAATATCGGGAATATCGGGAATCGGGAACCAAGCAAATGAGTTCTAGACTTCTAGAGAAGTCGGCTATCAAAGTTTAAAAATGCGTTTTGTTTTTTCATTAGCTTGATTTACAACATACTCAACATCAACTGTTTATTAGTTGCTAGGTACCTATAAATGTAAGATGCATATTGATTAACATATTTATGAAAATTTATTATATAATACTACTATAAACACAGAGTAAGTTTTTATTATGCATAATATTTAAATTACACTACTTTTACGTAAATGTAAAAAAATACGCAATCGCTCGACTATATACTTTTTAAAATAAATGCTCATGGCCGTTCATTGGTTAACATAATATCTTACTTTTTCAACTATTTGATGTATATTTAATAAATATTTATTTATTTTACCATCTACATATTAATACCAAATTAAATAAAAATAAATCTAAACATACGTAAAAGCGCCATCTATGAATGACGAGTTAAAGTTAACTCATTGTAACGTTTTACTACAAGCTAGTACGTATTTAGGCCACCAGAGCAACGAAGTGCACATCATATTTTTCAAAAATATTCATATTCAATTTAATGTTTCATTTTTTTATTTAATCGTAATAAAGAGATTTTTTAATTAATAAATATCATTTAGAACTTTATTTTCTTATTTATCATTTATACACGAAATTTATCAATAACAATCGATACTAGTAAAGCCATCTGTTGTGAGAGTTAAGAATGAAGGAAAAAGTTCTAAGGAATGGGATCCCATGGTTTGGAGTAACAATTGTTGGTAATAAACTACTGTAATAAACTACTTTCTGTAGGTACCTAATAAGTAATAATATTAAAACCTTACCAGTTTTTTGTTTTTCTCCAATTGACAACTTACTCCAATTTTCTATAATCTTCTCATAGATCTGGTCCCACATGTTTAATTTAATAATTCTGTCTGCGTTTCCTCTATGAGTTTTGTCCCACAGTACGGGCCGACTTTGTACTTCAATGATTAGGGCATCAATATTGACATCGGCGACCGGTTTGGCCGCCGCATCATCGGACGAAGCGCTCGCCGACAACATTCTTCCGCCGTGGCTCGATCACTACTGACTGCTGCGCGCTACAATTTTTCTGCCGCAGTGCGCGGGGTTGCATACAAGTTCATTGGATGCAAAAAACCGTGCGGCGCCGCAGCGCAAGAAATCTGTGGCAAGTAACAGATTTTTTAGCCGCATGCGGTTGAACAGCTGCACCTCCACTGTAGTTCATACATCACAGATTTTTGCGGGAGCAAACCGCACCGGTTGCTGCCGCAATGCGCTCCAGGCCTATGGCGAGTTAATATGGAAGACTTTAATGCAGATTTAAAGTGGTGACAAGTAGGGTACGGTTAGTGGGGTTGTTTTGTCGTATTATTCCGAACAAATTCTCCAACGCGTCTTGATTTAACTGGCGTAAATTAAGCTACAATTTGCCATGTGTCTTGAAGTGACGAAATTGTTATTAGGTATCCATTTACACATCTGACATTTCGTAGTCTAATTTTGCTGTCTGATTTCAAAAAATGGAGAGTCTGCAATTCTCGTTTGTATTCTGGCCAAACCCGGCGATGAAAACTATTTTTGGACAAATTTTGCCTGATATTCTTTTTTATATTTTTATGGGAAGGTCGTCCGTTCGTGAGATCAAATAAACGATCAAAAATCTCAACTACTTGGGCCGTTTGTAAATTCTCGTTTCTTTGTTGTTCCTTTTCAATACTTTAAGACTGTAATTTTAGAACTGCGGCCACCGTATTACTGAATATCTGAGCAGCCAATTCCACACGCATTTTTGATCTATATTTAGGATTAACATGCAATTTTGTTATTTTTTAAAGTGTAATGTGGTCCGATTCTTTTCTACACCAATTAAATGTTTCCATTTTGCTGTTTTGCTACCGATTCGTAGCTCGCCTGCTTGATGAAAGAAGAAATTCCTTAACGATTTCTTTAGGACTTCATTTACACGCATTTATGTTAACAAAATGCGTGTAAATGAAGTCCTAAAGAAATTCAAGATTGTAAATAAAAAATGGTTGTTGTGCTTTACTCGAAAAAGATAGGTATAGATATTTTTAAGGTATTTAATTAATTAGAACATATTATGGTTCTATCTTTTATAGTTAAGGCGGCGTACGCCAAATGAACTAGGAACTATTTGGCGTACGCCGCCTTATCTATATTGTCCCTTTAACAAAATAGTGTGCAATTGGCTGCTTCATTCTTTTATGTGGGCATACATACAAGAGTGTAGCATGAATACAAGAGCATGATTTGCGATTTTCTCTGAACGTCCTTCTTCACATCTTCGTAACCAGCAACTTTGTCCGTTCCACTGTTATAAATAAGTCGACTTTTTAATGCCATCTCATCAAATAAGTTTCCAGTTTTGTTCGTTTACTACCTGTGAGCAGACGTGCTCTTATCTCGCGCTTTGTATTAATAACATTTTGCAATTTATTTAAATTTTTCGAATTTGCTTATAGTATCGGTTCCTCTCGTTCTAACCTGTGTGGTGTACCATATAGTGTCTGCGCCATCTTGAACTTTGTAGAGCGCTGTCTCTTTTTATCAGTGACTAGTTATCATTAAACATTAAATTAAACAATCTTAATAAATAAAATCCTTGCGTTACTGACTGACTGACAGACACGTTGCAGCCGAAACTATTGAGCGCAGGAAGCTGAAATTTGGCATGTATGTTCCTTGGGGACCGTAGGGGTGCACTAAGAAGGGATTTCCCGAAATTCCCACGGGAGCGACCAAAACGGGTAAATTAAAAAAAATGCAGGCGTAGCTGCTGGCGTCCTCTAGTTATTTATAAAATCTCACAAAGTGTTTGTGATTTGCGGGGTTCGAACGCGAGGTGAAGTGACGCACGACTAGTGTAACGGCGCGCTACCGTGCGACGTTCGGCTATCGGTACACGCCGGGCCCGCTGCGAAATACGTCATCTCTAACTGCGTCAACTACATAACAAACTAATAGAAGAGCGCTATTGAACATCTGTTGCTTACTTCAACCGCTACGTTCTGGTACTACAGTTATTATTTGTACATACGCATAATGTTTCACTCACCGAATAAATCTCATTCAAATCCTGATCTTACAAAGGAGGAATCAGGCACTAATGTCACCCAAAGGAAGAGGAAACAGCCTGAATGTGTCCTAACCCAGGCTATCTCAGAATTATCAATGGAGATGAAAAGAAGCATAAATGATTTGCGCACTGATATTACCAATCAGTTTGTAAGTATAAATATGAATATAAGTACTCTCAGAGAGGAGTTTAATACCCTATCCTCTGCCACCTCACAAATTTCCAATGAGGTGAAGCAGTTGCGCACCGAGTACTCGTCTACTAAATCTGATGTCGCTGAATTGATGACTAAATACGCGGAATTATCTACAGATTTATCAGAATTAAAGTCGTCTGTTAATTTTAATGCGGAGAATTATGAAGATGGTGCGAAGCGTATCACAGATATGAAGCGAAAACTGAATGATTCTGGGGCTGCCGCCATGGCTTTGTTAGAAAATAAGATGGATGTATTGGAACAGCAGGCGAGGCACTGTAATACAGAAACATGTAATCTGCCTGAAAGGCGTGGTGAGAACCTGATCTCCGTGTTAGAGTCCATAGCATCAGCAATTAATGTAACACTACCCCAGCGTGATATAGTTGCTATCCACCGTGTCCCACATGCACACTCGAAGAATACACGTCCTAAAAACATAATAGTGAAGTTTGCATCCCGATTACTCCGTGATAACATGCTAAGCGCCTTATCGACTGTCAAAGGGATTTACATCTGATCGCATTGACATGACCGGAACACCTTGCCGAATATATATGAATGAACACTTAACACTGCGAAACAAAGAGCTTTTTCGTAAATGCCGTGAAGCTGCTAAGGCAAATAAGTTCAAGTATGTATGGGTCCGCAATGGTACTATTCTGGTCAAAGAAAAGGATGATTCTTCTACAGTACTCGCCAAACTTTATGGCCGCTCCGAACCTAGCCGCATTGCGCTGCGCAGAACACAAAATCAGGTATCAGCGGGACGTACGCGGGGCGTGGAGGCAGGGCACGCCCGCGCGCGCTGTCTTCCACCCGCTAGCGTCCTCGCCTACCGCGCGTTAGTGTGAGTGTGCTACGTTCGTACACGACTCACATAATCGCTGAGCTCTGACAGTATCGTCGCGTTTAAAATAGTTTCGTAGTGTTACTTATTTATTGTTTCTCGTTGCTATCGTTGTTTCTTGTTGTTATTTGTACTGATATAGTTACCATTGTCATTGATCATGCCTTGCGGTCGTTTTAATGTTTTACGTCGCCAAACACGGAAAATAGTGTATGACGTATTAACGTTTATGAAGAAGGAAAGAAGTCTAGGCTTAAAAGTCCCTTCACCTAACTGAATTTACATTACTCGAATTTGATTGAATATGTAATTAGACAATATAATATAGCAAATCTAACAACGTAACTGAAGATTTTAATTTTTAATAATAACAAATATATTTTCTTGGTTATGACATGTCCACCCGACTGTACCATGCGCAAGTTAGTACCTATGGCTACATTC
Source organism: Euclidia mi (assembly GCA_944739405.2). Lineage (NCBI taxonomy): Eukaryota > Metazoa > Arthropoda > Insecta > Lepidoptera > Erebidae > Euclidia > Euclidia mi. Next base: position 10,154,868 of record OX123209.2, on the reverse strand, counting down.
AGAGCGGCCATAAAGATTGGCGAGTACTGTACACTTGCTATACGTACAGAGGCCGACATATCAAGTAAAATCCACTCTTGTTGTAGTACAAAAAATGCTACAGACAAATAGTGACCTATTAAATAAGGAATTAATATTTCTAATTACGCCAATTATATCGTGTTTAATAAACCTTAGCTTCCTTGTTTTACATTACTTCAAATATTTCTTTGTTTTGTTTTATTGTCATGCGGTATTTCCTAATATTCTCATTATTAAAATTATAACCAGATGTACTTATTATTTCACGGAGCTGCCACCGATCCATGAGCTTTCGCTGTGTTGTTCTTTTTATATAACATATGCTATATTCATCGCTACAGAATCGAACAATAAGATGATTTCGATTGCGCTATTTTTAATGTATCTAGATTATATTAACATATTATTGCTTATTATTCATGCGAGCATTTTAGTTTTTAAATAATAACTAATTGTAACCTATCCATTTATTATCAAAACTGTCGAGGGATCAGGACAAAATTAAACACTTTATATCTTAATATATTGTCACATGCATATGATTTAATTCGGTAATCAGATAACGAATTCATTGATGATCGTTACTCAGTATTTAGATATGATCGCAATCGTAATATTACAGGCAAAAAAGATGGAGGTGGCGTCCTTATAGCGGTATCAAAGGCACTAAAACCGTCTCTTGTTTTTTTATCACCTCCACTAATTTTACCCGAACATGTTATAATTAAAATACCCTCTGATAATGCTTAATATCATGAATTTGTGCTACGTATATACCACCTAATACTGTAGAAGAAATATATATATACATTTTGTAAATTCTCTCTCATTATTATCTAACAGCAATTGCATTGACAGTGTAATTTGGATGGCGATTTCAACATGCCTCAACTTAAATGGGTTAAACAGGAGTCATATATGGAATGTATCCCTATTAAACACGCATCTCGGCAATTGTTACTTGTTTGTTCACAACTAAATTTACGACAGTATAATCATTTGACTAACTGTCATGAACGCATATTAGACTTGTTTTTGTGTAATATACACTCCGTTGTGTGTATCACTGATGTCCCTTTAGTACCCATTGATAAAATTCACCCAGCCTTTTATGTACATGTTCTGCTTAATAAATCCGTATTTTCTATTTCTCAATGTAGAGTAAAAAATCCATTAAACTATTACAAAGCTAATTATGAAAAAATAAATAAGGATATAGAAGATGTAGATTGGAATAGTTTACTTGAAACATTAACACCTGATGATGCGGTTTCTGTATTTTACGAAAAATTGTATGAAATAATTAGACTACACACTCCCAGACGAAAACACAAGAATATAAATTTTCCTATCTGGTTTTCTAAAACTCTAATACGCATTTACAAAAATAAATCTTCTTCGTGGATCAGGTGGAAAAAATATGGAAATATTAAAGACTACGAGATGTTTTCCATTAATAGACTCAGATTCAAACAACTAGCAGATAAATGCTATAAAGCCTATATAAACTGAGTCGAGGACAATATTACTACAAATATCAAGGCTTTCTGGTCATACATCTCCAATAGAAAAAACACAAACAAAATACCTTGCTCGGTTCATTATAAAGATATCCCCGCTAATGATCCTATCGAAATATGTAATTTATTTTCCAGCTTTTTTTGCTCGGTTTATGAATCTTCCACATTTGATCTGGACACATGGGAACCTCCACCTATGACCTCTGAGCACGATATTAACTTATCCAAGTTGCACTTCTCTTTGGATAATATTATACGCAGAGAATTAAAATTACTAGATTCAACTAAGGGTCCTGGTCCAGATGGTATCCCATCTATATTTTTAAAAACTACCTACAATACTATATGTTACCCTATCTTTATAATATTTAATAAATGCGTATCACATGGTATTTTTCCTGACACATGGAAATGCGCAAATATTGTGCCAGTTCATAAAGGTGGATCCAAAAATGATGTCGAAACCTACCGTCCAATCTCTATACTGTCAGCATTCTCTAAACTCTTTGAAAAGCTTGTACATAATGAGATATATCCAATTGTTCGACGTGCCATAATATACGAACAACATGGTTTTGTCAAAGATAGGTCGTGCATAAGCAATCTTCTTATATTTTCGACTCAGCTATTTGAGGGTTTGGATAATAGACAACAAATTGATGCGGTATACACTGATTTCCAAAAGGCTTTTGATAAAGTTGACCACAAATTGCTGTTAAATAAAATCGCCTTCAACGGTATCAGAGGGGATCTCCTTCGATGGTTCATCTCATACATAACAAACAGAACCCAAAAAGTTGTGATAAATGGTTACGAATCCAACTCTATTCAAGTTACCTCAGGAGTCCCACAAGGCTCGATTTTAGGCCCTTTGCTATTCATATTATTTATAAATGATATTAAAAGTTGCTTTAGACATTCAAAATTCATTTTATACGCGGATGATCTAAAAGTTTTTAAAAATATTTCAAATGAGCTGGACTGTACTGAATTCCAAGAAGACCTTGACCGCTTTTCCAGCTATTGTTCAGCCAACAAGCTACACCTAAGTCTCCCCAAATGCCATAGCATAACATTTACTAAAAAAATAAACACTTAATTTTAATTATAAACTCAGTAACAAATTTGTTAATAAAGCATTAAGTTTACGTGATCTTGGCATCCATCTTGACTCAAAACTTCATCTAGATATGCACCGTAGAAAAGATAGTCAATAAAGCGTACCAATTGTTTGGTTTCATAATGCGAGCCACTCACGAATTCCGCCGTCCGTCTACATACCTATACTTATATAAGTCAATAATACGACCGCAATTAGAGTATGCAGTACCTATTTGGAATCCACATTATGCAAAATATAATGACGCCATTGAAATGGTCCAACGTAAGTATCTTCGCGCTATGCAGTATAGATGTTTCCGTAAAAAAATATCATACGAACAACTCCTTAAGAAATATAACATGTTAAGTTTACAGTCTAGAAGTGTTCTTCTTGACACCATGACTCTTTTCAGTGTATGCCGCAACAAATTTGATTGTCCTGACTTAGTGAATCGCTTGTGTTACCTGGTTCATCGAACGATGCATGGGCGAGAGGTGCGATCCAGACATCTATTTGCTACTAGACTTTGTAAAATGAATGCTGGCGTACGCTCACCTCTGCAACGTTTAGTCGACACATATAATAAACATTTTAGTGCAATCGATATATTATGTCTCAGTAAGTTTACTTAAAAAAAATATATAATTACAATCCTAAAAGATCGGCAGCAGGCTATACAGGTTTAATATTAATATCAACTCAGTGGCATCTTTTTATTGTTATTAATATATCATAATTTTGTTCAAATACCTTTTTTCTTCAAAAATATACATATTTTACTGCGTTGAATACAGCTCATGTCTGCTAACAGAAGTATGACTTTTAATTAGTAATTTGTGGAAAATGTAGTAGGTAGTATATTAGTTAAGCTTAGTAATAAGGACTTATTGTGTATACATAATGTACTACTGTTTGTTTTCCCAAAGTTAAATAAATAAATAAATAAATAAGGGAACACAGAGTTTCTCTACTTCTTTTAATTTATTTGCTTTTGATTTTAAATGCGTTAAAACGCAACGATCAATTCCTGATTCCATTTTCATATTTTGTAATACTGATTGTAACGTCCTCACACTTGGCATTGACAGAAGTTGACTAAAATATCTGAAGGCCTTCGGAGACTTTTTGTATAAAGCAAGAGCTACGCTTTTATTTAATTGTGACCAGCGACGGCCTTTTGATTTCCTTTTCTCGTTTTTCACAGTTTTTAATACGGGTGAAGAAATTTTTTCTATGTCTAAAACTTTTTTCTTTAGATCTATCAATAATTTACTTTTTCTCAGTTTATTTAACAGTTTTCTTTTACGAGGGGTACATTCTGTTGTACTTGGTGTTTATGTAATATACAAAAATGGATCTGTAATCAATCAATTTATATGTATAGAAATAGTCAACTTAAAATTGAAAGCCAAATAAAATCATTACCTGAAATAGAACGCCTCTTTCTTTTTGATAGTTCGCCGCATGATTTCGACGGTCCTGGCAGGGATTCGTAAGTTGATATTGAAGGCTCTGCAATAAAATATAGTAAAAGAGTTTAATAAAATACTGCCTCCTAAATTAAAACTATAAAATTGCTCTGCGTGGTGTACTTACCAACCCTAGGGCTGCAATAGTCATGTTCCATAGATATAATAGATAGGTCTGCAAAAAATAATAATTCTTATATTAGGAGGTTCCCTTCGTAATCTTAACTGGCAGTGGGAAGACACAAAGCTTATAGAACAGATGGCCATTTGGGCAGTATTGTTGTCGAGTGGCGAATAGGTGATGAAAATATAGTAGAAACTGAGTTGAATAAATTACTGCATTCTAAAATAAAACTATAAAATTGTTCGTTTAATATTTTAATTGGTACAATGATAGAAATGGTTAACTATAAAACTACTTAATAAAAAAATTACTTACCTGAAATGAAACTTATTTTTCTTTTTGTTGGTAGTTATCCAACAGGTGATGTTAAAGGTTCTGGCAGGGAATCGGAATTTGATGTTGACGGCTGTGTAATAAAATATAGTAAAAACTAAGCTGAATAAATTACTGAAATCTAAAATAAAACTACAAAATTGTTAAAATAATATTTTAATTGGTACAGTGGTAGAAATGGTCAACTTTAAAACTACTTAAAAAAATTACCTGAAATAAAACTTATTTTTCTTTTTGTTGGTAGTGATCCGCCAGGTGATGTTGAAGGTCCTGGCAGAGATTCGGAAGTTGATGTTCATAGCTGTGCAATAAAATATAGTAAAAACGGAGTTGAATCTATTACTGTATTCTAAAAATGGTTCGGCATTACACCGAAACCGTATGTTCCTAGTCGATTTGGAGAAGGATTAATATTGTGGACTGTAGGAAGGCGGTTCTTCGGCGACTAGGAAATGAGGAAGTGAAAAGGTGTTGTGGTTAGGAGCCTCTTACCTTGCTCGGCAGTCCTTTTCTTCTCAGAAGGGGTGGCCTCCTGGTATCTTCAAGTATATTGAAGCTGCTTGAATCACTCCACTACACAAATCACTTTCACTCGCGAGCGGGTTTGTTAGGTTTTTTGGTATAAGCGGTAATAATTATTTATAGCGGTGCGGATTGCGGAACGCGGCGGACATGAGTTTTTTTTGCGTCTCGAATCTTCCATTCTTTCTTCGTCGCCGTTGAGCAGGGCAGTCAATAGCGAGGCGTTTTGGGAGGGGATTCATGAAAAGGATCGCTCGGATTGGCCGAGCAGCGACGAACCATTGACGTTGACAAAATTAACTAGCAATGGAAAGGATAGATGGCGCTACCATATCCCCCCGGCCCTAAAGGGTTGCCTTTAAAAAATAAATAAAATTGAACTTAGCTATGTTGGGTGTACTACCGCATAACCCATCAATAGGCTAAGACAGCGATATGACAATAAAATTAATCTAAATTAACTTTAGCGAAAACTACAAACGCAATAACAGCGAAAACTCAAACTAAATACTTAAACTAAGAGGTAGATCCAACTTCAGGCTAGATCTCACTGAGTTGGAAGCGGACAGAGACGTACAACAGGGCGCACGTAGCTCCCCTTCGCGGTTTTCACGGTAACAACGCGGGTTGTACCGTCCTTGGAAGTATGCAGTTTCTCTACGGTGGCTAACGGCCATGAAAGCGGCGGAGCATTATCATGTATTATGACTACCTCGTACGTATCCTCCTGTATAGGGGATGCAGGACTATTCCACTTGGATCTAGCCTGAAGCTGGTGTAGATATCCCGCACGCCAGCGCCGCCAGAATGACTGCACGAGTTTATCCAGCAGAGTATGTCTCTGGAGCAAGCTTGAAGAGTCTGCTTCAGGAGCCGGAAATGACGATAATGGCTCTGTGTTCAGAAAATGTGCAGGGCTTAACGCGGATGGTTCTGCAGAGTCACTACTCAATGCCGTGAGCGGACGCGAGTTGATCAGTGCCTCCTCGACTTGTGCAAGGACAGTTAAAAGCTCTTCGTAAGAGAGGATCTGTTGATCTATAACTTTGGCGAGATGCGTTTTAATTACTTTGACCATGCTTTCCCAACATCCACCGAGATGTGGTGATGCTGGTGGAATAAACTTCCAGTCAATATGATCTATGGAAAGTTCTTCCTGAAGACGAGTACGATAACCCGCGACGTGATTGAAACAAGTAGCGGGAACAAGTTCAATCAATTTACTAACGCGGTTGGCGACAAAAGTCTGCCAGCGGTGAGGAGATGAATAAATCCAAGCGAGCACTACTTTGGAGTCGGAAAATGCGTATATTTTATTAATAGGGTAGTGGGTCAAAACTGTGTCTTGAACCTTGTGGAGCAACTGAGACAGCAGAAGGGCCGCGCACAACTCCAGTCTCGCAACCGAAATGGTTTTAACAGGCGAGACCTTAGACTTGGCACAAACTAACTGCACCGAGTAGTTAGAACCAATGCGGACTTACAGATATACGACTCCGCAGTAAGCACGCTCGTTGGCGTCAGCGAAACCTATTAAGTTGATGGTACATCCATTTACCAACCCAAGATGACGCGGAATAGTAATTTGATTGAGCGCGGTAAGCTCAATACAAAACTGGCCCCAAGCGGCGACAATATGGTCAGGTGGTGTTTCATCCCACTCACACTTCGATAGCCAAAGTTCCTTGATCAAGAGCTTGGCGTACAAAATTGTAGGAGCCACAAAACCCATTATGTCCCATAGTCGAGCCACTGTGGACAGCCTAGTGCGTTTGGTGCACTTATCATCTGGCGGTGAGACGTCAAACCGAAAACTATCGCAGGATTTGTCCCAGCGTAAACCGAGAACCTTATGCGGTACGGACTTCTCAAACTCAATGTCTGGAGAAGCTTTATGAGAATCTGGTATGCGTGCGAGAACCTCCTTAGAGTTGCTTGTCCATTTGACAAGATCAAACTGGCCTCGCTTGAAAAGCTGAATGAGCTCTTCACAAAGCGAAATTGCTAGCGGAGCGGAGCGGGTATGACACTACAGGCAATGTCATCCATGTACAAAGCGGAAGTGTAATATAGTATAGTGTAGCGTAGGGTAGCTTAGCATAGCATAGCGTAGCATAGCGAAGCATAGCATAGCATAGCGTGGCATAGCATAGCGTGGCATAGCATAGCGTGGCATAGCATAGCGTGGCATAGCATAGCGTGGCATAGCGTAGCATAGCATAGCGTAGCATAGCATGGCATAGCATAGCGTAGCATAGCATGGCATAGCGTAGCATAGCATAGCGTGGCAAAGCGTAGCATAGCATGGCATAGCATAGCATAGCGTAGCATGGCGTAGCATAGCGTAGTATAGCATAGCGTAGCATAGCATAGCATAGCGTAGCATGGCATAGCATAGCTAATTAGTCCTTTATCTTACACACAGTTTTAGCACCCACCTAGATCTCTTGGAGAACAGAAACACAACAAGACGTAATACAATCAGAAGTATGTAACGTAGGTAATCACATACCCAAATACTGTCTCAATAGCGGGCGGTAAATCATATCGCTCACTACGTACTATTTTAGTTAGCAGCAAGTGCGGAAATATTGAAGCTCCGATCAAAAGATCAATGCCTGCCGGATTCGCAAACTCCGCGTCTGCCAGCGGCAATGACTCGAGGTGAGTGAGTGATGCTACGTCTACATTAGCGTTCGGCAATGCGTCCGTGATACGCTCCACGATAAGCGAAGAAATGTTAAAATTAATATCCTTATCAAAACGCGAATGTATTTTAATATCTACGGAACCCTTGCAATGTTTTTCTGACCCGCCGATTCCTTTGACCACTAAACTAGTATTTCTAAAGTTATTCCACAATCCGAGGCGTTTTGGGAGGGGATTCATGAAAAGGATCGCTCGGATTGGCCGAGCAGCGACGAACCATTGACGTTGACATAATTAACTAGCAATGGAAAGGATAGATGGCGCTACCATATCCCCCCGGCCCTAAAGGGTTGCCCTAAAGGGTTGCCCTTAAAAAATAAATAAAATTGAACTTAGCTATGTTGGGTGTACTACCGCATATAACATTCCTCTGTTGACCGTGACCTCGTTCACAGCCAACGTAGTAGGGATATGGTAGCGCCATCTATCCTTTCCATTGCTAGTTAATTATGTCAACGTCAATGGTTCGTCGCTGCTCGGCCAATCCGAGCGATCCTTTTCATTAATCCCCTCCCAAAACGCCTCGCTATTGGCTGCCCTGCTCAACGGCGACGAAGAAAGAATGGAAGATTCGACACGCAAAAAAAAATCATGTCCGCCGCGTTCCGCAATCCGCACCGCTATATATAATTATTACCGCTTATACCAAAAAACCTAACAAACCCGCTGGCGAGTGAAAGTGATTTGTGTAGTGGAGTGATTCAAGCAGCTTCAATATACTTGAAGATACCAGGAGGCCACCCCTTCTGAGAAGAAAAGGACTGCCGAGTAAGGTAAGAGGCTCCTAACCACAACACCTTTTCACTTCCTCATTTCCTAGTCGCCGAAGAACCGCCATCCTACAGTCCACAATATTAATCCTTCTCCAAATCGACTAGGAACATACGGTTTCGGTGTAACGCCGAACCATTTTTGATTTTTTATCCATACGAGTCGGATTCGTTTACGTTTTATACGTAAAACCTCGTTATATCTCGTTATTGGACGACCGTTTGGCGCAGCGGGAGTGTAAGCGACTGCTACGCCGAAGGTCGCGGGTTCGATTCCCGCTCAAGTCAAACATTTGTGTGCATGAACATGGGTGTTTGTCTTGGTCTGGGTGTTTCTATGTATTATATGTATGTATTTACAAAAAAAAAGTATATATGTATGTTTATCCATTATCTAGTACCCATAGTACAAGCTTCTGCTTAGTTTGGGACTAGATGGTGTTGTGTGAATGTGGTAGAATATTATTATATTATATCTATATACCTAGGCAATTATAGCACCTAGCTATACTCCTAGTCCATTCACATAACCGTCACATGGTTGTTTTCGCACACATCAGTAGGTAATATACTTTATGTAGCTACCTACTTATCCAATTATTATTTCTGGAACTATCATAGTTGTCTTGTAAATCTTATATTTCAAGCAACTTTTAATTCCTCCGCTTTAAAGTGTTGCCTAGGTACTTAGGTAAAATAATAGGTACTTTAGATATTCTTATTTTGTTTCGGTCTCATAAGCTTATACTTACGTAAGCATGTCACAACAAAAGAAGTCACGCGTGTCGGAAGACAAAGAGATGACAATCTTAGAAGCAAAACGCAATATTTTATTTGAGCGTATTCAAAACATTTATGAGCGTTCAAAGACCGCAGCCGTTTCTGATAGTAATAGGGAGTCATTTCTCAGCTATTGTATGACAGTAGATAGTATTCGAACAGATATTCATAAGTTGTTAGACGATTATAACGCAAGATTGCTTTCTACTAATCCTGATGAACAACCGAATTATCAGGCGTACACCTCATTCGAGGACCTTTATTGTATTATTCAGCGTATACAATCGCAATTGGAGGGTAAATATTCGGCACAGCCCGTTGCAGCGGCTCGCAAACCGAGGTTACCGCCAATCGAGATTATGTCGTTTGACGGAGATATACGAAATTGGCCTTTATTCTATGCGAGTTTTAAGTCTTCAGTGCACGATAATGGTTCTCTGACAGATGCTGACAGGTTGTACTATTTAATAGGTAAACTGTCACCGAAGGCCCAGTTCGTATTTGCTGGTGTCACACCCAGTGCTGAGAATTATCAGGTCATATTTCAGTCACTACTTGATAGATATCAAGACACGCGCGTCCTAGCGTCTACCTACTTTGACCAAGCTTAAAATCTTAAACTGTCCGGTGCCGCGTCTGTCGCGAATTTCCAGCTGTTTATAGATAACTTCGTAACCGCGGTTAATTCTCTTAGGAACTTAAAATTAGAACATCTTTCCGACTTTATGTTGCTTCAACTCGCTTTAAAAAAGTTTGACACTGAAACACTTCGTGCTTTTGAGATGACGGAACGCAATAATAAAATACCTACACTAGATAGTTTTATTTCGATCATCAAAGATCAGTGTCGAATATTTCATAATACGCAGCCTAGTTCACCTAGCCCGTCTAACACTAACAGCAGCAAACAAAGGTTGAATAAATCGCGAAATAGTAATAATAACTCGGTCCCTAATCCACAATCTTACGTAACAAAAATAAAACTTTAAAATTACACTACATGGTGTACTTACCAACCCTAGGGCAGCAATAGTCATGTTCCATTGATATTATAGATCGCCCTGCAAAAAATAATTATATATTAGGAACAAAAATTTACAAAAGTGCCAGTTTGTTAGCTTGACAACAAAATAATCAAATATTAGTTTAAAATATTTGACTTAAGAGTGAATCATACCAGATTGATTGTTTTTAGCTACGTGGAGTGAAAATCCCACTAATAATTCATCTGCCAATGGTGCTGCAGTATGTTCTATAGAAGGAATAGCATTTTTTCTTAGTCGCAACTTCTTTTTCGGAAATCTTTTAATTTAAAATGTCTGCTACAAATGTGTTTCAACTGGTGTAGTTTTTCTATGGGTACGTATATTAGGTCCTCTTTTCCAGTAATTTTTACCCATTGCTTACACCTTAAACAAATTTATTACATTAGTTAGCACTGCATTCACACTTAGAATTTTTGATGTTTTGAAATGATAAATACGATAATAACAACCAACTTCAATCGCAAAATGGGAAACAAACAGGTATATTACATAACAAATAGACTATAAGATACAAATAAAACATAATCCAGAGCAGTTTCCACAACATTGCTTTACACTTCGTGACCGACATAGGTATAAATAGTATTAAGTGACTACAGAATAACATTACAGCAAGAAAATATGGAAAATATTTGGTAAAAAAAATACAATTAGATACACATTAGTTGATAATGTATATCACACTGCATTCTTAGAAAATTTGGAAAAAATAAATTCAATATGGTATACATTATCAACTAGGTATTAAGGTTGTTATAATTGGTAAGCGATCTTTTAAATTTAGCCAGAGATATATGAAATATATCCATGTTATCATAACTTCCTTCAATTTGATTGTTGTAATTGCGACAAGATCTTCGGGTAAAAGTATTCATAGCGTAATTGGTCTTAGCTACGGGAATGTGAAAAACAGACTTCTTTCTTGCACTTAGTCGTGGACATCCAAAACTTATTTTATAATCGTATAAAGGAAAACCAAATCATGTTTCATGCGTCGAGATTCTAGGGTGGGCAAATTCAGCGCAAACGGTTCATTACCAACATGTGATGTACTTAACTTTTTTTCACATCGCCAAGTGATGTGTGTCATAAATTTATTTTGAATCCTTACTATTTGGTCAATATACACCTTATATTGGGGATTCCACACAACAGACGCATACTCCAGTATTGGTAGGACAATGGTTTTATAAAGTAGTAATAAGGTGGTCAGTTGTTTAAAATCCTTTGTTATTCTTAATACAAAGCCCAACATACGAAACGCTTTTTTGGTGACAGATGCGACATGCTGATCGAGAACAAGCTTACTATCTAGCAGTACCCCCAGGTCTCTCACCTCGGACACTCTCTTAATAGGTTCTTTGTTAAGCAAGTAATTGTATTCTATGATTTTCATTTTTCTAGTAAATGTAATAACATTACATTTCTTGACTTTAAGATAGAGTTGATTATTTTTACAATAATTACACAAATTATCTAAATCATTTTGCAATTCTTGACAGTCATTTACACTTTTAATTATTTTGTAAAACTTTTTGTCATCGGCATACAACAATATACTAGATCTTTTAAAGTTGATTACTACGTCATTAATATATATATTAAATAAAGGAGGTCCGAGATGAGAGCCCTGTGGGACGCCAGATGTAATTGGCGTAAATGAGGAACAGAATCCTTTTATAGTTACAGCTTGACTCCGATCACGGAGGTATGAAGCAAACTAGCGAAGCAAATCTCCGTGTATACCGATGTACTCCAGTTTCTTCAAAAGTATGTTATGTGAGATTTTATCAAAAGCTTATGAGTAATCGGTTAGGGATGAAATATTATTTATTTACATAAAATTTATACGAGTCCACATCTGAAGCATGGAGATATCGCGGAATAAACACAAAAAAATATACCGTCGAATTGAGGACTTCCTCCTTTGTTTGAAGTCGGTTGAAAATAGGGTTTATTAAAAACATAAACAAAAGCTGATAAATTGCATAATTTCCTTTCTGCTATAACCTGATAAGAAACAAATGTTAGGTTTAATGCTTACCTGTCCTCGTCTAAAGGCAATTTAGCCATGAAATTTCGCTTTTGTCCATCTGACCGGCCACATCTCGTACCACATCTCGTACCACATATTTCACACGTTTTGTAATGCATTGCAATACTCACGCATTCACATAAACACTTTATTTCGCTGAATTCATAGAATCAATCCAAAAATCATGCATAATATCTTTTAATCAAAACCGGCACTACAACCAAATTCACAACAAAACAAGAATCAAGATGGCTGACGCTCCGTGCGAAAAGTCGAACACGATAGCCGACATTGGTTCTAGTAACAGTAGTACATAATCAAAGTTCGTTTTTTTACAAGGTAGTTGCGCTAGACTAATACATGACATACGTTTCACAACAGAGTCGGTCAACTCAGTTCTACGAGATGTTTATTGGTGAGCTGTTAGTCACGACAGAGACATCGCTAGTGGGGAAACGAGATAGCGATATAATGGCTGATGTAGTGAATGACATACATATCGTCACGCCTTTTATCCCCGAAGGGGTAGGCAGAGGTGTATTTCTACACCCACTTTTCGCCAGATATACTTTAGTCCCACGTAATAAGGGGCGAGCCTATTGCCGTACCGGGCACATTTCCAGACTCCGTGCTGCTACTGAGAATTTCGTGACAGAAAAACCCAAAAACACTGCCCGACCCAGGAATCGAACCCGGGACCCGATGCCACGCGCACATTTATGCCGCGAGACCAAAGAGGCAGTCGTATAGGGTTTGATGTCGAGTTTTCCATCTCTACGCAAAGATGGTATTTGCATCGTGTTATCCCTTAGTCGCCTCTTACGACACCCATGGGAAGATAGGGGGTGGTGACATTTGTATTCTATGCCGTCAACCACACGGCTTGTAGTGAATGACCACTAGAAAAATACACTTAAGATTTAAAAAAATATTTTATTTTATTACAAATACTATGTTAAACGCTTTGAAATAAAGATAATTGAAAATATACTATGTAATCGAATCTAAGCTAACTAATTTAACCATCTTCCAAGGGTCGTAGCGTAATGAAAATTGGCAGTTGTATGTAATTCTGATGACAATACAATAATATGGTACTGTCAAACTGATCTGATGATGGAGCCGGAAGACATGAGCTAGAACTTCATGATGGAAAATAGTGTCGTAGCTGTTTTGGATTTCTTAGAAAGTCTTGTAATGAACATAGGCCCTGGCATTCCACGATGGAATATCGGTCGTGTTTGCACTTATGAGAAAGGCCATGTAATGGACTTTGAACACGATCAGGTTTCAAGGTTATAACAAACCAATTATATAAAGATAAAGAATTATTTATTTTTCGCTACACACATAAATTATTATTACATATATTTATTATACAAAAAAAGAGAACAAAATGGACAGTTATAATTATAAATAAGAAAAAAAAATCACATAAAATGTAACAAGTCAAGATAAATTTTGAGAATAAATTCGCAACAAAAGAAAAAAGAATATGCAAGACGAAGTAGTTAAGTAAAGGAATATGCGTGCAGCCAAAAAATTTACCTGGTTCGACATATGCTAGGGGAGAGCCTGGCGTCGATTTTCAACCAGGCCCACTATATATATTGTAGACCACGCAGTGGTGTAGATAATGAAGTTACATATTTTATTGAACTATAAACTGTGTTTTTCATAGTTTTCTTTGAAAATGTGGAACGCTTATTTTATTAGTAATCAGTTTCTATAGAAAACCAAATCTAAATCGGCATAGACATTAACTTCAAGGATTTCTTCGAAAAATACAGTGCTTCCTATTTTTAACCCAGAGTAAACAAGCTAATTATGTGTGGGCTGCAATTAGATGGCGCTAGACGCCAAGGAGAAGTTTCCTCACAAATTTTTTGAAGTTGTCATTCTTCTCTCTGAGTATAAGTGTTCTGTGTTCACAATGTCATATACTGTTGAACGCTTTATTATTGAAATTTAATCATGCCCAGCAATATGGGATAGTAGGGCCAAGGAATATCTAATAGAATAATAAAACCGAATGCTTGGGAGGAATTATGTGCAGCGTTGGAACCAAACTTTCAAGAGAAAACAAGTGCAGAAAAATGTCTTATAGGTACCTATGTTGAATCTATATTTTTTATTGTGACATGAGTTGAAACTATTAGGTGCTATGTTTATTGTAAAATAAAAAATTAAGAAATAAAAGGCATTTTAATGTTATTTTATTATTACTATTATGCATATTTTGATTGCCATGGAAGTACCCCTGCATCACTTACAGAATAGTCAGCAAAATTGTCGCTGATATCATATGCAGTTTTATTTCTTGTGCTCAGTATTACATAAATTACCTACAGTATCTTGAGTGTCATTTGTTGTCAGTGAAATCGAATTATTCTCTCTTTGACGAATAAAATTATGTAGGACACAACAATATTTTACAGTATCTTCGCAGAAATCTATTGACACATTTAGTGGTCGGTGGAGGATCCTCCATATATTAGCCAGAATCCCAAATGCACATTCGATATGGCGGCGGGTTCTAGAAAGTCTGTAATTGTGAATTCTTTGTTTTGGTGACAAATTGTTGCCACTATATGGTCTTTGCATATTTTCTTCCAACCCAAAAGCCTCATCGCCAATGAAAGTGAACGGCAATGGCTCGCCTGAACTATGTAAGAGTCTGGCTTTAGGAATATTTAATAACTTTTCATGAATAATTTTATATAGTGTACTGTTTTTGTATATTTGCGAATCTGCACTTTTTCCGTAAGAACCCACGTCAATGAAAATAAAATTAAAATCTGAATCGCAAACTGCTAATAGCGCAAGAGAAAAATAATGCTTCTAATTAAAGTGAGCCACTGTGAGCCGGCTGAACTACCTCTAAATGTTTACCATCGGTAGCACCTATAAGATTAGGCAAATTTGTGCTACTGTTGAAGCCTTTCGCAATTTTCAACCAATCTTCTGATGTTGGTGGCATGCATATAAATTACAAAGAATTCCATATTGTTAAACAAGTTTCCCGCACAATGCTTGATATGGTAGAAATCCCACATTTGTATGAATAATGTAGTTCGGTAAATGTGCATCCCGATGCTAGAAACCTGCAACAATTCATTATGTTACTTTTAACTTATATAATAAATAAGTACATGTTTCAGGATCTACTATTCAGAAACATTGGAAAAGCATCAAGGTGCACTTGCCCGAGAACTGAAGAAAAATAATTCTAAAAGTGGGACTGGAGCCAAAAATTCAAAGCGTTACGCCTATTTCAATAATCTGTTGTTTTTTAAACCATTGTATGAAACGAAACAAAAAAAAACCGGCCAAGTGCGTGTCGGGCCACGCGCAATGTAGGGTTCCGTAGTTGCCCATAATGACTTGCTGCAAAGGGTAATAATGTACAACAAATCCGACTGTTTATTTTGCTGGAAAAATAATTTTCATAACACTATTATAAGAACCTAAGTTTTGTTTAGAAAAATACTAGGTATGTATCCAGTTATGTATTGTAAACATAAAATGTGGTTTCCAAGATATACTACTACTATACATACGTAGTACAGTAGTAGATTACATACCAAAGTACGTATATCTTTAAGATTAAGCCAGCGCGCCCAATGTAAACTCACAGAAATAGGTATTTATAAGTTAACCGACGATTATTCGTAAACTAGTGATGTCTTCTTAGCCGTGATAGTTTTCCTTTTAAATTCGTTATATGTACTACATTTGTGATTTTTTTCACCTCTTCCAAATTAATAGTTTAGCCGGCAGAGATGGGGGACACTTGAGTCTAACAATTTTTTTCACTTCAAAGCTTGATATTTGACAAACCAATCACTTGATCGAAAAATAATTTGAGCAAACTAATAATTTTTTTTTAAAACCTATCCAATGATACCCAACATGATGGGGTACTCAACCAAAAAAAAAATCAACCCCACTATATATGTACGGGAGATACCCTTAAAAAAATTTTTTCCTAAATTTTATTCTACAGTTTTGTTGCAATATCTTAATTCTATATTCATGTCAAATATCAGCTTTCTAGCACCAGGCGTGTTTGAGCTAGGCTGCGGACGGACAGACGGACGGACATGACGAAACTATAAGGGTTCCTTGTGGACTACGGAACCCTAAAAACGAAAAAGAAAATACAGATGTCAGCGATCGTGTTCACGGTGCCGCCGCCGCGCCGCGCCGTGCGTCGCCGCGCTGTCACCGCTTGATTTCAAAAGCCGGGTACTCACTAGGGAACCGTAACTGTAACATGCGTGATACAGTAACGAGGTTCTAGTGTGTACGCGTTTTACAATTACGGCTCACGACGATGCGAGAATGCTTTCACTGAGCGTACTCATTTTGCGAGCTGTAAATGTAACCAAACAGATACAGTAACGTGGTTCTAGTGTGTACGCGTTTTACAATTACGACTCACGACGTCGCCGGAACGCTTTCACCGAGCGTACTCATTTTGCGAGCTGTAACTGTAACCAAACAGATACAATAACGAGGTTCGCAGCGTCTAGCAACAACTTCTCCTCATGACGTCCACGAGCGCACTGCGAGGGCCCTTTGATCCGCGGCAAAAACCGACAATCGTCGGCTCGCTGCGAGTCGCTCGTCGCAGGCTCGCGAACCACGTACACACTATGTTTTTGGTAACAGTAACGGTTACAGTTACGTGCAACGTTACGCGATCAGAAATGAGTACGTTGTAAACATCGGCTCGCTGCAAACCGCACGCGTACCGCTCGTAGCAGGTTTGCGAACTACGTACACACTATGTTTTTTGGTTACAGTATATGCAACAGTTACAGTTACAGCTCGCTAGTGAGTACCCGGCTAAATATATGATTCGGTCGTTAGACATATATCGCTAGCTAGGAACAGCACACGTGTCGCACTCGCACGTCCATGTTCAATTTATCGAGAAAAAGGAAATTTATGTTAGCTTACTACATGTATCGAAAATGGCAAAATGAGCGCCGTAAGCTTTGTAGAAAGTCGTGGGTACATCATATCCTTATACGACGCGAATTTTACGGTGAATTTCACACACTTTACCAAGATCTTCGGCAGGATGAGGAAAAGTTTTGCGATTATCTTCGGAGGAATTACAAGACGTTTGACAAATTATTAGCTTTATTAAAAGGGAAATTGCAACACAAAGATACAAATATGCGAGCAAGCATATCTCCAACCGAGAGATTGGTTGTCACATTTAGGTAAGTTAACATGAAAAATTATTTTAATATAGAAAAATCAAAATCATCTAAACTTGACTCAGACAGGCTTGCATTTCTGGGCCATTAGCTTACCTGAAAGTATTAATTATACTTTCATTATTTGCAGGTACTTAGCAACAGGTACTTTATTAGCAGATCTGGAATATAGATTTAGAATAGGAAAAACAAAAAAAAAACTAAGTGTAATTAAAAGAGAAGTGTGTTCACTGATATG
This sequence comes from Euclidia mi, assembly GCA_944739405.2. NCBI lineage: Eukaryota > Metazoa > Arthropoda > Insecta > Lepidoptera > Erebidae > Euclidia > Euclidia mi. The sequence goes on along the minus strand of OX123209.2, from coordinate 10,136,968 downwards.
GTCTGAACTTTGCTCAAAATATATGCAAATGCCATCGCTGAGCAGCTGGCTAGGAATAGCGAATAATTTTGACTTAGCGTAGTTGCAAATTTTCCACATTGTGTTGGTGCTGTAGATGGAAAGCATATAAGATTAGTTAAACCAAACAAAAGTGGGTCGATGTTTTTTAACTACAAACATTACTTCACAATTGTACTGATGGCGGTCGCTGATAGTGATTACAACTTTATTTACATTACCGTTGGTGCTTATGGAAAGGATTGTGATTCAGGCGTTTTTTAAAGAAACAATACATTGAGCTTGCCACAACCTGCAGCCTTGACCAATACTAATACTGTTTTACCATATGTATTCGTAAGTGATGAAGCATTCGCACTACATCAGAACTTACTGCGCCCGTATAATAGCCAACAACTTGATGCAGAAAAGTCAATTTTCAATTATCGATTAACACGAGCGAGAAGATATGTTGAATGTGCCTTTACATACTGGCGAATTTTTCATCGACCTCTAAATGTGTCATTGGATTTAGCTGTTGATATTGTGAAAACTTGTTGTTTGTTGCAAAAATTTATACACAAAGAAGAGGGCACAAGGGGGATATTAATAAATAGGTGTGGTGAATTACAGGAATTTGTGCCGTCAGGTCCGATAGAGATAGTTCCCACAACAGGTTAATAAATACAAAGAGTATTTTAATTCTCAACAAGGCCGTGTGCCATGGCAAAATAATTATTGTTAACATCAATTACTTTAATTGTAATAAAATAATTACACTTACCGTATTTGATTCTTTTTCGTATCAAATAGTTCCGCAAAGTTCTCGTTCATTATATGACAGATCTAAACCAAACTTTTAACGTTTTACGCTCGTCTTTAAATATTTCCAAGTTTTTGTCCCATAATACTTCTCTGCTCTCCACTAAAGGACAATGGCAGGAATGTATGGACGTTTGGTACCAGCTATGGGTATATCTGAGACTGCATGGTAGGCACTCTTATTGTATTTATTTGAGAGGTATATCATATTTAATTACTGTTTAAATTATGAGATTTTTAGAACTTGGCGTTCAAAAGTTATTTCAGTTTGAACTATACTAAAGGCTGTAAATAGATAGGTCCTGTGACTAACTACCAATGACATTAATGACAGCTGGCTGTCACAAATGACTTGTTGATTTACGTTATGCAAGATAATTATTTACGATATAAATCAATCGTAATTAGACAATGTATCCTAATTTGACAATCTAAATAAATCTTTCGTATGTCCGTTTTATAGCTATTCCTTAGAGAATGCGTAAAGGTTTGTTCCAGACAGAACTGTTGGTAGTTTTCTCAAACATCGAAAGTATCTCTCTGATATCCTAAGCCCTACATCATTCATCATCAGCCTTTAACAGTCCACTGCTGGACTAGGCCTCTCCTTTGAAAGGAGGAATTGGCCTACTATACCACGCTGGGCTAACCGGTTGGTATAGGGTTTGTATCAAGCTTTCCTTCTCTTACAGTGCTGTTCTCTGCATAATATGCTCCCTCTGTCGGCTCTTACTAACACCCATGGGATGATATGGTGTGGCGACATTCCTTATTCTCAATCTGTCACCACACGGACCAACCTAAGTCCTACACCAATAAATATTTTTAGGATATTATGGAAATGAAACAATTTTTTTATATTTTATGTTTTTTTTTTTATGTATTTATTTTGTTAAATACATGGTATTTTTAGATTTTTGGTTCTTACGATGACATCATCTAAGAAGGGAGCAGGTCGAGTCATACCTTTATGGCGAGCATATCCTAAATACCAAATGATACTCATTACATGTGAGCAGCATCCTATGGTTCTCAAACCAACAATGCAATTGTTGCAATAGCTGAGTATTGCGTCCCGGCCATTCATATTGCTTTCTGTCACAATGTATACAAAATATGTTTTCCCTGATGAATGGCGGGACTTTATTTTAGCTCGAAGCAACATAGGATTAATTTCCCCTTATCCATTTATATGGCCTCGTGTTACTTCTAGAGTATAAATTCCATGGAAGCGGAAGTGCTCACCGATATACGAACGTGCTTGTCGAATTTGGTATACCACATGCGAAAAGCGTAAGGTCTTCCATAGATATCCGTGGAAATGACATAGTTGCCCCATCAATAGGTACTTACAAATAATGAACCGCGCCTGTTTAAATTGTTGATAGTTACTGTATCTGCAATACTGTTGTTCAAAAACAACCGATCAAAGATAATTGCAACAAACTGCTCTGCATTAGCATTATTTGCAAAGGGCTGAGAAAATGCATTAAGCAGAGCAGCTGCTATTTTAAGTCCTTTATTATATGAGGACAGGCGCGGTTAAAATATTCATGCCGGAATATTTTAAAATCCCTTTTAAAACGGCCATTCACAGCTTCCACTACCCATCTGCAAATTGTTACTATTGGCATCGAGAGTAGTGAGCTGTGCTTGACCGTCTTCTTTAGTGTCCGGCATATGCCCTATGTACCCTTTGTCATGTAGGCTATCCATGCAATCCCGAAAACCACGATCTAAAATGAAAACATAATTTTCTTTGTAAAAGTTATTGAATTCTGGCTAATTTAATAGATCTTACAGTAATAACATAGTGTGTAAGTACCTACGCTAAGTTACAACAAATCATAATATTAAGTCTACTTTCTATTACATATTGGCAGTTCATGATTATTATTATGTTAAAATGTAGTCCTTTATTATTATTGTTTAAGATTTTTTTCTGAAGCACAGGCGTTAAAGCCTAGTTCAGGTAAACATTAAAATAGCAATATATACCAAATATAATGTATTACCGTAATAAATAAAGTAACTACGCATAAATGTACCACAATTTAATAATGGCTCTTTACTGTAATACTCTCCTATGTAACATGTGACGTTTATTTTATTGAATAAAGTTATTATTATTATTATCTCGCATTATAGCAGCGTCATTTGTGGTTGCACTATATGGTCCGAATACATCTATAATATATCCATCACAAGCACACATGATAAATGGCTTCACCAAATTCCTATATTTGTGTAGGGAATATGTATCTTTTTGAAATAAATAATTACTACTTTTTTGTGTATGTATATATGTATGTTGCATCGGCTATGGTAATTGCTGGTTTTTGTTCAACGGGTGATTCAGGCTCACCAAATATATTATCAGCTATACATATATATGAGTTTCTCGCCACCACTAGCTCCCTTCTTAAATGAATAAAACCTAAAAATGGAGGTACATAATCATAAATTAATATGTCCCTGGCCATAGACATTAACGTTTCCAGAGTCCTTTTGAGAACCTGAAATAGGCAAGATAACCTAACACCGGAATCACCGGTTCTTAATTTGCACAGTAGTGCAGTTAAAGCAAAACTACCCCGATGCATATCCCTAAGCCTAGGTGTTGCTTGCAGTATTTCTTGATGCTGTTGTTTTGTTATACCTATGAAATATTCCACTTCATTGTCAGGGTAGTTTTCTATATTTTCATAATTAATGTTATTCAGGCCTTCCATTAAAATAAATGTGATTTCTTCAATCTGTGTTGCACTGAAATTATTCAGGCTATACTACGCAGAGTACAAATCTGCAATCAATTGTAGCTCTCGCAAATGGTGTTCACAAATGCGTGCACCTCTCGGTATATAATATTGGAATTGCACCAATGTGTGACGTCGCATTTCTTCAGGTACTCTGTGACGTTCAGAGCCCATACACTCCTGAAAAATGTAGTGTCTTGCTGTCTCAGCTGCTCTTCTTACGTTTGGAAGAGAGATGTATAGAGACCTCTGAATTCTTTCGTCAGCTTGTTGGAAGCTCAGTTGCACCTCTCGCCAGCATGCACCACAAACTTGATTCATGGATGATAGCTGTAAGCATTTATTCATTGAGATTTAGCAATAATAAACAATTAAAGCTTGCAAAAAGGATCTATTTGGATAAAAAGCTACAAATATATTGTACCTGCTGATGCTCCAGTAACCGAGCAATATGTTCTGGACTGTTCTCTCCACCAGATGGAACTGTGGATGTCACATTCTGTCCATAAACACCACACATTATGTGAAGGTTCTCATAACCATAATCTGGTAGTAGTTGGACATCTGCTGGTGGGGGTTGATCATCTGCCGGTGTTGCTTGGACATCTACCGGTGCTGGTTGGATCTCAGGTGGTGGTGATACATGTCTTAAAGCAGTCCTTTGAGCTCTGCGCCAACATGGTATACATGTGTCATCCTCTGAAGACAACTAAAGTAAAGGGAAATATTTAAAAATATATACTTAAAATAAAACTGAGGAATTGTTTGTTTGAATTTACTAATGTTGGGATGTACAGTGCAATTGAAAATAACTTTTTATATCAGACAGGTTAAGGTCATTGGGCATATCTGACCCACTTTGCGAACAGTGGCAGACATTACCCTCAAGGTTGCCTGGAAGAGATCGCCCTAGGCGATAAGGCCGCCGATTGTACATTATCGTAGTTTTAAGTCTCTTTATAAAATATTGTTACGAGCTGGGGTTCGTGATAAATTATATGCACTATGCCAGAAAAACTGCACTTTATTCACTAACACAATAACACTATTCACACTAAACACTTCCGAATTACTTCCTTCGCTTGATCTTGATCGCTTTGCGTATTCAATTGAACTGTCCGGTCCGTTCGCTCGCACTCTATTTATACTGGCCGGATAACATCACTAGGCTTTTCGAGACGACTCACGATATTTCTGGAAACGTGTAAGGTGTTTCTAGAATTGCGTAAATGTTCTATTTACACCTACGCCATCTATTAGAGGATAGATGAAACAGCCTTAAACAACCGATACATCTAATCTCATGTAGTTCTCCCATTCACTGATAGATGGCGTTATTTTCAATTCGTAACACGGCCTCCCTCTTAAACGTGTTCGTCTCGAACATCGTTAGACCCATAGTAACGAGCCAACCGGTCCACATGAACTATCTTCGGTGCACCTCGCGCCCCGTTCTGGATTCGATAGGTGACGTCGTTCATCCTGGTAATTATGCGATATGGCCCGTCCCATCTGGCTTGTAACTTAGGCGATTTTCCTTTGCTTCGTACTGGGCCATGAAGCCACACCAATGACCCCTCATCGAAGCCCTTGTTGTTCGCCCTCCGGTCGTAGCGAGTCCTCATCTTCTCAGACATCTGTTGTCCGGATTCCCCTGGAGCTCCTACATTGTACACCTTCAATGCACCTCTGCTACGAGTGTGTGGCCTCTTGACAGCCGCACAACTTGTGCATTTGCGGCACCAATCCTCGACGTCATTCCGACAGTGGAGCCAATAAAACCGCTCTCGGACCTTAGTAAGCGTCTTCTTAACACCCATGTGACTTCTCGAAGCACCATTGTGATAGAACCGCAGTACTTCCGGCACCTTAGTCTTGGGCACTACCATTTGCAGATGGCATTGGTTACCTCGAGCGTTTTCCCATTTGCGGCACAGAACTCCGTCCTGGATAACCAAGCTTTCCCACTGTGCCCAGTAACCTTTGGTGACAGGGCTCCTTGCTGCGATATCACTCCATTTGGGCCTAGGAGCGCCTGATTTCTTCCATTCAAGAATCGGCTGTACATCCTTGTCATCTTGCTGAGCACTCTGCAAAGCTTCTTTCCATCCGTCGCTCAGATCCGTCTTCAACATTCTCACTAGCGCTGCCGGCTTCGCTTCCTGTCTTGCACAGTGTTTGCGTTGATCGGAGTAAGGCCTACGCGTCAGAGCATCGGCGCTACGTTGCTCTTGCCGCCAGACAGGTACGTCAGGTGACCCCTTTGGTGGAGACAGGGTACCAACGTGCCGCTTACGCTTTGGGCAGCTCAAGCGGATATGGCCTCTTTCTCCGCAGTTGTAGCACCGAGGTGACGACACAACTTCCCTGATGCGGTAAGTTCGATCCTCGTGACGCGCTGCTTCCACCTCCAGAGCGTAGGCTAAGGCTGCCTTCAGGGACTTGAAGTGCCCAAGTCTTACCGCTGCTCTAACTTCCAGGTCCCGGATCCCATCTGTAAACGCCTGTACGAGGTTCCCGTCAATAAGCGCAGGCGACGACTGGTATGCCTTCCTGACCAGCCTTTCCACCTCTAGAGCCCACTGCTGCAGAGTTTCTCCGGTGCGTTGTGTCCTGTTCTTCAGCTGAGCACGATATACATGTTCGAGGTGCGCGTCTCCGTACCTCACCTCCAACGCCTCCAGAAGCTTCTCGTAGGTGACGTCTTGCCCGAGTGCCTCCAACACCGTCAAGGCCTGATCACGAAGGCCCAAGGTTAGGGCGGTGAAGGCCTGTTCTTTGTCCCACCCATTCGCTCGCATAACGGCCTCAAACTGAACCTTGTATGCAAACCACGATGACGAGCCATCAAATGGTGGAACCTTAAACCAACGAGGCGAGGGCGCCACAGCTACAGGTGTAACGTAGTAGGACCCGAGCCTACACAATTTCTTCTCCAATTCGGCAATACGGGCCTCGAGTTGATCATGTACACGCTTCTCTATAGAGGCGACGCGAGTCTCAAGCTGGTCGTGTACGAGCTTCTCCACGTCGCTGATACGAGCCTCGTGCTGCTGGAGCTCCTCCTTTACCACCTTCAGGTCCTTCCCTACAGCGGCGCTGAGGTCTTTCATCACCACCAGCTGTTCCTCCAAACGGCGGGCCTGCTCCTCCTTGTCGCGCTGCAGCTGTTCCTCTAGGCGGCGCGCGTGCTCCTCTTGACGGCGAGCCTGCTCCTCTTGACGGCGAGCCTGCTCCTCCTTGTCGCGCTGTAGCTGTTCCTCCATGCGGCGCGCGTGCTCTTCTTGACGGCGAGCCTGCTCCTCCTGACGGCGGGCCTGCTCCTCCTTGTCGCGCTGTCGCTGTTCTTCCATGCGGCGCGCGTGCTCCTCCTGACGGCGGGCCTGCTCCTCCTGACGGCGGGCCTGCTCCTGCATGAACGCCATCAGAGCCGCGATGTCGGGCACCGCCATGGAGTGTGCGCTGGCAGGCTCCACTGCAGCCGCGGAGTCGCCTGATCCACCAGACGATGGAGAAGGAACGTCTCCGAAGCGCCTCTGGTCCAGGTCTTGCTGGCGCTGGTTCCTGGTACGCACTCCGTCAGTTTCTTCCTTCGGCATAACCGGCATAATTTATCCCTTTCTTCTGACACCAATTTGTTACGAGCTGGGGTTCGTGATAAATTATATGCACTATGCCAGAAAAACTGCACTTTATTCACTAACACAATAACACTATTCACACTAAACACTTCCGAATTACTTCCTTCGCTTGATCTTGATCGCTTTGCGTATTCAATTGAACTGTCCGGTCCGTTCGCTCGCACTCTATTTATACTGGCCGGATAACATCACTAGGCTTTTCGAGACGACTCACGATATTTCTGGAAACGTGTAAGGTGTTTCTAGAATTGCGTAAATGTTCTATTTACACCTACGCCATCTATTAGAGGATAGATGAAACAGCCTTAAACAACCGATACATCTAATCTCATGTAGTTCTCCCATTCACTGATAGATGGCGTTATTTTCAATTCGTAACAATATGTACTGTTTAATGCTATGTTGGTGTACAATAAAGCGTATATCTATCTATCTATTTATTACCCAAAATAATTTTAAACAAAGGGGAATAATATGACCTTTCATTGCATATAATTGTTTGGTTAAAAATCGTCGGAGAAAAATGTACAGGATCATTTAAAAAAGAAAACAAACGGTATCAAAGGTTTTTATTTCATCTTATAAACTTTATAAGATATAGATAGATATAATATAAAGGCATAAAAATAAAATCGAAATGAGCTAATGTTTAGAGATAGGTTATACGCTGTATCTTTTGTACATTGAACAGGTTTTTTTTTTGTACATTAAATAGCTGCGCCCATATCGCTAGTATTGTTTATTATTTGTCTTGGGCCAAAAACCAGGAAGCAACAGACGCACCCGCTGCCTTTTTAAATGATCTCATGATTGCTTTGGATCAAATTGAATAAAAAATATTTTAATGAATTAGCATTTTATTTTTCTTACCTATATCAATTAATTAGCTACTTCGTCGGCCTCATTCAATGATCCCGCGGGAATACCGGTATAAAAAGTAGCCTATAACCTTTCTCATGAATGTGGCTATCACACACAAAAATATTTTTTTCAAGTCGGATCTGTAGTTTTAGAGATAAAGAGTGTGGATCGGAGCGTAGCTCACATAGATGCGACTAATGCCATAGTAAATGAGGTCCATAGATGAATACACTCTGCTGTATTTTGTTTGTGTCCGCCACGGCTATGGTTTCCATACTAAGGTGCCCATTTACCTTTCTGTGGAAGGTTACAGGCTCAAGGACATTGCGCTATGACCTACAAGGCAGTGCAAAAATTGCTTCATGCATGAGTGGCATGACATAACTATTTAATTACAAAATAATTATGAAAGGCTAGAACTTATTTAATCACTTACACCTTAAGGATAATAAAATATGTTACACAATTTATAGAAATAATATATGATTACAGAAAGTGATACAACATAATATACTGTAACCTAAGAGATTTAATTGGTTGTAGGAACTAATAGAACAGTTAATCATAAATTACATTATTACCTGCCGTGGTTGGATCCAACCAGAAATAACATTTAGCAGCCTTTGGTCCTCTTTAGGTGAAATCTATGTCTGTTTATTCTGGACAAGGAACGCCCACATACTATACAGACACATTGATGTCCTACTCGCCGTCTTGGATTAGCTTCAGACACAGAGTGAGTATCTAATTGCCAACAGGCATGGCAAATGCAGTCTGTAGGCGTTATCTGGAAACAATTAGATGATGCTGTACATGTTGTTGTGTGGACAAAACAAACACTTATTTTGTATGCTACAAGAGAAGCCAATGCTCTACAGACTCTGTAGCAAATAGGTACTTGTAACACCAGTGGCATCACTTCAACTGTAGGAATTCTGTTACTTTACATTCATGATAACTATCCATGTAAATACAAAACTGAGAAGACGTGATGAATACAAAATAATAAAATAAATAGTAATACTGTTAAACTACTTACATCTCTAGTATATGTCCACAGTCGAATTGTGTTGACCAGGGCTTCACTCTCGTCTGAGAGGTTGTGCCGCCTGAGGCGAGACAGGCGCACGTTGCAATTTATGCACTGCAGACTAGACATGTTGTCACAGTGTCAAGAAAATGCAGCACAAAATTAACTTACAAGCGTCCTTTTGCGAAATAATGGGTGCGTCAAAGTTCACCAAAATTTTCAACTCCGATAATTGGCAATCTGAAAATGTTCTTCCTAACATTTTTCATCCTAAAAATCACAATTCCTAACTACTCTGTCTCTAATGTTCATAATTCCGAAGCATTCAACTTCATAATGTCAGTAGCAATAAACATCTATTACTTTTATTAGTTGTCCTATATTTTCTCAACATAACCATCTTTTACACTATTATTCAAAGTCATATCTTTTTTGTTTAGATTTCTTTTTATTTATAATAATCAGTATTATGTACATTAATTTTGTGTAACTTTATTTTTACATAACATTTATAACATAAAAGAATAATACACTCGGCGTTCGAAAAATCGCACCTTTGCATACATTAAATTCAATTCGGTTTATGTTGCGGTAAATCCTTTGTATGGTTGTTTTATGATATTTATTTGAAAGGTTGGTAGGTATAGTAACAGTAAAATACAGAAATATGCATTCAATTACAATCGTTAAAGAAAGCAAGGTGCATGTGTAAAGTGAAAAAAATATCTTTATTAGGAAAAAATATTCAAACAAAAACAGGCAGTAAAATTACAAAACAACAAAATAAATTAATCAAAAATGCTACTTAAAACCTACGTAACCTAGTACAATCCCCCTTGCTCTAATAACAGCTTCCATTCGTTCTTGCATGGACCCAATCAGCCGTACCACACTATCTTGAAGAATCCTATTCCATTCTTCAATTACAGCATCATGGAGGTCTTGTAGAGTTGCTGCGGCAGGATCACGTAACGGTACTCATCGTTTTAGTTCATCCCGGGGATGCTCTATTGGACTCAGGTCTGGGCTTCTCGCTGGCCACTGCAAAACTGGAATCCCAACCTCGTGTAGATAATCCTGTACGATTACTGCGGTATGGGAACGAGCATTGTCGTGCATTAAAGTGAACCCATCCCCAACATATCCTGCATATGGGACTACATGCATGTCCAGCACCTCGTTTATGTACCGATGAGTGGTTAGTGATCCCTGACCACGAGCCCCTCTAGTCCGGGATACGCAATCAAGTTCGGTCTTGCCGTCGACTGAAATTCCGCCCCAGAACATGCAAGATCCCCCTCCATATTCCACTGTCTCCTCCAAGCAAGTTTCAGAAAACCATTCGTTTCGCCTTCTGTACACTCTCCTTCGCCTATCGTTAACGAAGAGATATGCTATCGTCTCATCTGAGAAGAGTACGGTCCTCCATTTTTCAAGATCCCAGTTCAGATGTTCTCGAGCGAACTGTAATCGCTCTCTACGATGCTGTGGCGTAAATTTCGGGCCCTTGGCTGGTCTTCTGGCCGCAATATTCCTTTCTCGCAGCCTTCTTCTAATCGTAGATGTGCTCACTGCGGTTCTACGAGCCCCACGGAGCTGCTGTTGCAGCTCAACAGCATTGGAGAAACGTTTCCGCAATGACGCCGTCACAATGAAACGGTCATCTCTCTCAGATGTACAGCGCCATCTTCCTGACCCCCGAGTGTAGCCCCCAGTCTCTTGAAACCGTTGGAGCACTCGACGAATGGCAAAACGGCTCAAGTTCAGTTGTCGAGCAACATCACACTGTCGCATCCCTGTTTGCAGTAGTGCTATCACTTGAGCGGCTTGATTTGCAGTGGTATCCATTTTGTAGGGCTGTTTTCTTGTGTTCTGTATTTTCATGTGTTCTCTGCAACGTCTTGATGTAGAATGACCTAATTTTGATGCTTACTGCCCTTGTTATAGCCCATGAAAGTGCGGCTAGTTATGGTCTATGTAACGAGTATTTGGATATCATTTTCTTCAACATGCAGTACATGCGGCTGTTTAAGGAATTTATTCATTAAGTTGATGTTTCAGAAAAGCTAATCAAATGTACTTTCAATTAATATTAACATTGTTTGGAGTAAACGTACTGATTTGCAAATTATTAGGCCTTATAACTAATTTTCAGGGAGGTGCGATTTTTGTGACGCCGAGTGTAGTACCATGGTACAAATACACAATAGTACAATGGTCAAGTTCCAGAAACGAATCGGTCCTATTCATAATTATTGGTTTAGGTTAGGTTAGAACTGTGACCACAACGCACGAGCAGAGCGAGCGAAGCGAGCGTGCCGTGGCAGCGCTGCAGCGGCCGGCGAAGTGCCAGAACCGAATCGGTCCTATAGTTATTGGCCATAAACATAACCGTAAATGAGTCGTGGTTTATAAATTTCGGTTGGAGGCGGCTCGGCCCGAGGACTTAAAAACATTTAGCCAAAAAAGTGTTATTTTTGCAAATCGTTTATTTTCTCGATTCTATCGTATAAAACACCTAAATATAAGGCTAAAAGTGTGTTGGTAAAAGTGTCATATATTTTTTATCACACTTGGTAAATATTTCTTTCTGAGTATGTGTGAAAATATTATGGTAATTATGTTTAGGGAGAAAAGCGTTAAGAAACAGTAGGAGTTTAAATATATTTTCATTAATGATATTATTAATTACAATTTTCGGAAACATGAGTGTTATAAACATCGCCGGTTGCACTAATAATAATATGAGTGAAAACTTTAGGATAAAACATTTTAGGAAGAGTGATCATTCGGATTACAAATCGTTAGGAAGAACAATTTCGGGTAAAGAACTTTAGGTGTGCCAATATGGACCCCGAAATAACTCACGAATGTCTTACTAATAAAAAAAATAATACACGTTTAACGTATGAATACTTACACAGCGTATAACGTCTGTGTAGGAGTTATACAAGGTTTACACAACATCGCCACTAATAAACGCAAAGACAAGCTTGTGTAACCACTCACGCTGTGTACACACATCTACACATTGACCTAAACAAAACCAACACTAGGCGAACTCCCTTAGTGTGACCAACCTGTTGTTGAGTAGTTCAGCTAATATTGGTTTTGTATAGGTTGATGTGTAGCTGTGTGTACGTCAAATATGCTGACAACCTTTTACGAAGTACGTTCAAAAACTTGTAATCGTAACTTCGTTTTAAAAATTTAATTGTATGTTATAGTTTATATAGAATTTTACTAGCTTAAACATATGATAAATGGGGTTTCTTCTTAAAAATATGCCTTATCTATATATCTAATGTATATCTAAAAACTAAAGACTAATGGTTGTTATTTTCTGAAGGATAAATATGTTTTGATTTGTACTCATAGCTTCCTAACGCCTATTCATTTCATAGATTGCGCGCATAACCTAATCTCGAGTGAAAGAATTCTTAGTTAAAATAAATATAATTGATAAAATTAAAAAAAAATAAAGCTTACTTGGCGACCTACCAACAATAACAGATTGTTGACTAATGCCATGTAATTCAGGTGAATGGCACTTTGTAATGTCGTCTTTCACCAATTTTCCTTGCATAGGATTTCGTGAATCTATATTTAGACATAACATAACTTCACGCCTTTTATCCCCGAAGGGGTAGGCAGAGGTTATACACACCACATTCCGCCAGTTATGTTTAGGTCCTAATGTAATAGGGGGCGAGCCTATTGCCATCTACCGGGCACATTCTTAAGCGAGCGATAATTAACATTTTTAATACACACTTAGGTAACTTCGAAAAGTCAGAGGTGCGTGCCCGGGGTACCTAGAAATCGAACCCGAGACCATCGTCTCGGCAGTACACCACTAGGCTATCGCCGCTGTCTATACATTTAGATTAAAAAAAAACTTTTATCATCCAGATCAATTCTATTTTTGTAGGAATCCATCGCTAAATAAAAATTTAACTCGCAGAAATACCTTCACAAATAAACTACTGCTTATCCTAACAAGCGACACTGACAAAGTGACAACCTCAGCGTCCTCAGCTAGCCAAATAGCCGCCATTTTGCTCTTACGCACTCCTTATACAAGGGTGCAAGCGTGTGCAGAGCTTGTGTAAGTCTAAATAGATATTTCGATCTCTTATATCGCATGTATACACGCAATCTGTCAATTTTTTTTTATTAGTTGTGTTTTTGTTACGCAATGCTTATCCTCGTACCTACATTTGTACTACTCAAAGAACATAACAATAAAAAAAATCTATTGTCGAATGTAACTAATTAAAAGTATAAAACGTAAGAAAGTAGTTTTATTTTAGCGAAAAATCAAATAACGCGCACGTTGTCATGTCGTCAGTTTCTATGTCCTTTACATAGAACAAATGTATGCAATAAAAGTTTAGATAGCTTGACTCTCATTGTACTTCGTATAGTACATTGGTAGATAATAAAGTATATTTTCTGTTTGTTCTAGCTGTTATTGATGAGGACATAAGTTAAGTTTTAAATGATTCTGAACTTGACTTTCCGGGTGACGATTCTGATTGCGATCCAGAGTTTATCCCTCCAGAAACTAGCCATAGAGCTAGAGCTAATGACCGTCATAATAGTGAGTCTAGCAGTTCAGACGAAGAGGATGAAACGATGGTTTCATCAGAAGCTTCTCCGGCACTATCTAATGATTCATATTTATTTATTTATAATTTATTTTTTTTATTTATAACTTCATACACAACACATGTATAGGCGGACTTAATGCCTGAGGCATTCTCTGCCAGTCTACCTTGGGGTGATGCAGAGATAGAACAAGGTAGGTGCAAATTGAAGTAAAAGGAAACATGACAATCCTAATAAATACTTAAAAATGAAAAACATAAATGTCCATACATAAATACTACTTAATATAAAAATAAATAATTATACTAAATACATAGAATATACATATTATAAGTACATAAATATATAATATAATAAATACGTATACATAATGCATATAAATACATAAGTATATTATATATTAAATATATTTAAATAAATTACCTCTGAGATGATCCTGCCAGTTGGTTCAGTAAGAACTGCCGTACTTTTATTTTAAAAGTGAAGCGACTGGTGGCCATCCTGATTTCCAGAGGAAGAGCATTCCACAGAAGGTTAGATTGGATAGGAAAAGATGCATGAAGGAAATCGGAGCTGTGTGAAGGGCAGAGAAGACGTCGATTTTTAGAGGAGCGTAGGGTTTTATCGTGAATAGAAAATAGGTATAGAAGTAAGGGGTTAGATAGGTTGGAGGGTTGGGAGACATGAGGATGGAATAAAGGGTAGTGAGAGCACGCAAACTTCGGCGTTGACGAATAGGTAACCAGTTCAAATGGGAGCGATAAGTAGACACGTGATCATACTTACGAAGATGAAAAATAAATCGAATGCAGTTATTGAGAAGACGGTCAAGTTTATTGAGGAGGTCTGCATTCAGGTCGAAATAACACACATCACCATAGTCGATAACAGGGAAAATTAAAGTATGCACCAGCATTGTCTTAGTCTTGGAAGGTAGAAAGTTTTTTAGGCGATAGAGAACACGTAGGGTACCGGTAACTTTTTGGCTAATGTTCGACACCTGTGCACGCCAGTTGAAAGTGGAGTCGATATGTAAGCCTAGGTCTTTGACAGTAACAGAGTATTCAATAATTGAACCATTATACGTTACTGGCGGCAGTGTAGTTGTATCAACTTTGTTCAGGATTCTTTGACTACCTACAATAATTGCCTGACATTTAGACGGGTTAACAGTAAGACCAAAAGAATTAGACCAGTTATATAAATAATCTAAGTCTCTGTTAATGCTCTCAATAGCAGAATCTTCTACACTGGCTTGAGCATAAAGCTGCAAGTCATCGGCATACAAATGATAAGCGCATTGAAGATTCTGTGTTAGGAGATTGATAAATATTGAAAATAACAAAGGAGAGAGAACACCGCCTTGTGGCACGCCAGAATCGATTTGACACCAACTTGATGAAGATTCGTCAACGTGTACAGACTGCTGGGTGGGAAAGGATAGCTAGAAGGATGTCGTGACTGACGGTATGAAAGGCATTAGAGAAGTCCACCAAAGCCAACACAGTGACTTTGGTTTGCTCCATGCCCGTCCTAATATCGCCAGTCACTTTTAGGAGCGCGGAAACAGTGCTGTGGCCAGGCCTGAAACCAGATTGAAACACACACTGGCCTCCTGCACTTTAGACAGGAAAGGTAGGATGGAAATGGGGCGGAAGTCACTGGACCGGGAAGGATTTTGGATCTTAGGCAAAGGTGTGCAGAGGCTTTGAGCCATAAGTCAGGGAAGGTACCGGCTTCCATGGTAAAATTTACAATGTGGGTAATTGCTGGGAGAAGGTGTTCTAGAATGGTGATAATCATGCGGCGACTGATATGATCACAGCCCACTGCATTGGATTTGATGGAGAGGATAATCCTTTTAATCTCGTCCGGTGCCACGGTAGAAAACCTAAAAGACTCAATGTCGGGACAGGGCAAATTAGCCAGGTAGTCGAGCGTGACACATTTGGTTTGATGATCTAGCGTTGTAGTGGTGGAGAAATGTCGATTAATATCATCCAAACCAATTGTGCCCAGGAATTCGACACGTCGCTTTTTGCCAATGCCTAGCGTCCCAAGGAACTTCCAGACATTGGCGGGGGAAGAGCAGGTAATGTTATCAAGAATATGTCGGTGTTTAGCATTGCGTATCATTTGGTTGCAGCGATTCCTTGCAGCCTTATAGAATGCCCAGTTGTCATCACATCTGTCCTTGCGAAATTTACGAAAAGCCCGGTCCCTACGTCTCATCGCCATTCGAACCCCTCTCGTGAGCCACGGTGCTGGAGGACGCTTTAATTTAACACGCCTAACAGGGGCATGAACGTCGTATAGACCGATAATATTGTTATTAAAAGCAGTGACTTTGGCGTCCAGCGTGGCGGCCTGAAATACGTTATCCCAGTTAATTAATGAGGCATCCCGGCATAACTTTTCTGCATCCATACGACCAAAACAACGCCTATGCACAACTTTAGGAGCAGGTTTGGGCGGTTTTAGGATATAGGAAAGGAAGATGAGGTCATGATGGTAAAATGCAGGTGCAGAGTGTTGACCGTGAGAGGAGACAAGGGTGGGATCAGAGGTTAGGATCAAGTCAAGCCAAGTATCGTCCCCCAGTACATTGTGATGTGTGGCTTGCAGGGGTAGAATATGAAGACTGGCTGACTTGACTATGTCGAGGAGTTTGGAGGATCTATGGGAATAGGGAGAAAGGAGATCGGTGTTGAAATCTCCCATGATGATGTGATGAGAATATTCCGACCCTAAAGATTCCAGTCTCTCTTCGAGACTAGAGAAATAGTTAACGGACGGAGGACAGTAGACGACGCCTAGAACCAGTTTTGACCCTTTGACACAGATTTCAATAAACTGATACTCCGCCGACGAACAATCGCTAGTAGAAGACGAAAAAAGAATTTTATAGGGAAAATAGCTGCGAAGATAAATAGCGACACCACCCCCTCTCCGGTCGGCCCGATCATTACGAATCAGGACGAAGCCAGGGAGGGGGTAAGAAGGAGAAGGAAGATGTGGCTTTAACCAACTCTCCGAAATCAGGACGGCATGAACATTAGCAGCGCTGAAAGCCTCAAAGAAATCGCTGTAATGGCTTGGTATGCTCTGCGCATTGACATGACACACATTAAAATTATTTTGGCAACGATCAAAAGTTTTCTGTACAGTATCTCCCAGTGTATCAGTCAGTGAATGGAAGCTTTCATCAAGAGATACAGTATCAGAATCACTGGCAGAATGAAAAGTATCATCGTCAGAAGGCATAAAATATTAAAGTTTATAAGAATATATACTTAGATAAAATAAAATAATACAATTATAAATAATATACGATAAATAAAATAATATATAATTATAAGATATAATTACATTTTCGTGCTGATTCGGTGCAAATATTTCATCTCTGCACCACCCGCCAGCCGATGCACACATAATAACTAAACGTTATTCAACAGCAAAACAGATGTTTAAAAATCAAAACAATTTCTGAACGTATGCAGTATTTGACGTACGTCATATCAAAGTGACAAGTTGTCACTTTGATATGACGTACGTCAAATACGTTGTCACTGACAACTGACAATGAGTACAATGACAACTGTGGTAAAATAATTAATTACTGACTTCAAAACAAACTAAATCTAAATATAAAAGTCAATATGAAAGTGGGTAAATTAAGGTAATGCAACGTATGGAAAGAGTATAACGATAACACTTATCAATAAAAGCCAATACCTATGAAAATAGACAACAAGGTGCCACTATTTGGGCAGTTTGGACGTTGTAGTCGATGTACCAGCAGTCCCTTCACCAATCCTGCTAGCTGCCGAGGCAGCGGGATTCTTCTGCTTGAGGGTGTTGAACTGATCCAAAGTCGTAATTTTGTGGCGGGTTCCGTCAGCGGTTTTCACCACGATTGTGCCGTCCTGAGTCCAACATCCCCCATTCCAAAATGCTGGCGTGACTTAAAGAAGATCGACTGCCGGGTCTTCGTCAGAAACTCCTTGATGGCGACCGAAGTATTCTTCAGCTTCGTCTTGTGCCTCCACACAGAAGACCTGACATCCTGCGTAGTGAACCTCACTAATAATGGCCTGTGATGTTCTGTGTTGCGCACTCCAATCCGATGACAATAACGGATGTTGGTGGCTGTGATGTCTCGGAGCTCCATTTTATGAATTATACCAACAACAGCAGCTGAGCAGTCTTCTCCATCCGTCTCTTCAATGCCGAGGAAGATGAGGGCCTTACGGCGTTGCCTTGTCTCCAGTTCGTCAACGGCAGGTGAGCATTCAAGGATCTGTTTTCTGAGCAGGCTGAGCATAGAGAAAACAAGCTCCCTGAAGGTCCGGAACTCCTCCGCTACCTTAGCCACTGTGTCCTTGGCCGGACCCCCAGAATGCAGCTGGGCTTCAAGCTCTGCCATCCGCTTTGAAACACTCTATTCCAGATTACTCTGTGCCATTTGGATATCAGCGACTTGTGACATTGTGTTGTGAAGTGAAAAACTTGGTGAAGATGTTGTGCGATGTGCTGGCAGGTGGTGTATAAGGTAGATTATATTTTACATTAACCTGTTGTTTTGTTCCACAAACGATAGTATGTCTGAATTATGCACTAAAAAGCTCAGTAAACAGAATATTTCAATAAAAACTTGGCTATATTTATTTTCCGAAAAATTCGAAAATTTCTGTGTGTGTTGACTTTTCTACACATACCGCCGAAATAATATTGTGTACCTTCGTCATCACGATCTCGCACACGGGGCCGCGGAAGTAGCGTATAGCGTGGACGTGGAGGCGGTCGAGGACCTGGACGTGGTTCAAGCGTCGGCGACGAAACCCAACGTCCTCAGATGCTACCCTTATCTACTCGACAGATTGTCATCAGGAATCGCCAAAATAATGACGGCGTTCAAGATTCGTGGACGAAAAATACCTTAGAACCAGAAATTAATGATTTGATGCAGCCATCATATATCTATAAAGAAACTACGAATTGGGAATGGAACGAGTTCTATGATCAGTATATCGATGATGATATTTTGACGAATATGGTTACCTGTACAAATAGAACACATATTTTAGAAACAGGAAAATCCCTGGGCTTAACTTTGAGAGAACTAAAAACATATACAGGGTGGCGCTTGCATAGCGGCACTTTTTGAACAAAGGCATAGCTTACAACATTCTTAAGCCTTGTACCAAAAATCAATTAAATCGGTGCAGTAGTTTAGCCACAATATCGATTTTAAGTTCCGCATTTTTTGCACACGCTTTGAGTTCCATACAGCTGATACAAAACGGTCAACGACCCTACATTGCGCGCCGCGACTCGCTAGGTACTACTCACGACGCGAAGCCCTCGACGTCATCCGAAGCTAGGCTCAGCGCAGACAGAACGGAGCGCAGCGGAGAGAATTTTATCAACGCACTTGAAAATAAACTTTAATGTTTGTACAATAAAATTCATAAATGCTTGAACCTGATAAAAAATATTCACGCGTCCTCGAAGATACGCGGAAATCCCCGCGCAAAGTCGAGTGGGCGCCCGCGTCGTACGCGTATTTTCAGGGTTTAACGAACTTTCGCGACAAAATATTTATTGTAGAGTGGTAACCCAGAAAGTTTTACTCACGCAGGCTCGCGAGGTCGCGTGCAATCTTGAGCATACGCATTCCCTAAAGAAAATGCCCGAGACCGCGCGGGGATTATTCCTCTCTGTCTGCGTTGACCCTTCGACGACTTAGAACGATGACGTCTTCGTGTAACGTCGCTTCGCCTCGAAGGTGCCTACCTAAGACTCGTCGTTGTAGGTTTTTGCGCCCAAGTTAATGCGTAACATTTTTAACAGAACAAAACTTTTGAAACTTCCTAATTACCTTTTCAATAAAGTTACATAATAATAAAACGGATCGGTTCCGCAAGCACGAAAAAATCTGATTAGGTATGCACAGTAAATGCACTACGTGTGACAAGGACAAACATGGTCGAGCCAAATAGAGTTGCCCCCCCCCCCCCGTGGGATCTCCACCTTGTCGTGGTGGGGGGGCTTAGTAACCGTGGATTTGATTTTCTCCCACGGTGAAGCTAAGCGGGATGCCGGGAGGGGACGCTCCACGTGGGCTTGCGTGAGGCCTGCGTAGGATGCGTCCATAGGTGCGGGTGCAGGGGACAGTTCTGTCTGTCCCTCGCAGTCGGGTGCGGTCGCGGGAGGAGAGGCGTGTCGGTGTTGCGTTGCCGCGCGCCCTATCTCCCGCGACCGAATGGGGGCGCACCATCGTTGCGTCGCGGTGGGGCCGCAGAGGAAGAGGAGATGCGGTGTTGTGTTGCCGTCCTCCCTATCCTCTGCGGCCGCTGGGTGTTTTGGCGGCGGAGCCCAACATCTTCATCCGCCGCCAAGGGGGTTTCGTTCGGGGCCCGCCTGACCATCTGGCGGGCCAATACCCGTCGGGGGGTAGCGAGGAATGCTTAGGTGAAACCCTACCCTCCGACACATGGGTACATGAGGAGCACGGGTTGGTTTTTAGTCAGTAAGAGTCTGACAGTCCCCTTCGTCCTTCCCTCCCAGGGCGAAGGGACTCCATGAGGATTTTCCAACCCGACACCAAAAAATAAATAAATAGAGTTGCCCAATTATGAACAAAATATTGTCAATAGTATCGATAAAAAATCCTACGCACCGTAAAAGTTTGTTGTTTATGGTATCGACATTTTTTGTATTTAACGTTAATGTAATCGTCTTATCAATGATAGTATCGATAAAAAATCCTACGCACCGTAAAAGTTTGTTGTTTATTGTATCGACATTGTTTGTATTTAATGTTAATGTAATCGTCTTATCAATGACTTTACGTTCGAAAATTTCAAAGTGTGGTACAAATAAAGACGACGTTTTTTAATAGGTAAACAATGATAAACATGTAAAGATATTCAATTATTTAATCATTTGAAATAAGTTAATAATTATTGACTATTTTAGCTCTTTCCGTATGGTATTTTTTAAATGGTCTAATGGGTTCAACAATCTACTTAAGAATTATAATAACTATGTACTAAAACAACTGAACTAATTAAAGTATGTGCATAGTATTTCATAAACTTGTTTAACTGTGTCGTATTAGCAACACAATTAAGCAATAGCATTATTGTTAATACAAGTAAGAATGCATAGTTCGTTGTGTAAAAACATTTTGTGTTATTTTGTTGTTAACGTATTAACGTGTCAAAAATATCGACATTCATAGTACCTATTGCGCATCTCTATTTCCTATCCTAGACATGTCGGCGCCAGCGGCGCATCGGTGATCGGTGACTCATCAAAGGTTTGTTTAGTGCCGCAAAAACTATTGGATGAATAGGTCGATCAGATCGCGCGCCCGTTTATCTTAATTTTATGCGACAGTTGTTTTTTGTATTGAATTGTGTGATTGTATTTAGTTGTGTTATTTAATTGTGTTGTTGTTTAGTGAACTTTATCATTCGTCATTTTTGCATTATTTGTGTTAATAATGACAAACTTTATGTCGTCCGAATATGCGGATATGATTGTGTAACGTGGGTTCTTGTTGTGAAAAAGACACCAGTGCTTTCCTAATTACTGAACTTTCATAGGGTGATTTGTATAATTACTGAAATAGGTAATTCGTGATAACAATGGCGGCCATTTTAAGAATTTGAAAATTTTGTGCTACCTTTTACGTGGGTTTGTGTTAAGTGGGTTTTTGTTGATATGAAAAAGACACCAGTGCTTGACTAATGAGTGACCAAACATTGGAGTGATGTGTAGAATTACTGAAATAGGTAATTCATCAATAAATGTGAACTACCTCCGTGGCATCGTCTGCCGCATAGCACACGTTGCCGTTCTTACAAAGGTCAGTAACCTAATGTCATATTGGTCTACAAATGGTGTTTCGTTTTGCTACTCATATTTTATAGTTTATTTTGTTTGAAAATTGTATTATTTTATTTTGGCCCCATTACCTTTTTGTTGATATAAAACATTTTATAGGCATCAATGCTACGTCCTTTTTAAATCAATGCCCCTTTGCAAGCGCCACCCTGTATATGTAGGAATTACGTACATTGTTCATTTCTATATCAATTATGTACTTGTCACTTCCAACACAACTTTAGAGACTTCTTGTTCGAAAACGTGATTCCGAAATAAACAGGATTATATAAAAAAATTACATTGGTATATAATTTAAATTAATGCCTGCATTAAGATCAAAATTGCACGATAAAATTACCAAAGTAAAGGATAATTGCTTTAATACACAAAAAGTAAGTTAATACCCAACTAACAAAAAAAAACAACAGTCGCTCCGTGGAAAAGCAGATATTCTGTCAAATCTGGTAAGATCAGAATAGCAGATCCTGGGCCCAAAGCGAAAGCTGAGGGTGCAACTGGGATAATGCTATGAGGATGATGCAGTAGGTAATTAAATAAATACATAAACGTAAAAGTGAACTTACGGCTGTGGTCACATTGTTCGCGCCCAACCGGTGCGGACGACTGAGGGGGAAGAAGCAAGCCGGGGGGGGGCCGCGGACGTCGCGCGGTGGGCGATGCGCCGGCCCATATACTCGACACTACATAACTTGTACGCGTCGCGATCGGTTATACATACAGCCATTATTGTAATCCACATTTTTTAAGTTTTCAAGAATATCTGTATATATCTGTAGCCGAGACGCCTTTCATTCAACAACCCATACACACATACACACAGAGGGAGCTGGAGCTTCCATTGATCCTTCGACATTTGAAGCAGCGACCGTTGGAAAATTTGGCGGTTGCAAGAACAAAACAGAGGTCAACCACCGACGCAGTTCAAGGTCATCGTTTTTTTTTCGAGACATCAGCTGATTTACTGTGGAGTGGCCGCTTTAGTCATTGGTGCACTCAGAGCCGAGCCTACGGCGGTGCCCTTCGGACTTCGGACATCACATCTACATAAAAGTCATATTCTACTCAGTCGACTTTGCTCTCTTAACATATCTCCTACGGTGATTGATTGGTTTCGTACTTACCTGTGTGGCCGCCGACAGCGTATACGCATTGAGAACTCAGTTTCTTCTTGGTGTAACACAACTGTTGGTGTGCCCCAGGGTGGCGTGCTATCTCCTTTACTCATCGCAATTTTCATAAATTCTATATCAAATAATCTTATCTGTTCCTATCACCTTTATGCAGATGATCTTCAAATTTATACACAGTCGTCACTAGCAGATATGTCACTTTCTTTAAGTACCATTAATAGTGATCTGGAACTGATTAGCAGCTGGAGCAAATCATTTGGACTAAAAGTTAATCCGTCAAAAACTCAGGCCATTATTTTTGGTACTTCAAGAATGACATCAAAAATTGACTGGTCTCAGCTCCCTCGCATCATTTTCGACGGCACCGTAATTCCCATACAAGACAAAGTTAAGAACTTGGGTCTCATTATGGACTCTAATCTCAATTGGCGATCGCAGATCCAAGAAGTGAGTCGTAAGTTATTTGCTTCAGCAGGTTCACTGAGAAGGCTTAGGAATTTTCTTCCTACTGCCAACAAAATTGCGCTAGCAAACTCTCTCCTTTTGCCCATTATCGATTATGCAGATGTCAGCTATTCAGACCTCGCCGAAAACCAACTAGATAAACTTGAGCGCCTTCAAAATCTCTGTATACGATTCATATTTGGATTACGCAAATATGATCATGTTTCACAATTTCGAGCACAGCTCAAGTGGTTACCTATATGACATCGCCGGAATGCTCATATTCTTTCTTTGCTGTATAACATATTGTTTAACCTTCAACACCTTCCTATCTTAAAGGACGATTCGAGTTCCTTCATGATACGCATAACCGTTATTTGAGGTCATCAGAAAATTTGAAACTGAAAATTATACATAGTACATTCCACAGCATTGTATGACAAATCATTTTGTGTAACCGCTGTTCGCCTATGGAATGCGCTACCATTACATATAAGACAGGCTCAGACGATAGCTAAATTCAAAGCTTTAGTAAAGGTTCACTACCTATCACTGTAACTTATTCTCGTTATATAAAATACATGTATTTATTAAATATTATGTAACTCCTTATCGATATGTCAGTATGTATGTATGAGTATATATGTATGTATGTATTAAGTATGTATATAAATGATATAGTTTGTTTACTGGTACACATGCAACTACCGTTTTTCTCCGACCAATAATATCTCCATCCAAAGGTTGCCTGGTAGAAATCGCTTTCAGCGATAAGGCCGCCCTTTGTACTTTACTTCGATATAATGTCTCTAATAATATTTTTCATTGTGTACAAAAAAGTGTAAATAAATAAATAAATAAATAAAAGGAAATAAGCGTGTCAGGAAAGGGCGGTGAACATATCGAAGAGGAACCCACAACACATTGTCGTCGGATTGCAAAGGATACGTGAGATCTTTCCAATTCCTTCTTTCATCCATTAATCATTATTCATTACCTATACATTATCCTATCATTCATATTCATAATTTCATCCATTCATCATTCATATTCACCTCAATTCATAGTAGTTTAGATCGCTTTAGACATGCTTTAGACCTTTCATTTTAATTTCATTTCATTTTGTAGCCAATCATTGTTGTATCGTACCTACCTATTGATATTTGCGTAGACCGTAGATGCGTAGCGCATAAACAGCAGTACATTATTGTAGAACATCCTCGTAGCGTAGTGCTTTATTTGTTTATTAGTTCATTAGTTGTTATAATGCAGTGTACGAATGAATTAATAATAAGTGTTTTAGTATGATGCGTAGTCATTAGAATAATACAATCACACAAGCTACATCAGCTGTAATTTGTAGCAAACATTTTGTGTGGTGGAGGGTTTTTTTTTTTTTCACCTGTCTACTTTCTTGATCTTTGTCTTTAGTAACCGTTAAAACATTTTAAATACATTACAATTGCTGTAACATTAAGGAATTAATTTCGTTAACGTAAATAATTAATTCGTATTTCGATAAATATTTTTTATTTTTATTTTTAAACTTCCTGCAATACAATTTGCACAAGGCGGACTTAATGCCAAAGGCATTTTCTACCAGTCAACCTTAGGGTGATGCAGAGATGATAGTGGCAGGTGTGTTTTAGAGAATAAAACAAGAAAACTAAATATAATAATAGATTATACAAGGTAATACATATTTGCGAACAGAGAATGCCTATACATACGTACATAATATAACATACATAGGTACATAATAATATGAATAAATATAAATTTTTAATTATATATAAATAAATATAGGTATATATATGACATATATAAATATATATTATATATAAACATATAATTAATATTGCAAAAGTGTAATCTGCTAATACATCGATAATAAGTGAGTTCTGCTACTGAGAAGTTTCCGATTGTCCAAAATATAACTGACGAACCTTGAACTTGAACGTGTCACGTGTATTGACCATCCTAATTTCAGGAGGGAGAGCGTTCCAAAGTAAGATAGATTGAATGTAAAAAGAAGAATGAACTAGATTAGAAGTGTGGGATGGACAAAGAAGTAGAAGGTTATTAGATGATCGTAAGTTCTTAACATGTTTGGAGCAAAGGTATTGAAAACAAGGCATTAGATAAGACGGGGCATTAGCGGAGTGGAGAAGCGAGTATAATGTAGTCAACGTATGCAAATTTCGTCGCTGACGAATTGGTAACCATTTCAATTCACTACGGAATTTCGAGACATGATCGAACTTACGAAGATTGAAAACGAACCGAATGCAATAATTGAGAAGTCGGTCAAGTTTATTGAGCAGGTCTGCATTCAGGTCGAGATAACACACATCACCATAGTCAATTACGGGGAAGATTAAAGTTTGCACAAGCATTGCTTTAGTTTTTGAGGGGAGAAAGTTTTTAAGGCGATAAAGAGAGCGAAGAGTCCCAAAAACTTTCTGGCTAACTGCTGCAATTTGAGTCCGCCAGTCAAGGGTAGCATCTATGTGCAAACCAAGATTTTTTACGGTAGTGGTAAATGGTATTACACATCCATCGAAGATAACAGGTGACAGACTCATGTAGTCAACTCTAGCAATCATGCGCGAGCTTCCCACAACGATAGCCTGGCATTTGGATGGATTCACGCAAAGACCGAATCGATCAGACCACATCTTTATTGCATGTAAGTCCTGGTTAACTTTGTCGATTGCATCTGACAGCTTGTCTACCCGTGCCTGAGAGTAAAGCTGCAAGTCGTCAGCATACAGGTGATACGCACACTGAAGTTCACGAGTTATGAGATTAATAAACAATGAAAATAGAAGTGGAGAGAGAATACCGCCTTGTGGAACCCCAACATCCAGATCACACCAACTCGACGATGTTTCATCAATGCGAACCGACTGCTGCTGGCGTCCACGAAGATATGAAGAGAACCAATCCCGAGCCTCAGGTGAAATATTAAAGTGTGAAAGGATAGCCAGGAGAACATCGTGACTGACGGTATTAAAGGCGTTTGAGAAGTCAACCAAAGCTAACACGGTTAACTCAGCTTTCTCCACGCCCGCCCTAATATCGCCAGTCACTTTGAGTAGAGCGGAAACAGTACTGTGCCCAGGCCGAAACCCGGATTGGAGAGGACTAAGGATATTGTTGGAAAGGATAAATTTGGAAAGCTGCTTGTAAACACAAGCCTCTAGGATTTTAGATAGGAATGGGAGGATGGATATGGGTCTATAGTGGTTCGGCATAGAGGGATTGGAGACTTTGGGAAGAGGAAGAACGTAAGCTTTACGCCACACGTTGGGATATTGGCGGGAGGTCAAAGAGAAGTTGATGATATGGGAGATAGCGGGAAGGAGTTGGTCGAGGACAGTGGTGATCATGCGACGATTGATCTTATCGTAGCCCACTGCCTTTGACTTGATGGATAGGATAGATTTTTTAATTTCACCTGAGGAAACGGGAGAACAATTGAACGAATCAATATTTAGAGAAGGCAGTCGAGTAATGAAATCAACCGTTTGACGCAGGGTTAGACGATCTAAAGTATTCGAGGTGATGAAATGTTTATGTATATCGTCCAACCCAATAGCCGGCGGAAGATTGCATCGCTTCGATCTGCCTATTCCTAGAGTCCCCAGGAATCTCCAGATATCACCTGGCGAT
Source organism: Euclidia mi (assembly GCA_944739405.2). Classification (NCBI taxonomy): domain Eukaryota; kingdom Metazoa; phylum Arthropoda; class Insecta; order Lepidoptera; family Erebidae; genus Euclidia; species Euclidia mi. The sequence continues at coordinate 10,110,084 of OX123209.2, read as the reverse complement.
CCGGAGTCAATATTACTAATGATATGTTGGCGTTTGGCATTGCGTATCATCTGATTGCAGCGATTTCTTGCAGCCTTGTAATAAGACCAGCTGTCATCGGAACGATTTCTTTTAAACGTTCGGAAAGCACGATCTCTTCTCCTCATCGCCATCTGTACCAAGCTGGTCATCCATGGTGCTGGTGGACGTTTCAATTTTATTTTCCTTATGGGGGCGTGGTTATCGTAAAGCTGTATAACAGCTTTATTGAATATATCAACTTTGTTATCTATAGAAACTGCCGCCATCAAAGGTGCCCAATCGATAGATGAGGCATCCGAGCGGAGCCTCTCCTCATTCATCCTACCAAAGCAACGCCTGTGCAACACTTTAGGGTGAGGTTTAGGGGGTTTAAGGGCGTATGTAAGGAAAAGAAGGTCATGATGGGAAAAGCCAGGAGCGGGATGTTGACCGTGGGAAACAACTAGAGAAGGATTGGAGGTTAACATCAAGTCGAGCCAGGTATCATCACCATTGATGTTATGGTGAGTGGCCTGAAGTGGCAAAACATTAAGGTTGGCTGACTTCAGGATGTGAAGGAGTTTTTGACTGCGAGGAGACTGGAGAGATAGGAGATTGGTGTTGAAATCACCCATAATGACATGGTGTTCGTACTCAGACCCTAAAGATTCTATTACCATTTCCAAATCGGTGAAATAATCGACTGCAGGGGGACAATACACTACTCCAAGGACAATCTTAGTCCTCCTGACCCAAACCTCTAAGAAAAGAAATTCAGCAGAACTGACAGTAATACAAGAAGAAGAAGCAAGAATTTTGTAAAAGTAGTCGCTTCGCAAATAAATTGCTACACCACCACCACGTTTACCTATACGATCACTCCGAATAAGAGTGTATCCTGGCAGAGGGTATGTAGTTGAAAGAAGTTGAGGTTTGAGCCAGCTCCCAGAAATTAGGACGGCATGAACATCTGCGTCAGAGAACGCTTCAAGGAGATCACTATAGTGACTCGCCACACTTTGAGCGTTGATGTGACACACGTTCAGTAATTTATTGACATTGTGGTTAAATGTGTTACGGATAAAGTCGCCTAGCGTTACATCGGTAATTGACGAAAAACTGTCATCAGCAGATGAAGGCAAAGAATTATTAGCAGACAAAAATATATCATCTTCAGTAGACATATATATAAATAAGTATAATATAAAATATATATCAATAAAATAAAATGAAAATATTAATAATTTACCTGAGTCAAAACGAAGTGGGTAATATCATCACTGCACCACCCGCCAGCAGACACTACACAAATTATTGTACTCACAACTAAAACAAAAACAATAACATCAAAAATAAAACACAGGCCCAGCAACTAAATCGAAGTTTCACAAAATTTAGACGTTGGAAAAATATAGTACAAATCTGAGACTGAATATTGAACAATGAAAATACAAAATAAAAGAAAAAAAGAATTACGCGTACACACGTTTCGTTATTGCTGTAACGCCTGTAACTGGAACTGGTATTCTACTGTTATGACACTAATGACATATTATGATCATGAGTTTGACACTTATATTATGTTTGACAAATAACAAAAACAAATAACAAAATTGATATATATATATATATCAAAGAAAAGGTGCGATTAAAAATTTAGATATTAAGATGTGTGGGTAAATAAAAGTTATTGAATACTAGTAAACAATGGATGGAGTCAAATACTGATATTATACATAGTATTAAAACTACAGTTTTACGATAAAGTTATACGAAGAAATACGCTGTTATTGTCTCAATTCTTACGAGAAGCGTTCTTTCCTGATACACCTGTAGAACTGGCACTCCCGGCACCGGTTGTGCTCGCAGACGAAGACGAAGATCCTTCTACACGTTGTGGATACTTGGCCATCAAGGGATTCAACTCGTCCATACTGGTGATTTTAGAACGGCTGCCATCCGGAGCTTTTACGACTATGATGCCGTCTTGAGTCCAACAGGACCGCATGCCAAAATGCTGACGGGCTTGGCCGAACACAGATTGTCGTGACTTAGTCAGGAACTCCTTCACGGATACTGATGAGCCCCTGAAAGCCTTCTTTGCCCTCCAGACAGCCAACTTGTCCTCTACACTCTTGAAGCGCACCAAAATGGGACGGGTATGGTCCTTACTCAGGCTGCCAAGCCTATGACAAGTCTTGATGGAATCAACTGAGAAGTCTTTCAGACCTAATGTACCCTGTAGGCTCCCAACAATAAGCAGTGCAGTCCTCTCCAGCAGCCTCGTTGAAACCAGAGAAGACAAGTGCTTTTCTTCGATGCCTCATCTCCATCGTGTCACACATCTTGGCACACTCGCAGATTTGTTTTCTCAGTATGCCAAGCATACTGAAAGCAAGCTCTCTGAAGGTCCTGAATTCTTCAGCCACCTTAGCAACGGTGTCCTTAGCTGGCCCGCTACTTTGTATTTGGGCCTCCAACTCATCCATTCGCTTGGCAAAGCAGTCTTCAAGGCTCTTCTGTGCTGCTTGAATCGCCAATAATTGAGACATGGTGATTTTAAGTGTGTTACAGTTGTGAATTGCAAGTACTAATGTGCAGTGATCAGCTGGCAGGTGGTTATGAAGCTCAAACTAATTTGCTACATGTACAAACGTGAGTACAGGTTATTTATAATGTTGTGCACTCAAATAAACAATAATATTAGGATTTACTTGCAAAAAACTAATTAAATAAAAAATTTCAAAATTGGAAAGCTGTTAAACTTTATTACACCTACCGCCCAAAAACAAAATATTACCCACGTTCACGCCTTGCTTGATCATTGTCTACGCTTACCTACATTTTTTACTTTTTTAACAAACATTATTCAATTCAAATTATTTAGCGCAATATCGTTTGCTTCTTCATACCTATTTTAAAGGTTATTGTTACGCGAATTCTTCATTTATATTACCTGCCTGGCTTACTTATAATATTTAAATATGTCAAATGAAGCTAGAATAAAGGAGCTTATAAAGAAACGCGCTTCTATTAAATCTAAGCTCACGCAGTTTATTACGTACCTATCTACTAGTCAGTCATGCTAACAGCTTAGTGATGCTCAGTTAGTTGAGCTAGAGATGCGGATTGGTAGAATGGAGTCCTCATTTAGTTTTTTTGATGAATTTCAGAATGATTTGGAGACATTATCGGAAAAATCTGACGAGCTGTACACAGACCGGGAACAGTTTGAGAACCTGTACTATAGTCAGATGTCGGTGGCTCGGGTATTGCTCGCAACACACCGTGGCAATCAACCAGCGTCAGGATCCGAGGTAGGCTCCAATGATGGTCGTACAGTAGTTGCTCACAGACAAAATCGCGTTAGGTTACCTAAAATTAATTTACCGCGTTTTGGAGGGGGATACCAGGACTGGCTGGAATTTAAGGATATGTATATATCTCTAATTCACAATGATCAAAACATTGATGATATCAATAAATTCCACTACTTGCGGACCTCACTTCATGGAAGTGCTTCGTTAGTAATTAGAAGTTTAGATTTTAAAGCGGAAAACTACAATAAAGCATGGATATTATTATGCGAAAGTTATGACAACAAACAATTGGTTATTAACAACCACATCAAGGCTTTGTTCACTGTGCCGTCGATTAAAGTGGAATCATGTTAGGGAATCAGACGTATCGTAGACGTTACAAAAAAAAATCTCCCAGCATTGCAGACTTTGGGCCTGCCAGTTGAATATTGGGACACCTTAGTAATATTTATTTTATCTTCTAAATTAGATAAGAAAACCAACAGGGATTGGGAGGACCATAGCAATGCTCTAACTGATCCTCCGACCTTCGATGCATTTATAACGTTCTTAAGGAACAGATCCAATCTCTTGCAAAAGCTAGAAGAAGATGCTAACTTTAGAATTATGCCACTGTAGTGACATCATAATTGTTAAACTTTCATATCATATTTTTATAGTTAATTTAGTACTCTAAAAATATTAATGTTTGATTAGCATAAAAAATAATTGTAATTTAAATAAAATAATAATTCAACATACACGCAAACATTTTACAATAGTTTTATATACATAGATAAAATATTACTAGATGGGACAGCGAGGCGGTGACGTGAGCGGCCGTGTGTCGCGGCTCGCGTCGCAGGTAGCTCGCGCGAGCGAGAGAGCACTATCGGTTGACCGCTCACACGGTCTGTGCGCCCGCGTCGCCGGCCCATCAACAGTCTATGATTTGTCTTGACGCGAACCGCCTTATATTTAAATCTTATTAGTACTTGTGAATAATAAAATTGTCATCACTTCCGCGCGTACGAAATTCTTGTGCCTATGCTAAAAACTTTCTTCTCGCTATCTTTCACTCCTTCTGCTTGTGTGTGTGTGCCTATAAACTGTACCTGTGAACTTTTCCACGTCTTAATAAACTTTCATACTTCGTTTCTTCCATCTGTGACTTTTACTTCGCACTACACACTCTTCTACAACCCTACATTGGTGACCCCGTACAAGGACACGGTAACAGGATGGCCGAAGAAAAAGGGTGTGGCAGCCAAGAATGCGACAAGTTGGCAGCGGATATTTTTCGGGTCGGTGTCAGAATACCCCCATTTTACCCCGAAAAACCGGCGCTATGGTTTTGCCAGATGGAGGCGCAATTTCTCCTGTCTGGTATCAAGTCAGATGACACCAAGTACTATTACGTCACGGGCAACTTGGACTCCCAGTACGTGTCTGAGGTAGAGGACATAATTACAAACCCGCCGATGACAGACAAATATGAGAAGCTGAAGACGGAGCTGGTGAAACGACTTTCTACGTCCCGGGAGAAGAAAGTGAAGCAACTCCTCATGCACGAAGAGTTGGGAGACCGGAAGCCTTCGCAGTTTTACCGACACCTGCTTAACCTGGCTGGACCCGGCGTCCCCGAGGAGTTCCTGCGTACCATCTGGACCAGCCGTCTACCTAGCAGTACGCAGGCCATCATCGCGTCCCAGGGCAAGACTCCCATGGATGATTTGGCAGACCTGGCAGACAAAATCCACGACGTGGTCGTCCCTCAGGTGGCATCCGCAACCGTCGCTCCTTCATCAGCCGTTCCTGCTTCTCCGGAGGTATCAGCGCTCGCCAAGCAGGTGGAGCTACTAACGGAGAAGATAGAGAGGATGTCCCGAGACCGCGACCGCAGTCGACAGCCGAGCCGAGGTCGGCACCGCTCCAGTTCCACCAGATCATCGTCCAGTTACCGTAATCAACCATTATACTGGTATCATATTAGATTTCGAGATAGGGCTAGACATTGTGTAAAACCTTGCGATTATCGTCCCGCGGGAAACGAAAGGGGCAGTCAGTAATGGCGACAAATGATTGCCTCAGTACCGGTCGCCTATTCATCACTGACTGTCGAACCAAGGTTCGATTCCTGGTCGACACAGGCAGTGACCTATGCGTATACCCCCGATCAGCTTTATCTACTCACCGTACTAAAACGGATTTTCAATTGTGTGCCGCTAATGGAACAATTATAAATACTTACGGCTATATTAATTTAAATTTAAACATAGGATTGCGCCGTAACTTCCCCTGGCGATTTATCGTCGCAGATGTAACAAAGGCGATAATAGGCGTGGATTTTTTATGTTTTTATAATTTGACGGTCGATTGCAGGAATCAACGCCTCATCGACTGCCATACAAATGTGTCCACCCCGGCTTCACCTGCTCGTCGTTCTGATGACGTCTCTTCGGTGAAAGTAAGTCTCGGTAATTCAGCATTCACACACATACTACGGGAATTTCCCGACATCACTCGTCCACACGGTACACATCGCACATCAAAACACGAGACAATCCACCACATACGCACTACACCCGGGCCACCGGTAACCTGTTCACCGCGTCGTTTGGCACCGGATAAACTTAAAATCGCCAAGACTGAATTTGAGGCCATGCTACAGTGCGGCACGTGCCGTCCGTCCGAATCAGCCTGGTCTTCTCCTCTTCACTTGGCGCCTAAGAAAAACGATGGCTGGCGTCCCTGTGGTGACTACAGGATGCTGAACGCACGTACCATCCCCGACCAGTACCCGATCAGGCACACCCACCACATCCACAGCCTATCTGGCTGTACAGTCTTCTCGCAGATAGACCTGGTGAAGGCCTATAACCAGATTCCCGTCCATCCGGACGACATTCCGAAGACCGCTATAACGACGCCGTTCGGTCTCTTCGAATTTCCTTTCATGACGTTCGGACTTCGAAATGCCGGTCAAACGTTCCAGCGCTTCGTGGATGAGATGCTCAGGGGTCTGGACTTCACTTACGCGTACCTTGACGATTTCCTCGTGTTTTCAAAAGACCATGCTACGCATGAGGTGCACCTGCGTCAGCTATTCACCAGACTCCAAGAGTACGGTATGGTGGTCAACACTAGTAAGTGTATTTTTGGAGTGTCGCAGGTAAACTTTTTGGGGTACCATATTTCATCCAAGGGTACGAGGCCGTTGCCATCCAAGGTCGAAGCTGTGCAAAATTTCCCTACCCCCAAGACTGTTAGAGAACTGCGCAGATTCCTTGGCATGGTAAACTTTTACAGGAGGTTCATACCTGGGGCCGCCGCTTTTCAAGCGCCTTTGAACGCTTTACTTGCAGGTTCACTCAAGGGTTCTCACCTTGTTAATTTTTCAGCGGAGGAGTTGGAGGCGTTCCAAAACTGTAAGAGTAGTCTTTGCCAAGCCGCACTTTTAGCACATCCTGACTGCAACGCTAAGATGGCGTTGGTCACGGATGCGTCAGACAAGGCCATCGTGCATCGGCGCAGTTCTGCAGCAGCTTAATGACGGAGCTTGGGGGCCTCTAGCCTTCTTCTCGCGTAAGTTAAGCTCGGCACAGGTTAAGTACTCTCCTTTCGACCGTGAGTTGCTCGCCATTTACGAGAGTGTTAAGTACTTCATTTACGAGAGTGTTAAGCACATGTTGGAGGCGCGTGACTTCGTTATTTACACGGACCACAAGCCCCTCACATTCGCCTATCACTCTCGTAAAGAGAATTGTTCTCCCCGACAGTTCCGTCACTTGGATTTTGTATCCCAATTTACCACTGACATTCGTCATATCTCGGGGAAGAACAACGTCGTGGCTGACACTCTTTCACGCGTGGAGGAGATTACTCAGCCTGTGCACCCAGAAAGAATCGCAGAAGCTCAGCAAAACGACTCCGAGCTCAAGCAACTGATTGCTGGCGACACCTCACTGAACCTCAAACAGGTAAGTATTCCAGGGTCACGCAGTCAACTGTACTGCGATTTTAGCGGACCTACTCCAAGACCTTTTGTACCCAAGGAACTGCGTAGAGCCGTATTCTCTAGTCTGCATTCGTTGAGTCACCCAGGGACCAAGGCTTCAGCAAAACTGGTTGCGGATCGTTACGTATGGCCTGGAGTTAGAAAAGACTGCCGTGATACATTTAAGCTACCGCAATCAAGGTTTGCTTTCGTCCACATCGACCTCGTTGGACCCTTGCCACTGTGCCAGGGCTACCGATACTGCCTCACCGCCGTCGATCGTTTCTCGCGATGGCCTGAGGCTATGCCATTGGCTGACATAACGGCGGAAACAGTCGCAAAGGCCTTACTCAGCGGGTGGATTGCTCGTTTCGGCTGTCCTACCAATATCATTACTGATAGAGGTAGACAGTTCGAATCAGCACTCTTTAAATGCTTGTCCGAGACCGTGGGCTTTGAACATCGTCGGACCACAGCTTACCATCCTGCCTGTAACGGACTGGTGGAGAGGTTCCACCGTCAACTGAAAGCCGCCATAACTTGCCATGCTACCGCTAACTGGGTGGAGTCCCTTCCACTCGTCCTACTTGGCATTCGCAGTGCTTTTAAGGAAGATTTGAGAGCATCGTCGGCTGAATTAGTATATGGCCAACCTCTCAGGCTCCCTGGTGAGTTTTTCAACTCAGAGTCCGACGAGACAACGGACATGACCGACTACTTGTCTCGGCTGCGCAGTTTTGTTCGGCGTCTGCAACCTTCACCCGCGTCTCGTCATAAGTGTGAGACCAAGACATTTATTTTTAAGGACCTGTCAAAGTCGTCACACATGTTTCTTCGAGATGATGCTACGGGTCGTTCCTTAAAAGTCGCATACTCTGGTCCTCACGAGGTCATATCTCGTGGTGAGAAGTTTTTTAAAATATCGGTAAATGGTAAGCAGGTAACAGTATCGATAGACCGTCTCAAACCGGCCTTCATACTGCGTGACCCAGACAATAACTCACACCAGCCACCCAACATATCACACTCACCACCGTCCACCCAACACAAACACTCACTCAAACACCACAATCGCGGAAAACCGGGACTTACTTCGTGCTGACGATGGCGTCGTCAAAACGACGCGGTCAGGACGTCGCGTTAGATTTCCCGACTATTATCGCCCTTGACGGTCTCTGGAGGGGAGTGATGTAGTGACATCATAATTGTTAAACTTTCATATCATATTTTTATAGTTAATTTAGTACTCTAAAATATTAATGTTTGATTAGCATAAAAAATAATTGTAATTTAAATAAAATAATAATTCAACATACACGCAAACATTTTACAATAGTTTTATATAGATAAAATATTACTAGATGGGACAGCGAGGCGGTGACGTGAGCGGCTGTGTGTCGCGGCTCGCGTCGCAGGTAGCTCGCGCGAGCGAGAGAGCACTATCGGTTGACCGCTCACACGGTCGGTGCGCCCGCGTCGCCGGCCCATCAACAGTCTATGATTTGTCTTGACGCGAACCGCCTTATATTTAAATCTTATTAGTACTTGTGAATAATAAAATTGTCATCACTTCCGCGCGTACGAAATTCTTGTGCCTATGCTAAAAACTTTCTTCTCGCTATCTTTCACTCCTTCTGCTTGTGTGTGTGTGCCTATAAACTGTACCTGTGAACTTTTCCACGTCTTAATAAACTTTCATACTTTGTTTCTTCCATCTGTGACTTTTACTTCGCACTACACACTCTTCTACAACCCTACACCACAATCAAATTATGGTACACAGAAAGGCTCCATGGTATCTCAAGTAAGTCAAAGTAACATAAATAAGGTTCCGAAAATTTCATATTCATGCCCTTTATGTAAAAACAATCATTACCTTTATCATTGCGACTCATTTAGAGCAATACCTATACAATCTAGTGTTATTAAGGCTAAGGAGCATAAGGTCTATTTGTATTGTCTTCGCCCGGGTCACATGCATACATCATGTAAGCTGGGGCACTGTAAATATTGCAATAGAAAACACAGCACATTGTTGCATTCTCATAATGATGATACACCGACAGGGTCATCTTCAATTACTGAGAATATTACATTATCAGCAAAAAATAATAACATTCAAATAATTATTCATCACGTCATGTGTTACTATCCACAGCCCAAGTTTATGCCGTGGACGCCGAAGGTAATCCACAACGTGCCAGAGTCTTACTGGACAATGGTAGCACGGCAAACTTTATAACTCAGGATTTGTCTGGTAAGCTAAAATTGCCAACTCGTACTGTAGGTTCTAGAGTGATTGGCATAAACAATCAATCATCCAATGTTACTCAATCTTGTAAACTTAAAATTAAATCATTATATAGTGAATTTCAATTAGACATTGATTGTTTAATCCTGCCAACGATTACATCAACAAGACCACACACATACATAAATAAACATGACATACCACTGCCGCCTGGAATATGTTTAGCTGACCCATTTTTTTATGTCCCTTCTTCGGTTGACATATTGGTTGGAGCAGATGTATTTTGGGCTGTTATCGGCACTAATCGTATAGAATTAGGCAAAAATAATCCAATCCTCTTTAAAACAAGTTTTTGTTGGCTCATATCAGGTGCATTACATAAATCTGATAATTTAGATGAAACCTGTATGACAGTACAACATGACACAGATATGATCCTTACTCGGTTTTGGGAATTAGATACTATATCGCCTAAATATGATTACACACCTGAAGAATACAAATGTGAACAATTTTTTTTGAACACTACAAAGCGTAACAAGGACGGACGATTTGTACTGACCATACCTCTTAAGGAATCACCTGAAGTGTTAGGAAAATCATATGATGTAGCCAAAAAACGTTTTCTTTCATTAGAACGCAGGTTTGATAGGGATCCATTATTCAAACAACGTTACATAGAATTCATGAACGAGTACGAATCTCTAGGTTACATGAGCGAATATAAACATCGCTTAGCTACACCACACTACTATTTACCCCACCACGGTGTAATAAGAGAGTCAAGTACGACGACCAAACTTAGAGTTGTCTTTGACGCCTCAGCCGTTACAACATCGGGCAAATCATTCAACGACATTCTGTTGGTTGGACCGAGGGTGCAAAGTGATTTGCTATCCATATTACTTCGTTTTCGTCAACACGCATATGTAGTATCTGCTGACATTGAAAAGTTTTTCCGACGGTTATACATTACAGACACACAAAGATCTCTACAATTGTTATTGTGGAGGTCAGACCCCACACAAACCTTGAAAACCTATACATTGAATACGGACACTTATGGGACGGCTAGCGCACCTTTTATAAGTACACGATGTCTCAAACAATTATCTACAGAGGCGACAGATGAACCCACAAGACGGGGGCATAGCTGACGATCTCTACATTGATGATCTTCTCACGAGTGAAGACTCTATCATCGAAATGACAACACTTTGCAATAATATCATTAATACATTAAACACAGCACAATTAAAACTAAGAAAATGGCAATCAAACAATAAAGACATACTAAAATTTTTAACACAAAACCAGATCACAAACATACATAATATAGAGAAGGCAACAAATACAGTCAAGTTCAAATGAACTATCAAAAACACTTGGCCTCAACTGGAACGTCAGTTCCGATCATCTCAAATTTTCGATTAATATAGACAACAATTATCCAAAACTAACTAAACGAGTCATATTCTCTACAGTTTCACAAGTGTTCGACCCTTTAGGTCTCGTATCTCCTTGCATTTTAGAGGCAAAGCTCATTATGCAAAAATAATGGGCTAGCAAGAGTTCATGGGATGACGAGGTAGAGGACGAGATCAAAGGATTATGGAACAGTTTTACTCGTACATTGCCCCACCTGAACAATCTTAACATTCCTAGACGAATTTCATGTAATTCGCCTAATACAATTGAATTTCACATTTTTACAGACGCGTCTGAAAAGGCATATGGGGCGTGCCTTTATGTGCGGACTATCAACGCGGAAGGTCTGGTTTCCGTGCACTTATTTGCAACTAAAGGTAAGGTGGCTCCCATTAAAGTCACGACCATCCCACGTCTAGAGCTTTGTGGCGCATTATTGGGAACACGATTATGTGCAAAGGTACTAAGTTCAATTACTTTTAAATCAGTAAATTGCACATTCTGGTGTGATTCCATGATTGTCCTTGGTTGGCTATCATCATCTCCTGCAATGCTCAAGCCGTTTGTGAGAAATCGAGTTGCTGAGATACAGGATGGTTTTGGTAACAATACTTGGCGCTATGTGCCTTCCAAGGAGAATCCCGCCGATCTTGTGTCACGCGGGATTGGACCAGATCAGATTGAAAATACGACTCTATGGTGGAACCGACCACAATTTTTGCAGTTCGATCCCTCACATTGGCCTGAAAGGCCTTATTCAAATACCAATAACGAATTACCAGAAACAGTTAAAATAAATCATAAATCATTACACACTAAACATTTAAATTCCAACCAAAGCAATCAAATATTTATTTCATTAATTAACAATATATCGAATTATTCAAAGCTTCAACGAATTTCTGCATATGTACACAGATTTATAAATAACTGTCGAAATTCTTGTACAAAGACAAATGGGCCAATCTCAAGCTCAGAGTTGTCTTCAGCAGCTGAATTCCTTATTAGAATCGCACAACAGGAAATGTTTCAAACAGAGTACAACATCCTTAAATCAGGTAAACCATTACCTGGTAGAAATCGTCGCATCTCTCTATCTCCATACTTTGATTCTGGCATAATTAGGATAGGTGGCAGACTTCACAATTCATATTACGACTATAGCACTAGACATCCTATACTTTTAGATAGTAAACATAATTTAGCTGTCTTAATATTTTATTCATTTCATTTAAAACTTCTACACGCAGGACCTCAACTATTACTAGCAGCTGTAAGACATAGGTATTGGACGTTAGGCGGTAGAAACTTAGCAAGGAAGATTGTTCGCTCCTGTGTCAAATGCAGAAGGTTTAAGGGTGAAACCATTCAGCCAGCTATGGGCCATTTGCCGAGGGAACGAGTTCAGTTAGAGTATCCATTTTTAGAAACTGGTACAGATTATGCGGGACCTATTATGATTGCAGATCGTAAAGGTCGCGGGTGCAGGCTTATCAAAGCATATATATGCGTTTTTGTCTGTTTGGCTACTCGGGCGGTCCACCTGGAGCTTGTCTCGGACCTGACAAAGGAAGCCTTTATGGCTGCTCTTAATAGATTTACAGCTCGTCGAGGTAAACCGAAATGTATATTTTCAGATAATGGATCAACGTTCGTTGGTACAATCAACGAACTTTCTAACATCCTAAACCAGGATTATACAGTAGACATGGCAGAAACAGGTATCAATTTCTCTTTTATTCCCGCATACACACCACATTTTGGCGGATTATGGGAGTCCGCAGTAAAATCAGTGAAACATCATCTAAGACGTACATTAGGACTTACGCATCTTACCTACGAGGAACTGTCTACTTGCCTTATTCAAGTCGAAGCGGTTCTAAACTCTCGACCACTCACACCTCTATCTAATGATCCTTCTGACTTGTCTCCTCTTACTCCTTTGCATTTCCTTATTGGAAGATCGCTGATCTCTTTGCCACATCCATAGACAATTAGCCAGAAAATCACCAACCTACAGCGATTCCAGCGCATCGACTACCTAAGACAGCACTTTTGGAAACGATTTTCTAATGAATATATTTTCTGGCTACAGCAGAGAACAAAATGGTGCAGTTCCAAGGGCAAGCTTGAAGAGGGCGCTTTAGTGCTTATCAAGAACAAGCACGCTCCACCACTAAAATGGCTTCTTGGACGAGTCATACGTCTGCTTCCAGGTAGCGATGGTATCGCGCGGGTGGCAGACATAAGGACAAAGAAAGGGGTCATACGACGCGCCTATAATACCATTTGCCCCCTGCCAACTAGCAATTGAATATCAATCTTCAACGCCGGGAGTATGTTCGCGCCAAACCGGTGCGGACGACTGAGGGGGAAGAAGCAAGCCGGGGGGGCCGCGGACGTCGCGCGGTGGGCGATGCGCCGGCCCATATACTCGACACTACATAACTTGTACGCGTCGCGATCGGTTATACATACAGCCATTATTGTAATCCACATTTTTTAAGTATTCAAGAATATACTTCAATATCTGTAGCCGAGACGCCTTTCATTCAACAACCCATACACACATACACACAGAGGGAGCTGGAGCTTGAGAACGAGGAGGACAATTGCATCACTGTCATATTCGTTTTTTTCACAAATGAAATCTGTGGGGCATAACTCCATAATTTGTTTATCTTCCTCGCTAGGAGATTATGGGTAATCACCTCCTCCAGTCAATTTTAAGTTTCTTTTGTGTTTGGCCACATTTGTTTAGGCAATTTGTTTCATTCGCCTCCAAAACCCTTTGATTTGCGTGACCTCACGCCTTTTTCCACTGAGTTCCTCTAACCTACAAGATTATCAATAATATCAATCCATTATTATGTGCTGCTGTGCACAGTGTGTAAATGAAATTGAAAATGAAAATGAATAAAAAAATATTTATTCATGTTTTATGTCAGCATGTTTATATAAATCGTTAACACAACACTATGCGTTATCTTGTGAGCTCCAACTCGGAAACAATAGCACCATTGTTGGCCTTTACAAATAATTATGTAGGTAATTATAACTTTGAATAGATATGCGTCTTACATTGTTGTTAATGACACTGTACCCAATCGTTTATTAACTTATTTATGCTGTAATAGAATAAGATTCAATTATTTTATTCAGCTTTTAGGTTTAAAATAGTTGATTGTGAAAATTAAAAGGGTATTATCTTAAACTTGTACATCAATTAATTTGCTTTAGTTATTAAAGTATATAAATTATTGATTTATGTCTAATTACCAACTTTAGTTATTTAAGTATTTAAATTATTTATTTAATTTGTGTGTAAACAACCACTTCAGTTATTTAATGAGGTATAAAAATTATTTATTTGATTTATATGTAAATAGCCACTTAGTTATTCAAGAATAGAAGTTATTGATTTAATTTATGTGCAAATACCCACTTTAGTTAAAGTTAGTTCCAATTCAATTAAGTTTGATAAATTCAGTTTGATATAATAACATTTGCGTAAACACAAGAACACAATATAACCAGCACTACTTAAAATGGTTTAGTAAAACCAGATGCATAGCATTTTGTAAAAAGGAACCAGTTACATATTGATAATTAAGTATTTATCCGGCTGTCAGCGGTTTAATTTTATCATTTATTTATCATTATATGTTTTATATATTTCAATAGAAACCAGACACTGAAAAAACAATAATCCTAGCGACACAAAAAATTACAAAAAACATATAATTCAATAATTGCGACGCAGGAATTTAATGTTTGAGTTCACAATTAACAGTAAATGCATAAATAGATGCATTTGCAAATAACATTCCGTTAGGCTTCAACAAGAAGATAAAATCGAAGACTAAAAACAACGATTGTAGAATAATAAACCTTTGACAAAACGAACAACCAATAATTCTACGATAATATTCGTATTTTATACAAAATAGACAAAGATTAAATTTGTTCATTATTGTCAGTGAGCAACCTGCATGTGAAACGTGTACGATTGATTAACAAACGACCGCAGAATTCTAGCTAAATACCTAGTATGTAATACGCTAGCATCTCAAGGTACGTTCATTCTCAACCAGTCCTTTGTAATGTCGTCTTTCACCAATTTTCCTAGTAGGTAGACGTGGTAGGTAGGTAAACGTGGTATAATAAAGATGCAACTTTCTTAGTAAGAAAGAAAAATAATAGTTAATTTTAAAAGATAATCGCCGTAGTAGGCCGTAAAAGTATTTAATAATAGCTACTATATAGAAATATATCGCCGTACAAAATCACTAGCAGAAGCAAGCAGAAGGTTATAGTAGAAAAAGAGAAGAAATGGAAAAGAGAAGGGTGTGAATTCGTTCCTTAAGTCAGCCAAAGCAGTAATTTGGTGCTACTGGTAATTATTGCATTATTAGCAATAATTACCAGTAGCACTTAATTACCGTAGCAGGCAATTAAAAAAGCTAATCGCGAAGCATACGATCAACGAAGGTGACCTTAGCACGTCGTTAGAGGACGTGAGGCCTTAAATCGCAATACAAAGAATGCGATCAATGAATGTGACCACAGCGCGTCATTTAGTTGACACGTGGCCGCAAGCAAAACGATTATAACTTGTTACTTATGCGGTTGATACTAAATTAATTATCACACGCGGCAACAAAAATAGTTATAATATAAAAATGCTTACCATGCGTAGTAAGAAAAAAATTGTCTGTTGTGACCGGCGCAACACAACCGACCTTCCGTGCACAACAGAACAAAAAGAGAAAATGTCTATTGTGACCGGCATAACACCACCGAGTTACCGTGCACAATAGAACAAGCAAAAAGAAACAATATATGCCACTAAAACACTAACACTGCTTTGGAACGATTTCACACATACACGGTTAAAAAAATAAAAAATAAAGAGGACTTACCGGAGGCTGTTGTTAAAATGAAAAATGTGAGTTGAATGTTACAATAAAAAATCGATTTAATTCATCAAAGAATCTAACACATCCTTTTCGCAAATGATTTTACTTAAGAAAAATTACTAAAAAATGCTATTTAAAGAGATATAATCAGGGTCGCGTGATTCGGCGATGGTAAGGAGTCTTGTTGGGGACTCGCCTCCGAGGACGTCCAGGAAGAGTAGCTGGTGTACTTAGCTCGTTGTCTGCAGGTGGCTGGAAAGGGCAGAAGGAATGGCTTCGCTTGCTTATATACAGCGCGCGGGGCGCGCGGGCAGAGGCGCTCCCTCCTACATTCGACGTCACAGAACTGACGGAGGTGCACGACGTCACACAATATTATATACAAAATTTTATTAGTTACCTTTTTTGCTCTTTTAACCATTCATTACTTTGTTTATTTGTGTTAGTTAGTTTACTTTCTATTATTGGTGCTGACTGGTGCATTATTTCAATCAAAATATCCTGAAATAATACAAATAGCAATCAATTATAGAAAATAACACGCAGCGTAGTGTTTTTGCGTAGCGTCTATTATCATGACAATGCATAGGTATTAGGATAAAATGTACCTTTTCTTCGTGTGACCAGTTTTCTCCTCGATGGCGACTTGTTATTTTATTTTTCAATTAACTTTCCATTTTCGTTTTGTTATTAATTAGTAACAATACAGTATACACCACCTCAGTAAAATTTTAAACAAACCTTTGAAATTAATATTAACTGATAACAGTGACACTGACAACAAACAAACAATACGAACCACTGTCACCTGCCAAAATAGAAATGTTCCGTTATAGTATCGCACGGCACTAAATGAAATGCTGGTTTCAACTAAGATTTATCAATTTTTATATGCTTACAGCATTAGAACATAACATGTTTCTTTTTGTATTAAATAAGTCTTTAACTAACATTTTTTTTAAATTTAAGCTTCAATATTTCAATAAAGTTTCTGCGCGATTGGTAACACGTAAATATGAATTTCTACTATGTTTAACTAAACATCTATTAGATAGTTAAAGTCAAAGTCAAAATCCTTTATTTATTTAGATCACAAAGTGACACTTACATACGTCAAATTTAAAACATTATTACTGTATGCTTCTACATTTACATTTACTGCCACGTTCGCAAAGCAAGGGCGTAGAACCATGAGAAAGAACGGGCAATAAAACTCACGGTCACTCTTTTTCATCGCCAGGTTTTTAATAAAGCAGCGATCAGACGGCGCGATTCTTCGGGCCGATGAGCAGGGCTCGATAGATTGGGCGTTATGATCACACTACACGATATCGCCACCCTAACTCACTTGGCAGCCGAACGCCGAGCAGTGAAGATGGCGCTTACGCTTTCAAAGTATCAAAAACTTGTAATCGCTCTCGTAGTAACAGCGGGTGTAGTAAAACAAAAAAAGAAAAGATGTTGGGTGAAGGAATATTTACTCTTGAGAAACATGAACATTTGTGTGTGTTAGAGCCGGAGGACTTTAGAAATTACGTCCAAATGAATTCTGGACAATTTAATCATCTTTTAAATTTAGTGACACCATACATTCAAAAACAAGACTCACATATTTTTTTTCTTGACATTATCAATAGTGGCATCTCTTTCCACCTTACGTATAATTTCTAATAAATTATTGTACGCTTGAAACTTTATATTTTTGTCTCTGTAATTGTTGCTTCTAATTTTCCAAATACAAGGGTTATTTCGGAAAGCTTCTATAAATTCGGTTAGCAGTTCATGCGAATACGTTCGGAAAACACTCATTTTGTATTGTTTAAAATTTAAAATGTCTAAATCAAAGTTAACAATAATTACACAAACCGCAAACACTACAAGAGTTGCGCGTCCACGGACTGGCGAAACAAAATAGCGGCTCACGGCTCGCAGTGCTGCCACACGTACGAGCGGAGGCGGGTTACGAGCAAAATTTCAAACTTGTCGGATGACCAACGAACTTTTTTTTTTTTTTTTTATTTATTTATTAGATACAGGATACATTTTACAGATAATTTCTATGATGCAAACA
Source organism: Euclidia mi (assembly GCA_944739405.2). Taxonomy (NCBI): domain Eukaryota; kingdom Metazoa; phylum Arthropoda; class Insecta; order Lepidoptera; family Erebidae; genus Euclidia; species Euclidia mi. The sequence continues at coordinate 10,092,119 of OX123209.2, read as the reverse complement.
TAAACTCGGGTGAGTTTTAACGTACATCATAATAACATCGACGTTACAAATTAAAATATAAACTTAAAGCATAGGTATATAGGTATTCAATGTGAGGTATAACAAAAATCATCAGGCCAAACAAAATAAAAATAAAATAAGTTGTATACAATGTAGGTAGGTGTAAAATAATTCAGAGCGATGTGCGAAGTCATCGGTAGCAACACCACCATGTCCGGCTTTTGTATATTACAATTTGCATTGATACAGAATGTTGCCGAAAAAATATAAGTATTATTCTAAACTGAGTTTTTTTTTAATGAACGAAGTGTACGATTTTTTTAGAATAAGTTGTTACCCTAATTTATATTTTGTAAGAAATGTTTGTTATGTTTGTGTTTTATGTTATAACGTGTTAAACTGTTTCTAAGAGGTAGTGGTAATAGATTAATTAGTTTAAGGCACCATGTATTTTAATGTTCTTATACCGTGTAAGTTGTTGTATTTAGGGAGTAATAATTTAGCTTTTGTCTCACTGCGGGTTTCCATTTCATTATATACTGACTCGGCGGTTTTAAAGTACGCGTACTTAGAGTGACACACCAGCGAAAAAAATGGAAACGCACGTCTATCACCCACTGAAGGTAAGTGTGTCAAATCATGGAAATTGTTCTGGTCGAATTGTTCAACGTTAAACATGTTTCGAAATGGTTCACTCGAAATATTTGGTAATTGGCGAGATGACAAATCAATCGATTCACTCTGTATTCTGGAGTCTGATGAAGCTGTACTTATTGGAGAATTTGAAATATATGGTAATTGGCGACATGATAAATCACTCTGTGTTTGGTGTCCTGGTGAAGCTGCCCTTGTTGGAGAGTTTGAATTGTGGGATGAAACTGTATAGGGGCGTTCACTATGACCGTCGATATCTTCGATCTCATACTTAGAGACAATACTAAATATTTCAGTTTTTGTCATTGCTCTCGAACGCGCGCTCAATTTTCTTAGCATCAGTCCGATATGTTTAGTAAATGTCGATATATCATCAACTGATTCTGGAAATTTTAATGACTCTAGCTTATTATTTCGGTTTTCATGTCTGTCCTTCAAAAATGTAATAAATTCATCTTCTTGTGGTCTTTTTCTCTTTGTATTCTTGCTAGTTGGTTTTTCAGAACTTTTACTTAGTGGTATAGATATTTCTAGTGTAGATTTAGAAGTTCCTGGTACCTACGGGTTCTACTAACTCCCTTGAAGGAGTATTATGTACTGATGTATCTGCGACTACGGGAGGAGTATCTTCATTTGCAACTTCTGAGGAGGTATTAATCCATTCTTGATCTACACTGGTAGAGCTTTGCTGTTCTTTTTCTACATTGGAGAAGCTTTGCCGTTCTGATGGCCTGTTTTCTAAAATCATAAACGTTCATAAAATTGCCACGTTGAATTTTAGCTGGTGCTGCAGATCCCGTGAAAGTTTATTTTTGCGCTTATATCTGTTGTAGGAATCCCTGATTAGTTTCCATTTTTTACGGCATTCCGAATCTGTAATAAATTAAAGTGTATAATATCTTTACAACTGATTATTCTAATACAATTTAAAGCTGCGCGTCCACTGGATCGGAATCGGAGCGTACGGAGCAGACGGAGCGTCGTCATTTACTAAATGCTGATGGGGCGCGTCTACTGCATTCGGATTCAGCATCGGCAATTTAAGTATTTTTAAAGCAGGAGGATAGTGACGAGGATATTGTTGTAACTAGATTAATTTTTGGAGAATATCAAACATTATGTTTTGATTTATTTGAAGATGAAAATAAATTTTATTTGACCAATTTCGTCCCAAATATTCTCTCTCCTAAGTTGATTATGTTAATGTTCATGTTTTAGTTTATAAAGTTCTTCATACCTTTCCACTAAAATATTTAAACATCGTCGCTCATCATGAATAAGTATTTTTGCCTACAGTTTAACGTCGCAAACACGTCAGAACTTGAAACGCCCGAAATCCGTATGATGCGTTCACTGCGGATGACGTCATCAGGACAAATACCGGTCTCAGGCGCAGAAATGCCGATCCAGTGCACGCAGTTTCATAGAAATTAATACAAAGCAACAAATCCTTCCGCTCCGATTCCGATCCAGTAGACGCGCAGCTTTAACTTATAGTATGAGGATCCGGCAATAGAAATATATACCCTCATTTGTTATTTGACAATAACAAAACTTTTATGTTAGATAATAAACAGTAAACACATTATTGCATTGTTCATAGGTTGCCTAGCTAAATCGCGGCCAAAGCTGTTACTTTATCTAAATTAAACATTACAGTGTACAATGCATTAATGTGTTTAGCTTTTGCCTAGTGTACTAGCTTTTGCCCGCGGCTTCGCTCCCGCTCTACCCTACTCCACCCTACTATACTTTACTCTACCCTACTATACCCTACTCTACCCAACTCTATCTTACACTACCCTACACTACTCTACCCTACATTAAAAAAAGAATTAGCGAAATCGGTTCAGCTGTTCTCGAGATTTGCGCTTAGCAACACATTTAGCGATTCATTTTTATATTATAGATTAAAGTTTTGTTACAGACAAATAATAGATGAGGGTATATATTTCTATTGCCGGATCTTAGACCGTTATATAGTAATATATATTTGTTCAGGTTCATGGCAAATGGAGAAACCTATGCTTCGGTATCATTCGCATTTCGTATATCACCTTCTTATATTTCACAAATAGTCAAAGAGGTGTTGAAAATTTTAAGATTGTTTTAGTGCCAATTTTAATGCCTATTCCAAAAGAAAGTGATTTTAGGCTCATATCAAACGGCTTTTGGGACAAATAGCAATTCCCCAATTGCACAGGTGCTATTGATGGGAAGCACATGAGAATGAGAGCCCCTGAAAAATGTGGATCGTTGTATTTTAATTATAAAGAATTTTACTCGATTGTTCTTTTGGCTATTGTAGACCACAATTACAAGTTCATTGCAGAAGGCTCTTACGGCAAAGAAGGTGATAGTGGAATATTCCAAAAGTCTACAATGGGAAAAAAATCAATTTAATTTTCCCGAACCAAAAAATCTACCAGGTTCGAACATAATATTACCACATTTTTAAGTTAGAGATGAAGCATTTAGTCTTGATACTTTTATGATGAAACCTTACGCAAGAAAAGCTTAAAAAATCGATTTAAGCAAAGAAATATTGAACTACCGCGTTGTCGCGCTAGACGAGTATCGGAAAACTGGTGTTTAGAATATTTTACAAACCAATCGGAATAGCGCCAAAAACATGCACTGACATGATCTTAGTTGCCTGTTGCTTGCATAACTTATTAAGATATGGGTTTTTGGAATCTTCTCAAACGCCTGTACATCAATGGAACTAAGAAGAAAACTTATCTACAAATTTTGTTTCATTATGTGGAACTTGAGGGTTTTCGAACAGCAAGGGACTAGATTTTAGAGCAAAATTAACCGATTACTTAACGTCACAGCAAGGAGCAGTAGACTGGCAAGAACAATATGTCACACGACTTGCTTAAGTTGATTCCACCATGTTCCCATTCGCATAGTGGTTTTATGCAAATTCAATAAATAAAAAATATCTCAACTGTTTTATTTATGATTTTAGCTATGCTCTTCCAAATATTGTCCTTTAAATTTTCGTCTCTGTAGGAGTCTAGAAAGTGCCTTGTGTGTCGAAGAATTTCGAGCATGCAATTTTCATTGCATAGGTTACCGAAAAATTTATTTTTACTTCCTATTATAATTATATCACATGTATTGTATATCAGGAGCACCGGCCGAGTACGTGATGACTGGGCCACAGCGGTAGTTGTGCCTCATTACAAAGGAAAAGGCTCGGAACAAGACTGCAAAAACTATAGAGGCATTAGCCTTCTCAGCATTGTTGGCAAATTGGATGCTAAAGTACTGATTGAAAGAGTTATGAAAGTAACCGACAAGAAAATATGGGATGTACAAGCGGGATTCCGAAAGGGTATGAGGTGTACGGATTAAGTCTTTTCCTTGCGATGCATAGCTGAGAATTTTTTGGCCAAAGGTCGAAAGGTCTACTGCGCATTCGTGGATTTGGAAAAGGCTTATGATAAAGTGGTGAGGAATGAAATGTGGTCGGTACTGTCGATGTATGGGGTGGACAGCAGCCTCATTCGAGCTCTGAAATCCCTTTATGAGGATTCTAGAGCTTGTGTGAGGATAAACGGGGCATACACTGACTGGTTTACCATCAACACAGGTGTTAGACAGGGATGTGTAGTGTCGCCGTGGCTGTTCAACCTCTTTATGGACAGTTGTTTGCAAGATTTGAAACATAGTGATTGTGGATTAAGGATGAATGAGTTACTTGTCAAATGCCTCCTTTATGCTGATGATCAAGTTATACTTGCGTCTTCAGCGGAGGAGTTGCAGGAGATGGTAACAATCATGCATGGTGCGTTAGAGAGGAAAGGAATGAAAGTGAATGTAAGTAAAACAAAAGATATGGTTTTTGAAAAGGAGGAATGCGTTACGGCTTGTAATGTTATGATCGATGGACAGCGAGTGGAACAAGTGAATGAGTTTGTATATTTAGGTACGCTGTTCACAAGAGATGGTAAGAATGTAGAAGATATTGAAAGAAGAGTTAATGCAGGTAATAGAGTGAATGGAGCTCTGAAAGCGTTTATGAATAGTCAAAATGTGTCCAAAAAGGCACGTTTGGCTGTGCATAGAGGGGTTTTAATACCTCCTCTTATGTATGGTAGTGATAGTTGGGTATGGCAAAAGAGTCATGAAAGTAGAATAAATGCTGTAGAAATGAGAGCACTGAAAAGTATGTGTGGTGCGTCTCTGACTGACAGAGTAAAGAATTGTGTGATAAGAGAGTGTTGTGGGGTAAAAGAAGATGTAGTGACAAGCATCGAGAAAGGCATGCTAAGATGGTTTGGGCACGTGGAGAGGATGGATGACGAAATACTGACCAAGCAGATATATAAGGCAATAATTGTGGAAGGTACAGGACGAAGGGGAAGACCTACGCGGACGTTCTCTGACCAGATTGGAGACATCCTAAAACAGGACAGGTGAGAAGTACCCTGAACAGAAGAGCATGCATGAGGAATCTGATGGGAGTGAATGAAGCAAAAGAGATATGTCAGGATCGTTGCAAATGGCGTTCCATAACCCCTCAAAGCATTTTGGCCACCATCGAGGCATCTCAGGACACCCGTAGAAGTATTTTGGCCACTTTCGAGGCTAAGCTTTCAAGCTAAGTACGGGCGCGTAATATTTTCGTTGAAAGAATGGTGATATTTCTATTTATGAAGTTAATATTGTATATCAAAAGACGCGTAAGCTTTCGAATGTATATTAATAAACACCAAATAATGTACTTGAAGCCCACGCAAGAGCGGTATAAAGCGCGCCCGGTATAATATTTTCCCGCCATTTTCGAGCGCGCTATTATATTTCTAACATATTCATATTTCTCGTCGTTTTTTATTATAGGAGGTATATAAGTATTGTACACGGTTAGAAAGGTAATTTAATTTACTTTCAGAGATAATAAATATAATGGAAAGAAACATTTTATTTTTAAACATAAAAATATATAAAATATAAATGATTGTTAATTGCCGCCAATTTTCGTATTTTATTTTTATAAACATATTGTTTTGTTATATATCGGATTCAAACCTAGATAAGTTTCTTTTCAACTAGATTTCCAATTAAAAAAACCATATCTGATAAGATTCCGATAAGAATTATTCTTATTGGACTTTGCACAATTGTTTACTTTTTCTCGCCAAAAATAACCGCCATACCCGCCAAAATTTTCGAAAGCCTATATCTCATGAATTATAGGAGTATTATATATCGTATGATAGGTTTATTTATATACTTACTACTAACCTTTTCTATATATTTTCATTCAATAAAAAATAAATGCCGTTGTTTCGGTAATTGAATGAATATAGAATTAAATTATTACACAACAATTAGGCCCCTTGGGAAGATTTGATTGGTAAAATTTGAATGGGCCCCGACTGTGAGTCGTTCTGTTCTGCATATTACTTCTAAACTTCTGGGCTTGTTTCTTTCTTTTTAGTTTTTATTTAAGTTTATATTTTCACGTATTTTTTAAAATTAGTTTTTATGCAGTCGGGTTTTTTGTTTTTCTTTAAATATTTTTTTATTTTATATTTTTAAGTTACGATTCATTGACTTCGTTATAAGATGGTAAATTTCGCAATCGAGTGTTTGTATATCGTTTATACTTGAAATAAAAACTTAAACCAATAAGTATGAAAATTAGCGAGAATTATTTTTTTGTTAAACATCTTTAAATCGTTATATATCCTAAACTATTATTTAAAATGAAAAATTATAAAAGGAACCTAAAGATGATTTTAAAATACCTATTCAACGACACCCCACTTGACATAGTTCATCGACTTTAATTTTTTTCATTTTGACAATATGGCGTCTGGCTGTCGCTGTGGTGCATTTTGATTACTGTCATGTCTTTAGTGACACTCGCAAGGTTAAGACGAATCGATTGACGCAAGAATCATCAAAATCGGCCTACGCATTTGGTCTCTAGAACGCCACATAGAAACAAACATACATACATACATATATACATACATACATAGACTGATAAACACATTACCCTTCTTTGCGTCGCGCAGTCGGGTAAAAAGATCATCGTCATATGAATCAAGGAAAATATCTCTTGATTAATTATTGTAATATAATATTAGGAAGTGAAAACATTTGGCGAGTATTCATGTCATGGTGTTTATGTCTTGTGGATGTATCATTTTACTTGCCTTTATCAATCTGAGGGCAGGAATATCGTTAATTGTATATACATTTACTAAACGGTAAATTGTGTTCTGCTTTGTTACCTAGTTGACAGGCGTTGTTGAATCCATCAAACAATCTCGGCTTGCCTTATAATTTTATTTCAATTACCTATACTAGAGATTTTAATTGCACTATGGAGTGATCTTGAAAATATTATTATTGGAAATCTGAAGTACGTTTACGAGCTTCTGTTAGAGTGCAGGTATTATTATTTATTAGTGTCTGTCTTAAATTGAATTACAAAGCCAAGGGCTAGCGCTGATATAGCGTGCGCGCAGTGCAGCTAGTAACTATAACTATTATTGTATTCTACTGTAACTATTATTCAATTTGTCGTTACTGAATTAAGAGTCAAAATCTAACACGGCAGTCACTCAAACGTCCTCGATGAACTATTGTGTTGACAGCGAAAAATTCTCTTCACTCTGCTCAGTAAAATGTGAACCGCCCTAACTTGAGTTACCTAAAAGATGCAGTCACAAGAAACGTAGTTTTCGTTACCTATTTGTACAATTCGCAATCGAGATGGACGTTATTAGATCAATGTACCCAAATAGGTTAGTTTTAATACTTACCTTTATTCATCTATAGTTCAACTTAAATTACCTTTTTATTTGTATAAATTGAAATATTATCTTGGTAAGACATTTATTGACTTATACTTATGTAAAAAGAAAATAAACTCGTCATTTTAGACTGTAAACGAAGTTAATTGGGGAAATGATAATTAAAATAAATAAAATAAATATTAGTTTATTGCCAAAAAGAAAACAATTTATCGCCATTGATTACACACTAAGTACAGCCTTGAATTATAATAACTATTATAATTATTAGTAATTCCGCCTTTCCTATGGATGCCAGATACAGCTCCTTACAATTTTACACAGTTATAGCTAGGACGACATCAAAAATACGCATTGTGGCGATACAATACAATTTATCGCCATTTAGTACACACTTAAGTACAGTCTTGAATTATATTATATATAAAAAATATTATTATTATTACTAAGCCTTTCCTATATGACGTGGTTAAATGAAAATCGTAATTTCAGTTACAAACAAAAGAACAATGCCCATATATCTTAGCGACGCCGGCCCAGGTGTGGACCGTCAAAAATCATAGTATTGTTATTGCATTCGATAAAAGAGTGTTAATCTAGAATTTTGAGAGTGATTAGAGGTCGGCCACATTTATATTTTTAATTCAAGTAGTACTTTTTTATGCTAAAAAAACACGAGGTGTGTACGTACTTTTATTAGAATAGTTACAGTATTTCGTAGTTTTGAGTAGAAAGGAATGAGTTAATCGTTTGGTAAGGGCAGAAATCCGAAAGAAAAAGCCAGAAGTCGTAAAAGATCCACAAACATTCACAATGCGCACGAGTAAAACAAATAATAATCAAAGTAAATTGAATATGACATTATTGACATTTACTAAGAGACAAAAAAGTGTTGTCATTTTACAATTTTTAAATGATATTTATTAATCGATATAGATTTGCGTCATCATAGGTTATATATATATATATATATTTGATTAAAAACAGAACTTATTTGTAGTTAATCGCATATATTCCTTAAAAATACACACAATAAAAATGTTTAAGGACCAAATAAAGATTTGCTAGTCACTAAAATCATTTTGAGTAGAGAAAATGTGAAATCGATTAAGATAATCAATTTAATATTATGAATTCTTTACTGGCAACTTCTGATCTATTACGTATTGGCTATTTAGACGTTCACACATCTTTTTAGACCTATTTATCGATTATGTTTCTCGGCATACCTTTAGTAACGCCTATAAATTAAGTTATAAATAAAAAAGATTATTCAACAACCAATTCAAACTCTATTATGCTGTTCATGAGTTCCAAACTGGGCCAGAAATGGGCATTGTTCTTTGTTTAATTCGGTAAAGAATCTAAACATCCTTTACAAAGAAATGTAATGGAAAATTAGGATAGAACCAGGGATGAGTGATTCGGCGTATCTTTTCGGGAATCTTGGGAATAGGTGTTCGGTGTCGCTCAGGAAAGCAGAGATGCACTTAGCTTGCTCGCCGCACAGCCGAAGTAAAAGGGCGAGCGCTCCAGCGCCACGATATTTGTAGGAGCCCGAAATGGAGTGCCTGAGGTGAGGGACGGAGGTGGAGGGAAAATTCTGTGGCTGGAAGGCGGCAACTGGATCCCGGAACCCTGAAACAGATGAGTGGTGGTGTCAGTAGGCCAAGTACAAAGCAGCTACTAACCCTGAAAGAAAAAACCAAGCAGGGTAAACCCACCATTATTGACACTTTTAGAGATATCCCTTTCCCATTTTTCAATTAATATTAAAGTAAAAATATTGATATAATAAGCATTTAAAGTGTGCTCTTGTCATTAGAGATTGTTAATTTAAAAAAATGTTATTATTTTTGTATATTTGGATCTAATTTGTATTTTTTGATTCAATACCAAAATTCCAATTATTGACATAGTTCAGCGTAACCTTGACACTTGTCCTTCCGATTATTGACACCCCCCTTAACTAGAGGATATACGTGGCTTTGCTCAGGTAATTTATTGTAAAAATTATTTAAATATTTCTAGCCTAGATCTAGATAACAAAATGAAATAAATATCTGAGGACATCTTTTATTCAATGAAACTAATTAGTAAGTCACATAGAAAAAATAAATTGGAGCATTTACATTTTAACAAACATAATATGTCTATCATAAATTCAACGGGTATTTTTAAATTTTCAAAACTTATCTGTACTACCTAAGTACAACAAATGAGATCTAACATTAAAACCTTCAACCTAGCTATTTTTAAATCAAACAGAATAGACTGAGATCAGTTGAACGTAAAATATGCTTAAATGCTTTGGTAAAAAAGATTTATTCCCCGTTACTAGGTATAGGTAAACAATTATAATATGTAGGTAGGTATTATCAAATACAAATATTAACAAAATAAACAAAAATGAACCTATATGAAATATCTACCTAAGTACCTAATCGGACTAAGAAGATAGGTATTAACGAACGACGATGTTTCACTTAAAAATTTTCAGTCATTAAAATAAAAATCAAAACGAGGAAATATAAAAATTTAGTTAAAAAGTAAATCATTGGGTGTCTTTTTCACAAAGAATTTTCTCTATAATTATCATTGTCACGTATCGGTTTTCCATTCATATTTTTAAATCTATTTTGGATCGAGAGATCGTCAAAATTCAATTGTTGTTTTACTTTTTCTACTGTTTCGGTTACAAATGCTTCTCCATCGTTAGTATTTTTCTTTAAACTTGCTGACCTATTTTCCTTATTTTTATCTATATTTTTATCAATATTATTTTCTTCTATTGCATTACTGAAGCTTCTTATCGTTGTTTTAACCGTATTCACTTTCTCGTGTACATACGTAGGCACATTTTGAGAACCAAGTCTTTTTATCTGCACTTTTTTGTTTCATTTTTAATGTTCGTATTCAAGTCTTTATTTTTCGAATTTGTATGCGGTGCCTTTTTAGCAAGAGTGTTAGCTTTTTTAGTTTGCTTCTTTAGACTTTTGATTTCATTTTGCACTGCTATCTTTTTGGTCCTTTCTTCTTTCCTTTTTTTTGCTTCCTCTTCCTTCTGAGTTTTTATTCTTGTCTTTTGTCTTTCTTCGCACGTCAGCACGAATGACGTTTCTTCAGTTTTTTTAACACCTTTTCTTAAAGGCGTTTTGGCAACAACTAAGACGTCGGTTAACTCTATTTTTTTAATGGACTTTCTTATTGCTTCACTTAAATTTGTATCAATGGAAGTTTTTCTTTGTTTTAGAGGTGTAAAATGGAAATAATCTGTGTCTTTTAAATCAAATTCAAAATCATTTTCAGGAAACACCTCAATTTCATCAAGATTTGATGAGTTGATTGTCTTTTTAGCTGTACTTGATAGAACTTCAGTTTCAGCTGAGCGAGCAGGCATCGATTTTACTAAATTTACTTCTGCAGGTTTATTATGAATTTCTACAGTGACAGCGATCTCAAGAAATGATGACCCTTGTGACTGTTGTAACTCTACACACCTACATCAGGTGAATTACAGATATCTGGCACTAGAATAACTGGCAGATTGCTGATATCTAGTTGATCTGGTAACAGTCCTTCAAAGTTGAGACCACTGATTTGATCATCCATTTTTTGCTGTGAATCAGTTATTAGAGGACTCAACAATGTTGCACCGTTTGGACGAGTACCAGCGTCTTGATCGTTTGTTTTATAAGAGAAATCTACTTTTTGAAAAATTAAGTTTCGTTCATTGCTGTCAGTAATTTCAAGTTGAATATCAGCGACCGTATTATCAGACTTGGGTGTGGAAGACGAACTCTGCAGGTTGAAAACGAAAGAAACTTGAAAATAGTCAAAAACTGTCTTTAAAATGTTTTCTTTGAGAGTTTTTAAAATGTTTATTTTTATCATTTGTCTTTGATTGGTGTTCTTTAATTATATTCACAAAACATTTTCTGTCCATTTTTATTTCTTTATTCAAGTTTTAATTTTTTTCTTGGTGAGTCTTAGTTTGGTTGCCACCCAAGCATTTGCTGAAATCTATGTTATCTGGTTGCCACGAGTAAAGCCCCGAGGCTTTAAAACCATTTCTTAGAGTTTCAGGATGTAAAAACTTCTCAATGGCATTTTTAAGTATAGGTGCAAGATCAACCTTTGTAAGAGCTTCCGTGGGATGTGATCTTCGCCATTCTAGGACACTTTCTCCAAGCATTTTTTAATGGCCTGAATGCTGCCACATCAGCAGGTTGGAGGATTCGTGTAGCATTGGGATATAGGAAACTGCTTCTTTGTTTTTATCAAGTGAGGATACAGCACATTTTGTATGTAGTCAATGAAAAGTTCAGTTTTCATCCAGCCGTTTTCAGATAATCCAATACCCCAGTTATTAGGAACGCCAGCAGTAATATCCTTTGGGAGTCTTTTGATGGGATAAATTATCATAGGCAGTGTTTGCTCACCGTTAGCTTTAAAAGTAAATATCACCGTTAGGGATGATTTCGCCTGGGCCTGATCAATTTCATATACATTTTTGGCTCCTTTAGAAGACAGTACTTTCCCACTTTTTGGGCATAGTAAAAAATTTGTCTCATCACCATTTAAGATTCTGTTTGGATCATCAAAAGTGCTGTCATAAGATTGTGACTTCAAGTAATCTTCAACACCTTCAAACCAATGGCGGATGTCACTTTCAGACCCACAAGAGCTTGCGGCTGTTAAACTTTCTGGCGTTCTAGAAACAATGTCCGGGTGTCTTTTTAAAAAGAGTTGGTACCATTTTTCTGCAGGTAATCCCTCTTTGAAAGGTGTTGGTCTATTGCTTTTTTTTATGAATTCTCCCACGATAGCAATAATATCTAGCAATGATATCTTCTTTGCGCTTCGGAAATCCTTTCATGCTGTTTACTTTAACCCATTGAACCAATTCTTCCTCTTCTACTGAAGATAGTACTGTTGCTGGTCGTTCATTTTTGTCTGGGTGTTGTATGTTAAATATAAATGTACTTCTTGGAATGCCAAATGTTTTAGCAACGGATTTTTACTCCTACTTTTTTAATTTGGTCTAATGCTTTTCTCAATGTTTCTTGGCTATATTTTTTCTTCTTATTTATGCTTTTACTTTCTGCGTCTTTTTGGTTTTCTTTTTCTGGGGATTTGCCATTTTTTACCTTTAAAAATACCGAGTACCAAATTATGATAAATGTGAATAAAAATACCTTAAACCGGCACTTCACAGATTTTACAAACATACACAAAAACACTCCCAACTATAATTAATATTATATGTATTTCAAAGAAGAAAGAAACCCCTTTCCTATTATTGACACCCAGGAAACCAATAATTGACATAGTGTCAATTATTAGGAAAATTTATTTTAACACAGTGTCAAAATTTAGATAAAGTCAATGGATTTTTTCTTGGTGATGAAATTTAAACTCTATACAATGGAGACTAGTGAAAAATTCTAAAACTTGGTGCGTAAAAAATAAAACTGAATTTGGAAAGCGACTCAAGGACAACAACAATAATCACAACATGATACAATAGCCATTAACGGCAAACACACAATTCGGGATAGGTTGTAATTCATAATATAACACCGCAGGAGACAATCGATGACAAAGCACACACAACCGTAGCTTACAAAAAAAAGGCGAGAATCCAACTAACAGACCGATCAGACAACAGCTTTTTAACCACTGAGCCATGCGGAAAAAAAATTTTAGATTACGATTAGTCATTACTAAAGCTATATGTAAGAAGATATTTGCGTACTTATTTAAGCTGTAATTTGACGTTAAAGATTTTTATAACATTTGTAACAAAATATGAAGTTATTTTTGTGATTAGATCATTAGCTATAAGCATTGATTATTTTATTTTTAAACTTCGTAGTGCGTTAATTTAAAATATTTTATATGGAAATAACCTAGTGGCTTGCCAGACATATAAGATAGATGGATAAACATACATATATACTTGTTAAATGTTAATCAAATTACGAATCGTAAGCGAATGTCATTCCCGTACATTGAGTATTCTATTGTACAGGCGTCAATGACGTTTGTCTAAGCCCTCAGGTGTTAAATCGAACGCTAACAGACAAAATCGTTTGCCGTATTGTTCCCTAGATATGCCGTTGCCTCCATTAAGGAAATGTATACCTGTCCCCGAAAATAATGTGTGGTACACAGAGGTAAAAATGTTGTTCTCAAATGATGGTTGTAAAGCTTTTGAAGGTATTTGTTGTCCATCTATATATAAACAAAACATATTTATATCGTAATTTTCAAAGTTGAATGGGTTTCTAATAAGACTACTGTTGAATGCAGCCTTATTGACAAAACCAACTATGCACCGTTTAGGTACTTAACCAAGGAAGATGTTATCAAGAGTTTTACCTTGAACACTTGATTGTTTCGTTAAAACTCTTCAGCTCGTGTGATCGGATATTACTTAAAACAATAGATACAACAACATAAGAAGTGTTTTTATGATAGATCTATCATCAATTATGGTCGGCTTCATAAAAAAAGGTTTCTTTTTGATAGTAAGTTACACTTACGAGTATAGACATGTTTAGTAACCATGAGCAGTAAATTACTTTTAACCGTGCAATAAATATATTGTCTTAATAATAGATACGCCCAATTCCTTTATCTCATCTATTGGCAATTATGGGATCATAAAGAAAAGTTTTACTTTTAATAGATGGATGTCACAAGTCTCAACGTGTTTAGTGGCCAAGTGTTTAGTGGTTAAATAACTTTGAATAGTGCAATAAATTTTACTTTTACATTAGATACCCAAGTTTCTTATCCACCCTATAATCAATTTATCAATAAACTAGAGGACGCCCGCAGCTACGCCTGCAAAATGTTTAAATTCACCCGCTTTGGCCGATCCCGTGGGAATTTCGGGAAATCCCTTCTTAGTGCGCCCCAACGGTTCCCAAGGATCATACATGCCAAATTTCAGCTTCCTGCGCCCAATAGTTTCGGCTGTAGCGTGTCTGTCAGTCAGTCAGTAACGCAAGAATTTTATATATTAAGATTATAGGTTCATAAGGAAAGCTTTGTTTTTTCTGATAGTTGCATCTGACATAAAGCAACATGTTTGATGCCCATATTTGTTTCTTCGCGAACAGAGGGGAGTATCAGAGTATAAAAGACTCGGTTATGAGATCGCAGTATGTTATTGATCTCTGTGACGTACTTCATACACGATCTCTAGTTAGTGACTTCACTAGTATAAGTAAGTACGTAAGTACTTCTGGTGTATATAGATAAAGTTAAATTTAATTGCTTTATTTGATCCTTTACGTTCGTTTTGTTTGTAGTAGGTAGATAAAGTGAAATGCTGATTTTAATCAGTATATTTTTTTAATAATTTTAGCAGTTACGTATCTGAGTTAAGTAGATTGGTCAACTTGTATTAGCATGAAGTTCAATCCTTGACTGTTTCAGAAATAATAGGACCTTACATGAATAATATTTAGGTCAAAAAACCGGTTTTAATTAAGTACTTTTAATAAAATACGTATTGCCCGTAACTCCATGTATTTCATACTAAATATCTTAGGCGACGGTCGCAGCCGTCTCTACCTCACACATACATCACCTTACATTACACACATACATCACGCAATCGTACATTAATTAAATAGGTAGGTACACTAGTAGTAATGTTTCCCTACAGTACTTCCCCTTTTACAGATGAAAAAATATATTTACCCCAGTATAACTACATAAATCCTAATCTTATTTATCATCACTGGTCGATAGACGTGGAATGTGGCGCCGATCTATGACGCGTACTGTAGCGTTAGCGCTTGCTGACGAGGGACCGTCTGCACGCTATCCAGCGTGGCGTTACTCGCGAACACCTGCCTGCCCACCCATCCTTTCGCCAACCCTTTGCAATGTCGCTATGTCATGTATCCGGTTGCGAGACCGATGAAGATAACTATGGCGACGATAATCCAGTGCATATCGTGTCCAGCTTCTGTGTTATCATAGAGTTGTTCACGATCGCCTGCGCAATAACTTGGTCTTTGCTGGATGTACCGCCCATGTTATCGACTAGTGTTCAGTGTTACCGATGTCTAAATATAAACTAAACGACATGGTAGACATATTAAGTTATTTCCTATTTATGTTTATTACATTTCGCAATGCTCAATTGCTAAAATGCGTTAATACACAAAATAATGACACATACATACATCCATAACGTCACGCCTTTTATCCCCGAAGGGGTAGGCGGAGGTGTATTTCTACACCCACTTTTCGCCAGATATACTTTAGTCCCACGTAATAAGGGGCGAGCCTATTGTCGTACCGGGCACTCCAGACTCCGTGCTGCTACTGAGAATTTCGTGACAGAAAAACCCAACAACAATAATGAAGTGTGCAGTATAATCGTATTCTTTATTTTAATATCTATTATAATGTAAGTTTATAACCTAGTTTTACTTATTACTAGTAATTATACTTAATGTAAATAACATTAAGACTCAAAGTCATATCATACCTACTTTAAATTACACAATTCATTTAGGTTCGCTTTATACAATAACAATACTCATAGGTTCAATAACACATAGATACTCATGACGACACCTGCAAAAGTATTTACGAAGCAAAACGTATTGGACGCTTGATAACGCGGCCACTGCGCGATGTTCTCGGACATAGAACTTTGCAAGAAGTGTCTGTATTATCAGGAGGAAAACTATACCTATTGCTATCATAAAAATTATTTGAACTATTATTACTACTATCACAATGTGTTGATGACTATTCGTCGATTTAAGGCTAAGCAGGTTTAAGCCTATCCATTATAAAAGTATCCTTATCGCCTATTATTATTACGAAAGCCTTTCCACTCCTGCTTATGACGCTGTACTGGCCATCATAAGGAGGTTGCAGAGATTTACGTAATATATCGTTCCTAACGAAAACACATTTGCAAGTAGTCAAATCGCTTGGTATGAATAACGAACGTGTATTAATTACTGTGGCTTGGTGGTCTAGGTTTTAACAGATTAATGGCGTCTCTTAGCTTTTGCAAATATTCCGAGTCCGACACACCTAATCTACTGTTGTCATAAAAATCACCCGGTAATCTGACTGTCTTTCCTTACGTTAACTCAGTTGCGCTCACGCCACTGTCACTTCTAGCAGCGGCGCGTAAGCCTAACAACACAGATGGTAATTCGTCGATCCATGAACTGTTGCAATTAAAGCTGCGTATCCATTATGCGCTCCTGGCGTGCGTGCCATGAACACCCGCGCCGAGAGTCCGTTCACGGAACGCGCTCCAAATATTTAAATGATATCAACTCAGCGCGCATGCCGCGCGTGGCAACTGTTCCAGTGTTCGCACGAGCATCAGCTGCGTATATAGTAATTCACAGTATTATACAGAAGAAAAAACATAAACGTTAAGTGCGTTGGTTGATGAAAGAGTTGTTTATTATTATAGGCTAACGCCTGTAATCCCGAAGGGGTAGGCAGCGGTGAAAATATTACACCCACATTTCGCCATGAATTGTTAGGTCCCACGTAATAGGGGTTGAGCCTATTGTCGTTACCGGGCAAGTCACCAGTCTCCGGGCTGCTACTGAGTATTTGGAAAAACCCAGTATCACTTTTACCCGACCCGGAAATCGAACCCGGGACCGCCGATCAGCAGTCGAATACTTGATAATAATGAAAGAGTTGTTTCACAACTTCATTCCCTCCAAGCGTCTTCTCTGAGCGATTTCTTATGATAAGAAGAATTTTTACTATTCCACAGCAGCAGGCCTGTCTCACTTTCATACAAGCGACGCAAAATCCCCGAGATATTTACCTACTATTCTGGAGAACAACCTAATTTCAACCTTTTGCATTGCGTATACCGTTCAAAGTACAATAACTGTCTGCCGTCTCGCTTCAATTTGGTAGGGCTGTTGACTAGCGGCGGGGGCCGGGCGGCGAGTTTTTTGTTTACTTTTGTTTCGCGGATGCGTGCGCTGCGTGTGCGACAAGTCGAGCGAGTGCCTGCCTATTGAGACTAGTCCAGTGACCGGACGCTTGCGTTTATCATACCTAAACTCAGAAGTGAATT
The DNA here is from genome assembly GCA_944739405.2 of Euclidia mi. NCBI lineage: Eukaryota > Metazoa > Arthropoda > Insecta > Lepidoptera > Erebidae > Euclidia > Euclidia mi. The sequence continues at coordinate 10,074,590 of OX123209.2, read as the reverse complement.
TTCTGCACCATAGGTACTAATTATATATTCTGTGACAGCAGTTCTTTTGTTGTACTTGAATTAATTTACGGCAACTCTGATTATCCATCGCCCGGAACGTAACGAACACACAAAATAATAACGTCCGTCTCAACTGGCGCGCGCGCCACAATTGGGTTTCCTTTGATGCGCGGTAAAAATCCGACTCTAGATGGAACGGGGCGCTCGAAGTTCGAGCGTTCCAATAAACACATTGGCACGCGTTCCAAAATGGTAGCAGCGGCCGGAACGCGCGCCAATATTCGTCCTTTTGGAGCGCGATGTCGATACGCGGCTTAAGACGTGCCATAAGAGCCACTTTTGATGCTCTATGCCAACGTACTATCATGTCGTTGCTTTGCGGATGATAAGGTGTCGTGCGCATTTTTCCAATACCTAAATACTTCAGTATCTTAGTTGCTGAAAAACATCACTTTCAAGTCATAATTAGAAGAAAAAGCAATATAATATATACATAGCCTATGTCACTCGGGAGAGTGTAAGGATTGCAGCAATATCCTTTAGTTCTAAATCTGTTCACTTGTTCGTATATTTAGAAGTTATGGCAGAATGAAGAAACGCACATACATACATGAACGCATGTGAAAATAAATATGTTTTATCTATTAGATATGCAAATTAGCATAAAATGAATGTGGTTATACTTACTATTTTGGCTGTGATCCTCCAACAATGGCGCTGCCACTTGAGCACTTCCACGGCTAATGACTAGGTCACTTGATGTGATGTTGTTGTGGGTCAACACACCCCTGTCTAACCGCTTGCAGCTAGACATGAGTGTGTAGTTATTCAAATACAAGTAGTTATCGCTTGCCCCATGCCTAGGAGGGCACGTTAAGCCGTCTGCCATGAAGATCTTTGACTATCGTTACGGTAAGTCAGTACCCTGAAATATCCTTACACTACTTGATACTTGATGGCACGGGCTGTTTCCGCAACTCCACGTCTTAAACTCCTTACACTAGTCTAAACCATGAAATATAGCTATTCCCTTGGGTTACTGAGGTCAGACGGCAGTCGCTCCGTGGAAAAGTTAATATTCTGTCAAATCTGGTTAGACTAGTAAGTGGACTCCGGGCTCCGAACTCTTGGATGCAACCCGAAAAACGCTAAGGTGTTGATGAATATGATGATTCAAAGACACATACATAGCCTTTGTAATAATAGTACATAGTATCTTGACTGCATGCATTGTGTGGCGGTAGTTAAGGTCGTCGCCTCGCCACAATACACTGAGCAGCACTTTGAATTCCACACAGGACAATACATTATTTATGAGTCTAGCGGTGCTAACTCTAGGTAGCATAAATAGTAAAGTTATAAGATAAATTGAAGGTCTATACAATAAAATTATTTTAAAACTAACAATTGGAGCCATGCTCCTGGATGCCAGCTTGGCCAAACACAGCGGACACTCCAATGACGGCTACCACTCTCTCCTCCAAGGCAGTCAAAGCTATTCTATAGCTTGGCCCACCACCAGTGCCACTAGATTGTCGCCTTAATATTAAAAACTTATTTTTTGTTTTTGTTTTCCAATCAGCCGAAACCTAAAAGTGCAGTTATTTAAAAGCAGTGCGCAATGAAATTAAACGAAAAATAAATAATTAAAGTGCTTTATTAAAAAGCAGTACCAAATAGAGTTTTAAAAAAGTTTATGGTAAAAATGCAGTTATTTAAAAGAAGTGGCTGAAATACTTACTTTTCTCCATTTCTCTGCTGGTTTTTGAACACCACCACCAAGCGAGTTTAAAAGAGAAGTCAGCTGTTGCCACAGCTTGTCGCTTTTAAGGCGACCTTGAGGACCAGGCTGAGGTTTTGAAAGGTCTCCACGCCTAAAACATGAACAATTTATGATTTTTGAACACATTTGCAACCATACATAAGTAAGCCATACATAACATAAGTTTTATTGATGTCTACTGTCCATGAAAGTGTTAACATAGTTATAAGTATTGTGTGATTTGATGATGTCATTGTTGTGTAGCTTTCTTTACTGATATTTGTTTAGTTTTAAGAAGAATGATTGTGTCTCTTGTTCTCCCACCGATTCTAACTGAAATAATTATGTAGTCACAATAGTTACTCAATGGCTGTGAGTATCTTCAATAACTTGCATCAAGGTACAGGAGACTTTTGACTAATAAGAGAAATTCAGAAACTTTTTAAATGGCTCGTAAAATGATTTTAATCTGTGACCAAATATCCATATTATCATTTATTATTTTTCTAATGACTGTTTTCTGTGTATTTCTATGTTTTGTTATAATGTGATTTGAAAAATAATATTGTGTAACTACCAGTTAGCTATATTAAATTGTCAACTCAGAAACTCGGTGATAACAATCTTTGTATGCCATTAAGTTAAATCCAGGTCTCACTCTTTCAATTATGAGCCTTTAAATTTTTTTTGTATTTCTTCCTTCCGTTTTTTTTTCATATCTTGTTTTTCAGTTTCTCTGGCTTGCCATTTAGAGAACTCCATGCGGTATGCAATATTAAAAGACATTCCATCGTGCAAATATATGCATGAAGACTTGATATGGCAAACTGGTACATGTCTTGATCAGGCTGCCTATGGTCAGTAGATGTGTTCATCTCTTTCGAAGTTGCTTTGCAAATAAAACATCTCTGAGAAGATCTATTTTCAGACAGTACATTACACACCTTCCCATCTATCACTGAAAGAATCAAATGATGCCTAACGAGTATGACATGCCCATATATCTCTAAAGGTAATGGCATTAAGTTTTCAATTTGATTTTGTACTGCTTTGTATTATTCTTTGATTAGGAGCTTTTCGTTTCTTTTTGATATATAAATTTAATTATTCCACAGAATTTTGGTGGAGAAGGACGTGGATTTTCCCAAAAGATTGGCTTATTATTATCATCTGCTATAGGTCTTAAGGTTACTAAAGATGTGACAAACATATATATTTTTCAGTACTCTCCGCACTTTCGAACCTTTGCTTATTCAAACTATGTCAAGAGGAACCACCACATCGCCACTTATAAATCATCGTATAATTTAGTTCATCTGTACCTACAGCTCAGCAATACATCCAATGATATTTTTACGTATTTACAACCACTGATCAAGAAGAGCTTGAAGTTGAACTTCAGCCAATGTATCACTAACTGTAATTAATTCCGCGTAAGCATAGCACTCTTTTTTTACTCGTGCTAATTGATCGTAGCACGGATATAAGGGTCATTCTACCTCGAGGCAAAAAAATAAAACAATACATCGATTTTCATATGCTTATTAGATTTACTCTGTTCCATAACACAAATAATCAACGAAATAATTACTAACAGAGGTAATTTATGTTTTAATTATGAGAAAATTGACATAAAATAAAAAAGGACGATAACAGATGTGACGCAATACGTACAAATAACAAATAACAAAGAACTTGTAATAAGCGATAATTTTAAAACAACATTGTTATCAATTAAACCAAAATATAATTATTCTTGCAAATAACAAAGTTGATAACAAGATGACACAGACAAAAAATCTTGAAATAAGATTACAGAAGTGACGTCACGTCAGTGATTGTCACCTTCTAACAAGTAACTCGGTAATTTGAGATCCAATAATAAAAAGGCATAAATACTTTTGTGGAATAGTTACTTATACAGGTACAACTGTTTAATACTTATAATTATAAATAATAATCAGACTTAGCTTTCACTTTCATGATTTTAAAATATGTTTTCATCAGACGAATCAGGTGCGAAAATATTAAAACGACTTCTTTTTGTAAAGTCCGAAGCTTCACTAAACACCTGATCAATTCATTGTTTCTTCTTAATTTCTTCGTTTGAATTATTTTTGGATGAAGAACCATTGAAAGATTTCAAATAGAAGTTACGGCTTCGTTTTGCTGGAATTGAGACCTAACCAAACCTTCATCATCAGTATCTACGCAGCGTGCTTGAGATTCATTTTCAGTGTGTGAAAAAAGTCCCGAGGGACCAGGCTCTTCAGATATTTTTTTATCAGATTGATGGTGTGATGGGGGACTAGCAAGGACTTAGCTTCGATCAGTAGAGATTTGGCTGTGCGCTGTACTAATCACACCCATTTCATAATGAGACCAAATTTGATCTGGGCGAGACTCGATGCAGCTAAGTTTTCGTGCATGCAAAAGACCGGGGCTGTCTTTATTTCATGTCACTTGATGAACATTAAGAGTGCCTTTAAATGCCGGTGTTAAGTTTTTTGCCAACAAATTTTCTATAGTTATAACATTGTCTTCGTCTATAGGTATAATTTGTACACCATTACTATTTTCTTCCAAACACTGAATCAGTTGTCGGAAGTTTGCTACATCCTTGCCTCTAGCTACAGATTGGTCTGCCGTTCGTTTTACTGTTGCACCAATCCCATCCGGCGAACCCTTGCCGTGTCCAGCTTCATTATAATGCCAGATTAGGTTCTGAACATTTAAATATACGGCAAGAAAATTAGCCATTCGAAAAAACATGGATTTATTGCGATACTGGGAAGAAGGTACATCACTTACAAAGTGCATTGTCTTTCATTTCGGATGTAAGGTTTTAATAATATTTATAATTGGAATTAAATTATTACTAATGAAAACTGGATCTTGTCGTAGGTTTTCGGAAATAGTACAAAACGGAGTAATTATCGAATGATACTCTCCAAAGTGGTATAATACTGCAGTATGGGGGGCTATTTGAGGCTTAGATGCCCCAAAATGGAACGCTTGTACTTCTTCAGCATATTTGCAAATATAATTTTCTGCATAATCTATGAGCATGCTTATAGCTTGGTATTGATGGTAGATGTTTTTTTAAGTGAATCATGAATAGCGGTAGCTTTAAAAGCAATGATCAACTAAATCGGTTCATCATTTAAAAAAAATATATAATCTGTTGCTTCACCTTATTTACTCAGTTTTTTGTAACATGTGTCAAGTGTAATTTGACCCACTTTTTGTCTTTCAATAGCTTTGATATAACGCATTTTATACTTTTTACTCTATTATCTTATAGACGTAATTTTTCTTAAAGTAGATTGTTCTCTAGCTTTAGATATCTTCTATTCTTTTTAGCTATTTTCCTACCAGATTCGGCTTTTTATCTAGATGTGGATATAACGGGACTGCCGGGTGGGGTATCATTCTCAATAAAAATTTCAGTCTGTTGATGAATGCGTTGCAATGCTTTTTTACTGTCTCGATATCTTTTAGACCTTTCTTTCCACTGCTTCTAATTATTTTCTGAATACGTGGCGTAAATTGATTCATAGTTTTGCCTATCCATCTACCTTTTTCCGTTGGTATCTTTTTCTGTCTTTCCTTTTCTTCTAGCTGTTGTTCTGTTAACATCTGTCGATGTCGTCTCATTGCAATTTTCACTTGCTCGCTACGTTTCTGAAGTTTTTTTACCTCTAATCTGTTGTCCTTTTTGGACGCTTGGCTTGTACGCGGTGCCATATTGTAGATATCATCATCATCAGCCTTAAACAGTCCACTGCTGGACTTAGGCCTCTCCTTTGAAAGGAGGAATTGGCCTACTATACCACGCTGGCCAAACGAGTTGGTATAGGGTTTATATCAAGTTTTCCTTCTCTTACAGTGTTGTTATCTGCATAATATGCTCCCTTTGTCGGCTCTTACGACACCCATGGGATGATATGGGGTGGTGACATTCCGTATTCTTAATCCGTCACCACACGGACAATGATTGTAGATATAGCTAAATTAAAAAAGATATATGAACTTAAATGCTTTAGAGTGGCGTATTGTTTAATCTAAGTACGTAGCATTACCTTATTAAAGTACCCTGTTCACTCTGTTTTTAATTTGGTTAATTAGTGACTGTTATTGATATTTAAATATTTACATCACATCTGTTATCACACTGATAACAGATGTGACGATCACAGAAATGACAAACTTAAATATTTGCGGCCATATTTTTTACTGTTCAAGTTCAGACTTGCTTCTGCACTTAATCACAATACTGACATGATAATACATACATGCTAAGTAGATTTATGATTGCGTTAATATGTTAAGACATATTAACGCAATCATAAATCTACTTAGCATGTATGTATTAATGTATTTTTACCTTAAGAATAGCTAAAACAGATGTGATGTACCAAGTTTTCCACCACGAAATCACCAATCAAAACAATTTTCTACAAAAAACAAAGTCGAACTCACAGATTATTATTGTACTAACGTACAGACGGAGCACTCACATAGATCACCACTGGACTGTAATAGGCTCACATATTATAAATGACAGTTGCTTTTTTTCATCGGTAACGTTTCGGGCAATGATCAAGAATGATTCAACCTAATTTTTCCTAGTAGGAAATATCTATTTTACTATTACAAGTTAAGGTCATTTCTAAAATGAAAAACTGCTTTTTCACTTCGCTTTATTTTTTAATTTAGTTTTAAATTTATTTAAAGCTTTACATTGCATCACAGGTAAAGATTTGTTTTGTAGTCGAAAGACATCCAAGCCTTTTAATATTTAAAGACGAACTCTATCGCACGTTGCAGAAAGAAACCTCGTCTCGAAATGCTTTTGGCACACAAACTGTTTACTAAGTTCCTGGAAGCTCAAGCTTCGCAATCGTTCACAATACAATTAATGGACTGCAACCACTTTTTGAGTCCTGTCTCACTTTTTGAAAACATGTAAAAACTGACGTTCTTTCGTCTACTAGCACTTGTTGTACATGATGATATGACAGCTTCAGAAATTGAGAGGATAATTAGTTACGGAAATGAATCAACGCAAAACTTCACGCGATCAACTTTGTTGAAACTAATGTTGCTATTGACAAAACTGTCACAATTGTCAAAAGTTGTACAAATTGACAGATTAGCAAACATTGCGATAGGTTCCAGGGGTTCGGGGCGGGAGGTAACTGTCAAATAAGATATGTGAGTCCCATAGACTAAGGTTGAAATATTTTGTATGAAGATTACATGCCGTTGTCGAACCTTTTATAATTTCAAGCCGGCATGCGAATGACAGTTAAGTGGTGTTGCAATATTATAAAAATTACTCAACCAAATGAATATCGCTAGACACTTCTTTCTAATTTCTACTAGATAACGAAAGTGACGATGATTTTGTAACAAAAGCATTTAGAAGATATGGCAGAATAAAGAAACGCACATACATACATACATGAACGCATGTTAAAATAAATATGTTTTATCTATTAGATATGCAAATTAGCATAAAATTAAATTGGTTATACTTACTATTTTGGCTGTGATCCTCCAACAATGGCGCTGCCACTTGAGCACTTCCACGGTCAATGACTGGGTCACTTAATGTTCTCTGGAAACAGTGGATTTTGATGTACTTGTAAATATAATATTTAGTTTAATACTAGTGTATAAGAATGACCAAAATCATAATAAATGTTTCATGTAAAGTTATAAGTTGTTTGCACATAGGTACACTCAATTGCATATTTACATAGCATCGCACCTTATTTCCCTTATGAAATTATGTACGTGAGATGAAGTTGTGGGTCAACACACTCCTTTTATAACACCTTACGGCTAGACAGCAGTGTGTAGTTATTCAAATACAAGTAGTTATCGCTTGCCCCATGACTCGGAGGGCACGTTAAGCCGTCGGTCCCGTCTGTTATGAAGATCTTTGACAATCGTTACGGGAAGTCAGTTCCCTGAAATATTCTTCATAATCAGCCTTTAACAGTCCACTGCCTGACTAGGCCTCTCCTTTGATAGGAGGAATTGACCTACTATACCACGCTGGCCAAACGGGTTGGTATAGGGTTTGTATCAAGTTTTCCTTCTCTTACAGTGCTGTTCTCTGCATAATATGCTCTCTCTGTCGGCTCTAACGACACCCATGGGATGATATGGGGTGGTGACATTCCGTATTCTTAATACGTCACCACACTGATGGAAATATCCTTACACTAGTCTAAACCATGAAATATAGCTATCCCCTTGGGTTACTGAGGTCAGACGGCAGTCGCTCCGTGAAACAGTTAATATTCTGTCAAATCTGGTTAGACTAGTAAGTGGACCTCGGGCTACGAACTCTTGGATGCAACCCGAAAAACGCTAAGGTGATGATGATTCAAAGACACATAGCCTTTGTAATAATAGTTCATAGTATCTTGACTGCATGTATTGTGTGGTATAGGCGGTAGTTAAGGTCGTCGCCTCGCCACAGTACATTGAGCAGCATATTGTGGGTTCGAATTCCACAGGTAGCATAAATAGAAAAGTTATAAGATATATTGAAAGTCTATACAATATAATTATTTTAAAACTAACATTGAAGCCATGCTCCTGGATGCCAGCTTGGCCCAGCATAGCGGATACTCCAATGACGGCTACCACTCTCTCCTCCAAGGCAGCCAAAGCTATTCTATGAATTGGCCCACCACCAGTACCACTAGATTGTCGCCTTAATATTTTTTTATTTTATTTATACTCTCACGCCTGTATCCCGAAGGGGTAGGCAGAGGTGTAATATTACACCCACATTTCGCCATGAATTTTTAAGTCTCACGTAATAGGGAGCGAGTATATTGCCGTTACCGGGCACATCACCAGACTCCGCGCTGCTGCTAAGAATTCGGAAAAACCCAGTAACACTTTTGCCCGACCAGGGAATCGAACCCGAGACCTCCCAATCCCACGCGCACATTTATGCCGCGAGACCAACGAGGCAGTCAAGACTGCCTTAATATTAAAAACTTCTTTTTTGTTTTTGTTTTCCAATCAGCCCAAACCTAAAAGTGCAGTTATTTAAAAGCAGTGCGCAATGAAATTAATAGAAAAGTAAATAATAAAAGTGCATTTATTAAATAGCAGTGCCAAATAGAGTTTAAAAAAAAAGTTAATAGTAAAAATGCAGTTTGCAGTTATTTAAAAGAAGTGGCTGAAATACTTACGTTCTTCCATTTCTCTGCTGGTTTTGAACACCACCACCAAGCGAGTTTAAAAGAGAAGTCAGCTGTTGCCACAGCTTGTCGCTTTTAAGGCGACCTTGAGGACCAGGCTGAGGTTTTGAAAGGTCTCCATGCCTAAAACATAAACAATTTATGATTTTTGAACACATGTGCAGCCATACATAAGTAAGCCATACATAATATAAGTTTTATTGATGTGAACTGTCCATGAAAGTGTTACAATAGTTATAAGTATTGTGTGATTTGATGATGTCATTGTTGTGTAGCTTTCTTTACTGATATTTGTTTAGATTTAAGAAAAATGATTGAGTCTCTTGTTCTCCCACCGATTCTAACTGAAATATGTAGTCACATTAGTTACGCAATGGCTGTGAGTATCTTCAATAACTTGCATCAAGGTACAAGAGACTTGACTAATAAGAGAAGTTCAGAAACTTTTTAAATGGCTCGTAAAATGTTTTTAATCTGTGACCAAATATCCATATTATCATTTATTAAAGTTTTTTCTAATGACTGTTTTCTGTGTATTTTTATGTTTGTGTTATAATGTGATTTGAAAAATAATATTATGTAACCACCAGTTAGCTATATTAAATTGTCAACTCAGAAACTCGGTGATAACAATCTTTGTATGCCATTAAGTTAAATCCAGGTCTCACTCTATCAATTATGAGCCTTTAATTTTTTTTTGTATTTCTTCCTTCCGTTTCTTTTTCATATCTTGTTTTTCAGTTTCTCTGGCTTGCCATTCAGAGAACTCCATGCGGTATGCAATATTAAAAGACATTCCATTGTGCAAATATATGCATGAAGACTTGATATGCCAAACTGGTACATGTCTTGATCAGGCTGCCTATGGTCAGTAGATGTGTTCATCTCTTTCGAAGTTGCTTTGCAAATAAAACATCTCTGAGAAGATCTATTTTCAGACAGTACATTACACACCTTCCCATCTATCATTGAAAGAATCAAATGATGCCTAACGAGTATGACATGCCCATATATCTCTAAAGGTAATGGCATTAAGTTTTCAATTTGATTTTGTACTGCTTTGCATTATTCTTTGATTAGGAGCTTTTCGTTTCTTTTTGATATATAAATTTAATTATTCCACAGAATTTTGGTGGAGAAGGACGTGGATTTTCCCAAAAGATTGGCTTATTATTATCATATTCTTAATATATAAAATCCTTGCGTTACTGACTGACTGACAGACACGCTACAGCCGAAACTATTGGGCGCAGGAAATTGAAATTTGGAATGTTTGTTCCTTGGCGTAGGGGTGCACTAAGAATGAATTTCCCGAAATTCCCACGGGATCGGCCAAAACGGGTAAATTTAAAAAAAAATGCAGGCGTAGCTGCTGGCGTCCTCTAGTCTGCTATAGGTCTTAAGAGTACTAAAGATATGAAAACATATATTCTTCAGGACTCTTCGCACTTTCGAATCTTTGCTTATACAAACTATGTCCAGAGGAACCACCACATCCCCACTTATTTATTTATTTATTTATTTATTTTATGGATCTTCAACAAGAATTACACAATGCTATACTTAGTAAATAGGAAAAAACACAGATCTGGTGTATCCTTAATTATAGAAGACCACAACATGCACATAAGTCTAACAATAAGGAAAGAAGATAAATGTCAAGGCTTATTAAAATTAAAAAATAAAAACGATAAAAAAATATTAAAAATGAAGAAAAAGAGAAAAAAAGACACTTAATCAAATTCATGAGGTAAATTCAATTACAGTAACAAAATAATACATTAATAAATAACATTCTTTTGATCTTAGATTGCCTAAATTCACTAAATTAAAGTCATGATTATATATACGTCAAATGAAATTAAATTATAATAAAATTGCAATAAATTGAAACTTAATAAATAAATAGAAAGATAATTATACAAGTTAGTTACATTTAAGTCAGTTGTTCATTAACAAGAAATTTAAAATGTCCTATATTATTACTGAAGATGTCTATATCGTTAGATCTACTTGAAATATCATTATTTAATAAAATAATAACTTATAAATCATCGTATAATTAAGTTCATCTCAGCAATATATTTCCAATGATATTTTTACATATTCTTACAACCGTGTGATCAAGAAGAGCTTGAAGTTGAACTTCGGCCCATGTATCACGAACTGTGATTAATTCCACCGGAGCATAGCACTTTGTTTTTACTCGTGCTAATTGACCGTAGCCCAGATATAACGGAAATCCTCTTTTTCTTTAGTCTCTTGTTGTACTACACTATTTTTATAAGTGTAGTTGTTGTGTATTCTCTATGCTGTTTCCAGTTCTCCCTGCGGGCTACGGTCTCCCTACAGGTCTGCACCTGTCTTCTACCTTCGGGCTTGAGACCCTCCGTCTCAACCTTTGTATTGTATAGGATAAATTTGAAAAATTATTAACTTAATAGTATTAGTAATAATAAATAGGGCAACACTTAGTAGAAGCTTTCTTTCTTACATAAAAATATTGACAAATTTTGTAAAAAATGTGATAAACATTCTGTAAATACAAGACACCTATGTCGTATTATTCCTGAATAATCTCGTAGTTCATAGCTCTCGTCTCCACAAAATAAGTAGCTGTTTTATGGGGCAATGTATACGGTTTTATAACAAGCTCCCTTATAATATAAGAGACCTATCTAAAAATAAGTTCAAAATTATTGTAAAAGGGAAATTGTGGTCAAAAGCATATTATAAAATATCTGAATATAAAGACGACCAAAACGCTTGGGACTGAGCTGTTCTAATTCAACACACAAACATACTAGTCGACCAAGCCAACTAGACGAATGTCAACGTGACAAAATTCAACATAATTCAACAATTATAATCCAGAAATTATTTATCGTAACGTGCGAACGCGGCGTGTGAACGTACAATGCGCCTGCAATCGGTATTAGGAATTTCTGGATTATAATTATTGAATAATGTTGAATTTTCTCACGTTGACATTCGTCTAGTTGGCTTGGTCGACTAGTAATTGTATAAAATGTTTTTTTTAATGACGTTTCATAAGTACTTGCAAAGTTTACACGAAATAAAGAAGTATTTAATTTATTTTTATTTCGTTGCTGGTTACTAGGCTGGTTACCAGATGGTCTTTGGTTACCGTGATGGCCTTTGGTAACAGTGGTGGCGGTTACATGGTCACTTGTCTTATGGTGACGGTTTTATGGTGAGCGCGGTGTCGTCATGGACACCGGTGTTAAGTCCTCGTCTTCGTCGTCGCGTGAGCCCTGAGAAGGGCTATTGCGACGCGTTGACATAGCGGGGTCGCGCTACGGCTGCGACAGCTCGGCGACTATGGTGTTTTCGCTGGGTGTTCAAATATGGTGTTTGCTCCGTACAACACATACGAGGTTCACATGTACCACACGTAACAAACAATGACGCCGTCCGTGCAGCGCTTCCGAATCTGGAGCTCTTCGATGTTGCGGTACTTGCGATGAGGCGTCCTTCTTCGGTGGCGGCGGCGAGGCGAATCCTGATAAGGGTGAAAGGGGTAGGTTGCCTTTTATACCTTCTAGAGTCAGGCAACAACCACAGGTGTAAATGAGCACATAATGTAACATTTTTCTGTCCAGAGCTTTTGTCAGTTGCTTTTTAGAAAAGAATACTGCCGTTATTGTTTTTTTTAAGGTCAGACCTTAAACATTAAGAATTTAAGACCTAAAATTTAGGTTTTAATTTTAGTGCTGGAGCTCTTTTAGTGCGAATGTATAGAGTCGATTTTTTTGCTCGCGAGAATAAATTATAATGACACAAGGTATTTCTGTATTGCAATATCGGTAGGGTTGATCTGTAATATTTTCTTTTAGAATTTGGGTAACATGCACCGCCGATACATTTTTAATAATAGAAGTGCACTTGGTTCAGTGTAGTTGCACTTTATCGATATCTTTTTCATGACTGTGATTAAGTACCTCACCCAGTCAAATACACGGATGCTGTGAATAATGCGAGTCTGGCTTCTTCCTTTTTCTTTTTCCTACAGGCTCTGGTTTGAACGGTAGCTTAGGTTGCGTAACGATAACCTGTAAAAATGTGAATGAAAACATACATAACCTCCTCTATAGTTTATGTTACAGAGCGTGCTAAATCATGAGACACCATTTGCGAAAATATCTATCCTTCTGAGGCAGTTAATTAAAATAAAAATATTTCCGTGACTACCGAGCGAAGCAATTATCAAACATCCGGTTACCTTTGTATTTTATTGATGCTTCTTTGACATCCCATGCGTTTTTAAATCGCTATAGTGATTCCGTATAATCGTTCCACAAAGGGTCACGGTCAAAATGGGCGTAAAACCAACAGCTATAAAATATATTTTTTGTGAAAGCTAATGACCATTACTTAATTTTATACTATGATGGCAATCACCCAAACAACTGGAGAGCAGAGATATTCAGTGATATTCAAACGTAGTTTTTTATAGAATCTAAAACAATCGCTAATACAACGGAGATAACACGACACTATGTTGTGCAGAGCTAGGCCAAAGAAACCAATCTATTGGTTGGTAACCACGAAATTACTACATTCCACCCCTTTCTAACTTCTCTCTTACTCAGGCGCCGACCAAAAAAAAAGCGTGCGGGCAGGCCAAATATGAATAGCAGACAAATATGAATAAAGACTCATATATTCATATTTTGTTATTTGCTCACGTTTTGCTATCATTGGTTTATGTTTCTTCACGACTTCTGACCCCTGCCATCGCTTTCTAGATCTGGTATCGCTTTCTGATTGGACTGTTGTTATATAACTGAACTTTTCGCAACTTGTGTTCTGCTGTTTTTGTTAAGTGCAATGGTCCGCGATGGTGTTTATTTAATTGAATTATATAGAGAGGATTCATTAGATGATTTAAACAGATGTAATATCCTGCAAACTTATGTGTGGTTGCTTCGAATTAAAATATAGTCGCGGCATATCAGATTGCGCATGCGCACATAAGGATAGAGACCAAATCGGTAGAAATGCGATAGTTGAGCATTACTGCACTTGCTTAACAGGCAGAAGAACAGTAGGAAGTTGTGCCCACATAGTTTCAGTTTTGTGGTTTTTAGGGTTAGGATGGCACGAGCCTTTCATTGCACCCACAGAACATTTTATTAGATGTTATAGTTGATGATAAACATTGATATTTAAATAAAATGTATCAATATATAGAAGTTTTTAACAAATATGTGTGTTTTATTTAACCAATCTTTGGGACTTTTTTGCAGTGATACCCGGTCGATATCGGGGTTAAAAAGTATTTAGGGGGCATTTAGAAGTACAATAAAGTAAATTACAACACATTTTATTTCTGTTGGTTTTACGCCCAGCTCTCATACAAAAATGCCCATGATCCTTTGCATTTTGGTACTTGACCAGCAGTACTTTCAATTACTTGAAGCCAATCTTATAAATGTGAATCCTGAAGCAAAGAATCTAAACTAAAAAACCGAAACTTTTGCGTATACTGTGGTTTTGGCCTAGTTATCAGTGACGAAACACGAAAAAAACCACCAACACATTCAGCGCGAACGTAAATTACGACTTTAAAGGGAAAAGGAATACGGGGAATCCCCGATGATTATTGTCATTTTTTTAAACGTTTTCTTGGTGCATGTCTTTTATCGCATTACTCACTAATTACTTACTATAATCTTACTTCGACTCGCGACCTTTGACGTAGCAGTCGCTTACACTCCCGCTACGCCAACCGGCCGTCAAATGTTCGGTAACTACTCCTACACTGTGGCTAAAAATCTGTGTTGCTGATTGTACTGTCATTTTATTAATTTTGACGGGATTAATATGTTCTTCAGTTATTTAGTGTAATTATCTAAGTTCACCTAAACACTTGTCGGCCGCATAAAATTTTTGGTAATACTGCCACTTGACAATGTTTTCCTCATTTTTAATATTGTAAATCATGTCTTCGTTTAAAAGATTATTCCTAATCACCTTAATTAAATGAGGTGCATCATATAATGGGACGATGTTTTTCCCATTTACACGGATCATATCGTGGCGCCATTCCTTGCCCTTTTTTAAACTGGTATTATTAATGAGATCTTTTATTGCACTAATATTTACTTTGCTTAGATCGCACACTATATTTAATATTATAAGACCAACTTCTTGATGTTTTTTTAGTAATAGTTAGCACTTTGTTTGAACCATTCGTCAATTATTAAGCAACAGGTTGCTTGAAATTTCTTCTTATGCCTTTAATCATAAGAACAAGGATATGATAAGCAAATGTTGATTCATTATTGGTTGCAAAACCTTCTAGTGATTTTTCATGTATATTGTACAAAATTTGCGGCCCTAAAGACATTTCGTCGACTATAAGACTGCACAATCTATCAGAGGTGGGTTTGTCAGCCACAGTTTGCCTGATTCAGGGTTAATACCGGTGGCTATTTTCACTTTACTTAAAACTTGCTTCATCGCCTTCGATGAGGGCAAAGTAAAATACTTGCTCAAACGTGCGTAGCATTTAGGACTCTTCTTATAAAGGGACAAAGACAGAATCTTCTTGTCATCACTAAATCTCCGCCCTTTCGCCTTTTTCGTCGCCTGCAGCTTGCAGCATGTCAGCTGTCAGCAGCAAAAAGTTGGGCTGGTTTCGTCATATTTTTAACTAGAGGACGCCAGCAGCTACGCCTGCATTTTTTTTTAAATTTACTCGTTTTGGCCGACCTCGTGGGAATTTCGAGCAATCCCTTCTTAGTGCACCCCTACGGTCCCCAAGGAACATACATGCCAAATTTCAGCTTCCTGTGCCAAATAGTTTCGGCTGTAGCGTGTCTGTCAGTCAGTCAGTAACGCAAGGATTTTATATATTAAGATGACGTGGTTAAACGTTGCATTGTTGGACATAGTTTCCATATTTCGCAGTCTCCTTTGAAATGTCTGCCCTTTCTTACGCAGGCGCAATTTTGTAGACCGAAGATGCCTTATCTTAGGGCGCAATGTTTGTGTGTAGGTTTAACATCTGTAAAATAATAATATTGTAATGTTTACTTTAGTGTCTACTATGATATCCGTGGATTTAACCAAGCAATTAAATAGGTAACATATTTTTTTTTGGTGTTGGGTTGGAAAATCCTCATGGAGTCCCTTCGCCCTGGGGGGGAAAGAAGAAGGGGACTGTCAGACTCTTACTGACTAAAAACCAATCTGTGCTCCTCATGTACCCATGTGTCGGAGGGTAGGGTTTCACCGAAGCATTCCTCGCTACCCCCCGACGGGTATTGGCCCACCAGATGGTCAGGCGGGCCCTGAACGAAACCCCCTTGGCAGCGGATGAAGGTGTTGGGCTCCGCCGCCAAAACACCCAGCGGCCGCAGAGGATAGGGAGGACGGCAACGCAACACCGAATCTCTTCCTCCTCTGCGGCCCCACCGCGACGCATCGGATGATGCGCCCCCATTTGGTCGCAAGAGATAGGGCGCGCGGCAACGCAACACCGACACGCCTCTCCTCCCGCGACCGCACCCGACTGCGAGGGACAGACAACTGTTCCCCGCACCCGCACCGTTGGACGCATCCTGCGCAGGGCCGTCAAGCCTACGCGGAGCGTCCCCTCCTGGATCCCTCTTAGCTTCACCGCGGGTCACCAATCCACGGTTACTGAGCCCCCCACCACGACAAGGTGGAGATCCCACGGGGGGAAATAGGTATCATATTGTGCTAACAGAATCTAATCATTGTTTTTATTTCTTTTTTACATAGTACCTATTTCAACTTTCAAGAACACAATCTTAATTAACGTTTTTATTAACTCTACCCGGCGAACCCCGTATCGCCCTTTTAATGTATTTTTTTAATTGCTTTTATTTTTGTCAAACCACTTTTCCACAAAAAACTGAACAAAGTTAGTTAAACTACATACATACTTCGCTCGAGTAAATTCGGGGTTCTCTAGTTATAGTATAGTATATCATCTATGTTCGCGGGGTAACACAAATTTCCTTAACTGGGCGGATACTTCTATAATTGTCGTTTTAACTGTGTAAGAAATATAACTGCAAAAAGTATTTACACATACAAACTACTTGGTACTAAGACTTAGTAGTACCAAAGAGTTTAGTAGTACTCCAAATGTTATCCGGTATCAGTGACGTTTTGCTAGAGTGGCCAATATGGCGACTCCGGTTTGTCTGTCAGAACCATTCGAATTTAACAAAATACTTCACAATCCGAATTTTGCAGCTAAGTATATGTTGACGACTTGAAACTTTATTTTTTATGTTTTATTATTTAGGTAATGCCGCGTTTCCACGCTTGCCAAGCCTCGACAAGCTTCCACAAGCTCCAAGCGTCCACAAATCTCGCTTGGCGTTTGGGAGCCGTTTACACGCTTGTGAATGCGTCAGTATGCTACGTACATCCAAGCATGGCGGACACCGAACTTGTATCGACTATAACCTTTGTTTTAACCTACTTTTATTTGAAATACACTTAAAGAGAAGCAAAACCAATTATTTTGTATGATGTAGATTGCCAGGGCCTCTTCCTTACCCTCTACGGAAAACCTTACCTACATAGCCTCGAAATATTACTGGTGCCATATAGGTTACGGCATTAGGTATGTCAATACACCTGCATATTATTAATATGTACCCTCGTGACATTCCTCTGGGAGCAATATAGTGCATAATCATACAAACAAGCAAAAGTAGTTCGACCAGCCACTCATTTTGAGACAGAACTAGACGTGCGTTCGTTTCGAGATCACAGCGACTACTAAGCACGCGCCAACGTGTGAACGCGTCGCAAGCGCTTGCCGCAAGCGCCCTTTGATCTGTGTCCAAAAACAGACACTAGACCGGATCCTGTACAAGCGTCCACAAGCTCACGCAAGCCGAGCCAAACGGCCTGTTTACACGCTTGTGCTTGTAGAAGCTTGTCGAGGCTTGGCAAGCGTGGAAACGCGGCATAAGGTTTCAATCGAGTCTACCGTACACCGTGACGAAATTTTAATAATATAGATTTGACACTGCTGGACTAAATTGTGAATCTAAACCATTCTCAAGTCCCCTTGAACAGGGGCGAGTCTATTGCCGTACCGGGCACATTTCCAGACTCCGTGCTGCTACTGAGAATTTCGTGACAGAAAAACCCAATAACACTGCCCGACCTAGGAATCGAACCCGGGACCTCCCGATCCCATGCGCACATTTATGCCAAGTGACCAACGAGGCAGTCGTATAGGGTTTGATGTCGAGTTTTCCGTCTCTACGCAAAGGTGGTATTTGCATCGTGTTATCCCTTAGTCGCCTCTTACGACACCCACGGGAAGATAGAGGGTGGTGACACTTGTATTCTATGCCGTCAACCACACGGCAAGAATTGACAACTTTGGTTAAAACCAAGGTCTTACAACACAATAAAGGAAAAATTCCAAAATTAAAAAAAAATGAAAATTAAGTTTACTTTTGGTACTAACAAGTTTTCGCAAAAATCAAATTTTGACCATATCTTTTTATCGGGCTGACCCAGGACCCTGATTTTTATACACCTAGGATATAGGAACCATAGACCTCAGTATCTGGTGTAAAGGACCACGGGCAAAAATGTATGAAGCCTGGACTCACCCACCAACAGAGATGAGACCACTTTGAATATACTTGTAAAGGACTAAAAATAAAGATATAAACTCATTTTTGCGAAGAATCCATGGGGTTATTCTGCTATAAAAAAAATTCTCCTACCATAAATAAACTATAATCCTGCAAAGTAATGCTGTTATGGCATTGTCGTTTTTGTTGTTTGACATCTTTAACTAGTTTTAAGTCCAGGTGCAAAGAATACATAAAAAATAAAATAGCTGCTAACAGTTAAAGATATTTTATTAACATTTCAATCAATATCAATAATAATAAACGATATCGTTTAGATGACGTCTGTTGGTGGATTAAATAGTATGTGCCGAAAGGATACACGAAAACTAGTGATGTGCCGGATCGTTAAAAATGTATATCCGCGGATACGGATCGGAATACGGATATTTGGTGTCGAGATCCGAGGATACGGATACAGATCTTTATTTTCTTACTGAATCGATGTCGGTGCGCGCGACTTTGAAACGATAGTAGACGTCACGCACGCCCACCGGAACAATAGACAGATCATGTTTCAACTTTTATTGCAATTATATTAAAAATACTCTGAATGGAATTTAATAGTTTTATATTTTTACCTAACCACCTATAGCATCCCATCCTGTCAATTGAAAATTAATAAGGCGAAAGATCCGCGAGGAAAGTAACGATCTTTCTTCTTCCTCGGATATTCGCAGATACGAATATCCAGAACATCACTAACGAAAACACACAGCTAACACCGTGAGAATCACGAGTCGACTGACTGAGAGCAGTGAGAGCAGACGGGCGCCCGGGCAGGCGTCCGAGAGGTGTGAGAGGGATGGACAGTGTTGTAAATCACACCGGCGCAAGCGCATCTATCGTTTATCTTTATTAAAGTATGAATATATTGTTACTATAACAGTCTTATGACTAACAATTGTATTTTTCTACAAAATCTATTTAAGTGCATATCTTTTTTCTGCAATGGAATTGCAGGTGGTGCCGGTAGTAACAATTTTAGTACGAACAAAATCCTTTACAATGGCATATGCCATAACTCTGTTGGACACTGAGCCCAATTTGACGCATGGTCCTTTCAATTTGCTAGGTCTACCCGTTCCTGAGAAAATCGGTGGCGACACATGGACAGACAGACGGACAAGAAAGTGATCTTATAAGGGTTCCTTTTTTACCTTGTGAGGTACGGAACCCTAAAAATTAAAAATTTGTTTGGGTTAGACAAACCTTGTGACTTACCGCGGAATTAAATATATCAATTTTTCATTAGCTCCAAAATATGTCAAACACGAATTTTGAATCTCAAAATCTATGGATAGATCGAATATTGAAACCGGCCGTCAGGGGTCTGAGAAATAGATTTCTTATTAAATTGTCCGTGTGGTGACGGATTAAGAATACGGAATGTCACCACCACATATCATCCCATGGGTGTCGTAAGAGCCGGCAGAGGGAGCATATTAGGCAGAGAACAACACTGTAAGAGAAGGAAAACTTGATACAAACCCTATACGAACCTGTTTGGCCAGCGTGGTATAGTAGGCCAATTCCTCCTTTCAAAGGAGAGGCCTAGTCCAGCAAACTGGAACTGGACTGTTAAAGGCTGATGATGATGATTAAATTCACACCAAATAAAATAAGCCGGTTGCTATGTCCTAGTAGGTGACTGTTGACATACATTTTGTTTTAATGAAAATTAATTTAAACGTATTGTTATATAAGTTCTAAATCAGTACAAAGGTATGAAAAATGTGTTTATAATTTTAAAATGTGATAAAGTACTAGAACTAGTACTATAACACATCTTAGTCATTCTTAACATAAAAACGTTGTCACAACTCGTCGCCATCGCAAGAAAAGAACAGTGCTACAAAAATCGTCCGTCCGTTCGCAACTGCATCACGATCGCGGCTGTTGTGTACTATAGGCACAGTCTAGTGTCAGTGTGTACTGCGCTCGAGGTGCGTAGGCATAAGGGATGATTCACGTTACATCGGGCCGTGTCCGGGCCGGGCCCCGGCCGGGGCACGGCCGTAGCACGGTCAAATATTCATAGTATTGATTTGTATGAAGTAATTCACGTTAGGCCGTGGCTCTGGCCGTGGTTATTGTTTCCCGGCCGGAGGACAGTTGATGATTTAGGCCGGAACACACGGAGCTATTAATTATAAATTAATATTAATCATAGGTCGGTATATTATGGTATATTTTTTTAGTAATCGGCGAGTGACCACACCCGCAGCTATAACTTATATGTTTACTACGTCACCAAAGTAAGTCGACAGATATCGGACAATATATTTTGGTATAGCACGATAGATGTTCGTATAGCAAGATATATTAACGCATATTTTGATATATTTTTAGAACACTGGGTGTTATTTTTCATCTGTTATTTGTGTGCACGTTGAACACAGTAATATCCTCTGCGCCCGCGACTCAGCATTGACGCCCCCTTGTTATTAAGGTACTCTGTGCGCCCTCTGCCTGTTTCCCTTGATTTTAACACCATAGTCATTAGTCAGGCATGTTACCAGATAGCTACACAGTAATAACTGTAAATGCACGGAATTGTATTATTTTATTACATCCTTTGCGTGGTATCAAAACATTGGCGAAAAGTGGGCGTTTAATATGCCTCTGCCTACCCCTTCGCGGAGGCAGGCGTGAGTCTATGTATGTATGTGAAATATTTCAAGTCAATATTAAATAAATAAGTACATAATTGAAAAGAAAATCTTTTTTTTTAATTTACCTGAGACAAACTGCTAATCGTTCAGTGGGAGAGATAGGCTTTTGAAATCTTGAATTTTCTTTGGTTAGGTCACGTTTTACTTTTTCAAATAAAATACTAAATCATTCTTTAGACATTCTAAAATAACCGTAAAATTTGGTCTCATCATCTTCTAATCCCTTATACAGTGTGGCGAATTCCCCTTCCGTTTCGCGTTTCCTCCAGGCTGGATGTATCTTCTTTTGGTACTTTCGATTCGTGTTTCCAATGCTTCGTCGTCAATGGCAATGGCGATAGCTGCCCACTCAATTTGTGAGAATTGCATTTTAATTAGTAATAATTACAAACTATCACCTCGTGTGACGCTATCCCACCAAGTACCGACAGGCACGGCCGAGCAATGAATGCTCGGAAACAGCCCGGTGTAGCATGAATGCCTAGCCCGGCCGGAGCACGCTGGATTCGACACGGCCGGGCCCCGGCCCGCCCCCAGCCCGCCCCGACCCGGTGTAACGTGAATCATCGCGCATTGATTGCACGGCCGTGTCTGTCTGTTGAAGTAGGGATTGCGACAAACGAAAGAGAAACAATACCCATCGACATTACGACGACGTGGCCCGGCCGGGCCACGGCCTAACGTGAATTACTTCATACAAATCAATACAATGAATATCTGACCGTGCCACGGCCGTGCCCCAGACGGGGCCCGGCCCCGACACGACACGGTGTAACTTGAATCATCCTAACCGTGTCCCAGCCGTGGCCCGGCCCGGCCCCGGCACGGTGTAACTAGAATCATCCTTAACTCGAGTTTCGTGCGTTGGTATGGAGTTAGAATACTGTTAGATATTATTACCGTGCGTAGGCGCTAGGCATAGCGCTGATTACTGATCTGACTGATTTAGCGATAAGCTTAAATTACTAATATGGCTATAAAAATAGTTGGTAATAAAAGGTTGAAAATTAAGGACTGTATGTATTTTATATTGCCTCATAATAAAAAATATAAAAAAAGAAACAAAAATACATCCAAAAATAAAATAAAAAAGTTTTCGGTTGGCGACTCTTATGACTTGGGGATCTAAAAATAGATTACGACCGATTCTCAGGCCAGAGTACATACAAAATTTCATACAAATCGATCCAGCCGTTTCGGAGGAGTATTTTAACTAACACTGTGACACGAGAATTTTATATATATATAGGCAGCGATAGCCTAGTGGAGATACCAACAGACTGCCATGCAGAGGGTATCGGGTTCGAATCCACGGCGCGCACCAATGACTTTTCGGAGTTATGTTCGTATTGAATTGTTAACTATCGCTTGTCCCGTGCCTCGGAGAGCACGTTAAGCCATCGGTCCCGGTCGTCATGAAGATCTTTGACAGTCGTTACAGGGCGTCAGTACCTTCTAAATAAACTGACACTAGTCTAAACCATGGAATATCGCTATCCCTTCGGGTTGCAGAGGTCAGACAGGCAGTCGCTCTGTGGAAAAGCTAATATTCAGCCAAATCTGGTTAGACTAGGAAGCGGACCCCAGATTGAAACCGGGATAACGCTAAGAGAATGATGATGATGATAGGGTAAAACCACCAGTAACTGGCCACTTAAGCACTTTCAATGAATTATGTCCAAACAAGTTATTCCATTAAATTGATTGCAATACTATAGGATACTATACATATTCTTTTATAATATCTAAATAACCCTAAGGTTACATAAGTAAAATAAAATAACCTTTTATAGACTTTTTAATAAAATAAAAAAGAAATCCCTTTTGGTAGCTACTAGCCACTAATTTTAGAAATTGGCCGTCATAAAACTACTAATTGGCCACATGCCACATATTATAAATTTCAGTTTAATCATTGATTTATAGAGATACCTATCTACTAGGTATGTCTATACGAACATAAAACAATATTTTAAGCACCATAAAATTTAGTATGTTGCACAATAAATAAACATTTTACCCGTAAAATTAACATGAGATCAAAACTAAAAGGTGCGACATAGGCACTTTTCTAACTCACAAATTACAACAAATCAACAAATGTAGGGACTAATATTATAACTTTTACAAGATAAACTACTAACTTTCACAATCAAGGCTAACCAAAGCCTTGATAGCGTGCTTCTTTTCAAGCAAAATAAAAAATTTCATCACAATCACCGCCAGATGAGTCAGTGTTACTCTCTCGATAACAAGTATGGCACAAAAAAGGATCCTCATTTTCCACAGGCACATGGATCCGGTGATACGACGGAATACAATTCAAATGGAAGCGTTTTTTACATTGGTTGCATTCAAGAACCCTGCGTGTAATAAGATTTAAACAAAAGTCACAAAAAACGAATTGTTCATTTACTCCACATGTATTTTCAGTCTTTTATTTACTTTTTTGCTTTAGTTTTCTTTATTTTACTTGTATCATCACATTTTTTTGTTAATTTTCTTCTTAGGTACACTATTCTCTTTTTCCTTCTTTTTTTCTTCTCGTAGTCTCTTTCTTTCCTCTTTTGCAGCTTCTTCTTCTGCCTTTTTCAACTGTTTTGCTTTAATTTTTTCCACGTATTTTTCTGAATTTAAAGTAAATGGCAGTCTTTCTATTTTACGTTTAGGTGAAACTGGCATATTTTGGTTCAAATATTCAGTAAGAGACACATCAGAAATTATGGTAATCTTCAAATTCGTCATTTGTTTAGACGTGCTAGGTTGCGGAGTGGAAATACGTTCTATAATAAATTCGTAAAGAATAGCTCACTGTGCAATTGCACTCTTTTATTTCATCTTATCTAGTTTATGCTTTGTTTCTTAATTCGCCTGTAAATTCATCAAGAATTATTTCAAAGTCTTCATTTTCTTCTAATATATTAGTCTCATAATTATCTTCTTCTACGGTTGCTTGATCATAACGTTCTCGGTCCAGGTCACTATGACTCCTATAATTATTGTTTCCCGATGCGCTGGGGTGGCTCGAATGACGACACTATTCCCACCCGCACGCAAAATACACGCCAAGACGTGGAGTTGCGGAAACAGCCCGTGACATCAAGTATCAAATTTCTCGACGCGCGGCCTCGAATCTTTGCGATAAATTGTAAATTGCAATAAAATTATCATCTGACTCTAAAATACACGAGAACGTTCGACATTTTTCAATAATTGATTCACCCACAATGTTACAAAACTCTGAATAGGTCAGCACATTCATATTATTATGCTCAACATTAGTTTCTGACATGGATGTGTCATTGGATTGGTTTACTTTTGCAATACATTTGCTAAAATCTACATTATTTCGTTCAAATGGCAAACCTGTCACTCTAAACCCATTTATTTATGTTTCTTTCTTGAAAGAAGAGTCGACAATGGAGTTTGTAATAATGGAGCAAAGGTTTCTTTGGTTAAACTCTTCTGGGAATTATTTGCAGCGTACCACTCGCGCAGTCCCTTTTTCCAAGCAACTTTTATTGGGCGAACAGCTACAACATCTGCTGTTTGTAGAATGTGAGTTGCATTTGGGTAAAGCGCAATTAGATGTATTTGAAGTCGACGACATAGTTCTGATACATCTATGGTTATATGCGTTTTGTGTCCGTCAGCAAATAGTATTACAGGAAGTGGAAAAGAAAATATTGCTTTCTAACATTTTCTGATACAGACAATTCGAAATATAATCGTAAAAAACTGCTGCTGTCATCTAATCTGTGTCACTTCGCCTTATTACCCAACCAGATGGTACACCTAATGAAACTCGGTCAGGTATCCGTTTATAAGGATAGATAATTAAGATAATCATTGGTTTAAAGACGTGTCCAGCAGCAGAGAATGTAAATAAAACTGTTATGTTTTCTTTGGAGGATCCTTTTTCTATCTGGTACACATTTTTACACCCTTTCTCAGCTAACACTTTGCCTGCTTTTGGGCAAATGTTGAGTTTCATCGGCATTGAACACTCTTCTAGGATCTTTAATGACGCCATTTAGTTCTTCCTCGACAATATACCGCTGTATTTCTAGAAAGCATTTCCTAATATCCTGTTCTGAAACTCACGCACTTGCATTAGTAACTTCTTCTGATGTACGAATAGAAATATTAGGGTGTCTCTTCAGAAAGGCCTTAAACCATACATCTCCCGGTTTGTTGTCTCGGATTCTGTAGTAAAAAATTCTGGACACATAATTGGATATCTTCTTTTTTTTTAGGGAAGCCACGCTTTGATAGTTGGACGATGAAATCACATAAAGCATTTTCTTCAGCTTCAGTTAGCACAGGATCTGGTCCAGACTTAAACTTATGTCAGGATTTTGAATTTTAAATTGTAGACTACTTCTAGGCACACCAAATTGTTCTGCCGCTTGTCGAATTGAACCCTCTTTATTCTCAATAAATTTGAGAGCCTTATCCATTGCTTCTTTAGCATATTGTCGTTTTTTAGACATTTTAGTAATATTTTTCAAAGAACTGTAAGAAAATAAGAAAGTAGATCAGTAACTGGCCACCAACTGGCCACCTATGCCAGTTTCTAATTAGAGTCGACAAATTCTTTTAAAATAAGATATAAAATAGTAGACCTTATGAACATCATAAATATGAGTTAATTTTAAAGAAATTTGAATGTTAAGTAAAACTTAAGTAGCTGGCATGGGTGGCCAATAACCGAAATAATGCAAAAAAATACTACAATAACTAGCCACCCCTACAATATCGACGTATTTGATGTTTAATTAGAATTAACCTATAGATTCATGTAACTCAACAACACCATGTGAACACGTAGAGTTATGCAATTCATTCACACACACTATATAAATATCACCAATACAACAGTTTTATATAAACAAATTGAAAGTTTAAATTCGTTTAATAGATAGATAGATACGCTTTATTGTACACCAACATAACATTGTACAGTACATATTTTGTAAAGTAATTTAAAACTACGATAATGTACAATCGGCGGCCTTATCGCCTTGGGCGATCTCTTCCAGGCAACCTTGAGATGGACAGGAATGATATAAGCAGAAATATGGAGCGGTGGTGTAGTTGCTTAAGTTCAACATTGAAATAATACGAAAAACTTAGATATGATATATACATATATACATACACACACATATACACACACATATATATAAACATATATATATATATACATATTATAATTTGATAAATATACGTACATGTATAAAAAAAATATATATTTAAAATATACATAGGTATACAATAATATAAATAAGCAGACAATACAGATGCAGTGAGTATGGATGATGTAGCAAGAAAAATAAATTAAATCAGGTAGTGTATTTTAATCAAGGTTTTGAAAACGTTTAAGGATTTTGCTTTTCGAATCTCCAGTGGTAAAGCATTCCACAGACGCACAGCTTGAGCAGTGAAGGATTTTGAAAAGTAATTTGTGGAATGCTTTGGCATCTTCAGTGTTAGATCCTCAGACGACCTCAAGGATTTTACATGTGTGTCATGAACGAACACAAAACGTTCTTAAAGATAGCGGGGAGTACTAGGATCAAATAGAACATTGTATAATAATGTTAGAATGTGAGTATTCCTGCGAAGACGAATTGGAAGCCACTTGAGTTTATTGCGAAAATCTGAAACATGATCATATTTGCGCAGTCCAAATATAAATCGTATGCAGAAGTTTTGGAGTCGCTCAAGTTTATCGAGCTGCTCTTCAGTGATATCGAGATAGCTGGCGTCAGCATAGTCAATAATGGGTAGAAGCAAAGATTGAGCAAGTGCAACTTTAGTGGCAGTCGGAAGTAAGTTGCGTAACCTACGCAACGAGCCTGCCGATGCAAATAATTTACGACTAATTGTTTCATCAATGTAAATGCCCAGGTTCTTTACAATATTGCGAAAAGGAACATCTTTTCCATCGAATCTGATTCGCGGTAGGTCAATCCAGTTTATTTTTTATACCATTTTGGGACTGCCGATAATAATCAGTTGAGTTTTATCGGGGTTAACTACAACAGTTTTGTCAAAAACTTAACCACTACAATTACGTTAGATAAGTCGTTACATGACAAGATACGTATGCCGACTGTCAGTGAAAGACTGCTTCCTTTCCCCTCTCCGTGGGATCTCCACCTTGTCGTGGTGGGGGGGCTCAGTAACCGTGGGTTTGAGGTACATCCACGGTGAAGCTAAGCGGGATCCCGGGAGGGGACGCTCCAAGTGGGCTTGCGTGAGGCCTGCGTAGGATGCGTCCAAAGTGCGGGTGCGGGGGACAGTTCTGTCTGTCTCTCGCAGTCGGATGCGGTCGCGGGAGGACAAGCGTGTCGGTGTTGAGTTCCCGCGCGCCCTATCTCCCGCGACCAAATGGGGGCGCACCATTGTTGCGTCGCGGTGGAGCCGCAGAAGAAGAGGAGATGCGGTGTTGCGTTGCCGTCCTCCCTATCCTCTGCGGCCGCTGAATGTTTTGGCGGCGGAGCCCAACACCTTCAACCGCCGCCAACGGGATTTCGTTCGGGGCCCGCCTGACCATCTGGCGGGCCAATACCCGTCGGGGGGTAGCGAGGAATGCTTCGGTGAAACCCTACCCTCCGACACATGGGTACATGAGGAGCACGGGTTGGTTTTTAGTCAGTCCCCTTCTGTAAATACTGTCTGACAGTCCCCTTCGTCCATCCCCCCCAGGGCGGAAGGACTCCATGAGGATTTTCCAACCCGAAACCAAAAAAAAAATAAGACTGCTTCCTTTGGCGCTAGTATCCGTAGAGAGAAAAGTTGAACTATTATGAAAGCTAAATAATAAGTAATATGGTAGGTAACTAATTCCCAGGTGTATTTCATGGTCTGTGCCGTCGGCTTGACCCATTACCTCTCTCGATTTACTTTAAGATAACCGTGTCTTAACTTCTTAACCGTGTCTTAACCGTGTCTTCCCGTGACGTCTAGACGCGCTTGACCCTCTCCCGACCCACGATGCACGTGTCAAAAACATTACATATGTACACATACGTAAAAGTATATATACACTGACGGACTCATAAACTGCATCAAAGTAATAGACGACTTTGAAATAAATATTTTAACCAAGTATGCAAACGTTCTATACAGATTTAAATTGAAACCTCTAGATTGGTTCGTGGACTTTAAAACAGCGTAGGGTCATATCCTTAAGTTTAAGTTTGTGTACAGTAAAGGAGCTTAAGACTTTTTTGAAGAAAAAACAGACATTTAAGGAAAATTGGTTTAGTAAAATTAATGGTTTTAACAATAGACAAACTTTATGCAAGGGTTTATTTATGTTTTAATACGGTGTATTACCTCCACGTGCCCTTATTACGGATTCTAATCGGTTCCGATTATGTTAGGGTTATTAAAAGATCTTGCGGAATATTGTCCCATTCTTCTGAAAGTGCTGTTCTTAGTGCTGCCACTGTCGTGGGCACAGGATTTCTCGCATGTACAACTCTTTTTAAATTGTCCCAAACATCCTCAATGGGATTAAGATCTGGGCTGCGTGCTGGCCAATTCATTGTACGTATCCCAACCTCTTCGCAATATTGTCGAACTTGTGCAGCAGCGTGCGGCCGGGCATTATCCTGCATTAAAGTAAAATTTTCGCCTATGAATCCCATGTAAGGCACCACGTGATCTTCTAAGATCTCTGTTATGTGGCGATGTGCAGTCAAACCCCCTCTATTACCGTTTTGACATGTCTATGAACACAAGTTCCGTTCGCCCGTTCATCGATATGCCACCCCAGACCATACACGAACCGCCTCCAAAAGGAACAAGCTCCTCAATACAACTTTGAGTATATCGCTTCCCACATCAACAATAGACTCTTCGGCGACCATTTGCACCATATAAACATGTCCTATACTCGTCCGTGAACAATACGGAGGCCCATTGCTGTTCTGTCCAATTTAGGTGATCACGCGCAAATCTTAAGCGAGCTTGTCTCTGAGCTACAGACAACTTTGGACCATTTGCTGGTCCAAAAGGGTGATATCCGCTTCTTTTAACCTTCTTCTTATTGTTCGTGCACTCACATTTACTCCACGCACTTCATTAAGCTCTATTTTGATGTAAACTGGCCATATTTTCCGCAGTCTGTTTCCGTCTGTCGTCGTGTCTTGATTAATGTTATTGTCAGCGAAATGTAGCATTCTTTTAATCAGTACATATCTATTATAAGGCATTATAGTTTGAAATATTTCAGCGTAAGGCTCAGTTCACACCGAAATGGCAGCGGCCGGAAAGCGAAGCGGAGAGCAGTTTCAGTGTCATATAATTTTAGTCTTTATCACCATGACTATAATACATAGAATCACTTGACAATCCGCGCCGCGTCGGCGTGCGACCCCGAGCATGCGCGGGAAGGCGCGGGCGGCCGCGAGGATGCGCGGGAAGGCGCGGGCGGCCGCGAGAATGCGCGGGAAGGCGCGGGCGGCCGCGAGCAAGCGCGGAAGGGCGCGGGCGGCCGTGTACCCAAGAATCCGCGTTTCCTCTTCTTCGTCTTCAATTATACGTGCAATAACTATTAAATCCAAAATACTCATTTTCACAGCTAATTACACACGTGTTTGTTTCCTCGTTATATGAAGAATATTAACTGCGCATAGGAATAGCGTGAGCCTGAGCCGTGACGAGAGCTGCGCGCGGCCGCGAGCAGTCGCGGGCGGGCGCGAGCAGTTGCGCGCGGGCGCGAGCAGTCGCGGGCAGCCGCAAGCCTTCTCTTCGATGCCGGCCGCTGCGCGTCGCTTCCAGCCGCTGCCATTTCGGTGTGAACTGACCCTAAGATATCCATTGTGGTTTTATGCAAATCATTCAAGTTCTGGATGTTGTATACAAATCTTCAATCAATGTAATACAAAGAAATCTGTCCAGCATAATTAAAAAAATCGAATTTTTTGAAATGACAGACCTATCAGCATCAAAAGATGACGAATCTGTAAAATCATTGCCGATTGCCACTACCAATTATAAACCTTATGGTACTTTGCATAAAGTTCAAATTAATTCTACAAGAAATATTAAAAACTTTTAGAAAATGTATGTTTACTAAATGATATAAACAAACTATTAACATTTTTACATTTTCTAAATATTTACTATTTTTTTTTTTTTACAATTTACTACAAATTAAAATGAATTTACTTTTACTATATGATATTCATCTATAATCTATCATCTCTAATCATTATTTACTATGTCCTGTTTTATGTCATGCCTGATTAACATTTATAAATATACTATTTATTTTTAGAACTTTTACTCATGCAGCCTGTGGGCTACATATACGCAAAATACCTACAATACCCTACGAGTCCAGTATAATAACAGCTTTAGGGTACTGTTGGGGCTGCCACGGTTCTGTAGCGCGTCAGGGATGTTCGCTGATGCACACATAGATGACTTCTATGCAATCATGCGCAAAAGAACTGCATCCCTGATACGCCGGATGCGGGATAGCGCCAATAGTCTCCTGGCCGTTATAGCCGCAGACATGAGCGGCAAGTTATGGAGACACTGGCTTAACGTA
Organism: Euclidia mi; assembly: GCA_944739405.2. Classification (NCBI taxonomy): domain Eukaryota; kingdom Metazoa; phylum Arthropoda; class Insecta; order Lepidoptera; family Erebidae; genus Euclidia; species Euclidia mi. The sequence goes on along the minus strand of OX123209.2, from coordinate 10,043,688 downwards.
CACAAGTCAGTTGCACGTTCTGTTTTTAATTAATTTTGATGTACCTACTTTCATATGTTTTATAAAAACGAAATAAATTATTATTATTATTATTTATACACTCACGCCTGTATCCCCCGAGGGGTAGGCAGAGGTGTAATATTACACCCACATTTCGCCATGATTTTTTTAGGTCCCACGTAATAGGGGGCGAGCCTATTGCCGTATATAAATATACTATGTCCTTTAAACTATACTTTCTAATTCAATTGTTCAAATATTCTAATAAATATCAAATTCTATATTCTAGAATAATAATATTGAACTTTTCTATATTAGGTTTCTCAATCTCATCTCTGACTTCACTTATCTTAATTTATATAGGTAATGCTCCGTCAAAAGGGGGGAGCTGTTATATCCCATATGGAGTCCTACGTATGGAGAGCTTAGTCAGCAATTTCACTGCACCGCGTATTGTCCATTTTATTCTAGAAGCTCTAAATCAGCATTTATGCATTTCTTTATTTCAATTATATTATTCAGAGCCAGTACGGCCTGGTGAACAAGGTGAACGGTTGAGAAACCTAAATATAGGCATTCAGTATAGTGTAATGTGTGTGTCAAGGTAATAAAAGTCTCTAAATTAGTTTGTGAGTTATTTTTAAAAATCGATCGGGGTCAGCCTCTTAACAGTACGATGTTTTATAGAAAAAAACAGTTGTTAGAGTCGTGAGATTCCACCTTCAAAATTTTGAAATTTTCTGGCTAACTTATATATGATATATTATGACATATTTCTAGAATAATGCTTGCCTATCGATGAAGCCAATGCTTTAATATAAAAAAAAAACTTCATGTACTAATTCATTTACTTGATATGATTAACCAGATTTTTAGCATTCCTTATAATGTGTACATACTGGTCAGGAGTATATATGGGTTCAGACTTCAAAGTTTTATCTACTCCGCGTTCAAAGAGTGGACATTATCACCGTCGTTTGAGTGTGCCCTTTTATAAGGTATTTGTGGGTTTTTGGATTAATAAAATCGAGATGGTAAACTGCATATACATAAAGAGCTATTATGTAATAAAATTCTATATCTAATTTTGAATCTAGTTCTTCAGCTTTATGCTTTAAATTCTGTATATATTTAAGTTTTAGATTACAGCTTAGTATATAATCTTTACGATAAACTAAAATTAATTGGTATTTATTCAGTCTAATTATCAATAAAAACAGGTTCAAAATAATTATTAATGGAATGCCACGAGAGCGTAGTTTTACGTTCCGGTTGACCAACTAGAGCGTAGATCTCCGTTCCGGTTCCGAACTTAGGATGTTACTAAAAAATATTTCTGATCAATAAGAGTACATGGACAGCTTTTGGTCTTTCACGTCTATGCCGCCCGTGAACTTATTGTAAGCGTGGACCGCTAGCGGTTTTAGGCATCGCTGCAGCTCGCTGTCCCTCTACTGTGATAATAATTGCATTGTGATAAGTAGAAATCATACTTACAAGTTGTACATCTTTCCACGACAATGCACAAATGACTCCATAGTGACGCATCACTAGAAAACTCTGCTGCAAGCGCCTGTCGTTTAGGTTTTTGATGTCGGAAGAATTACCGACTCTGCTACGATTAAGCGAACCCAATACATCAGTGTGATGATTCTTCAAAAATCATGTTAGAGCTCCACTGTTATAAAAATTATCCATGACGAGGCAGTTGCCTATACCTAAAAGTTGCGCCTGTAAAACCATGAACTGGTTCAGATGGTTTTTTGCTAGAATATAATATATTGTGGCAGAAACCATTTAGTTAGTTTCGGTAAATAGCCCGCCGCAGCTTCACATACGTCACAATTTTAAAATATTTTTTACTCTAGTCCGTTAACAAATTTTAATGAAGTAACAGTGTTTGTTCACTTCCATCACTAGCTTATTAACTAACCTAACATTCAGGCCCATCCGAAGAAAAATAAGTAAACGAAGCGGTTTCTATTCTGTCCGGTGCAATTATCTGAGTAAGAGGAAATTTCTGTAATCCCTCTGTCAGATACCGATTTCAAGAAAAGCCATAAACAGCTGGCTATTTCGTTAGCACCTCTTCTTGCAATTTGTGCGTGCCAAAGGAAGCAATAGCCACTTTTTGTCAGTATGTTCTAGACTGTGAAGTTGTAAAACGGATACTTGCGTTTATAATGGAACACACCCACTTCCGATTGCGGTAAGCTTTTCCAAATCAAAGCATGCCACAGTTGATTTCAATTGTCTTTCGGGATATATACCACGTACCTTTATACGCCGTACCTTTGTAAACCCGTGAAACGACAAAACTCATACCGCGAGCTGACGTAATGAGTGTAGTATGGCGTGATCGGGCACAGTGCGATAGTGAAAACAGTGGCAGGGGTGTTGTACGCAAAAAACGAGTAAGAAAGCGGGTAGACTATAGGTAGTATACTTGCTCGTAAAATTCATCCACCCGCAATACCCTCAGTACATCCGTGAACATGGCGCTTACAACAGAGCCGAAATATCGGTTACTCCAAACAAAGGTACGTGGTATATATTCCGATAGACAATTTAAATCAAGTTTAAATGACCACGAAAGTTTGAATTCCTATATATGCCACAGTTTTTACTTTTTCATCTGATGTTTCTTTTTTTTGTTGTTTAATGTTTCTTACTAGTTTTTTTATTAATATCATTTATATAAAATATTTATATAAATATAATTTCATAATCTTCCTTCAGCTGTTGTCTTCTTTCAGAGTCCGCTGCTACAAATTGCAAGTTTCGCATAAGTCTTTCTTGGGATGAAAGAAACCAATATTGAATTCGGTGTAGAATATATGATAGTACCATCTTGTAAATGGTAACGTGGACGTGGCGTAACGTTTTCATAGTCTGGATTATTCTTAATCCAATCTAAGTATAGGCGGTGCATCTGCGCACAATTAAGCTTTTCATCCAAATACTCTCGTTGCGTTTGTTTCCGAAGATAATATTACTCTTTGCGAGGAAACATATTAATGTGATCGACGACACTTTTGGTAGTTCTCTCAGAAATCTTATTAGGCCTGAGAGTATGACGTCCTCGTCGGTCTACAATTGAATGGTTTTCTTGCTTTTCCATTGCCGTGTGCACTGTTTTTCATGGATGTTTAATGTTTGTACAAACATTTTCTTGCATACAATAACAGAATCACGCCCATCTGATTTTGATAATGAATAAACCAAAGTCTGGGTTCGGGGCCTTTTCAAATTTACCACTACTATGCGTGTAGGTTTACCTTTAACGTACGTTAAGATGTTGTCCCACTGACGCTCCTGATTTGCCAATTGCCCAATCACTTTGGAATGCCAAAATTCCTTCGGAGATGTCTATCTTTTTGCTACATTGATTTCTGCATCCAGAAGGATCACCCAGAGCTTTTCCTGGTTTTTCTTTTTTTGCAGCTTTTGAATGATACCGCTTCCCAGAATTTTTAATATCTTATTTTTATTTACTTGCCATGAGCTCTTGACTCTTACTCTCTTATCGGGCTTATCGCTTTCTAGATGTTGGTTCCATGTTTTCAGTAAAACCTTCATCGTTAAGGTACACCGTAGATTGTGATGCAACAAAGTCAATCTTTATAGGCTTTTCCTCCATCAAATCAGAAACTCGTGACGGTGCTGAATGATTCTCGTAAGAGTGGGCCGTTTTAGTGATAGAGGGAGTTGTGATGTCCGTGTCTGTAAGTGCATGTTGGCTGCTTGATTGCTCCACTTGTTCGCCTTCTTTGTACATTGTAGAAGTGGATGCCACTGGTGACGGTGTTGAACGATTCTCGTAAGAGTGGGCCGTTTCAGTGATAGAGGGAGTTGTGATGTCTGTGTCTGTGAGAGCGTGTTGGCTGCTCGTTTGCTCTGCGTGTGGCTTCTTTGTACACTGTAGAAGTGGATGCCACAAAGAAAACCTTGTCATAGGTTTCACGTATTTTATCCCAAAATGTATTTTTCTGTTAGTCGCCGGGCAAACCATTTGATGGAGTAGGTGCGATGTAATTGTGTCTTTGAACCACTTCCAAAATTTCTTTAAATGAATTAGATGTAGTTATTCTTCTAAACTGAACCAGTGATGATCTTGGTATTGGCTGCAACTGCAAGGCTGATGTCACGAGGTGAGTTTTCTGACACCTCGTCTAGTTTAGTTTTCTTTCAAGTACTCGGTGAGAACTTACCGTGTAAAGATGGATATTTTTCTTTAGGGCCTTTATTAAATTGCAAATTGTCATCGGAATCGGATGAATCAGTACCAGGAATATACTCAGAAACTACTGGTGAACATGGTTCTTCCAATACGGCATCACTTAGTTGCTTTAACTTCATCCTCAACCTGTATGTAAAAATATAAAATCAATTTAATAAATAAGCAATATCATGTACGAATTAATGATAACAGTTTCACCATTTATGATTAAAAAAATAATAAAAATATAGTTCTCAAACAAACCTTTAAAGAATGCCGCCGCCCTTTTGCTTTCACTAGGAGGTATCAAAAGTTTTCTTGAAGAATTTGTATTAGAGATGTTTCTGAGTTCCGGCTTCGGTTCCCATATACCGAAACTTTCGGTTGATTTAACACCTCCGGTTTCGGCTTCGGTTCCGATTGATTTGAAACGGAGGTTAAAGCGGAGGTTATATACACCGGCCGAGTGCCGCGCGGCACGTACCTATCTATAAAAACAGGTCATTACTTGTCAAAACATCCCACACGATCCGCGCGAATTGACATTAATTTGTTTTTATTTAGTTTTGTGAACTTTAGTGCATGTCGGTAACGGTAGGCAGCAAGGCAATATGTTGCGTTCTGTTAGAGGAATGTGATTGTGTTTTACAGTCCCAAGTAACAAAGTTCTCCTGTAGTGCACAGTTTACAGGCTCACAGCAATAGCAACTCTCTATTAGTGGTTCCAGGTTTTACTACAAAGCTTATAACTGGTTACACGGAGTTCGTTTGGGTTTGTAGTATACCTGGAGGCCAATTCTGCTGTTTTATATGACATTGATATTATATTTTGAATGGATTTAAAAGCGGTATTCTGATAACCTAATGTTATTATCGTATAATTTAAAATAAACAGTTCGTCGTTGACACATACGATGTCGTTACAATTTCATTCAAATATCATATAATTTAGAAGAATACGCCTTTTGTGACGTAAGTATGACACTGACATGATATCGCGACTATATTTATTTAGCGGAATTGGGCCCCAGTTCTTATAAGTTGACTTATAGTCGTGTATAGAACGTATCACAGCATCGTGTCTCAGCTTTCTGACATCTTTGCACACATATTAATTTGGATTTCATATAAGGAATTTTGGTTGTCTAAAATGGTTACTATGCTCTCCTTAATAGCTTTAATTTCATTAGATAGTGTTTGTGAATAAAGGAGGATACTCTGTTCCGGAACGGTAACAGGGAAATTGCCCTCGACTGTACCAACAACTTGGTCTTGGGGCACAAAACAGCAATTTGTGTCTTCTTGGGATTTTTGGGCTACTTGAGTGACTGGTGTACTTTGCTCTTGATCATGATTCAGAAAAAAATAATATGATTCATGGTCTGTAAGTGAAATACGAGGGTACTGCTGTATTATGGGTGAAAGGCTGACCACCTATCACCATTATATATATATATATATACCTTGTTCTATCTTTTAATATACATACATACAGGTTTATCACGCCTCTTTCCTATTGAGGTGGGCAGAGACCACTTTCTTCTACTTGCTACGATTCTGACACACCTCTTTCACTGCCTCCGCGGTCATGAGTCTTTTCATGCACGCTCGTCGGTTTAAAGTACCCCTGACCTGACCCTTTCTCAAGACATCCCCGATCTGGTCGTGATATGTGTAGGTCTTCCTCTTCCAACATTCCCAATCACCTTTGCTTCATAAATTCTTCTAGTCAATAATGAATGAAAGAAGTTTCATTCATCCTCTCCAGGTGACCAAACCATTTAAGCATCCCTTTCTGAATTTTCACACAACACAACATCCATGTCAATCTTATAATGGCTAATAACCCTCGCAATATGTGTCAAACGTGGCATCTAGTTGATCTAAAACTAGTATAGGTAGCTTACATCTGTTAAAGTCTTCGCCAATTTGTTGAAAGATTTCTCTGGAAAAGGATATTTTTCCTTGTGCAATGATGGACGGTTCGTGTTTCCTTCTTGGAATATTTGGGCTTCTAGTGACTATTGAGCTGGTACTTGGTTCTTGATTATAATTCTGAAAAAAAAATGATTATAACATTTTTATGATTAATTTTGTCTGTATGGATACGAAGGTACTGCTGTATAATGGGCGAAAGGCTGACACTTTTCACCATTATATGTATAATTTATTCTATCTTATCTAAATAAATAAAAGAAGAAACTGAATAATTGACTGACTGACTAAGAATCAACGCACAGCCCAAACCGCTGGGTTTAGAAACTCCAAATTTGACACGTAGGTTCCTTGCAAAATTTAGGGAAGCATTAATAAAAGATTTTTCTAAATTCACCCCCTGTAGGGGGTGAAAAGGCGGTTCAAAGTTTGTATGGGGATACAAGATTACTTGGACTATTTTAGGGTTTAAAATTACCTCGAATTTGACGCGAGGGAAGCCGCGGGTGCAAGCTAGTAATACCTAACCTCGCAATATAGGTAACTTACTTCTGTTAGTCTTCGCCAATTCGTTGAAAGACTTCTCTGGCAAGGGATATTTTTCCTTGCGCAATGATCGACGTTTCGTATCTACTTCGTCAGCTTCAGTGTCTGATTTGTCAATCATTGTATCAATTTCATCTTGTGCCTCTTGAAACGTTTTAAAGTTTTTCTTTTTACATTACACGACATGATTTGCCAAGAAGCATCAGGTGAACTATTTTCCTGCTTCCTTAAATTATCTGCTGACTTCTTTGGCCAAAAAAGCACACTTTGCACCCACAGATCTGGTACGGCTGTTAATCTTAATTCGCCCTTTTCAATTGTTTGCACTACTGAGAAAGGCATGGCAGGAATCTGTAAAGAAATAAACGTAACCATATATACATTTTACATCCAACCAAAGAAACAAACCGAACTTATGGAGAAAGATGCATTAGTTTACCCAGAGATCGCGTTATATTGGCAGCATTGCGAATTGTTCAAAAAGAATCCGTATATCCTGGCAATAAGCACGTACTTATGCCCATTCTTTAATCCACGTCCTTGTTACGGTTTCTTTTTTAACAATTTCACAATGCTGCCAACATAACGAAAAGAGAGCTCCGTCTTTTGTGAAACGCACTCAAGTACCTACACCTAATACGATTTTGCTTAAACTATATTGGAAGGTAAATTATTAGGAAGGAACGTAAGCACTAAGAAAAGCACCCGTTCAGGGATAGGCACGCGAGGCGTCATGAGTCAAGATACAAAAACAATTAAAATTTTAGGCCCTAGGACCCACCTGCACCAATACTTATACCAAATGGTATAACGTTGTCAAAGCTCGGTTAACCGGCGTCAGAGGTTTACCTTTGGTGCCAGTGGGCTTCAGATGAACAGATTAAGTAAACTTAGTGCATAACATCAATCTTTCTGAGTAAACGAAAAATTATTGCTCAATTCACGCACGTCCGTCGTGTCGTCACATTAGTACAGCTAAGCGCTTACTACTGAATCAAACACAGGGATTCCCCGCATTTATACAACTATACCCTAAAAATGCCTATCGATATCCAACAAGCAGCATTTACAATCTTAAAAAATATTTATGAAATGGAGTAATAAAATTAATTACCTACCTAGTTCACATTCGTCACTGGTGAAAAGGTCATAAACAGCGAAGACGTTGCAATTTTCACACCAATTTTTTTTCTCTTTTAACAATAACTAGAGGACCCGTGCTGCTCCACAGCATATTTTAATATTATAAAAAAGCTCTTACTTATAGGTATGATGAGTACATTGTAGCCTTATCTAATAAGTAAAAAGATGATATTCTTACCAAAAATATATATATCACAAAACTTATTTTCTCACAACATTGGCTTTGCGTTGCACCTTAGGTATCGTGAAATTTCGACTTTGGCATTACTGAATGGTTTGCCGCGCAGTAGGGATATATATATAAATGTATAACTGAACATTGACGAAAGTTCTTCAATACGACTGTGCTGCCGTACCATTCTTTCCATTAGGACACCGTTATGTCCTTCGTCCAGGTGCCCAGAAAATAGCAAGTTATGAACAATTTCGCCAGTACCATAGTCAGTAATCGTATTACTGTTTTCCAGGTGAACTCTGAATTGTCACTCTATATCCCGAGTGTCAATTCAGAATTACACTCTGAAGCTCATAAGAAATTGCGCGGAATAAGCAATTACCATCACCAAGAATGGAAATCACTTGAAAATTGTTGATGGTAGAATTAATCAAATCTGAACCCGTTTCCACCTGTATTTTTTTAGCAGTAGGAGGACCATCATCGGTACCAAATCTCCAACAGGGCCGTCATTGACCAAGATTTCTTTGTTCAAACTTTTTCTGAGCATTTTTCAATTTCCTTCCAAGAACCATCATTATAATTGAAAACACAACTACTCACAAAAAATACGTTATTAAATCAGAAACTTAAGTAACTAACTTACGCTAACTTCACTTTTTAGGGTTCCGTACCTAAAAGGTAAAAAACGGGACCCTATTCCTAAGCCTCCGCTGTCTGTCTGTCTGTCACCAGGCTGTGACAGCTAGAAAGCTGAAATTTGGACAAATTATGTATTTCAGTTGCCACTATAACAACAAACACTAAAAATAAAAATAAATGAAATTATTAAGGGGGCTCCCATACAAAAAACTTCTTTTTTTCGTATTTTTGCTCAAAATTACTAACTGTAACAGGTAGACGCTTTAAATTTTCACAGAATATGTAGTTGTATATTACCTTTCAAAATAAATAATTAAATAAAAAGAAGTAAATAACAAAGGGGGCTCCCATACAACGAACGTAATTTTTAAGCAATTTGTTACTCGATAGAATAGAATAGAATAATATTTATTTGCATAAAAACATGATATTTCAGATGGTAAAGATATAGGCGTCCTTACATGTTTAGCTACATATATAGCATGCAAATTTTTACACGAAATATTTAATGTTTATGTTCCAAAAATTCGTTAATGCTGTAGAAATTGTGTTCATTCAACCAAGCTTGTATATAACGTTTAAATAACTGTGTATCTAATTGTTTTATCGAATGAGGAATTTTATTATAAATACAAACACACATTGCTAAGCAATTCTTATTGTATTTTGTCGATCTTGGAATATCGTTAAATATAAGCCTGTTTGGGTCACGACGATTTGTACAACTTACATCCTCTACTGTCTTAAAATAATCTTGATGCTTTTTTACAAACATACAAATTTCATAAATATAAAGTGATGGCAGTGGTAAAAAACCGTTTTTTTTTAATAAAGGCCTACAAGATTGGTCAGATTGGATTTCATATATTGCCCTAACACATTTCTTTTGCGCTACGAAGGCTCTATTTGAATCGGTGCTATTTCCCCACATTATAAGTCCATAACGAAGAACAGATTCTACATATGCGCGGTACGATACAACAGCTGTTTTTGTATTAGTTATTTTTCTAATGTGTTTTAAAGCATATACAAATTTATTAGTCTTGCTTGATATATTATCTAGGTTTGCTTTCCAGTCCAGGTTCTCATCTATTATGACTCCTAAAAAATTTGTTTGCGTTGCTTGTTTAATTTTTGTTACGTTTAATGTCAGGTTGTATTTATTATTATGGCATTTATTAAATTGTATGTATAGTGATTTGTCCAGATTTATTTTTAAATTATGTAATGTCAACCAGTCTATGAGTTTTTCAATAGTATTATTAATGTCAGATTCGTGATCATGTACGGTATTCATTTTTTTATTTGTAGTTACCATAATAGATATGTCATCAGCGAATAAGACACACTTGTAGATGTGGGGAAAACAGTTACTTTTCGATCACTGTGACTGTCGTTCCAGTTACAGAAAAGTCACGGTGAAATATCACCGTGACTTTGTCACGCCAGTCACCTGTCACTCGTAACGCGATGTAGGTTCCTTCTATCAATACTATACCGACTATACGTCTTACTAATGAATGACGTAATACTGTGATCTACTGATCATATTCGTCTAAGAAGTGAAAAGAAGCGAAGCTGCATGAACGAATTGAATTTATTACATAAAATTTACTTTTCGTTTTACTTTTTTTTATTTGTGTTTACTTAATAATATACTAGTACCTATTTATTTAAGCCAATTTAATTTCCAAATTTTCCAATCTTACGACTACTTACAAAAGTGACATCTATACCTAGTTCCTAACAATAACAACCCGTTCGCTATAACTTTATGCGAGCGATCAATCAAGACACATTATATAATAATTCACCAAAATGCCCATAGATGTCACTGTTAGACGAATTTGAACAATTTGGATTTGAGCAATTTCAATAGGTAAGTACACAAGAAATCTAAATTCGAAATATATGTACATATAATTATTATCAGAATATACAAATAAATAATATGTAGAGTAAATATATCTATAAATAAATAAAAATAATGATAATATATGATTAAGATATTGGTTTAATAATTTTACCTTCTATTTGAGATGTTTTAAGTACTCGTATAATAGTCATATAACTTATATTGAACTTCAGCTCGAGGACATATAAGCATTCAGTCGTTTCGTCCATTTATGGATTATTTCACATTCACAAAAAGTGTTGCCCCATGTGGGGATCGAACCCGTGAGGCTTCAGTTTGCGGAAGGCAAAGCACTTTGTTCGTACATAGGTAATCAGTAACCGCAATAAATCTTTTTAATCTGTCATGACTATATACCACACAGCCTATACTGAAAATCAGCTGGCCTGAAGGTTTGTGCTAACCTCAAAGTCGAATCCCGATAAAAATAGGTGTTGCCACGCCCCGGTTTTGATTTCGTGGTTTGGCTAGCATTTGTGTACTTATACACACATCAACAAAGTCTAGGGATATTTTATATTTCATCAAATATCTAAAAATCTATGAAGAATTTTCTGATACAGTAAATAGAAGAATCATAGATTATTTTAAGGTCTTTAATAAAAATAAAAAACATTTCGTGTTTTTTTTTGTTTTAAATAAAAAAAATAATTTTTTTAATCATCATGGAAAATTAGTATGATAACAACAAACATTTCTTCTTAAAAAACTATTAATTTTAATAAAAATGGAAAAAATCTTGTAAAATCTAATCATTAATAATCAGTGTTGCCACCTCTTATATTGATTACACATCGACATCGATTGTTAATACTTAAAATTAAATTGTCAATGTCTTGCTGCGGTATGAGGTCCCATGTCCTTTGCAAGTGTTCGTAAAGTTGTTGTTCAGTCGTCAAATTTGGTGGAAAATCTCTCAAAGCTTTTCGTTGTAACATGTCCCAGGCATGCTCGATAGGATTTAAGTCGGGCGACTGTGCAGGCCAATCCAAAACTTGAATATCGTGCTCTCGGAGAGCGGTCGATACCAGCCGCGCCGTATGGCAAGGAGCATTATCGTGCATGAGTAGAAATTCATGGCCTATTTGAGTTCTGTGTGGGACAATAACGGGCTCTACTACCTCCTCGTGGTATTTTTGTGCAGTCATGCTGCCTTGGATCCAAACGAGTTGGGTTCGTCCGCCAAGACGAATTCCTGCCCACACCATGATTGTCCCGCCTTGGTATGGGTGGACCTCCTGAGGGTGCCGTAGACGGCTAACTCTCCCTGGAGCTCTCCAAACGCGTGTTCTTCGTGAATCCGGGTGAAACCCAAACCGGGACTCATCGGTGAACAGCACCAAAGACCATTGTTCGTCACTCCATGGTAAATGCTCCCGAGCCCACGAAAGCCGCCGACCGCGATTGCCACGTCGCAATGCTGGAACACGCAATGGTCTTCGAGCATGAAGATCAACTTCATGTAACCTTCTTCGCACGGTTTGGTCGCTTACCAGCAGCTGGTGGTCCTCCTGGAGCCTTTGCACTAGTTGCAGCGCTGTGATATTGGGTTGTCTTCTGGCGGTCATTTGGAGAAATCGATCCTGTCTCTGCGTAGTAACACGATATCTACCTGTGTGCTGTTCGGCCACATCTCCAGTACTGCGATAACGTGACCACAACCTTGATATCACATTTTGACTGGTATGTAGGGCCTCAGCAACGACGCGTTGAATTGCACCATTTTCTAACATGCCCACGGCTCGTAACATTTCATCTCGACTCAAATGACGACGTGACATGACTTTTAAAGTTCGTACGTCACGTTAAATTAAAAAAGAAAAACAATTAAAAACCCTTTTCATTAATAATTATAATAAAACAGTTTTAACTTTCTTTAATGTAACGAATTACTAGCAAATTTGCCGCCATATTTTGTTTATTATTTTGTTTTTTTTCTTTCCATGTTCAAATTTTGAAAATAGAATAAAAGAGGTTTTAATCTGTATATAAACTTTTTGTGGAAACTAACAAGGTTCTAAACTATAAACTCGTAAATAATTTAGGATTAAGATATCCCTAGACTTTGTTGATGTGTGTATCTTATTGTAACTACAACATCACAACATATTTATGTAAATTCCTAAACATAATGCCATTCTGAGTTGCTGGGCGGTTTTAAAGTAAGATAATATGTGTATTATTTCAAGGCGCAATTGATTCGAAATAACCTTCACACTTTTAAGGGCAATTCATACCTACTAGTAGCAATGCGAAGCGACAATTTGAAACGTTACAAAGCAAATTTACCCTTAACTTCGCAATGTAATTCACATCAAAACACATTGGTCGCACTCTCATATATAATTTCGTCGAATGAGCGCGAATCGCGCGTCTTTCTTTTCAGAAAGAATAATACCTATGTGCATTAGGTACGTTGCGTAGTTAGGGTGGATTTGCTATGTTACGTTTCAGATTGACGCTTCGATTCACTTCCAGTATGAATTGACCCTTACAGGCTTAGGACTGTCGCACTGTAAGTTTTTATTTCTGAGTTCAATGCTGACTAATTTGATTGTTAAATAAAACTTCTTTCGTGTTATTCATGTATGGAAGTACCTACTTATTTATTATTACGGATTTGGATTTTGTTCGTTTTGTCTGAAACGTGATAATTAAAAAAATACTTATTAGAAATGTATACGTATAACTAAAATCGTCGATTATTGAAGTTTTATTTAAGCGTGCGGCGTGTTTATTATGTTGAATCAACTATTTACAATGATTTAATATTTACAGTATTTACATTTTCAATAATTCAGTACCGGGGTTTTATATTATTGTTAATTGTTTGGATTACTTTGGATCATAATTGGTATTCAAAAATAAAAGCTGCTGCATTTTGCGAACACCAAGCCTCGTGCGCCTCTCGGTTAAAATGTTACCCGCTTTGGAGAACAGCCTCTCACAAGGCACGGAAGTGGCAAGAAAATTTAAGCTTTTCCTTGCTAAGATGGCAAGATTTGGGAAACTGTGTTGGAATGTCCGCCACCACTCTAGTGGATTTTCTTTCCGGTCCAAAACAGGCAGTTCTAAATACCGCTGTACCTCGAGAATAGCCTGTGAAGTCGGAGTTCCCTCAGGACGTACAGCGTTGATGATGGAATCGTACTCGCCCCATATATCAAACCTTGCCTTTTTTGCTGGAGGCTCCGGGTCTTCGACGCGTTCAGTTATTTGAGCTGTATTTGGCCTTATTTTTTTTATGTTATTGGTTACTTGTTCAATTATAGTTTTCTTTATTTCGGATGCATACAGCTGGTTTTTGAAAACATGAAGTTTGAATCGCGGATCCAGCACTGTGGCAATGCCAATCGTCTTGCTGGCTTCAAGGTTAGCGAATCGCCTCTCAGTTTCTGATCGCAACGACTGCACCAATTTTTTTGAGATGGCATGCAGACTGTCTACGAAATCTTCCGTGAATGGATCTTCTGTTATTTGCAGCATTTGGTTCAGTGCTGCAATTAGACCCCTGGTCAAAATGAGTACTTGACTCCCGGATACGTATTTTTCGGCGCTCATGGCCTCCGTGAGTTGGTCAAATGGTTTTAAAATAATGCACATTTCTCGGCATATTCGCCACTCTTCAGGCGTTAAAGATTGCCACCTTTCATCGGATAATGCTGTAGTGGCTTTAATGGCATCTTCTAAATGGACGAAGCGCTCCAGCATTTTTAACGTCGAGTTCCATCGCGTCGACACATCTTGCAACACCTTTTTGGGCAAAGCAACACCATTTTGCCTTTGAAAGACTACTAACTTTTCAGTAGCTTTCACACTTTTTTTATAATGTGAAACGATTGTTTTCACTTTCATTAAAACGTTTTGTATTACTGTGTCAGCAGTACTGTCTGTTGTGCAGTGTTTAACAATTAGGTTAAGGGTATGTGCGTAACAGCCGAAATGCTTAAACCCAATCTTTTCTGCGACACTCTTCATATTACTCGCGTTGTCCGTTATCAATATGAGTACTTTATCCTTCAATTTAAAATCTTGTATTATACGTGCCAAGTTGGTTTTAATATTATCTGCTGTGTGTGCACCATGTATAGCTGCGCACTCCAATAATACCGATTTTAATTCAAAATTCGTATTTATGTAGTGGGCAGTGACTCCCAAATAGGCATCGTTCACGCTGGATGTCCAAATGTCTGTAGTTATACAGACACTGTCTGCCTCAGTTTCGAGTTTACCTTTTACCTGTTCCAAACAGGATCCATATAACGCTGGTAAATAATTATTGGACAAGACTTTCCTATCTGGTAGTTGATATGAGGGATTCAAGCCAGCTACAAAAGCCCTGAATCCTCTGTCTTGAACTATTGTAAACGGTTGGTAATCAAATATAAAAAGTTGCATCAACAAATCATCCAATTTCTTTTTCTCACTTGGAGTGAGTTTCTTTTTTATGTATCTAGCCATGGTTTGGTTTATTAATGTGACATTCTTGTTTACATTTTGAATGTTCTGTGGTGCTAGAGTTGTAAGTGCCGAACTAGAAGTAGAAGGTTCACAGACGGTATTTGACGTTGTTGGCACTGGCACGTTTGATTGCTGCATTACTTCTTGGGAAACGGTAGACGGTATAGAATTAGATAACTCTGGTAGCGGATTTGTATTGGTTAAACATGGTCTTGTAGACACAAATTGTACTGTAGGATGTTTACGCTCTAAATGTTTTTTTAAATTTGAGGTAGAGGATTTGAAACTTAATTTGGTTTTACATATCTTACACGTAGCAATCCTATTTACACTATCAGAATCTTCAAAACAGCTCCACAAATTGCTTGTTTTCATTTTTCGTGAATCCGCCATTTTAGCTAAAAGTACTTATTATTTTGCACTATTTAAAGTTTATGAATTACTATTTACACCTATTTTATATACACACTATTATACACATTATATGAACAATTATACAAAACATACGTAGTAGGTAAGTAGGTACCTAACTTTCTATATTATGCACCTCGCAATAACAATAAACTTGTAATTTTAATTTAGTCTATTAGCGAAACGCGCGTCACAGTGAATCAAAATTATTGTAGTTCAATTCAAAATTCGTGGTCAAATGCATTTTCCATAGACTGACAATAAAAATAGACAGCTATAGGAAAATAATCGACAGCGAAATATTATTTAGTCAATACAATATTAAGTTAACTCTGACAGTATAACTGATAACTGTGAAATATGTCGCGGGTTCGAACACCGCAGGGGACAACACTTTTGTGGTTCATGAATTGTTGATATGATCCGACTCCCTTTGCATTATCGTTATTGTATTATTGTGTTAAAGATAATATAAAAAGAAAATAGTTGTTATTTTTATATAAATACTCTATAAGTAGGTACCGATAGGCAGATTTACTATGATAGTGATAACACAGATAACAAATTAAAGAACAGTTTGGTTTGTATCTATTACTTCATCATTACCTACTAAGTAAACAATAGATACATATTAAATACTATACTACAATACATACTTTTATCATAATGACTTCTCTAACAGTTAATAACTCTTTATTGTTTAACTAAGCGAGAAGCTACTTTCTCTTTCTAACCCACGGCAATGCCGATGTCGACTGCAGCCAGCCGATTAAGCCCGAATAGTGCCGAACGACTACCGCTCCTACGCTCGGCCGAGCGCGGTTCGGCGGTCTTCGTCTCGTTCCGTCGTGACTCGTGAATGTCGTTACAGCCGTGACTGGTATGACGGACGTTCCGTTCTGGCTTTTAGCGCACATGAAATAAGAGTTATATTGTTGTTCTGAGTGAATGGTGGAGCGAAGGAACGACGAAGTATTTTGTAACGTCGTTCCTTCTTGAAAAGTCACTGTGATACTTTTAGGCGGCAGATAATCGTGATTTATTCACCGTGACGTTATTTATCAACCACCTCTACACACTTGTGGTTTGTGGTGTTTATTATGTCGTTGATGTATAATACGAATAGAATTGGTGGGATCTTAATAAACAGGTAGAAACTTAAAAAGTATTTAAGTATACATACAACTAACGCGATTTTCTTTTCTAGATGATGGTACGAAACCCTTCGTGCGCAAGTTCGACTCGCACTTGCCCATTTTTTTCTTTATGTCATTATTTTACTATCAACATGAAAATATAGAGAAACAACTTTTTTTATAAGTAAGAAAATAGGTTTTATTTGTTATCCTGCTAAATATTTCTGTGAGAAGCACGATTTATTTTGTTTTGTGTGTGGGTGTGATTAATCCATCATAATTTAGAAATGTAATAATGACGTTTATAGTTTTGGTCGAAATTTTAGTTTTGGTAGGAATGGTAGATTTGGTAGCAATCGTAAGCAACCTTGCTACCAAAACTACAATACATATATGCCAAAAATACAATTTCTACCAAAACTACTATTCATACCGAAAATAAAATAGTATTTTCTAACAAAACTACTATTCGTACTTACACTATCATATCTACCATTTTTTTTAACTACCATTTCTACCAAAACCGCCGGTGCTGTCAAAAGTACCTACCTTTTCTCTCAAAGCTACTATTCTTACCAAAGCTACAATTTGTGCCATAACTACCACTTGTAATAATATAAGTAATTATGTGAAAATAGTACTATGTACCGCTGTAATATGTTCCACATAAAAAACAAATTAGGATGACCGAAGAAAGTCCGTAATTTAAAAACACATAAATTTTCCTAACATAAAACACCAATAATTAAAAAACTAACAAACATTCGAAGCAAGATTCATCGGCACTCGCCTTTACATGCCACTGCCCAACATAAACTTACAGACCTATACGAAACACCCAAAACTAGCGTGAAACAGTCACGAGAGACACAAGTATCCATAGATAATAATTCAACCTTAATTACCAAACAGTATCCTGGAGTCACGGCAGCAAAAGATGGAAGTAAACACCCTAAATCGATTTTTCCGCCCAACTCGCCTGAGACTAAGTGTAAGACACAAAATTATGCAACTGATGGCATTAGTGGTCCACAAATGAAGCAAATATACATTGTGGGTGACCAACAGATTCGTATGTAGCTAAAAAATTACTTTCCAGAATGAACAATAAGGGTAATAACAACTACAAAATATTTGGAATAGTCAAACCAGGGGCCACTAGTAGTGAAATATTAAACACATGTATAAATTTAAGCAGCCACTTAAATAATGGAGATATTGTATTATTATCCACTGGTTCAAATGATAAATATCCTTACAAATTATTTGCAGATTTCAATAATATGCTTCATCATTCGCGACGCCAAAATATTTTTATTGTAAGCGTCCAGCATAACCCTTACCTTAATGAACAACTATTGAATCATAATTTAAAATTGTATACCAAGAATTATAGCAATTGCAAATTTATAGAATTGAAGAAATATAATAATGTGTTCTTTAACTATCCTCGTGAATATGCAAATATTATAAGCTTTAAACTATATAAAGAGATTGAATATTTATTGTATAAGGTTAATGATAATAATTGTCATAGTTGCACTAACCAAATACAAAATTCTGGTTCTACATTGTGTACAAACTTAAATCAGCCGCTTGGAACTATAAAATATAAAAAAGGGACTATACCGTATTATTTTATTACAAAACAGATTCCACAGAGTTTTTCTACTGACGGGAGCCATACGACGGAATCTGAGACACGATCCAAACTAATTGCTAAAAAAGGTACAATACCATATTACTTTTCACAACCTAATTTTCAATCCACAATGAATGGTTCATTGACTAATAAACGACAAAACACCAAGCTTTTTCGTCAATAAAACTAAACATGATTTGAGAATACTGCATCAAAACATCGCAGGAGCAATAAATAAAAGTGAAAGTATATTTTTAACATTAACAGAGTTCTCTCAGAATAATAAGGAAATTAGTGTTGTGTGTCTTACAGAAACTTTTATAGAAAAAGGCACTGAAAACTTATTAAAATTACCAGGTTATAAATTAGCTTCATCATACTGTCGCCAAGCCAAGAGAGGAGGCTCTTGTATACTTATTAAAAAAATATAGAATACAAGCCTCTCTCAAACATAAACGATCTAGCCTGTAACCATAGTTTTGAGTGTACAGGTATAGAGCTATTGCCACAAAAAATTGCGATAATCTGTATATACAGAACTCCGAGCAGTAACCCCTATATCTTTATTGAAAAGCTTGAACAGATGCTACTACGAATAACACATCGAGCTAAGAAAATCGTAATATGTGGAGATTGGAATTTTGATACGATCAAGCCTGATAAAAGCTGTCTGTGCTTAATAAGTTTATTAAAAAAATTCAATATGGAAACTCACATTAAGTCCCCAACACGGCATTCAGCTTGCATTGACCAGTTTGCCAGCAATATTAAACAAAATGTTATCGGTGAAGTCCATCACCTTGCTTTATCGGACCACGAAACAGGTCAAACACTAACAATAAAAACGCGCGTTGAATGTGAAAGCAGAAGTTGGTATGAACAAATAAGAGACTATAGTAATGATAATATCGCAACATTTTGTAACAATATCTCCTCTATTATTTTCTCTAATATATATAATAAAACTAGCTTAAATCAGTCATTCGAAGAATTTTATGAAATAGTACTACATTTTTATGACTTACATTTTCCATTTATCAAGATCAAAAGAAATACGAAAGTGAAATCAGCATCTTGGATAACAAGAGGAATTAGGAAATGTAGTGTGAAAAAAAGATATTTATACTTAAAATATAAACATAACAACTCAGAGAAAAAACGAAACAATAAAATCTACAAAACCTATAGTAGAATACTTAAAAAAATGTATTCATAAATCGCAACAAATACAGAGCAAAAAATACATAGATAACAAAAAAAACAAATGTAAAGCTGTATGGGAAATTATAAATGAAAATATAGGGCAAGATAGTATAATATCAGATATAAATACAGTTATTAGTGAAGGTAAGGTATATAACAATCCAGTAGAAATCAGTGATGCATTCAATGATTTCTATATAAATTTAACACATAACACTAATTTTAATTTTAACATAAATGATGTTAATAAAACCATGGCAAGTGATAGTTCTAGTACAATATTTCTAAGACCAACTGATGCTATGGAAGTGTACCGTATAATTAACAGTCTTAATAATACAGCATCTGTGGGAATTGATGGCATTAGCACAAAAATAATCAAGGCCTGTTCAAAGCACATTTGCGAACCACTAAGCTACATAATAAACATTTCATTTGAGAAGGGAAATTTTCCATGTGCCTTGAAGAAATCTATAGTTAAACCTTTATTCAAAAGAGGGGAAGTAACTGACTTGAACAATTACCGTCCGATTACACTAATACCAATACTCTCTAAGGTATTCGAAAAGGCCATATTAAAAAGACTATATGATTTTGTTACACAATTTGGAATATTAAGAAAAGAACAATTTGGTTTCCGACAGAATAGTTCCACATCATTACCATGCTTTGATCTCATAAAAGAAATAACTGTAGCGATCGATAACAATAAACCAGTAAGTGCAATATTCCTTGATATGAGCAAAGCTTTTGATTTCGTGCATCACGAGCTACTTCTATATAAATTAAACAGATATGGCATTAGAGGGAAGGCTAATGACTGGCTCAAAAGTTACCTATCGGATAGAACTCAATGCGTCGAAATATCAAACATTAACAATAATAACAAGGTGAACTATAGATCTAATTTTGGGAACAATGGATTTGGTGTTCCACAAGTGTTTTGGGACCATTTTTGTTCTTGATGTACATCAATGATTTGCCCAATGTCACTCATCATAAAACTGTACTTTTTGCAGACGATACAACTCTCATCATAAAATGCGATAATATAGATTCCTATGAGCAAGAAATTAATGTTGCACTAACTAATGTTATTGATTGGCTCAATATTAATCATCTTAATATCAACTTAGAAAAAACTAAAATGGTCCAATTCCAAACATATAAGCGTTGTCCAATAGGTTTAAATGTAGCTTATAATGATACACATATAGAAGAAGTTGATACAGTTAAATTTTTAGGTATTATGCTGGACAAACATTGTAACTGGAAGGCTCATATCGAATATATCTGTGACAAACTTAATAAATTTGTATATGCTTTGAAAAAGCTTCGTACGACGGTATCTACAGAAGCAGCACTTAGTGCATACCACGGATATGTTTCTTCTGTTCTTGCATATGGTCTTTTGTTGTGGGGAAATTCTGTTGAATTTGAAAAAGCTTTTCGTGTCCAAAAAAAATTTGTAAGAGCTATTATCGGAGCTTGGTATATGGATAGTTGCAAACCCATTTTAAAAAAATTAGGTATTTTAACCCTAGCATGCATGTATATTAAGGAAGTCTGTATATTTGTTAAGCAACATTCAGAATACTTCAAACTTCAATCGCAGATATCCAAAAGAAATGTTATCCCAAGAAATAAACATAAATTGTACCAACCACACTGTAATCTGGAAATCTTTAAAAGAAACTCTTATATTAATGCAAGCAAGATCTATAACAAATTACCGAATACATTCAAAGATCTCCCCTGACAATGTTTAAGACCAAATTGACGAAATGGCTTCTCGACCACTGTTTTTATAACCTCAATGATTATCTGTAAGGAATGTATTTAAATAAAAAAATATGTATGTCAAACCATTGTCTAGTACCCATAGCACAAGCTCTGCTTAGTTTGGGACTAGATGGTGATGCATGTATAATATAATGTATTGTGTATTTACTTATTTAAATAAATACAATTTAAAAATTAAATAAATTAATATTAATTTATTATGTTAATTCAACTTCAAGAATTTTTTAATAAAATATTTCGCCTAAGTTACCATGCAAATGAATATGAAGATTTTTTTAAATTAGAGAAAGATAAAAAGAATACCATACAACCCTAGACGTCCACGCCTATACAAGAAGCCAAAAAGCAAATTACTCTCAAGGACTCTTTAATGAAAACCCTAAAATGGTGTACGTCGAATCCAAAATCAAGGGAAATTGATAAATTAATCGCGGAAATGATTGCATTGCAAGATCTTCCTTTCAGTTTTGTCGAGGGAATGGGGCTTAAGCGGCTGATGCAATTTCTTACTCTAAGTTATCAATTAAGGGGAAGGCAATTTTCACAAAATATATTTGCGAAGATTTATATCCAAAATTAGCTGAAAAAATCAGCCAATTGCTGAAAACTTTCGATAAAATATCGTTTACAACCGATATTTGGACCGAACCAAGTTCGAATGTGTCGTTGTTAAGTGTGACCGCGCACGGCATAAAAAACGATTTCAAGAGAATAAAGGTAATTTTAAAATGTCACACATTCAACGGGCGACACAGGAGATTTAATCCAAGATAAATTTAATGAAATGCTAATGGAGTGGGGTATAATTTTTGACAAAATTCATTGTTTTATTCGTGACGCCGGATCAAATATGGTACGAGCAATGCGACTAGCCAATATATCTGATGTCAACTGTAATGTGCAGCAATTACAAATATGTGTGAAATATGTTAGAATCTGACGAATATGTAATAAACCATAGAGGAAAATGTAAAAGAATTTGGAATTTAAACTTTCGTGGTCATTTATACTAATTTTAAATTCTCTTTCGTTATATATACTACGTACCTTTGTTTGGAGTAATCCATATTTCGGCACTGTTGCAAGCGCCATGTTCACGGATGTACTGAGGGTATTGCGGGTGGATGAATGTTACGAGAAAATATAACGGTCTACCCGCTTTCTTACTCGTTTTTTGCGTTCAACACCACTAGCACTGTTATCACTATCGTACTGTACCCGATCACAACATACTACACTCACTACGTCAGCTCGCGGTTTGACTTTGTTCTTTTCACGGGTTTTACATAGACGTACCACTGGTTGCCAGATACTCGACAGTTGAAACCCATCCTCTCTATTGAAATTTTTGCACTTTTTACTTTCAATAGCCTCCCTGACCATTCGAGGTATGTAGTGGCGTTCTGTCGAAAGCACCTGAGGGTTATGTAACTCAATCCAGTGGTCGGTACCCGAGTATAAGAGGTGTTGAGCTATGGCCGACTTGTGTGGTTCATTATTTTTGACTGCCCTGGTGTGTTCTTATATCCGGCAAGAGATGGTGCGTTTAGTTTGTCCTATATAGGAACTCCCACAGCTGCAGTCCATTTTGTATACACCTGGCCATAGATTATACAGATATACTGGTATAGATGCGCAACTCCCTCTAAGGAAAAAGTTTAATAGGCATCCTCTACGCTAGATGGCGTACAAACAATTTTATTTTTATTCCGATCGTATAGATGGCGTTAGTAGTGGATTCATTTTTCAAAATAAAATAAATGTTGAATTTCGGTGTTAATAAATAAGTAAATGACAACTATTATGTAAAATATGCAATTTAAAAGTAAAAAAAAAAAAATCACAAAATGTAATACTTGGTAAGTGTGGATTCGATCCACGGACACTTAATTTATGAGCAGAGCACGCTACCACTGCGCCACGCAAATCTTGTCATAATTGGCGAAATGACCGTTCAGTTGTCGCTTTTTCTTTAGTTCTTGCCATCATCCGTAGATGGCGCTGATTATATGAAATTTATCCATGTATGGAACTTTCACGGCCCTGCACCTGGCTTTTCTAAGGGAAGACTGTCTTTCGGCGTTCTTATATATTGCGACAGTTTCTTGAAAGGAGTGAAGATAGTTTTAACTGGAACCTTCTTAAGGATGTTGGCGACCTTATCTGTCACTCCTTTGACGTACGGTAAGTACGCTGTATGTCGTTCAACCTTGAAATCCAGGTGTTTTTGAGTATGTCTGGGTGGTCTCATTCACCCGTTCTTGTGTAGAACGTCGCTCATATGTGAAAGTTCCGTATCCAAATGTTCCTCGTCACACAAGCTGTATGCCCGGTAGCAGTAAGCGACGGTGGCGGTGATGATGTGAGTCGGCGTGTAGATAGCGATCTGTGTGCGTTGGTTTTCCGTATACGGACCTGACATTTTATTGTGATTCTACGTCAGAGTGACGTAAGTGGAAAAGAAGTGATGGTTTGTTTTGACGTAGAATCGCTTTTCACGAACGTGCCGATAGCAGACTGCATGGAGGTAATTCGACGTAGGATCAGCGAGGACCATATTGCTATGGTATATGCCGACCTGGTGCATCATTGTCTGACCACAAATTACTTTCTATACAGAGGTGAGTACTACCTACAAATTGATGGCGTAGCGATGGGCAGCCCGGTAGCTCCAGTGGTAGCCAACCTATGGATGGAACATTTCGAAAACCAAGCCATTGCTACTGCCCCATTAAGTATAAAAATTTGGAAAACGGTATGTTGACGACATTTTCTGTGTTATGGAAGGCGAAGAAGCAACTGTTCATCAGTACGCGTACAAGTAGGGCTGCTCCCGAGAGCTCCAATTTCGGAATGGTCAGAGATGTCTTAAGGGGTGCAACCTTGCTCTTCGCCATGATCAGAGAAACCCTCACCTGACCTGAGGTACTGACTGTGTGCAAGTACCTATACAACGGCCTCGTGACCACGTTCAGAGGCATCACAAAACCCGTGAAGAGTTGCCTTGTACTTCCCGGGAGGAAGGATGGGACGAGGCAAGGAGATCTCATTGACGGCAGGAAGTGAGGATACAAAAGAGGTCCATTCCTCAACAAGAGTACCTCGTAGAGGTTCGTCCCAGGTCAATCCTGCTGTACAAAGCTTCTGCAAGAAGCATTTTGCCCAAAATATGACAGGACAAATCCAACCGTTTGGATCAAAGGTTCTGGCGACAGTAGACAACACGAGACGTTTAGTCCAAGAACAAGGTACTTATACGTAAAGATGTCTTGGACTGGTCTGTACTGAACGCCGAGAACAGGCATCATGGCGGGATTGTCAAAAATCTCAAATAAATGTGGATCTTGCTGATGGTCCTCAGGTAAGCCCTCCAAAATCGCTGGTGAGTTGGAGATTCATTTGCGCAACTCATAACCAGCGGAGGCCAACATACCTATCAATTCGTCCCGCGGGAGGATCGCCTCGTCCGCTATGGAGGCGCCCGAATAAATGTCATCCACTTAAATATCGTCCTTCAGGATTGCAGAGGCTCGTGGGAAACGTAAGCCTTCGCGGTCTGCGAGCTCCCAAAGAGAACGTTTTGGCAAGTAGGGGCTCGACCTTGGCCCGTACGTATTGGTATTGAGCTCGTAGACGACCATGGGATCGCGAGGGTTCTCTCTCCAAAGGATCAGCTGGAAACGACAGTCATCAGTGTGGATAATCGTCTGCCTCATCATTCTCTTAGCGTTATCCCAGTTTCAATCTGTGGTCCGCTTCCTAGTCTAACCGGATTTGGCTGAATATTAGCTTTTCCACAGAGCGACTGCCTGTCTGACCTCTGCAACCCGAAGGGATAGCGATATTCCATGGTTTAGACTAGTGTCAGTTTATTTAGAAGGTACTGACGCCCTGTAACGACTGTCAAAGATCTTCATGACAACCGGGACCGACGGCTTAAAGTGCTCTCCGAGGCACGGGACAAGCGATAATTAACAATTCAATACGCACATACCTCCGAAAAGTCATTGGTGCGCGCCGTGGATTCGAACCCGATACCCTCTGCATGGCAGTCTGTTGGTATCTCCACTAGGCTATCGCTGCCTTTTATGCGGATAATCGTCTGCCTAAACATCATTTTATATCGGCCACAAAGACAACCTGATGTCATCGGAAGCTGGTGATGACGTCACAAAGGTCCTTAACCAACTTGGGACCGGAATGCAAGCACTGGTTCAAGGATACGCCTGTTGAAGTCTGCGCAGAACCATCAAATACCGTGAGCAGCTTGCCAGTCGATGGCTTCAATACCGCATGATGCAGGAGAAAGTAACGCTCCACCGAACGCCAATCCAAATTTGACACGGACATGTGTCCCAATTGTTCATATTCTCTCATGACCTCAATATACTTCTGTCTGAGCTCCGGATCACGACCCATGCGACGCTCCATAGCTAACAATCTTTTTTCGGCTAAAGGTCGTGACTCACCAAGCGGAGGCCGAACAGACAGAAAAGGTGAAGGTAATAATCCGACCAGAACGGAGTCGACCAGTGTTGTTCTGGAAGAACAGCTCGCACTCCTCATGTTCTGGATTCAAACGAGCAGCTTGAGGGGGGTCCTCTACCTCCCAAAACTTCTGAACCGCATCAGAGAGAGCGGATCCTTCAGCCAACAAATTGTCAAGTTCGGGTGGAGGGGGTTCTCTAGGTACAGGTCACATCAAAGCAAATCCAAATAGATGGCAGTCAAACCATTTGGCACCAAGACCCGTTTCCCACCAATCAAAATTCCACCGAGGACATCAGAGCCAATCAACAAATCGATTTGTCCTGGTGTGTCAAATTTGGGGTGTGCCAGTTCCAATCCCGAAGTCAAATTCACCACAGCAGCAGGTAGCTGTTTTTGTGGATGCATACCCAAAATATTCTTCAGCACAATTATACGGTTGGGTGTAAGAGATAAATGAAAGGTTCGAGATCTGTATGATGACTGCATTTATTCAATCGATTACATGGTTATATATAGTTTGTATAGAGTACATCGATGCATCAACGTTACATATAATATGGGCATACCTTACATCTTCCCATTAGAAAAAAAATAAAATAAAATACAAATTTTATTTTATGCTGTTCAATACAATACAGCTTGGTTATAAAGAAAAAAGTAATAAAATACAAAGG
The DNA here is from genome assembly GCA_944739405.2 of Euclidia mi. Lineage (NCBI taxonomy): Eukaryota > Metazoa > Arthropoda > Insecta > Lepidoptera > Erebidae > Euclidia > Euclidia mi. The sequence goes on along the minus strand of OX123209.2, from coordinate 10,017,292 downwards.
AATATAATATCTCACCTTTAAGAGATTAACTAATAACTAAAATACAAAATATCATATAACAGTGTAAAATATAGTTGTATACGTTTAACAAAATACATTTGTTATGCATAGGTATAGTAAAAAACATATTACAGGTAACAATATTAATTAGTATATTTAATGCAGAACGTTGAACCTATTATCTAAGACGTCTTAATTGACTATCAAAACATACACTAAGCATAATAATTGCTTTATGTACTGAATACATGATATGTAAATAAAGTTCGCTACTTAATATTTTAGCAACATGAATTATGTTCTACTTGCGAAAGCATTTTACATGATTAATTATAAAATGGTTTTGTTCTATTCTTGTGAACCAAGTCAATTTTACCATTTATATTTACTTCAACATTAGGTGATAGATCTCTTATCACTTTATAGGGACCAGAGTATAAGCTTGTGAGCTTGTTGCCAGTTTCATTTTTAATTAATATCATATCGTTAGGTTTATAACAAACCGGATTAGTATACCTATCATACCTACTTTTTAAAGCGTGTTTACTTAGTAAAAGGTTGTTTCGTGCTTCTGCTTGTGATACTTGTAAACGATATTTGAGTTCTAACGGGTAGTTATCGTGGTTATACAGTGGATCTATTCTATTAGTTAAGTTCGTAGGCAAATTACATTTCTTACCATAGACAAGCTCAAATGGTGTAAAATTTGTTGACGTATGAACGGAATTATTATAGGCAAAGCACCAAAATGGTAGCCATGTACTCCAAGTTTCGGGCTTACCGTCAACTTGTATGCGTAAAAATGCACCCAAACTCTTATGAGAGTTTTCTAATGCACCGATGCTTTGGTGATGGTATGCTGTAGAGTTAAGTTTATTAATATTTAATATCTCACAAACCTTTTGCATGGTGTCCGCCATAAATTCAGCACCTCTGTCTGTTGCTATCTCTTTCGGGACTCCGTGTTGCAGAATAAAATTATTAACAAATGTTCGCGCGACCTCAGCAGCTGTTTTGGAAGTCAATGGGTATGCACATACATATTTTGTCAATTCACATTGAAGGGTTAATATAAAATTAAAATTATTTTCATCTCTATCGAGAGGACCTACATGATCTAAAAATATTTTTTCAAATGCTTCATGAGCAGTAGAAGTGATGGTCATTGGTTCTTTAACAATAACCGTATATTTTTGCTTTTGGCATTTAGGACATTTTTTCACAAAATTCTTAATATCTGTTTCCAGCCCGGGCCAAAAATAACTCTTTTTGATATTATTGAACATTCGTCTTATGCCTGCGTGGCCACTGGTAGGCAAAAGATGAAAGTCGTTCAAAATAACCTTTCTGTCGTCTTTATTCTCGACTCTTATTACTTCTTTTAGAATACACAACCTTGGTCCTTTCCAATCTGTATGTTTCTTTATTTCACTCACTAATTTATCTACAAAAATATAATTATTTTTATTTTTGATGAAGTATACTTCTTCTACATTTATTTGATTACAAAAATCGCTCAGCTCTCTCGCAAATGCGGCTCGCGTCATTTGTGATTGAGTAGCTGGATTTATAAATATCGATAATAAATCAGATATATATATGAACGTATTTGTTTCAAACGTTATTTCGCAATTTTTTCTTAACTTCTCTAACCTACTAGTGTCTATAAATCTAAGCTCTACCAAATTTTTGGGCTTGAAATTAGTTTCAACGACTTTAGGTTGATCAGGCCTTTTGTCAGTTGGAACAATTTCATCCGAAGAATTCGTATCTTCTAATTGCCTTTTCTGTGCACGCGTCATAACGCACACGCATTCATTCATTTCCTTAAGTTCATTTGAGGATATAGTTAAGCGAGACAATGCGTCTGCAGCCGCATTCTCTTTGCCTTTAATATATTCAATAATAAAGTCATACTCTTCAAGTACAAGTCTAAATTTAAGTAACCTGCTCGATGGGTCCTTCATGTTAAATAAGTAAATTAATGGTTTATGGTCGGTTACTATTTTAAATTTTCGACCATATAAATATGGCCTAAAGTGTTTAACAGACCAAACTATAGACAACAATTCCTTTTCGATGGTCGGGTAATTTTTTTCAGCTTTATTTAGGCTTCTACTGGCGTACGCAACTGCTCGACCATCAGAATTTGATAAAACGGCTCCTAATCCATAGCCTGAAGCGTCAGTATGTAAAACAAATTGATTTTGATCGGATAAATCAGGATATTGTAAAACAGGTGGTGACATTAGGTTTAATTTTAATGTTTCAAAAGACTTCTGACAATTTTCGTCCCAAATAAACTTAGCATTTTTCCTACTTAACATATTTAAATAATGAGCTTTATCAGCAAAATTGGGTATAAATTTCCTGTAGTAATTCGCAAAAGCAACAAATCTTTTTACTTCATCAGTTGTTTTAGGAACAGGATAGTTTTTAATTCTATTAATTTTTTCGGGATCGGGTGAGACACCGGCGCTTGACACTGCATGACCCAAATAAAGTATTTGTTTTTTTAGAAAATCACATTTATTGGGATTTAATTTAAGATTTACTTTCCTCAATCTTTCAAATATATCTTGAAGGTTTTCTATATGACTATTTAAATTTCGGCTAAAGCAAACTAAATCGTCCTGATACACTAAACATATTCATAATTTAATCCTGCCATGGCCATGGTCATCATCCTAGAGAAGGCACCGGGGCTAGTCTTGAGGCCCATAGGCATGCGGGTCATCTGGTACTGTCCAGAGCAGAATGCTGTATATTTTCGACTAGATGCATCCAATTCTACATTATAAAATCCTGAATTTAAATCTAAATGGCTAAAATAAAGACAGCCAGATAAAGAGTCTAAAATTTCTGTAATGTTAGGTAATGGAAATTTGTCTTCATGAATACAATTATTGAGTTTACGGTAGTCAATCACTAACCGCCATTTCTTTTCATTATTTTTATCAGTCTTTTTTGGTACTACAAGGACAGGACTGGACCATTCACTGTTGCAAGGCTCAATAATACCTTGCTCGAGCATATGATCTATTTGTTTCTTAATTTCATTTTTCTGTGAATGTGGTACTCTATATGGTTTCGTATACACTGGTGAAATGTTCGGTTTTAAAATTATGGAATGTTAATAAATGTTAGTAGTTGTCAACTTATCACCTGGGGCCGTATTACAAACTCTTAATTCCAGCCAATTTACGCCGTAAAGAGAGCTGCCTTCCGATTTCGTATTACGAACATACTAACGCCAGCCAGTCAGTGGTCACGTGACATCTGACCGTATATTGACTGGCTAATTCCGTATTACGAGCTTTCATATGACATTTCGTTTCATGTTTGGGACGCCATTTTGTAAACAATACAAACCATTCAGTTTACGCTGTGCCGGAGTAACTTTTTTTGAATTGCTACTATATTTTATCATCTTTATTTGTGAATTTAAGAACATTTTTAGTTAATATTCAATATGTGTGACGACGAATTAGTGTTATTTGAGTTTTGGAAGCTGCCGCTGCTCAGCAAAATGCTGAAAATAAAAACAAGCAAAGACGAGTTCGTCACGAGAGCGATAATACAATGTCCGAACAAGTACTCATTGCAAGATATTGCCTTACTAAGGCATTAGTAAGAAATATAATATGTGAAGATATAAGACCTCATAATATATGTCTGAACCAACAAAAACTACGGATTTGTCTGTAGAAACAAAGGTTAGTAGAAATCTATCTTAAAATCATAACAACGCGCATCTGTCGCTATTTGGTAACTCATTGGCACAATACTGATACATTTAAGCAGTGTTTTAATTTAAGATGTTTCTAATTTATGCCACAGGCTCATACCAGCGGCCAACTGGGGATATTTCATCACATTCTATATCCCAACCTACTGTTTCAACAGTAATTAAACAAATAACCCAATTATTGAATCTACCTGAAATACAGCCAAAGTACATCAAATTCCCTCAAACACCTCAAGAGCGCAGAGCAAATGTTGTGAGGTATAAAAGTTGAATTAAGTATTATTTTAAAATCTATTTAAAAACTAACATTAGTAGGTAGGTATCTTACTGCATATTTTAGTGTAATTAAATGCCAATTTCTTTTTTAGCTTTTTCAGTAAATTTGGTATGCCAGGCACGCTGAGATGCATACTTTTGTAGGAAGCATTACCATTCAATAAATGTACAACTAGTGAGTATTAATTGTTTTATTAACAAAAATATAAACTTGTCTTAAAACTACACAATTAAACTTAACAAAATATAAACTAATCTTCAAAACTTAGTATTGACTGTGACAATAATCTGAAACAAAAATATTTTTTTTAGATTAGTAATGCAGACATAGTAATAATAAGTGATGATGCTAGTTATGGAGGCAGTACCCATGATTCATTTATTTGGTTGAACCATCCGCTCAAGCAACATTTTGTGAAACAGTCTATTATGGTTACTAGTTGGTATGAATTTCTTTCTATAACTGCTGTAATGGGTAGGAAAATGATTCAGCATTTAGGTTTATCTTATTTTTTAGTTTAACTATAATATAAATAAAGTAAACATTAATAAATTTATGTTTAAACTTTTTTTCTTATCACATCCTTATTATATATAGTTATAAGTACTTATGGTTAATTAAATTTACAAACAAATGAAATAAAATATTCATATAATTTACAGGTGATTCTGGATATCCTTTAAGGAAACTTATGATGACACCAATCACCAACACAACTCCGGGTACTCCAGAAGCTTAATATACTGAGATGCATGTGAGAACCCGGAATGTCATTGAGCGGACCATTGGACTGCTGAAAGCTCGCTTTAGGTGTTTATTGGTGCATTGTGTGTTACCTTACACACCACAAGTAGCAGCTTCAATAATAAATGCATGTGTGGTGTTACATAATATGTTTGTAAAATCAAATATGGAAGCACCACCAGCACTTACTGAGGAAGAATCTGCTCAAGAAGCGAACATGCAGCCAAATTACCATGGCAGTGCAGGACAAAAGGACCTAAATGATGGGCTAGCTGTCAGAGGGGCCCTCTTGCGTCGCCTGTGGGAATCCCGCAATCCTGCAAATTAAATATATAGCATATGTAGTATTCTTGTTTAATTAATTAAATCAATTAAAGCTCTCTACATTTATCATTTGTTTTATGACTTTGCATATTGTAATGTATGTTTATTCTTACTAATAAATATGAATAAGGTTTTTTTGTACTATATATTTTTATTGACATTAAGGATTTTAGCTATATTGTTTTACTTCTTTTTCATGTGATTTTGTGTAAAATTATAGAAACAATACCCCACTATTGCATTGGGTACTAACCAGTTATGATAGTGAAAGATTAATGTACTTAAATAAATAAGTAAATGTAAATATTCTTTTACTTACATTATCAACAATCTCATATACTAACCTACTAATGTTCTCTGCTATATTATTAAGGACAACCAACATTTGCTGCCCTTTCTATTTCCTGCCGCTCCTTATTGATATCCACGAGGGTACGCCGAGCTACCTCTGCCTCTGGTGTCATGACGTCACGGGAACGTTCGCCTTCGTACAATAGGGCGCCTATTTCTGTTGTTCTCTTGTGGCATAACATTTTGGTTTGAGGCAATATTTTCTATAACTACCTACTGGCATCTGTGGTGATGAGGATGGTAGGTATTGGTGGTACCTATAATGGTTGGTGATGCTGGAGGTAATGTTGGTGTTAGCACTGGTAAGGGTGGTGTGAGTGAAGGCAATGGTGGAGTAATATTTGATGAGTTTGAGGCTGAGCTATGTGGTTACTGGAAACAAAAATTTAATATTAGTGAACAACTGTCCTCTTCAACTCATAAACTTAGATAATACCAATGTTTATATATGGTATTTATATAATCTAATATGTAACAAAAAAGTACTTACGTTAGACCCTCCTTTCCAATCTTTTATTGCGCCTTCTCCTTCAGAGCGCTTCGGCTATGGATATCCAAAGGCGCTTAGAGTGCTCACGTGCTTGCGCTGACTTATTATAGCCCGTGGCGTGGCTAATTCCCTATGGCTTTCCAGAAACTCTCACATTGCTTCTAGTTGTGACAAAGTTACGCTACGTCGTCTTAGAATATTATCGTCTACTAAGCTATCGCAATATATAGGTACATATAGTATACTTAAGTTAGTAATCCATTGAAAATCGTAAAAATACGTACGCTATAATTAATGAGTATACATTAAAATTATGAATAAGATCTCTACAAGTTTGTTTACTTTGGTTTACTTCGCTGCAAACTTCAAATTGCCCGCGTCAGAAAATTTAAGTGACGTTCTGAAATAGTATGGAACTCATTTCTATGTGCTGACAAATAAATCTGAATATGATCTAAAATTCATGATATAATAACGTACAGCTAAAGTAATTACATTATTGTCCATTTAATAATAGTTTGACTTTATTTTCTCAGGTTAAAACATTACAATTAAAACCGATACTTACCGATAAACGAGTTAGTCATGTTTTTGAACGACTAACTCTCAAGTGACAAACCAATCAGCGTTAAACTTGCCAGCTTGAAGACGGTCACCTTTTTACACATCGTAATACGAATCAAAACCAGGCAGGTAATTGAACTGCCTGGAACTTGTCAAGTTTTATAAAAGTTTGTAATACGGCCCCTGGTAGGTAAAATATATCTGAGTACTTTGCACATAAATTTTCTAATGATATCTGTTCTTCTTTATTTAAATGGTTCAGATTCAGCAATGAAAATAATTTTTTAACTCGATTAGAATCATTAATGGCTTTGTCAAATGAACAACAAACATATTCTTTTGCACTCTGAATAATTGGTTTAATGTCGTGCAAGGTTAAAGCTGATTCAGTAGTATTTAATATTCGGATAGGTATTTTTCCGTCTACGGGATTAACTAATGCACTAGCTATGAAAACCCCTTTACGCAGTTCTGATGCGCAAATAACGCTCTCTTCTGTAACGGAAGTATGTATAAAATGCACAGATTCCGACCTTTCAGGCAAATGTACTTTATTACTGCTAAAACATGAAGAATGCGTATTACTGTTTGTAGTTAAGGGTAATATCACTTTAATATTATTGTTCCATAAAGTTAATGTTTTATTATTAACATTTAGAACCGACTTGTATTTGTTTAAAAAGTCGTACCCAATTATTGCACTCGCCTTAGGAGGTAAGGAATTCAAAACATAAAACTTGTGAGTTACAACATGACACCCGAGATGTAAGTCTAAATAAACATATCCAATGGTACGGACTTTGCCTCCGATACCGCTGACAACTGTATTCTGCTTAGAGATAGGAAGATTTTGCGCAAGTACATGCTTATGACTCACGACTGAAATCGATGCGCCTGTATCAATAAGACACGTGTAAATATACTTATGACTACGTAACTTAACATAACAAGAATTACCACAAGATAATATGATGCTATTAGTCTCGAAAAAACTGATTCCTATTTTCAGATTCATCACGAGGATGAGAGCTTGAACTTGTCAAAGTATGTACGTGCCTCGTAGTACCCCTTTGACCTCTGAATGGATTAAAGTTGGACCTACCTCGATTACCATAGAAGGTTCTAGTCCCGCGCGAGGTATTCGTCTGACCTCGCTGATATTGTGCTGGAGTATTGCCCTGTTGCCTAGGAGAACCTCGCTGGTACCTCCCTCGACCAGCATGCATTCGCTGCTGAAAGTGAGTGTTGCTCGAACGCCGAGGAAAATTCCTGGAATGTGAATTAGTATAACGATTAATGGTCATTATTTCGCTAGAAGTTACCGTGGAAGCAATATCTTCATCAATCGCACCCTGTACAGCGTCCTTCAAGGTGTCATAATTCCTTGCGGATATAATAGTGCTTAGGCGACGATTTCTAAGGCCTTCTGCAAAAGATTTTATTGCCTGTTTTTCATTCAAAGACCTTAAACTCTGAATATTAAGATCGCAGCCCTCAGCTTGTGTGATCGTCAGATCTGCAAACATTTCTGCAATTTGTTTGCCATATTCATCTATACTCAAATTATTTTGCTTATGATTATACAACCGACGCTGAATAGCCGTTGCCGATTTTCTGGGTAACAGTCGAATTCGCATGTCCTTGATAAGTGAATCAACATTATCATAATTAGACGATAACTTAAGCTTAGCTGTCTGAGAAAGCCTGTTTTTTAATACGAAATCAATAAGCTTTTTCTGAGAGTCCGCATCAATTTCAGATTTATAATAACTTATACCATCTATTAACTGCTTTATACTTGATTCATCATCTGATGCAACTGGCAATAAGCTCAAAGCTATTTTTATATTGAACTTCTCCATTATTCCTAACTTATTTTCTTCTAAATTTCCTGAACACGATGTTTCAGTACATAAATCTAAATATTTTTTTATTTCATTTTGTATTAAGTAACATAATTTATAAGAAGCTTAATGTAATCTAATCTAATACAAAAACCTTAAAAACAAATTTAGAAACTGAAAATATTTACATGGTTTAGGCGTCGTAAAATGCCTCCGCATCAATGTCATCGGGTAACGTGCCCAGAAGGCTGGCAGCATTGCCACGCTGGATGGCAATGCTGATTCTCTGAGCAAAGAATAAACCAGCCTTCTGGTCACGTGAGACGTCGATTAACCGTTTCGAAATTTCCCGGAATCTAATATACCCTTATATGAAATGTTAATATCTTTACTAATCTTATTAATAAAGAACAAATCTTCCTCTTTAAATTTGGTTTTAGATGTATCTATCGACTCTAAACAAGAACTAGATTTTTTATATAAAGTATCTGCTTCTTCTAATTTAACAACAATAATCTTACCCTTCCTTCTACTAGGGCCAATTTTGATTAAGTGCTTTCGTAATTCTAATAATTCATTGTATATTTCACTCAGTTTTTCAGCCATAGGAATTTATAACTTTGACAGCAACAAGTATATTCTACAAGTACCTATTTTATTGAATAAAATAGCAAATACATACCTCTTGTACTTGAAATAAGACAATAGTACTGCTTAAAACAAAAATATTAAAGTCTCTAAATTATTGTCCAAGCACCTCCATAATTTTGCAGATTAACGCGCACTGGTTTTATTTACCGATTATTATTGATAACGATTCAGCACTAAATACACCATAATATAGAAACCGACACAACTATTTACCGCACCTTTTATGATATTTCCGCATAATTTCGATTGACCGCACCGCACTATTTTCCATCATGGAGAGACCCGGCTCTTTACTTTATGCATTTATTACCCCGGACTCCTTATTTACGCTTGCAGCTACCTCGATATCGCGGGGACGGCGATAATACATCGACCTTGACTTCCTAAAAGAATGCCTGTGTATCTCCTCTGTTATCCACGTTCTGTGGCATTTTCTATAATTCTTCAGGGCAAAATATCCCAATGTTATTGCCAAAAACACAGTTATGACAATAAGTATGATGTTTGTGATACTCGCATGGTGCTGGAGCTCACCAATTCCGCTATTGCTCGCATTTCCTGCGGCATCTTGCGCCAGGACTAATTCTTCTTTAGTATTTGTGGAACCCATTATAGCAAACACAAAAATACTTATGATGTTGTACAACACGAGAAACATGAACGAAGAAAGTATTGCAAGTGCCCATATTGTTCGACTTATCTTACAGCGCGTGGGCCGTGGACACAAGAATTTGCTAACGCAGCAGATAGCTGCCCGTTGGCAGGGTCGCCATATACGGTTGGGTGTAGGAGATAAATGAAAGGTTCGAGATCTGTATGATGACTGCATTTATTCAATCGATTACATGGTTATATATAGTTTGTATGGAGTACATCGATGCATCAACGTTACATATAATATGGGCATACCTTACACAATAGCCGAGGTTTTAATCCTCGGGTGTGAAGATTCAACAGGGGCAAACAAAACCATAACTTGTCCTTCAACAGAAGACGCTACGTTACTTATTCCTCGTATACAATTCGGAAAAGAACCCATGTTTAATTTAACCTGCCCTAACAAATAAGTGAAAACAATGCAACCCTGTGAACCTGTGTCCAATATAGCGTGGACAACAACAGAGGCCCCCGTGGGTCCCCAGACCCTAACAGCAACCGTTGGTAGGATAACGGTCTCAATGGGGGAGGGTGGCATTATAGGGCAGGAGTCAATGTCCTATTGTTGCCTGGGCGCCGACCGTTTGCCAGGACCAGGCAAATCAAAATGAGGGTGCGGCTTGAAGTCCTCAAAGACGCGGTGATCCGATCCGCACGCCATCTGTGGGGATAGTGTCATAATGACGCACCCGCCCAAAACGAGGTGGCCGCGAGTCAAGGCGCGGACGCTCCACCAAAGGAGCGGAATACCTGGGGCAACAGTCATGGTGCTGGTGACGTTAAGCAGTCGCACGTTCTGGTGCGCGAGAGAGAGAGGAGGTGTGCGTACGCTACGGTTCTCCAAACGGGGTGAGTGGCGATCAAGTGAGCGAGGCGAATCTCGGCTACGCGCCGGTGAGCCTCGGTTGCCACCTTCAAAACACCCGCCCGTGCGCGGCGTCGGCTGGTTGGACAAGCGGCCAGCTCTCTGGCATTAATGCAGAGAATGTCCAAATGCTGTCCTCCATAATGAGGACAGGGGCGAGAGTTTGGGCAGTCTCGCTGGTAGTGGGATCCCAAACAAGAGAAGCAAAGGTGGCGGGCATTCGCAATGCGCCTACGAGAGGCGACATGAAGGTCCAAGAATGCCTTACAACTGGCCGTTCTGTGCCCCGTGACCTTGCAGTAAGAGCTCTCCGCTGGGCTCTGCGTGACTGCAAATCGAGGAGATCGATCAACTTTTCCTCGGGTGTGAACCCGAGGCTGCTCCTTGACCTTGGGCGGCTGCGACTTGTCGGCTGTGAGTTGTCCAAGACCTGGCACTCATCCTCCAGAAACTTCTCTAAGTCTGCAAAAAGGGGTAGATGCCTCACACTATCCCCACCAAAGCGCTCTATCTTCTAGTTGTAATGTGTGTGTAGCGCAGAGCATGACACGGGGCTTAAATGTTGCGCTGCTCATAGTATTGATAAAACTATCATTTAATTGTATACAACTGTGTGAAACCATATTATCTATTTTTACCATGTCTTCGTCTTCGTCGTCATTTTCATACTCGTCTTCACTCGTTATTTCATCAATTTGAGAATCAATTTATGAGCAGTAGTCAGTGATCAGTTTAGTCATCTTCTTAAAATTACTGCCGTTGTCAGTGGTGATGGAATACATTTGGGATGTAGAAATCATGAAGTCATTTAAAATTTAGATAAGTTTCTCTTTTAAGAACTCTCCAGTTTGCCTTTCGAATAATTCTCAAACAGCTAAATTTCTTACAATAATCTTTCCGTTTCTTACAAATTGCATATTAACGCCCAAAAAAATTATATCTAAATAAGTTGCACTATCAAGTTTTAAGCTTACCATAATATTTTTGATTTCTGATTAAATTTTGGCTTTGATCTCCACTCTCTCTCTTTGGTATCATAGCATTGAGGGCTTGTAAATTTATGTATTTTGTTTTGGCATTTGAAAAAACAGCAATATTTATGATATCTTGAAATGCAGCATTGTTTTTTGCCTTGTAATGCTTTCAGTTCAGACAGACACATACTAATCATCTGACACAGATATACCTACTTTTAATTAAAACTGTGTCAGGTGGTTACCTTGTGACTGTCTGGGCAAAAAATCAGGTACGATATTAAAAAATATATATATAATTATGGTCAAGGTCACTCTATGTCACCAGCAGACCACGTTATTCAAAGGAAATACACGACTTTTCAATCCCCCTGCATTACGGTGAATAACATAAATTACAGACCGAACTTCGGAATTATTAACGGAAAGCGGGATTTTTGCATGGACCTTCTATTTGTGATTCTAAACAAAATCCAAAAGTCCTGATGGATCCGAGTGCCGCTACAGAAGCTATTCGTGATCAAATGTAAAAAAAATGTTTTTTTCGCAAATATAACGGCTACTGTTATTGACTAAATTGGTGCCATCATCTTTGTAGACTACAAAATTGCCTGCAGAAATATATTATTACTATTTTGATCGGAATAATAGTTTTTTAGATATTTGGGTTCAAAAGTATTGAAAATCAAGCAATTGTACTTTAGAAAATTAAGAGGAAAGCTGAGTTTTTGCATGTATCTTCTATTTGTGGTTTTAAACAAAATCTCAAAATATCCCATCGATTCGTAGGACGCCACAAAAGTTATTCAAGGTCAAAGGGCACAAAGTAGGGGTATTTCGCAAATATCTCGTTAACGGCCACTGTTCTCGAATTATGGGACATATAAATTTGGAGCCTAGAATATAACCTACAATAATATACTATTGTGATTTTGATATTCTACATGATTTATTATACATTTTAACTTACAAAACGATACAATAAAATTTTGATTTTTTGTACGAGAAACTCCCATACGCCTCAGCCATCTTCACCAAGAAGTCAGTTCCAAATTTTGATTTTTCTATTCCGTTGTGTGGGCTACAAAGTATTTTTGCGAACGCGCACGGGCGCAATAATCGGGACGGGAGTGTGTCTACAGCGCGGGGCAGAGTGTGCGGGTGCCTTGGTATGGCTCGAGCGGTATGCGATGATATTATTGATATCATCTTGCATGTTCTTTATTTTTATAAATGGATAAATATCTCAAAAATTAAGGCTTATGTTATGTTTTTTTCAATTTTGAATAAAATGCAAACAGTAAATTTTTCCCGGCGGATATTTTCCCCATACAACCTGCCCATTGACTTTTCAATTAGCAAAAGGCAAAGGTATATTTAGGTACCATGTATGTGTATGAATGGTTCTTGCGGGTATATAAAATAACAATACGCGATAATATAAGAGCTTACTACAGAACAGAACAGGGAGTCTGGGACGACGTGCGCGACGTGGGTCGGGCTCTGGAGTTCCAGAACCCCTGGTTGGCGGTCGACAAATGGTCGCTGCTGCACTCTGAAAGACAATCAGGTGGGTGCTTCCTGGTCGTGGGCGTCCCGGAGGAACAAGTCCCGGTCCTGGTGCAGAACGAGCGCCGCCTCGCGTTGGGGCTGGCTGCAGTCTACGTCCGGTTCCGGGACTCAACAGGCAAGTATGTCGACCATCCTCCGGAATGCGACAACTACACACAACCACATCAAGCATCAGACACCCAGCCAGCGTGTTCCGCGGAACCAGGCCCGTCAGAGCCGGCCGCATCTGGCTTGGGGGCTGGCCCGTCAGCCGAGGGTAACTCGGAAGATGAGAGCCTGCTCCTGAGTCCGGTGCGGCGGGACGACGGGGTGGGGGCCGGCGACATCCTGGCTGGCCTAACGCAGCTGAAGGTCGGGGAGGAGAGGACATCACCCACAGATGAACCCTCTGCCTAGTGACGTCAGCTGCCTGCAAATCAACCTCCATCATAGCCAAACGGCCACTGCGCAACTGCGCAAATGGATGGAGGTCCAACATTCAGCCATCGTGCTCGTCCAGGAACCTTGGATAAGGGGTGGCCTCATTAGAGGCCTCTCCAGCCTGGGAGGTAAGATTTACTCTTCTACTGACCACACACATCCAAGAACCTGTATACTTACAACTAAAAACATCAGAGCCCAAGCTTTAATGGAGTTCTGTTCCAGAGACATCACAGCGATACAAATTGAAATAATACAGCAGCCAAGGAGTATAGCGGTCGTTTTCGCATCGGTCTATATGCCCGAGGCTGAAGACCCGCCTCCGTTCGACCTCACGCGTCTGGTTAACCAGTGCGAGAGAACCAATACGGACGTCGTAATAGGGACGGACTCCAATGCCCACCACCAAACGTGGGGCATGGACTGCAACAATAACAGAGGTAAGTCACTGGTTGAATACCTATTCACCACTAATCTTACCCTATTAAACACAGGTACGGAGCCCACCTTCGTCACAAAACGTAGTCAGACAATTATCGACTTAACTCTCGCAACAGAAGGAGCGGCTGAACGCATCAAGGGATGGCACGTCTCAAAGGAGGCATCATGCTCAGACCACAGATGGATCAGCTTCTCCATGAAAGTCGATATACAGCCCACACAGCCCCGCAGGAAACCACACAACATGGACAAATCAAAGTATGTCCTATTACTTAGAGATAAACTTACCCATACCGCTACGACGACGGTACTGGGTGACACTGAACAGATCGACGAGCAGGTATGCACACTGACGCAGTCGATGCTAGACAGCTACCATGCAGCTTGCCCGGAAACCACTCCGCCTTCAACCCCGGGGAAACAACCCTGGTGGGGCGCTGAGCATGAACGAAAGCGCAAGAAGGTAAGAAAGGCTCTAAATAGGGCAATGAACACAAGCGCGGACGCTGATTGGGACGCTTATAAAGCGGCCAAATCAGACTACAGGCAATGCCTCAGATTCAGACGCACCATGGGATGGAGGAAATTCTGTGGGAGCATTGAATCCTGCCAACAAGCAAACCGGGTAAGGAAACTACTGGCTCAGCAACCAACAGTTGCACCAGGTACTCTCCGTAAACCGGATGACACATACACCACATCGGAGGAGGAGACAAGACGCGTCCTACTCGAAACACATTTCCCAGGCTGCGTCCTCACCCCGGTAATAACGTGGCACGATACACCAACAGTGGCGACCGAACACGAATGGAGACACGCAAACAACGTGGTCACAGAAGAAAAACTCCGATGGGCCATCGATAGCTTCCATCCCTTCAAAGCAGCCGGACTGGACGGCATCTTCCCAGGGTTATTACAATGGGGAGGGGAACCTGTCCTTAAAAGACTCCTGGCAATCATGAGGGCTAGCCTGGCCCTCAGATATGTACCGAAGAAATGGAGGGAAGTCAAACTAATCTTCATACCAAAACCAGGCAAAACAGACTATATCAATGCAAAGTCCTTCAGACCAATAAGCCTGACCTCCTTCATGCTTAAAGCCTTGGAAAGGCTTTGCGAGAGGGAACTAAGAAGTGAGGCTCTTAAGCACTTACCCCTACATGCCAACCAACACGCATACAGCTCAGGGAAATCGACGGAATCGGCCTTACATCAGGTCGTGAACCAGATAGAAGCTGCTATACAACAAAAAAGCATCTGCCTGGGCACCTTCATCGACATAGAAGGAGCATTCGACAAGACAAACTTCTCCAGCATAAGCAACGCCCTAGCCAGACATGGTGTGGATCAGATGCTCATACAGTGGATCCAAAACATGCTCAGCAAAAGGGTAGTGCGCCTACACGGCGACACTCAGACAGCCTTGATAACTAAAGGGTGCCCGCAGGGAGGTGTACTCTCCCCGATATTGTGGAACTTAGTCATCAATAGACAAACTCAACGCGAGAGACTTCTACACAATAGGTTATGCAGATGATCTAACCATACTCACCTCAGGTAAGGTAACCAGTACAGTGTACGACCTAACCCAACAAGCGCTACGCATAGTAGAGTGGTGGTGTAATGAGTACGAATTATCTGTAAACCCGACCAAGACCGAACTAGTTATGTTCACACACAAACGCGCGCTGGGCACTTACCGACTGCCCAGGTTATTTAACACAGAGCTTAAGCTGTCTACCGAGGTCAAGTACCTGGGTTTCACTCTCGACAGCAAATTGACATGGAACAGCCACATGGAAAATAAGCTCAACAAAGCAAGCATTGTCTTCTGGCAGTGCAAGAAGATGATGGGCAAACGCTGGGGCCTATCCCCCAAAATTTTCTTATGGCTCTATAAGACAATAATACGTCCGATGATAAGCTACGGCGCAGTAGTATGGTGGCCTCGGACCAACCTAACAACGGCCGCCAACAAGCTTCAAAAGCTACAAAGACTTGCATGCCTAGCGGCCACGGGCTGCATGAAAACTATACCTACAGCGGCACTCGAAGTCGGACCTGCCCCCATTGCACCTGTTTATACAACAAGAAGCAACGATGTCGGCGGTCCGGCTAAGAGCTCTGAAGCTCTGGAAAGACACCAACACACCGCACACTAGCAACTTAAATACACTCTTTAAAGAAGTTCCTCTCACACAAGCCATGGGCGACCAAATACCGAAACAATTTGTGTTCGACAAGAAATACAAAATCCAACTGTACGAGGATCTACACGAAGGAGCGGTTAATCACAACGAGCTCACGATCTTCACAGATGGGTCTAAGACGGATACAGGTACGGGTTCAGGAGTATTCTCCGAGGACCTAAACATCAACATCGCAGCACCGCTGGGAGCCTACAACACGGTCTACCAGGCCGAATGTTTTGGCATAATCCTAGCTGCCACAGCAATCATGGCACGTGAGGTAAGGGAACGATCCATTAGGATCCTCTCAGATAGTGAGGCAGTCCTCTCAGCCCTCAAAAGCCATACTATCACCTCGGCGCTCACGCTTGAATGCCACCAGAAACTAACAGAGGTAGGTAAACAAAACAAATTAACACTGCAATGGATCAAGGGCCACAGTGGCTCTAGAGGGAATGACGCAGCCGACGTACTTGCCAGAAGAGGGGCCACTTTAGAGGTGGTGGGACCCGAGCCCATTATTCCCCTCCCTTCTGGATTTTATCGCAACCTGGTAAGAAACAGGACCAGGACCCAACACAACCAGTCCTGGATTGGTATTTATTTATTTATTTATTTACTTATTTATTTATTTATTTATTTGTTTCACAAGCAAGCATAACAAAATTATGTACAATTTTAAATGAAAACATATAGTTAGCTACAATATATGTGCGGCTGGTACTTAAAATAGGAGAACCTGAGCCATAAGTACCAGCAATCTTCTAATGACACAATACAGAACTTACATAATAAAGCATTGAGACAGTTTTAATATAAATATTGTAAAACAATTGCCAAAAATAAATAAAGAAAAAGAAAAGTAATATTAAGTAGTTTTGATAAACCTTGCATATTAGAATGTGTGTGTGTGTGTGTGTGTGTGTGTGTGTGTGTGTGTGTGTGTGTGTGTGCGTGTGTGTGTGTGTGTGTGTGTGAGCGCGCGCGCGCGTGTGTGTGTATGTGTGTGTGTGTGCGTGTATTAAGTTGTGGGATGGAGTAGATTTTCTGTTTCGTCGTATGATAGTGTGAGTAACCATTCACTTACGATAGTCTTGCAGTCGTGTTTATTGCGGTTAACTATTGACAATACTTTATTTATTTTGTTGTAAATAAACCTTCCAAGAAAGCAGAAAAATCTTTGACTAAATGATGTTCTACGGGTAACACCAGGTGGAAATTTATACCTACGAGCGATTGACTGATGAGAAGACGAGGTGTAGTGGCCTGATTTTGATAGGTACGAGTGTTCTCTTAATATAATTTGTTGCATGAAAAGTTGTCGTACAGTGAAGACCTGACAGTATTCGTAAAGGTCCCTCGTGGGGTATCTGAAGGGCTTAAAAGTGGACACTTTTAGTATTGAAACATGTAGGCAGGCCAAGGAGGCTCTTCCCGCAGTAGACGGTAAGATAGCTAAACAAATCCTCCGGCTGTCCAAACAACAACTGCGGACAGTCACGGCCGCCTACACAGGACACGGATTCCTTAATAAACACCTATTTACTATAGGTAACACCGACAGCCCGCTGTGCAGGGCCTGTATGGCAGCAGACGAGACGGCAGCCCACCTGCTCCTCGACTGCCCTGAGGTCGCACAGTATAGGCAGCAGTACCTGACAAGACACAGCACCCTGAGGGAAGCAGTGGGCCACATCAAGAGTCTGCTGGCCTTGCTCGAAGAGCTGGGGTGGCTGAAATGACGACACCATTCCCACCCGCACGCAAAATACACGCCAAGACGTGGAGTTGCGGAAACAGCCCGTGCCATCATCAAGAGCTTACTATATTTACTGGTACCACTTACAACAAAATACATTATTACTAATTACTCTAAACTATCCTAAGACCTTTTTTTTTTTTTTTGTTCACTACGGTGGTAAAACTCTCCTTATGAGTCATCTCAACTCCGCCAACCCAGCCATTAGAACGGCTAGGCTTGGGACTGGCGGAGGAGGTATGTGGAGGCTCTCCCCTACAGGCGTTCGGGGCATACCCACTAAAAACCACCGCGGTGTCCCTACGGGTCCCGTGTGTTGGCAGGGTCACGCGATTCGCGATTAGCATACTTTCTCGCGACCCCGCCCGGGATTGGCCCGCCGTTTGTGTTGGCGGGCCCCGTCTCGTTATGATCTCGCAATCATCCATCAAACTTCTTGCATCCATCAAACTTCTCGCATCCATCACCTCACAAAGCTACTTGGGAGGCGGCGAGGACACGCGCCGCCTCCCGCCTTTTGGCGGACAGGGAGCAGCCCCAGCGCTCACCGTCCGCAGGCACTGAATTCAGGGTGGTCGGAGGTCGTCTCTTGTGCGACGTCCCCGACGCCCGGACCTACGGTTGGGGAGAGGGCGGTGTATTTCCCTCTCCCGCTCCGCCGCCTCCTTGCTCAGCATGACTGCTTCGCAGAAGGAGGCGACGGCGTTCCAGGACCTCTCACTCCGGACCATAGACAGAACTACGGCCGGGAGCGAGAGGACAACCGTATTCAGAGCCGCGACCAGATCACGGCGCTGCGATGCCCAAGCTGGGCATTCCGCCAAAGTATGCAACGCCGTGTCTTCGACAGGGTCGCGGCTGCTGCCACAATGGTGGCATCCGGGCGTTTCCTCCCGGCCTATCCTCCACAAATACCGGCCAAAACAACCATGGCCGGTAAGGATTTGAGTCAACCGGAAGGTGAGGACGCCGTGACGTCTCTCCAACCACTCATCAACCACGGGACTTACCGCCACTATCGTGGCGTGCCCGATCCTAAGACCTAACCTAACACTATGAGAGTGGAGGACCGACTGTCTTAACCCTTAATTTGGCAAAGCCTACAATGTGTTAGAAACAGAGTTTTTTAATTGGAAATGCAATTGGCGCACATAAAGCTATAATAGAAAAATAATAAAAAAAATCTGAAAAGTTTAGTTTTCCTGAAAACGTATGTATGCCACCGCATACATTGCCAACTCCTCAAGACTACATCTTGTAAATGTGTTGTATGTAGGGACATACATTACCAATAACTTTAGGAACTAAGTATAAAAACAATAATTATTTTATTTAGTATTTTTTATTAGTAAAATTATAAAAAAATTTGCGAAACACTTCTAGAAGTTAAAAAAAAATTACGCGCGTAAATGGTACTGAAGTTGACAATTTCTAGATATTTTTTCTGTTACAAAACAAAGGCGAACTTGGCATTTCATGCATTGCACAACCGTCAGTTTAGAGCACAGTCGACATCGACCTTGAGTGGTCATTGTCATGAAATGACCAACATTGTCAAAACGTGACGATTCCACTGGGCTGGCCTGTGGAATTCTGTTTTTGTTTTTGACCTCATTTTCACTGTGCTCGTATTTTTTGAGACCTTCATACAGCTCAAATCGGAAGTCCTTCAAAGGGATTGATGGTTTTCCAGACTTTGAATTATCTTTCCTGTGTAAGAGCCACGCGTTGTTTACACATATGTCCAGGAGTTGGGCAAATATACCAATATACCATCTCCGGGTTTTGAATGGGGTTCTATATAATGAAATAAGCATATCGGCCAAGTCAACTCCTCCCATATGCTTATTGTATTCCTTGACTATTTGCGGACATTGTACATCGACCTTAGTTTTAAAATCCTTGCAGTACCTTTTAATCGTTTCCACTGGTTCCACGCCTACAAAGGAACATATCAACGTCACAACTTTATTGTCGTTCCACCGCACTACGACCAAACGATTTTTATCACAGGTAACATGAGCATGACTACCCCGGGGTTTCTTTTTCAATATTTTCTCTGAAGGCAGATTTTTTTCTGCACCTCTCTATCTATTATTTCTGATCGTTCCCAATCCAAAGATTCCGTAGTCTTCCCTGAGTATGTAAAACAACTCCGGACAGGTAAAAAAATTATCGCAGAAAACAAAAGCAGGTTTAGATTTGATACTTTTGCATAAAGCGATTACCACCTGCGCTCCAAATCCAATAGAGACTTCCTTTTCTGTAAAAGTATGAAATTTGAACGTGTCCTCTCCACCATACAAAACGAAATCGTATATCATACCTGACACACCAGCTCGCACATAATTTTTGAAGCCCCACTTATTGGGTTTATCTTTCATATATTGACGACGCTAACCCGCTTTTGTTCCTTTGTATGGTATCATCATCTCATCGATACTGTATCTCATTTCATTGTCTTGAGCTAAACAATTATTTCTGATCTTATGTAGTAACGGCCTAACTTTATAATATCTGTCAGAGTCTTGTATGTTGTTATCAACGAAATGTAAGTAACGGCGGATCTGTTGATAACGTTTTAGAGGCATCAAATCGGCCACCAGTTTGTATCTACACACATCAACAAAGTCTAGGGATATTTTATATTTCATCAAATATCTAAAAATCTATGAAGAATTTTCTGATACAGTAAATAGAAGAATCATAGATTATTTTAAGGTCTTTAATAAAAATAAAAAACATTTCGTGTTTTTTTTTGTTTTAAATAAAAAAAATAATTTTTTTAATCATCATGGAAAATTAGTATGATAACAACAAACATTTCTTCTTAAAAAACTATTAATTTTAATAAAAATGGAAAAAATCTTGTAAAATCTAATCATTAATAATCAGTGTTGCCACCTCTTACATTGATTACACATCGACATCGATTGTTAATACTTAAAATTAAATTGTCAATGTCTTGCTGCGGTATGAGGTCCCATGTCCTTTGCAAGTGTTCGTAAAGTTGTTGTTCAGTCGTCAAATTTGGTGGAAAATCTCTCAAAGCTTTTCGTTGTAACATGTCCCAGGCATGCTCGATAGGATTTAAGTCGGGCGACTGTGCAGGCCAATCCAAAACTTGAATATCGTGCTCTCGGAGAGCGGTCGATACCAGCCGCGCCGTATGGCAAGGAGCATTATCGTGCATGAGTAGAAATTCATGGCCTATTTGAGTTCTGTGTGGGACAATAACGGGCTCTACTACCTCCTCGTGGTATTTTTGTGCAGTCATGCTGCCTTGGATCCAAACGAGTTGGGTTCGTCCGCCAAGACGAATTCCTGCCCACACCATGATTGTCCCGCCTTGGTATGGGTGGACCTCCTGAGGGTGCCGTAGACGGCTAACTCTCCCTGGAGCTCTCCAAACGCGTGTTTGAATGTGTGAATCCGGGTGAAACCCAAACCGGGACTCATCGGTGAACAGCACCAAAGACCATTGTTCGTCACTCCATGGTAAATGCTCCCGAGCCCACGAAAGCCGCCGACCGCGATTGCCACGTCGCAATGCTGGAACACGCAATGGTCTTCGAGCATGACGATCAACTTCATGTAACCTTCTTCGCACGGTTTGGTCGCTTACCAGCAGCTGGTGGTCCTCCTGGAGCCTTTGCACTAGTTGCAGCGCTGTGATATTGGGTTGTCTTCTGGCGGTCATTTGGAGAAATCGATCCTGTCTCTGCGTAGTAACACGATATCTACCTGTGTGCTGTTCGGCCACATCTCCAGTACTGCGATAACGTGACCACAACCTTGATATCACATTTTGACTGGTATGTAGGGCCTCAGCAACGACGCGTTGAATTGCACCATTTTCTAACATGCCCACGGCTCGTAACATTTCATCTCGACTCAAATGACGACGTGACATGACTTTTAAAGTTCGTACGTCACGTTAAATTAAAAAAGAAAAACAATTAAAAACCCTTTTCATTAATAATTATAATAAAACAGTTTTAACTTTCTTTAATGTAACGAATTACTAGCAAATTTGCCGCCATATTTTGTTTATTATTTTGTTTTTTTTCTTTCCATGTTCAAATTTTGAAAATAGAATAAAAGAGGTTTTAATCTGTATATAAACTTTTTGTGGAAACTAACAAGGTTCTAAACTATAAACTCGTAAATAATTTAGGATTAAGATATCCCTAGACTTTGTTGATGTGTGTATATCGCAAACTCCAATAATCGGTATACGATGGCATGCTCACAACACCCATGATGATGTGTATCGCTAAAAAATCTCGCAATTCGTCTTCGGTCAATCCAAGGTTACGTCCAGTTTTGGATATAGTATAGGCGTTTGTTTGTTCAACAATGTCTGTAAAAATGTCAGGGGAAAAAAACTTATAAAAATACTCCAGTGGAGATAGGACTTGAACGTCGTCAGTGGGATCCAATTCCTCTTCAACAGTTGCCATATGACGAAACGCAGCTTTTTTCCAGCGATAAATTAGAGTGAACTTTTGAATTCGCCTCGGTCGTTTAGCAACATGAACAGTGGGACGCTGTGATCTTGTTTGTCTGGAAAAACTTGATTGGGAGAGCTATTTGCGTTCATGCGTTGTGTTATCAAGCCAGGGGGTGCATGGGGTGCAGGAGTTGCAGGAGTTGCCGGTGTTGCAGGAAATGATGGAATGTCACTCAATGTCGGTACTTTACAGCAATTCGGTTCTAGAGATGGGCTAGAATAAACTGTTTGGAAAATGGGCGTAAGGCAAACATTTTCGCTGGTGGGGTCCTGTTCATCATCTAGTAGGTTTAATCTTTCTAAGGAGCTATCAACTGAGGGTACAGATGAACTAGACACGGAAAGTGGGGTGTGCACACGTATCTCGTCTTCAATATCTGAACGTTCACTATCATCAGAAGGTGCATTTTGAGTAGGGACAAGCGCTAAAATTCTACCACCACGAGTTTGAAGCTTTTGCTGCCGACAAAGAAAAAACATGCTAAAACATAAAATAAGCAAAGCAAAACCCCTAATTTGGCGATTTATGCCATGACATACACATAAACTGAAGGGTCTTTTATTATGAACTTGGCAATGTATGTCACAGCATACATCATGTTAGTACCCAATATATATAGCCATTTTATGTAAGAAAAAGTTCAAAGTTGTTACCAGAAGTATATTATCATAAAGTCAAGTATAAAAAATTGACATTGCACTTGTCCTAAACCACGTAATAATTAATATAATATTATAAATACCTTGGACAGCACTGCTGACTGACGGCCGGTCGCCATTTTCATTAACTTATGTCAAAACTAGTGTTGTCAGATGTCTGATTAACATTTTCTTCTAAAAATTTTTAGTATTGCAAGATGATAAAAATGTAGATACACGTATTTTTTTATTTTTTCGGCTAAAAATCTTTTCTAAGTTTATGTATATCAGGGTATCATACATTATCAAATTAAGGGTTCATCATCATATCAGCCAAACGACGTCCACTGCTGGACATAGGCCTCCCCCAAGGTTCTCCACACAGACCGGTCTTGAGCCGCCCGCATCCAACCGCCTCCCGCGATCTTGACGAGGTCGTCGGTCCACCTTGCGGGGGGCCTACCTCTGCTGCGTCGTCCGGTACGTGGCCGCCACTCCAGAACCTTTCTGCCCCAACGGCCATCGGTTGTTCGAGCTATATGCCCTGCCCACTGCCACTTCAGCTTGGCTATCCGGAGAGCTATGTCGGCGACTTTGGTTCTACTGCGGATCTCCTCATTTCTGATTCGATCTCGCAGGGAAACTCCAAGCATAGCTCTCTCCATCGCCCTCTGAGTGACCTTGAGCCTTCTGATAAGGCCCATAGTGAGCGACCACGTTTCTGATCCGTAAGTCATCACTGGCAACACACCCTGGTCAAAGACTTTCGTCTTGAGACACTGCGGGATATCGGACGAGAAGATATGTCGTAGCTTCCCGAATGCTGCCCAACCGAGTTGGATTCGACGATTGACCTCCTTCTCGAAGTTGGACCAACCTAATTGGACTACTTGTCCCAGGTAGGTATACTTGTCGACAACTTCGAGCGTAGAGTTCCCAACCTGAATAGGAGCAGGTACAACATGGACGTTCGACATGATTTTTGTCTTGTCCATGTTTATCTTAAGACCTACTTGTTGGGAGACTCTACAGAGGCCATCGAGCATTGTGCCTAGGTCTTCCATGGTCTCAGCCATGACTACGATATACATACTCGCCGTTGATGTTGATGCCGAGTCCATTCCAGTCCAGAAGCTTGAAAACATCCTCCAGCGCAGTGGGAGTGGGGTGAGACAGGGGGATATGACATCCCCCTGTCTCACCCCTCGCTGGAGTTGAATAGGTTTCGAACTCTGGTCCTGGAGGCGGACTGACATAGTGGCGTTTTCATACAAACACTTCAGCACTTCGATATATCGGTAGTCAATCCGGCACCGTGTTGGAGAGACTAGCACCGCCCAGGTTTCGATCGAATCGAAGGCTTTCTCATAGTCTACAAACGCCAAGCATAGGGACTGGTTATACTCCTCGGACTTCTGTGTAACCTGCCGCAGCGTATGTATGTGGTCTATGGTACTATAGCCTTTACGGAAACCGGCTTGTTCGGGAGGCTGGAAGTCGTCTAGCTTGCTCTCGAGACGATTCGTGATGACCCTCGAAAACAGCTTGTAGACGTGGCTCAGAAGTGTGATCCTTCTGTAGTTCTTTAAGAGGGTTTTATCCCCTTTCTTAAAGAAAAGCACCACCATACCTCTGTGTCACGCCTGTGGCGTTTTACCCTCGAGAATGACGGAATTAAATAGCTTCCGGAGGGCTTCTCTAGCGGGTGCACCGCCGGCCTTCAGAAGCTCGCTCGTAATTCCGTCATCACCCGGCGCCTTGTTGTTTTTGAGCTGTTTGAGAGCCACAATAATCTCGTGCATGCTGACGTCCGGGATATCTTCGGTATAGTGTCGGGTCAATCCAGCTCTAGGGTCTGACGCTGGAGTGCTTGCGGGTTGTTGCGTTGTCGTGTATAGCTGTCCATAGAACCTTCCGATCTCCTCCAAGAGCTCAGGCTTGGACGATACGATTCTGCCATCTTCCGTCTTCAGCTTTGTCAGCTGACTCAGCCCAACAGACAGATCCCTCTGGAACACTTTGGAACCCTTATTCTGCTCGATCGCCTCACGAACACATTTTGTGTTGTATTGGCGGAGATCGCGAGTCAGAGACTTAGAGATCTGTCTGTTGAGGTGCCGATATTTCGGCATGTCGTCGGAGGATAGCAGAACCATCTTGCGCCTTTCCTCTAACAGCTCGAGGGTTGGATCCGAGATCTTGCTGGTTCTCTTGCTTTTCTGGGGCTTAAAGAGTTTAGCCCCTGTTGTATGGACAGCATCCACGAACCCGTTACTGTACACGTCCACATCTACGCATTCGCCCAGGCATTCGAAACGGTTCTTGAGTTCGAGCTGAAAGCTCTCGGGGTTTTGGATATGAACCGGTGCCGGTCGGAGCGTGGACTTTATCAACCTCGACCGTTCGAGGCTTGTACAGATATTCAATGTGCCTCTTACCATTCGGTGATCGCTCCCCACTTTAAGTGAATTGATCACGGAGACATCATTGAATATCTGCCTCTTCGTCGACATGATAAACTCGATCTCATTTTTGGTTGCACCTTCTGGACTTACCCAGGTCCACTTGCGGCATTCTCGCTTCTTGAAGAAGGAGTTCATCATATAGAGTCCTTCCTTCTCCATAAAGCTAGCCAGCAAGTGACCCCGGGAATTCCGATGCTCATAACCAAATTGCCCCACTCTCAGCTCATCACCGTCGCGTTTGCCCAGTTTCGCGTTAAAATCTCCCATGACCACGGTGTAATGGGTTTTGTAGCCATGTATAGCCCGACATATATCCTCGTACATGGCTTCCACCTCCTAATTGGGGTGTGACAAGGTCGGAGCGTATACCTGTATGACCTTCAGCGAATGCCGCTTGGATATGCTGAGTATAAGGTACGCTACCCTGCTCGACACACTCCCGATATTTACCACGTTGGTCACGAGAGATTTGTGGACGATGAACCCGACACCACCTTGGGACTGTTGGTCGCCCTCCCGGTAGAAGAGCAAGTTACCGGAATTGAGAACTATCGAGTCCTCCCCCTGTCTTCGGACTTCGGATAGGCCTATGATATCCCATCGCAACTTGCTCAATTCTTCTTCCAGCTCGACAATCTTCTCGTCGGTCCGCAGTGTGCGTGTGTTCAGTGTTGCCAGGGCCAATTGTCGTTGGTGGTGGTAGCCCGATCTCTTCCGGAGATTCTTCGCACCCCTTGCCCCGCCGTTACCATGGCCGCTACCATAACCAGGACTAGCGGGGCCGCCGGGGACTAGGGGCCGGTTTTTATAGGTGTGGTTCATATGGGGGGATTTGCCATAATCGTCACGCTTGGCAGGCGTATTGGCGATCGCAGTGGCGGAAGTCTTTAGTGCTGGACGCTGCTGCCCATCTAGCATCTTGGGATTTTCTTCCGCCAGGTTCGGATGGTTTGACCGCCATATTTCGGTTGACTGCTTGCGCTGGGGGAGATACTATGACGAGTATCTACTCGTCAGATTAACTCTCCCAGTGGGCGGTGGGGTCGTCACGTCCCGACGCCGAAATTAAGGGTTAAACGATACTTAAACGGTTGGCGCAGCCGCCTCTACAGTTACACACACATGCATCTGTGCATGCGTTGCACTGTAGATATACACATACGTAGCCGCCTGAACACACATGCATGCTTGTTTACGCTAAGCTCATAGGTACACTCGTACAAAATTACAATTAAATGTGTGACCCTACAGTATAAGTAAATAAATGTTTTTCACCTATAAAGCACGGACCTCATAATTATGTTGTGAAAGTATTATTTTACCCTTGTGATAAACACTGTATAATTTAGTTAGAAAGAAAATAATCTTAGCCAGCAGGATAGGTACCTCTTTTATTTCATTATACATTATGTTCAGGTACATTTTTTTTGTACTTGTGTTTAGGTACTCCTAAGGCACTGGGTAAGGGTAATTAGTAATTATGGAACCCTACATCGTGTCATTTACCCGGAAACTTTTCAAAAAAACTACTAACTATAATAGTCATTATGTAAGTGCTGACTTGATTTTTAAATAAAAACGTGAAATGAAATATATCTATTATTGTGTGTACCTACCTACCTAAAATACACTTTCACTATTTCTGTCCTTTGCTCCTGATCCATGACAAGATGTACTATTTATCGCATACAGTTGTGCCGTCGTTCTCCTTGTAGCTTGCACAAATATTTTGCTATTAACATTGAAAACTTATAACATCCATGGATGTAATCTTCTTTGTTTAATGATGCATTAATGGTATTTGTTGATTTGTCCTCCATTTCATTTTCGTTGCTTTCGAATGATAAATCTGGGGTCAATGCATTTGTTTCGATTAAAGGTTTTATAGACAAGCCTGCAGCTTCAGTAGCCTCTACTGCATCAGATGATTCAGATATAAATTTCCTGGAAAATAGTCTAATTTATAAATTAAGATAAAGTTGCCGCAATTTAAAATACAGTTATTAGTATTGTAGTCTATCTATTTCATATACATGGTAGATTAATAGGACAGCAAATCTACAATCAAGATACGTACTGCTTCTTTAAAGGATCGAACGAACATCAACACAATACCTACACTTCATATGCTTAGGGCTTTCGCTAAATGTAAACAAGAAACAAATGACAAACACAAATCTTTTACCAAAATTCACAACAATATTTCAAAATGTCATTTATTAAATACACATTTTCAAAATAGTCTATTTATTGAGATTATTATTGAAATTATACTACTGTATCCGGATATAATCGCGGTTTCACTATTACAGAACAATATTAGAAACACTTCATAATTGCATTATTAATATGATGATGACCCCCTACGATATTGTATGACCCCCAAAGAGGGGAGCCAGACGACATCGGTTGACCCTGATGACACAAGATGACCCCTAAGACATTGGGTGACGCTCGGCAACATTTGGTTGATGACCCCGATGACATAAGATGGCTCCTTACGACATCGGATGACCCTCTAAAACAGTGGGTTCCCACTGACGACATAAGATGACCTCCAATGGCATTGGATGAACTCCGATGACCCCGACGCCCTTGGGTGAACCCCGACACCATTGGGTGGCCCCGGACAACATTTGATGACCCCGACAAGATTTGGTGCTGGACTTTGGGTGACCCCCATCGACTTGAAGAACCCCGACGACATTGAGCGAGCCCGACGACATTGGGTGATCCCCGATGCCATTGCATGACTTCCGGCAACATCGGGTGCCCCCGAGGACATTGGATGACCTCCGTTGAATTGGTGAAACTCGGGCTTCACACTAATACCCAAAACCGTAGAGAAACCCAACCCCGCAATATTTGGTTTTGGTGTGATATCCGACGTCATTCGGGTGACACAATTGTTTTTGGGGTGACATATGTCAGCTTCACACCTCAAAAATATTCCTGGGCAAAATGTAGGCCTTGAGTGACAGTGACACCGTCTCATAAAATGTTTTATTTCGTTCCTGTAAGTGGCAACCCTACAAAGGCCGCGATAGCCGTTGTAGGGGACGCGATGTCCAGACCCGGTCCAGACGTTGTCGGCATTTTTCGAAGCATCAAAAGAGTCCAGTACCGTTAATGGTTTCATTTAAAAAATGTGGACCAATAATACGGTCGCCGAGGATTCCCGCCCACACATTGATGCCCGAACGATGTTGAAAATGGCTTTCTTTCATCACGTGTGGATTTCCAACAGCCCAGACGTGTTCATTGTGACAGTTGAAAACACCCGTCCGCACAGATGAATATTCGTCGGTAAATAACACGCGCTCCAAGAATGTAGCATCCTCTTCTACTTTGCCAAGTAGGCAGTTGCAGTATTGTGTTCTGTGGGCATAGTCCGACGGCATAAGTGATTGAACACGGTGGTAGTGGAAAGGATGCTGTCCGTCTTCTTTTAATATCCTCCACGCTCGCGCGTTACTGGTGCCCAGATCACGTGCCGCACTCCTGGTACTCTGCGTGGGATCCTCAGCGAATAATTATAACACCTGTTCCACTACACCGTCGCTACTTCGTGGTCTGCCACCATGATTGCGATTCGAATCATCGCGAGCATTGCCCGTGTTGTACACCCGGTGGTGAAGCCATTGAAAAGTGCCCTCCGACGGCACGGTAGACCCCGCTGTCTGGCATACCTACCGTTCCTCGTACTCCCTACGAGCACCTGCATAATTGCATTCACTCCTACCTAAGCACATCAACATGTTAAAATATTCAGGGTTTGAATATGACATATCTAACGAATTAACTATTTCACGCGGAAGTCTAAAAAAAGGAAAGCTAGCAAAAGACTGAGTGTTCAAGTAGGCAAATTGTAAATTCTTAAATCAAATAGGTAAATAATTAGAGATGTAACAAATGGTATTCACTGGCGTACTGTTTCTATCGATATTTTATGTTATTGTTTATCTGATACAATATCGGTAGCTAAACCCCTAAAACGTCACTTTTGTGTAAATTTATGTTTTAATTTGCTGTTAATAAATAAAATCATTCCATGGTTTAGACTAGAAGCAGTTTATTTGAGGGTACTGACTCCGCGTAACGACTGTCAAAGATCATCATCGGTCCGACGGTTTAACGTGCTCCCCGAGACACAGGGCAAGCGGTTATTAACTATTTATTACGCACTTAACTTGGAAAAGTCTTATTTTATTATTATGTATGTATTATTATTGATGCGCGCCGTGGATTCGAACCCGACACCCTCAGCACGGCAGTCCATTGGTATCTTCACTAGGCTATCATTGGCCTAGTAGCCTAGCAGGCTATCATTCTAGTTTGTAACATGTCATGTTAAAATTAAAAAAATCGATATTATCTGTTGATCGTAAACATGCCTTTGTGTACCGCTTTTGGCTCGCTTGACGGTAAAAATGCACTATTTTAAAAAGGCGGCATGCCCTTTGACACGGTAAGCGGAGAAAGCCGACAATATTTTAATAAATTTAAAAGGATTCCACTGTTGAGGGGAGTGTTGTTAGTTTACAGAATATGTGATATGAAACACACTGAATACAAACCCATTTGGTTTGCGTATTCTTATATGGATTCTTTTCTCGGCGAAGGGTTGTCAGTAAGAAAAACCACGGACACATTACACCAAGTAAGTTTATTTATTAATTAGTAATAATAGTAGTTACATTAGGATCTACGAAGTTGTCGACATGTGAAGGTTGGAAACTTATATACCTATATTAGGTGTAAAATATTTAGTGAATACTTCTCTAATTTCAATTGCAGTCAAACTTGGTCTACGCGGTACCTGCGACAAATCGCGTATAGCGCATGTATCTTTAATTTCTGATCTCCAAGAACCATCTTGCATACGAATATCATCATTGTTATACACGTCAATCGTACTCGGTGGTGTTTAACACGCTCGCTGCGTTAAGAGGTCTGTAGACCCCTTGCAAGTTCTTCCGCACAGTGCGGGTGAAAATACTGTTCTTTCGCTCTGGTGCGGAGCCTATAACTTTTAGATTAATAGGTGTAAGAGAGAGATAAATACATTTTTCGATTTATGTTAGAACGTAGTACTATTGAATGTAATAAAAAGTGTGAGTAAGAGGTCTTTAGACCCCCTAACGCACTGCATATGAAAAAACATAATTCAGTGCGGTTAGGAGGTCTAAATGCCTCTTATAGTGGGTGGGGCGCATTAGCCCCCTACCGCACCTGAAAAATGTAGTTCGTAATAGTGATGTATACAGTTTTGTTTACAACACACACGTGGGTGCATAATTTCACATTACATAAATCATTTTGTATCATTTATGTCTGGAGAAAAACGGTGCAGAAGAATGCTTCAACTGGTAGCACAAAATTCAAATGAACCAGAACAGAAAAAGGATAGCTTGAAACCAAAGTATCGTCGGGTTTATAAGAAAATAACAGAAAGCTCGGTGAGTTCAAGTAAAATTAAAATTTTAGAAGATATAACCATCAGTCCTTCTACTCTAGATATAACTGCAGAACAATCTACATCCCTTGATAACTGTGAAATAACCCCAAAACGCTGCAAGATTACACATTTTGATAAAAAAGAAGAAAACTCTGGAACTTTTGTGAGCCCAAGTACAAATCATTCTTTTCAAGTATTAAAAAATGTCGAATTTCCTAAAACTCCTTCATCACGAGTTTTCAAAAATTACAAAAATATTATTTATTTATGATTCTCATATGTAATGAAAAATTACAATTAAACATTTTTTAAATTTCTAATCGATAACCATGCTGTTTTATTGGGTTCATCTCTAGACCTATGTTTAACTGTACCTTTGTTTTAATGCTACAGGAGGTCTGTACGCCTCCTATTTATTATTTTTGATTTTGTGGAAATCTGGCATCAGAACCCCGGGTGAAGCCAAAATAGGAAATAATGAATCCTCTGCTCCGGTTTGATCCAAT
Source organism: Euclidia mi (assembly GCA_944739405.2). Lineage (NCBI taxonomy): Eukaryota > Metazoa > Arthropoda > Insecta > Lepidoptera > Erebidae > Euclidia > Euclidia mi. The sequence goes on along the minus strand of OX123209.2, from coordinate 9,985,841 downwards.
TTTCAGCAGATATTTTCCTAATTTCGCGAAAAAATACGGATCTAAAGTTTTCCTATTCGCAGAAGGTCAATAGGCCCCAAACCGCACCAGTAAAATAATACAACGAAGGTTACACCTTCGTTGTATAATTCAGTCCTCTTTTATTTAGTCCTCTCATAGCACTGCACGAAAGTACGCAAAATATAGCACCGCAGCGAGCGTGTTAAACTGGCCGAAATGTGTCACTTTTTCTTAAACACTTGTGTAGTAGAACACAAGTCATCGTAATGAGACTTTGTCAGGGCATACAACCAATGGTTTTCGAAAGACCCTAAATTTCGAAGCCAATATGCCAAAACTGTTTTCTACCACCACTCGTGCATTAGATAATTTACTATTAAATTCACGTTTTGAAGTGCCTAAATCGTGTGTGCCAGGATAAGGCTTCATTAGCGATGTGTTAAGTGAAAAGGCCCCATCACCTAAAAAAACGTAAGGCACAGGTTTATTCGATCCTGGAAGTGGACGCGGAGGTGGTACAAATTAGGAATTGGATGTAATCCTTCGCCATAGTTCACAGTTTTGAAATATTCCACCGTCACTTATTTTACCCTGACCGCCTATATCAGCATAAACGAAAGATAGATAGATATACTCTTTATTGTACACCAAATAATATTGAAAAGTACACATTTTTTTAATTGGCTTATACTACAGCATGTACAAATGGCGGCCTTATCGCTAAAAGCGATCTCTTCCAGGCAACCTTTGGATGGACAGAAATGGTGTGTAAACAATCAAGTGTGGCGATGGTGTAGTTAATTAATTAAATAATATCAACTAATATACATACTGAAAATACATAAATGTATAAATATTATATATCATACATATTTTACATAAAGACCATACACATATGTACATACATTATTATACAACATGTAACAAGTTTAATGCACATCTTGAAAGTACTTTGTTCAGAATCGGCAACTGAATCCATTTCCGTCATTTTTAATATTGTTTATTTTTAGTCTTAAAATAATTAAAATAACGTAAATTGTAGTCACTCATTTTTAAAAAAATTGAGCTATTCGAAAATAAACCTTAAACCAAAGCAGAACGGCTTATTTTTAAATGCATTTGTTAAATGGTTCCACGTTGACTTACACAAACGCACACATTAAAACAACACAATTTAAAAAAAAATTGAGCTATTCGAAAATAAACCTTAAATGAAAGCAGAACGGCTTATTTTTAAATGCATTTGTTATATGGTTTCACGTTGACTTACACAAACGCACACATTAATACAACACAATAGACGGCAAAAGACAATAGCACACAATTGACCACCAAAATGTCTATCATCTATCTTTCACTAACGTAGGTAATAAACAACGGAAAAGAGCGAAACGTAATGTCTCGCTCGCGCTGGCACATGACAAGCGCAGCGGGCGATGCGCTTAGACATGTTATGACAAGTACAACCGGGAATATCAATCTGATTCTATCAGTGAGTGCTGTGAAAACCTTTTTAAAAGTTTACTTGTTTACAAAATGTGTAATGGTGTATAATTTAATCATTCAACAACAAAGTGAAAAGTTCAACATCATCTTGATGTTAACTTGTCACCCCTGGACTTTCTCATTGTGGAGAAATATTAAATCACCAGTTTATTGTGACGAGAGAAAAAGTGCCGAGTAGTTAATTTATTAAGATACTAGCTGCTTTTGAAACAGTGAAAAGATGTGATTTGTGAGGCAATACTGAAGTGCTACGTGGACGAAAGAAATGTGATTTAAGTCTGTAAGTTATTTTATTATTCTATTATTGTAAGTATTTAGATTCACAAGACAACTTTAAACACGCCGTTCTTGTTTATTTCTCTCATTGATATTCTTTTATTTTATCTGATTAAGTTAAGATAGTCACAATAGTCACTTACGATGTTAAGAAACAATAGATCGTGCATATTAATAACAAACAATAAATGATTCGACTGTCCACACCATAGCTTAAAAGTGTGATGGAAAGAAATACTCATAATAACTTTGGTAATATCAACAGTAGCAGACAAATTTTTCAAACATCATTTTTGTAAACCCCACTCTATCAGAGTGTGGTTTACAGACTGAATTTCATACATTTTGTTATATCGTATTGTGTTTCGTTCCTATCAGATCGCTGTTGTTTGTTTACCATAGCAACCGTTTCGTTTGTGTGCGTGCGCAGATTTAGAGTGACCACGATTTTCACTTTTAATTGAGTTAATACTTTCTTTAAAAAACATTATTTACGCAAATAAAAAAAATATTTCAATGCATGCATTATGATTGTAACAAGGTTTTCTAATTGGGGTGTCTGAGGATGTGCGTTATTTCCATTACACGTTGTATATAAATATATACCTATAAACTATACGAGATAGAATGTCATATATTTCATAATATCATTATATGTACTAATAACTATGCTAAAATACAGATACAGTGAATACTACTCATAAAGTAAGACCTGCATTCTAGGAGAACAGTGCATGATGTTAAATGGACAGGAAGTGCTTTTTTAACATGCTTTTAAAAATGTTTAAGGATTTTGCTTTCCGAATCTCTAGTGGTAATGCATTCCACAGTCGCGCAGCCTGTTCAGTAAATGATTTGCTAAAGAAATTTGGTGAATGCGTTGGTATCTCCAGCGTCAAATTTTTAGACGACCTCAAGGACCTCACATGTGCGTCATTAAGGAACTTAAAACGTTCTTTGAGATAAAAAGGAGTACTGGGATTAAGGCGAGGTTGCAGAACTTTTTAAGATTTTTGAACGTCTGAAAGTCCCATGAACTATGATATTTTTAATGAATAAAAATTAAAATATAAAAGTTGAAATTATCTTCTAGTAAATCGTAAAGATAGAAACACGATTTGGAATGATTGGCTCGATAAAAATAAATGTCAAACATGGCACTAAATCACAATTTTAAACGTGTACTGCTTAGAGATTCTATAATGAATTTATATGAAAGTATTATCAATAGAAACAGCTCTTTATTTTAAAATAAATGGTAAAAACAGATTTCGTAATTTCGTTATCATTTTTCTCTAAGAAAAAAAATAGTCAAAATGTTGGCATTATATCGCTCGCCGGCCGTTCATCAGTGCCTGTCTAGGCGTGATTGAGGGCGGACGTACGTCGTTGCTCCGCAAAATCTCCCTCCACACCCGCATGTTCGTTTTCGCAAAAGTACAAAGTAATTTGTATCCCAAACTCAATCGTTCAAACCATAGACATACTAGTAAGAAACCGTAGACAGGTTACTGATAAGCCCCCTTAGCCAAATGGCATTCGATTAACGATATCGCTAATCGCCAAGTGCTAAAATGTATAGAAATGACATAAGCCTTCGTTATATCACGTTAGCAATAAGGTTCTCAACGAAGAAGAAATTCCTTATGTTGTCATGGCAACCAAGCGTTAACGAAAGTAGATATCAGAGTGAATGCCGTTTGGCTAGGGCCTCTGGTAACATGACGGAGCTTACGAGTGGCACGCATCGCGAAAAGCGTACGCACACTAATATAAATATGTCAAAACGACACACTAAGAAGTGTAAGTGAGATAGCTCATCTAATCGCAAGCGCGAAATAGAGATAAACATATACTCTCTGGACCGACGCGCATTGTGACATCATGCTGACCGTTTCACAAACAATAATTTGACTCAGATGCGACATGATCACTTTGTCTGTCTTGAGTAAATTTAATTCGCCTCAAAGTAAATTTGATTAATTCATTTAAGGTAGGGAAATAAAAAGTCGATGTGATTTATTTATAACATTTATTAAAAAAGTACATTTTATTCTTCTCATTTCATTCAATGGAAACCTAAAACAGTAGGTACGTTAATATAAAAACTGTGCGCTGCGGACCCACCGTAGCCCTGGCAGTACCCCGGGGGGTATGGTGGGTCTTTTAAAGCTTAACCGTACTCCTCGCTGAAATGCTCGTAGTGTTGTACCAACGTGCTACGTGGACATTAAACTGAACAGTGTTATCTCCCGTAAGATAATGACTTACTACTTACGTTTTTGTATTTTTAGACAAGCGAAGACAAGCGCTAGTACGATGATATAGTGCAACAAGGAGATAAATTAGAGAATAAAACGTTTAGGTATTACTGCTAATGGTTATAATGCTTTGTATATTATAGGTATAATCTGTGGTACTGTTGAAGACCCGTCATCATCATCATCCTTGCGCTGTCGGATCATTCCCACTAGTTCTATTGAACAGTTCTATGATAGAACTAGTGATACTTTTTTTCCCACTGGGAACTAATGGGAAACAGTTATAGGAAATTTACCACTAGTTTTATGTATGTTTTACAAGGGTAGTGTCACAACATCGCGCTCACATATCCGAATAAATATGTATGTATAAAAATGTGTTAAACGAATGAACGTCTACAAAACAATTGAACGTCTACAAAACAAATGAACATCTACAAAACAAATGAACGTCTACAAAACAAATAACTACCAGAAAGTGATCAACTATCGATAGTGATTGCAAAAAACAGGTGCATGTGATTTTCGACCTTATTGCCAATTCATGACAAACTTTTTTTTTTGTTTTTTCTCGCTTTCTGGCAATATTAGGGTAATAAAATTATAAATTCTGACTAATGTCAATGAGGTTGAAAATCAAATGTACCTGTTTTCTGCAATCACTATCGATAGCTGATCACTTTCTGTAAGTCATTTGTTTTGTAGACGTTTATTTGTTTTGTAGGCGTTCATTTGTTTTGTAGACGTTCATTTGTTTTACACATTAAACAAATGAACGTCTACAAAACATATTCATTCGGATATATGAGCGCGATGTCGTGACACTACGGATCATTTCCTTTAGTTCTATTGAATACCCTTGTAAAAACATACAAGAAGTAGACTTGGACATTTCTTATTACTTATCCCATTAGTTCTGCTCTCCTCATCAAGTTGTGCTAATAGAATTAGGACAGTTCTATCATAGAATTGTTCAATACTACTACTATACTGGGAATGATCCCACAAAATAGTAGAACTTGAAATTAACGAACTGAAATTAATAAACTAATTACACAACAATATTATCTGGGAGTACGGTTAAGCTTTGAAAGACCCACCATAACCCCAGGGGTACTGCCAGGGGTACGGTGGGTCGGCAGCACAGGTCAGCAACGAAAACTGTGTAGTACAATCTACTTAGTTGTTTAATACTAACAGGAGAAAAACAAGAACAATTGAATGGACTTTGATCATCCGTCAATGTTTGTAACTTACGTATTATTTTGTATTTCTATAATAATAATATATTGTGTTGATTCAGCCTCAAATCACTTTTATTACTTGACAAAAACACACATCAGTATTTTATTATTACGAATGTCCCATCTGGATACTTTGTTTTTTAGTCTTTGAACACGCACAATACTGCTTCTCTTTTACACTCGCTAAATGCCAATTTTTTTAATCACTCTTTTATTTGTGATACTGAATTTATTATAAATTGTAAATAAAACGTTGAAATATTGTAATACTCATGAATGAGAAGTAATTCCATAACTTTTAGTCATTTTCCTACTATAGTTTGTGCAAAATCTCATTACACACGACGGCATTTTCAAATGTAACGTACACACACGCGAGTAAAAGAGCGAGCGCTTCCGACCGCAGCGCGTACGCGACTAAAGCCAAATGAGGCATTTAGCCTGTTTTTAATGTGCCACTTTTGAAGTTCGCATAACTCATCTACGGTTTTTTTTACGTTGCGCTGTGGCACACGTACACACGAAACCGCCTCCCCCCTCCCCTCCCCCCGCTCACTCGCTGACGCCACCGCCGTGTTTTTGTTTTTGCGGGGGGTGAGGTCGAGCTACGCACTGTACTGCAACCTCGCCTTAAACAAGATATTATACAATAAGGTAAGAATGTTAGTATTCCGGCGAAGACGAATCGGGAGCCACTTGAGTCTGTTGCGAAATTCTGAAACATGATCATATTTGCGCAGTCCAAATATGAAACGTATGCAAAAGTTTTGAAGACGCTCAAGTTTGTCTAACTGCTCCTCAGAGAGGTCAAGATAGCTGACATCAGCGTAGTCAATTACGAGCAGAAGCAAATATTGTGCAAGTGCAATTTTACTGGCAGTTGGTAGGAAATTGCGTAACCTACGCAATAAGCGAATTGTAGTTGCTATCTACTAGTGCCATAAGTACGATACTAAAACTTTTCTTATAGTTGTAGAACGTTGATCCTGAGTGAAAAGGTGCCTGCATAACGATATGTTTTCCATCTAAAGACCCGAGGAAATTTACTGCTGGATCCATTTTCAATTTTCAACCATTCCTCAATACTGTTTGGAATCTGAAACAAAAAAAATATATTTATTCACACATATTTCATTTTTAGGACAGCAGCGTTCAAGATTCCCTAGAAGACAACCAGGAAAACGTCGACCCTTTGACACCGAGTGATGAAAAACTCACAACAACGAAACGGCGCCGTAATAATCCGCCCGAGCTAACAAGCTGAAAGCTTTATTAAAGAAAGTCTCGCTACTCTAAACCAAGCATTATGCCGGAATAATACCCAAGAAAAAGAAGATGACTGTGATCGATATGGAAAAATATAAGCAAATAAGCTAAGACAATTGCCAGAAGACGAAAGATTAAGTTTTATGCACCAAATCGATGGTATGTTTATACAACGGTGACGTAGTCTAAATCAGAATCGTCATTCATCATCGATATCTGTTTCGTCTCCTTCACATTTCTATCATGCAGTCCCACAGGCCCGGGGCCTACTCGTATTTTTTTCTTCTTTTACTTCATATTCGGAACCTTTATCGTTACATAGGACATATTATGATCCAAACCTAGATTCCGAAATTGCTCAATCTGAAGCAATAATTGACAATATAACTAAGATCACGCAATAACCCTCCGTTATACAGCTACCTCAGCAATCCAATCCAAACACAACTAGAATCAGAATTTTGTCTAATGAAATTGTTTCGCCCGCGCCCCCTATTCTAACTGAATCCTTTGCCCAATCTACATACGTATAAGATTTAATTGCCAATGCATATGAGAAAGCTTGATTTCATTGTAGTATTTAAGAATGTCTTTATCCTCTCTTTTCCTTGGCATCACGTAGCCTGAATATTGCCAGCTTCAAGTTACGAATTTCTTGAGATATTTTATTTTTATCATAAAGTTAGGGAAACGAATACGAATCAAAAGCGGAAATAATTAAAGAAAGGAACGGAATTTGAGACGATTCAAGTCTAGTATAGAATTACATTATCTGTGATTCAATTAATATACATTAATAAAATAAGTTAAACCTATTGAATGCGTTTTTACTTACCTTGATTTCATTCCTTAGTATATGAATCAGGGCTTTACATACTTCAGGTATAATTTCTGATATAAGCTGTGCTGAAATTTTAAATAAGAAGTGCAGGCATAGCTGTTCCCTGGTGCCAAAAACCGTAGTGTTATGGCTAAACGAATTCCTGCTGGTATTGCAGGTCTAAATTGGGTATCTGTTTTGGAAATGATTGAAGAAACTTTCTGAAGCAAATATTCAAAGTCCACTGTTGACATACGAGTAAATATCTATTCGCCACTGGGCTCAGAATGTATTTCTGATAACTGCTAATGCATAGAAAGTCTGAAAATTAATTTTATTTACTTATCATGGCACTTCTAACCATATTAATTCAATTAAAAATTCAATACAATAGCAAACATACCTTGATCGGTTACGATGTATTTCAGTCATTTTATTATTTATTTATTTTCGTTTATTAGGGAAACAAACAGATAAGTAACATACATGGTATATAACATATAAGAAATGCACAATCCAGTGAAGTTTCCACTATTAGTTTTAACATAAATCAAGTAAGTGGACACAAAATAATAAAAAAACAAAAGAAAACAAGCTTAATCTAAAACTAAAATACAAAATTAAAACAAAAGCAAAAGCACAATTTGGTTGGAAGCAAAGGCACAGTTTGGTTGATCGCTAAATTATAAATAACAATAACAAACGTTAGTACATTGGCTCGGCTTACAAAACATATTAACGTTTGGGAAGGATTAATGGATGGACTGTATTAGGGCGAGTTCTGGGTCGCCTAGAAAGGAATTAAGGGAAGAGGAGATGGATACGGGAGGAGGTGATTGAGTGGGTATAGGATATTTCCAGGATGGAAGGCACTTACCTTATACAGCCTTCTTCGTTTCTTTTCCTCCTGGTGTTTTCGTGATGCAGCTGCTTGTTTTCACTTCACTCACGAGCGGGTTTTCCTTGGTGGAAGCGGTAAATCACATACAGCGGTGCGGCGCGGAGCGGTATCGAGACGGCGTTCTCAGCGGGAGGAATGTTCTAGACTGTCACTCGCGTCCACGATCGCGTCGAATCAGGCGAAGGCAGTGCCTCTTCCAGGGAGAGGGAAAGAGAGGGACGGAAATATGATATCGCTCGCACTAGACAAGCGTGGAACGATTCATGTTGATGCGATTAGTTATATATAGGAAGGTAGATGGCGCTACCATATCCCCCCGGCCCTAAAGGGTTGCCTTTAAAAAAAATAGAATTGAACTTAGCTATGTTGGGTGTACTACCGCATAACCCATCAATAGGCTAAGACAGCGATATGACAATAAAATTAATCTAAATTAACTTTAGCAAAAACTACAAACGCAATAATAGCGAAAACTACTAACTAAATACCTAAGAGGTAGGTCCAACTTCAGGCTAGATCTCACTGAGTTGGAAGCGGACGCGAGTTTATCAGTGCCTCGACTTGTGCAAGGACAGTTAAAGGCTCTTCGTAAGAGAGGATCTGTTGACCTATAACTTTGAAGAGATGCGTTTTAATTACTTTGACCATGCTTGCCCAACATCCACCGAAATGTGGTGATGCTGGTGGAATAAACTTCCAGCCAATATGATCTATGGAAAGTTCTTCCTGAAGACGAGTACGATAACCCGCGACGTGATTGAAACAAGTAGCGGGAACAAGTTCAATCAATTTACTAACGCGGTTGGCGACAAAAGTCTGCCAGCGATGAGGAGAAGAATGAATCCAAGCGAGCACTACTTTGGAGTCGGAAAATGCGTATATTTATTAATAGAGTAGTGGGGCAAAACTGTGTCTTGAACCTTGCGGAGCAACTGAGACAGCAGAAGGGCCGCGCACAACTCCAGTCTCGCAACTGAAACGGTTTTAACAGGCGAGACCTTAGACTTGGCACAAACTAACTGCACCGAGTAGTTAGAACCAATGCGGACTTGCAGATATACGACTCCGCCGTAAGCACGCTCGCTGGCGTCAGCGAAACCTATCAAGTTGATGGTACATCCATCTACCAACCCAAGATGACGCGGAATAGTAACTTGATTGAGCGCGGTAAGCTCAATACAAAACTGGCCCCAAGCGGCGACAATATGGTCAGGGGGTGTTTCATCCCACTCACACTTTGATAGCCAAAGCTCCTTGATCAAGAGCTTGGCGTACAAAATTGTGGGAGCCACAAAACCCATTATGTCCCATAGTCGAGCCACTGTGGACAGCATAGTGCGTTTGGTGCACTTATCATCTGGTGGTGAGACTTCAAACCGAAAACTATCACAGGATTTGTCCCAGCGTAAACCGAGAACCTTATGCGGTACAGACTTCTCAAACTCAATGTCTGGAGAAGCCTTATGAGAATCTGGTATGCGTGCGAGAACCTCCTTAGAGTTGCTTGTCCATTTGACAAGATCAAACTGGCCTCGCTTGAAAAGCTGAATAAGCTCTTCACAAAGCGAAATTGCTAGCGGAGCGGATATGACACTACAGGCAATGTCATCCATGTACAAAGCGGATGTGTAGTATAGTATAGTGTAGCGTAGTGTAGCTTAGCATAGCATAGCGTAGCATAGCATAGCATGGCGTAGCATAGCATAGCATAGCATAGCTAATTAGTGCTTTATCTTACACACAGTTTTAGCACCCACCTTGATCTCTTGAAGAGCAGAACAACAACAAGACGTAATACAATGAGAAGTATATTACGTAGGTACGGTACCCATAATCACATACCCAAGTACCGTCTCAATAGCGGGCGGTAAATCATATCGCTCACTACGTACTATTTTAGTTAGTAGCAAGTGCGGAAATATTGAAGCTCCGATCAAAAGATCAATGCCTGCCGGATTCGCAAACTCCGCGTCGGTTAGCGGCAATGATTCGAGATGAGTGAGTGATGCTACGTCTACATTAGCGTTCGGTAATGCGTCCGTGATACGCTCCACGATAAGCGAAGAAATGTTAAAATTAATGTTCCTATCAAAACGCGAATGTATTTTAACATCTACGGAACCCCTGCAATGCCTTTCTGATCCGCCTATCCCTTTGATGGTTGAGTTAGTATTTTTAAAATTATTCCATAATCCGAGGCGTTTGAAGCATTCCGATGTTATTAGATTGATCTGAGATGCGCTATCTAGCAGACAACGTACCATGTGCGGCGACCCATTAACATCATATACGATAACTTGCGCTGTCGCTAACAGTACCGTCTTAGACGCCGTACTCTGCGTTTTGGCCCTGCGCGGATCATTATAGATGCGCGAGTGCCGTCCTCGCGTGCGCGTCGCCCGCGCAATGGATGTCATACACAACGATACTTCTTCGCCCTCAGACGCGGAAGGCGCAGCTACCGTGTTCTGCACTTGCGACGTACTCGTAAGTGTGTCAAGGTTAGCGGCTTGACTTGACAACCGGTTATTTTTATCATAATGTAACAGTGTATGATGTTTTTGTTTACACGTGCGACATCTCGTTCTACTGGAACAATTACTCGTTTTATGTTTTATGCTTAAGTAATTAATGCAAGCTTTGTTATCTTTTACGCTTTTAAAATGAGCAATTGGATTTAAATCATTAAAGGTGGGACACTTATAGTAATGGTCGTGCACTATATTACTGCACAGACACTTCTGTGAATTATTACTATTAGATTCCGAACATGTTACGTAAGATTGTGGATTAGGGACTGAGTTATTATTACTATTTCGCGATTTATTCAACCTTTGTTTGTTGTTGTTAGTGTTAGACGGGCCAGGTGAACCAGACTGCGTATTATGAAATATTCGACACTGATCTTTGATGAACGAAATAAAACTATCTAGTGTAGGTATTTTATTATTGCGTTCCGTCATCTCGAATGCGCGAATTGTATCAGTGTCAAACTTTTTTAAAGCGAGTTGAAGCAACATAAAGTCGGAAAGATCTTCTAATTTTAAATTCCTAAGAGAATTAACCGCGGTTACGAAGTTATCAATAAACAGCTGGAAATTCGAGACAGACGCATTGCTGGACAGTTTGAGATTTAAAGCTTGGTCAAAGTACGTAGACGCTAGAACGCGCGTGTCTTGATATCTGTCAAGTAGTGACTGAAATATGACCTGATAATTCTCAGCACTGGTTGTGACACCTGCAAATACGGACTGGGCCTTCGGTGACAGTTTACCTATTAAATAGTACAACCTGTCAGCATCTGTCAGAGAACCATTATCGTGCACTGTAGACTTAAAACTTGCATAGAATAACGGCCAATTTCGTATATCTCCGTCAAACGACATAATCTCGATTGGCGGTAATCTCGGTTTGCGGGCAACGGGCTCTGCTGAACATTTACCCTCCAATTGCGATTGTATACGCTTAATAATACAATAAAGATCTTCGAATGAGGTATACGCCTGATAGTTCGGTTTTTCATCAGGATTGATAGAAAGTAATCTTGCGTTATAATCGTCTAACAACTTATGAAAATCTGTTCGAACACCATCTACTGTTATACAATAACTGAGAAATGCTTCGCTATTACTGTCAGACATCGATGCGGTTTTTGATCTTTCATAGATATTTTGAATGCGCTCAAATAAAATATTGCGTTTCGCTTCTAAGATTGTCATCTCTTTGTCTTCCGACACGCGTGACTTCTTTTGTTGTGACATGCTTACGTAAGTATAAGCTAATGAGAACGAAACAAAATAAGAATATCTAATGTATCTATTATTTTACCTAAGTAGGCAACACTTTAGAGCTGAGGAAATAAAAGTTGATTGAAATATGAGATTTATAAGACAACTATGATAGTTGCAGAAATAATAATTTAATAAGTAGGTAGCTACATAAAAGTTTACCTACTAATGCGGGCGGAAATAACCATGTGACGGTTATGTGAATATATTAGGAGTATAGCTAGGTGCTATTACTGCCTAGGTATAGCGGTATAACGTATAAAACGTAAATGAATCCGACTCGTATGGATAAAAAAAATGGCTCGGCTTACACCGAAACCGTAGTGTTCCAGACGACTTGGGAAGGATCAATGGAATGGACTGTATTAGTGCGAGTTCCGGGTCGCCTAGAAAGGAATTAAGGGAAGAGGAGATGGATACGGGAGGAGGTGATTGAGTGGGTATAGGATATTTCCAGGATGGAAGGCACTTACCTTATACAGCCTTCTTCGTTTCTTTTCCTCTTGGTGTTTTCGTGATGCAGCTGCTTGTTTTCACTTCACTCACGAGCGGGTTTTCCTTGGTGGAAGCGGTAAATCACATACAGCGGTGCGGCGCGGAGTGGTATCGAGACGGCGTTCTCAGCGGGAGGAATGTTCTAGACTGTCACTCGCGTCCACGATCGCGTCGAATCAGGCGAAGGCAGTGCCTCTTCCAGGGAGAGGGAAAGAGAGGGACGGAAATATGATATCGCTCGCACTAGACAAGCGTGGAACGATTCATGTTGATGCGATTAGTTATATATAGGAAGGTAGATGGCGCTACCATACATAATTTCTAAGCTAAGCACTAGATTGGACAGATTTTACAAGTGCATTTTTAAAACTACTGAGGGATAGATGGAAAATATCAATGTCGGAGGATTTATTGTTATGATTACGACAAGATCGATCCACCATCGTCTTTTTTTCCAACGCTTTCTAATAACTTTCCTGTTTTGTACGTGTGAAGTGATATGTTGTCATAGAAAATAATTATTGCAGCAGCAGCTTCTACGTCCATTTCGCGGCGGGTTTCACGAACGATTGCGGGGATCCCATGAATGTGGAGGACACGACTAAAGCCGTGAATTTGCGGCGAGAATTCGCGCGTGAATTCACGGCACTAGTGTGGAGCCGCCATAATAACGAAGCCGCCTCGCCGCGCATTATACCTAATCTGCCGAGTGAGACCTCCCTGGTGCTAGTCAGATTAAGGAAAACATTACGGGCTTATTAACAAAAAAACGATTTCATTAAAACCCTCTTCAGATTAGCCTTTCCTAAGGAAAAAGTCTATCTGTGTGTACTATAAACCTGCGTGAAGTGTGTTTTAACGAAATGACGTTTTTATAAATAAGATTGTTACGGCCTTATTAGATGAGGTGGTTCAACTTGGAAGAGACGCCTTCGCAATAGTATCATCCAAGAACAAATGCATATGTTTATTTACTTGTATAAAGTTATTTTAATTCTTCGTGTTAGTTATGGGGTATGTGTGTTTATGGCTTTATACCCAGGGAAATTTGTAAAATAAATAAATGTATGTATGTTTACATCTATATAATACGTTAGCTTAGCTTTATGAAAATTTGTGACAAGGTGTATTAGAGTACGCTCGATTTTTTGCAATAATAAAAAAAATATGACGCAAGTTGAGTTACGCGACTCTTCCAGGAAGGGTGCGATATGGAAAGGTGGGTGGTGGGTACCGGTGACCACCACGGCATTCAATGTGTTAATGAACATGTTTTTTCAAAACAATCATTGAAAAGTGATATTTTATAAATTCGCCTTTAACGTATAGCCAACCTTCTGTAATGTATTCGACAGAAAGATGAGCCAACGCAATCCAACGTTTTATATGGGAGGCATACATTTTATTATTATTATTTATTTTTTAAATACTTTATTGATTTCGGAGTTTTTGTCCAAATAGGCACGTCAACTCCATTGTATCTAATTCTAGTTACAACACAAAATATACTATACTAAATCTCTAATTATAATGCTACATAGTTGTATTATTTTTATACCTAGTTTCCCAGCCTTCCTCCACATACATGTAGAGAAATGGAATAAAACAACCCTGCTTTGCGGTTGTGTGTTGCAATAGCTGACATTGCGCTAACTAAATAATCGAATGTGTAAATATTCAGATTAACACATGGGATCCCACTCAGATGTAACAATATTTTGTAGGTTTTTGGCTGTTATTGGGGAGAAAAGCATACAAATATTGACAATACGCAGATTGATGTTCCTTACAGAGAAGGTCATTACTGTTTTTATCTACAGCAACTAGGCCAGATATTTCATATGGAGTCTGTGTGAATCTGTTAGAAGATATGTTTATATAGTAACTAGATATATAAAAAATCCTAGTATACATCATGTTAATCAGCTAAAGAGGATTATTAGATATCTTATAAAAACTAAAAATATATGTATACAATATCAAGGTCATTATTGTTTCTTTTTCATAATTCGGTTGTATATTTTCATATAGTAAGTTATACGTTTATTGAAATGGTATTAAGATTAAAATGAAGGAACATACTCATTTATAATCCAATAAGAATATCTAGATTAATTAGATATTCAGAATTATGCTGGGGACTTAGATACAAGAAAATCAACCACTGGTTACATTTTTATGTTAAACGGTGGACCAATATCTTGGTCTAGTCAAAAACAACCGTGTCTTGCCTTATCAACTACTAAAGCTGAATTTGTGGCTGGTTGTGAAGCTGCTAAGAATATTTTATGGTCAAGACAGTTTTCAAAGAAATTGATATTATTCAAAATTGTATAACTCTGATTGATAATCAAAGTGCAATCAAAATAATAAATAATCCTGTTTATCATAAAAAGTCAAATACATTGATGTGAAGTTCCATTTTATTAGAGAGAAAGTTAAAAGAAAGTTAATTGTTATAACATATATGTAAAGTTTAGATCAACTAGCTGATATTTTTACAGGCTTTACCTAACACATTGTTAAATTCAAACATATAAGAGATGAAATATTGTCAGTTACGTAAGTAAAAAAGTTTATTTTCTGTTAAAAGCAGGCAATATAATAATATAAATTTAAAAAAATATTCACAGAAATACAGAACACATAAATTCAAACAATAGTATTCTAATATAATATTACATTTAATGCTATGAATTTCATCGATTGGAAAGAACACCTTACCCCTTTACTAGTTATAAACTGTATCACAGGCGGTTGGGTCTCTCTTTACAAATTTGAGACTTGTATTTTTTTAAAATACAGCAGTAATATTACATATTTAGCAATAAACATAATATGGTCACTATAAAACTTAGTTCGTAATTATTAATATCTACTTAAAATTTAGATGGTTATGTATTGTACAATATAATTGTGTGGGTCGGCAGATTCGCGAATGATGTCAATGTTAATAATAGTTGCATTTAGACCTTTATTATTCACTTTTACTTACATAACTTAAACTAGAATGTGCAAAATTTTTATCGAACTAGATGATTTTAGTTTTATGTTAGTAGGTCAATATTGTAATGAGTTGCTGTTACGTTTATAATATTAGTAAATAAAACATGAATAACAAGTAAAGATGATAAATTCAAATGTATAAGAATATGCAAATTATTAAAATAAACAACGCTCTTAGTCACCGCCATAATCAATTGAGCTCATATACCTCTTCTCGGCCATCGTTCTTGCTGGACAGTCACTGGCACCGGTGTTGTGGTTGCTAGGTTTCTTAAAGTGCAGGCATTTTGGGTCTTCAGTTTTCTTCGGGCAGTCTTTTATAGTATGTCCTTGGCTGCCGCAATGCCCGCATGTGTTTTGGGACTCCCTGCATAACTTAGCCGCATGACCATATTGCTGACACCTATAGCAGCGAGTAACTAAGGTGTTATAGACTGTATAGTCCTTCACCGGGCAGTAAGGAGTAACTAAGTTATTAAGTTCAGAAGTCTTGTTGATCACAACATATGTATTATACATAGAAATACCCAGACCAAGACAAACATCCATGTGCATGCACATAAAATACTTACATTGATATTTTCATGGTTTACAGTCGATAGTGGTTTATTGTTGTCTCTTAAAAAGTTGTTCAATATCTTGTTCAATCTTGTCTGTTGTGTGCCATCAATATCTTGTCTGTTGTGTGCCTGCGCCTGATTTTCGCGAGTCTTCTAGCCTTCGTTTTTCACGGAAATAGTGAGAAGTTAAATTCTTTTACTTCCTCTCCATTTCATTTATTGTCTCAATCAAATGTTGTCACTATTTCATTGAGCGCGTCAACTCCTTTTTCCTGTCTTTATAATCGGAATTCCGAGGGTTTCACAAAATCTCCTTTTCACGAAATCGTTCAATGAGGTGTCAAATGAGTAATAATCATTAAAACAATCGTTATCCCAATTAAACATTTTATAAATATGTACCGTTTACAACTACTCACAAAACTTCTTCGTAAATGTCGGAAGCGAAATGACCTTGTAAGTTGCAAACGGCGCGGTACGCCGGCAAAACCGGCGGCTTTGTATTTAGTGATGGGTCGTCGACGCTTTTTTCGTTAACGAAACCGTCCATTCCCGTTGGTCGACACGTCGATGGACTAGTTGAATTCGTGGATCGGTCTACGTCATCTAAGTGTAAACTTCATTACATAGATGGTCTATATATAAACATCACGTGTATTTGACGCCATCTAGTCCATATTCAAAGATATATCAAGTAATGGTTCCACATATAAAATTCAAACTAAATCACGTTTAGTTATTTTCAATTTAATCGTCTACAGATTCAACTAGTCCATCGCTCGATGGTGAACCGTCGATTCGTTCATCGTATGTCAACGGTCGAATGAACTAGTTTGTTAATTGAACGCCCATCGCTACTTTGTATGCCGCCAGGTGCACTGCGGCTTGTTCGGCGGCAGTGCCACCGGCACTTTGTAGAGGAGTCAAATTTTTTTGTTTTTCTTCATCCTCATTTTTTTTTTTATTCAAAGACTCACGCCTGTATCCCCGAAGGGGTAAGCAGAGGTGTGATATAACACCCACAGTTCGCCATGAATTTTTAGGTCCCACTTAATAGAGGGCGAGCCTATTGCCGTACCGGGCACATTACCAGACTCCGAGCTGCTACTGAGAATTTCCTAACGGAAAAACCCAATTACACGTTTGTCCGACCCGGGAATCGAACCCGAGACCTCCCAATCCCACACCCACATTTATGCCGCGAGACCAACGAGGCAGTCTTTAATTTTATTAATAAAGGTCAATAATAAACAATCAACATAAAAAAGAACTTAAACATCAAACACGCCAAAAACGAATAATTGTACTTTGACTTTTAATAAAGTAAAGAGGAAACACTTGTATTTTTGTATGTTTGTTATGAATAAATAAAAAAAAATACTGTACCTATACCTAATAGGATTCTAATCATACCCCATACATTCTAATCAGTCCAGGCATTTAGAAGTTATAGTGGAATAAAGAACTCACATACATACATACATGAATCCTGAAAACATTACACTCCTTTTTTCGGGCAGTCGTGTAAAAAGTACCGTACCGATGGCAAAAATACTTTCACCGTTATATTGCCACATTATCCCCGAGTAACATGGGCTATATTTATTTCTTGAAAATCGTAGGGATCTCTACAAAAACATCAATAATGTAACCCAAGGCGTAAGAAAATTTTCCATAAAATGTCTTTCATCACGTGCGCTATTAAAACTATAAATGATACATAAAAAATATTGCATCTATTCCCCATGGTACACCCATTGATACAACTGGTTGTACTACAGGACTTTTTTTTCCCGATGGATCAACCGTACCGTGGAACAACTAAAAACATTCCCTGTGGTAAAACTATAAAACTATTGATACAACTGGTTGTACCACAGGGATTTTTTTTCCGTTGGACCAACCATTCGATGGAACAACTAAAAACATTGCCTGTGATACAACTGTAATTTAAAAGGATAACGTGGATAAGAATAAATAAAATTAAAAAAGTTGCAAGACAATTTTTTATTATCATATTGTTTTAGCATGTTGAACTAAAAAGAAACTAAATAAAACCAATTCTGGGAGTACAAACTTAAGTGGAAACTTGACAAACACTTTTATGGATTACAGGAGTCCCAATCAATAATACAATCCCGCCCTTGCTCTTCACTGTGAAGAGCAAAGGCGGGATTGTTCAGACTTATTTAATGTTTGTAAAAATCAGATTCATCTTAGTTTTTCTAAAGCAAAACCAACGTCTATAATGCCATTGATTAATTCCATTTGAATGTTACGTATGAAATCATCATTTGCTACCATACTTTTGGTTCTTGGCTTTCCTAAGTTTTTTTTATATCTTTTCAAGTTTATTTCGACTAAGTATGCAATTTGCTCTAAATGTTTCAGGAGACGTATTAGGGTCACTGTATTTTTATTGATGCTTTTGCTGAGTTCAGAATGATAAGATTCAGCCACATTATTACTGCGATGTCACTCTGCAAAAACACTGATCAACTGGTTAAAATTTTTATTGTTTATCCAAGCACGAGTACGTTTAATATAAAGTAAAAATGTTGACATTTCATTGGGACATTGTTTATCACATTCCGACTTAATATATTTCCAACCTTCTAAGATTCTCTCAACTGGCAGCAATGGCAATACTGAACAGAGAGACACAATTCGCTTTTCAGGTTTGTTTTTTGTATGACCAGAATCTTTACCTTTTCTCCAAATAGCTCTTGACCAGTGATAGTAACAACCTCGTATTACAACATCAGGAAATACTTCAGCCATAGCTTTAACTGCCGCAATTTCAAAATCAGAATGATATCTTTTTGGTTTCCAATCAGGAATTTGTGATTTGATTATATTGAATAATGTTTCATACGTTTGTCTCTTTTTGTCGGTTAACAAAGCGTAAACCAGTGGCACTACGCTAGCAGTGTTATTAGAGCTGCCTATTTCTCCATGTATTGTAAACAGTTGTGCAAATGGAGAAGGACAACACTTAAATGTGCCGTCCCCAAAAAATTCTGCTATATTTGCAATAATTTGTCTCGTTTCACTAGTGCAGAATACCAGAATTCTAGATCCGTTAAAAAATAATCAGCTAACAAAAATTGGTAATGCTGTAAGAGAATTTCTACTTCATAAGCCAATTTATAAACGGTTTTACTCACACCAGCTGCATTGTTTCTGGCATCATATAAAGAATGTTTTACACTGTTTAACGTAGGTAGATTGGATACTAAATCAAATCCCGAATCTATCAGATGCTTTAGTGACTTTTTATAAATTCTTGGAAGTGGTTTAACAGATTTTATTATTTTATTTTTTATTTCATCAATTTGTAGAGCGACATCATTTCGAATAAAATTAGCTTCACAAAAATGGTCACACTCTTTGATGATGTTATTGCTGCTCTGTTAACAATGGACACACATGATTATTACATACATTCGTAAAAATACTTTATTCGCAAAAGGAACTATTCTCAAAAATACAGATTCAAAATGATAGAGAAATTTCAATTAAAATGTACTTACATCAATTGTCACCGACCCCCTGCACTTCTCTTTTTTGTAAAGAGAACAACGCCAGAAACTCGAACAGTTCTTATATACTTTTATTTTATAAAATTGCCGCCCATTCAAAATTAACACTTTTCCTCCTTTTCGGTTTACAATCCTTATTTCTGACATTTTAATTAAATTTAAACAGTTATTGCAGAAGTAACAAAATATTGTTATAGAAAATATTTGATGCAAATTGCTTCTAATTATAAAAGTAGAAAGAAAAAACTAATCATTAATAAGATAAAAAAGGTTTGAAAACTCTTTGGTTTAATATACATTTATTTCCACTTTACAATTAAATAAGTTTACATGGAACTAAGCAGATATAAATAAATGTTGATCAATAATATTGATAACCTTTTATCTACTATTATTTCTAGGCTAGATTGGTAGCACCACGGGGAATGTTTTAGTTGTTCCATCGAATGGTTGGTCCAACGGGAAAAAAAATCCCTGTGGTACAACCAGTTGTGTCAATAGTTTTACCACAGGGAATGTTTTTAGTTGTTCCACGGTACGGTTGATCCATCGAGAAAAAAATGTCCTGTAGTACAATCAGTTGTATCAATGGGTGTACCACGGGGAATAGATGAAATAATGTACTACATTATTAAAATACTCATTATTACCTACAAAGTCCGTGATGTTACAGGTCTATCTCCTAAGAAAACGCCGCAGTGACCCTCTTTATCAATAAAATCATTTAAAGCAGTATTATTTATTATCCAATTAAATACGCTAGATATTTTGCGTATTTAATGGCAATATTAACTGTCTTTTACAATATATCATTATAATGAATATCTCATAATAAAAAAAAAGAATATCTTAGAAGATATAGAAAAATATTAAAATGCGTGAGAAGCATGTGCATACAAGACTGTTTCAATTCCTATAGAAAACTATTTTACTTGTTTAGATCGGACATTCCATTAAAAAGAAGACACGCAATAAACGTCATTGAATATTTTGATAATTTTGAAAGTAGATTTTTTTATTAGTTATGAAAGTAAATAGTTATTTTCAGACTAATACAAACAAATTATTTGGTTGAACCGGACAAATTGTAAAAATGTAAGTATTTATCAAATATTAGGTGCATAGGGTTCCCACCAAGAACTTAGGGTCCCAAGCCAACCTCACCTGCAAGTGGTGCACCTGCCGATCAACGGACGAGGCTCTAGCAAACAAAATATCCCGATAAGCGGCAATAGGCTCGCCACCTATTACGTGGGATCAAAACACTGGCGAAAAGTGGGCGATTATTATGCCTCTGCCTACCCCTTCCGCGAAACAGGCGTGAGTCTATGTATGTATGTATGCTATCAAATATTCCTACGAGACCTACATACTTAAACCTTTCCTGACTTATTTTACTTATGTATACTGTCCTCTTAGGTTCTCTGATTAAAGCAGACCATTCCAACAATATGACTAGAAAAACAAGATCACAACTATCTTAACACGTTCACTGCGTGACTCGATTATGATAAATTTCAGTGAGTGCGTCACGGGGTCGTTTAGAACCGGTACATGACTTTTTCTGGTGCGTTGAAGGGTCGAGAAGATCCAATCTACTTGTGTTCGTTTGACTGCTCTTATCTTTGGAAGTATGACGATTTATGAATATATATTAAGGGCAATATATTGTGACATAATCAGCCAAGTTACATTTTAAATCGCAGGTAGATTCACTGGGTACTTTGTTTGTATATAGAAAAATAATATATCGGATCTTCTCGACCCGTTATCCGCACTGATTCGTAAAATTATTGATATGGAAGTAGTGTTGTGCCTAGGTTGTAATAAAAAATCGATATTGAAAATAAGTAAACATTTTATTTAAATTGTATGACTACTTAGTATTGCACTTGCGAGATCTATTATAACATTCACTACCTAATGTTTTTTTATATGTTTCGCACATGGTTTTAACCTTTTTGACTTTGTTATTGGCGTCTTTGCTATTCATTGTCTGGCGTAGTACCTAATCATAGCATCCTGAACAATTCCGTTGCTTGATCATCATCATCATCATCATCATATCAGCCAAACGACGTCCACTGCTGGACATAGGCCTCCCCCAAGGTTCTCCACACAGACCGGTCTTGAGCCGCCCGCATCCAACCGCCTCCCGCGATCTTGACGAGATCGTCGGTCCACCTTGCGGGGGGCCTACCTCTGCTGCGTCGTCCGGTACGTGGCCGCCACTCCAGAACCTTTCTGCCCCAGCGGCCATCGGTTCTTCGAGCTATGTGCCCTGCCCACTGCCACTTTAGCTTGGCTATCCGGAGAGCTATGTCGGCGACTTTGGTTTTACTGCGGATCTCCTCATTTCTGATTCGATCTCGCAGGGAAACTCCGAGCATAGCTCTCTCCATCGCCCTCTGAGTGACCTTGAGCCTTCTGATAAGGCCCATAGTGAGCGACCACGTCTCTGATTCGTAAGTCATCACTGGCAACACACACTGGTCAAAGACTTTCGTCTTGAGACACTACGGGATATCGGACGAGAAGATATGTCGTAGCTTCCCGAACGCTGCCCAACCGAGTTGGATTCGACGATTGACCTCCTTCTCGAAGTTGGACCTACCTAATTGGACTACTTGTCCCAGGTAGATATACTTGTCGACAACTTCGAGCGTAAAGTTCCCAACCTGAATAGGAGCAGGTACAACATGAACGTTCGACATGATTTTCGTCTTGTCCATGTTCATCTTAAGACCTACTTGTTGGGAGACTCTACAGAGGCCATCGAGGCCTAGGTCTTCCATGTTGCTTGAAACCCATTGATAATTTATATGCTGCACTGGCTGATGTTGGATCTATTTCCAAGAGCATCTTGTGTTTCTTCAACGAAGTCTGTGATAATTCCTCTATAAGATTTTCAATGAACTCTTTTTTTGTAAGTTTATTTTTATTCTTCATATTGTATACAATCAAAGCATTTATAACTGCCGTTCCAAAAAGCCACACTTAAGGCCACGTTTTAATGTGGAGTAATAAGATGACATCTGATCGCTATAATCGATCCCTATTTTTAAATTATTATTAGTTAGTACACAATCGGGCTTCAAAATATCTTAATTTGTTCATTTTCGTTGTTTTTTTCCAGTGCTTTTCATAGATGTCTCATGATTCTAACATATACTCATCATCAGCACAAGGCGTTTGTCGAACCACTTCAGTACACGGATTCCTTTCTTGTTCATTTTACCAATAATTTCATCTTTCTTCAACTTAGTACTGATAATCGCTTTTGGTAAACCCTTTCTATTAGAACGCAAAGTGCCGCAATAAAATGTTTTCTGGTCAATCAAAGCCTCTGACAATCCAACTGACGAATAAAAATTGGGATCCCTCTTTTTCTCATAATGGTTTTTGTCCTAAATTGTCATAATTTTCTTTGTCATAATAATAGTGTGCCATAACTGGTTTTTAGCATACTGTGTTATTAAGTATAAATATTGTATATATCCTATTATTTGTTTTCATAACTTTGATATGCATAAAGTTGTAAAGCATATTGTTTTTTTGTCTAATCGTTATTTGGGATAAAGATCAAAAAGCATAAAGGAAACGTACTTTACGAATATTTATGTATTTATTCAAAATTTACCTGCGTAATAGCAAAGTAGGTATAATACATTATGCGTGTAATAAATATTTCATTATTGACATGCTGTATAGGCTTTGATAGTTTAAATTTTTACTTTATTTATTAACAATGGTATAATTCACTTTAAATTTATGTTTTTTGAAATTGCTTGTAAATAGGCAAGTTTCGATGAGCATTCTGTTTTATTATGTATAATGTTTTCAAGGCGATTATATTTGTCTATATATTTCTTCTTTTTTGTTGGTGTTGGTATTGTCCCCATATCAAATTTTTAATGTTTTCAAGGCGATTATATTTGTCTGTATATTTCTTCTTTTTTGTTGATGTTGGTATTGTCCCCATATCAATTTTTTATATTTCAATTGTTTGGTGTTTTATTTCTTGAGTAATTTTCTGTGCTAAATGAAAAAATCCAGAATGGTGCCTTCCTACAAAATGTGCAAATCTGCATCTGCAATTGTGCCACGCTTCTGCATAATTCTGCGTTCTGGGTATATTTTCTTGTGTTACTTGGTATGTACTCCAGATTTTGGAAGGGAATTGTGGAGGTGAACTTGCAGTTCCTCATACATAATTCTGACTGAACCAATTGGCAGTAGGTTCTGTAACAATAATAATTACAAGTATAGTAATAATAATAATAATAATAATAATAATAATCATCTTTATTGTACAAATGCCAAAGAAACTACATTAATGGATCATAACAAAAAGAAAAATAACAGATAGTACAATAGGCGGCCTTATCACTATCAAGCAATCTCTTACAGGCAACCTTTGGATGGATAAGAAGAACACGGATTCAGAAAAGGGTAGTTTGGCGATCTTTAGGTACTGATTTAGATTTATAATACAAATACTTACATACATATAAATAAGTACATACATAGATAAATAACTATATACACAATACATAACTATATACATACATAAATAATTATACAATACATATATATTATATCATTCATATAGTAGTACATAATTATTATTTATTTAAAAAACACCACCATAATTAGGTATTAGTATTACCTGCTTGTGGAGATGTAGATTTTCTCCATTCGTCGAAATAAATTGGTATGTCGTTTTCTGGCAGAAAAGCTAGCTATTTTATTTCCATGGCAAATGATATATCATTTCCGTATAATTTTTGATAACCATATTTTTGGATTTTGCGGTATGTAATTTGTCCAAGATGAAAATTGTATTCTTTTACGGTTGTGTTTTCGAAAATGGTGATAAATTTAAATCGTTTGCATCACAGTAATCAATTATTAATGTTAATAATAAATTATACGTGTTTTTATCCTTATTGGTGCATAGCGCAAATACCAATGGAAATGTTTGCGACTTATGAACGCATCCGTGTATCGTATAAAGCTGATGAAACATTTTTGGTACAACTTTGTATGTACCATCCATCATTATATACTTTGACGTGCATAATATAGTGATAAGTTTTTTTGTTGTAAATATTATTATTCTTCTATTTGTGTCGTATTTTTTATCAATAATTATTATCTGGTTATCATTTTCTTTTCCTGATAGATCGTTTTCTTGTAGAAAATTTTCTTTCTTCAATTCAAAATGTTTGTTTTGTGGTTCAGTTATCTTATTGTTAAGTTTTCTTTGTCTGTATACGAGGGTCAAACTGAAAGTTCTTAGAACTGGCCACTTATAAACAATATAATTAAAAAAAATATTCTAAAATTTGAAAATAGAACTCTTTGCCAATATTACTGAGTATATATTTCATTCATTTGTCATTTGTTTTACGATTTGGCGGCAAATTGAAAATTGTCTGTGTCACGTCAACATGAATTTAACACGAGAAAATTTTCGTGCAATGATTTTTTATGACTTTCGATGTCATTTAAGTCAACAAGAAAGTTATGATAGACTACGATTGGCCTTTCACGATGAAGCCCCATCTCGTGCGACTGTTTACAACTGGTTTAATGAGTTTAAACGTGGTCGCACTAATCTCACTGATGATGTACGTGAGGGACGGCCTTCTACGGCGACGATCGAAAATAACATCTGTGTTGTGCGGCGTATGATAGAGACTGACAAAAGAGTGACCTATCAGCAGATTCGGACAAGCTTAGGCATCGGTATGAGTCAAGTGCACAAAATCCTCCACGAACATTTAGCGGTCAGGAAGCTTTGCGCCCGGTGGATACCTCATAATTTGACTAAGGCTCAAAAACTCCATCGTGTGGATTGGTGCCGTAAAATGATTGAAAGATTTAACGGAGGTGACTCAAATGCTGTGTTCGACATACTAACAGGTGACGAAAGCTGGATTTACTGTTATGATCCTGAAACCAAAAGACAATCTGCTCAGTGGATGTTTCCTTTCGAGGAGTTGCCAACTAAAGTGAAGAGAGATCGAAGTGCGGGAAAAAAAATGGTGGCCTCGTTCTTTGGAAGGATAGGTCATTTCGCAACAATTGTGTTAGAGGATCAAAAAACAGTTTCTGCAGAATGGTACACTACCAATTGTTTGCCACTTGTCTTGGAAAAAGTTCGAGAGAAACGACCTCGCAGTAGGATCCTCCTTCACCACGACAACGCCTCGTCGCACACCGCCAAGCGAACGATCGACTATTTGGCGACATCAAACGTTGAATTACTGGGTCACCCGCCGTATAGCCCCGACCTCGCGCCTTGTGATTTTTATTTATTTCCAAAAATTAAAGAAAAACTTAAAGGAAAGCGGTTTATGAATGCTGAAGAAGCGGTGGCTGCGTATCGCGATGCCATTGAAGAGACCCCTAAGGACGAGTGGGCAAAGTGCTTTTCCCAGTGGTTCCATCGCATGCAGCGGTGTATTGACGTCAATGGACAATATTTTGAAAAGATATAATAAAACTAATAACTGGCTAATGTAATCAGTTTTTGATTTTCTAAGAACTTTCAGTTTGACCCTCGTATAGTTTGTTTCAAAGTAAATTTGCTTGGCATATTAGACAAGACTGAAGGTGAGGTTATAGTTTCTAAATCCGCTATAATTTGGATTGGTTTTTATCAGGATTTGATTTTGCATCATCTTTAATTTTATTGATAGCTGTTTGAAGCTGAAACACAAAAAATAGGTATTAGGTTAGGTTAGGTTTATGTTATTCATAGCTATTTGAATCTGATAAACAAACATTAGGATTAGGTTAGGTTAGGTTCATGTTATTGAATGTTATATATAGCTATCGACCTGGAAGCTATTTAAATTTGAAAAACAAAAATTATATAGGTATATAAAATATAACCATTAGTGTAAAAGTGCGTTAGGTTTGGTTACCTATCCTAAAATATTTTATAGTATTAATAATACAAAGTTAAAAACTTACTTTTGCCCTGGCTGCATTTGGTTCATGATTGTGACTTTGTAAATTTTTGGACAATATTTCATGCTGTTGGTCAGCGTTCAGTTTGGTAATAATTCGAGAACTACATTTATATTCCTATTTTCTTCGTAACTCACACACCCAATAATACTGGTTATTATGTTCTCTATTTTTCTCGTATATGAATCCATTCACATTTAATTTGATTCCCCCTCTTTTGTTTATAAAAGTGTGCACAAAATTTTCCATTTTTCACTTTATTTCTCTTAACTTTCACTTTAAAATGATTAAATAGCAACAGAGCAAATCAAAACACTTAGTGTCAGATTAATTTGTGATACTTACCTCCTATCAGGAAACTAAAAAATAATTATAATTCTACCTACCATTTGATGCGCCTACGAGTTTGACGAGAGCAATGTATAAAATAGTGTAATATTGTTATTAAAATATTTATTGTTATTTTTTCGGAATATAGTTTGTATGCTTATAATAGTTATGGTTATGCGTCGTTATGCTTTAATAAACTTATGCTTTGGGATAGCATGCTTATTAAATATTATGCTTATAGTAAATAGGATTTAAAAAATTATGATAAAAGAATTATGGGAAATGAGTGTTATGCGTAACTAATGTTAGGACAAGTAACATTATGCAATGTTAAATTATGACATAAAATCGTAGTCATTTATATGGGGTACTCTTACAAATCCCATTGCCAGCAAAATAGCAAAATACATTTGCATTTCCTCTCTATTAGTTGGCTTCCATAAATTTGCTCGTGATTTGTCGGAAAGATTTGTAGATTGTAAACATTGGTAAGCGTATTTATTTGTTTCTCGTACTAACTTATCAATAATTTCATCAGTAACGAATAATTTATAATATTCATGCGGGCTGTGAATATTTGGTGGAATGGATATTTGTCCTGTACCCTGAAATTCTTCAAAGCTGATAGGACTATCGGTAATGTCTTGCCATTCGTCATTTTCGCTACTTAAACTTTGAGATCGAACAGGGCATGAATCTTCGAAGTCTGCTTCAAAAGATGAACAGGAGTCTCTACAAGTAGATGTAGAACTTTCATCAGAATCGCTATTGGGATGAGAAGTTTGTTATAAATCTTCTGGTTTATGGGATATTACTCTAGGTGAAAGTATTCTTGAGGTAGAAGATTGTGCCAAACTGTCATTACTGATATCAGACGTCACAGTTTTAATCACGTTTGTCTTTATTATTTTTAGACCGGTGAGCTTAATAAATTGAATAGCTGTTCTTCGTCAAACGATGAGTTAAGGGATATAGAAAGAAAGAAAGAAGGAAAGAAAAACTATTTATTTGTCACAGAACACAGAAAAAGTTTAACATGTAAAATAAAACATCGCAAGCCTTTACCTCCTAAGACCCCGCGTATATTGTACTGTACAAAATACTTCACGTCAGTCAGTCCCGACCAAAAACTTGTCCGTATAGTCGCCGAGACCCTGTGTACAGTTTTCTGTACATTTAATGGTAGTCTAAACATCATTACTTAATAAAAACAATATTATTTTAAAATAAATAACTCAATAAACACTCAAACAAAACAATTTTATCCTCGGGACTGACAGAGAATATTTAATTTGTACATATTTCTGTACGTTGGGTCTTAGTTAGCATAAAAATATTTTAATACCGGGTCTTAGGAGGTTAACATTTATCTGTGACAGATAGGTGCACACTCAGCTTTAATGTTGCATTGTGGTAGTATCCACAATTCAACGCTGGTATTCTGTGTGCACCTTAAATGCCGCACGGACGTTAATCAGCACAATAATAATTGATAAGAAAAATAAAAAATAATGACAAAGGTATATAGCAATTGAGTATTCTTTAAGTATACATTTTTTATTTAAACGATAAAACAATAAATACGTAAGTACACAAAAAAAGGATTAAAACAGTGGTAATAAAAAGAAAAATAATAAAATAAAGTTACATAAATACATAATAGATACGCCGACTCAATCACTTCGTAATTAAGTCGGCGTATGTATCACATCCAATATTCAATACATAATAATTATTTGTGTATATTATCATGTTAGATGTCGAAATGTCACTCAAGGATTCACACCTACTTGTTAAGGCAGAGGAATTATTATTTTCTGTCCTCTCCTTCAGAACGAAAAGACCATCATCGGTACTGTGTTGCGCCTGTTTCTAGTTTAGGACGAAAATTTTCATTTTTGCGTGATTTAAATATTTTACAGCTTTTCGGAGTAGAAAAAATGTGAGGAGAACAGAGTTGAAAATTTTTCAAAAACAAGTTTGTAATGTACCATAGGAACTATTTTACCCAAAATATAAATATTTCAGTAAATAACAACATTATCGTTGTTTATTTTACAATTTTATAACATTTCGTAACTAAAACGCTCCAAACTGTCATGGCCTCTCGAATGACGTCATAGTCTGTAAAACAACATTCTGTTTGGTTGAACTTCTACGAAAATCTTTAATATATAAAATCCTTGCGTTACTGACTGACTGACAGACACGCTACAGCCGAAACTATTGGGCGCAGGAAGCGGAAATTTGGCATGTATGTTCTTTGGGGACCGTAGGGGTGCACTAAGAAGGGATTTCCCGAAATTCCCACGGGATCGGCCAAAACGGGAAAATTTAAATAAATTGCAGGCGTAGCTGCTGGCGTCCTCTAGTTTTAGAATAAAAAGTAAATTATAATGAATTCTAATTACACTCAAGCACTGTATAGTACCACAATGTATCAGTACAACAATAAAAACACGTAAAAACAGTGTTTTCACGACAAAAATGAGTTTTTTCACGTGCCTAGGGATAAATAAACAAATCAGAAAAAAGTGGCTACAACTTGCAAGACGTGATACAAATGTGTCTCCAAGTTCTCGAATGTATTATTGTGAGGATCATTTCGATGTAAGTCTTTATCAACTAACCTATTCGTACTTTCATATTTCTACAATATTACTTCTTCTTCTTGTTCGTAATAAGGATATTATTTACTTTCTGTTACAATTACCAAACGATATGGAGATTCAAATAATGGGAACTGTATGTAACTGTATGCACAAGTTACTCGGATATGCCCAAAAACAAAGAATGAAACTGTCTATTCATCGCAATATCGTGTAGTTCTACATAAATGATTTGCCCAAGGCTATTAATAATAATATGGTGTTATTTGCCGATGATAGTACGGTTTTGTTCACCAGCAAAGAAAAAACAACTTTAGAGATTGACATGACTGAGACTCTAAAAAAGGTTGTAGAATGGTTGAGGTGTAACAATCTAATTATAAATTTTGAAAAAACGAGTTTAATGACATTTAGAAATAGGAAAAATTATTTAAATAATCTGAATGTGCAATTTAATGGACAGAAAATCATGAGGTGGAGAGCGCAAAATTTTTAGGTATTTATCTTGACTCTAATTTTAACTGGAAAATTCACGTCGAAAGTGTTTGTACTAAACTTAACAAATTCGCCTATGCACTTTATATGCTGAGAAAAGTTGTAAATCAGTCTGCTGTAATCACTGCTTATTATGGGTATGTAGCGTCGATTTTGAGATTTGGTGTCATATTTTGGGGTAACTCAGTAAACAAAGAAACTGTATTTAAGGCCCAAAAAAAATGTTTACGATCTATATGTAACATTAAGACGACTGATTCTTGTAAACCCTATTTTGTAAATCTCAAAATTTTGACATTGGCGTGTATTTATATTTATGAGGTATCTGTGTTTGTACACACTCATAAGGCCTTGTTTGAAAGATTAAAGAGTAAGCGACTAAATAATAACATTTCTTATCCACAGAACAATACATCACAAATAAATAAGAGTATACTTTGCATGGCACCTCGAGTTTACAATCATTTGCCAAAATATATAATGGACAGTGCTAGCACAGATATCTTTAAGTATAAATTAAAACAATTATTGACTAATAAGGCTTATTATACTATTCAAGAATATCTAAATGACAAATTTAATTGATTTGATGACTTATATAATAATTATTAACGCTAATGAATTTAAATTAAATTTACGTAATTAACAAAATATTGACATTGTATAAATTCTAATTTCACTGACTTGTTTTAATCACATAATTGCAAAAACTAAGCCTAATAAGCATACAAATATAATTGCACGCTTGACAAGCTGAATATAGCCGAACCATTGTATTTTTTCCATCCATGTACTACCTATATTCGCAAATAAACGATTTGAATTTGAATTTGAATATTACAGTTACGTCTGAAACCAGGCTATTTACGTCGTAAATTTGATTGTCAACCAGGTAGAAGAAAGAGAACATATTGTAGAAGTTTAAACCGACCATATATACTTAAAAAACAAAAGATGATGATAGTAGAAGTGTGAATCGATTGAGAGCAGTATTTTTATAGCCAGTACTAGTAGTGCTGGTTTCATTTCTGAAGATACCTCTGATGCAACTTCAGGTACTTACTGCTTACATTATTAATGAGAAGTGATATTGAGAGTGAATTGTATTTTTTTCTATCTTGAATCAATGTCTATTAATTTTCAATTTTATGCAAGGATAGAGAAGAGGAAGACCCTACAAGTCCTAGAACAGCAGATAAATCTGTTCAAGTTATTATAAATAACTAGAGGACGCCAGCAGCTACGCCTGATTTTCTTTTAAATTTACCCGTTTTTGCCGATCCCGTGGGAATTTCGGGAAATCCCTTCTTAGAGCACCCCTACGGTCCCCAAAGAACATACGTACCAAATTTCAGCTGCCTGCGCCAAATAGTTTTGGCTGTAGCGTGTCTGTCATTCAGTCAGTAACGCAAGGATTTTATATATTAAGATAAATATAGAAGTAAAGCCATTCAAACCAGTATTAAGTTTAGAGACCAGGCAGCGTCACCATTAAAGTCTTCTCATAAGTCAGTTTCCACATCTCCGTTTCAAGTGAAATATTCTTCAGATCTGGTTTAAGCAGAGTTACCAAGAAAATATTAATGGAAGAATAACACTCAATATTGGCTCACAAGTTCTTTACCCGAAATTGTTCTTCCTAACGATTTGTAATCCGAATGATCACTCTTCCTAAAATTTTTCATCCTAAAGTTTTCATTCATATTATTTGTAGTGCAACCGGCGATGTTCATAACACTCATGTTTCCGAAAATTGTAATTAATAATATCATTAATGTAAATATATTTAAACTCCTACTGTTTTTTATCATAACGCTTTTATCCCTAAACATAATATTTTCACTCATACTCAGAAAGAAACATTTACCAAGTGTAATAAAAAATGTATGGCACTTTTACTAAGACACTTTCAGCCTTATATTTAGGTGTTTTATATGATAGAATCGATAAAATAAACGATTTGCAAAAACAACACTGATTTGGCAAAATTTTCTAAGTCCTCGCGCCGTAGCTCCCCCAAGGCTACACTCCAACTGAAATTCATAAAACACGACTCATTTACGGTTATGTTTATGGCCTGGGAGTTTATACCGCAGTTTAAACCGTACCTAAACCAATAGCTATAGGACTGACTCGGTTTTGGCACTTCGCCGGCCGCTGCCGCGGCACGCTTGCTTCGCTAGCTCGGCTCGTGCGTAGTGGTCACAGTTCTAACCTAACCTAAACCAATAATTATTAATACGACCGATTCGTTTCTGGAACTTGACCATTGTACTATTGTGTATTTGTACCATGGTACTACTTATTACTCTTATATTTTATACATTTAATGTTAAAATAAAGTTACGCAAAATTAATGTATATACTACTAATTATTATTAATAAAAATAAATCTAAACAAAAAAGATAAGTATGACTTTGAATCATAGTGTAACAGATGGTTATGTTGAGAAAATATAGGAAAACAAATAAAAGTATAATAGATGTTTATTGCTACTGACATTATGAAGTTCAATGCTTCGGAGTTATGACCAGTAGAGACAGAGTAGTTAGGAATTGTGATTGTTAGGATGAAAAATGTTAGGAAGAACATTTTCGGATATCCAATTATCGGAGTTCAAAATTTAGGTGAACTTTGGCGCACCCGATGTTTCTTTATATACAACATCTTTTATTTGCCGAATCGCCACCATCAACACATTCTCTCCAGATTAAATCTTCTTCAGAGTGCAGTGAGTTACTTGAAGTAAAATAACAGCGACAAGCAAGCAAAGCAAAGATACTATTAAGAAAATTATTAATAAACAAAGATTTTACATTGGAGT
The DNA here is from genome assembly GCA_944739405.2 of Euclidia mi. Classification (NCBI taxonomy): domain Eukaryota; kingdom Metazoa; phylum Arthropoda; class Insecta; order Lepidoptera; family Erebidae; genus Euclidia; species Euclidia mi. The sequence continues at coordinate 9,952,936 of OX123209.2, read as the reverse complement.
TCCTAACAGTAGTTACTTTCTAATTGATATTATAATTAACGAAATCAATATTCCACTACATCATTTACTATTGTGTGTATTATGTTTGAAAAAAATCGCTTGGATAGTAAATTTTAAGAATTAGCTGATGATTTTGCCATGACTCTTTCATATGGTAGCAAAATATATTTTTAAATATTCCTGTAATAGCTAGTGTTATGCACACTTTATTGTAAAATTAGATCCTAAATTGAGTATATAAATACTACAATGTCAGTCGCATCATCGACTGCTTAGAGATCGGCAACAAAAGCCATCAAAGGCTCTCAATCAGGCTCTAACGTGGTCAGACTATAAAAAAGCGAATACCATTAAGTATTTGATATCTTATCTTACACCGGGTGGATTGGTGAATTATATTTCACCTGGGTTTGGGGCTGAAATAACCGACACTTGCTTAGTTTAATCATGTGATTTTGTACAGTGTTTAGATAAAGGTATGAATGTGATGGCCGACAGAGGGTTTAAACATGTTGAACAGTACTAACAAAAGTCAGGAGTCCAATTAGTTCGACCCCTAAGTGTTAAAACAGAAGTCAAATAAAATAAGAACGAAGCCAAGCAAACCAAACAAATGGACATCATCCCAGCAGCCAGCATGGCATTATGGCATGTTGGCCCTCACCTTGACGGCCTTGAGTAAAGCTTTTTCAGTTTTTCCTAGTGAGCACTTTCCACGCTTCGATAAAGTAATGGTATGATTCAGCAAGCTATCATTAATAATTTATTTATTGATTCTTTATATACTTACACAAAGTATATAGCCGGACTTAATGCCATAGGCATTATCTACCAGTCTACCTTAGAGTGGTGCAGAGAGAGAAGAAGTAGGTGTATTATATGACGTTAAGAAAATATACTTATTATTTCTATTAATTATACATACATAAATATATTTTAAAATAAAAATACATAAACGTAATACATACACATTAAATTCAAATGTATAATATTGTTGACAAATTCATAACTGAATGCTACACACAAAGAGTTCGTTTTTTTATTTCTAGTGAAATCAGGATCAGCTACACAAAATACACACATTTTCATGCCAGTTAAAAACATTTGTATTTGTATTTGAGTGTAATATTTGTCTGTAGGATTCCCATCTTTGATATAATTTGGGTATGTTATTATTCTTGTTGGACCCTCCATTTCCACTACGCAATCTTCACAGATACCATCAGGTGAACCAGCAATTATTGGATATACAGGACTCAATATCAAACAACATTTCTTAATTTTTTTATGCAGTTGTAACTCCAAATGTTCTCTCACTGAGTCCTCTAAAATCCTGCCTCGTTTCATAGCTGGGGTATCTGGAATTTGCCCACCCATGGTATCAGAGATTAATGTCCCATCACTTGTTTTGCAGCGACTTACTTCAAAAGCCCATGATGCTGTTATCCGCCCATACCTCAATTCATGCCAAAGAAGGCTCTTGTGTTAATCCCTTGTTTCTTCTTCAATTTGTTTCATAACAACATCTGATATACGAGGGGAGGTCCAAAAGTTCGTGGAATAGAGGGTATGGAGAGGGGATAGGGGCGCTCGCTTAATGTCATACTACTTGGGGACTCATCATTAGTATATAAAAAGAGTTTCAGCCCTGTTACGTCATACGTTTACGAACACTCGCCTGCTAAACAAATCAACCGGAAGGAACAAGTCACACCGCTTAAGAAACAGCAGCCCGTCGATGCTTCAAAGCGGGTTTTGGAGTTGTGAGGAGATGAACCTGCACAGATTTTGGACCGGATTATTACTGGAGATGAAAAATGAGTCTATCACTTTGAGCCTGAGTCCAAACAGGAGTCCGTGCAATGGCATAAAAAGGGCACACCCCCTTAAAGAAATTCAAAGTGTCGGAATCGGCTGGAAAGTTGATGGGTACTGTTTTTTGGGATTGTGAGGGAATAATACTGATTGATAACAAAGAAAAGGGAAGAAACATAACCGGAGAATACTACGCATCGATATTAGAGAAAAAGGCGGCTATCAAAGAAAAACGTCGACGAAAATTGGCTAAGGGTGTGTTGCTCTTGCAAAACAACGCACCACCGCTTCACAAGAGCAGATTTGCAATGGCTGCTCTGCACACGCACGGCTTTGGATGACGAGTCCACGCACCTTACAGTCCAGACCTGGTCCAGTGATTTTTATTTGTTCCCTAATTTAAAAAAAGTCCAAAGGGGAAGGAAATTTTCCGACGACAATGAGGTGAAGGAGGCAATTTTGGCGAATTTTGAGGCGAAAAACAAAAAATATTATTTCGACGATTTAGAAAAATGAATTTATAGATCCAACAAATGTATTCAGCTGAAGGGTGATTCTATTGCAAAGGAAAAATTGATTAAATGTTTTATTAAAGAACAATGGCAGAATTTGGTCTGGGTTTGTTGTGGCGACCTTAAACTTCATATGAACAAAACAAATTGTTTATTTTTTCTACGATTTTTATAATTTTCACTTTGTCTCGTTAAAGCTGGAGTATTTTATGATGATAAAAAGCATTCCAATTGATTACGAATACTTTATTATTTGATTGTTGCCATAAACAATGGTGTAACAGGAATAGACGTGAGTGCTACATCCGTATCGATTATTAAATAAGTAATCGATACGATCGACCTTTATAGAGTTGGTTTGGTTTAAAATGCAGTTATTTAGTATTTAATCAACATTATATCAAAAAGCTAATATTTTTTAAGCAAAACAACGTTTAAATCAAATAAAAACGTCACAGAATCGTTTTAATGTTGTATCGATTTCACATAAAATCGATTTAAAATGTGCAACTCTGCTTTTGTCTTTGGCTGTGACAGTTAGATGCTACAAAGTACTTCCGCGTTTTGATGTCAATCTGACATATGTCAGTTGATAATTCAAACGTACCTACCTACATTGTTTAACTTTCATACTATAACTTTCCTTTTACCTACATTGTTCATTCTTAACTAAATATTCAAACACCGATATCTTCTTTTTCCACCTTTCCTGAGTGAAAATAGAATCATTTATAGACTCTGTTACTTACGCCAATTTTTTTGATATATTTTTTATTACTGTACGCTTCAATTTAATTTCAGACATTTTGATGTATGGAGATCTGCCTTAGAACCCTTTCATTCCACGAACTTTTGGACCTTCCCTCGTAACTACATTTCTTAAAAATGATTCACAGCATTTGTCTTTATATTTTAAAACAAGCTGATGCATTGAAGCGCTGTCAGTAGCTTTGAGAAAAAAATTATGTTGATAATTTAACAATTCACAATCTTCAAGAGTAATTTTGTGACCTGCTTCTAAAAACTTTGTAAGAACTCTTGAATTTGATTGTAAAGTGGGGCTATTCTTGAACATGGTTTTGGCTGTTATATATTTTAAGCTGGTTCCGACTTGGGATAGCTTTGATTTTTTCCAGTAGCACTCTATTGAAGTGCGATGGCTCTTTACTTCTGCGATGAACCCACATGAGGAATGCTATTGCGTGCTTGCAACCACCTTGCGAAGCAACATTCGTGACATTCTATAGATCGAATGATGTAGTTTTTTCTTCGTCAACAATCAATGTTACTGTGTATAACTTCGACCGCACTTTATGGTCTGGGAATATTTTGCACTTCGTAATGCAGAATTTAAATTCCTATATCGTAATGCAGAGTTTACAATCACGTTTCAGTTGCACGTAACTTATGGCATCATCTCAGTAAGATGCTCGTGATGATCTACAAAAGAAAAAACCCATTAGCTCTACATTAACCATTATCAGATATCCATAACCTCAAAATCATGTATGAGTTATATATGTTATAAAACACTTTACATAACGTAATTATATTTTTACACTAGGTACTATATTGTTTTTTGTTGTATACTTATACAGAAGTTTTGATATTACGGAATTCTGCAGAGCAGAAATTGGTGTTTGATGCGAAAAATGCACCCAGCATTCATGCACATCAATTTTGGGCAAATTATTGCTATTTGCTTTTGTAAACCCTGCTTCCATTTTCGCTAGTTGTTATTGTCGTAAGACAACTGTGGAGACGAATGAAAATACTTTTATTTCACAGCAAAATTGCTGAAAAACGATAAGTTTACACTGACAAGTTGTTGTTCACGGCTATGTATTCCAACATATGACGTCACGCGCTGATTGGCGTTCACTTTCACATAAGTAATGGCCGTAATATCACAATTTTATATCTCAAAAATATAAATGAATGCTTTTTTTAATAAATACCATTTATTTTTCACATATATAGACCGTAAACTATCACATATATAAAAATCAGATGGTATTTTTCTTACTGTCAACTACCCTATCGTCCTTTGATGGAGATGGAATTGAAATTTTATTTTCTTTTATTAAGATGTCGGTACATGTCAGCTAGGGTTTCTTTCGACTTTTCGGGGTTAAGAAAATATCCGTGTCATCACACGATATAGAAGAAACTTGAGTATTGATAACAGATCTGGCTGGCTTAATTACTCTATTTTCTAATATTTGCACTCCTGAACTGTTCACGTTGCTGGTTGATGGAATGGCTGCATTTTGCAGTACTTGTAACATCTGACCAGTTGATGGACTGGTGTAAATATTGTTAGGTATATTTTGCTTACCTATATCAATTTTGCGGTAAACCGCGTACGAAAAATTTATATCATCCTCATCATCTTTGTTTTTCGCTTCTATTTCACTGTCACTGTTGTCACACTTATACAGCTGCTTTCTCGATTGCCTCATCATATTACTAAAAACAGTCAAATTAAACTACAAATTACGGATTTTACAGCGATATATTGGTTTCACTAGTATAAAATTTAAACCATTATCATCCTCCTAGCGTTGTCCCAGTTTTACCCTAGGGTTCTCTTACTAGTTTAACCAGATTTGACTGGATATTGGCTTTTTCACGGAGCGACTGTCTTTGGACCTCCGCAACCCAGAGGGCTAGCTATATTCGAAGGTCTAGACTAGTAGTCAGTTTTATTCAGAAGTACTGACTATCCATAACGACTGTCAAAGATCTTCATGACAGCCGGGACCGACTGCTTAACCTGCCCTCCGAAGCACGGGGCAGGCGATAATTAACAAGTTAATACGCACATAACTTCAAAAAGTCATTGGTGCGCGCCGTGGATTCGAACCCGATACCCTCTGCATGGCTGTCTGTTGGTATATATTGTAATCCGACGTTTCGGTAACTTTTCAGCAACCATGCTCATAGAAGACTCAGATGGTATTAGTCTCAAATTCAAAAAACTTGAAATCGGCACTAATACCATCTGAGTGAAACCAATATATTGCGATAAAATCCGTAAGCTGTAGTTTAATTAAAATGTGTTACTTTCGCGTAAACCCTAGATAATATTGTAATAACAGTCAACTACTTATCACGTGGGTTTATGATTGTAGATAATATCAATATTCACCTAGACACATGCACGGCACTAGATCAACTGGCAAGTAATCTAGTGCGGCTATCGGGCATCGGGTCGTTAAGACCTGATAAACACACTTGATGAAAAAATTATTTCTCTGGTCGGTAGCGGGTTGATTAGACCCGATACGTTTTTATTACAAATATGGTCAACATTCAAAAGGGTCGTTTGAAAACACTAGCTGTCTCTCTTTTATTCATACTAACTCTAAAGATATCTGTCCCGCACCAGCGTAAAGTACAGCAATTTTAACGCCGTACCGCGGGAAAGAACACCATCGATTCTATTCAACCCGATGCCGCAGCGAACGTGTTAACATAGTTCCCAAGCGAGATTAGTGAAAAGACGTCGCATTGGAGAATTTTCCTCTGAAAATTCATATCGTCTCGCAAGTCAGAGAGAGTACGCTACGCAGGCGCGTGCCAGAGAATCTAGCGCCGAACATTCGCAGCGCTTTGCTGAAAATAAAGACAGAAACACAGGAGCACGCGCAATGTAGCGCCGAACTTTCACTTCATCTAGCTGAATAAAATTAAAGATCATCGCAGTTATACGAGAGACAGTCGAGCGCCAAGCGATCGCAACGTCTGTATCAAAATAGAGCTAGAAATTCGCCAGTGCGTGCACGGAAATCAAGCGCTGAACGCGCGCAGCGGCTTATGGTACAGAGAGAAAGACAACAGGCGTTAACAGCTAGGTTGCGCAATAGAACTTTAGCTTATACATAGTAGAAGATCGGCATTCAGTTATGATGCACAAATTGATTATGCTCATCAGAACAGTATCCATATCGGGCAATTGAAAAAGATTTGTTTTAAATGTTTGGCTAAAAAATGGACTGATGAAGCCAACAGTGTGTGCTGTGCGTCTGCAAAACTTATTTTGCCTAATATTGAAGAGCCACCAGAGCCAATAAGCCTTGTGACAAATAATCACACATTTTCTTCGCATTTTCTAAATAACGTACGTAAATACAATAACCTTTTTCAAATTACTTAGTTTGGAGCGAAAGAAATAAGAGAGGAAAATTTTATGCCTACCTTTAAGGTAGACAAGTATATCATCTCATAGGTAGCCTTCTACCGTCAGGACAGAGACCTCAATTTTTGCAGATATAGTTCATACCAAATGCGGACCTACAGAACTATCACTCCGATCTAACATGGCCCCCATGCTGAAACTCGATTTGATCAACGAACTGCAAACTATGTTGAACAGTCACAACACATACCTACAAAGTTTTAAACATAGTATCGAACTCAATACCACGGAGACTTTAAAATTAATTATTCACTCTGATCGCACACCGCAATCAGAACACCGGGGCAGACGTAAGGCTCCCTCGATAAATGAAGTAGCTGTTCTTTTAGTCGATGAAGAGAAAGGACACGATTTCAGAGTTGCACCGCGCTTATGATCCGCTACAATATCCGCCAATGTTTGTATTAGGAGACGATGGATATTCTTTAACCTATTTCTTAGCAGAATTCCCTAAGAAATAAAACTATGTCCTGTATGCAGTATTATGCGTACCGGTTAATGATTAAGGCTGTTTTAACGTACTGCATTATTACAGAGATTTGTTTAATTAGTATTATGTAGATATGATGGCGAAAATGCTTTCAGAGAGATTAAATTTCATTCGGCGAAACCAACAAAAGCTTAGAGCGGATGACTATATTCATCTGAGGGATGCTTTGAACCAAGACGCGAGCGTTAATACCAATAACGGACAATACGTTATCTTGCCGTCTGCATTCACTGGGTCTTAGAGGTATCTCCACGAGAAGACGCAAGATGCTATGGCATATTTGCGCAATTACGGAAGGCCTGACTTTTTTGTTACTTCACCTGTAACCCAGAATCAGAAGAAATAAAGCAGGAACTTTTACCCACAACTTTTACAACGCCGAGCCCACCTAGACGTTTGGGTAAAGACGCTTGTAGCCAGGCTCGGTCGTCCATGTCCTCATTTAATATCTTCCTTAAAGTTGTTTGAATAATTTGATAATTTTTTCCTAAAAGTGCTATTTTTTTCCAAAGTTGTGATCTTAAAATGTGAGTAAATTTAGGGACGAAAAGGCAATACCGAATAATTGTATAAGCTGAATGAATATTAATTTTGAATAGACCATCTGAAATATCACTGAAATTTTGTATCTTTTCTTCTATGAAAGAATCAAAAGCTTCTTCAAAAATTGGTGAACCTAGGAGACGAAGAGAAGTTTTCTCAACAATTTTGATATTTGGTGCCAAATGATTAAATTTCGATATTACCAAATGTTTGTTCATTAAGTCTATGGTAGAATGAGTGGTACTTGTATCGAGTCGTGTGGTATATAAAGTCTTTAGACGTATCTTTTTAGTCCAGGGGTTTAACACAAATGAAAGTCACTAGTTTATACGGTACACTGAAGAAAGTTTATTGTCACACACACAAGATACGGAAAGTCACAAGTACACAATAACGTTCACAATACACATAAAGTTCCGAAAGGAAGAGAAAGAACGAAAGTAAAGAAATAAAGAAAATTAATTTCACGATTATAAAATATGTGCGGTAGGGGCACAATAAATTAGTGGCAGATGACATGGGCGTCGCGTCGAACGTATTACGGAAGACTGCTTTTTGCAAGTAATGGGTTAACGATCTATTGAACTACCGGATGCAGTAGTGACCGAGCTTTGATAAATAAAGCGGCCTATTCCTTATGCTCGGTTCCATTGCACCGTACACCGCATCATCCGACATTGCCGGATTATAGTTTATGTGTAGTGTATTTGTAATGTGTACTGTTTGTATGTAAATATATAATGTTGATTTGGATGTTTGTTTGTTTAGTATGTGTACATATATAACATAAGGGAATTATAATAAATATAAATAGGTATATTATTTAAATGTTGTAAATATGTGTGTTGAGTAGATAAATGGTAATATTATATTATGTAAATATATATATTATTATGTTATGTTGAGTGTGAGATGTGTGTATATACATAATGTAAAATAGGGGATGCCCATAAGTCTGTTGTATTTATAAAAAGTTCACATTTACTATAATTTAGTTCTAAGCCAATGGATGAGACTTTATTTTTTAGAAAAGCCATGTCTTGTAATATAGTGTCTAAATCGCCTCCCAGGGTTCCATCATCTAAGAACCACACATTGAATTTTGAATTTATTTGCTGAATAATGGGGTGTATGGCTAAACTAAAATGACTGGTCCAAGAGCGTCACCTTGTTGGCATCCAACTGCTGAATCCAAAACATTGTACTTGTAAAATCATTTTGTAGGATATCTGTAACATTGCCAAAGAAATTAAAAAAATTTTGGGGTTTCTAATTTTGCCTGTGCCAACAAACAGCCGGTTGCAGAAACGATATTTAAAATTTTAAAACGAGACTAAACCATAATTTATTATTAAGTCGTTGCACAAAGTCAAATTCTTGTAAAATTTTATCCTTTATTAAATTTAATTTAAAAAGAGTTTAAGTTTACATTAAAGCGCGTTTTACGTTGCACAAACAGCCATTAGCGTGAATTGACACGTGAGAATTTTAAATATGACAGATGTGAATTTTAAAATCTAATTTGAGCTCAGTGAGCTATTAAGGCTTATTGTTGTGGAGTTTATCTATATATATTTAGTATTTTCTTCGCGATTGAAGTGCTTTACGGTGAAAATACATCAATTATGTCTGTCACTAGTCTTTCGTCGTTATCTGATCCTGAAAAAGATTTTTCTCGGCGTCAAATTCCCGGTAGAGTAAATTTATTTGCAATGCATGACGGAGAAAAAATTTGTAGTAGATACAGAGTTTCTAAAGAAGCCGTGCTGCAACTAAAAAACATCCTAGATCTGGAACCCATGACCCAAAGAAACAAATCTATTGATGCCCTGACACAACTTTTAATTTGGTTGAGATTTTTTGCCACAGGATCATTTCAACAGGTCTTGGGGGATTTAATAAATATACACAAGTCTACAGTGTGTCGGCTTGTGCAAAAAGTTTCCCAAGCTCTTGCAAAATTAAGCTCCACATATATTCAAATGCCAAACAGGGAAGTTCTACGTCAAACTCCAAAGAGCTTCTATGCAATTGATGGATTTCCACGTGTAGCGGGCGCATTGGATTATACTCATATAAAAATTATTAGCAGAGGAGGTCACCTATCTGAACTATACCAGTGCAGGAAGGGATATTTCTCAATAAATGTCCAAATTGTATGTGATGCATCTTTAAAAATAAGAGACATCATTGCTCGTTGGCCTGGATCTGTGCATGACTGCACTATTTTTAACAATTCCCACTTATGTGCAGATTTCGAAATGGGCAGATAGATATGGCAACTACCATCTGCTAGGAGACAGTGGGTAGGTACTGCGAGGGTCAAACTGAAAGTTCTTAGAAAATCAAAAACTGATTACATTAGCCAGTTATTAGTTTTATTATATCTTTTCAAAATATTGTCCATTGACGTCAATACACCGCTGCATGCGATGGAACCACTGGGAAAAGCACTTTGCCCACTCGTCCTTAGGGGTCTCTTCAATGGCATCGCGATACGCAGCCACCGCTTCTTCAGCATTCATAAACCGCTTTCCTTTAAGTTTTTCTTTAATTTTTGGAAATAAATAAAAATCACAAGGCGCGAGGTCGGGGCTATACGGCGGGTGACCCAGTAATTCAACGTTTGATGTCGCCAAATAGTCGATCGTTCGCTTGGCGGTGTGCGACGAGGCGTTGTCGTGGTGAAGGAGGATCCTACTGCGAGGTCGTTTCTCTCGAACTTTTTCCAAGACAAGTGGCAAACAATTGGTAGTGTACCATTCTGCAGAAACTGTTTTTTGATCCTCTAACACAATTGTTGCGAAATGACCTATCCTTCCAAAGAACGAGGCCACCATTTTTTTCCCGCACTTCGATCTCTCTTCACTTTAGTTGGCAACTCCTCGAAAGGAAACACCCACTGAGCAGATTGTCTTTTGGTTTCAGGATCATAACAGTAAATCCAGCTTTCGTCACCTGTTAGTATGTCGAACACAGCATTTGAGTCACCTCCGTTAAATCTTTCAATCATTTTACGGCACCAATCCACACGATGGAGTTTTTGAGCCTTAGTCAAATTATGAGGTATCCACCGGGCGTAAAGCTTCCTGACCGCTAAATGTTCGTGGAGGATTTTGTGCACTTGACTCATACCGATGCCTAAGCTTGTCCGAATCTGCTGATAGGTCACTCTTTTGTCAGTCTCTATCATACGCCGCACAACACAGATATTATTTTCAGTCGTCGCCGTAGAAGGCCGTCCCTCACGTACATCATCAGTGAGATTAGTGCGACCACGTTTAAACTCATTAAACCAGTTGTAAACAGTCGCACGAGATGGGGCTTCATCGTGAAAGGCCAATCGTAGTCTATCATAACTTTCTTGTTGACTTAAATGACATCGAAAGTCATAAAAAATCATTGCACGAAAATTTTCTCGTGTTAAATTCATGTTGACGTGACACAGACAATTTTCAATTTGCCGCCAAATCGTAAAACAAATGACAAATGAATGAAATATATACTCAGTAATATTGGCAAAGAGTTCTATTTTCAAATTTTAGAATATTTTTTTTATTATATTGTTTATAAGTGGCCAGTTCTAAGAACTTTCAGTTTGACCCTCGTATAATAATTTTTTTTACTGACTCCAATTTTGCAACCTCGAACCCATGGAGAAGAAGCTTACAATAGGAGCCATATTACTACGAGGAACACAGTGGAGAGGTGCTTTGGTGTATGGAAACGTCATTTTCCTTGTTTGGAGAAAGGCATAACCTTAAATAAAACATCCACAGCCCTTCAGATAATTGTAGCATGTGCAGTGCTGCATAATATATGCATAGAATTGGATGAAGGCACTTCACATACAACTTTACCAAACGCCGAAAGATCTGTGAGAACAGCTTTTGTAAATACTGTATTTTCTTAAGTGTAATTTTATTTAACTTCATCACATTTGTGGAGGATGAGGATGCCCGCAGTTTCGCCCGCAAATTTGTTTATAATTTAACCGTTTCTGATTAGTCCCGTGGGAATTTCGGGAAATCCCTTTTTAGTTCAGCTCTACGGTCTCCAATGTATACAAAGGTACACGCCAAACTTCAGTATCTATTTGCACCTTAAGGTTTGGGCAGTAGCTTGTCTATCAGTCAGTCATTAACGCAAGCATTTTATATATATAGCTATTCATTAATTTCCTACTCTCTTCTCCCATCTTGTGACTTTCACACAAGTCAAACAACTGAGCTATTTTTATACTTTATTTTGCCTATTCTTAAATAAATGTAAAGAACATTGCTTTTTTATAATATTGGATAAAAGACCTCATATTTACTGAAAACTAGAACTTAATAAAATACCAATAGTTATTATTAATACTCATTTATTTAAACTATACATTTTTAAATTATGTTCTTTTTTCTGTTGAACTATTTCTTGTAAAAGTTTTTTCCGCCCTAAATACGCATTCCCAGCTTTTCGTTTACAATAAATTATTTTGAAATATTCTGCAGTATTTGATTTTTGCACCTTCTTATGAGCCGGGATCACTGAAAATATAATGAACTAGAGGACGCCAGCAGCTACGCCTGAATTTTTTTTAATTTACCCGTTTTGGCCGATCCCGTGGACATTTCGGGAAATCCCTTCTTAGTGCACCCCTACGGTCCCCAAGGAACATACATGCCAAATTTCAACTTCCTGCGCCCAATAGCTTCGGCTGTAGCGTGTCTGTCAGTCAGTCAGTAACGCAAGAATTTTATATATTAAGAAGAAGATAGTAATATTAGTAGGCACTATTTTAAACGTTGACTGCCTCCGTGGCCCAGTGGATAGCCGCATACACGACTTCTGATCGGAGGTCCTGGGTTCGATTCCCGGGTCGGGCAAAAAGTGTTACTGGATTTTCCGAATTCACAGTAACACGGAGTCTGTTGATGTGCCCGGTAACGGCAATAGGCTCGCCCCCTATTACTTGGAGCCTTAAATTCATGGCGAAATGTGGGTGTAATATTAGACGTCTGCCTACGCTTTCTGGGATACAGGCGTGAGTCTATAGAAAAAACTATTTTAAACCCGTTTAAATTTGTTAGTAAGTGAAATATATTATATTAATTAATGTAATGAATATCAGGAATATTTTATTGGTGTTTGGTACAATTTTATTTACTATGGTACTCTCGCCAGCTTGCCCGAGCACCTGTACTGTGTCTGAGCTCTGGAAGGCCACTCCTAGGCCACTCGCAATAATAGTGGCCGAATATTATGCAGGTCTCATATAGATGAAACTGTAAAGTCTCAGCCCAATTATGGTCAATTGAAATGCTGTATCTTACTATCGTGTTCGAGGTTGATGCGAGGGAGCGGAATATGAACAACGTTACTTCGAAACAAAGGTTTATTTGCGACTGGCGCTATAAATCAAAATGGTGCGGACGCAGCCGCGTGCAGTAACACACACATTCAAAAGTGTATATTTATATAATGTTATCGTGGTACGTGTGTCCCTAAATTAGCCCCCTTTTTTTGAAAGAAGCTACTTTATAATTTATATAAAACAATACTAAAACACTCATTTTTTTTAACAAATACAAATGGAAAACTTAATTTCAGAGCGTTTACATTACTCACTAATGTCACTTTAAACTTTATTACAAATTCACTGTACGTTTACATGTCCAGATAACGTAAATTTTACAATATGTTTCTTACTGATACACGTCTGCATTATGCGACGTAGCTGCAGGTTGCACGGTGTGCACTTTGACCACCGGCGGTGACCACCCGGCCACGGCGGCTTCCTTACGGAACCAATCTCGCACCCGCTTCTTGCATTGGTTTCGCAACAGAAACAGGCACACAAGTCCTAACAATATAGCGAATACCATTATAATAATTTCCAACCCATTTAATCTTTGGTCTATTACTTCATTAGACACACTTTGTGTAATTGCAACATTGTTATGTTCGGGTTTACTTTGGCTATAACCCATCTTAGACACGTGAATACACAATAAAATATTTACTGTTAGCAAGCAAAGTCTGGCTACAGAATGAATAAAACATACAGTAAAATAATTAACATAAAACTCATGTAAAAATTGATGTGTCAGTATTTGATTCACTAAAGTGAAACATTGCTATATTTCATAGCCTAATTACACATATTGCAATACTGCAATAAAATGTTATAAGTTATACATTTAGATTGCAACACATATTTTACACAATAACAAAATAAGTAAGTATCTGTATATGCGACAATAGCGCAGTGGTTAAAGTATCATAAGTATTATTTCGCACTGGTCGAACAATAATAGATATGAATTTCATTCACAGCATTACTGTCGTATATAAGGTATGTCACACACAAATAAAATAAACACAATAAAATTCAATTACAAAAATAGCTTTTGTATATAGGTTATGAAGTTAGCCCTACGACTATGTCTTGGGTTCGGCGGATATAACTTGCCACTAACTTTTTACCTCGTACAGGAATCAAACCTGTGCAAGACATCTACGGCACTCACTATACTGCGAGTCTCGTTATAGTTCATTCTGCGAACCTTATCGGTCGCTTGATAGCTCTACCGCTACGTGTGGTCCGAGTTATCGGTTTGTTACCGGACTCGTCATTACTAAGATTATTATTACCACTAGATTTATTTATGTTACTATGTTTACATTGTTCGTCTAGCGAAATGGGATCATAGTTAAGTATGTAGGCCGGTTTGAGCCTATCTATTGATACATTTACCTGACTATCATGTATTTGCAATCTAAAATACTTGTCACACCTGTCTATGACCTTATAAGGACCATCATAGGGTGGCTGTAACGATTTTTAACTAAATCAACCCATACAAATACATGTGAACATGTACGCAAATCCGAGTGCACGAAAATGTTACGTGAATCGCGTTGCTTTGTCGGTCTTGGTATAAGATTTCTAATAGCTTCCCTAACCATGATTACATATTCATTCGAATCGCTAACTTTTATGTTTTTACTGCCGTAAAAATCACCGGGTAACCTTAACGTTTTACCGAATACTAACTCAGCGGCGCTAACTCCCGTATCGCTACGTGGTGTGGCCCGCAATGCAAACAAAGTGGTATTCAGCTCCTGGACCCAGGTACCTTTCTCCCTGCGAGCCATGAGAGCTGCTTTCAACACACGATGAAATCTCTCTACGGCGCCGTTCCCTTGCGGGTGATAGGCCGTAGTTCTTAATTTATTTATACCTAAATATTGCATTAGCTCGGTAAATAGACTACTCTCAAACTGCCTGCCCTGGTCAGTAGTGATCCTAACAGGACAGCCATAACGCGTTATCCAATTTTCATACAGTGATCGGGCTATCGTAGTAGCATTAATATCTTTCAATGCGTATACTTCCGGCCAACCCGTGGTGCGATCTATTACCGTCAAACAATACCTGTAACCCTCAGGTGATATAGGTAATGGACCAACTAAATCCACGTGTATGTGTTCGAACCGATCGCTAGCCTGAAACTGTCCAAGTCCAGAAACCGTATGTCTGATAACCTTCGACTTCTGACATGGAATACAGGTTTTGGTCCAATTTCGAACATCGACATTCATATTAGGCCAAAAATAGTTAGATGCAACTAATTTCCTAGTTGTTCGATTCCCATGATGAGACATGTCATGAACCACGTGGAATGCCTTTTTCCTAAAGTCTACAGGTAGGTACGGCCTGGCGACGTTAGTTGACACCTCACATGTAATTTCATCCTGACCGTCCGGCAAAACAATTCCTTTAAATTGCAACCGCTCGCTAGGTTCCGATAACAACCTACGCAATTCTTTGTCCGTACGTTGCGCTAATGCTAATTCTGCGAAGTCGAGCGCAGTCGGACATGCAATCGTCGAAACGCGCGATAACGCGTCTGCAACAACATTGTCAGAACCGCTAATATGCCGTATGTCCGTAGAAAACTCACTGATAAAGAGGAGCTGCCTAACCCGTCTAGGCGTCTCTTTATCGCTGGGTTTTTTCGAAAACGCGTATACAAGCGGTTTATGGTCAGTGTAAATAATAAACGGTCTACCTTCTACTATATACCTAAAATGTTGCACTGATAAATATATCCCTAAAAGTTCCCTATCATAGGTACTATATTTTAGTTGAGCATCACTAAGTTTCTTAGAAAAATAACCTAATGGACGCCAGTGTGTGCCGACCCTTATCTGTAATGCGCTACCAACGCAGTTATTGGACGCGTCACACATAATTGCAAGCTCCGCATTTGCTATTGGGTAACACAACACAATTGCATTCTGTAGGCTACTTTTACATTTTGCGAACGCTGCATCCGCTTCGTCCGTCCACTGAACGAGCGATTTGTCTTTCTTTTTCGCGTTTTGTAAATATCTGTTTAATACTGATTGATATTCCGCGGCCCTAGGCAAACTAGACCTACAAAAATTCACCATTCCCAAGAAACGCCTCAACTCGTCAATAGTTTTGGGTTTCGGAAATTCTGAAATTGCCTGTACTTTATTTGGCAGCGGGCTAATCCCTTCTGGCGTAATTTCATAGCCAAGAAATTCTAATTTTGTTTGGCCAAAGCAACATTTCGATAAATTGATAGTAATACCGAACTTATCCAACCATTCGAAAATCGCTTTTAAGTGACGCTTATGAATTTCCGCTGTTTTGCTAGCCACCAAAACGTCATCGATATAACAAAAATAAAAATTAAAATCTAAATCATCGCCTTCCTGCCTAAATTCTTCTTCTAATCCCTGAAAAACAGAATTATTCATATTCCGCTGAAATGTCTGAGCCGCATTTCTTAACCCAAAGGTCATATGCATAAACTCGTATAGTCCGAATGGTGTAGTAATCGCGGTTTTCTCGACATCTTCCGGCGCTACTAATAAATTATGATATGCTCTGTTTATGTTTAAACGAGAGAAAGTTGTCTTATTACCTAGGATGTATGTAAAATCATTAATTCGCGGTATGGGGTACCTATCCGGCTTAGTTATAACATTCAAGGCCCTATAATCGCCGCACGGACGTAACTGCCCATCCTTTTTAGGTACGACGTGTAGGGGACTTGCCCAAGGACTCTTCGACGGCCTGCAAATACCTAACTCCTGCATACGCCGAAACTCTTCCTTGACTTTAACGTACCTCTCGGGTACTAATGGCCTAGCAGGCGCGAATACCGGAGGACCGGTGGTTTCAATATGATGAAACATAGAATAAGGAGCGTTTTCCTTAAAACAAACAGGTTTAGTTATCTCCGGAAATTGTAAAAGTAAATCAGAGTATATACTATTGTTATTAATTGTACTTAACGATGATCCCTTCCACTTTACAATCGATCCTATAACACTTAAACTAGTTATTTGGTCTAAGAGACGTCGTCCACTTATATCTACAAGTAATTTATTTTGCATTAAAAAATCTGCGCCCAATATCGGCTGACTGACTTCTGCTACTATAAAATCCCAAATGTAGGGACGTCTCAAGCCCAAATTTAATGTTAATGTTCTAACACCATAAGTTTTTATTAGAGTTCCGTTTGCCGCGTATAAGTTAAAATTAGATTTATCACTGTACTTGTTTAAACGATTTCTATTCACTGGTATGACGGACACATTCGCACCGGTATCAATTAAAAATCTCATACCTGTAGTCCTATCACATACTATGAGACGGTTGTGCGTTGTACAGCGTCCCGCCACCGGCTGCACTACTTCTAGTTTCCCGACGGCTTCGGTTTGGCCCCGTTCCAGTTACAGGGTTTCACACACTTTGCTGCTTTCTCCCTGTAACGAAAGTGGTAAAAACATAACCAATTAGCATTTTTCCTCTTAGCCGCCGGATTACCGCTCCGCGATGCCGATCTGGATCTCTGGCCAGTCCAGTGATCTGCCCTGGGTCTGCCACGCTCCAATTCATCGAGCCGCAAGCTAATCTTCGCCAATTCCCCCAAGATCAGGTTGGTATCCGTTGTTCCGCCAGGCGTAGGCTCCTTCAGCGTCTCCGATCCCCTGACCTCAGATATCTGGTTGGGATTTCCTGCCGTGCTTTCCAGCACTTTGTCCGCTACCGCCGCGAGGACATCCAGACTCTCCGACTCCGTAACCGTCAATATGGCTCTCACGGCTGTCGGCAGGTGTGATTGCCACATCAGCCTGAGCGTCTCATCTGGTACCTTTTCTCGTGCCAACTCTCGCATACGACGCAGCAGTTGTGATGGCCGCTGATCACCCAGCTCCATTTCTCCAATGAGTTTTTGTAGTTTCCTGGTCTCGGACTCCTCAAAAACCTGAAGTAATCTCTCCTTCAAGGTCTGGTATTTCCGCGTTTCCGGTGGGGCAAGCAAGAGGTCACTCACTTGCTGTATGGCGCTTTTTCTCAATTTCGTCACCACGAGATTTTGTTTCGCAGCATCGCTCAGTTTCTGATTTTCCACGGCAGCCTCGAATTGGACGAACCAGAGTCGCGTTTGGTCCGCCCAAAATTCGGGGATCCGCGAGGCCACGGTAATGCTGGCTAAGGCCTTTTCTCCGCTGTCGCCGCTCACCTCGCATTTTGCTTCCTGCGCACGTGGAACCGAACTTTGAGGATTCATTGTTCAAAATTCTAACACGCTATGCCAACGTAAGGGGTCACCAGTTGTAAGGTCCCAGCCCAATTATGGTCAGTTGAAATGCTGTATCTTACTATCGTGTTCGAGGTTGATGCGAGGGAGCGGAATATGAACAACGTTACTTCGAAACAAAGGTTTATTTGCGACTGGCGCTATAAATCAAAATGGTGCGGACGCAGCCGCGTGCAGTAACACACACATTCAAAAGTGTATATTTATATAATGTTATCGTGGTACGTGTGTCCCTACAAAACCATTGACACGAAGAAGAAGAATAAGGCAGATATGAGCTTTGTTACACTGGTATCAAAATATAAATCACCTTTATTTATTATTTTTTTAGGAACTGTGTTCACTGCTTTCTTTGCAGGTGTATTAATTGTATCTTGACTTCCATAATGCTGTGGTCTATCCTGAACTGAAATAGTTATACGAGTCTTATTATATTTATATATTTCACATAATATAAGATCACTCCACACATCTACCTACCCCTTCGGGGATACAGGCGTGAGTCTATAAATAAAAGAATATAAGATCATATTATTAGCAATCATAATTATGAGGCAGTGAAAGCCCGGTGAAGATACTAACAGGCTGCTATGCAGAGGAATTGGGGTTCGAACCCACGGCGCGCACCACTGACTATTCGGGGTTATGTGCGCATTGAATCGTTAATTATCGTTTGTCTCGTGCCTCGAAAAGCACGTTAAGCCATGAGTCGATCCGAACTGGCATCTTTGACAGTCGTTATAGGGAGTCAGAATCTTTGGATAAACTGACACTAGTCTAAACCATGATGGCATATCGTTGCGGAGGTCTTCTGTTTTCATCCATTCAGTGAAATCTAGTCTAGTATTTTTAGTCAGTTTTAAGATATTGCTTGTTATAATTAAAAAATAATCAACACTATCCTTTAATAAAGAATAGGACAACAATTTCTCTGTACCTATTTCGGAAACGTTATTCAGTGGTTTATTAATTTCAATATCTGGAAGTTGCATATCTACTTCTATGATAGTCTGTGCCGCCTCTTCATTAAATGTGTGATTGATATCTGAAATAATAACATAAAGTAGGTAACACAAAACATATACACACACCGGCGCAATTAGGGGAACACAAAAGAAAGGTCGATATTTTTCCAAAATTTCGGGTGTCTTGACAAGTTTTTATTATTTATGTGTTCATACCCTCTTTGAAAGCTATCTTAAGTGTAAATATGTCATTTAAAAGTGTGTTAACAGATTTTATGACACTTTAAGAATTTGCTGACACTTAATGTTAGAATTGCTTCTGTTAAGTTCTTTCTTGGGTTCAGTGTAAAGTGACTGTGGGTCATTCCACTGTTTATTTTTGAACTGTGTACACATTCTTGATACAAAATGAGTGATTTGCCAGCAACTTCAGTGGCTAGGGCTGTAACCATGATCGGAGAACGGCATACTTACCGCTCGGTAAGCCGAGCTTTAGGTGTATCGACTTCAGTGATTCACCGCATTGTTCGCCGCTATAGGGAGACGGGATCTTACGTGCGCCGTCGAGGACATGCCAGAAATCGGGCTACAAGTGCCGTTGACGACCGATTTATCACCATGCAAACTTTGAGAAATCGTCGATAAACCGCTGTTCAGACCCGAAATCAACTGGCTGAGGTCCGTAACGTAAATGTTAGTGAACGGACGGTTAGAAGACGTCTTAATGAAGTTGGATTAAGGTCTTACGTTCCAGCAAAAACACCGAAACTCGAGGTAGCTCACCGTGTAGCAAGATTAGCCTACGCCCGTGAGCATCGAGATTGGACAAGTGAGTGGGGTCGTGTTTTATTCACCGATGAGAGCCACATTTGTGTCAATTTTGTGGATCGGAGGGAAAAGATGTGGAGGTATCGAGGTGCACGATACAACCAGACTAACTTCACGGAAATGGTGGAGGGTCAGTAATGGTATGGGATGACATATGTTTAGGAGCCCGCACAGTGTTAGTGCTTAACGAAAATGGATCTCTCACTGCGCACCGATACGTAAAAGAGGTCTTAGAACCACATGTCATGCCTTTTGCTCATTTATAGACCAAAATTTCATTTTTATGCATGATATTGCACGCCCTCACACTGCGAGTATAGTGAATAGCTACCTCCGTGAGGTTGGTATCAATCAAATGGAATGGCCAGCGCGATCACCGGACATGAACCCAATAGAACACGCTTGGGACATTCTGGGAAGAAGAGCTCGATAGCGAAATTCAGCTCCCAGGAATGTTGAAGAGCTGAAACCGGCTTTGGTGGAAGAGTGGGACAATTTACCCCACGAAATGATCGGCAGCCTTATTCAGAGCATGTGAAATCGTATACAAGCTCTGCTAAGAGCCCGCGGAGTCAATAATTGATATTCATTTCAATAATTTTGTGTAATTAAAAGAAAAAAATAAATTTAAAATCTCACCGTAAAAATGTTTTATTTTGCAAATTTTCGCAATTCAAGTGTATTTTCTAAAAACTTGCCAATACGTAGCTTCTTTTGCTTTAATATAAGATATTTTAAGACTATGTATTTAATTTATAACTGCAAAAAAATATACAAACTATATTAATTGAAAAAATCGACTTTACTTTTGTGTTCCCCTAATTGTGCCGGTGTGTATATTATTTAAATAAAGACATCCGAATATAATAATTTACCTTTAAAATATACAGCTCCACTATCAAAGGGATTTGCTAGTGGTTCTACGTGATCTTGTATTAGCGATAATATTTTAACAACACTTTCAGTAGCCTTGGGCTTCCAAAATCCACCACCAGTCTTATGCATTTGCACCTAAAAGGGATGAGTATTTAGCATTAGAAAATAACAACAGACATTTCAAGCTATATATATACCTAATAAAACACATCGGTATAAATCGATTTTAACAAACCTGGTCTTCTCTAACATTTTTAAGTGCTCTTGCTAGATCGTCTTCAGTAACATTCATCTGTCCATTCTTGACTTTCATGTATTATTTTTTCTAAAAACAAAGAAAACGTAAGCATTTGTTGTTTTATGTAGTCTACACACTTAAACCCCTGACCCGCCGACCACTGACATGATTTGTCGACATTTTGTCAGCAGCTTACCTATCTTTGGTATAGTGTCGGGCCAATCCAGCTCTATAGCTGGATTGGCCCGACACTATAACAAAGATAATGAACGTCAATGACATTAGTGAGGCCCTAAAACACAAGGCGTGTACAATAAATACAACATGACGCTATTACAACAGAGCTTCTAAAAGCTGGCGATGCGCCTGCTGTAGAAGGATTACGGGAACTATTTATTGCCCATAATCGAAGGCCACATCTTTAAGTATTTTTCTAGGTTCATTACAAATCGTCACGAACAGGCCCGTATCCGATAATACCATAGATCACATACATACGCTGGGGCAGATTATACAGAATTCCGTGGAGTATAACCAGCATCTAGGCTTGGCGTTAAAAGATTATGCGCAAGCCTTCGATTCGATCGAAAGCAGGGCAGTCAGTCGGTGATTGATTACCGATATGTAGCAGTACTGAAGTGTTTGTATGAAAGCTCGTAACCACGTGTAGTGAGACAGGAGGATTTTCAATCCCCGAAGCTGTCCACACCTGCGCTGAACACGTTCAAGCTTCGACATCATAGATGAATCAACATCAACAGCGATTTCGATTTTCGGATGATGTTGTAAACATGGCTACTAACTCTGATGGTAGACCTCGGTACAGTGGTCGATGGTCTTTGTAGAGTCGCGCAACAAGTCAGCCTGAAGATTGGCATCTTCTATATTGTAACTATAACCTATCCTTATTGGGAACACTACACGCGAAGTTGTCGATAAGCATAGGTCTACTTTTGGACAAAGTAAATGATCCCGGAGATCAGTTGTCGAGTCCATTTTAATGGAGCCGCGATCTGAAAGTTATAAGAATTACTAACGTTTTGTTCACCGACACTTTTGCGAGTTTTTGCTTTATGTTCTCGTATTAAGCTTTTAACTGCTCTGGTTGTCTAGCGCCAGTTGTACAGTTTCTGTTATATTTGAATGTAATTTCTTTCCAAGCCTCTTTTTTTTATTTACTATATAAGACCATCAGTACTTTTGTCCTCAATAATTCGCTTATATCTGCAACATGAAGACAAATATAATAGTGTTATAGGTACCCAAATTATAGAAAATCATAATTCATGAATGGTACTTACTGCATTATAAGTTCTATCAACAATTATTTTTCTTCTGGAGTATAATTGGCGCCACGTTCACGCTTTTTATTCATTTTCTCCTCTTTCCAATTCACGAATAAGTAATGAAAGCGCAATAATGATTATTACAGCAAAAACATATACTTACATGTCCTGCCTCCTTGATATATGGAATCATTACGTTTTGTTTATTGAAATTTTTACTGATAGTGCATTTCATAGATTATTGTGCATATAACTAAACAGAAATGTTCACATTTTTCGCTCACTAGTCGGCATTAGTTAAATGATGTTTAACCAAGCGTAAAATATGTTTGTGCAACGCCATTAAATTATGACACACGTAATCTCCCGGCAATAGGTTCGCCCCCTATTACGTGGGGCCTAAAAATTCATGGCGAAATGTGGGTGTAATATTACACCTCTGCCTACCCCTTCGGGGATACAGGCGTGAGTCTATATAATATATATAATCTTCCTTTAACTAATAAAGAGTTAATTTGAAGCTTTCTGCAACCGGCTGAAAGTGTCCCTATTCACTGAATTGAAGGCATTTTTCACGTCAACCTTAAGAATGACCTCTTCATCACTACTTCCAAGGTACGTAGAAAGGGCATGTATAGCAGCCTCACAATCCCCCTTGGAACCAAAACCTAGTTGGAGGGGTTGGAACTTTTCTGATAGCTCCCTGCTGTAAAATTTACAGCATATCTTAGCTGCTATACGCCGATATGTGCTGCCCACGGCAGTGGGAAGAATGCCACCATCCTTCTTGTTAAGGGCGCACAGGTTCGCCCCATACAAGATTTCAATGATCGAATCGTCCACATTACCGGACAGCATCATAATAATTAGTGCAGTAAGCTCCTTCAAAAGTGAGTCGCCAGCAACCCCAGCACTTGGACATACTAAATCTTTTAAGTGCTGTGGTGTCAAATGAAACCGTGCTTCAGCGCGTTCATATGTCCTGGAAAATGATGCCATCTATCAAAAGGCGCAAGATACAGTATCTCGGACACGTGCTCAGAAATGATAGATACACGCTGCTGCAGCTGATAATGATGGGCAAAGTGGAGGGAAAGAGACGCGCTGGGCGAAGGAAAAAATCATGGCTGCGGAACATCCGGGAGTGGACCGGCATTGCCTCCGTCGAACAGCTGTTCCGGCTGGCTGCAGATAGAGACGAATATAAGAAACTGACGGCCAACCTTCACGATTGAAGAGGCACAAGAAGAAGAAGAAGGTGTCAACGCATCAAAAAAATTTTTGCACGCAGCCATTGTGGAGAAATTCACCATAAACTGATTCCGCTGGGCGAACGTTGTCCTGGCGGAACTTTTTTTAATCCATTGACTTTAGAAGAAAAGAGATGTGTCCAAAAATTTGTGTGTATTTGTGTGTAATTTTGTATGTATGAATAAAATTAGTGCATGCATAAACTTCGGAGAAATTCAAGTTTCCGCTACGCGAACGTTTGGCCATTAGCTAGTTTTCATATAAAGCGCTTACATAGAGAGCTGTAGATTTTTACATACGTTGTTTTGAATTTGTTTATATTTGTTTAAAAAACAGATTTAGAAAAAATCGTAGGGCTTAAAAGATATAAATATAAACGTAAAATACGCTTATTAGGTCTTAGTTCTTAAAGTATGCACTTTGGGGTCTAGATTTTCACGTTTATACATACCTTGTAAGTGTCTGCAACATGTTGCCAAGTATCAATGATCTTCCGTTAGTAATTAAAGAGTTATAGGACCATTTACCATGAATAGATCACTGTTTACAAAGCAGTCAAATATCACGACGTTCTAAAGGAATTGCATGGTAAAATGTATGCCAATAATTAGTTTATTCATTCTACTATAATTCACATGCAAAATTTCATGTCATTAAATTCAGTAATTAAAGAAAAACAATTATAATACCGACGAAGCATCGAAAACCTACATAACCCGACCAAGTTCGGATGGCTACAAAAAAGCGGCCGTGCCATATATCTAAGAAACGTTCTTAACCTTCCAATATAGTATTTATTAATATGGTACAGTTGCGTACACAAACGTTAGGAAAAAATAAAACAATTGCATTTCTTGCATGGAAAATATTTTTTAAATAATAACGCCACTATCTACGATAAAATAAATCTTCAATTAACAAGTACTTCTCTATCCATGTACAAAAATATTTTTAATTACATGTAATACTTAATTATGTAATTATAATAACGTTAACTAACGCTTGCAACGACAGCAATGGACTTAAATGTGTTTTAACTAAAATAGGTTTAATAAACATATTGCCCTCTCTTTTCTTCAGGGTTGGAAGTACCGTTTCAAGCGGGGAGCCGCCTGTCGCTCGATGCGCGCAGCGCGTTGTCTATTTTTTGACACTAGAATATTTTTGATCAATTCATAACTACAATACTTAGACTATTTAACCAAAGGACTAGCGTACCGCGTCGAGCAAAATAATTCTGCATATTTTGGTGGGATGCGGGGGAACACGCTCACATACATAAGTCACTACCAGTACAACGGTATACATCAATAAAAAAATCGATTCAAGAAGTAGTTTTTTTTTAGTTATTAGCTTGTTTGATCTACTAAAGTTGCAAAGGGGAACGCTCGTGCATGCCTAGTCCATTGGGTAAATAGTGTAATAAGCTACAATATGATAAATATTTACCTAAACAGTACTACTTACATGTAGTAATTATTTAATTTCCCTAAGGGGTCTATAGTTAAAATCCTGATCCGTGAAATCTTCAATAGAAATTAGCTGTATGAATTTTATTTGTCTTAAATAATATATCTAGATTATATCTCAAGTCTCAAGCGCATACATAAATAAAGTACCTACGTAAATAGTACCTACTTTCTGTTATGGTCAAATACATTTAAAAAAGTAGGTGTACAAAAGTAAATGACCTATAAATTATATCGAAACAACAATTGTGTTATCACCTATACAAATTCAATACCGGTATTATACTGTAAATTTTGGGATGTTACCTACATATATTGCACGGCCGCTTTTTTGTAGCTATCCGCACTTGGTCGGGTTATGTAGGTTTTCGATGCTTCGTCAGTATTATAATTGTTTTTCTTTAATTACTGAATTTAATGACATGAAATTTTGCATGTGAATAGTTGAATGAATAAACTAATTATTGGCATTCATTTTACCATGCAATTCCTTAGAACGTCGTGATATTTGACTGCTTTGTAAACAGTGATCTATTCATGGTAAATTGTCCTATAACTCTTTAATTACTAACGGAACATCATTGATACTTGGCAACATGTTGCAGACACTTACAAGGTTTGTATAAACGTGAAAATCTAGACCCCAAAGTGCATACTTTAAGAACTAAGACCTAATAAGCGTATTTTACGTTTATATTTATATCTTTTAAGCCCTACGATTTTTTCTAAATCTGTTTTTTAAACAAATATAAACAAATTCAAAACAACGTATGTAAAAATCTACAGCTCTCTATGTAAGCGCTTTATATGAAAACTAGCTAATGGCCAAACGTTCGCGTAGCGGAAACTTGAATTTCTCCGAAGTTTATGCATGCACTAATTTTATTCATATATACACAATTACACACAAATACACACTAATTTTGGGACACATCTCTTTTCTTCTAAAGTCAATGGATTACAAAAAGTTCCGCCAGAATAACGTTCGCCCAGCGGAATCAGTTTATGGTGAATTTCTCCACAATTGCTGCGTGCACAAATTTTTTTTTACCATAGACAATTATTCGACGTCATACACTAAATATCTGCATAATTAAAATCTTTAAATTCAACAACATTCCGCTGCGCGAACGCACACGCGGAAGTGATATGCTGAAATGAAAAGAAACTGAAAAAATTGTGGGGTGCGCCATATACTTTTTGTTTTATTATGACATCGATAGACATTAGCGGAATGTGAGCTCTCGTCCCGCGTTGATCGCCGATCACACTTATCACATATTTCTGCTTATGAAAAGTTGATGTTAGTGGGTTGAACAACCTTGAATTGCTTCCCCGGAGTGCCGAGTGCGGAGATGGAATTGATCCATGGATATCAATTGAAGTCGTCTAGGGTGACTGAATTGGCAGCTCTGTCAGAGGCCTTTAATACCTCTTGTTTCTTTAGGGACTTGGCTCTGTCCAAGATTCCTCGCGATTTCGATGTTGCCACCACATCTTCCAATTTCATACTGAATTTCTCACAGAAAGATCGAGCGATTAATTTTGCATCGTCTACTTCCACTAACCTTGAACTCACCCATGCGGCTTTCCAGACTCCAGAGTTTCCTTGAGAAATCTCCAGAGTTCCCGCCAAGATGGCACATAAGTGGAAATTATTCTTGGCACTAAATTCCATCAGATAGGTGTCGTCGATGATTCTTGCCCATGGATAGGCCATTTGCATGGCATCTTTTCTGAGGTATGTCTTCATAAATTGAAGGATTCTTTTCCAAGAGGCAGCAGTGGTGTTGAAGAACAGGGCCGATCCGATTGTGATCCAGTCCAGAGAAAAATGGAGGGAGACTCCTGTCAGCATATGGAAAACTTGTAATCCATTGTAGGCTGTGTGGGTGAGGCAGGTAGCAGCCAGGACGGATGCCCCCCATTGCTGATCATTCTCCTGGAATCTACCCAGCTCAAGACTAGATATGCAAATAATAGTTGAGGGGCCTTGTGGTTCTGAATGGCCTCTTCGCATGGTGGCGAATAAGTTCCTTCAGAGGATCCCTACGTTATGAGGGCAAGAATGTTTTTCCTATAATTGGTCTTTGCAGATGCTGCGGCCATCTGTGCCATTGTCCTTTATTATACTCCTAGCAAAAGTCAACGCCGTATATCCGCAAATCTTTCTGAGGGTGATCATTCCTGCTCCTTGTGCATCCGTGGCGTTCGTCTGATCTAGCTTTCTCTTGGCTCAGGAGAGAAAGTTGGTGCACTCTACTGACGTGTAGTCATGAATGAGGGGGTTGCTCTGAGCTTGCTGCGTAGACGTCCCAGGGAGATTTTTCTGTGCTTGTTCTTCTTGAGAGTCAAGGTGGGTCACCAATGCGTAATGATCGACAAGAGCGAGTGCATTGGCGGAGCTCGGTTCTTTCTGAGACTCTTCTCCAGGGGCTGACAGTGGTGTGATGGTGAACAGAAGTTCTCGGGTCTCTGAATTCTCACTGTCGGACAACTGGAATAAGAGATCTGTGGCTTTCTTTGCTGACTCTATGTGTGTGATGCAGATGGCTGCTGCAATGATGTCCAGTGCGCGGAATCCTTTCGCAACGGTTCCCGCACAATGGAAGTTGATGTATCTAATTAGAATTGCCCTCTGAGTGGATTGTTCTCTGCACCCGGCCGGAATATCGAGTGTAGAGCAAAATTTGCCAAGAAGCTCATCCGACCATGTCCCTTTCGGCACCACAGTGGCTAGCCCTGGATTCTGTTGTATGTTGGGTACTTCCCTGAATATATCTGCGGCCTCAGCTTCTAAATCTTGTCGTTCAGTCATATTGGCAACGGTGGGCTTGCTAGTCGACAGGTGTGCAACAATGGATGTGCTACAGTATTGGATTTTTTATTATAATGGCATAACATATTACATGTTTTTCGTATAACATGTATGGATTTAGGAATATCACAAAATTATTGTTATTTATTTAGTTTCCGATTACTAGTTTTGCTTAAGTAAATCAACAGACGTATGGTTAATGTAATACATTTTTATTTATTTATTTATTTATAGTCTCACGCCTGTATCCCCGAATGGGTAGGCAGAGTTGTAAATATTACACCCACATAATACATTTTTCGATCATTAAAATCAATAAATATAATACGTGCACGTCATGACAGCTCAGCCATCTTTTATTATTATTCCTACAATTATTATAACTACTTACTTTTTTGGAAGAACACTTTTACTTGACACACACCATATACAGAACAAAGTTAAAAATATACAGACACATTCACATTCATAACCCTTTTTTCGCAGTAAACAAAACTTCACTTATCCGTGATTGGTAATTCCGGCCTTGTTAAACAATGGTCGAGTCGATAACAATATAGCACAATTCACACCCATATTTTTGCAGGTAAAAACTATTAAAAAGGGTTTCAACCGGGTGCGGTGGTTTGGCCAAGACGAAGATGTAGAATAGTTACACACATAGTCTCACGCCTATAACCTCGAAGAGGTAGGCGAAAAGTGGGTGTAGAAATACACCTCATTTCTACACCCACTTTTTGCCAGATATAGTTTAGTCCCACGTTATAAGGGGCGAGCCTATTGCCGTACCGGGCACATTTCCAGCCTCCGTGCTGCCACTGAGAATTTCATGACAGAAAAACCCAATAACACTGCCCGACCCAGGAATCGAACCCCCGATCGACCTCCCGATCCCACGCGCACATTTATGCCGCGAGACCAACGAGGCAGTTGTATAGGGTTTCGAGTTTGCCGTCTCTACGCAAAGATGGTATTTGCATCGTGTTATCCCTTAGTCGCCTCTTACGACACCCACGGGAAGATAGGGGGTGGTGACATTTGTATTCTATGCCGTCAGACGTGTGGTTGACGGCATAGAATACAAGTGGCTACATCTCGAAACGAGCTTTAATCAAAACTTTCTACAAGCTGCCAAGGAACATAAGCCAATTATTACCATCTGTCAAGAGTCAGTTACCCTTACAAGAGGCCGGGGTTTACATGATAGACTGAGTGTCAGCTCCCATACATTGGACAAACCAAGAGAAGCATAGGCATTCGACTTAAGGAATATATAGCTAACATTAAACAAAAACGGTCGCCGAAGTCTGCTGAGTGTGAACATGTACAACAAGGAACCAACCATTACCTGCGATCTCAAAAGAACACCGCTTTATTCCAAGAATGATGCGTGAAGCTCTTGATATTAAAAGACATCCTAATTTCAATAGGCAAGATGTTTGGAATGTTCCTCCAGCTTGGGACCCTATTATCAGGCTAATTAAATAGGTAAACCCAAGAAGGACAAAGTCACCAGAAGACATCAAGACACAGTGAGCACATCCTGCGTAGATAGTTGAAAAATGTTCGGGTGTTTTGAGATAGGTAACTTATAAATTCAAGAAAAAGACAAATATCACCTCAGTCTGCCGTGAACATGAATCCTGTAAAGAATTCGAAACGTCGACTAGTAATAAAAATGTAGTTTCTAGATCATTCGGTTTAAATGTAATAACCAGTGAAACCAATATAACGCGGTAATATACGTAAACTGTACTTTAATTTCAATGTATAACATTCGCGTAAACCCAAGAAAATATTATATATAAGTCTTCTTTCTCTTACCATTATCGCAGTCTGGGGTCTGCTTTCTAGTCTAACCGGATTTGGCTGAATATTAGCTTTTCCACGGAGCGACTGCCTGTCTGGCCTCCGCAACCCGAAGGGATAGCGATATTCCATGGTTTAGACTAGTGTCAGTTTATTTAGAAGGTACTGACGCCCTGTAACGACTGTCAAAGATCTTCATGACAACCGGGACCACTTCAATATGCATATAACTTCGAAAAGTCATTGGTGCGCGCCGTGGATTCGAACCTGATACCCTCTGCATAGCAGTCTGTTGGTATATCCACTCGGCTATCGCTGCATGTATAAGTAATATTGATAAAAGGTTTTAAATAAGATATTTTACTTACCGACATTGTGGAGCAGGCGCGTTGCTACGTACAAGTAATTTAAGTGATTTTTAGTCCCGTTAACTCCCGTTGTCATCGCATTATATACTAGTCGCCTTTTTCTTATTTTTGCCATTAAAGTGCAAAATACCTAGCCATTTTTGCCATTAAAGTGCAAAATACCTAGCCATATTAGTTACTGTTTAGCATAGAAACCCAAAATGATTATCTATTTCATCTTAATGCTACGTGTCGTCATATATGGATATTAAGATCTAGTTCACAGGTCATCGTAAAATTAAACAATGCAGACGAGCGTAATAATACTACGTCATTATCAAGTTGTCGAATTTAAGTGATAATAAAATATAAAGTCTTAAGCAGCTACATATCATGCATTGTTTAATTAATGTTTCTCAGAGTTTAAAATGCTGCGCTTATAACGCTCGTCTAGGAGTAACGTTTCTCTTTGAGTAAAATCCTATACATTTTACCCATTCGAGAACGGAACCCATCACCAGACGTTTCATGCACTGCAGTCGTTATATTACCGCTATGCCACTAAGGCCGTGCTTCGTTATTTATTATACTTTATGTATTTAATTATAAATCTTCTTCTTCAGTCGTTCACTCTTGACAGAGTGGTCGTGGTCTCTTGATTTTGTTTACAGGCAGACTTCGCTAAATGTCTCCATCGGCTTCTATTCCGTGCATCCCGGGAGCACTCTACCACCGATTTATGCATCACTGTTTTTATTAGGTCAGTCCAACGAGTGGGTGACCTTCCTCGGGACCGTTTCCCCTCGGCGCGGCCCTGAACGACAAGACGCTCGATAGAGTTTTCGTTGCGGATGATGTGCCCGAAATATTTGAGGATTCGTAGTTGCACAATGGACGACAATCTCTCTTTTATTTCTAGTTCTTTAAGAATGGAAACGTTTGTGCGGCGTGCGGTCCAGGGTATTTTAAGCAGCCGTCTCCAGCACCACATTTCGAGGGCGTCAATTTTTCGGCGTTCCTGAAATCGGATTGTCCAAGTTTCGGAAGCATAAAGGAGGACTGGAAACACTAGGCTTTTCATGAGACGGACTTTTGTTTTTTTCGTGATTTTATGGTTGCTCCAGACTTTATCAAGTTTGCTTACGGCAGATCTTGTTATAGCACATCTCCTCCGAATCTCGCTTTCACATCCACCATCGTTGGATATAGTTGAGCCGAGGTATACGTAGCTCTGAACCACTTCACAGTTAGCTACTGACGTGATATCAGGATGATTCAGTTCAGCTCGATCAACTATCATCATTTTGGTTTTCTCCCTGTTAATTGCTAATCCGAAGGAGAGGCTCGCTGTTTCGAGTGACGTCAATAAAGCTTCCATATCTTCTTTTGACTGCGTGAGAAGGGTAGTGTCATCAGCATATCTCAAATTGCAAATTTTACGGCCTCCGACTGTAAATCCACTTGTCCATTCCTCCAGAACTATGCGCATGATGTGTTCGGTGTATATGTTAAACAGAAGTGGAGATAATATACACCCCTGTCTGACTCCTGCTTGCGTCTGAAAAGTTTCAGATTGAACCCCATCTATTCGGACTGTTGCAGTACCTTTCTGGTATAGATTGCGGATAAGGCTCACTAGATGCTGGGGGACACCCATTTGCACAAGCACATCCCAAAGTTTATGCCACTTTACTGTGTCGAAGGCTTTGCGGAAATCGACGAAGCAGATATACACTGGGTTGTTGAATTCTCTTGCCTTTTCTATAATTTGGCGCAGTGTTAATATCTGTTCCCTAGTTCCTCGGCCTTTAACGAATCCGGCTTGTTCGGGAGAAACCTCGCGTGAAAGGTACGCTTGCAGTCTGGTGTTAATTATGTGCAGGAGCACCTTGCTGGCATGCGATATAAGTGAGATCAATCGATAGTTACCGCACTTCTTTGTGGATCCCTTCTTATGTATTGGAATGAAAACGGAGTGTGCCCAATCTTGGGGCCACTGTTCGGTTTCCCAAATACAGTTGCAGATAGTGTGTAAAACATCAACCCCGAATTCGCCCATGGCTTGGAATACCTCGATAGGGATATCATCAGCACCAACCGCTTTGTTTCGCTTAAGATGATTTATTGCAGCACTTACTTCACTTTTAAGTATATGTGGTTCTTTCAGCACAGATGCAGTACTGGCCTGAACTGATAACATTGGCGGTGGCGAGGTGTTGTCAGCAAAGAGTGATTTGCAGTAACTTCTCCAGACCTCGACAATATCTTTAATTTCAGTTACAGTGACACCATCGGATCTTTCGATAGCCCATGTTCTTGGTTTGAATTGTCGGGTAATATAGCGAATCTTTTTAAAAAGGTCTTTGGTTTCAAAGCGGTCAGAGTTTCTGTCAAGTTCTGTGCAGATATTATTGAGATGGTTGTTATAATCGCGTCTACAGCCAGCCTGTATTTGTGCATTCAATCTGTTGAGAACACTGACGATCTCCCCACTCATTTTCGCTTTACGACGACGCTCCACAAGGTCCCATGTTGTATCAGACATCCAGTGTTGTAATTTGGTCTTAAGTTGCTTAGGTTGTGTCATAAGTACAGCTTCTTTAATTTGGTCTTTAGCGTTCTCCCAAAGTGAGTCTGGATTGGTCTCAACGGATTTCATTTTCCACTTATGACCATCTTCATTAAGCTTTTCTCTGAGAGAACTGTCACTGGAGATTTCTAGGCAATTACTTACTTTGCGTTTTACAGTGTTATGCAATCTAAGTCTAAGGTTACAGACAAGCAGCTGATGGTCGGACTGACAGTCGGCACTGGGCAATGTGTGCGAGTTTGTAATTGAACTACGCCATCTAGTTCTTATAAGTATGTAGTCAATTTGATTTTTGTACTGTCCGTCGGGGGACGTCCATGTGAAAAGCCTTCTTGGGTGATGTCGGAAAACAGTGTTTGCTATGGTAAAGCTGTTTTCAGCTGCGAATTGCAGTAGTCTTTCTCCTCTATTGTTTCGTTGTCCAAGACCGTAATGCCCAACGATGTTGCGAAGGCCAACATCTTGTTTTGTGTTGCCGATTTTTGCATTGAAGTCACCTAAAACAATAAGCATTTCCCGTTTTGGTACTCGTTCAATTGAAGATTCGAGTTCATTGTAGAAGTCTTCAATATCCTCATCCTTGGCTAAGCTTGTAGGAGCATACACCTGAATAATATTAAGTGGTGTCGGTGATGCATCGAGTTTCATGGATATGATCCTGCCGCTAATAGGGTTATAGCCAAGAACGGATTTGTTCCATTTTTTTGGGATTACAATGGCCACTCCAGTGAAACTGCTGGAAGCGTCTCCTGAGTAGTATATACTATGTTTCTCCAAGTCACGATGGCCACTGTCTTTCCAGTGGGTTTCGCTGATGCCGGTGATAACAGAATCACATCTTTCGAGTTCTCTACCTAGAATGTCCAGTCGCCCTCTCCCTAACAATCCGCGCACGTTCCAGGTTCCTATGCGTGTGTTCTTGCGAAGTTTAATGTCTCTTCCAGTCGCATATTTTCCGTGGGTTGCCTGGTTGCCTACATTCCCATGGCCGGTATCCCATTTCACACTCTGAACCCCGGTAAGTCCTGAGCGCCGGTCGCTACGCGGGTCACTCGGCAAAACTGACATTGGATCTACTTGCATTCTCATCAAAAGACTCTCATGGGATAGAATAATGTAGTAGTTTCCCGTTGCTTTCTACATCGCGGTTCTACAAACTCAGGGAGAAAGTAGAAGGCTGTTGGCAAACCGGTCTGGAAACGCTTCTTTACGCTTTGCCTCAGTACTGATGGGTACCGCTGCCCTCCACCAGGTTCCAGGCACTATGCCCCTGTGGCCTGCCTCTTCCGCTGGCTAAACCGTTACGACTAAGTCGACGCCTTCTTCACCGTTGAGGTCTTCACCCGTATCCCTGGGCAAGGGATTCACGATATACCCCGTGAAGCTGGGTCCCTGACCGAACTTGGCCACCACTCACACTCCGGCCTACTAGAATGTGGGATGCCCACCCCCGCGACGTGGACGCGCCGGACAGGAATAGTCCAGGTGGAGAGCAGAGAAGGTGGCTCTGTTCTCCCCAAGACCGGGTTAATGATCTCGTATGTGCCCAAGACCAAAAGCAATTATAAATAGTAATTATAAATAGTATATAGTAAAAAAACAACAAACGTAAAAAGTAAAGTAAGTATATAGTAAAGAAAGCACGGGAAACGGCTAGTAGTTACTATAATATGTGTCAAACTTAGGTCGCCTTAGGCTCAGTTCACACCGAAATGGCAGCGGCCGGAAGCGAAGCGGAGAGCAGTTTCAGTGTCATATAATTTAAGTCTTTATCACCATACCTATAATACATAGAATCACTTGACAATCTGCGCCGCGTCGGCGCGCGACCGCTCTGGCGGGCGCGAGCGGCCGCGAGCATGCGCGGGAAGGCGCGGGCGGCCGCGAGCATGCTCGAGCATGCGCGGGAAGGCGCGGGCAGCCGCGAGCATGTGCGGGAAGGCGCGCGCGGCCGCGAGCAAGCGCGGAAGGGCGCGGGCGGCCGTGTACCAAAGAATCCGCGTTTCCTCTTCTTCTTCTTCAATTATACGTGCAATAACTATTAAATCCAAAATACTAATTTTCACAGCTAATTACACACGTGTTTCCTCTTTATATGTAGAATATAAACTGCGCATAGGAATAGCGTGAGCCTGAGCCGTGACGTGAGCTGCGCGCGGCCGCGAGCAGTCGCGGGCGGGCGCGAGAAGTCGCGCGCGGGCGCGAGCAGTCGCGGGCAGCCGCGAGCCTTCTCTTCGATGCCGGCCGCTGCGCGTCGCTTCCAGCCGCTGCCATTTCGGTGTGAACTGAGCCTTAGACGAAGTTTATGCTTCCCCGCGTGGGATTTCCACCTTGTCGTGGTGGGTTTGAGGTACATCCACGGTGAAGCTAAGCGGGATCCATGGAGGGGACGCTCCACGTGGGCTTGAGTGAGGCCTGCGTAGGATGCGTCCAAAGTGCGGGTGCGGGGGACAGTTCTGTCTGTCCCTCGCAGTCGGGTGCGGTTGCGGGAGGAGAGGCGTGTCAGTGTTGCGTTGCCGCCCGCCCTATCTCCCGCGACCAAATGGGGGCGCACCATTGTCGCGTCGCGGTGGGGCTGCAGAGGAAGAGGAGATGCAGTGTTGCGTTGCCGGCCGCTGGGTGTTTTGGCGGCGGAGCCCAACACCTTCATCCGTCGCCAAGGGGATTTTGTTCGGGGCCCGCCTGACCATCTAGCGGGCCAATACCCGTCGTGTGTTGCGACGGATGCTTCGGCGATACCCGACCCTCAGACACACGGGTACATGAGAAAGTCGAGGTGGTTTTTAGTGGTAACATCACATACTCCGGCTCTCATTTCCCCAAGAGTCGGAGATCCGAAGGGATTCTCCACCACGTAAAAAAAAACAGTTTATGCTTAATCGGGCTTGAGAATTTTCAGCTTATTTAGACTACCAATGTAGCGACGCTTCGAGAAGTCCAAGCCATTATTTCTTGATAAGAATCTATAGGTATTTATCAAAACGAGAGCTTAAACTCGGTGAGCTCACATGTTTATAATATGATTTATTTAAAGCGAGTTATCATCGAGGTTAACGCAACAGGGGAAACCCCAAAATTAATTGTAGCGATATTCCCACTTTTGACCTCATTACTTGATACTGAATATAAACTAAGGGACAATATAAATTCTGTTCGACTCCAGCCGTCTCGCAGTCAACAACAAGTCACGACTTGTTTTACGTGCGACAAAGTAACTCATAATGTTGTTTTTAACTATCGCTGTGTTTATCCTGTCTGTCTCTGGTAAGTGTTTTACTGCAGTTGTATCACTATTTTCGCACTTAACGTCAACTTTAAATAATATTTCTGTGTAATCGTATTTCGTTCGATGAATGAGAGCGCCTGTTACCCCAGTGCTCTTCTACTCATCCTGCTTCTTCCTTTACTCAATCGAAAGCGCGTATTTCTTTTAATCATCCATTCACTTAACCTTTTATTCCTATTTTTCTTTTATAAAAAGACAACGACCCCGCTGTGGGTATATCCTGTGTGGCGGAGCCTTTACCAGCATTCAATCATTTACGATACATAATACTGTCTTCTATAATAATAATGAAACGTTTATTAGTATTAATTTAACGTCTTTATCAACGACATCGTCGACTGTTTCCGCCACTCTAAATATTTTTTGTATGCATCGGCAATTCGGCATACAAAAAATATTTAGAGTGGTGGAAAAGAAAAGACTTAAAGTTTTTTAGAACCGAGACACTCCTTCGGATGCAGACCCCTTACAGGAGGACTTCTATAGACTAGTTACTTGGTGTGAGAGCTATCTAATGGAATAAAAAACGTCTAAAAGTTCTCAAGAAAAATAAACAAATTAACGATGTAATATGATGTAAAATCAAAATACCTACAGCAAGTTAATTCTATTAAAGACTTAGACATTGAGATTGATGCCAAATTGCAATTGAATGTACATTTTGATAAAATTTGTGCTAAAGGATAAAAATTTGGGTTTTCTTCTTCGTAACTACAGGGACTTTAGATCACCGAGAACTAAAGTTATACTATATAATTCGATAGTCCGCAGTGGATATGGAATCCTTTTTACAATGTGTATAACAACATGTAAGAGAGTATACAGCAGAGATTTTTGAGGCATTTAACTTACTCGATCAACCAAAGAAAAGTTCTTGTGTCCTATACTGAAAGGTTGAAGTTTTGGAAAGTAACATCACTTGCTGATCGAAGACTTATTTATATTATGCTTGACCTAATATTTCTCTATAAGCATGCTAATAGTATCCTTAACACACCTGAGCTACTATCTTCTCCGTCTTTTAATACACTTTTACGATTACCATGTGCATTTCAATATGAATTGTTGACAAAGACCTCACAAAAATCATATCTTGGCAAAAACACACCCCTTAATAGAATGATTACGGAATACAATAATTTTAATAAATCCAAAGAGATAGACTTATTAGTTGAAAACATTGGCAAGTTTAGAAAGTCTAAGGCCGACTTGCGCATTCCGGGGTTATCTTAATTAACTCAGAGTTAATTACTAATTAGGGGTTAAATTAATAACTTTTCTTGCACCGCTGAGAGTTAAGAGTAACCTATGAGTTAAATCAATAACTATTTAACCAGCCAATGTTGGAGGGTTAAGTCACTAACTCCGAATTCGGTTATGTCAAAACTTGTCAAAATTGCCATTGAGGTTATGTTGTGTGGTTTATGAAAACAGTTTTGTGTGCTTTAAACAATGCTAAATGAGTTATTATTTTCTGACGATGATGAAGAGATCATTGAATACATAAGTTCGGACTTTTACGATAGGAGAGTTGGGGAACGGACAGATCATTATAACTAATTAAGAGACACAGACTTTCATAAAAGATTTCGACTCGAAAAAGAAACTGTTCTGTTTTTATTGGATAAAATTAAACACAAATTAATACAGTCTACACACAACAGGTAAGTTGCATAAGATGATGATGATTAATAATTACATGGGTAGGTAGGTACCTACCTACCTACTTGATTACTTTTGTTAATAAACTTTTGTATTTTCAGAAAAGCTCTATCGCCCATGAACCAGTTGCTATGCACATTGCGATTTTATGCTACTGGACGTCAACTGTTGACATGTGGAGACTTTGTTGGTGTGCATGAGTCAACGGCATGTAGAACCATTCACAGAGTGACTGATGCCATAGCTCGATTGTACCCTCAATTCATATTTATGCCCACTACTGAAGAAGAGCAGAGGCGAGCTGCAATGCAATTTTACCAAATCTCTCGATTTCCACGCATCATCGGAACCATAGACTGCACTCATGTACGGATGAAATCACCAGGTACGTAAATGTATCTAAGATATCCTTCAAAATCTATTAAATTCATTAAAGAAGTTCATATTATGCAGGGATAGTACCTACTTACATAGCTCATTCTGATTATTGTTTTAGGCGGAGAAAGTGCAGAAATATACAGAAATAGAAAGGGTTATTTCTCTATAAATACACATATGCTGGCTATATGCTCTGCAGATTTGATGTTCACTGATGTTGTTGCAAGATGGCATGGATCAGCACACGATTCCCATATTTGGGACAACAGTAATCAACGTAGACATTTTCTGCAAGGAATATATGGAGATTACTGCTTACTTGGTGATAGTGGATATGCACAAACCACATTTATGATGACACCACTGGGAACTGTGAACCATCCAAATCAATCACTATATAATGAGTCACAGATCAGAACAAGAAACACCATTGAGCGCACCTTTGGTATATGGAAAAGAAGATTCCCTATTGTAAGCAGAGGGATTCAAGTTCATTTAAGCAGGATACCTGGAATCATCATTGCTACTTCAGTGCTTCATAATATTGCTCGTCTGCAAAATGATCCAGAACCACCCATTGATCCAGAGTATCCTCCCATATTTGAAGTTTATGATGCTATACAAGAACCGGAAAATAATAATTCTATCAGAAATACCACAGGAAACCGTGCTCGTAATGTGTTGATAGAACAACATTTTGGGAGATTAAGTTAAAATACCCAATACCTAATTATTATGTTGTCATTTTAGTTAAAAGTGATTATTATGTTACTGTGTTAATTAATAGTGTGATCTTTCTTGTCTTGTTCTGTTCTGTCTGTATTGTACTAATGAAATAAATGAGTTATCTATCTACTTAAAAAAATAATGTTTATGATTGTCTATAACACACTGAAGGATGATATGTGTGTAAATACAATTTGTGTATGTTTTACACTAAGATTCCTTCCAATTTGTATGTTAGGTTTAAATTAAAAACAAAATAGTAAATAATTTCAAGCTGATTTATTTATTTGACTTAATCTATCTAATTCTAATTTTCTAATAATTTTATTGTGGGCATATTTCTCCTTAGCATCTTCGATTTCCATTGCCCGTAGCAAACGATTATGCTCCAGTTTCTCATTTTCCTCTAGGAGTTTTGATTTAAGGAGTTGAGACTGCATCTCAACCAAGTTCATCTTTTCGGATGCCAGATTTTTAAATTTTTGCGATACTGTTTGCTTCTCTGGAACTTGCAACTGAAGCTTTCTCTTACCTGAAATTTATAATGTTACACATTCACTCAATAAAGATAATGATTGTTTAGATAACAAATTACAACAATACTCACGAGTCAATAAATCATGTGGTTTCTTTTTTAAATTTGCTCTGTCATTAGTGAAATAACTTTGCTTATTATCCTCGGACTTGTGTACTGGAGTTGTGACATACATACTATTGTGTATATCTAGTCCTTGTGATGGCTCTTCACCTAAAAATAATCAGATGAAAATTAAACACAATAGGTGAATAAAATATAACACCTTGAAAATCAATAA
Source organism: Euclidia mi (assembly GCA_944739405.2). Taxonomy (NCBI): domain Eukaryota; kingdom Metazoa; phylum Arthropoda; class Insecta; order Lepidoptera; family Erebidae; genus Euclidia; species Euclidia mi. The sequence continues at coordinate 9,913,400 of OX123209.2, read as the reverse complement.
ACAAGGGAGTAAGTAGGTGGCTAATGATAGGTACCTGCATCCATATTTTTAATTTCAATTGGCGTTGAATTCTGCATTGCCATTAAACTGCTATCGCCATCATATATGGTGTACAACCCCTCCATAGAGGGCCCAACTAATGTCTTAACTTTTTCCAACAGTGGATCATCGTCAAACTTAGGTGGTGGTCCTCCGCCTGGTATAAAAATGCAAATGTTAACATTACACAACACAGCACGCAAATTTGGAAAGCAATACCACTGTTAAAGCTGCAATACAAAGTACACACCTGTACCCATAATGTTCTTTTTGAATATGTTTTCTTTTGTTTCGGCTTCCTTGCAAAGAACAGAAAAAATTTCTTGGCATGTTTCTTCCGATGTACCTGTACTCTCAGCAACCTTCACCCAGCCGGCAGAAGAAGTGCCATACTCCTCAATATTCTCAATAAGAGTTGCCTTATCAACTGTAAGAATAAATAAATTAAGAGTTGATTTTCGTCACATGTACATAACAAACCTAGTAATTCATACTTATGGTATACAGTATTCCTATACATTTGATGCATGGTGAGCTGTGTTTACTAATGTCAAATGTGTAGGAACATCACTCCGCTCCATTAACATTTTCCGTGGAAACACTCCTCCATAATCATATCATAGTCATTAAATTTATAAAAACATAGAGCTAGGTAAGTTAAAGTACAAAACTATGCATTTTATAAATAAACCCCACGTACCTGGAATATCCATTTTTGCACCAGATGCATTTTTTTTCGCCTTCTTTTTTAAGTTTTTATAATTCTGTTGTAAGCTTTCAAGCGTTCGGGTAAAACCAGTGGTGATAGCATTAAATTCTTTCACCACTTCCAGCCAAGCTTTTTGTTTTTGTAGGAGGTTAGCTCCATCAGTTTTTTTATTTTCAATTATGTTTTTATGCTTCGATATTATGTCACAAAGAAGCAAATTGTCGCTATTTGTGAAATTTGGAGCACGTAAACGAGATTTCTTTTCCATTTTAGATGCAAAACGCGTTCATTTCTCAGAACAATAATAAACACGAGTGTAATTCGAATGAATGAAGCCTTCAATACGCGATCAAAACGGCATGTCACTCAAAAATTGTCATTTTGAGATAGTCTTATGCAAAGTGACGTAGTGTAAAAGAGAGAGATATACATTTACTACTCATCATTCGCTCTTTCATAATTGTTCGGGTATACAATTGAATGATTTTACGTCTAAAATTGCCAGCGTACAAAATAAAATGGCCGGGTTAGTTGACTCTGGGTTAATTTTGAATAGTGCAAGTTAAACTTTGAGTTAAAAATTTAATAAGTTAACTCTGAGTTACAGAACCCTGCATTTATTTTTTTAACCCAGTATTTCATGCAAGTGGGCTTTATATGTTTAACATGTTAATCAACCATTTATGTCAATATTAAGAATTATATTGCATACATACATAGTCTCACGCCTAGAACACCGAAGAGGTAGACACCCACTTTTCGCCAGATATACATAGTCCCACGTAATAAGGGGCGATCCTATTGCCGTACCGGGCATATTTTCAGACTCCGTGCTGCTACTGAGAATTTCGTGACAGAATTTGTATAACTATGGACTAGCTTTTTTTTCTTTTTATTTGTACTGTAAACTACATGCATGTTTGTTAATATTGAAATGAAATTTTACGTGTTCCTGTGCAGGGTATGTAAATTCAATGGTAATGGTTTTTTTTAAATAATTTGAATGCTTGCTTTAGTATTAGGTGGGAGCGGTCTGCAACTATAATTGCAGTGGCATTTACCATGTTTCAGTTATATTGAATGTTGTAACTATGTAATTGATGTACATTGTGTTGGTGTTCATTATAAATAAATAAATAATATACAATATCTGAGATGAAATAAAAACATCATCATCCTCAGTGTTATCCCACTTTCATCCTGCGGTCCACTTGCTAGTCTGACCGCATTTGACTGAAAATTAGCGTTTTCATAGAGTGACCTGTCTGACCTCTGTACCCATTTGCGTAGCGATATTTCATGGTTTATACAGTTAGTTTATACAGAGATACCGACTCCCCATAAAGACTGTAAGAGTAGGCACGGGGCAAGCGATAATTAACAATTTAATACGCACATAACCTCGAAAAGTCAATGGAGTGCGCCGTGGTCTCGAACCCGGTATCCTCTGCATAGCAGTCTGTTGGTATATCCACTAGGCTATCGCTGCTTTTTTCAGATAGCACGAAACGTAAATATATTAGCTGTAGATCATCTAAATATCTATATCACATCAACAAGACCACAAGGGCAGCCAGTTAGTAGAGTTAGTACTATTAAGGATTTACTAGGAAATGAGTATTTACTGCTTTTATCGTTGTTTAGATAGTAGTCACAGAGTCACTGTTCCTGTAATGTAGACATAATGTCGACCGATAAATGTTGTTAAAATGGCGTAAACAATGATTAATGTTTATTTTGTTAATTAATTATCTAAACTGCACAGCGCGTTCTAAAAATAGCTCTGGTAATTCCTATACAGCACAAACATATCTTTTATATTTATCAATAAAAAGTTCAAACATAGGTTCAAGGGTGTTTGATACGCGTGGACTGTAAGTGGTAGATTACTATTATAAACAAACTCATATTTTAATAAGAAAAGCTTCAAGGTTGCCGTTATTTTATCGGCCTAGTAACAGGTCAGGACCATCTGCGCCACGTCTATTTATGAAAACGTAATGGAAGTGACGTAAGGTAATACTGACGCATGCGTATTGCCTCTTTTAAAGTCCATTTGGTGACGGCTCCCAAACAGGACACTTGTTAAGGAAGACGAATAATACACTAATATAGCCTTTTATTTTGTCATCAGGAATTGTGCAGGGCAGGTGTATAGAGGCACTAGAAGCAGATAAGCTGCCTGCCGGCATCACTGTACACAAGGTCATTCGAACGTGGGAAGAGGCGCAACTGCACTGTAAGAGCGAAGGTAAGTCGCTAGATATTATTATTCTTCGTTCTTCTTAGAAAAAATAATATCAAATGCTGTTGCTGAGTGGAAGAGTCATGCGGGCTGCAGCAAAAACAGTCCCTGTTTTTAAGTGTTACGACACGTCATCTTGTGGGTCGATTGCCGTTGCCCCAGATGGCAAACAAAATATAGATATAGATACTTTGGTAAGTTTGGCCAAATATCGGCAATTAACTTAATACCGGTATATTTATTTCATGCTAATTATTATAAATTACAGTTTATATAATCTATACATATAAATAAAATTGAAGTGTCTGTCTGTGATTTCAAAATAACTACGTTTTTTCAAGTGCATATAGTTAGTTACACGATTCTAAGTCCAAATTTATCCGTTTTAACATTTTTTCTGTCTGTCTGTCTGTCTTTTTGTTTGTCCGGGGTAATTTCTGGAACGGCTGAACCGATTCAAATGAGACTTTCACTGCAAGGTAGAGGACTTTATAGCGCTACGTATAGGCTTCAATTTGATCCGGAAATTGGCGCTGTTGTTGCGATAACAAGTCTTTACTTCTTCTACTCATATATACATCTATACATATAAATAAAATTAAAGTGTCTGTCCGTGATTTCAAAATCTATACATCTATACATATAAATAAAATTTAAGTGTCTGTCTGTGATTTCAAAATAACTATGTTTTTTTTAGTGCATATAGTTAGTTACACGATTCTATGTCCAAATCTACCCTTTTTAACATTTTTGTCTGTCTGTCTGTCTGTCTTTCTGTTTGTCCGGGGTAATCTCTGGAACGGCTGAACCGATTCAAATGAGACTTTCACTGCAAGGTAGAGGACTTTATAGCGCTACATATAGGCTTCAATTTGACCCGGTAGTTGGCGCTGTTGTTGCGATAACAAGTCTTTACTTCTTCTACTAATCTATACATATATGGTAAGGGTGTGTTCAGGTCAAAGAAAGTAAGTATATGCCGGTTGAAGATAAAGTTTATTATACAGTTCACAGAAGAGTAGAATAGGTACACGACACTGAAGGATAGCACGGAAAACCATATATAGAATAGAACAGAAGGAGTAGAATAAGAGATTCACAGCACAGGAAACGATGAAAAGTACACTTTTATGAGATCGCGTAATATCGGTGATGCGCGGCGGAACAGCGGGTGACGCGGGCTTCGCGTAGGAATGACAATTTTCAACTGGCTAGCGAGCGGCTCGCATCCTCGCGGCCGGTAATGTTTCTAGAACCTACCGAGTGTGCGTTTCCAATACACAACAAGTAATATTGTAAATATTTTAATAGCTATTTTTGTTGTGTTATATTTTGTATGGTGTTAGAAAATTATAAATATATATATATAATAGTGATAGGATAAGGTTTTATTTAGGATAGGTAAGTAAATATAGATACTTAGGATAAGTAAATATAAAATAGGTGTAGTGAAATAAATTAAATATATTATATGTGATATTGTGTAACAGTTATTATATATACCTAATAATATTGTGGATATGCCACATCACTCCCCCCCAGAGCCCGTCATGGGCGATAAAAATCGGGAAAGCGTACTCTGCGGCCCGATCGCGTTCTTCTGACATCTCCCTGAGATGGAGGATTTTGACTAATGGGAACGGGATCTGGTAAGGGTCTAGGATTGGGACTTGAGGTTGAAGGTGCAGTGAGGGTAGGGTCGGGCGATGGGTCAACCAGCATATAGGCCGGCTTAAGGCGGTCTATGGATACTGTAACATTTTTCCCATTAAATAGAATTTTGAAAGTTTTATTACTTCTTTCGAGAACTTTATGGGGACCAGAGTATGGTGGCTGTAGAGCACCACGTATTGTGTCATCCCGAAGGAACACATGACTCGACGACATCAGGTCTTTATGGATAAAAATTTTATCTTTATTGTGACGTGCAGCTGGTACTGGTCGCAGTCTTGATGTAAAATGACGCAAACGGGAAGTGAAGTCCGATATATCGGTACTGAAAGGGGTCGTGGTTTGAAAGAATTCGCCGGGTAGGCGTAATGCTTCTCCATAAACTAACTCGGCTGACGAGGATGCTAGATCGTCCTTGAATGCACTTCTGATGCCTAACATAACTAAAGGAAGGGTGTCAACCCAATTGCTATCTGCGTGGCACATTATTGCTGCTTTTAACTGGCGGTGAAATCGTTCCACTAGTCCGTTACAGGCTGGGTGATACGCGGTGGTTCTGCGATGTTTGAATCCGATCACTTTTCCGAGATACTGGAAAAGTGACGATTCAAACTGTCGACCGCGATCGGTGACGATATCCGTTGGACATCCAAATCTGGATATCCAGGATATCAATGCCTTCCCAACCGACTCGGCAGTGATGTCCACCATTGGTGTAACTTCCGGCCAACGAGTGAAACGATCCACCGCTGTTAGGCAGTAACGGTAATTCTGTGATACAGGAAGAGGACCGATTATGTCCACGTGAATGAAGGAAAATCGAGCCCGTGGTAGGTCGAACGTGCCCAATGGAGAAGACACGTGACGATGAACCTTAGCACGTTGGCAGGCTAAGCAGTGCCGAGCCCACTCCCGACAATCTTTACGAACTCCAGGCCAAACAAATCGTTCGGCAACAAGTTTAGCCGATGCGTTTGCGCCTGGATGGCTAAGGCTATGTAAACTATTGAAAATTTGTTTCCTTAGCGGTTTTGTAACAAAAGGTCTAGGGGAAGGGGTGCTGACGTCACAATAAAGATAAATTTGAGTGTTAGGAATTCTCAACCTTTCCAGGCGTAATGACGATCCTTCTCGCAAAAGCTGAGCCAACTCTTCGTCAGATGCTTGGGATGAAGCTAGAATATCTAGATCGATTGGCGTTTGCAACTCGTCAATACGTGATAGGGGGTCAGCAACGACATTGTCTTTCCCTTTGATATGTCTAATGTCGGTCGTAAATTGGGATATGTAGTCGAGGTGGCGAAACTGTCGAGGCGAGCAGTTAGCTTTCCTTTCACTGAAAGCGTAACTGAGGGGCTTATGGTCTGTGTATACTACAAAATGCCTTGCCTCGAGCATATGGCGAAAGTATTTGATGCTTTCATATATGGCTAAAAGCTCGCGGTCATAGGGTGAATATTTTTGCTGGGAGGGACTCAGCTTCCGCGAGAAGAATGCCAAAGGTTGCCATGAATCGCCTTTGAGTTGTTGCAAGACTGAACCCATTGCAAGGTCGGACGCATCTGTAACAAGAGCGAGTTCGGCCTGGCAATCAGGGTGTGCGAGTAATGCAGCATTAACAAGGCTCTCTTTGCATTTATTGAATGCTGTCAAAGTTTCACCAGATATATCTACTGGTTCAGATGCTTTAACAGAACCTGCGAGGAGGGCGTTTAAAGGGGCTTGAATTGCCGCTGAATGGGGTAAAAATCGCCTATAAAAATTGAGCATTCCCAAAAATCGCCTGACTTGTCTGATATTTTTGGGAATTGGAAAGTCCTTTATTGCCTGGACCTTGGATTCCAGAGGTTTGGTGCCAGATGCGGAGATTTGGTAGCCTAAGAATGACACTTCAGGCTTACCGAAGACGCATTTAGCTGTGTTAACGAGTACGCCGTATTCCTTCATGCGAGTGAAGAGCTGATGAAGGTGGGTTTCATGGAGAGCGCTATTCCGCGAGAAAACTAGGAAATCATCACAGTAAGGATAAACAAAGTCGAGCCCTCGCGTCATCTCGTCAGCAAACCTCTGAAATGTTTGGCCTGCATTTCTCAGACCAAAGGTCATACAAGGGAACTCAAAGAGCCCAAATGGCGTGGTGATGGCGGTCTTCTTAATATCGTCCTCGTGGACTCTTATTTGATTATAGGCCTTAACGAGGTCAATTGTGCTGAAGACCTGACATCCCGCAATATGGTGGGAGAAGTCGTGAATGTGCCTAAGTGGATAACGGTCTGGTATAGTCCGTGCATTAAGCATCCGGTAATCGCCGCAAGGCCGCCAGCCGTTATCCTTCTTGGGCGCTAGGTGTAGAGGGGAAGCCCAGGGGCTGTCAGAAGGGCGCGCCGTACCATTGTTGATCATAAGTTCAAACTCTCGTTTGGCGATCTTCAATTTGTCAGGCGCTAGTCTGCGGGGAGAGCAATGAATAGGAGGCCCGGGTGTAGTTCGAATGTAGTGTACTGTGTTGTGTACTGGAAACACTGGTGTGCCTGAAGGGCGTGTAATCTCGGGGAACTTACTCAGAATACCGTGGAAACGCGTGTCACCCGTTGAAACCTTAACAGAAAAAATATTAGCATTAGCAATTGAAGCATTAGCATATAGCGTAGTTGTATTATCTATAAGGCGTTGGTTGCGGCAGTCTACTACTAAATTGTAAAAACAAAGAAAATCGACGCCTATTATCGGCTTGGTGACATTAGCTACCGTAAAGCGCCAAGCAAAATTTCTTCTTAATCCTAAGTTTAGGCTAAGCTCGAGGAATCCGAAGGTTTCAATGGTCGATCCATTGGCAGCAGTCAGCTGGAAGTCGGTCATGGCACGACGTTCCCGAAGCGCAGAGTGTGGGAAGACGCATAGGTCGCTACCGGTGTCCACCAGGAACTGGACGTTCGTGTTGCAGTCGGTAACGAACAGGCGACCAGGCATGGGTGGACAGTCGTCAGTCGCCATTACCGACTGCCCACGGTGTTTTCCGCCTTGGTTGAAGAATAGTCGCACGGCTTCAAACAGGTATGCGCCCGGGGTCCAAACTTTGCATGGTACCAACATATTGGATATTTCTTATAGCTGGAACTGGAACGGGTTCTTGAAGATGATCGGCGGGCGCGTTCGCGTGGCCTTGAACGGTCGGTAGAACAACAAGATCGCCGGGTATGTTCTTCAAGCTTTAGGGTAAGCTGCTGTACCATTTTCTTAAGCTCTGCTATTTCACTGGTGTGATGAGGCCCAGTTCCACTACCAGATGCGGTGGCGACGGTACATGGTGTTGCCAATTCTTGTATGCGATCTGCCAGGTCAGCCAGCTGTTCCAGCGAATGAGTGGTTTGGGACGCTAGAACTGTTTGGATGTTGTGTGGTAAGCGATTACTCCATATTGACTTCAAGAAGTCGTCCGGGACGGCAGGACCTGCTAAGTCCTGCAGGTGTCTCAGGAACTGGGACGGTTTCCTGTCACCAAGTTCTTCATGGGTTAGTAATTGTCTCACCTTCTTTTCATGAGAGGCGGAGAGGCGCTTTATCAATTCACTCTTGATCTTCTCATACCTATCTCGCATAGGAGGATTGATAATAATGTCCTTTACCGCCTTCGCGTACTGTAAGTCCAGGTTGTTTGTGACGTTGGCAAATTTTGTGGCATCATCGTTAATGTTATGACACCGGAACTGTCCTTCCAACAGCGCAAACCACAGTTCTGGATCCTCTGGAGAGAACGGCGGCACCTTTATTTTCAATTTACGCCCGTCATTGTCCTCGCGGTCAGTGGAAACGCGCACTTTGCGTTTCATTCGCGTCGCCACGTTAGCTTCTGGATGCGAGCTAACTGTTTTTGCCGAATCCGTATCACTGTCGCTCATCTCGTGCTTCGTGTCCTTACAGGGGTCACCAGATATGGTAAGGGTGTGTTCAGGTCAAAGAAAGTAAGTATATGCCGGTTGAAGATAAAGTTTATTATACAGTTCACAGAAGGAGTAGAATAAGAGATTCACAGCACAGGAAACGATGAAAAGTACACTTTTATGAGATCGCGTAATATCGGTGATGCGCGGCGGAACAGCGGGTGACGCGGGCTTCGCGTAGGAATGACAATTTTCAACTGGCTAGCGAGCGGCTCGCATCCTCGCGGCCGGTAATGTTTCTAGAACCTACCGAGTGTGCGTTTCCAATACACAACAAGTAATATTGTAAATATTTTAATAGCTATTTTTGTTGTGTTATATTTTGTATGGTGTTAGAAAATTATAAATATATATATATAATAGTGATAGGATAAGGTTTTATTTAGGATAGGTAAGTAAATATAGATACTTAGGATAAGTAAATATAAAATAGGTGTAGTGAAATAAATTAAATATATTATATGTGATATTGTGTAACAGTTATTATATATACCTAATAATATTGTGGATATGCCACACATATAAATAAATTTGAAGTGTCTGTCTGTGATTTCAAAATAACTACGTTTTTTCAAGTGCATATAGTTAGTTACACGATTCTAAGTCCAAATTTATCCGTTTTAACATTTTTTCTGTCTGTCTGTCTGTCTTTTTGTTTGTCCGGGGTAATCTCTGGAACGGCTGAACCGATTCAAATGAGACTTTCACTGCAAGGTAGAGGACTTTACAGCGCTACATATAGGCTCCAATTGGACCCAGTATGTAGCGCTGTTGTGTAGATACCGACTCTATACCTATACGTGTATATTTTCAGATGTTATTTTTTTTTGAAAATCGCCAGGCGGATATTGGCTGAGACGTAGTTTTTTTATGTTATGCGTTCACTAAGAACGAATTTTACGAAAGGCCTTGATTGACGAGGTTGTAAGGTTCGCGCAAAGTATAACATTATTATTAGCCGCGTGCGAAGCCGCGGGTACCAGCTAGTAATATTATAAAGAGGAAAAATTTGTGCTTTTGTTTGTAATGGATAAACTCAAAAACGACTGGACCGATTTTAAAAATTGTTTCACCATTAGAAAGCTACATTATCTGCGAGTAACATAGGCTATATTTTATTTTAGAAAAAATAGGGGTCCGTAAGATATTTGGGATTTTCAGGTACGCAAAGTAGTTCCCTCAGGACGCGGGTGAAACCGCGGGAAACGGCTAGTAGAATATAAAGTGATTTTTTCCCGGGCATTTTTGGATCGCTACCAGGACAGCGCTAGGATGATGATGATGCTGAGATTAGGTACATCGTGATAATTTCAGTTGATTTTCACTATGCAGTCGCAGCTACTGTAGCCTGCATTTAGAATGTGTTTAAGTACACTTTGACGCCTTCTTCAAGTAACGATCTGTTTGTGTTACATCAGGTGCGGAGTTAGCGTCACCTCTCACAACAGAGCTGCTGAACACGATGAGGTCTGTGATCGGCGTCAACAACACGTCGTACTTCATCGGCACGAGGGCCTCTCACTACTCTGGCGCATACATGTCTTTGGAAGGTTGGTATTGAAGATAGCCTAAAAGATGGATTATGAACAAAAAATCTGTCAATCGACACCACATAGGACTTGAAATGAAATTAATCTTTATTCGAGTAAACTCTTTTTGCCCTATCGCCAGTTCAAGACGTGGCTACTGTTGAGAAGAGCTAGCAAGAAACTCAACAGGAATCCTTTTAAAAAAAATCAATTTATATAAACATAATATATATATATAGGTACTTAAACGAGAATATTTTAAATATTTTACTTAAACGAGACTCAACTCTAGAAAAGTTCAGCTCAAACAATTGATACGCAGGCCTTGCATCCCAAGTCCTAACATATACAAAGCTAGGATGATAATACATTACCTGTATCTGTTATTGACTAGGATCTATTGAGACATATTGTTTTTTTTAAATTGCAGTCTGCCGTGACCAAGAATCCTGTAAAGAATTCGAAACTTTGGCTAGTCATCAATTAAACATGTAGTTTGTAGATCATTCAGTTTAAATGTAATAACTTAGTAAAACCAATATAATTATCGCTATAAAATTCGTAAAGTGTAGTTTAACTTCAATGTGAAACATTCGCCTAAACCCAAGAAGATATAAATTGCAACCGCTGTTATAACGGTATTTTCTGTCTTGACAGATAATAAAAAGTCGTTTATAAAAATTCCAGCTTTGTCGGAAACGGACTAGTTAAATAGTTCATTAGCTCTCCTACCACCCATTGATGGTAGGAGAGCTAATGAACTATTTGGCATTCCTCACTAAATAAACACAACATAGATCAATCATGTTTTACTTTGCAGGTGTTCCATTAGACAACATGACTGCTGCTGTGATGCAGATGATCCTACAACTTGATCCTCGCGAAGGCGACTGTCTAAGTATGGACCTGTACAGCATACGTGTAGTACCGTGCTGTGTGCGGCGGCCATTCATGTGCTATACAGCACCGACAGGCAACAATGACGTCACCACGGAGGAATCCGAAGTGCAAGCGGCTACAGAGGAGACAGAACAGAGCACGAGCGAAAACAAGTGTGGCACTCACAGTGAAGGTAAAAAGTTGTTCTGTGTCGAGGCACTGTTTCTATGGCAATGATATGCACGATGTAAAAAGACCCTCAACCAAAATATACACAAAATTACTTCTTTAAAGTGCTGTATTGTTGGGTCAATCCATAGTTCCTCCGGATAACTCATCTAATTACAGTTTGAAATAAAAGCTTTTGTTTGATATAGGATACACATACTTCGCAAGCACTGGCAGCTGCTACAAAGTGCACAGAGCAGACGAAAAGATTTGGGACGACGCATCAGCTACATGTGAGGCTGAAGGTGGACACTTAGTCGTCATCGATGATGAAAATGAGGCGACAGTCATCCGTCAAATCAGTTTCAACGAAGAGGGTTCACCCATGTATTTGGGACTGCACGACTACTCCGGGCATGGTGATTGGAGAAGTGTTACCGGTCAGTTGACATTATAATTTTTCAGATTTTGATTAATAAAAGTTTCTGTATTCTTTAGTTACATTTGATAAAAGAGAATGCGAAAGACTAAAAGCCCAAGTATTCATTGGAAAATCTTGATCAAAATGCTAGGAGACATGTTTATTCTTTGTCTATTTGCCAGAGTCTTCCTTAACATCTGAACTCAATCCGATGACTATAAAGAAAACATGTTTTTACTACTACTTTTTCAGGGTTGACAGTACAATAATACCTACAAAAACTACTAATGTCTGCGGTATCATTGACGCAATTGTAGAAAATCCATGAAAATGATTTTTTTTATATAAAGCTATCATTGACACGAATCTTGCTTCGGCTTTCCGTTTATCTGTAAATTTACCGCGTAGGTACATATATTGACTTTATTTGCTGCTATGTGATTACTGATTACTCATAAACAATTTTATTCTTCTACTTTGGATTTGACTGATTTTGATGTGCCTGTACTTACGGGGTCACCCAGATGACTGTTACTTGTAAAACATCCGCGTGGACACTGTTGTAGAAAAATGTTTTGCATGCGAGGTGTTTTCAGGTCAACGTTTGTCTACTTTAATTACAACACATTCAAATTGCGTTTGAATTTTCAGGTAAACCACGACAAATGCTCTACAACGTTTGGCAGCACGGTCATCCCACGGGGACACCAGAATATAGATTCTTCTGTGCTCTGTTAATGGCGTCTGGCAAGTTGGATGACTACGGTTGTACAGTCGAAAGACCATTTATCTGTGAGATTTAGATGCCTCTTTCAAATACGGGTTTAAAGATTAAGAAATAATAAAAAAATACAGTAATAAATTTTGATTTTGAATGTTTACAGTATAAGCAGATTCTAACCTAAACTATTGTCACCATTCAGTAGAGTTACATTCAGAAAAAGAAATAGTAAGTAAATAGGTAGATGATATGTTTTTGATTTACTCTTATCATCAAGATTAGCCGGCCGATATTGATATGGACAAATTACAATTTCTTTGAAGAGCAATCATTTTATGTTTGTAAGGAATACTTTACAGCAAAAAACTGAGGTGACTCAAGCATCTACCTAGTTTTATTGTGCCCATGTAACTATTCAAAATCGTCATATTTTAATGTTAGTGAAACATTCGCATATCTATTACGATGTAATTAATATCCTACCCATAGAATTGTAACATACTTCTTGTAATCTGTGATCTGACCATATTCAGATAATCCGTGGCAATATTTCCAGTAAAATGGTGTAGATGGGTTATCTAGGTACGCACACATCGATAACTTTTTATTGCAATATCACACTACAATACGATAAGACGTTTAAGTAGGAAGGCATGTTGAAAATTTAATCGCGATGTAAAAATAGCAGAGAGGTTGGACTAGTAATAGAGACCGCATTAAAATAGCAACCTTACCCAATATATGCACTTCACTCTGACTTATGATTTTTTTCTCATACATGTAAGAGAAAGATAAATACACAAATGTCATTTCGAATCTTCGAACATTCTTCGAAATTGTCATAAATATTAACTAGACTAGTGATGTGCCTACTCAAAATGAATTTCGGTAAAATATCGATAATGTTTGCAATAAATCCTTAGATTTGGTTTACTCAGAATGAATATCAATTGAATGTTGATAAATCCTCAGATAAAGTAAAATATGTGAATAAATACAGCTTATATTTAAACACTAGTAAATAAGTAACGATAAAAATTATATTTTTAAATTACCTTTTAAGGTGAATAAAGCAATTGATATACCTACATAATATCACTAATAATCACTACCTATATGCAATGATAGGGTCAATGACGAGGTCATTACCACGTAAAAGTTTTCGAATACAAAACCACGTTACGTATTTCATAAATGTTAAGGCTTGTGTCGCAATAGGTACCGAATCGGAATCCAGATCACACCCAATATTCACATACCCATAATATTTATAGTTGAAACTATCCCATATCTAAAAAATATGTGCGAGCGGGTAATCCCCTAGTATTGCATAAGTTGTTTATTCATTTTGATCAAAATTGACTTTCGGTATCATTTGACTACAGTTTTTAGTATTAACAAATATTTTAAGGGTTCACAGCAGTCTACTTGTCATTTGCATGATGACAGGTTTATCATGGCTACGATTATATAATCATGATAATGACTCACACGATTAGCATCATGGTAATTTATCGTTTTTTAGCAATCTGTCGCCATTGCAAAATAATAGTCAATGACTACTCAGTACTTAGTACAGTTAATAGTAATGCTTTAAACTTAATAATAATATACTACCACATTCACACAACACCATCTAGTCCCAAACTAAGCAGAAGCTTGTACTATGGGTACTAGATAATGGATAAACATACATATATACTTTTTTTTGTAAATATATACATATTATACATAGAAACACCCAGACCAAGACAAACATCCATGTTCATGCACACAAATATTTGACTTGAGCGGGAATCGAACCCGCGACCTTCGGCGTAGCAGTCGCTTACACTCCCGCGGCGCTTATCGGTCGTTAACTTAGTTGTTAGCAGCAGATGGTTTTATTTGAACTTTTATAAACACGAAAGTTTGTGATGAACCATGAAAACACTTTTCTTGAAATATACAATTATATTCAAGTGTACGTATTTTTCAAAGAAATATTGCAGTATAGCTTCTACATCACAATAGTGCAAAGGTTACCTTTTTTTTGCAATAACTGTCACCCACATCGGCAAATACGTGGGCCGAAGCTAGTTTGTAAAATAAAAGTATCGATAAAGTTATAACGTCACTATGTTTATGCGTCACATTTTTATACGAATAAATCAAAATGTCTATGAACGAAGTATCAAAGTTTCAAATGAAGTTCTATTAAATTTTGACGGGTAATGGGGTCCACACCGGAGGCCTATATCAGACCTGGGATTCCTCCGTCTATTTACATAATATTGAACATTTAATTTTTATATTTATTATTACTTTTTGTCTAAGAAAAATAGACAGTTCATTCATTTGCTATGACAGTACAGTCGCGGTCTGAAAGTGTTTACCACGTTAAGGCTTATAATTGCATGAACACATCAATGACACAGGCGGGTTTTCCTGTCACGCTGATCGCACGCTGACGGTCCGCGCTGATGGGTCAATATTATGAAGTACTTCGGCCGACAGCGCTGAGCGGCCAGCGCGACTGAAAAACGCTAGCAGTACTTCATGCACATTGACTCATCAGCGCGGACCGTCGGCGTGCGATCAGCGTAACAAGAAAACCCGCCACAAGGACGACGATATTGTACTAGGCAACCAATCTATAACATGCGTTGCGTCAAAAATAACGATTAATTATTCCACATTTATAATATACGTTCATCTAATTACAAGCGTGATAATTACACTGAAACTAAAATATTAGCAGTGTTCAAATAATATAATTTTAAACTTGCTATTTACGATTTTAGTTTTATATTAAGTATATTGATTTTGATTGGTCGAATGTAATATTTACCGACGAGAAAAGCTTTAAATCTAGCCAAAATTAGATTAACTTTATGGCGGTATAATTGTACTCGATATAATGAAGATCATATAGTACCCCATAGTGAATCTGGTCGAATTTCGGTCAACTATGGGGGTGAATGATGAGTCACGAGAGGACTTGCATTATCGTCGGAGAACTAGCATTATTAGACAATAGGGCTACCGCAATCAACTATGTGTCTCTTCTGGAAGAGGTGATGCTGCCTACTGTGCGCGTAGTTTACCTTCCAGCAGACTTTTCACACGTAAATTACGTGCAAGATAATGCATCATTCACACGGCTCGTGTTAGGCTGGTTTCAGAGTCACGCGTTTGACCGGCGCCGGCCACACGCGCGCGCTTACAATTGCACTAGATTAGTAGTAGCGTTTCATAGTCACGCAGTTCAAACGCGCCGCGTGAGAGACGCGCGCGCCGGCCGCGCTGCCGAAGCTTCATACATTGCAATGAGAAACGCGAACTCGTTTCACAGTGGTGTGCGCGCCAAACGCGCTGTTGAGACGCGCTGGCCGACAGCGCGTGCCGCGCGCGTCACTCTGAAACCAGCCTTACTACGGCGTGGTTTGAGATGCACCGTGACATTAGCCGCATTCAATGGCCTGCTCGGTCAGGGGATCAGCAGATTTAAACCCCATCGAAAACCTATGGGGCATAATGGTTCAACGTTGGGATTGCCAGTCGGAAAGAAGCCCTGAATCTCTTAGACCACATTGTGCACAGGTATGGGAAGGTATCAGAGGGACAGACTTGTACGCGCGCCTTGTTGCATCTATGCGTGATAGATTACATGCCGTTGTGGCTGCTTAATTCGTTATTAAAACTTTTATTAACAAAAAAAAGGATGTGTTGAATTTATTTTTGATTACTTCTGCCTATTTTCTTATAAAGCACGATCGCTTGGTTAAGGGCGCACACTATCTAAACAAAAGCTCACTTATGTGATCAGCATGCGCTTTAAAGTGACTAGCTTACCATCCACTATCATTATTGCTCACAGTCTGACCGCGCCCTGATTTTCGCTTGACGATATCATCATCATCATCATCACCCTAGCATTTTCTTAGTTGCACCTAAGCTTGCACTTCGGAGCCCAGGGCCTGCTATTACCTACTGGTCTACCAAGATTTGACTGAATATCAGTTTTTACACGGAGCGACTAACAACAAACCATCTAACATCATTCTAAGGTTAGACCAGTAGTCAGTAGGTATATTTGAGGGTACTGACTTCCCACTAATGACTGCCATAGATCATGACAGCCGGGACTGCTTAACGTGCTTTCTGATGTACGGGGGTGAATCACCGCCAACTTCGGGCTAATTATTAAGAATTTCTTGACAGAAATTCCTAATAATTTGTCACTAAGAAATTCTTAACAGAAAACCTTAGGAACATTTTCCGTGCCCGACCCGCGAATCGAACCCGAGACCTAATGATTAGATGTCGTATGCACTACCGCTAGACCAACGAGGCAGTCTTACTCCAGACGATATACATATTGCATTTTTTTCAAAAAAGTTTTATATTCAGGATGTCGTAATTTTTTTTTATCTGTCAATGTAGAAGTCATTTGATTAACTTATCAATTACAAATACTAAAATCGTAAATAGCAAGTTTAAAATTATATTATTTGAACACTGCTAATATTTTAGTTTCAGTGTAATTATCACGCTTGTAATTAGATGAACGTATATTATGAATGTGGAATAATTAATCGTTATTTTTTACGCAACGCATGTTATAGATTGGTTGCCTAGTACAATATCGTCGTCCTTGTGGCGGGTTTTCTTGTTACGCTGATCGCACGCCGACGGTCCGCGCTGATGAAATAATGGTAGTATATGAAACTTCTTACAGCGTACAATGTTATAGGTCATGATTTATTTGCAATCAAATTAAAACTAACATAGCTAAATGACTATTTACACATAAAATAAAACAATAATTTCTATACTTAAATAACTAAAAATTCACTTAAAAAAAAGAAAGGAAAAGAAAATTGATTTGTCCTCCTGACCGATTACTGCCACGGCGGCTTGTTTATATATGAGACTTGCCATCTGCGCAGGACAAATTATAGTGCACAAGTGTGTGCGCATACACAAGTGCACTCTCTATTCCCTCACTCTCATAGTCCGATGGGACGCCACATGCGGCAAGTCGTATCGTCCAACAAGGTACCTATGTTGGACGATGGCAGTGCCTGAAGCCAAAGACCCGACTCCCATTTTCCCACAGCCAGCAAACGAGCACGCTCCGCAGCATTAGACGACGTACTTAAGAGCTTTTCTCGTACCACGCTGCAAAGCGGCCCGTCCCACTGCCTCTGTGAAGATGGATTTCGGGGTAACTCAAGCCATTCTCCAAGCATTCATGGTATCAATCTTACACGGCACCTCAGAATCGACCAGTGTGGGTGCTAAAATTTTCCTGGTCAATTCTGCAGTGCCGTGGACCGAGGACAGGAATGCTGGTAAACTTACGTCGGAAATTTTGCGAACGCCAAGGCCGCCCAGGCGTACAGGCAAAGACGTCTGTAGCCACACTTGGTCGTTCAGGTCCAGATTCAGAATTTTGCTTAAGGTGATTTGCATAAGATTGTCAATTTGGGCGAGTAGAGATGGGTATTTCCAAAAAGGGGAAGATCGAAGAGCGTGTGTAAATTTAGGCACAAAAAGACAATACTTGATAATAGTAAAAGCCGAATGCATATTAATTTTGAGTAACCGGTCTGAAATATCACTAAAATTTTGAATATTTTCCTGTATAAATGAATCGAAACCTTCGACTAATATTGAGGACCCAAGGAGGCGAAGAGAACTTTTTTTAACGTGAATAATATTGGGAGCCAGATATTAAAATTTTGAAAGTATATGTGATTGGTCTAAGTTATTGTTAACGAAAATTTCGCATTTACTGGGATTAAGTTCTAGGCCAATGGATAAAAATTTCGACTTTAGAAGTGCCAGGTCTTGATAAACTACGTCTACATCACCTGCAAGGGTTCCGTCATCCAGGTACCAGATGTTAAATTTTGAATTTAATTCTTTGATAATTGGGTGAATGGCCAAGCTAAAGATTAGTGGTCCAAGCGGGTCGCCTTGTTGACAGCCAACGGCGGATGCCAAAACATTTTCCATATATATCAATTTTGAAGGGTAAAAAGTAAAGGTAAGGTTTTAAGGCCTGTAACACTGCCAAAGAAAACTAAAAATTTCGGGTGTTTCTAATTTAGCTTGTGTCAACAAGGTGTCCCCATTAACCGAGTTAAAGGCATTCTTTAAGTCTACCTTCAGGACAACCTCACCTTGATTACAGCCAAGGTATGCCGACAGGGCATGTATTGCCATACAGCCTCGCAGCCCCCTATGGATCCAAATCCAAGTTGCAGGGACTGAAATTTGATGCCTAAAAGGGTGTTATAATGGCGGCAGCAAACCTTGGCTGCCATACGCCTGAACGTACAACCAACGGCAATGGGACGAATGCCACCGTCGCGCTTCCGCAAGGCGCACAGATTTGCGCCATACAAAATATCGACGATGGCATCGTTCACATTGCCGGAGAGCATAAGGTTCATTAAAGCCGTAAGCTCCCTCAAAAGCGAGTCGCCGGCCGACCCGGCGCTTGCACACACAAGGTCCTTCAAATGTTGTGGTGTTAAACCGTCGAGGCCACCAGCAGACCCGCTTTGGAAGGAGCAAACGGCCGCATCCACATCCTTGGCTGTAATCCTGAGGCAAACTGAATCAGAGTCAGGTGGGTCAGGAAAGGAAAGATTGTCCTGTGGCGCTGGATGCTTGCTCTGGAGACTCGCGAGTGTGTCTGCAGAGCAAGGCGCTACCACATCGCTGCTAAATAGGAGCCTGCACGCTCCCCTGATGTCACCTTCTCTTAGTTTGGTTTCTACGTGGTGGTAGATGGTACTGTTACGTTATGGTTTGCGTGAATAGTGCTGTAATTTTGACGCCGAATCATTCTTCCGTTCATTCTTCATCAGTTTTCCTTTATTTTTGTTGTAAGTGTTTTTTTTTATAGCCGATCATCTTGTGTGTGTAAAATTCTGTAGGGAAAGGTGAAGAGTTGCTCCCAAGCCGTTACTGAATTCTTCCGTACCACAAGACCTATGCACAGTGCTAGATTTTGAGCCACTGAAGGCCTTGCGCCACGGGGAATTCGTTTAATAACCGGAATTGAATTTTTTAAATTACCCAAATATTGCCAAAAAGGAATTTCGCAGGAGACTGTTTGCTCTGTGTTTATGCTGTGGGGTGTTGATGTACTGGGCCCAGAAAGCACATTTTGGCGTTTATGGACTTTACCAAAATGTACTTTTAGGCCCCGCTCACTTTTAAAATAACGTTCCTGGGAGCAAATGGTGCAACGCATCAGCGTAGCTGATATGCTAGGTAGACTGGCACCTTTTCCCGCAACACTTCTGCCACCGTTATCTTAATATATAAAATCCTTGCGTTACTGACTGACTGACAGACACGCTACAGCCGAAACTATTGGGCGCAGGAAGCTGAAATTTGGCATGTATGTTCCTTGGGGACCGTAGGGGTGCACTAAGAAAGGATTTCCCGAAATTCCCACGGGAACGGCCAAAACGGGTAAATTAAAAAGAAATGCAGGCGTAGCTGCTGGCGTCCTCTAGTTAGACATAATACGGAAAAACTTAGGAAATATTATAAACACTTAAAATAACAAACTAAAAATAAAAATTATAAACACAAATATACAACTTGACGTTTGTCACGATCAAAAGTTTTTAATTTCTGACGCGGTGGTTTGCGGCCGGCGGCCAGTATGTTGGCGGAGGCCGGCACAGTGCTTCATCGGCCAACCAGCCTTCCACGCCTGCCAGCCTGAGATGGTTAGTTTTGCTATTAGGTATGAGTTCCTTGGTTCCAGCAGATAATGTAGGTAAGATGCAGAAGGCCACGTAAGACGTACTTCAACTTTAATGGCATGGTGCCTGTAATGGAGCCCCGTGTGGTGCAAAGCACGTCAAATTATCCGAGGACATACATTATACAGCTCAGCAAAATGACGAGTTGGTGTGAAGCCGTTTTCTTCATAATTTTGGACCATTTGCCTTATTTGCGTGGCGGTTAGTATTGGCCGACGACGTCCTGAATTGCTCCTGTGATCTGTAATTTGTCCTTCTTCGCCGTGACGCCGCATCCAAAACCTCACAGTCCATCGAGTTATCTATCTTAAATCCCGTGAAATAGCACTTATATTTAAGACATCTTCATGAAGCAAAATTATTTCAGCTCTTTGTTGCACCGTTAAACTTGCCATTTTATTACAATAAGTACGTGTTTTTATAATAATATTATAATACAGAAATTTGACGCCAAAATAAATGCAATTCTGTCATTACGTCAAATTATTTCATCGACCTAAAAATATTCATACGTATTCGTATGTTTTTAAGGGACTCCGATATGTTGCTGATACAGGGATTCTTAGACAAGTGTACTTGGCTCTGTGCCAATCACTTACTCAATATTGTATAGTTACTTGGGGTGGAATCGATAAAACCCATTTGTTGAAGTTAGAACGTGCTCAGCGGGCACTTCTTAAAGTTGGATGGAAATTGCCTTTTCATTTTCCTACCACCAAAACTTGTGGTGTCCTCTCAGTTCGGCAATTATTTTTCTTAAATACCATTTTAACTACTCATTAACGGATCCCTTACGAACCATCAAAATTCGCAAGAAATCGTCGTAAACATACCGTATGCCAAACGCGATCGTTACGGACTAGATTAGCGCAACATCATTTTTGTTATCTTAGCAGCTTTATTTATAAGGTAAAAAGGTTTTGTTTACCTTTTTAACACGTTTTTTTCAAGTTTTTTTAAATATCCACCCGATGTGCAGAACTGAATGTAAAAATCTGTCACAAACTGGTTGCGTGGTCTTAAGTATGATGACACAGAACAGATTCTTGTTGCTCTACAATAATTATATCTATCTTCCACAAACACAACACTTATACACATAGATACGCACAAATACATCCACACGCACGTTTTCACATAAAATCCCACCCACATATACAAACAAACATACACATACACACACTCACACACACACACACTCACACACACACACTCCATCACATACACACAAATATATTGTATGCATGCTTTTAGTCTAAATATATATATATATATATATATATATATATATATATATATATATATATATATATATATAATTTATGATATGATAATATCTTGTACCATATCCTCTTACAACCCTTCTTTTATGAGACAGTTATGTCAATTTTCAAATTAATGTAAACATCAGCAGATTGATGTAAATTTGTTAGAGAGAGGCCTGGAGATTTGTCATACAGGTTTCGAACGAACCACAGACTCCAGATCTCTCACAAAGATCTTGTTCAACAGCTGTATTGACATCAAATTTTATTGTTGCTATATATATGTACCTTTTTGAGAGAAAATAAATAAATTATTATTATTATCCTTTATTAATAACTTTTCAAATTAAAATTACATTTTTAACCCATATATGCCCAAGAGCACAAAAACGACCCAACGGTACATGTTCAGTGGCAAAGCGCCATAAATAAAAACCGTATATTATTTTCATAGTTTAACGCTATCTACGAGTTGTCGGAAGAACTACGTACGTTGTAAGAGCGTTACATTATGCAAAACTAAAGCAATAACAGTTGAAAATTAGGAGAAAAGTAGGGACACGTTTTTTTGGTCGAAAATTTAAGACCTTCGCTGACAAAAATGTAAGTACTTATTTATTTGCTTGAAATCTTGCAATTATTGTTAATGAATTAATAAAATGAATATATTTTGTATGTTGGTAACATATCAAATCTGTTCAGGACTATCTATTTTTGCTAATTTTGGATGAAATGTTTGTTCGGGTCGAAATCGACCCCTTGGGCAAAAATCATACATAGTGTACTTCTTTTTCGCAGGTCACGGCGCGTGCTCTCAACGCAAGAAATTGCTGATGTCTTGGAGAATTTGACTAATAGTGATGATTTTGGTGGCGTTGACATATATTTGGACCCGCCTTTAGGTGGTAAAATATCCGACGGTGACTCAGGGTACGAAGAATGTTATGATATTGCGAGCTTTAGCCGTCATTAGCTTCTTGCCCCGGATGAGTTGATATTACAAGGCAATGAAGAATCCAGTATCAACATTACAGAGAATATATCCATTCAACAACCGTAGGTTGAGGTTCCTTTGGATATCCATCCAATCACTCCCCCCACTAGTCGCAGTGCATCTCATCAGTCGATAGAGAGAAAGAAATCTAGGTCTTTGCTGAAAGCATATATATCAGAATGCTTCACAGTGTGCCACCTCCAAATCGAAGAAAAGTTCAAAAAACTCAATAGGCTCACTTTCAGCCGACAATGTTGTTACTGCTCGTGGTGGTGGTGCTGACCACTCAATTTCAGATTGACGTAGGTTCCGTTTGATTAATTTCCTTTGTGCATCAAAGGAAAAAAGTTGTGCATTACTACGTTATCGCCTCGATGTGTGACTGCGACTACTGAAGGGAGTGATTGGATGGATAACCAAAGGAACCTCAAAGTCTGGTTGTTGAATGGATATATTCTCTGTAACGTTGATATTGGATTCCTCATTGCCTAAAGCTCGCAATATCATTACATTCTTTGTCCCCTGAGTCAGCTTCGGATATTGTTCCTCCTAAAGGCGGGTCCAAATATATGTCAACGCCACCAAAATCATCACTATCGGTCAAATTCTCCAAGACATCAGCAATTTCATTCGTTGGGAGCACGCGCCGTGACCTGCGAAAAAGAAGTACACTCTGTATCATTTTTGCCCAAGGGGTCGTTATCGACCACCTGAAAAAAAGTGACTTCCAGGTACTGAAACTGAAATCTACTAGTTTTCAGTTTAATTACTTCCATTAGAGACAACAATATCCAAAATTCATTAAAATTGGTGATCTAAATATTTCTGGGCATATATGGGTTAAATATATAATTCACATAAAAAAACACTTTTACATCATTCATCTTCATTCTTCATTTCATCATCAACATTTAAAAATATAAAATTAACCGTGGGGTCTCACCAGCATCAGGCACAGGGTCCAAGCTGCCAGTGGTTTGGGCTCCAGAGACAGGAACTTCCTCACAATACGTGCCGTGTCCAGAAGTACTGCCTTCTGTATCAGGCCTTTGACCCAAGCACCCAACGCGAGCCTCTTAAGGTGTCGGTCGAGGCTCTTGGCTATTAGACCATTAACGGTCACGACTATCGGCACAATAATTGCTGAGTTCACATCCCACATGTCAACAATCTCGTGAGCCAAGTCCAGATATTTAATCTGTTTTTCCTTTTCGGCTTTCACGAGATTCATGTCATGAGGAATAGTGACATGAACAATTATTGCGAGGCGCTCTGATCGATCTATCAACACGATATCAGACTTGTTGGCAACAACAGTCCTGTCCATGATGATAGATCGATCCCAGTACAATGTGACATGACCATTTTCGAGAACTGGCTCTGCTACATACCTGTAGTACGGTACCTCGATCTCTACAAGTTTGTACTTCAGAGCAAGTTGCTGGTGAATAATTCTGGCTACTTGGTTATGTCTGTGCAAGTACTCGCCGTTAGCAAGACGTGAACAACCGGAAACAATATGCCTGAGGGATTCACCGGGCTGGTGACACGCACGGCAAATATCGGTAGTGCCATCACTCAGGATATATTTCCGGTAGTTATTCGTCTTGATAACTTCGTCAGCAATTGCACAAACAATCCCTTCGGTTTCCCCAAATGAGGTCACCGAAGCGTAGCCAGTTCACCGAGGCTAATAGGTTTACATCGGATCCATACAGAGCCCGATGGAACCTGCCATAAAGCTCCTTGCTCTGCCATACACGCTTGCGATCATCAGTACTGAGTACTACAGGTATGCGCCAGTTCGCCTTAGCCAACTTGAGCGGGGTGAGTCCATTGTCCACTGCGACGACATCTCGATGCATGTCCACGTTCGCCCGGAGAAAATTCTCTGAGATTGAACACCTCGCGGTTGTGTAGGGTCTTGACATTCAGACAGCCACGACCCCCACACTTTCACGGGATGTACAACCTCATCACGGATGAACGTGGATGTGATCGTATGCATACGATATGCCGTTAACAATGTGCGGATTCTTCTGTCCAGGGCGTCCAACTCAGACTGAGTCCACTTGAGTATGCCAAAGAAGTATACAAAAAGTGGCATGATCCAACCGTTGCAAGCACGAACCTTGTTATCACCTGGTAAAAGACTTTTCAGTACTTTATTCAGGCGGACAAAGAAACGCTCTTGGAAAGATTGCTTCATGACGGCTTCATTGATACTTAAAGCCTGTGACATACCCAAGTCCTTATAGGTATCAGTTAAGAGAAGTGTTCTTAGGTTAATGGAATCTGAGAGTTGGATCCCCTCAGATTCCACCATCCTCCCCTGCTTCACATAAATAACAGCACATTTATCCACACCGAACTCCATATTGATTGACTTACTAAACTTTTGGGTTACTTTTAGTAAATCTATCAATTGGGCATCAGAGTGGCAAATAACTTCGGGTCATCCATGAAAAACAGTTGAGGTATGACCTGACTTCTTCTCTGTAACCTGTAACCTAACCTTAAACCCTCCAGTAAAGTATTGAGAGG
This sequence comes from Euclidia mi, assembly GCA_944739405.2. Lineage (NCBI taxonomy): Eukaryota > Metazoa > Arthropoda > Insecta > Lepidoptera > Erebidae > Euclidia > Euclidia mi. Next base: position 9,888,499 of record OX123209.2, on the reverse strand, counting down.
GTTCATGGCTAGGCAAAATCAAAGGGGACTCAGACTGTCGCCCTGAAAAAATCCCCGCTCAATTTTAATACGTTCGCCATGTATGCGGCACGGAGTCATACGCTTTCTTATAATCTATCCAACATGCCGCCAGATGCTTTCGGTTACGGCGAACTTGTTGGCTAATGGCCATGTCAATGAGCTCCTTAGTACCAAGAGCCCCCTTCCTACATCCATTCTGAGAGGCTGACATAATTGAGTATTCCTTAACATGTTTGGCTATTTTAGCTCTCAGAATAGATGTAAGAAGTTTATAGACCGAGGTTAAACATGTTATTGGTCTATAATTGCCGGGCTCGCTAGTACTGCCTGTCTTATGGAGCAGATGGGTAATTGCAGTCATCATGAAGGTTGGCAACGACCCAGATTCCACAGCTGATTGGAATTGAGATGCCAAGCGTTCATGCGAACTACGTAGCCATTCCCGCAAGAAATTGTGCAGCCCGTCCAATCCTGGACATATATTTTTTTTTTTACACTTCTGCAATTTAAATGCAAAGGCGGACTTAATGCTTTATAGCATTTTCTGCCAATCAACCTTAGGGTATTGCAGAGATGATTGTGGCAGGTGTATAAACTGAAAAGATTGAAATAATTAATATTATGATAATACATACATATATAAATAATACATACCTATAAATACTGTATAAAATAAATATATACATATACATACGTATATTTAATGTCCGCTGTACACATTGGCCCAACATGCTGGCCCAACGTATTGGCCCAATGTGTAGAGAGCGACTTGGCGCTATGTTGGCTTAATGTCCGCTGTACACATTGGCCCAACATGCTGGCCCAACGTATTGGCCCAATGTGTAGAGAGCTACTTGGCGCTATGTTGGCTTAATTGATCTAGTTGGCGCCGACGTTGGCCGGCCAGCCGAATAGTGTCGGTTTTTTGTGCACACATCAAAGGATCTCCGCGCGCTTCGCCAACAGCGTTCACACGTTGACGCCTTTTTCATTTCGTTGTCGCTCTTCAGCGGAGACAGTACTGTTGCGCGTGAATATATTTACGTTCTCAAGTTCCTATAACGATGGCGGCGGCGTAGGACAGCTATGAGGTTTTACAATTTATAGAAATTGTACCGAAATTGAAGAATCTATATATATAAAAGAAAGTAGTGTTAGTTACACTATTTATAACTCAAGAACGGCTAAACCGATTTGGCTGAAAATTGATGGGGAGGTAGCTCAGAACCAGAAAACACACATAGGATACAATAAGTTGCAAAAAATAATCTGGGAGGGATTTTAGAGAGGATCGAAGTTTGTAGGGACAAACTGTGGGACAAACCTACTACCTATTGACAGTAAAAACGCATGCGCTGTAGTAATTGAGTGCTGCGCATGTGCTGTCATTACTGTCTCATCATACATTGTCACACATTTTTAATTGTGCACTGTCATTACATCATTCAATATAAACTAATAATTATTGTAACTCCCTTGGCTTATCCCTACTAATATTAGGTATAAATGCGAAAGTGAGTATGATGTGGGTACCGTTTTCACTTCTACTAATTTTATAAATGCGAAGTTCTGTTCAGAGTCATATTGGACCATAGCTTTGACATTTGACTGTATGTTGTTGAGTTGGTACTTTTTGTAGATAATATCATGGATACTGACCAAGTTATTTCGTACCCTGTAGAGTTTCTGAACTCTTTAGAAATATCAAGAATGCCTTCACACAACTTGAGACTGAAAGCTGATGTTCTAGTCCTCTTAATGTAGAATCTTAACGCACCAAAACTATGTAATGGCAAACGGCTATAAGTAAAACACGTAGGACGAAACATTATAAACGCTATTATAATAAGTGGGACGTCAAATGGTGAAAATGTCTTAATTCCCCGCATAGATGCCCATTATTCCCCAAACAATAAAGGAGATTTGTGTTACCCCGAATTTAACGCGAGCGAAGCCGCCGGCAAAAGCTAGTAATATAAATATTTTTACTAATTTTTATGTTGTTTATTTATTATTTTTTATTATTATATGACTAGTTAGAGGCTATTATTATATACAGGGTGTCACAAGACCCATCACCAAGCCGAAGTCTACTTGTTGTGGAAATCATGCCAAGTCATACTAACCAAAAATAATACCTGGGAAACGACTTTTTTTTTAAGTTTTCACATTTTTGAAACCGCAATTAAAGGCGCGCGCGTGTAATGCTCGAAATACCTACTTATCCATGGGGTCATAGGGCATCTAAGGAACATATTGGCGGAGTAAATGCATCGATTTTGTACCTAATTATAAAAATTCCATACTAACTTTGAGCCTCAATATCTCCTGAACCAGTCATTTCCCAGGTATGGTGCCGAAGTAAAAAATGTTCGTAGTGATTGGTACAACATGGGATTTCAGTTTTCGTTAAGGGTCTTTTTACACCCTGTATATAGGAGGTTGTCATGAAGATCTTTGACAGTCGTTATAGGGCGTCAGTACCTTCTAAATAAACTGACACTAGTCTAAACCATGGGTTATTGCTAACCCTTCGGGTTGCGGAGGTCAGACAGGCAGTCGCTCCGTGGAAAAGCTAATATTCAGCCAAATCCGGTTAGACTAGTAAGCGGACCCCAGATTGAAACCCAGTTTCATAACGCTAGGAGGATGATGACTAGTTAGAGGCTAGCGTAGTGGTTTAAGCGGCCGCCTCGCGGCTTGACACTGCGCCGAGTGTAGTGGGTTCGATTCCCACACGAGACAACACTTTGTGTAATTCACAAATTGTTGCTTGGAGTCTGGGTGTTCATTGTGTCCGTTAGTTGTATTTTTGTAAAGTCCCCCGCGATATAAGATTTAGTTCAAATGCGGGAGTTGTCTTTTTCAAAATAAATAAATTTTCAAAATAAATAATTAAAAACGAAGTAAATTACAAAACATATTTTTATTAGGTACCACATTGTCATCTTCTAGACTTGGTAGGTAGTTGGGTAGGCTATTTAACCAAAATTCCTATTATTAATAATAAGCTACCTATTTCATATTTCAGGTTAATGAAGCGTGGAGCCGTTTGGCGGATAAAATTGAATATTAATTTTATTTTATCCGCCATATGGCATGACGCCACTATTAACGAAATGAAAAAGTAAAAAATAATCATTAATGACAACATTTAGAATGCATCACATTCTACTTTAGTACACATGTACGCGCAGGTAATAATTAAACGCACTGTATAAATAAATAGCCGTGGCTGCAAGTGCTTCTACGTCCATCTTTGTCTAAGCACCAATGCAGAATGATCCGTCAGCCAATGTGTAAATAGCAATCTTGGCGTCGCACACTGGCGAATGTTACCAAAAAAATGGCCAAAATGTTTTAATAATAAAAATGCATTAAATAAACCTATTGAAATTAAATGTAAACCTTTTGATTTATGAATAATTTTTATTTTACGAAAAGAAGTCGTTGTTCCGACCAGCGCGAATATAAAGACTGACTTTATGATATTGATAGTTTTAAAACAATAGAAGGATAATAGTTAGTATATGTATATATGATAGAGATTAACAAGAATTTAACTATGGCAAAGTGTATTATAATTAATAATATTCATAACTAAGAAACATAAATGATCAGAGATACACAAACTATATGGTATCCAATATTGATACCTAACTTTGTTTAAATTTCAATACTCTACTTCAGGTTCTTTCAACAGTTAAAAATTGCATCCAGGGCAACTGCGTATTGGACTTTCTAGACGTTTTACGTGAACTTGAGATATAAGGAACTGAAGAAATAAAAATCTTTGAAATAAATGTCTCATTTGTAGTTTAAATACGGGGCGTTTTTCTTGTAAAGTCTCTGCGATATTTATATATATCGTTATTTCTTGATTCTTGGGTATCTTCAGATAGATATCAACTTTTTTAAAACCACTCATTAAAATAATGAACTCAAGTTAAAGACCTCAAAATATTCAACGACAAAATGTACGCGTTAATGTCGGGACTTACAGCTAATAAAAAGATATATCGATAGCCAAATCTAATACAAACTAAATACTTGCATTAATATGCTTCAATTTAATACAGCTTATTTCTCGAAATACAGAAGAATATCGTACTATTTCCTTATTTTTTCTGCTTACGTAAGTAAATAATACTATCAATTTCTAGGCAAAGGTATCGGTGTAAGGATTTATTTTAGAAAGTAGTAATATCTGACAGCAATTATAAATACCTCTAGAAATAGAATCCATAACAGAAAAACAGTTGTAAAAACAACGAGCGACAACATGCGACTCAGCTTCTTAGACAGATAGATTTTTATAGAATTTTACCATATAAAATATATAAAAAAATGCTCAAAAGTTGCGTCATTTATTAAGGTTTAAGCTAAGTGTTATAAAAGTGTTCTGTCGACAATATTTTAAAGTCATTTATTGTCCAGGTTTTAGCAAATATAATTAGATACGACGCACATGTGCGTCGTATCACGCTGGCCCAACATGCTGGGCCAGCTAGTTGGGCCAATGTGTACAGGGGCTTTAATACACAGTGTAACAAATGTAAGAGATTGTAGGGACACATTGTTTATTTTATGCATAACGAGCATTATTCATCGACGACGCGCGGCTGCGCCCGCCATGCAGTTATTCAGTCGCAAATAAACCACAACGCTAATAAGTCGTTTAAATTTCCCCAAAATATCTCTGAACACAACATTTGTAGTGCCACACTCACACAGACACATACAAGGACACAAAGCCCTACACTGGTGACCCCGAAAAAGGATATTTTGAGGAGGATGGACATTTGGAATACGGAAAATGAACCCGCAGAACCCGGCGCCACGTGCACAGGAAGTGAAGGCTGACGTGGCCGGCGAAACTAGCGAGAAAGCGCTCGCCAGTATTACTGTTTCGTCGCGGATACCCGAATTTTGGGCAGACCAAACGCGACTCTAGTTTGTCCAATTTGAGGCCGTCGTGGAGAATCAGAAGCTGAGCGATGCCGCGAAGCTGAACCTGGTGGTAACAAAGCTCACGAAGAGCGCTATACAACAGGTTAGTGACCTACTCCATGCTCCGCCAGAGACGCGGAAGTACTTGACGCTGAAGGAAAGATTGCTGGAAGTATACGAAGAGTCAGAAACCTGAAAGCTGCAGAAACTGATAGGCGAAATGGAGCTGGGTGATCAGCGTCCATCACAACTCGTGCATAGGTGCCTGACGACACTCTACGGTTGATGTGGCAATCACATCTGCCGACGGCGGTTCGTTCAATTTTGTCGGTGACGGACTCGAAGAGCTTGGACGTTCTGGCTACCATCGCAGATAAAGTACTGGAGAGCACAGGAGGAAGCACAGCGATAGAGGAGGTGAAAGAAGTTGAGCTACACGGCAAACAGATCAGGCAGGCGGAATCTGGACCATCAGAGGCTAGTGAAATCCTGGGTGAGCTGGCCAAAATCAACCTGAGACTGACAGAGTTGGAGCGCGGAAGAGATAGACAGCGTGATGGCAGTAGCAGAAGAGCAAGATCGGTTCCGAAGGAAGGTAAAGCGTTCGGCAAGAGGCGTAGTGCAAATTGGTTATGTTTCTACCATTACCGTTACAGGAACAACGCGACGCGATGCGTGAAACCCTGCAACTGGGGCGGTGCCCAGGCGAAGACGGCGGGTAACCAGAATTAGTGCAGCATGAGGCGGGATGCTGTACAGTGCAAAACCGTCTTGTAGTTAACGATAGAAATACAGGAATGACATTTTTTATTGATACCGGAGCAAATGTTTCCGTTATTCCAGTAAGCAAAAACCGTTTGAGTAGCCACAAACACAATAAATGTAATTTCAAATTATATGCCGCAAACGGCACTACCATAAAAACTTATGGGATGCGATAGTTAACATTAAATTTAGGTTTAAGACGTCCTTTTATGTGGGATTTTATAATAGCTGAAGTCAATCAGCCTATAATAGGCGCAGATTTTTAGGGTTCCGTAGTTCACAAGGAACCCTTATAGTTTCATCATGTCCGTCCGTCTGTCCGTCCGCAGCCTAGCTCAAAGACGCCTGGTGCTGGAAACCTGATATTTGACATGAATATAGACATAAGATATTGCAACAAAACTGTCGAATAAAATTAAGGAAAATATTTTTTAACGGTATCTCCCCTACATATCTGGTGGGGTTGAATTTTTTTTTTGGTTGAGTACCCCATCATGTGGGGTATCATTGGATAGGTCTGTGTTACAAGGTTTAGATATGCAGTTGAAGTGTGAAGGTCCATCAAACGAGTTAGAGTCTAGTTTTTACTTCTGTTATATTGATGATATTCTTATTGCAAGTGAGTCAGCAGAAATGCATGAAATACACTTAAAGGCTATCTTTGAGCGATTAAATGAGTTCGGTATAACTATAAATATGTCAAAATGTAGTTTTGGTAAGGATAAACTTGAATTTTTAGGTTTCGAGGTTACATCCTCGGGTATTAAACCGCTAGAAAATAAAGTGAAAGCGATAACCGATTTCCCAAAACCCAAAACTGTGGATCAGTTAAGGCATTCTTTGGGAATGGTAAATTTTTATAGATCTAGTTTACCTAGGACCGCTGAGTATCAGTCAATATTAAATGAATATTTACAAAATGCCAAAAAGAAAGATAAATCTATCACACAATGGTCGCCTGAGGCGGATGCTGCATTAGTGAAATGTAAGACTAGCCTACAGAATGCGGCAGTATTATCTTATCCGGTTATAAATGCAGAACTTGCTATAATGGCAGACGTATCAAATGACTGTGTTAGTGGCGTGTTGCAAATTAAGATTGATTCGCACTGGAACCCTTTAGGTTATTTTTCTAAGAAACTCAGTAGCGCTCAACTTGAATATAGTATATACGATAGGGAGCTTTTAGCTATTTACTTATCGGAAGAGCATTTTCGGTATATGATTGAAGGTAGGACTTTTTTTATTTACACGGATCATAAATCATTAGTTTATGCGTTTAGGAAAACACCCAGTGACAAGGAGACCCCTAGACGCATTAGGCAGCTTATGTTTATCAGCGAGTTTACTACAAATATTCAATACATAAATGGTAGCGATAATATTGTAGCGGATGCTCTATCACGGGTAGAGACTACCGCATGTCCCACGACGCTCGATTTCGCAGAATTAGCGGTGGCGCAACGGAGGGACGAGGAGCTGACTAAGCTTTTGTCACAGCCCCATGGGTTGATGCAATTCAAAGGAATTGTTTTGACCGACTGCAAAAATGAAGTAATGTGTGAATTATCAACTAATGTTGCTAGGCCGTATTTACCAGCAGAATTTAGGAAAAAGGCATTTCATTCGGTACATGACTTATGCCATCCCGGTATAAAAACTACTAGAAAATTGAATTAAAAAAAAAAAAAAAAAAAAGGTGCGGAAAAATGGCTGCTATTTTTTCCTGCTTAGAAAAAATCTTATTTAAAATACACAACTATACCACAAAATAATAAGCGACCATCATTTGAATCTACAAAAAAACAGGTTACACCTCAAAATATTTTCCATTGAAAAATAATAATCCAAGAAGTCTCCATGACGCCAAGCAAACAATGGCAAACAGTTTGTGAGCTGTTTTATTTTATTTTTGGCTGCAGAAATTAGACGAAATACCATGATCAGCAAATAAATAATATTGGCAAATCCAGCAACCCCATATAAAAACTATGTAAACTATGTGAAGTGTGTAATGTGCAAAACTTGTGTGTTTATTTTTGTTTCGTGTGTTTTTGTACCTTTTTATCTTTTTATAATAGACAATTTTATTTCATAAGTTAGATAAGAAGACAGTGGTGACGGGACGCGACGCCGGCACCTAGGCGACGTCCTGTCACCAGCTAAACGTCAGGACAGTGTAAATACAAAATCATTGTAAATAATTTGTAAGTTTTAAGTTATTAAACAACTTTTATGCAAGCAGCAAGTGACGGCATTAGTGATGCGGAGTTGAGTGCGAATCAATCTGCCACATCGTCGCAGAATAACCTAGTGCGCTGCCCAGCATGTTCTCAAGCTCGTTTTTTCAAAGGTGAGCGGGGCTTGAAAGTACATTTTGGCAAAGTTCATAAAAACCAAAATGTGCTTTCTGGCCCCAGTACCATTTCACATCCTGATCTTACTCAAATTCCCTTTTGGCAATGCTTAGGTAGATTAAAAAATTCAATTCCGGTTTTAAAGAGAGTTCCACGCGGTGCGAGACCATTAGTAGCTAACAATTTAGCTCAATGCATTGGTCTCGTTGTGCGTGAGAACTCTAAAACGGCTTGGGAACAGTTACTCACCTTTCCTTATAGGATTCTACACATCCAAAATAACCGTACAACATCAAAATCTTTGACAGCCCAAATTAAAGAACATTGTAATCATTCTGCTCACAGTTTTGACCCTAAATTTAGTTTCCATAGATATAAAAAAACAATTTACCAATGTGTAGAATCAAAATTGAGGGAAGGTGACATTCAAGGGGCGTCTAGGTTATTGTTTAATAGCGATGTGGTGGCGCCTTACTCTGCAGACACACTCGCAGGTCTGCAGAGCAAGCACCCAGCGCCAGCTAATGACCTCACCTTTCCCGACACACCGGACAAAGATATAGACTGTCTGATTGTTTCAGCCAAGGACGTTTTTGAAGCCGTCTGTTCCTTTCGAAGTGGATCCGCTGGCGGTCTCGACGGCTTAACACCTCAGCATCTGAAGGATCTTCTAGGTGCAAGTGCTGGAGAGGCTGGAGATGCACTTTTGAAGGCACTGACGGCTTTAACTAACCTTATGCTCTCCGGCAATGTGGCCACAGATGTCACCGATTTATTATACGGGGCTAACTTGTGTGCTTTGCGCAAAAAAGATGGTGGCATTCGGCCCATTGCCGTAGGGTGTACCTACAGACGTATGGCAGCCAAACTATGCTGTAAACATTACAGTGCTATCTTGGCGGAAAAAATCAGCCAATCCAGCTTGGCTTTGGTTCCAAGGGAGGCTGTGAGGCTGCCGTACATGCGCTGTCTACGTACCTTGGCTGCGGTAAAGGTGAGGTCATTCTAAAGATTGATTTGAAAAATGCCTTCAACTCAGTGAACAGGGACACCTTGTTGACAGAAGCTAAATTAGAAACTCCCAAAAATTTTAAATTCCTTTGGCAATGCTATAGAAATCCATCCAAATTAATTTATAAAGACAATGTGTTGGAATCTGCTGTTGGTTGTCAACAAGTTGACCCTCTCGGGCCAGTCATTTTTAGTTTAGCCATTCACCCAATAATAAAACAAATAAATTCAAAATTTAACGTCTGGTTTTTGGACGACGGGACTCTGGGAGGGGACGTTAACACCGTCTTACAAGACTTAGAACTAATAAAAAATAAATTTAAAGCAATTGGTTTGGAATTAAATTCAGACAAATGTGAAATTTTTATTGCTGACAATTTGGATACCGTTTCGATCTTAACCAAATTTAATTCTTTGGCGCCAAATATTAAAATCATAAATAAATGTTCCTTCCGCCTCCTTGGATCCCCTATTTTCGACGACGCTTTTGGTTCTTTTATAGATGAAAAACTACAAAATTTCTGTGAAACTTCAGAACGGCTTTACAAGATTAATATTCATTCGGCTTTCACGATTATTCGGCACTGCCTTTTTGTTCCAAAATTTACATATTACTTGCGGTCCTCTCCCTTTTGGAAACATTTATCCCTATTGGAAAACATTGATAATATTATTCGGCACACCTTGAGCAAAATTCTAAATCTTGACATGAACGACCGAGTGTGGCTTCAATCAACTTTACCAGTTCGTTTGGGCGGCCTCGGCGTTCGCAAAATTACCGATGTAAGTCTTCCAGCGTTTTTGGCCTCGGTCCACGGCACTGAGGAATTGACCAGGAAAATTCTAGAACCCACACTGGTTAATTCTGAAGTGCCGTGCAAGACTGATGCCATTAACGCTTGGAAAATGGCTTGCCCGAGCTCTGACTTACCCCGATTTCTATCCTCTCAGAGGCAATGGGACGGGCCGCTCTGTAGCAGGATGCGAGAATATCTTTTAAATACTGCATCCAGTGTTTCAGAGCGTGCCCCTTTGTTGGCTGTGGGAGAGTGGGAATCGGGCTATGGCTTCAAGCACTTCCATCGTCCAACATAGGAACTATGTTGGACGATACAACTTTCCGCATCGCTTCTTGCCTACGCTTGGGAGCTGTTTGCGTTTCTCCGCATCGCTGTCACTGTGGTGAAGCCGTCGACAGTCTTGGCCACCATGGCTTATCGTGCAGCAGGAGTGCTGGGCGTATTTCCCGACATGCCCACATTAACGACATACTCCGAGGAGCTCTTGTCACCGCCGGAGTACCAGCTCATCTTGAACCGAATGGCTTGGTACGCGACGATGGGAAGAGACCAGACGGTATGTCCTTATTACCTTGGAAGATGGGCAGGCCTCTGGTATGGGACGCGACATGCGTCGATACCCTTGCGCCATCACATCTTCCAAGTACAGCTGGATCGGCTGGCGCTGCTGCTGCATCAGCGGAGACCCTCAAACGGCGCAAATACGGAAACCTATCTGGTAATTACGTTTTTGAGCCGTTTGGGGTCGAAACGCTGGGGCCATGGGGCCCAAGTGCACGCGCTCTTTACAAAGAAATCGCCAAAAGACTGATCGACGCTTCCCGTGACCAGACGGCTGGTTTATACTTCGCAGAAAGATTAAGCATTGCTATTCAACGTGGCAATGCTGCCAGCCTTCTGGGCACGCTACCAGCTGACAGCGTTGCGGAGGAATTTCTTGACGCGTCGTAGTCAATTTCCTTTTTTTATTGATTTATTTTTTCTTTCGTTATCATTAATTATTTAGTTTTTATAGTTTAGCTTAGGATAGTTTAGTTATATCAGTAGATTTATTTTGTTTGTATATATGATAAATAGCTTATAATTTAGTTATAGCATACTGTTTGTTTTCATATTAACATGAAATAAAAATATCTACTTACGAAGTAAGCTAGAAAATTAGTTACGGCTAAGTATTTTTGGCCGGGTATGAACGCGGACATAGAACGATGGTCTAAAGTCTGTATTCATTGTCAAAAGTGTTAAGTTATTCGTCATACTGTGTCCGGATTAGGTAGGTACGAAAGTAGTGGTCGGTTCGACTATTTACACGTTAATTTAGTAGGTCCATTACCTATATCTCCAGATAGTTATAGGTATTGTCTCACAGCAATAGACAGGGCAACAGGCTGGCCGGAGGCTTTTACAATTAAAGATATCCTTGCCAGTACTGTAGCCACGACGTTGTACGAGGGTTGGTTTTCGAGATATGGTTGCCCATAATATCTTCTTGGGTTTACGCGAATGTTACACATTGAAATTAAACTACAGTTTACGGATTTTATCGCGATGTATTGGTTTCACTAAGTTATTACATTTGAAACTAATGATCTAGAAACTATATTTTTAATTTATTACTAGCCGACGTTTCGAATTCTTTACAGAATTCATGTTCATAATAACTTAGTGAAACCAATACATTCATAATAACTTAGTGAAACCAATACATCGCGATAAAATCCGTAAACTGTAGTTTAATTTCAATATATGGTTGCCCAGTTAGGATCACGACAGACAAGGGGCCGTATTACAAACTCATAAAAAACCAGCGTAGTTCCAGCCAGCCCAAAAGTCAGCCTGGTTTATTTTCGTATTACGACATCTTAAAAGGTGACCGACTTCATACTGGCAAGTTTATAGCTGGCCGACTTATGGCTGATATGTTACTTGACACTGCTTCGTTCAAAAGCTTAGCTAAACTATTTATCGGTAAGTAACGGTTTATTTTACGGAGGTTAAATGTATAATTACTTTAAGAAAATGGTTAATATAATTATATTTGTACATAATTACACGAAATATATCCATGTGATCATTTTAAGCCCATTTATTTGCCGCATTCTGGAAAATAAATAAGAAAGTGACAGATGGCTTCCGAACGTTCCTAAATTTTGCAAAGGCGGGCAATTTGTAAATAATAAAGAATCTATTCATCTATAACTTCTTTGATTACTTTATAACTCCGTGGTTTTATTATAAAAACTAATACTTTGTGCTTATTATGGCGTGTGTATTTTATTCATTTTGATGTATATGTTTCTACTGTTGTGATAAACTATGATTGAAATCGTATTATTACCGCTTAGTTGATGAAAATACAACACGACGTCGCGTAACTCTTACGCAGTTAGAACTTCTTGCTTATTGTTTCAGAATTTAACTAAATCTTATGACATTAGCCTCAGCTCAGAAGTAGCTACGTCATCTCAAGCTACAAAAGCATCTGATTTGGTAACGTGTATGAGTAAAACCTAGCTTATAATCATGTGTGCCTCGTATTAGTTATAAGAAGATCTTTTAGCTTTTTACGCTTAAAATGCAAATACAAAATTTGTCATAAGTGAGCAGTACAATTCATAAAATTTTCATTTTTAGGTTATTGAAGCGGGGGTGCCCTTTGAATCCAATGTTATTATTGAAGGTTGAAGATCTAAATCTTATGACATTAGCCTCAGTTCAGAAGTAGCTGACGACCGGTTGGCGCAGCGGGAGTGTAAGCGACTGCTAAGCCGAAGGTCGCGGGTTCGATTCCCGCACAAGTCAAACATTTGTGTGCATGAACATGGATGTTTGTCTTGGTCTGGGTGTTTCTATGTATAATATGTATGTATTTACAAAAAAAAGTATATAAGTATGTTTATCCATTATCTAGTATCCATAGTACAAGCTCTGCTTAGTTTGGGACTAGATGGTGTTGTGTGAATGTGGTAGAATATTATTATTATTTATTAGCTACGTCATCTCAAACTACAAAAGCGTCTGATTTGGTAACGTATATGAGTAAAACCTAGCTTATAATCATGTGTGTCTCGTGTTAGTAAAAATAAGATCTTTTAGCTTTATACGCTTAAAATGCAAATACAAAAGGACATTGTTCCTCGTCCATACATTGTTCGCCCCAAGGCCGTTAGTTACGGAAAAATATTTTTGATGTTCTAAATAACGTATACATTCGACTCAAATTCCATATAATTAACGGACACTTCAGATAATCGTAAATAATACAAAAATCTTTTCAATTTTGAGGTTATATTTTTGACAGATATCTCTGGGAGATTGATCAACATACAAGGGGGAGCATTATTGTCACTCGGCGCAGTAGTATAGCGGCAAGGCGACCACTTAAATCACTGCGCCACCCGTGCAGATAAAACATAATACAAAGATTTTGAAGAAGAGTTATTCTCAACAACAAAATCAGAGATCTTACCTACTAAACGTGGGGCATTCCATTCTTGTATGCAGTGGAGAATTTGTTCATCTTGTAACATTATACAACCAAAGGCTGAGCCACAGTTGACACAAAATACACAATCAAAATCCGAACCCATGTTAGCTTATCAAATCCGTGTATGCCAAGTTGTCGTTCATAGGTCCGTAAATCATTACCAGAGGTCAATTTCAAGAGGAAATCAGTCCGTTGTTCTAGTGAAGTCGTTATTTATACAAAAATCAAAAGAAACTTGGAAAATCGAAATCACTCAGACGCAGCGACAAGCAACAACATGAATGAGATCGACGAATGATTGATATGAACAATGAATGTTAAAAAAGCAAGTCGAGCGCAGTCAAGCGCTTTAACGCCATATACACTTTATTAGCATTAAACGGTCAATAGTTTCGCTAAAGCGCCGAAAATGCTAAGAGATTATTTTGTTTTTATTTACAATGGCCGGCGGGTTTAATAGGATACGATAACATCAACGGTCATACTATTTAAAATGTTTACGAGAATCTGAAGTGTCCGTTTTATACTGATATTTGATTATTATAGCATAAAATGAGTTAATATTTATGTTTATAAATTGCATGCCAACGGTGCATGGGCCAAAATTATACACTGTCCTTTGTCATAAGTTAGCAGTACAATTCATAAAATTTTCATTTTTAGGTTATTGAAGCGGGGGTGCCGTTTGAATCCAATGTTTTTATTGAAGGTCGAAGAATTATAGATTTCCTATATTTTATAGAACAAATTAAAACAATCAATAACCACAATACGACAGCAGGTTGTACTATGAACAATATAAATGTAGTTAAAGAGCGGAAGGACAGTTTGAAACCTACATTTTAGGCATGGGCGTTTTCAGATTTTTCCGCAAACCGATACAAATTCGATTTCAGATACTGAAATCGATTTCAAAAACCGATTTTAGAAATCGATTTCTGTAGCGGATGTCGGAGCGACGAGCCGGACGAGCGTAGTTACTAGTTGCGTAGACAAACGCAAACAATCGAATACTTATTGTATTGTCATGTCATGCGTCCATATTTCGCTTGGTTTGCGTGACATATTGAAAAAGAAAACCTACTAACTACCTAAAACTAATTGTTAAAAAACTCAGTCGCCAAACAAACTAAAATTACACAACACGAATTGTTTCTATTTATTTACACTTTACAATCCTAACCTACTAACTACCTAAAACTAATTGTTAAAAAACTCAGTCGCCAAACAAACTAAAAATACACAACACGAATTGTTTCTATTTATTTACACTTTACAATCCTAACCTACTAACTACCTAAAACTAATTGTTAAAAAACACAGTCGCCAAACAAACTATTTCACGAAAACCAAATATAGGTACTTAATTTTATTATTATTACGCACGTGTCACCTAGGTCAAGTGAACAAATAATCATTGATCAAGTCAAACTCAAAACTCTCCAAACATAAATCCCTAACTATAAAAACATAACTATTAAATCTATTTGCATTTTTCAAAACAAACATTAAATAGTTGCAATCTGAATTAGATCTTATCGCCTCGATGTTTAGTTTTATTTTTTCTATTCAATCTGCAATTCATAAAACCGCCAAAATCCATAACGCACTAGGTACTACGACTGGCTTGCTTGGCAACGATCGATATTCGCTTCATCTCTTTTGCTCTTTAAACGGATCACTAAGTAAGAAAGAAAAGGATATGAAATTCGCTCTCTCTCATTCTAACTAAGTAGTCGTTGGGTAGAGTGAAAGAGAACGAATGAATATGAAAACTATCGAAATCCTAAGCTTTAGATTTACTTTGTAGTTTGGTTGCGCTTGCACAGTTTCCGTTTGGTTTGGATTAGATTGTTTGCGTTATCGTGGTATTGTTTTACGTTTTCTAAAATCGGTTTTCTCATATTGGAAAATCGATACGATACGATTTCTGACTGCAATCGGATTTCAGTTTCGTTTTGATATATCGGTCTCATGCCTACTACATTTACTATGAAATGCAATATGTGCAATATGCAATTTCAGTTGTTTTCCTCTTAAACATGTACTACTGACATCGATGTCAATCAAGGTGCTGTAACTGGGGCTTTGATGATTGGAAATGGCAGGTCTAATTTAAATGAAGTGTTAGCTTCTGTAGATCTGCCACTAGTCAGTCAACTGACGTATGAAAAAGTCACAACAAAATAGCTACATGGTGGCAATCAGCTGCAGAAGACAGCATGCGAGCAGCTGCGCAAGAAGAAGCTTCCAAATCTATTGCATGTGGTGACGTAAAAGATGGCATTCCTGTTTTGACTGTCATAGCTGATTGTTGTTGGTCTAAAAGGTCATACAAGAGTACTATTCCGCTGCATCTGGTGTCGCTGCTATTATAGGGTACAAAACTGGAAAAGTTTTATACATAGGTGTCAAAAATAAACATTGTGTGATCTGTGCTCGAGTAGCAACAAACAGTATGACGTCTAAAAACCACATTTGTTTCAAAAACCATTCAGGTTCTTCGACAAGTATGGAACAAAGTGCTATTGTCGAAGGCTTTAAAACATCATTGGCAAGGCAAAATGTAATATACGGTACATTGATAGCCGACGGTGACGCAAGCACCTATAAAAAAATTTTAGAAAGCAGACCGTACCCAAACTATCAAATCCAAAAAATTGAATGTAGTAACCATCTGTTACGAAATTATACCGGAAAAATTATTAACGCAAGTAAAGACACATCTATACCTTTACAAGAAAGACGTTTTCTTACTGGTGACCGGCAAAAAGGCTTCGGACGGCTGTGACACAAGCAGTACGTTTTCGTAAGGCACAAAATGTAAGCCATATTGAACAAATTATAAATTTCCCTTCTCAATAGCCCTTCGCATATCTTTGGTGACCATTCCGCTTGCGATAGATATTACTGCTCAGAAGAAAGAAATATGGAAGAAAACTTGAAGCCACAAATAAAAGTTTTGTTTCAAAAAATTATGAAGTATGCAACTCAACTAGCTTCCCACTCTAAAAGTCTCATACATAACGTAACAAATAACAGAGCTGAACAATTCAATAGTATTGTGGCTAAGTTAGTGGGAGGCAAGCGTGTGAATTGTTCACTAAAAGACTCGTATGCCGTATGATGTCATGCCGCTGTAGTGTCCTTTACTGGGCAGCCTCAGTACACCATTTATAAATCAAATTTTCAAAGGAGTCCAGGTATTTTTTTTTAATTCTGTTTTTATTTTAATTCGAAGTTGAATGAATTCGTAATAACATGAAACCTTTTTTTCTTAAGTCAATTAAACTTGAATTTGAATATCCTGATTAAATAAATTATAGATTAAATCTTTTTGTTTTTAAAACGGTTAGAAATGGCACGACTCAAAAGAAAAGAAAACACACCAAAGAATTATCGACCAAAGAGGCGATTAATCTTGGTGGACAAAGAAGATCATGGAGAAGAATGTCAAAAACCAGATATGACCGTAGATGAATATAAGGCTGTAAAAAATGTATTTATACAAAATCTTCAAGAACAGGTAACGGCTGCCAAGATACATACATTTTGTTACGTTTTATAGCGCGAAACGATCATCCTTACTTTATTATGATCCTAGGTCAACAACAGAGAAGAAGTGGAAAGGAATACAATTCTTCAAGCAGAGAGCGCACTTTGGCTGGAGTTGCGCAGGTGTCTTTTAACAGCCTCACTGTTTGGCAAAGTTTGCAAACGAAGAAAAAATATAAGTTCCGCACCACTTGTAAAAAACCACCTGCATTCATATTCTCTTGATCATGTTAGGAGGATAAGACATGGGAAAACAAATGAGGCTACTGTAATCGCACAAATCGAAAGACAAGAGAATATTAAAATAAATAAGTGCGGTTTGTTTATTGACAAAGATTACATTTTCCTGGGGGCTTCACCTGAGGGAGGTATAGTAGAGATCAAATGTCCTATGTCGTATGGAATAGACGCCGATGACGCTATCCATAATAAAAAAAATACATTTTGGAACTTTGATGGTACCATCAACCAGAAACACGACTGGTTTTATCAGGTGCAAGGACAACTGCACATTGCAGATAAGCATCTGTGTCTATTGGCGGTCTGGATAGGAAAGGAATTGCCCACGAACGTAGAGAGAGTTACGCGGGACGATCAATTTTGGGCAAATGAAATGGTCCCCAGACTAGTAAATTATTACTATAAGTGCCTGTTGCCAGAAATCGTTGACCCACGTAAGTGTAGGTCGATGCCACTCAGAAGCACAACCTTCTAATCTTATCTTCTCTCGTATTAAATATTATTGTACGTGAAATTTAATAAAAAAGGTAATTATTTTTTTGTATTTATCTGTTTTATTTTCTTTTATTTGCGCATATTTTTTGTTTTAGTATTGTCTGTTCTAATTTTCAATCGAAAAGTGCACAAAATAGCTACTTTTTTTTATATAGAGACCCTCAAACGGCGCAAATACGGAAACCTATCTGGTTATTACGTTTTTGAGCCGTTTGGGGTCGAAACGCTGGGGCCATGGGGCCCAAGTGCACGCGCTCTTTACAAAGAAATCGCCAAAAGACTGATCGACGCTTCCCGTGACCAGAGGGCTGGTTTATACTTCGCAGAAAGATTAAGCATTGCTATTCAACGTGGCAATGCTGCCAGCCTTCTGGGCACGCTACCAGCTGACAGCATTGCGGAGGAATTTCTTGACGCGTCGTAGTCAATTTCCTTTTTTTATTGATTTATTTTTTCTTTTGTTATCATTAATTATTTAGTTTTTATAGTTTAGCTTAGCATAGTTTAGTTATATAAGTAGATTTATTTTGTTTGTATATATGATAAATAGCTTATAATTTAGTTATAGCATACTGTTTGTTTTCATATTAACATGAAATAAAAATATCTACTTACGAAGTAAGCTAGAAAATTAGTTACGGCTAAGTATTTTTGGCCGGGTATGAACGCGGACATAGAACGATGGTCTAAAGTCTGCATTCATTGTCAAAAGTGTTAAGTTATTCGTCATACTACACACATCAACAAAGTCTAGGGATATCTTAATCCTAAATTATTTACGAGTTTATAGTTTAGAACCTTGTTAGTTTCCACAAAAAGTTTATATACAGATTAAAACCTCTTTTATTCTATTTTCAAAATTTGAACATGGAAAGAAAAAAAACAAAATAATAAACAAAATATGGCGGCAAATTTGCTAGTAATTCGTTACATTAAAGAAAGTTAAAACTGTTTTATTATAATTATTAATGAAAAGGGTTTTTAATTGTTTTTCTTTTTTAATTTAACGTGACGTACGAACTTTAAAAGTCATGTCACGTCGTCATTTGAGTCGAGATGAAATGTTACGAGCCGTGGGCATGTTAGAAAATGGTGCAATTCAACGCGTCGTTGCTGAGGCCCTACATACCAGTCAAAATGTGATATCAAGGTTGTGGTCACGTTATCGCAGTACTGGAGATGTGGCCGAACAGCACACAGGTAGATATCGTGTTACTACGCAGAGACAGGATCGATTTCTCCAAATGACCGCCAGAAGACAACCCAATATCACAGCGCTGCAACTAGTGCAAAGGCTCCAGGAGGACCACCAGCTGCTGGTAAGCGACCAAACCGTGCGAAGAAGGTTACATGAAGTTGATCTTCATGCTCGAAGACCATTGCGGGTTCCAGCATTGCGACGTGGCAATCGCGGTCGGCGGCTTTCGTGGGCTCGGGAGCATTTACCATGGAGTGACGAACAATGGTCTTTGGTGCTGTTCACCGATGAGTCCCGGTTTGGGTTTCACCCGGATTCACGAAGAACACGCGTTTGGAGAGCTCCAGGGAGAGTTAGCCGTCTACGGCACCCTCAGGAGGTCCACCCATACCAAGGCGGGACAATCATGGTGTGGGCAGGAATTCGTCTTGGCGGACGAACCCAACTCGTTTGGATCCAAGGCAGCATGACTGCACAAAAATACCACGAGGAGGTAGTAGAGCCCGTTATTGTCCCACACAGAACTCAAATAGGCCATGAATTTCTACTCATGCACGATAATGCTCCTTGCCATACGGCGCGGCTGGTATCGACCGCTCTCCGAGAGCACGATATTCAAGTTTTGGATTGGCCTGCACAGTCGCCCGACTTAAATCCTATCGAGCATGCCTGGGACATGTTACAACGAAAAGCTTTGAGAGATTTTCCACCAAATTTGACGACTGAACAACAACTTAACGAACACTTGCAAAGGACATGGGACCTCATACCGCAGCAAGACATTGACAATTAAATTTTAAGTATTAACAATCGATGTCGATGTGTAATCAATGTAAGAGGTGGCAACACTGATTATTAATGATTAGATTTTACAAGATTTTTTCCATTTTTATTAAAATTAATAGTTTTTTAAGAAGAAATGTTTGTTGTTATCATACTAATTTTCCATGATGATTAAAAAAAATATTTTTTTTATTTAAAACAAAAAAAAACACGAAATGTTTTTTATTTTTATTAAAGACCTTAAAATAATCTATGATTCTTCTATTTACTGTATCAGAAAATTCTTCATAGATTTTTAGATATTTGATGAAATATAAAATATCCCTAGACTTTGTTGATGTGTGTATGTCCGGATTAGGTAGGTACGAAAGTAGTGGTCGGTTCGAACATTTACACGTTAATTTAGTAGGTCCATTACCTATATCTCCAGATAGTTATAGGTATTGTCTCACAGCAATAGACAGGGCAACAGGCTGGCCGGAGGCTTTTACAATTAAAGATATCCTTGCCAGTACTGAAGCCAAGACGTTGTACGAGGGTTGGTTTTCGAGGTACGGTTGCCCAGTTAGGATCACGACAGACAAGGGGCCGTATTAAAAACTCATAAAAAACCAGCGTAGTTCCAGCCAGCCCAAAAGTCAG
The DNA here is from genome assembly GCA_944739405.2 of Euclidia mi. Classification (NCBI taxonomy): domain Eukaryota; kingdom Metazoa; phylum Arthropoda; class Insecta; order Lepidoptera; family Erebidae; genus Euclidia; species Euclidia mi. Next base: position 9,868,195 of record OX123209.2, on the reverse strand, counting down.
CCTGGTTTATTTTCGTATTACGACATCTTAAAAGGTGACCGACTTCATACTGGCAAGTTTATAGCTGGCCGACTTATGGCTGATATGTTACTTGACACTGCTTCGTTCAAAAGCTTAGCTAAACTATTTATCGGTAAGTAACGGTTTATTTTACGGAGGTTTAATGTATAATTACTTTCAGAAAATGGTTAATATAATTATATTTGTACATAATTACACAAAATATATCCATGTGATCATTTTAAGCCCATTTATTTGCCGCATTCTGGAAAATAAATAAGAAAGTAACAGATGGTTTCCGAACGTTCCTAAATTTTGCAAAGGCGGGCAATTTGTAAATAATAAAGAATCTATTCATCTATAACTTCTTTGATTACTTTATAACTCCGTGGTTTTATTATAAAAACTAATACTTTGTGCTTATTATGGCGTATGTATTTTATTCATTTTGATGTATATGTTTCTACTGTTGTGATAAACTATGATTGAAATCGTATTATTACCGCTTAGTTGATGAAAATACAACACGACGTCGCGTAACTCTTACGCAGTTAGAACTTCTTGCTTATTGTTTCAGAATTTAACTAAATCTTATGACATTAGCCTCAGCTCAGAAGTAGCTACGTCATCTCAAGCTACAAAAGCATCTGATTTGGTAACGTGTATGAGTAAAACCTAGCTTATAATCATGTGTGCCTCGTATTAGTTACAAGAAGATCTTTTAGCTTTTTACGCTTAAAATGCAAATACAAAATTTGTCATAAGTGAGCAGTACAATTCATAAAATTTTCATTTTTAGGTTATTGAAGCGGGGGTGCCCTTTGAATCCAATGTTATTATTGAAGGTTGAAGATCTAAATCTTATGACATTAGCCTCAGTTCAGAAGTAGCTGACGACCGGTTGGCGCAGCGGGAGTGTAAGCGACTGCTAAGCCGAAGGTCGCGGGTTCGATTCCCGCACAAGTCAAACATTTGTGTGCATGAACATGGATGTTTGTCTTGGTCTGGGTGTTTCTATGTATAATATGTATGTATTTACAAAAAAAAGTATATAAGTATGTTTATCCATTATCTAGTATCCATAGTACAAGCTCTGCTTAGTTTGGGACTAGATGGTGTTGTGTGAATGTGGTAGAATATTATTATTATTTATTAGCTACGTCATCTCAAACTACAAAAGCGTCTGATTTGGTAACGTATATGAGTAAAACCTAGCTTATAATCATGTGTGTCTCGTGTTAGTAAAAATAAGATCTTTTAGCTTTATACGCTTAAAATGCAAATACAAAAGGACATTGTTCCTCGTCCATACATTGTTCGCCCCAAGGCCGTTAGTTACGGAAAAATATTTTTGATGTTCTAAATAACGTATACATTCGACTCAAATTCCATATAATTAACGGACACTTCAGATAATCGTAAATAATACAAAAATCTTTTCAATTTTGAGGTTATATTTTTGACAGATATCTCTGGGAGATTGATCAACATACAAGGGGGAGCATTATTGTCACTCGGCGCAGTAGTATAGCGGCAAGGCGACCACTTAAATCACTGCGCCACCCGTGCAGATAAAACATAATACAAAGATTTTGAAGAAGAGTTATTCTCAACAACAAAATCAGAGATCTTACCTACTAAACGTGGAGCATTCCATTCTTGTATGCAGTGGAGAATTTGTTCATCTTGTAACATTATACAACCAAAGGCTGAGCCACAGTTGACACAAAATACACAATCAAAATCCGAACCCATGTTAGCTTATCAAATCCGTGTATGCCAAGTTGTCGTTCATAGGTCCGTAAATCATTACCAGAGGTCAATTTCAAGAGGAAATCAGTCCGTTGTTCTAGTGAAGTCGTTATTTATACAAAAATCAAAAGAAACTTGGAAAATCGAAATCACTCAGACGCAGCGACAAGCAACAACATGAATGAGATCGACGAATGATTGATATGAACAATGAATGTCAAAAAAGCAAGTCGAGCGCAGTCAAGCGCTTTAACGCCATATACACTTTATTAGCATTAAACGGTCAATAGTTTCGCTAAAGCGCCGAAAATGCTAAGAGATTATTTTGTTTTTATTTACAATGGCCGGCGGGTTTAATAGGATACGATAACATCAACGGTCATACTATTTAAAATGTTTACGAGAATCTGAAGTGTCCGTTTTATACTGATATTTGATTATTATAGCATAAAATGAGTTAATATTTATGTTTATAAATTGCATGCCAACGGTGCATGGGCCAAAATTATACATTGTCCTTTGTCATAAGTTAGCAGTACAATTCATAAAATTTTCATTTTTAGGTTATTGAAGCGGGGGTGCCGTTTGAATCCAATGTTTTTATTGAAGGTCGAAGAATTATAGATTTTCTATATTTTATAGAACAAATTAAAACAATCAATAACCACAATACGACAGCAGGTTGTACTATGAACAATATAAATGTAATTAAAGAGCGGAAGGACAGTTTGAAACCTACATTTACTATGAAATGCAATATGTGCAATATGCAGTTTCAGTTGTTTTCCTCTTAAACATGTACTACTGACATCGATGTCAATCAAGGTGCTGTAACTGGGGCTTTGATGATTGGAAATGGCAGGTCTAATTTAAATGAAGTGTTAGCTTCTGTAGATCTGCCACTAGTCAGTCAACTGAAGTATGAAAAATGTCACAACAAAATAGCTACATGGTGGCAATCAGCTGCAGAAGACAGCATGCGAGCGGCTGCGCAAGAAGAAGCTTCCAAATCTATTGCATGTGGTGACGTAAAAGATGGCATTCCTGTTTTGACTGTCATAGCTGATTGTTGTTGGTCTAAAAGGTCATACAAGAGTACTATTCCGCTGCATCTGGTGTCGCTGCTATTATAGGGTACAAAACTGGAAAAGTTTTATACATAGGTGTCAAAAATAAACATTGTGTGATCTGTGCTCGAGTAGCAACAAACAGTATGACGTCTAAAAACCACATTTGTTTCAAAAACCATTCAGGTTCTTCGACAAGTATGGAACAAAGTGCTATTGTCGAAGGCTTTAAAACATCATTGGCAAGGCAAAATGTAATATACGGTACATTGATAGCCGACGGTGACGCAAGCACCTATAAAAAAATTTTAGAAAGCAGACCGTACCCAAACTATCAAATCCAAAAAATTGAATGTAGTAACCATCTGTTACGAAATTATACCGGAAAAATTATTAACGCAAGTAAAGACACATCTATACCTTTACAAGAAAGACGTTTTCTTACTGGTGACCGGCAAAAAGGCTTCGGACGGCTGTGACACAAGCAGTACGTTTTCGTAAGGCACAAAATGTAAGCCATATTGAACAAATTATAAATTTCCCTTCTCAATAGCCCTTCGCATATCTTTGGTGACCATTCCGCTTGCGATAGATATTACTGCTCAGAAGAAAGAAATATGGAAGAAAACTTGAAGCCACAAATAAAAGTTTTGTTTCAAAAAATTATGGAGTATGCAACTCAACTAGCTTCCCACTCTAAAAGTCTCATACATAACGTAACAAATAACAGAGCTGAACAATTCAATAGTATTGTGGCTAAGTTAGTGGGAGGCAAGCGTGTGAATTGTTCACTAAAAGACTCGTATGCCGTATGATGTCATGCCGCTGTAGTGTCCTTTACTGGGCAGCCTCAGTACACCATTTATAAATCAAATTTTCAAAGGAGTCCAGGTATTTTTTTTTAATTCTGTTTTTATTTTAATTCGAAGTTGAATGAATTCGTAATAACATGAAACCTTTTTTTCTTAAGTCAATTAAACTTGAATTTGAATATCCTGATTAAATAAATTATAGATTAAATCTTTTTGTTTTTAAAACGGTTAGAAATGGCACAACTCAAAAGAAAAGAAAACACACCAAAGAATTATCGACCAAAGAGGCGATTAATCTTGGTGGACAAAGAAGATCATGGAGAAGAATGTCAAAAACCAGATATGACCGTAGATGAATATAAGGCTGTAAAAAATGTATTTATACAAAATCTTCAAGAACAGGTAACGGCTGCCAAGATACATACATTTTGTTACGTTTTATAGCGCGAAACGATCATCCTTACTTTATTATGATCCTAGGTCAACAACAGAGAAGAAGTGGAAAGGAATACAATTCTTCAAGCAGAGAGCGCACTTTGGCTGGAGTTGCGCAGGTGTCTTTTAAGGCCAGGTATTCCCAATTTTACATGACTTTGATTTAACAATAAACAAAGAAATCGTGATTTTTTAAATCCAAAAAAATAACTTGTTCTAGTTTACTCTATGTATTTTGACAATTTGTGGTTCAAAACACGATATCGAAAACTTTACTCGATCAAAAAAAAATCCGAAAAACAGGCTTAATCGATATTTTTACTATGTTTTTCTTGTTTTACTCTTAGTTTATAAATGTTTTATTACAAAAAAATCATATCTTAAAAAAGGAAATAACGTAGAGAAAAGTAATTTGTGGTTACATTTTACAAAATAGCTTAATTCTCTTAATAATAAATTATTATAATAACACAGCGGCTCGCGCCGCTCGCGTTCGTCACTTCAGTCGCCCGCTAGGCCTTGTCGAGGTGAGACCTGTGTCCCTTTTTCAAGCGCGCGGCTATCACAAGAAGTCAGTTACTCTTATTTGTTTTTATTAGTGCACAGAAGTATGGGAAATAAAAATAAATACAAGAAAGTAGCCAGGTGCAAAGTCCGGAAGCTAAGACGAGAAATCAGGTAAGTTTGTTTACAATTTTATTTATTCACATACCTATTAATATTATCTAAATACTTACTTATACTTACGACTTTTGATTTTTAAACCTAATATACGGTCTATCTTTTCCTTTACGTTCGAAACCTGTCCATAATTTCTAAGAAATAGCAATAAGAGTGCGCTTCTTACCTCTAGGTAGGTACTATTATAATAACAAAAGAAATGCAGCGCGCGCCGCGCTGCCGGCCGCAGCTGTGTGTGTTTATTACCTACTAGCTGTTACCCCCGGCATCGCTCGCCAGCCAACCGTTCCTATATAGCCTATTACCGGCCCTAGTGTCCCATCTGTCTATGTACTAAAATTTATCAAAAACCGCCGTTTTTACATCAAAACGGAACATACATAATGTAGATATAAAAATACACACTTTTACATTTATAATATTAGTATGAAATTAGGAATCTCTGTTCTTTTCTGCGGATATACGTAGGTACCTTCTGGCACCGACAAGTCTTATTCCTGCATAATTACATAGTAGAATCATAACAGTAGAATAATTCGATAACGTTTTCATGATCTTTTTTTTTTATTGCAGTACATCTAAACCACGATGCAAAGGAATGTATGCGTCCAAAAAAAACACAAATATAAAGTAAGTATCTAGTATACCTATCGCAAAGCAAGATGGTACCAACTCACGAGACGACGGGCATTTATTTGAGATAGTTTGTTTGTTACTTTGAGTTATATGTGTGCGTGCGTCTATCGCACGTTGTAAAGCCCGCCTTTTGTACTTATGTAGGTATATTATTATATTTATTTTGTGTGCCTATCCTACTTAGTACTAGTCTATGGATAAAATTATTATTTTATAAATGAATTTGGGTGCAGAATTGAAACCGATTTTATTTTTTGCTTCAGAAATCTTAATAGAATGGTATTTTTTCAGACACCATGACACCATGGCAAGCGCTTGTGCAAGTGAAGTTGATAACACCGACAGCTCTCTTGTGACACTTGATCTTGTTAATGCGCAAGCGCAACCTACTGTGTAAGATTTTCGTTTTACTTATAAAATTAATTCCCTCATCATTTATCCTTATTGATATTACACTATTACTCATTGACTATTACAGTCATAAAGTCCCACTGCTGGGTTAATATCACCCCCATACTCTTTTACTGTATATTTATATTCAAAGTATATTTTAAATTAACCAAGCTAAATTGAAACCTCTGTATTCATATAAGAAAGAGTTGCTAGTCTAAAGTCAACCCGTGAGTTTTATTAGTACATTTTATAAAAGCTTCATTGTTTTTTATTCATTGTTTCAGTGGAATAGAAGATATTTGCAATACATTTATTGTGGAAGAAGAAGCTAGAAATCAAGATGATTTCCATCCTGTTACAGGACGTCGAATCGTTGATATAAATTTTCTTCTTAAAGAACTGCAAGAAAAAGGGCGACATAATAATTTATTCGATTGCAAGATGAGTAATTTTCGTTTAATCAGCGAAAGAAGTCTAGGACTTATCTCTGTTTTTAAATTCCAATGCAAAATGTGCCAAGAAACTTGTCTGGTTCATTCTGAAGATTACAAGGATTCACAGCAAGTAAATTTAAATATAGCTGCAACCGCGGGAATCATAGCTTCCGGTATTGGATACTCTACATTTGAGGAATTATGTTCTTCCATGAATATACCGACATTTTCTTCAAAATATTATTTAAAATTGCAAAATGATGTTTATGCAAAATGGGAGAAAACTGCTAGTGAGTCTTTGGCGGCTGCTGCAGCAAAAGAAAAAGAAATAGCACTCGCAGAAGGAAGAACAAAGAACGGTTACCCCGTCATTGACGTATATGTTGATGGCTCATGGTGTACTAGGTCTTACGGAACAAATTATAAATCTACATCGGGTACGGCAGCAATAATTGGCAGAAAGACTGGCCAAGTTCTATATCTTGGAGTAAAAAACAAATATTGCTTGGTGTGTGCCAGAGCCGCTAACAAAAAGGTCGATCCAAAACAGCATGTCTGTTTCAAAAACTACACAGGTTCTTCAAGCTCAATGGAAACTCAAATTATAGTCGAAGGATTTAAAGCCTCGATTCCAATGTATGGACTTATATACGCCAGAATGATAGGAGATGGAGATGCTTCAACATATGCTAAAATTCTCAATGCCAAACCGTACGAAAATCAGAATCTGACGGTTGAGAAAATCGAGTGCCGGAATCATATCTTGCGTAATTTCTGCAAAAAGTTACGTGGACTTACCACAGAAACTAAATATATGTTGGCACATCGGAAAACGCTGACCAATTTTAAAATAATGTCAATGCGAAAAGCAATTGTAAATTCCATAAAACATAATAAAGTTTCTCAGGATCATAGGAATGTAGCTATATCGTTACTATATAATGATATAATTAACTCTTTGGCACATGCTTACGGTGATCACAGAATGTGCCAGAGTTACTTCTGTGACAAAAAAGACAATTTAAATGAGGAGTATAAAAAAATCCAAAATTCGACGTTTGCCTTTAGATTAAATGCAATTATTTCCAACGTTGCTGCGAAATCGCGAAGTCTAATAGAAGACGTAGACACTAATACTGTCGAGTGCTTTAATAACGTGATAGCTAAATTTATTGGGGGAAAAAGAACAAATTTTGCATTAAAAGGAGGTTACCAGGGCCGTTGTCACGCTGCAGCAGTTTCATTTAACTCAAAAGCTGCTCTTTCCACTATTCAAAAAGCTTTTACCAAGAAAAGCCCGGGTGGAAAAGTGGAGGAAGTAGAGAAGAAAAGAGCTCTAAAAAGAAAATACAACGTTGAGCATCCCACAAAAAAAAAAGAGGAAATTAAGAGAGACACAAAACCAAAATGATTATGGGCCAGCTTCCTCAGCGCCAGACATGACAGAATCTCAAATGGAGCAAGCCAAAAACGAATATATAGAAAATTTAAAAAAACTTACGTCTGATCGAAGCTCTATAGAGAGGTCCACAGTTTTGCAAAGAGATAGTAGCGAGTGGCTAGAGATAAGGCAGAAGCTTATAACAGCATCTAACTTTGGCTCCATATGTAAGCGGAAGTTGTCATCCAGTACGGCTCCTTTAGTTAAAAATATACTATATAAAAATAACTTGGCTCATGTTGCATCAATAGCCCATGGTATAGAAAATGAACATCAGGCGCTGCTGCAATTACAGCGACAAGAAAACGTTACTATTTTGCCCTGTGGATTATTTATTGACGAATCCCACTGTTATATGGGGGCCACGCCTGACGGGTTAATTGGGAATGATACGATTGTTGAAATAAAGTGTCCAATAACAGCATCAAAACAAGGATTGACGAAGGCTATTGAAGAAAATAAAATTCAAATAATAAAATATAATAAAAAAACTAAAACCAAAACAATAAAAAAAAACAGTAATTGGTTCTACCAAATCCAAGGACAACTTCATATCACAGGACGGCGTGTGTGTCTCCTTGGGATCTGGGCAGGAGAGAATGAGCCAATCCACATAGAGAACATTGAAAAAGATGACGAGTTCTGGAAGAAAAGCATGGAGCCAAAGCTGGTACAATTTTATTTGAAATGCTTGCTACCAGAATTAGTGGACAGCAGACACGAACGTGGTATGCCTATTAGAGATATAACATTGCAAGACAAAGAAAACGTGCAGCCCAATAGATACACTTCGCCATCATTGTGTGAACCACAACCGGGTCCAAGCTCACGCGTGATCAATATTGATCACTATTAAATTAGATATAATAGATTTCCTTTGTTATTTACTAAATACTTACTCAAAATGTTGATTTACGAATACCAGTCATTTTGCGTTTATTATTTCATCTTGCATTAAAAATCATTTATAAGTAATTCCATGTTGTTTTTTTACCCACTTTAAAAAAATGTGGTTTTCAATTTGAGTGAAAAACATTTTTGTTCGAAAAAAAACCTAACTGACAATAGAAATATAAACACTACAAAGAGCAAAATAATAATTTGTGTCTAAAAAGGAAAAACAGAACTAACAAAAACATTGACTTCTGAAATTACTATTTTGCAATTTGCAGTGTTTATATTTTATGTCGGTTGTTTTTTTGTTATAAGTGTTTTTCACTCAACCATAAACACATCATACTAAGAAATGTTATGTACTGACACCAATCGCCTTTACGCACACATTCACAGCGTGTTTTTACACTACCTATCACATATATATACCACAAACGAAGCGCGTGTCGCTTCATGAGATACACTATAATAAACTAAAATGTCGAATATATATGTATATGTACAAAACCTATTCTAATTCACTGCGTATGTAATAAAACAAGAATAAAGGATGAACTCGCTTATTTTATTATTTTTACAAAATAAATTAATAAGTTGACCTACTGCATAAAACGATTACCTGTGTGCTGTGACACTTCGCCGCTCGGCATTGGGGTCATCTAAGTTCACACTCGCGACGTAAGCGCGCGGCTCACGTCGCGTAAAGATTCGTAGCATTATATGCCTACTTTGCGTGGTCTACCTGTCCTTAACAGCCTCACTGTTTGGCAAAGTTTGCAAACGAAGAAAAATATAAGTTCCGCACCACTTGTAAAAAACCACCTGCATTCATATTCTCTTGATCATGTTAGGAGGATAAGACATGGGAAAACAAATGAGGCTACTGTAATCGCACAAATCGAAAGACAAGAGAATATTAAAATAAATAAGTGCGGTTTGTTTATTGACAAAGATTACATTTTCCTGGGGGCTTCACCTGAGGGAGGTATAGTAGAGATCAAATGTCCTATGTCGTATGGAATAGACGCCGATGACGCTATCCATAATAAAAAAAATACATTTTGGAACTTTGATGGTACCATCAACCAGAAACACGACTGGTTTTATCAGGTGCAAGGACAACTGCACATTGCAGATAAGCATCTGTGTCTATTGGCGGTCTGGATAGGAAAGGAATTGCCCACGAACGTAGAGAGAGTTACGCGGGACGATCAATTTTGGGCAAATGAAATGGTCCCCAGACTAGTAAATTATTACTATAAGTGCCTGTTGCCAGAAATCGTTGACCCACGTAAGTGTAGGTCGATGCCACTCAGAAGCACAACCTTCTAATCTTATCTTCTCTCGTATTAAATATTATTGTACGTGAAATTTAATAAAAAAGGTAATTATTTTTTTGTATTTATCTGTTTTATTTTCCTTTATTTGCGCATATTTTTTGTTTTAGTATTGTCTGTTCTAATTTTCAATCGAAAAGTGCACAAAATAGCTACTTTTTTTCATATAGAGACCCTCAAACGGCGCAAATACGGAAACCTATCTGGTTATTACGTTTTTGAGCCGTTTGGGGTCGAAACGCTGGGGCCATGGGGCCCAAGTGCACGCGCTCTTTACAAAGAAATCGCCAAAAGACTGATCGACGCTTCCCGTGACCAGAGGGCTGGTTTATACTTCGCAGAAAGATTAAGCATTGCTATTCAACGTGGCAATGCTGCCAGCCTTCTGGGCACGCTACCAGCTGACAGCGTTGCGGAGGAATTTCTTGACGCGTCGTAGTCAATTTCCTTTTTTTATTGATTTATTTTTTCTTTTGTTATCATTAATTATTTAGTTTTTATAGTTTAGCTTAGGATAGTTTAGTTATATAAGTAGATTTATTTTGTTTGTATATATGATAAATAGCTTATAATTTAGTTATAGCATACTGTTTGTTTTCATATAAACATGAAATAAAAATATCTACTTACGAAGTAAGCTAGAAAATTAGTTACGGCTAAGTATTTTTGGCCGGGTATGAACGCGGACATAGAACGATGGTCTAAAGTCTGTATTCATTGTCAAAAGTGTTAAGTTATTCGTCATACTACACACATCAACAAAGTCTAGGGATATCTTAATCCTAAATTATTTACGAGTTTATAGTTTAGAACCTTGTTAGTTTCCACAAAAAGTTTATATACAGATTAAAACCTCTTTTATTCTATTTTCAAAATTTGAACATGGAAAGAAAAAAAACAAAATAATAAACAAAATATGGCGGCAAATTTGCTAGTAATTCGTTACATTAAAGAAAGTTAAAACTGTTTTATTATAATTATTAATGAAAAGGGTTTTTAATTGTTTTTCTTTTTTAATTTAACGTGACGTACGAACTTTAAAAGTCATGTCACGTCGTCATTTGAGTCGAGATGAAATGTTACGAGCCGTGGGCATGTTAGAAAATGGTGCAATTCAACGCGTCGTTGCTGAGGCCCTACATACCAGTCAAAATGTGATATCAAGGTTGTGGTCACGTTATCGCAGTACTGGAGATGTGGCCGAACAGCACACAGGTAGATATCGTGTTACTATTTTTATAAGTAGTAGTAGTAGTAAGTATATCTTCGTAAGTAGATATTTTTATATCTACTTACGAAGTAAGCTAGAAAATTAGTTACGGCTAAGTATTTTTGGCCGGGTATGAACGCGGACATAGAACGATGGTCTAAAGTCTGTATTCATTGTCAAAAGTGTTAAGTTATTCGTCATACTGTGTCCGGATTAGGTAGGTACGAAAGTAGTGGTCGGTTCGAACATTTACACGTTAATTTAGTAGGTCCATTACCTATATCTCCAGATAGTTATAGGTATTGTCTCACAGCAATAGACAGGGCAACAGGCTGGCCGGAGGCTTTTACAATTAAAGATATCCTTGCCAGTACTGTAGCCAAGACGTTGTACGAGGGTTGGTTTTCGAGGTACGGTTGCCCAGTTAGGATCACGACAGACAAGGGGCCGTATTAAAAACTCATAAAAAACCAGCGTAGTTCCAGCCAGCCCAAAAGTCAGCCTGGTTTATTTTCGTATTACGACATCTTAAAAGGTGACCGACTTCATACTGGCAAGTTTATAGCTGGCCGACTTATGGCTGATATGTTACTTGACACTGCTTCGTTCAAAAGCTTAGCTAAACTATTTATCGGTAAGTAACGGTTTATTTTACGGAGGTTTAATGTATAATTACTTTAAGAAAATGGTTAATATAATTATATTTGTACATAATTACACGAAATATATCCATGTGATCATTTTAAGCCCATTTATTTGCCGCATTCTGGAAAATAAATAAGAAAGTGACAGATGGCTTCCGAACGTTCCTAAATTTTGCAAAGGCGGGCAATTTGTAAATAATAAAGAATCTATTCATCTATAACTTCTTTGATTACTTTATAACTCCGTGGTTTTATTATAAAAACTAATACTTTGTGCTTATTATGGCGTATGTATTTTATTCATTTTGATGTATATGTTTCTACTGTTGTGATAAACTATGATTGAAATCGTATTATTACCGCTTAGTTGATGAAAATACAACACGACGTCGCGTAACTTTTACGCAGTTAGAACTTCTTGCTTATTGTTTCAGAATTTAACTAAATCTTATGACATTAGCCTCAGCTCAGAAGTAGCTACGTCATCTCAAGCTACAAAAGCATCTGATTTGGTAACGTGTATGAGTAAAACCTAGCTTATAATCATGTGTGCCTCGTATTAGTTACAAGAAGATCTTTTAGCTTTTTACGCTTAAAATGCAAATACAAAATTTGTCATAAGTGAGCAGTACAATTCATAAAATTTTCATTTTTAGGTTATTGAAGCGGGGGTGCCCTTTGAATCCAATGTTATTATTGAAGGTTGAAGATCTAAATCTTATGACATTAGCCTCAGTTCAGAAGTAGCTGACGACCGGTTGGCGCAGCGGGAGTGTAAGCGACTGCTAAGCCGAAGGTCGCGGGTTCGATTCCCGCACAAGTCAAACATTTGTGTGCATGAACATGGATGTTTGTCTTGGTCTGGGTGTTTCTATGTATAATATGTATGTATTTACAAAAAAAAAGTATATAAGTATGTTTATCCATTATCTAGTACCCATAGTACAAGCTCTGCTTAGTTTGGGACTAGATGGTGTTGTGTGAATGTGGTAGAATATTATTATCATTTATTAGCTACGTCATCTCAAACTACAAAAGCGTCTGATTTGGTAACGTATATGAGTAAAACCTAGCTTATAATCATGTGTGTCTCGTGTTAGTAAAAATAAGATCTTTTAGCTTTATACGCTTAAAATGCAAATACAAAAGGACATTGTTCCTCGTCCATACATTGTTCGCCCCAAGGCCGTTAGTTACGGAAAAATATTTTTGATGTTCTAAATAACGTATACATTCGACTCAAATTCCATATAATTAACGGACACTTCAGATAATCGTAAATAATACAAAAATCTTTTCAATTTTGAGGTTATATTTTTGACAGATATCTCTGGGAGATTGATCAACATACAAGGGGGAGCATTATTGTCACTCGGCGCAGTAGTATAGCGGCAAGGCGACCACTTAAATCACTGCGCCACCCGTGCAGATAAAACATAATACAAAGATTTTGAAGAAGAGTTATTCTCAACAACAAAATCAGAGATCTTACCTACTAAACGTGGAGCATTCCATTCTTGTATGCAGTGGAGAATTTGTTCATCTTGTAACATTATACAACCAAAGGCTGAGCCACAGTTGACACAAAATACACAATCAAAATCCGAACCCATGTTAGCTTATCAAATCCGTGTATGCCAAGTTGTCGTTCATAGGTCCGTAAATCATTACCAGAGGTCAATTTCAAGAGGAAATCAGTCCGTTGTTCTAGTGAAGTCGTTATTTATACAAAAATCAAAAGAAACTTGGAAAATCGAAATCACTCAGACGCAGCGACAAGCAACAACATGAATGAGATCGACGAATGATTGATATGAACAATGAATGTCAAAAAAGCAAGTCGAACGCAGTCAAGCGCTTTAACGCCATATACACTTTATTAGCATTAAACGGTCAATAGTTTCGCTAAAGCGCCGAAAATGCTAAGAGATTATTTTGTTTTTATTTACAATGGCCGGCGGGTTTAATAGGATACGATAACATCAACGGTCATACTATTTAAAATGTTTACGAGAATCTGAAGTGTCCGTTTTATACTGATATTTGATTATTATAGCATAAAATGAGTTAATATTTATGTTTATAAATTGCATGCCAACGGTGCATGGGCCAAAATTATACATTGTCCTTTGTCATAAGTTAGCAGTACAATTCATAAAATTTTCATTTTTAGGTTATTGAAGCGGGGGTGCCGTTTGAATCCAATGTTTTTATTGAAGGTCGAAGAATTATAGATTTTCTATATTTTATAGAACAAATTAAAACAATCAATAACCACAATACGACAGCAGGTTGTACTATGAACAATATAAATGTAATTAAAGAGCGGAAGGACAGTTTGAAACCTACATTTACTATGAAATGCAATATGTGCAATATGCAGTTTCAGTTGTTTTCCTCTTAAACATGTACTACTGACATCGATGTCAATCAAGGTGCTGTAACTGGGGCTTTGATGATTGGAAATGGCAGGTCTAATTTAAATGAAGTGTTAGCTTCTGTAGATCTGCCACTAGTCAGTCAACTGAAGTATGAAAAATGTCACAACAAAATAGCTACATGGTGGCAATCAGCTGCAGAAGACAGCATGCGAGCGGCTGCGCAAGAAGAAGCTTCCAAATCTATTGCATGTGGTGACGTAAAAGATGGCATTCCTGTTTTGACTGTCATAGCTGATTGTTGTTGGTCTAAAAGGTCATACAAGAGTACTATTCCGCTGCATCTGGTGTCGCTGCTATTATAGGGTACAAAACTGGAAAAGTTTTATACATAGGTGTCAAAAATAAACATTGTGTGATCTGTGCTCGAGTAGCAACAAACAGTATGACGTCTAAAAACCACATTTGTTTCAAAAACCATTCAGGTTCTTCGACAAGTATGGAACAAAGTGCTATTGTCGAAGGCTTTAAAACATCATTGGCAAGGCAAAATGTAATATACGGTACATTGATAGCCGACGGTGACGCAAGCACCTATAAAAAAATTTTAGAAAGCAGACCGTACCCAAACTATCAAATCCAAAAAATTGAATGTAGTAACCATCTGTTACGAAATTATACCGGAAAAATTATTAACGCAAGTAAAGACACATCTATACCTTTACAAGAAAGACGTTTTCTTACTGGTGACCGGCAAAAAGGCTTCGGACGGCTGTGACACAAGCAGTACGTTTTCGTAAGGCACAAAATGTAAGCCATATTGAACAAATTATAAATTTCCCTTCTCAATAGCCCTTCGCATATCTTTGGTGACCATTCCGCTTGCGATAGATATTACTGCTCAGAAGAAAGAAATATGGAAGAAAACTTGAAGCCACAAATAAAAGTTTTGTTTCAAAAAATTATGGAGTATGCAACTCAACTAGCTTCCCACTCTAAAAGTCTCATACATAACGTAACAAATAACAGAGCTGAACAATTCAATAGTATTGTGGCTAAGTTAGTGGGAGGCAAGCGTGTGAATTGTTCACTAAAAGACTCGTATGCCGTATGATGTCATGCCGCTGTAGTGTCCTTTACTGGGCAGCCTCAGTACACCATTTATAAATCAAATTTTCAAAGGAGTCCAGGTATTTTTTTTTTAAATTCTGTTTTTATTTTAATTCGAAGTTGAATGAATTCGTAATAACATGAAACCTTTTTTTCTTAAGTCAATTAAACTTGAATTTGAATATCCTGATTAAATAAATTATAGATTAAATCTTTTTGTTTTTAAAACGGTTAGAAATGGCACGACTCAAAAGAAAAGAAAACACACCAAAGAATTATCGACCAAAGAGGCGATTAATTTTGGTGGACAAAGAAGATCATGGAGAAGAATGTCAAAAACCAGATATAACCGTAGATGAATATAAGGCTGCAAAAAATGTATTTATACAAAATCTTCAAGAACAGGTAACGGCTGCCAAGATACATACATTTTGTTACGTTTTATAGCGCGAAACGATCATCCTTACTTTATTATGATCCTAGGTCAACAACAGAGAAGAAGTGGAAAGGAATACAATTCTTCAAGCAGAGAGCGCACTTTGGCTGGAGTTGCGCAGGTGTCTTTTAACAGCCTCACTGTTTGGCAAAGTTTGCAAACGAAGAAAAAATATAAGTTCCGCAACACTTGTAAAAAACCACCTGCATTCATATTCTCTTGATCATGTTAGGAGGATAAGACATGGGAAAACAAATGAGGCTACTGTAATCGCACAAATCGAAAGACAAGAGAATATTAAAATAAATAAGTGCGGTTTGTTTATTGACAAAGATTACATTTTCCTGGGGGCTTCACCTGAGGGAGGTATAGTAGAGATCAAATGTCCTATGTCGTATGGAATAGACGCCGATGACGCTATCCATAATAAAAAAAATACATTTTGGAACTTTGATGGTACCATCAACCAGAAACACGACTGGTTTTATCAGGTGCAAGGACAACTGCACATTGCAGATAAGCATCTGTGTCTATTGGCGGTCTGGATAGGGAAGGAATTGCCCATGAACGTAGAGAGAGTTACGCGGGACGATCAATTTTGGGCAAATGAAATGGTCCCCAGACTAGTAAATTATTACTATAAGTGCCTGTTGCCAGAAATCGTTGACCCACGTAAGTGTAGGTCGATGCCACTCAGAAGCACAACCTTCTAATCTTATCTTCTCTCGTATTAAATATAATTGTACGTGAAATTTAATAAAAAAGGTAATTATTTTTTTGTATTTATCTGTTTTATTTTCTTTTATTTGCGCATATTTTTTGTTTTAGTATTGTCTGTTCTAATTTTCAATCGAAAAGTGCACAAAATAGCTACTTTTTTTATATACAACTTTATAATTACTACAAATTGGTAAAGAAAGCTCCTAAAAACGAAAAGAATGCAGGTAAAAATATTTCTCGAAAATAACAGTTTTTGTCTGTACTCATGCAAATAATATTAATGTAAAGAAATATAATAATTTAAAATAAAATAATCCAACATAAAATACATCCCACAGATGCTTACCATTTTTTTTTTTTTGCGGGGGGAAATCCTCATGGACTACCTCCGCCTGGGGAAAGGCGGAGGGGCGTGCCGGATTCTTACCGGCTAAAACTAATGCAATGGTGGTTTTTCCCCCGCAAAAAAAATAAAATAAAAGTTGTATATAAAAAAGTAGCTATTTTGTGCACTTATCGATTGAAAATTAGAACAGACAATACTAAAACAAAAAATATGCGCAAATAAAAGAAAATAAAACAGATAAATACAAAAACATTATTACCTTTTTTATTAAATTTAACGTACAATAATTTTAATACGAGAGAAGATAAGATTAGAAGGTTGTGCTTCTGAGTGGCATCGACCTACACTTGGGTCAACGATTTCTGGCAACAGGCACTTATAGTAATAATTTACTAGTCTGGGGACCATTTCATTTGCCCAAAATTGATCGTCCCGCGTAACTCTCTCTACGTTCATGGGCAATTCCTTCCCTGTCCAGACCGCCAATAGACACAGATGCTTATCTGCAATGTGCAGTTGTCCTAGCACCTGATAAAACCAGTCGTGTTTCTGGTTGATGGTATCATCAAAGTTCCAAAATGTAATTTTTTTATTATGGATAGCGTTATCGGCGTCTATTCCATACGCTGTGATAGGACATTTGATCTCTACTATACCTCCCTCAGGTGAAGCCCCCAGGAAAATGTAATCTTTGTCAATAAACAAACCGCACTTATTTATTTTAATATTCTCTTGTCTTTCGATTTGTGCGATTGCAGTAGCCTCATTTGTTTTCCCATGTCTTATCCTGCTAACATGATCAAGAGAATATGAATGCAGGTGGTTTTTTACAAGTGGTGCGGAACTTATAATTTTTCTTCGTTTGCAAACTTTGCCAAACAGTGAGGCTGTTAAAAGACACCTGCGCAACTCCAGCCAAAGTGCGCTCTCTGCTTGAAGAATTGTATTCCTTTCCACTTCTTCTCTGTTGTTTCAGGTTCGGTTGCGTTCCATACAACTTGCTAGATTTGGAAGGTACCTTTAAACGGACGACATTTATTTGCATCCACTATTCTCTGTATTTCAGGAATACGGGCATCATCAACAGGAACAATTTTGATAGAATTGTCCTTCGAACACCTGACAAAACTGTCAATGTTTGAGATATCTCTTCCATGGGCAACAAAATTATCACACGTCCGTTTTACGCAGCTCAGGTGCGCCAATGATTTACATGAGATGTGTGCACAAATTATTGTATATTAATGTAATGCTCAAGAGGTAATCTACAAATAAATATAAATGTTGTTAGAACTAACTATGACTAAGTGGCTTATGACTAAGTGGCTTATTTACACATAAATTAAAACAATAATTTCTATACTTAAATAACTAACAAATAAAAGGAAATACATGTAATGCTTGAATATAATAATATAATGTTGCATATACAAGCGCGAACTATTAAAGTGAGAGGACCCACTTAATAAAGGATGGCCGAGCTGTAAGACTAATGTTGTAATTGTACTACTATTTATTTAATTTCCGAATAACAAAGAATATAATATGTATTATGTGTTGCGAGTATCTGTCAATTATTATTATTGATATGAGTATTTATTTCTACACAGCAATATTGACAGATACTCGTTAACATAAGTTTTAATCGATTGTGCACATTGATATTTGTGGCTGTTTGAACAGTTACCTTGGCTCGATAATTATTTTGTATAATGTCGGTAGGCAGCCGGGTGTGGCACGAACCTTTTTCTCGAACATTAAACATGAAACGTTGTATAGAGAGAGAATAAATCTGTGATTATCATACAAATCATCGTTTCAATTCTGAGTTGAAGGCTATCTCTTACATACTTTTACCCTTTCTCGGCGTTAAAGTGACAGTGAGAGATAATGGTACCCTAGGACACAGTGGCGTAGGTAGGGGGGGGGGGGTCATCCGCGGGCATTTGGATTCCGTTGTGTCATCGTTAGTTAGCGTATGACCTGAAATAAAGACCAAGTGAGGGTAGGTGCCGAAACCCGCATTTCCACAAGACGGCGCTGAGCTCTCATCAGTCTCCGCGACCTCGCTCGGTGCAATCAAATAGGTATTTATACCTTAAATAAATTAATTGTACGCGATTAAGACCCGCTAATCTAGTTTGTATGATGTATACAAATCGGGAATGTGTAAAAATCGATTAAATCAATAACTCAATAAATTATTGGTTGTAGATAGCTTGCTGACATCCGTACCAATCTATCAACGAAATGGGAATGAGGGTTCCTTTTTTGGTCTGCCGAATCCTAAAAATTGCTCTAACATTCATCATCTTTAGCCTCTTACAGTCCACTGCTGGACTAGGCCTCTCCTTTGAAAGGAGGAATTGGCCTACTATACCACGCTGGCCAAACGGGTTGGTATATGGTTTGTTTCAAGTTTTCCTTCTCTTAGGCTGAGTCCTGAGTGACGGCGCATCGCGCATGCGGAATCCGCCGCGCACGAAACAAATACTCGACGTGTTTGAACCTGTCCGAACTGCGAGCGGGCGCGCATTCAAACAAGTCTAGTACCTGTCACGCGCGCGGCGGACCCCGCATGCGCGACGCGCCGTCACTCTGGACTCAGCCTAACAGTGCTGTTCTCTGCATAGTATGGTCCCTCTGTCGGCTCTTACGACACCCACGGGATGATATGGGGTGGTGACATTCCGTATTCTTTATCCGTCACCACACGGATAACTCTAACGTTAGTATTTAGGTATTCTTTTTTATTATATGGCAAGAACATTTCTACCTATACTGTATCTAATCTCATACTAATATATAAAGCTGTAGAGTTTGTTTGTTTGTTTGATTGTTTGTTTGGTTGAACGCGCTAATCTCAGGAACTACTGGTCCGATTTGAAAAATTATTACAGTTTTAGATAGACCGTTTATCGAGAAAGGCAATAGGCTATAAAACCTCACGATATGAGCGACGGCAGCAGATCAGTAGCCTTAAATAACGCGGGTGTAACCGCGGGCATCCTCTAGTACTAATATATAAAGCTGAAGAGTTTGTTTGTTTGTTTGGTTGAACGCGCTAATCTCAGGCACTACCGGTTCGATTTGAAAAATCTTTCAGTGTAAGATAGGTCATTTATCGAGGAAGGCTATAAGCTATATTACATGACGCTATGAGCTACGAGAGCGGAGCAGTAGCCTTAAATAACGCCGGCGTAACCGTGGCCATGATCTAATAATATTATAAAGCTGAAGAGTTTCATTGTTTGAACGCGCTAATCGCAGGAACTACTGATTGGAATTGAAAATATCGAGGAAGGTTAAAGGCGATATAACATCACGTTACGCCCCTTAGGAACGGAGCAGCGCGGATAAAATCGCTGGTGGGTCGCTAGTTTTATATATATAATGACTATGATATAATATTGCACAGCTAACAGATTTAGTTAGAATTGTATTTGAAATAAGTTATTATAAGTAATTTTACTTTACACAAACAAAACTTGCTGTCCAGTTAATACACAAACTGTTTATTTTATGTGTAACACAGTCATGGTCCAGTCAGTTCAATTTAATAAATAGCTAACCATATTTTCCTCGTTTAACAGGAATAGTGAACTAAAATATCTGAAAATAAAATAGAAAATATACACTTACTTCAAACTCATCTCTTTCGTCGCCGGGAGTGACTTCGATTACAACCTCATCATCTTCAACAACGCCTTCTAATATCCGTAGTAGTTCGTCATTGTCCATTTTTTTAATTAAACGATGTGACACGCACAGGAATGATAAAGGCAAGAAATAGACTCAACGGTCTATTTTAGTTGTGACAAGACTTTAAATTTTAAGGTAAATAAAATTTTAAATATACTCTCATGTCACAACACTAGGGGAAGGTGGGGTAAGACGGGGACTTTAAGGTATTTTATTAATAAAACCCCCCGTTTTAATTGCACAATGTAGGAACTTTAATTAAGAAAATAATCAGTCTTTCCTCCTTTAATTCTAACGGGGTACCCCCTTGGGTAAGGTGGGGTATAGAATATTCAAACGTCGTCATCTTCACAAACCGGGCAGATATGGACAGCTTAGTCATCGTTATCTTCCACTCATGCTCAGCCACAATGCGCCCATTTACCGCAACTCTGGCAAGTAATCCATCCAATCAGCAGACTCTGAATACAATTCGTGGCTGTACAGACATTCTGTATTATCTTCTGATGTCTGAGCTTCTTCCTCAGCTTTCTTGTTTTTTTGAGATCCCTTAATTGTTTTTTTTCATTTTCTTTTTGTTTGTTACATTTGGTTCCGATTTCTTACTGTTTCGTCTAATTCTGTTTTATATGGAAAATCGGTGATAGCAGTTATTTTTCCTCTTCTTCGAACTTGTCTTGGTCTTTTTTTGGCGGTTCGTGGATAAGGCATTAACTGTTTCGGGCTAACCAGACGGAATGCTGCATTATTCAAAGAATAATTTACTGTTGCCTGCTGTACTAGATATGAGGTTGTAGCAGTTGGTTGAGGTAGATTGTTTGCTAAAGAATTTCAGGCGGTGCAGCTGGCCGTTTGAGTATCAGGAGCTGACGATGTTACTGTTGGTGGAACTATCAGTGTTTGTTGTGAGACTACTGCTATCGATGGTGTTGGAGTTGTATCAGCTTCGGGTTCCTTTTCAGCGTTCAATTCGATTTCGGTGGCCTCTGCAGCAATGAAGTCATCTTCGGTAAAAATCGGCATTATAAGGCCAGATCCCACATGCTTTAAATGCATTAATTGCAGTTGGTATTGTCGCCGCCCGAACAAACGCTTGCCCGAATAGTTCAGCCACTTGAAATTGCGAAACTACTTTCCCAGGATTAGATCTTAACCATGCTGTTAGAGCCTAATCATAAAAGATTCTCAAAGGCCGCATAAAACCAACATCTGCTGGCTGTAGTTTATGAGTTGTGTGTGGTGGAAAGCATATTATTGTAACACCGTAGTTACGTGCTTCATCGATTAACTGCAAATTTTGGGTGTGAGAGGCATGACCATCTAAAATCAGCATAACTGGGTTGGTTTTAGAAGCGTTGGTGAGTATCAAAAACTTCTGAAACCATCTTAAGAAAATTTCTGCATCCATGATCCACCCAGAATCTGAACATTCAGCTCATGAGTTCGGTGGAGCTCCATTGAGCAGTTCAGGCTTCATTCGTTTTCTGGGATATATAAACATAGGAGGAAGGTATGTCCCCGCAGCGTTGAAACAAATTTCAATCGTTATGCCTCGTTCGGCCGATGTCAATGCTCCCACTTGCTTTTTACCCGTTGCTGCGATCATATTGGACCGTGATTTAGGCACCACCGAAACACCTGTCTAGTCACAGTTATATATCCTGTCTGGAGTAAAAGGGTTCTAATCAAGTATTTTTCCTAGCAGTTCAAAAATTTTCCAACAGACACTCTATTGAACCCTGCAGCGCGAGCCGCTGACGTATTTTCTGGCTTTCTTAAACTCAAGTCAGGATGACAGTTCAGAAATCCACGCAGCAAGTCCTTACCAGCTTATTCTTCGTATTGCGTCTTTTTCTTCGAATTCGTTTCTGCACTGATTGTTAGTAGCCTGTGCTCATATCTAACCCATGATCTGTGCGAAGCTGTGTCTCAGCCCCTTTCGTTTCTGCACTGGTCTTTCATGGTTTAGATCAATTCAATTCGGTTCAGTAATTCAAGATAGTTCATTTCAACAAATTCAAGATTAACATTAACATAACACAAAGGATACATATCAACATTAACCTCACGATTAATCCACGACCATCTGCGCGAAGCTGTGTCTCAGACCCCGTTCGTTTCTGCGCTGCTCACACATGGTTTAAAATTATTCAATTTACTCAATTATTCAAGATTCAAGAGTACATTTCAAAAAATTCTAAATTAAAATTATATATGAACATAACACACTAAATTAAAGATACTTATCAACATTAATCTTTCGATTAAAATACGACTATCTGCGCAAAGCTGTGTCCCAGCCCCGTTCATTTCTGCGCTAGCTATACATTGTTCAAATTTATTCAATTCAACTCAATAATTCGAGATCGATAGTTCATTTTAATAAATTCACGATTTACATAATATCACAAATAAAGGATTGACATCGACATTCATATTATAATTTACGAGTCACTTGCATAGTGTATTATAATATCACTAACAATTTTATTCTGATCATAACAACACAACAGTCAGAGTTCAGATTGGCATATGCCCGGTTTATTACAATTCATTCATAATCATTATAATTATTGGGTGTATAACAAAAATCGACAGCAATCGAGCTCAAAAGCACTTGTACCATTGTACATATTAAAACGGCGAATATCATTACTCATCAGAATCGTCAATATCGTTTTCGCTACCACAGTCGGTAGAATAGTCATTAAAATTAAGCCAAGGATAAACTTTATCGATTGCCACAATGTTTTCGTATTTCTTGTTTCCTTTCCTAGTAAGCGGGGTATCTTCTACCAAAAACCTGTCATTTGGTTAAAGCTTAACTATGCGGTACGGACCCTGAAGTTTTGGTATCAGCTTTTCCGATTTACCTAAATGCTCCTTGTCAATGAGTGTTCTCCCCATTCTGACAAGATCACCTACACAATATGATTTCGGTTTCCTTCTCTTCTTATCAAACCTAGCCTTTGCCTTCTCCTGTTCTCTGTCAATTTTATTCTTAGCATCAGACCTCAATTGCATTAAATCATTGCCGCTCGCTACCTGTGTAGTCTCCGAAATGACATCGCCTAGCATATTTTCTGAGGTGGAAATTAATTTCAAGCCAAATAATAGTTCTGAGGGAAGGTTTTCCCTGTTGTTTTGTTTATCGTCGTATTTATTCCTAATTGGATGTAGCCTTCATAATCATCCCATGTGTTTTCATTCTCATCGTGACACTTAGTACTGAGAGCATCTAATATGGTCCGATTAAACCTCTCGACCTACTATTCGCCCTAGGAGTTGCAACCGCATTTAATATATGTTTAATATTTAATTTATCTGTAAATTCTTTGAATTTACCGCTAGTAAAACACGTACCTCGGTCTGTAATTAGTCTCGACGGTGTACCGAAATAACTAAAATAAATACTCTTTGAATATCCTGATCGCGGTTGAAGACTTTGTATCCTTTACAGCTTGTATACGAATTTTGTAAACGCGTCGACTATCACTAAAATATATATGTTGCCTCTCCTAGAGCGAACGAACGGACCGAGAAGGTCAGCGTGTAGTGTATGGAATGGTATTTCTGCCTTAGGTATAGGGTGTAGTAACCCTTCCTTACTTCCCGACGGTACTTTGTGGTGCGCGCATTGCAAACATGATGAAACGTACTTTTTGAAGAATCAACGCATCTTTGGAAACCAAAATGAACCTTTTAACCTATTAAGAGTCTTTTCAAAGCTGAAATGACCTACATCGTCGTGGTTCATACGCAGTATTTGCCATCTAACACCAGGCCAGGTACTACCCAACGAATTCCCTCGTCTAATATTCGAAATACATGATCGCCCTTTAGTTGATAGTTCTTTCGTACGTCGGCAAGTAATTTTGTTTCACTATCGGAAAGAATTTCTCGGATCCGCTTTATCTCCTCATCGTTACTCTGTACAGTCGCGACCCAGTCAGTCATCTCTGTTTGTAACACGTCAATAATGTGAGCGTTAGTATCATCGGCGATTTCTGATACCGGAGCTCGACTCAGGGCATCCACGTGAGCCATACGTGACCCCGATCTGTACTCAACTGTACAGTCGTACTCCTGCAGCTGGACCCAGCACCGTGCAATCCTAGGTATCAGATCGCGTTTAGTCAATGTCGTTCTAAGAGCGTTGCAATCAGTAACTATTTTAAACCGCAAGCCCAGTAGATAAACACGAAATCGGCTTAATGAAGCAACAACAGCTAATGTCTCAAGATCAAATGAATGAAATTCCTGCTCGTCTGGCGAGGTTTTCCGACTATAGTAAGCCACTGGTCTCAAGAGACCGTCACTGCCCCGCTGCATAAGTATACCTGCAATACCAATTCAGTTTCCAATTGGGAGTCGAATAAAGCTATTATTGGACGCTCTGTAAGTT
Organism: Euclidia mi; assembly: GCA_944739405.2. Lineage (NCBI taxonomy): Eukaryota > Metazoa > Arthropoda > Insecta > Lepidoptera > Erebidae > Euclidia > Euclidia mi. The sequence continues at coordinate 9,843,362 of OX123209.2, read as the reverse complement.
TTTGTTTGAGTACATTAAACGCCGTGTTACACTCTTCGGTCCATTTCCACTCGAATTTCGCTTTTAATAGATTTGTCAACGGACAGGCTATCAATGCAAAGTTTTTAATGAATTGACGAAAGAAACTAGAGTCCTATAAAACGTCTCACATCATGTACATTTCTGGGAAAGGGAAATTCGAAATAGCGGTAGTTTTACGCAACCCTGGCCGAATACCATCGCCGGATACACTGAAAACTAATGCCGTGTTTCCACGCTTGCCAAGCCTCGACAAGCTTCCACAAGCTCCAAGCGTCCACAAATCTCGCTTGGCGTTTGGGAGACGTTTACACGCTTGTGAATGCGTCAGTATGCTACGTACATCCAAGCATGGCGGACACCGACCTTGTATCAACTATAACCTTTGGTTTAACCTACTTTTATTTGAAATACACTTAAAGAGAAGCAAAACCAATTATTTTGTATGATGTAGATTGCCAGGGCCTCTTCCTTACCCTCTATGGAAAACCTTATACCTACATAGCCTCGAAATATTACTGGTGCCATATAGGTTACGGCATTAGGTATGTCAATACACCTGCATATTATTAATATGTTCCCTCGTGACATTCCTCTGGGAGCGATATACGGCCATTTTCAATATTCAAACTATTGATAAATCTGTAGATTTTAGATTCGTGTTTGACATATTTTGTATGGAGCTTATGTCAAAAACTGTCAAAAACGAATCTAAAATCTACAGATCTATCTATATTTCGAATATTGAATTCCGTAGATAGTGCATAATCATTCAAACAAGCAAAAGAAGTTCGACCAGCCACTCATTTTGAGACAGAACTAGACGTGCGTTCGTTTCGAGATCACAGCGACTACTAAGCTCACGCCAACGTGTGAACGCGTCGCAAGCGCTTGCCGCAAGCGCCCTTTGATCTGTGTCCAAAAAACCGACACTAGACCGGATCCTGTACAAGCGTCCACAAGCTCACGCAAGCCAAGCCAAACGGCCTGTTTACACGCTTGTTCTTGTGGAAGCTTGTCGAGGCTTGGCAAGCGTGGAAACGCGGCATAAGAAATCTAATCCTTTTGAAAGCAATTACATTTTTTTAAATTTAAGAGTCTTGCTTCCGATAAATGCTGAAGTACCTCCTCTAAGCGTGCTAGCAGGCCTCCTTCACTCGGCCGTACCTACAGCGATAAGTGCCTACACATTCGCGCGGCTTCCAAGCCTGGCGTCCGACGCGCCGCGCAAGGGTTGTTCACTTGAAAATTTGATTTTATTTATTTTACGAGAGCAACTTGAAAATTAGATTTTTTGTTTGTTGAGATATCCCAACGATTATGGTGTCAAATTAAAGATCTAGTTCAAAAACCATTTTATCTGTTTGAATCATGTAAATCGGTCCACGCGTTTAGGAAATAACTAAGAATTAGTATAGTGAAAATTTACATTTTCACTATACTAATTCAAGTTGCTCTCGTAAAATAAATAAAATCAAATTTTCAAGTGAACAACCCTTGCGCGGCGCGTCGGACGCCAGGCTTGGAAGCCGCGCGAATGTGTAGGCACTTATCGCTGTAGGTACGGCCGAGTGAAGGAGGCCTGCTAGCACGCTTAGAGGAGGTACTTCAGCATTTATCGGAAGCAAGACTCTTAAATTTAAAAAAATGTAATTGCTTTCAAAAGGATTAGATTTCTTAGTTTTCAGTGTATCCGGCGATGGTATTCGGCCAGTGTTGCGTAAAACTACCGCTATTTCGAATTTCCCTTTCCCAGAAATGTACATGATGTGAGACGTTTTATAGGACTCTAGTTTCTTTCGTCAATTCATTAAAAACTTTGCATTGATAGCCTGTCCGTTGACAAATCTATTAAAAGCGAAATTCGAGTGGAAATGGACCGAAGAGTGTAACACGGCGTTTAATGTACTCAAACAAAAACTTACAGAGCGTCCAATAATAGCTTTATTCGACTCCCAATTGGAAACTGAATTGGTATTGCAGGTGTACTTATGCAGCGGGGCAGTGACGGTCTCTTGAGACCAGTGGCTTACTATAGTCGGAAAACCTCGCCAGACGAGCAGGAATTTCATTCATTTGATCTTGAGACATTAGCTGTTGTTGCTTCATTAAGCCGATTTCGTGTTTATCTACTGGGCTTGCGGTTTAAAATAGTTACTGATTGCAACGCTCTTAGAACTACATTGACTAAACGCGATCTGATACCTAGGATTGCACGGTGGTGGGTCCAGCTACAGGAGTACGACTGTACAGTTGAGTACAGATCGGGGTCACGTATGGCTCACGTGGATGCCCTGAGTCGAGCTCCGGTATCAGAAATCGCCGATGATACTAACGCTCACATTATTGACGTGTTACAAACAGAGATGACTGACTGGATCGCGACTGTACAGAGTAACGATGAGGAGATAAAGCGGATCCGAGAAATTCTTTCCGATAGTGAAACAAAATTACTTGCCGACGTACGAAAGAACTATCAACTAAAGGGCGATCATGTATTTCGAATATTAGACGAGGGAATTCGTTGGGTAGTACCTGGCCTGGTGTTAGATGGCAAATACTGCGTATGAACCACGACGATGTAGGTCATTTCAGCTTTGAAAAGACTCTTAATAGGTTAAAAGGTTCATTTTGGTTTCCAAAGATGCGTTGATTCGTCAAAAAGTACGTTTCATCATGTTTGCAATGCGCGCACCACAAAGTACCGTCGGGAAGTAAGGAAGGGTTACTACACCCTATACCTAAGGCAGAAATACTAAATAAAAACCATTTTATCTGTTTGAATCATGTAAATCGGTCCACGCGTTTAGGAAATAACTAAGAATTAGTATAGTGAAAATTTACATTTTCACTATACTAATTCTTAGTTATTTCCGCAAAAATCTGGACCAGATTTTTGCGGTTTTTGTTCTACGAGCTCAAATAGTTGGATATATACTTATAGGATGATTATTTATTATTAGGTACGTGGTCAAGTAGGTAGATAGACGATGAATAAATATAATAGTAGCAGCGGCAAGTCAACAACCCTAGCGCGACAGCTAGCGCGTCACTTCGCGCCAGACAGCGATAGCGTTATATGTTAGAAAAGAGCGGGAACGGTTAGGTGAATATCGCATTAGGCACTGAGTGCTTATGCGAGCTGAATTGCACTTTGTTGCTTAGTAGCAAGAGTCGCAATTTCAATGAATTGGTTTGAGAAGTGGTGCTTCTGTACGTAAGTACTGTTTATTCTGTGGTGCCAGGCCCTCACCAAACGTACTTGCTGGTATTAGAATATCATCCATGTATATAACAACGTATCTTAGCTTAACAAAGACCCTATTCATCGCCCTTTGGAAAACCGAAGGAGCATTCGCTAATCCAAGGGGCATTCTTTTGTACTGGTACTGACCATCAGGCGTCACAAACGCCGTAAGCTCCTGTGAGCGTTCAGGGGCCCAATTCCGCTAAATAAATATAGTCGCGATATGATGTCAGTGTCATACTTACGTCACAAAAAGCGTATTCTTCTAAATTATATGATATTTGAATGAAATTGTAACGAGATCGTATGTGTCAACGACGAACTGTTTATTTTAAATTATACGATAATGACATAAGGTTTTCAGAATACCGCTTTTAAATCCATTCAAAATATGATATCAATGTCATATAAAAATAGCAGAATTGGCCCCCTGATATAGGGATTTGATAGTATCCAGATGCAAGGTCTAAACTAATAAAAAGATAACTACCAGATAACCTATCTAACTGATCGTCGATCAATGGCAAAGGATAATGTTCCTTACGAGTTTTATTGTTTAAGGCCCTATAGTCGACACAAAGCCTTTCCTCGCCCGTTTTCTTTTTCACAAGAAGAATAGGACTCTCATACGGAGAATTTGACTCGCAAATGATGTCAGCTTCGATCATTTCCATTACCATTGATTTCACCAGTTCGCGGTTCGCGTTCTGGGTATGAAAGTCTATAAGGGCGGCAGACAACAGGTTGAGAGTCGTTCAATTTAATCTCCATTTGCACTACATTCGTGTAGCCTAAATCAGCTAGGCAGGAAGAAAAATAATTTTCATTTATATCTTTTTAAAACTGTTTTTAATCTAAAAATCACTTCATCAGTTAAATGGCTACCATAATTCAGATCAGCGTTCGTATCGTGGTTATTAAAGTCTAATATATTGACATCAAACCTCTTCTCGGCTATGCAAACTCGACAAACCAGCGTATCCTTATTAATTGTGAATGTACAGCCGCTAAAATTATGAATCAATAGCGCGCCCCCAAGCCATTTTCTAAAACGTATTCGCCAGGTAGTAAATAAAATTCCTTACCTGTTGGACCTCTTAGCGAACCCCTAACATATACCGATCCAGAGTAGGTTTTATCAGAGTAAACCGGTATTATCATCATTTGATTTGGCGTACACACAACGTCAGAATAAAAACGTTAGAATGTAATTGCAGTTTATCTACGCTCACTTTATTGAAAATTAGGGCATTTGCACTACATCGTCACTACTAGGAAAAGAATCAATTAATATAATTTTCCATTCCAGCCAGGAAAAAGACATAGATGGCAATGCTTGGTACCACGTACGGGCAACACCCGTGAGTCGGGGCAGTGCATAGTGTATGATTTGATCAGCGTCCCAACGATACAGTTTCGCACATTCGTCTACCTTATTAAGCCACATATGGACCGTTTGACCCTTGACCATGGGACCAAATTCGCGTATAACATTCCCTAGCATAGGAAAGCCTAAGCCTTCTGGCTTAGCGCTCGACAAAGATTTAACTAGTTCATTTAAAAATAACTGTGTCTCACTGTTAGCGAACAAAGATTTAGGTACCTGGCTGTCCCCGCGCAGCGTACCGCTTGCCGTTGAACTCGGCGAGTTACTTCGTGTCTGGGACCGCTCACGAGGTTTGGAACGACGCCTGCTGCTCCGTTTCCTTTCCAGGCTTCGGTTCAGCCGGCGCTGCCGTTCCCGCTTGCGTCCATGATTCCGATGTTGGCGGTACTTCTGCCTGATCCGCGTTCGAGATGTGCTCCTATCCTCACCCTGGTCGCTTGACTCGCTACAGGTTTTCCTATGACGCTTGTGACGATTTTCCGAGCTCGCTCCTTTTGCGTTGTCTTCGTGCCGACGGCGACGCTCCTGATTTGACGTGTGTAACAGGATTGACTACGATTCGTACGGGAATCACTGGTATCGCGGTCCATGTTGAGCGATATTTTCGAAAAAATGTGGGAGTGCTGGTAACATCCCACTTCTGAGTTGTAAGGGATAGCCTTCAACTCAGAAATGAAACGATGATTTGTATGATAATTACAGATTTATTCTCTCTCTATACAACGTTTCATGTTCAATGTTCGAGAAAAAGTGTCGTGCCACACCCGGCTGCCTACCGACATTATACATGGAGATGGAACAGTAAATTACGGTATGAGAGAGTGTATGTAGTAGTGTAATTATTAGTTTGAGTGTAATGAGTTCTTATAAATATTATGCTGTCAAACATGTACTTCAAGAATATATTGTGTGTCCTATCACAAAACAAAGGCCAACTTGCTATGGATATATATACACAATTTAAATACAAAAATATAATCGGTTTGGAAGAGCTTATTACCAACACAATAATAGATCTGTGATGAGTTTTCGATAATAGAATGACTCTAATCAATTTTAAGTAATTTTTTGATGCAAGAAGCAATTTGATGGGTATCGAGTCCATCCCCTCACGCTCCCTAATATAAATGTTACCATTATAGGTCCAACAAAATTTGTACTTATTTGTCCTGCAAAAGTTACGAGCTTCAAAAAACAATTGTCGCTGGTTACCAGGCAGATGCTCCGCAACGTAGACAGGGGTAATTGGTCCGCTAACTCCATTGTGTCCTGTATTGAGTTTTTCCGTTTGCGGTAATCCTTTGTTAAAAGTGTGTGTGGCACTCAGCACTTTAGACTTGATAGGAACACTGACAAATTCCGCTACTATAGGTCTATTTGAGCGTTTTTTACCCGGTAGCCGGTACACGTCCCGCAGTTCGGATGACTTTATAGAGGCTTGTACCGCGTTGCACGTTTGTACTACAATGGAAGATAGATCATTCGTGGTTTCCTTGTCACTTTGTGGCACGTTCCTTATTTCGACACAGGACGAGCTCTGGCCACGTTCTAAATCGTGAATCCTCTTTTCCAGTTGTAATATATAGTTTCTTTCTTTTCTTAGATAATATAATTAATGTGCTATTATAAAGTAAACGATATTATTATAAAGAGGCTTATTATTTAATTACATACTACATACACTACAGTTGAGGACGTCTGTCTGTCAAGTCAACAGAAAAATTATATTTTATGTTTTATTTTCCATATAATTATGGAAACATCAGTCGCCGAAGGAATCATCTCGTAGTAAACCATTTAAGGGCTCTAATATAATATTATACCGAAATAAGAATTAAGATAATAATTTTAAGAACCCTCCGTCTTGCGTGGCCTACTGCGTCTCGCAGCATAATCTGCTGGAGCACGATGTAAACAACTGAGCACTGAACACAAATTCCTTTGGCACTGAAGCACGTCAAATTACAATTCGGGCCGGCCGGCGGAGAGCTGGTTGGCCGATGAAGAACTATGCCGGCCTCCGCTATAGAAACACCCGAAATTTTCAGTTTTCTTTGGCAGTGTTACAGTCACCCTTCAAAATTGATATATAAGGGACATGTTTTGGAATCCGCCGTTGGCTGTCAACAAGGCGATCCGCTTGGACCACTAATCTTTAGCTTTGCCATTCACCCAATTATCAAAGAGCTAAATTCAAAATTTAACATCTGGTACCTGGATGATGGAACCCTTGCAGGTGATGTACACACAGTTTATTTTACCTGGCACTTCTAAAGTCGAAATTTTTATCCATTGGCCTAGAACTTAATCCCAGTAAATGCGAAATTTTCATTAACGATAACTTCAAAAAATCCTATTATTATCCACATTGAAAAAAGTGCTCTTCGCCTCCTTGGGTCCCCAATATTAGATGAAGGTTTTGATTCAGTTCACACAGGCAAAAAATCAAAATTTTAGTGATATTTTAGACAGGTTACTCAAAATTAATTTGCGTTCGGCTTTTACTATTATCAAGTATTGTCTTTTTGTCCCTAAATTTACACACGCTCTTCGATCTTCCCCTTTTTGGAAAACCCATCTACACTAGCCCAAATTGACAAACTTATACAAATTACTTTAAGCAACATTCTAAATCTGGCCCTGAAAGACCGAGTGTGGCTACAGGCGTCTTTGCCTGTACGCCTGGGCGGCCTTGGCGTTCGCAAAATTACCGACGTAAGCTTACAAGCATTCCTGTCCTCGGTCCACAGCACTGAAGAATTGACCAGGAAAATGTTAGCACCCACACTGGTCGATTCTGAGGTGCCGTGTAAGACCGATGCCATGAATGCTTGGAGAATGGCTTGTCAAAGCACCGAGTTACCCCGAATCCCATCTTCTCAGAGGCCGTGGGACGGGCCGCTTTGCAACATGGTACGAGAAAATCTCTTAAGTACGTCGTCCAATTCTGCAGAGCGTGCTCGTTTGCTGGCTGTGGGAGAGTTTGAGTCGGTTTTGGCTTCAGGCACTGCCATCGTCAAACATAGGTACCATGTTGGACGATACGACTTTCCGCATTGCTTCTTGCCTTCGTTTAGGTGCGCCATGTGTTTCTCCACATCGCTGTCATTGTGGAGAGGCTGTTGACAGCCTTGGTTACCATGGTCTGTCTTGCAGCAGGAGCGCAGGTCGTATTTCACGACACGCCTACCTAAATGACATACTTCGCCGGGCTTTTGTCACCGCGGGCGTTCCAGCCCAACTTGAACCTCAGGGCTTGGCAGGCGACGATGGTAAGAGACCAGCCAGTATGTCTTTACTGCCATGGATGCTTGGTAGGCCTTTGGTGTGGGACGCAACATGTGTCGACACCCTTGCGCCATCTCATCATCCTAGCACAGCGGGTTGTGCAGGCGCTGCTGCTGCTTCAGCGGAGACTCTCAAAAGGCGCAAATACATAAATCTAGTAGGGGATTATGTATTTGAGCCGTTTGGAGTTGAAACGTTGGGACCATTTTGTGTAAATAGCCAAGTGGCTATTTACATAAAATGGTACCAACGTTAACTATAACTAAGTAGTTAAGTTAGTTTTAATAATATCAAATTAAATAGAAACTTTTAAACACTCGCGTTGCATGTTTAAGAATATATATATAGACGGGAATTAACGCGAACATGCAAATTAGGTATTTACATACCTTATTTTGCTTGACGTTTCGAGACGGTTGCACGTCCCGTGGTCGCAAGCTGACTGGTGTGGCGATGTCACGTCTCCGAGTGCGAGGTAGAAGATTCTATCTCTACCCACGGGTCGTTGATATTCTAAGTACCGGCGCAAAACACACAAACCGTATCTGTATATTGAACATTCGCCGACTGCGCGTTAAAGTGGGGTGTTGTTAGTCGAATCACTGGATTCCACGCCGATGACAATTTGAAGCCCTCTTCCCGATTGAAATTTTTATGTTTTCTGATTTCGATCGCTTCACGCACAACTCTTGGGTAAAAGTGGCGTTCCGTGGAGAGGACTTAGGGACGATGAAATTCAATCCAGTGATTGGTGCCCGATTGAAGTAAATGTTCCGCAATCGCCGATTTGTTCGTTTGACGGTTCTTTACAGCTGCGATGTGCTCCTCGCTGAACGCAGCGATAGTCCGCTTCGTTTGCCCTATATAAGAGCTTCCGCAGCTGCAGTTGATTTTATAGACACCTGGGGTTTGTAGCGTAGAACATCCTTTGGTGTACCCACCATGTTGTATACTTTGGCCCCTAGTGTAAATACTGTCGGAATGGAGTAGTTTTTTAACTTGTCTCCTATTTTATCAGTAACACCTCTAATGTAGGGCATGTAGGTCGGTTGTCTATTTACCGCCGGATGTTTATCGCGCTTGATAGGCCGCGTCATTCGTCGTTGTACCTGGTATCGGTTCTTCCTAAGTACCTCCTGAACATGGTCTAGCTCTAGCTTCAAATGCTCAGGGTCACAGAGGTCATGTGCTCTGTTTTTTAGTGACGTCACAACGGATTGCAGGTGTCGAGGGTGGTGGTGCGACATGGCGTGCAGGTATCTATCTGTGTGCGTAGGCTTCCGGTATACGCAGTGTGTTAAGGACCCATCTGGTCTCACAGTCACTTTGACATCCAAGAATGACAACGATCTGTCAGATTCCATTTCGTAAGTGAACCTCATTTTCGGATGAATGGCGTTAAGGTGTTGCACATATTGATCTACTTCCTGCTTACCTCCTTTTACGATACTAAAGATGTCGTCCACGTATCTTTTCCAAAGCCTGATGGTCTTAGGCCCGCTGCTAAGCACCTTTTCTTCAAAGTGTTCCATCCAGATATTAGCCAGTACTGGGGCTACTGGACTCCCCATTGCGACGCCATCGATCTGGAGGTAATATTGGCCTTGGAAGAGGAAGTAGTTGCCATCTAAGCAGTGTTTTAGTAGATCAATATAGTTGTGAGGCATATCGTTGTCACTCAGTCTGTCCCTTACTACGTCCAGACATTCCCTTATTGGAACATTGGTAAAGAGCGACTCAACGTCAAAGCTTACCATTACATCTTCCGGTTCCAATCGGATACTTTGTACGATCTGGACGAAATGACGTGAGTTCTTTACGAAAGACGGTGTCATACCGACTAATGGCTGCAATACCGATGCAACGTGCTTCGCAAGGTCGTAAGTAGGCGAGGAAATCTGACTTACGATAGGCCGCAGTGGCACTTTGGGCTTATGTACCTTAGGCAGACCATATAACTTGCTGTACTCGTCTTCCGTGAACAGGTCCTGGTGGTCTTGTATCAGTGTTCGTATTATGCGCGTTACTCTGGCCGTGGGGTTATATGAGACATCGCCACACCAGTCAGCTTGCGACCACGGGACGTGCAACCGTCTCGAAACTTCAAGCAAAATAAGGTATGTAAGTACCTGATTTGCATATTAGCGTTAATTCCCGTCTATATATATTTATTATCAAATTAAATAATCCTGATTTACGTCATTATGAGATTCTTTAAATATAATGAATGTATTTATAAAAAAAATTATATATGTATTATTTTTGTGCTTGCAAGCCTTGAGCTATTTTTAATCTAAAATCTTTTAATGGAAGGTATTTGTCATCAGACATGAATAAACCATATTTTTGTCTATACAGTAGCCATGCATTATTTACAGATATATCAAGAAGCTGTGAAAAAATTGCCATATACAACTTGTGTGTTTTGTAATATGTCCTGTATTAGCTATCATCATATCGGAGAAATTCACTCCACCCATATGTTTGTTATATTCATTCATGTTTTTAGGACATGGTACGTCGATAAATCTTTTAGCGTCCTTACTATTTCTATTATATATTCCTATAGGTTCAAGATCTACATATGTACACCCGATTAGGACCGGTTTGTTGTCCAACCACTTCACCATAATAATCTTTTGATTATTACTAACTCTGTAATCAACCAAACCACGTGGTTCACATTTCCGTAATCTGTTTGTCTGAAAGTTCCGATCCATTAAAATACCCATTTCATCACGCAGATATGTCTTAGGCTCGATACTGAAAAAAAATTGTCAAAATACATGACGGAACCGGATTACTTTCTTTTTTTTTCTTTTTTTTAAAGATAACTCCCGCATTAGGACTAAATCCTGTGTCGCGGGGAGTTTACAAACATACAACTAACGGACACAATGAATACCCAGACTCCAAACAACAATTTGTGAATTACACAAAGTGTTGCCTCGTGTGGAGATCAAACCCACAACACCCGGCGCAGTGTCAAGCGGCGAGGCGGCCGTTTTAACCACTGCGCCAACCGTGCAGTACGACATAATGTTAAAATTACTTTAGCACCTAACCCCATAGATTTCTGTTTATTTTGAAACGAAATTCCCTGGAAGGTGCTTTCTCCACCGTATAATAGGAAATCGTACACAAAACCAGATATGTATATGATCTGACAAATAATTTATATACTTTTTTTGGCTTAGGTTTCACGTACTGAGGTTTCCAGCTTTTTTTTCCCTTATATGGTATCATCATTACGTCGATTGACATTCGTTTTTCTTCTTCGATCTTAAGGCAGTTTTTCTTAAAGCTTCCACGAGTAGCCTAATTTTTAAATATCTGTCAGTACTATTTTCGAGATTTTCGTTATTGTTAAAATGTAAGTATCTCGTAATTAATTCGTATCTTTTTAGTGACATTATTTGGGCTACTTGATAAATTCTAGATTTTGAACTTCTAAATAGGCAGGTAATAGTATTATACCCATCAGTAGATCAATGGCAAGAAAATCTTGGATATCTTGATCCGACAGTGCAATATTTTTGACACGTGCTTGAAACGCGTACAAAGTACTTTGCTTTCCTTTTTTTTTGTATTATTTTGTCGGTAAAGAACAATTTGTGATCGAATTCGTTCAGGCTGTGTGAAGACATTTTCTTGAGTATTATGAACATCGTGTAAAAATACATCAATTTGGTTTTCTTATTTGGATTTATTTTTTTCTTACCTTTTTCAGATCTTTCAGAGACGGAACTTTCAAGTGCTTGCCAAGACGACCTTTATTGATTGTTCCTAACGACAATATGCCTCCTTGGCTAAGTAAGAAATCAGTTCTAGCGATGTATAGTAACTATCGAAATATAACCGGTATTGTTGATCTCTTGGTATAGTTCATGCCAATCTAATAACAATATTTGCAGTCGCGCGCAAGTCAGGTTCCTTTTTTAGTCTCAGTTCAGCATTGTTCTCCATACCAGAATATATTTTTATATTTCAAAATCATATGCTTAACCTCGATCATCACACAGAGCAAGCAGCTTATAGCCCCATGTATGTGGCTTGTTTGGTAGGTATTGGCGCAGCATGTTAGAAGCTTTTGTAGCACACATTTGCTCGTCTACTGACAGTGCCTCTCGTTTCGGTATGCTCTGGCATTTCCGTTTCAGAGTTTCCAAAATAGGTCTTATTTTGTGCAAGCGGTCGTGACCTGGAGACCCCCTATGAGGTTGACTGGAGTTATCATTAAAATGAAGAAATTGATGGATTTTCTCAAAATGATTCAAAGTCATTGTCTCTCGAATCAAAGGTATACCTAATTCAGATTGCCGGTACATACGAATATTCCACAAAGGTGCAACGCTCATTAGTAGACAAATAGGTACCTAGATATTTTTGTAGCTCAATAGATGTAATCTGGAATGGTTTAGCTGCATATTTTTGTTTGCTTTATTTACTCGTTTCTTCTATAATGTGTTGGAGTAAAGTTTCACAAAAAAAGTGTAAAAAGAATTGTAAAGGGGTTGCGTAATCAATAAATGGTGATTGTAGTTCAGTTTTACCAGTAAATGGAAGAGGTTCTACCTGAAATGTCTTCTTTCTCCAGACCATAGATAAATATAATACTATACAGTACAGATAGCGCAAGTCGAACATAAAACTTGGCCACGTTAAGTCCTTATTATTAGATCTCTATTTTTATGAGTACTTGTTAATACCGTTAATAATACAACAGATGGCGCTAGCGACGAAAAAAATGGGAGTCGATGGTAGCGACATCTTACGTCTCATTTTGTAAGCAATGTTATTTTAAATTAAAAAGAAGAGATGGCGCTATAATAAAAAAGCATTCTGTCTAAAATGTTAAGAATATTTTGATATTTCACCTTGTCACCCAAGTGTGCCCCATTTCAAGGTTATAACACGATCAACCGATCTAGTAGGTACCTATTTTACGTATGTACCGGTGGCGTTAAAATATCTAGCGATATTTTTATGACTTCGTGTCTTTCCGTTCAAAATTTGGAATGCACTTTGTACACTGTTCCTTAAAGCTGAAATTTGACATACTTATGTAAGTTTGGTGGCTATGTTACGGTAACATTGAAATGGTGCAGTGATAAATGACCTTGTGAATGCACCTTGGTCTGATGATGAAGCCGGGAAGGTGGTTACAGGAACTTCTAAACTACATATGATAAACTACTCGTGTTTGGGCTCGTTTAAATTGACTTGACAAAACCTATGACTTTGTGAGGTTGCCTTGGTCTGATGATGAAGCTGGAAGATGGTCACAGGAACTCCTAAACTACACGTGATAAACTAGTAGTGTTTGGGCTCGTTTGAATAGACTTGACAAAACCTATGACCTTGTGAGGTTGCCTTGGTCTGATGATGAAACCGGAAGGTAGTCACAGGAACTCCTAAACTACACATGATAAACTAGTAGTGTTTGGGCTCGTTTGAATAGACTTGACAAAACCTATGACCTTGTGAGTTTGCCTTGGTCTGATAATGAAACCGGAAGGTAGTCACAGGAACTCCTAAACTACAGATGATAAACTAGTAGTGTTTGGGCTCGTATGAATAGACTTGACAAAACCTATGACCTTGTGAGGTTGCCTAGGTCTGATGATGAAGCCGGAAGGTGGTCACAGGAACTCCTAAACTACACATAATAAACTAGTCGTGTTTGGGGTCGTTTGACAAGACTTGACAAAACCTATGATCTTGTGAGGTTGCCTTGGTCTGATGATGAAGCCGGAAGATGGTCACAGGAAGTCCTAAACTACACACGATAAACTAGTAGTGTTTGGGCTCGTTTGAATAGATTTGACAAAACCTATGACCTTGTGAGGTTGCCTTGGTCTGATGATGAAGCCGCAAGGTGTTCACAGGAACTCCTAAACTACACATGATAAACTAGTCGTGTTTGGTCTCGTTTGACAAGACTTGACAAAACCTATGACCTTGTGAGGTTGCCTTGGTCTGATGATGAAGCCGGAAGGTGGTCACAGGAACTCCTAAACTACACATGATAAACTAGTAGTGTTTGGGCTCGTTTGAATAGATTTGACAAAACCTATGACCTTGTGAGGTTGCCTTGGTCTGATGATGAAGCCGGAAGGTGGTCACAGGAACTCCTAAGCTACACATGATAAACTAGTCGTGTTTGGGCAAGACTTGACAAAACCTATGACCTTGTGTGGTTGCCTTGGTCTATGATGAAGCCGGAAGGTGGTCACAGGAACTCCTAAACTACACATGATAAACTAGTAGTGTTTGGGCTCGTTTGAATAGATTTGACAAACCTATGACCTTGTGAGGTTGCCTTGGTCTGATGATGAAGCCGGAAGGTGGTTACAGGAACTCCTAAACTACACATGATAAACTAGTCGTGTTTGGGCTCGTTTGATAAGACTTGACAAAACCTATGAGCTTGTGAGGTTGCCTTGGTCTGATGATGAAGCCGGAAGGTGGTCACAGGAACTCCTAAACTACACATGATAAACTATTAGTGTTTGGGCTCGTTTGAATAGATTTGACAAAACCTATGGCCTTGTGAGGTTGCCTTGGTCTGATGATGAAGCCGGCAGGTGGTCACTGGAACTCCTAAACTACACATGAGAAACTAGTAGTGTTTGGGCTCGTTTGAATAGATTTGACAAAACCTATGACCTTGTGAGGTTGCCTTGGTCTGATGATGAAGCCGGCAGGTGGTCACTGGAACTCCTAAACTACACATGATAAACTATTAGTGTTTGGGCTCGTTTGAATAGATTTGACAAAACCTATGACCTTGTGAGGTTGCCTTGGTCTGATGATGAAGCCGGCAGGTGGTCACTGGAACTCCTAAACTACACATGAGAAACTAGTAGTGTTTGGGCTCGTTTGAATAGACTTGACAAAACCTATGATCTTGTGAGGTTGCCTTAGTCTGATGGTCGGTGGTCCCAGGGTCTGTGGTGCATGCTTCTGATAATATAATAGGTACTTACTATACTAGGTGGTGCTTTCCTTTGAGTTCTACTTCGTGAAAATTGTTATTCTTAATTTATATTATTATATTCTTAATTAAATTGGTATTCAGGCGAAATTAATGTAACCTAAATGGCGAACCCCTTTTTTTTTTTTTTTTTGGTGTCGGGTTGGAAAATCCTCAGTCCCTCCGCCCTGGGGGAAGGGCGAAGGGGACTGTCAGGCTCTTACTGACTAAAAACCAACCCGTATTCCTCACGTACCCGTAAGTCGGAGGGTCGGGTTTCGCCCAAGCATACGTCGCAACCCCCCGACGGGTATCGGCCCGTCAGATGGTCAGGCGGGCCCCGAACAAAACCCCCAAGCCCACGCGGAGCGTCCCCTCCTGGATCCCTCTTAGCTTCACCGCGGGGCTCCAATCCACGGTTACTGAGCCCCCCCACCACGACAAGGTGGAGATCCCACGGGGGGGAAATGGCGAACCCCTGGCGAAGCGAACGTCGAGATTGCAAAAGAAGAATAGGTAACTATTAAAATGTAGAAATGAAACAACAGGTCATTTTATTTTTTTATTTATGAAACCATGATACCTCAACAACTAACAAAAAATCTTGCAAAAACGTTGGAATTTTTTCTCTTCAACTTTCACGGGAACAAAGTCGCGCGCAAAAGCTAGTCATTACAATTGGTTTATTAATTCGGCCTGACAAGCAAGTTATGCAAACGTGCAAGTTAGTTATTTAGATAATTAACTCAAATCCAGATGTTGGCAAATTAATATTTTTAAATTGATAAATTAGGTAGCTTTTTATTCCTCCATTAAAGTGGATAAGCAGAATTAGATAAAAAACTAAATTTAACTATTATAAAATCATTTGTTTTGTAGTATTAGTAATTTTGAAGCTGATTGTAACGATTTTTTTTAATACTTGCAACACTTTCAAACTTTCAAAGTATTTCTTACTTGAATTTAACGTATGCGATCGCGTCTCGCGTTTTGCCGATCCCCGATCGTAACGGAGTACTTTAACTTTCATGGGATATTATTCCTTACCGCCATACATTTACGGAACTTTGTCGCGCAAAACACTAAAATATTTGCAACACTTTCAAAGTATTTTTTACTTGAACGTACGCGAACACGTTTCGCGTATTACCGACTCCCGACCGTAACGTAGTAGGGTAAATACGCTAAATGTCGGCGTCCTTACGGTTTTTCTGTTTTGAAATCGGTCTGGCACCATCAATTTGCAACGAAAGGATAGCTTCCGATGCGGTTTTGGAAAGTTTGATAAATCTATTTCATGTTTATGGGCATAAGGTTGACATTTCTACTACAAGGAAAAAGAACTAAGGTTTATATGCGTCGAGAACGAAAAAACTCTAAAGTCGGCCATTCACGGACTATGGTCGGTCGCGTTTTTCCCAAATATCGGCCGGGTATAGGATGTTTTAAATTAAGACGGATAAATATTATTAATATGATTTATTTTGGCAGGAGTCTCACTAAGTATACGTTATTAATCGTATTTGTTTAATAGTAGGTACAGTATTTTTTTATTTGCACTTAAGTAACGCTAGGTAAGTATTACAATTTATAACAAAGTAAACATCAAAATAATTATAATTAGTTCTGGATATCTTTTCAAAAATAATTCATACCATTTTTGGCCCAGAGCATAATTATTGAATATATTTATATTTTTAAGCTACGTAATTAACATGGGTTAAGGTAGCAAGTTCCAAAGAGCAATTTATATCTTATATTTCCATACCATAATAAGCTAATATAAATGTTTTCAATAATATCATTTCCTACATTTAAACTTAACTCTTTATATTATAAATAAATAAATGTATAATAAATATTTAATTTTGAAAAAATAAGAAAAGTAATCAGCCTATATATATAGACTCGAGTGCCCAAAAACTTGCAAGTATATTGATACCTGGTTTTCGACCCTGGTATTTTTATAAAAACGCACTTGGTATACTTGGTACGCGATTTTGCAATTGTGCGACTCATGAAGTCATGACTATCGGCATAGATAAATTTAATACTATACCTATCAGGAACCAAGCGAATGAGTTCTAGACTTCTAGAGAAGTCGGCTATCAAAGTTTAAAAATGTGTTTTGTTTTTTTCATTTCATTAGCTTGATTTACAACATACTCAATATCAACTGTTTATTAGTTGCTATTGTCTGTTCAAGATACGAAAAAAATAAAAGGTAAAAAATATGCTGTATCATTTATGATTTGAAGGGACAGGCGTATTTTTGTAAAACTAACTGAATCTTTCGCTTGGAGTACCTATTTAACTTAAATCTACTTTTGTTGCGAAGGCGACATTAAAAGAACCATTGTATGGTTTGTTTACATTTTATTGTTTCGTATCTTGAACAGACATAGGTACCTATAGTCTGTTCAAGATACGAATAGGTACCTATAAATGTAAGACGCATATTGATAAACATAATTTATGAAAATTTATTATAAAATTTAAATTACACTACTTTTACGTACTTAAATGTAAAAACAAAACGCAATCGCTCGACTATATAGGTACTTTTTAAAATAAATGCTCATGGCCGTTCATTGGTTAACATAATATCTTACTTTTTCAAATATTTGATGTTTATTTAATAAATATTTATTTATTTTACCATCTACAGATTAATACCAAATTAAATAAAAATAAATATATACATACGTAAAAGCGCCATCTATGAATGCCGAGTGAAAGTTAACTCATTGTAACGTTTTACTACAAGCTAGTACGTATTTTGGCCACCAGAGCAACGAAGTGCACATCATATTTTTCAAAAATATTGATATTCAATTAAATGTTTCATTTTTTTATTTAATCGTAATAAAGGGATTTTTAATTAATAAATAACATATTTTAGAACTTTATTTTCTTATATATCATTTATGCATGAAAGTCATCAATAACAATCGATACTAGTAAAGCCATCTGTTGAGAGAGTTAAGAATGACGGAAAACGTTCTAAGGAATGAGACCCCATGTCCAGACGTAATTTCTTTTTTTTCTGTGTGTAGGTGTGGAAATTCTTGTGGCGAGAGTGCTGTTCGGTTTTGCTAAATAGTTCTATAAACAATACAAAATCAAATATTAAACACTCTAAATAAATAAAAAAATAACAAATTAAACAGTAAAACTATTTTACAAAATAAAAGTAAAGTGATAATATTTAGTGACGAGATTGGAAAAGGTATGGGTCAGTTGTTGGCAAACACATATAGTAATGGGTTAGTGATGAACTAGTGTTTGCCTGGGTTAAGTTACATTGCTATTTTAGATAAAATTATAAACTTCAATTTTGACCAGGATACAACTTTATTGATTCTACTTGGTAAAAGAGGATCTTTAAATAAAAGACTTTTATTCTATGATTACAGTAAATTATGTGAATTAAATTTAAATCAAATTATTACGCTCACTTTACCTTTCAGTAAAGGGTTGCCACAGAAAGAAAATAATATTAGACATAGTCTTAATATAAATTTGTGTGGTTGGTCATACAATAATGATCAATTTCATGTTTTTGACTCTAACAATTATGTTAGTAAAGCTTTACATTTCACGCAAGATACTTGTTATCTGAATTCTTATTATAAAAGACAACTAGCTGAGTCGCTAGCATTTTGTATTGACATTTCAGCCAAGAATTTGGCTAATAAACGTATTGCCCCTATACAGCAACAAAATTTTGATGAACACATGAAAAAAAGAATGATGAAACATTTATAATGATTCAGCCAATATTTTGGCTACACAGTCGGACATTTCTATTAATTTAAATTAAATAGTTCGACAATAGAGAATACCTCTTGCAATGACACTTTCACTAATAATGGGCTGGTATGTACAAATAAGCCCAACTCAACTAATAATACATTTAAAAATTCGCAAGTATTAAATCTGATACATCAAAATTTATAAGGTATGTCAAATAAAGATTTAGAAGTGGAGTTGTTCATGAACGGTGAATGCATTGATATTTTGTGTATAACAGAACATTGGATTAAAGATCACCAGTTCATGTGCAATTTTAATAACCATCTAGTTGGTAGTTCTTTCAGCCGACAAAATGCAATACATGGTGGATCGTTGATTTTAGTTAACAAGCTGCTTAAATTTAAGAATCGTAGTGACATTGTTAGTTTCTATGTTGAACGGACAGTTGAAATAGCCTGTGTGGAGTTGGACCAACTTGTTGTGTTGAGTGTGTATAGGCCACCATCATACTTCTATGATAACTTTGAAAGTGTCATGGATGATGTGTTACGGAAGCTATGCCAACAAAATAAATCTATAATAGTAGGTGGCGATTTTAATATTAATTTACTAGAAGATTCCCTGAATTGCCAAAAAATTAAGAATTTATTCAAGTCATATAATCTTGCATGCTTATTTTTGGAACCCACCAGGATAACTTCCACGACATCTACTTGTATAGACAATATATTGACAGATATTGTACCAGTTAGAAAGCAAATAATTAACAAATTAACATCAAATCATTGTAGACAAACTATAACATTTGCTATGCAGTCTAAAAAAGTAGGTAGAAAGGAATTGAGTGTGGTGCCAAAAACTTTGCGTCGTCTGGAGGGACTTAAGGATAAACTCACAAGTGTCTACTTGCCATACATTACTTACCATACTTATGCTATAATAACGATCCTAATAAGTTGCACAATTATTTCTTTGTCATGTACTGTACTAAATTCAATTCTATCTTTGTCCCTAAGAGGATCTCAGTTGGTGGTACTACATCCTTCAGTGAATGGGCAACCACTGGAATTTATAAAAGTAGAAATAAGCTTTACGATTTATATGAACAGAAAGTAATTAATAAAAATCATGAACAATTTTGTCAATATGTAAGAAATTATTCTAAATTATTTAAAAAGATTTGTCGTGAAGCTAAGACACTTTATTTAAAATCAAAAATTAAAAACAGTGACAAGTTGCAACCCGCGGCCGGCGGCCGGCCGCGGGTTGCAAATTGTTACTTGTGTGTGTGGTCGTTCTATTTGGGTTGTCAACCATACTTTATAATAACGTATCCCACTTTATTATTGGATATTATACTTTATACTTTTGTATACAAATAAAGTATATGAAAATACTTTACTTTCAACCATTACTGTGACGTGTAAAACCAAACACTAATTATGAATACTTATCTATGTAAGGTTACACATAAGTTAAATGGATCATGGGAACTATTGAGACTCAAAGAGATCTAAAAGAAATTCACAACTGATGGTAAATATTTTTTACAGATAAAGGCAATTGGCAATAGTATAGACTCACGCCTGTATCCCCGAAGGTGTAATATTACACCCACATTTCGCCATGAAGTTTTAGGTCCCACGTCATAGGGGGCGAGCCTATTGCCGTTACCGGGCACATCACCAGACTCCGTGCTGCTACTGAGAATTCGGAAAACCCCAGTAACACTTTTGCCCAACCCGGGAATCGAACCCAGGACCTACGATCAGCAGTCGCATACACTATCCACTGGACCACGAAGGCAATTTATACCTAAAATCATATCTCCGTCTTCGCCACTTCAGAAGTTCAGAATTAAAGAGTTCATGAGAGAAAGAGTGATGAGTCCAAAGTGGCGAGAAGAAAGAAATAGAACGTCAATAACTAACGTAATTAAAAACTAACTGTTTATTTTTTGGGTTGGGTTTCGAAACGAATCGCCCGAATTTCCCTCAAATTCGGTGGTGTAAGGGGCTTAAGGGAGTTAGTTTTAATCCCCTAAAAGTAAATTTGGCTGCCGGAGTTGCGTCTTAATATTTTTAAACAATTTCCAAAATAAAATTCTTCATTGAAATATGCAAAAAGGAACATAATTTTAGGTTTTATGTGAAAGTAACTAAATAGGTTGTGTTAGGTTCTGTTTTGACCCCTAACCCGAAAATAGGAGCCCTGCGAAGCAGGACTCCGTCAACCTCAGTTTATTAAACTAGTGGAATTAATAAAAGCGATATTTAGGTTTTATGTGAAAAACGTGAAACGAAACGCAATCGCCATCTTGTATGAATTATATTGACAGCTATTGTCAAATTTGTGCGTCATTGCATTCGAGTACCTAGGGTTAAGTGTGACTGTAATAAGTAACTAAATAGGTTATGTTAGGTTCTCTTTTGACCCTTCATTCGAAAATAGTGTTGTGACGGCCGGTGCCATGTCAAGCTGTCATAACAGCTACGGTTGCCAAGGACTACTGACGTCTACACGACAAACTAGCCGGTCGTCCAAGGAGCAAGTATACATGGAGGGAGCATTTCAAAAAGAGTAGAAATCGTATATGCATCTCTTTTCTCTCTAATTACAGAACTGCATATGTTCGAGTGTGATAGCCATAGAGCTTTTATACAGCCTTGAACGACATATGCCAAAAAAAATGTTATGTCATGTCGATGTTCGTCCAGCTGGAGTGAAAGCCGTGTCGAAATAAACTGCAATTTTAATTGCTACAAAATATTACAATTGAAGATATTATCACTTCTAAACATAAAAAAAATACCATAGTTTGTAATGCCGTCGGATGTAAAAGCCGAATGGGACTATTGACCGAAAATGGTCAAAAAATATCCTACCACCGGTAAGTCATAATAAGTAAAATTGTAGATATCTGCCGTAATAATTCTACAATGATATTTGTAAAGCTTATATTTAAAGATAAAGATAATGACCACCATCCATTAGTCACAATTAAATAAATATAATAGAAATATTTCGATTAAAAATATGAGGATAGTGTTGTAATACAATTGTCAGTTAGAAAACCAGTTTCTGAAAGATTATAATTTGAATAATTAGTTATTAATTGTGATTTTTTGTAGATTTCCAAAGAATGAAGGTTTGAAACTAAATTGGGTCCGAAATATTATGAGAAAGGGAGAATGGCAACAGTCCAATTCTTCTAAACTTTGTTCGCTTGATTTTGTGTCTGCTTGTTATCAAGAAGGATTTCAAAGAAAAGTTTTGCATCCTTATGCTGTGCATACTATTTTTACTAACCAGATATATAATACTGAGGTTTGTACTTCTACTTTATTATTATTAACTTATATTTTTATCAATCAATATATACCAACATTGCAACTGTTAAAATATGCTATAGTAATCATATATACATATATGTATATCATTAACGGATATGTGTTGTAATTTTCAGAAATGTCCGAAATAACGAAACCTTATTTTTAGAAACGATAATAAAGCTTCAAGAGAGAACATGGCTTGCACTTCTGGAACTCAGGATGAAAATATTGTTCGTAAATGTTAACTGTTTCCGTCCATGTACATCCCATTTTGGTAACATATATATGTAGTATATAACATATAGTATCACACCTGCCAGTTATCGTGTGGGTCACTTTGTGGAATAAATAAATGATTTTGACTATTTTGACTTTATTTCAATTATTTTCCAATACCACAATGCCACAAAGTATGAGAACATAAAATAACTTGCTGACTGCAAATGCACTGATCAGTGCGAACTGCGCGACATAATAGATTTTTAATTGTGTCTAACTGTCTAGTCGGTATTGCAACATTCAACTAGTTAAATAAACCTAATAGCGCAGTTTTTCACCCCTTCAAAAATTTTATTTATGTTTCAGTGTGTTGTATTTTCTGTCGGATTATTATAAGAAAATTGTCAAATTGTGATACCGAGCAATGCTAAACTGCGCTGTATACTGTTCCTATCTAGGTACAGTCAAACAACTTTCCGCTAGACCACAATAAGGGTGAGAATCGCTCAGCAGGACATCGTCGCTTCCAGTGCTACTTTACACAAACATTGACATTAGGATACAAAACCAGTTTCTAGTGTGCTTCGACTCTATGAGCGAACCAAGGGATTTTTTTCGAACTGGTCCACCGCCGACTGGTTTGATTGCACATACCTGGAGGATTCGTTTACAAATAACAAGTAACCTACTTATTGTACCAAATGTACGGTTAAGACAAAACTTCATTTCATTGTAATGCAAGTACTTTATATTATTTGGCAATTTCTGAAATGCGAATCATCATAGAGGACGGTGGATAAATTATACTCTGACCACCAGTTCGAAGTGGATACTTGAATTCCTCCTGTGAATAAGCGGTAGGAGAGGAGCATCGCGAAGGACATTGTCAATTCGATTTCCGACTTCGTAATTTTATGAGAAAATTTTAATTTACGATTAATATTGCATTATTATTTCAGCCAAAATACTATCTTTGCTGGACATAAGACAAGTCTCCTCAGGATAGTAATCATATCTTATTATTACCTCTCTTTTTACAGTATTTGTTTCTTTGTAGGCACCTAAGTACTATACTCGAAATAAAAGCTCGTAAAATAATATACTACTGGTATATTATTTAATCAAATGCTTATCTTGTCTCTACATACCGAATTATATACCAATACCAATCAAAGATTAATGCATGAGTACATCACTATTGACAGTCATTTCTCCTTTTGAAAAAATTACGACATGAGTATTTCAAGAGGTAATAAATACAATACCTCTGTCTCGGTTACACATATGACATTTCCTACAAGTAAAAAGAAATTACGATAGGTTTCTTGATTATGCTTAAAGCTATCCCTCCATGTATACTTGCTCCTTGCGGTCGTCAAACACAATAATTAGCAAAGAGGTTTGAAGACTATTTTATTGTTAGGAAATGAGTTTTTAGTTTGATGACGTATACACTCTGTCAAGTGTTCGTCAAATTCACCAGTCATTGACAACAAGGCGATGGCCGTGCGGATAACATATTCCGCTCACGTTCTGAGGGCATGGGTTCAAATCCCAGTCATAGCAGTTATGTGGATTATGGTTTTTATGAAATTTGGAAAATGTTTATGAATATTTGGCAAATATTTAAGAAAAAAAGATTATTTAAATATTTCGAGTAAAAATTTGAAAATTCTAGAAACTTCAGGAAGGAATGGAAAGGTTAAAAAGAGACAGGAGATGGAAAAACAAATTTAAATATTTCGAATAAAGATAAGAAAATTCTAGAAACTTCTGGAAAGAATGGAAGGGTTAAAAAGAGACAGGAGATGGAAAAAATAATTGAATAATGAAAAGACAATCGAAATTAGTGGATCTAGAACATTTCTAGGGGTATATAAGGCGGTGTAGACGCGCTGAGCGCCAGTTTAAGTTGAGAAGTGGTAAAGTGAAGAAGAAAAGGAAGAAGTAAAAGGAAGAAAGAAGAAGTAGTGAAATAAAGTGTAGTGAAAAATATAGTGCAGTAAAGTGCGGTGAAGTGCAGTGAAGTGCAGTGCAAAAGACGCTAGTATTGGTGCTGTCCGCGTCGGAATTAAACGACGCGTCGTGTGTGTGAAATCGAATAAAGTGTCATCAGTGCTACTTGCTGTTTCCTTCGAATCCCGTTACCCCGTCCGTAACAATTGGTGCCAGAAGTGGGATTGGAAGGATCAAAGATGCCAGTCATGCCAAGGGAAGGGCCTACGACACGTGCAAGGGCTGCCGCTGAAGAGCAAGGTGACTCTAGCCAGGAAGTTGTGAGCAGGGATGCTCCTTCACAAGGAAGTGGATCTGAAGGGGGGGTATCAACGTCCGCAAGCGCAGCTAACCCGCTATCTCTCGTAGACCTCGCAGCACTATTCCAACAATCACTTAAGGAAAACTCGCAGCAGCTTAAATCCGAACTCCAGCAAAACTCGCAGCAGCTACAATCTCAGCTTAGCGAGATAATGGAGAGCCAGGATGAGATTCGCCATTATATATCCGAGAACGCTCGTAAGATCACCGAGATGGAGATGTGTATCGGTGAAGTGCAATCTCGCATGGCTACTATAAAGGAAGAGATACAGTCCTGCAAGGCGGCAGTGTCGGAAGAGGTGCAGTCCTGCATGGCATCAGTATCGGATGAGATGCACAGCCGAATAGAGGAGGAGTTCAGGAGGATTAACGCTAACGTCCCTTCAGTCGCAGTCACCTCATCAGATGCTGGTAATTTTAAAGTGCCTTCTTTCGATGGTACCTCATCCTGGGAGGCGTACAGGATGCAGTTTGAAGCCGCTTCTTCTAGTAACCGTTGGAACAGAGAGCAGGCCAAGACTGCACTCGCTCTGGCTTTACGCGATGGTGCTATATCAGTGCTACAGTCTGTGGGGAAAGACGCCACATATGAACAACTCATCGAGGCTCTAGAGTCCAGGTATGGAGAGGCGCATTTGGAATTTGTATTCCGTGCTCAGTTGCGTAACCGAGGTCAGCGCCCTAACGAGTCATTGCAGCAGTGGTCTCTAGAAGTAGAAAAGATGGTAGGAAAGGCTTACCAGTCTGCACCCCCGACACAAGTCCAAAGCATGCGTCTCCAGGCGTTCATTGATGGCATTTATGATGATGAGGTCAGGTCTGCCGTTCGTCTGAAGCACCACGACAACGTTAAGGACGCTTTAGCGCATGCTCTCGAAGTGGAGGCTGTCCGTCGAGATATCAAGGGTGAACGAGTCCGAGTTGTGGCCGCAGAAATGCAGCGAACAGACCGAAGATTTGTCCCAAAATGTTATAGCTGCAGGGAACCAGGACATGTCGGCAGTAGCTGTCCGAAACGTAAACGTAAGACTGACGCTACTGTTCAAACGTCAGAACACGACCAGAAAAACTAATTCCAGCCAGAGCTGCGGGGCAAGCGCTGGCCGGTAGACGAAAAGCCCCTAAAGTTTGTATCCGACAAAGCACGGATGGGAACAGCTTAACCATTGATGGAGTGGTCAATGGCGTTACCTGTTTGCTGACCTTGGACATCGGTGCGTCACGAACTGTTATAGGGACTCACCTGCTAAGGAAAAATGGGAAGATTCTAAAACAGTCAATTCGACCTCGACTGACAACGGCTACCGGCCAGCACATCCCAGTCAGGGGAGAGCAAATGGTGGCTTTCAAAGTAGGTGACAAATTATATTGGCAAAAAGCACTGATTGCAGACATCGTCGACGACTGCATTGTTGGGCTAGACTTCTTCAGAGATCACCAATGTAGATTGGATATTAAGTGTGGTATCCTCAAGTGTGGAGAAGTGGAGATTCCAATGAGAGGTGGAGGCACGGGGAAGGTTTTGTGCCTCAAGGAGAGTAAGCTCGCACCTAGGTCACAGACATTTGTTCCTGTCACATTACCTGCCGTTTCGAGTCAGCGACGTTGCATAATGATAGAAGACAATGGAGTTAACGATCCATGGTTGCCAGCATGTGTAGTAGTTGCTTCTTCACAAATGGCTGTTATACCTGTCCTAAATTTAAGTGATGAAGAAAAAGTTTTGAAAAAGGGTTCTGAGATAGGAGAGTCCGTAGAAGTCATTTGGTTACGAAACTGCCAGGAAACCAAGAGTCTGGCTGAGACTAACGTTAACGTGGATAGTGTTTTAAAGGGTTGCAAAGACGATCTAACAGAAATCGAAACAGAAAAAGCAAAAAAAATGCTGACTCAGTACGTCGACATTTTCTCAAAGAACGACGGTGACATTGGAAAGACAGGAGTAGTAAAACACACCATCAATACGGGGAATGAACAACCGATCCGTCAACGCCCACGACGTGTACCTTTTGCCAGGAAGAAGGAGGTGGAGGATATGATTGAAGATATGAGGAAAAACGGGGTTATTGAGCCATCGACTAGCCCGTGGTGTTCGCCGGTGGTATTGGTAAAGAAAAAGGATGGATCGACTAGATTCTGTATTGACTACCGAAGATTGAATGATGTAACCAAGAAAGACAATTATCCTTTGGCTAGAATAGACGACACGTTAGACACATTATGCGCAATGAAGTGGTTCACAACAATAGACCTAAAAAGTGGTTACTGGCAAGTGGAAATGGACCCAAAAGACAAGGAGAAGACAGCTTTTTCAATGGGCAGAGGGCTTTGGCATTTCAATGTTATGCCTTTCGGATTGTGCAACGCACCAGCTACTTTCGAAATGTTAATGGAACGCATCCTTACCGTGCTTTTAGGGGAAGCTTGTCTGGTGTATCTCGATGACATAATTGTAATGGGACGAGACTTTGATGATCATCTCACGAAGCTAGAAAGTGTTCTCAATAGATTGAGAAATGCAAATCTGAAGCTCAGTCTTAGAAAATGTTCATTTTTCAAGCGACAAGTTAACTACTTGGGTCATGTCGTCTCTGAAAAAGGCATCGAGAAGGACCCTGCCAAGATTTCGGCGGTCAAAGATTGGCCCATGCCTAAGGACAAGACGCAGGTGCGCTCATTTATGGGGCTTTGCTCTTATTACAGACGTTTTGTGTAGAATTTCTCGAGCATCGCAAAACCTTTATATGAGCTGACGGAGCAAAAACGACCATTTAATTGGGATGAAAAATGTCAAACTGCTTTTGAGGAGTTAAAGACGCGTTTATGTGAAGCGCCAATTCTTGCATATCCCGACGTAAATGGGGAATTTATTGTCGACACAGGCGCAAGCAATGTGGGTATTGGTGGAACTCTTTCTCAGAGACAAGGAGACCAGGAGGCTGTTATTGCCTACTTTAGCAAATCGCTGTCTAAACCTGAAAGGAACTACTGTACCACACGAAAGGAGCTTCTATCGGTAGTGAAAACTCTCCAGCATTTTAAAAAGTACCTGATCGGAATAAAATTCCGGACCCGGACGGACCACGCAGCGCTTAAGTGGCTTTTACAGTTTAAAAATTGTGAGGGTCAGGTAGCTCGATGGATTGAACAACTTCAAGAGTACGATTTCGAAGTTGAGCATCGTAGCGGAAAATCTCACGGTAATGCTGATGCCTTATCAAGACGTCCTTGTGATAAGAGCTGCAAGTATTGCGTGCGACAAGAAGGAAAAGAGGACGCTGCCGTCAAGGTAATCAGAAAGGATACCATCGACGGACGATGGAACAGGGAGTTCATTATTAAATCCCAGGAAGAAGATAAAGATTTGAAACCGATACTGGAGCGGCTAAAGAATAACTCTCTTCGGCCAGAATGGAGTGAGGTGGCTGATACTAGTACCGTGACGAAAAGTTATTGGGCGCAATGGAACAGCCTAATTATACAAGATGGACTACTTTGTCGAAAATGGGAAAGTGCTTCTGGAAGAGACAGTTATCTTCAAACAATAGTGCCAAAATCAATGATTCCTGAAGTTCTGCGAGTTTGTCATGATGGCCCATCTGACGGACATCTTGGAGTACGAAGAACCTTGCTGAAGATTCGTCAACGTTTTTATTGGCTGCACTGTAGGGAAGACGTTGAAGACTGGTGCAGGAGATGCGTTAAATGTTCTTCAGTTAAAGGACCGCAAACTCGGAGCCGTGGAGCACTAAAACTATACAGTGTAGGAGCTCCTTGGGAACGGATTGCTGTGGATGTAGCTGGACCATTTCCTTTGACAGAAAGTGGAAATTGCTACATTCTGGTGGTGATGGATTATTTCACGAGATGGCCAGAAGCTTTTGCAGTCCCCAATCAGGAAGCAATTACAGTTGCGACAAAATTAGTAAATGAAGTATTTTGTCGATTTGGTTTAGAAATCCACAGCGACCAAGGGAGAAACTTTGAATCGCAACTCTTTCAAGAAATCTGCAAGATGATGGGAATCCACAAAACTAGGACAACTCCGTATCACCCTCAATCGGATGGAATGGTGGAGAGATTTAACCAGACATTGGAGCGCCATCTTGCTAAAGTGGTCGATAGCCATCAGAGAAACTGGGACGAATATATCCCACTATTTCTTCTGGCTTACAGAGCCGCAGTACATGAAAGAACGGCAACAACCCCGGCACGAACAAATTTAGGAAGGGAGCTACGACTTCCAGTAGACCTTCTTGCTGGATGTCCTCCGGGAACGCGTAGCTGTGTTACCGATTATGCATGTGAATTAAGAAGAAAACTTATACATTTGATATAGAGAACTTATACATTATTTGAGATAACTTATACATTCAAGAAAAAGACAAATATCACCTCAGTCTGCCGTGAACATGAATTCTGTAAAGAATTCGAAACGTCGGCTAGTAATAAATTAAAAATATAGTTTCTAGATCTTTAGTTTCAAATGTAATAACTTAGTGAAACCAATACAACGCGATAAAATCCGTAAACTGTAGTTTAATTTCAATAAGAAGAAAGCTCGAAGAAATTCATGACAAAGTTAGAGAAGAGAATTTACAAGCGGGAGTAAGAATGAAGACTCGATATGACAGACGCGCAAATGCAAGAGAATTCGAAGAGGGAACTTTGGTGTGGCTTCATAATCCGGTCCGATCTAAGGGAAAATCTCCGAAATTACAGCCAAGCTGGGAATGACCATATACCGTTATAACGAAGATTAATGACGTAACCTACAGAATTCAGAAGACACCTAGAAGTCCACTGAAGATTGTTCATGTGGATAGGATAGCGGTATATCATGGATCCAACAATGCTCGGGACGAGCATGTCTTAGAGAGGGGGTAGTGTGACGGCCGGTGTCATGTCAAGCTGTCATAACAGCTACGGTTGCCAAGGACTACTGACGTCTACACAACAAACTAGCCGGTCGTCAAACACAATAATTAGCAAAGAGGTTTGAAGACTATTTTATTGTTTGGAAATGAGTTTTTAGTTTGATGACGTATACACTCTGTCAAGTGTTCGCCAAATTCACCAGTCATTGACAACAAGGCTATGGCCGTGCGGATAACACATTCCGCTCACGTTCTGAGGGCATGGGTTCAAATCCCAGTCATAGCAGTTATGTGGATTATGGTTTTTATGAAATTTTGAAAATGTTTATGAATATTTGGAAAATGTTTATGAATATTTGGAAAATGTTTATGAATATTTGGCAAATATTTAAGAAAAAAAGATTATTTAAATATTTCGAGTAAAAATTTGAAAATTCTAGAAACTTTAGGAAGGAATGGAAAGGTTAAAAAGAGACAGGAGATGGAAAAACAAATTTAAATATTTCGAATAAAGATAAGAAAATTCTAGAAACTTCAGGAAGGAATGGAAGGGTTAAAAAGAGACAGGAGATGGAAAATCAATTGAATAATAAAAAGACAATCGAAATTAGTGGATCTAGAACAACAGGGGTATATAAGGCGGTGTAGACGCGCTGAGCGCCAGTTTACACTCCATTCCCCCTGTTGCAGGTGACCGCCCCCATCCGCGCGACATCTGCGCGTATCAACCCAGGATACGCACATCATGTGCGCGCGCGGGCGACCACCGCAACAGAGGACGCCAACAACATTCTCCGTATCACCACTCTGACACCACACGCACCACACGTCATTAACAACGCCGAGGCCGCATGTAAGTCGTCGCCCGTGTCGCTGGCTACACGGAGCTGGGCCTCTCCCGGTTCGCCGGGGGTCTCACCCGGCTCGTGCTGACCGCCCGGGCGACGTGAAGACTGACGCGGCCTCGCACGACCCACTACCACAGCCGTAGGGCACTCAGCCCGCCCCAACCACCCGTCTCTTGTTTAGGGGACGGCGACGAACCCGCCGGAGAGGGGCAAAACGCCCTGAACCAGCCTCCGCCAACCCTCTAGGGGGTTGCGTGATGACTAGATGGAAGATGAGCGCCAGTTTAAGTTGAGAAGTGGTAAAGTGAAGAAGAAAAGGAAGAAGTAAAAGGAAGAAAGAAGTAGTGAAATAAAGTGAAGTGAAAAAATATAGTGCAGTAAAGTGCGGTGAAGTGCAGTGCAAAAGACGCTAGTATTGGTGCTGTCCGCGTCGGAATTAAACGACGCGTCGTGTGTGTGAAATCGAATAAAGTGTCATCAGTGCTACTCGCTGTTTCCTTCCAATCCCGTTACCCCGTCCGTAACAGGATATATAACCTTAGTTTATTACACTAGTGTGAAGAATGTGGAAGTTGGTAGTGCCATACACACCGATGTTTGGAGATAATTTTATTTTTCCAGAGGAAACCAAGTATTTCCGGCAAGTGAAAAATATGAGGGGGTTCCGAGACCTCCCCCTTCCCCCCAATAACTCGCAACCCCAAAAACGGCGACGTATTTCGAAACCTTTACCTATTTTAATTTTTATTGTCAAAGAAGCTATGAAACATTTAAAGATAGAAAAATTTGGCAAAAAACAGTTGGCAACCCTACGTTCTATATATACCACTGGAATGATGCCCGGCGGCTTTCTGCGGCCGATGCCTGTGGCACCGACGCCTGCCTAAAGCCGGCGGCATGAGCCGCGCGACAAAAGCCGCGGGCCTATGCCGCCGGCACTGTGTGTAGCAGCCATAACCGCACCGAACTAGTCGCGACGCGTTCGTACGCGACACAATCAGCTTACACAAAATCAGCTTAAACAGTGAAAGTTCAAGCAGAAATACATCACTATCTGATAACACTCGCATGATACGCGAAGAATGTCTAAATTTGGTTACAATACATGGTCCGTTCGCAATTCTGGATGATCAAGCATTTCAAAACATATTAACAAAAATACCTGATTTAAATGCTACAGTAAATTAAAAAAATATCAGGCAATGTATTTGCGATACAGCTGCATCCTTGCGGTCGGCTATTGCCAACGATGAATGAGATGATGAATAAGATGATGAATAAGATGATTTCCATTAAAGTGGACATCGCATCACTTTCCACGAGGAGTTTCATAGGAGTTGATGCACAGTTAGGGATAAAACGATACGAGTAAATACAAGTACATACTCGATACCTTTCTCCGATATCAAGTAATTTTAGTATCGATACTTTAAAATTAAGTATAGAGTAGGTATCGGTTAAAAGTACTCATATCAGTATGTCAAAGTCAATAATTCATTTTAGTTTTAATTATGAAAATATTTATTTTGAAAATATTTTTGCTGTCGCCGCCATATTTTGTCGTCACGTCAGCGTCATTCATTGTTTTGTGATTATTTTCGTTTGTTCGTCCCGACCGTGTTTTTAACCTAACTTTTAACAGCAGATATTTTTTTTTTTTTTTTATAATAGGCGGCAAACGAGCAGATGGATCGCCTGATGGTAAGCAATTGCCACCGCCCATGGACACAAGCAACACCACAGGAGTCACAAGTGCGTTGCCGCCCCTTGGGGTTGGGAAAAGGGACAGGAGGAGGAATGGGATGAAGGAGAAGGAACAGGGGATGGGCCTCCGGTACTCTCACTCACCGAACGAAACGCAACAGTTTAGTTACTGTTACTTTACGTCGATTTTCTGTGAGAGGGTAGTACTTCCCCGGTCGAGCCGGCCCATTCGTGCTGAAATCAGCGAGGCTCTACTACCTGGAAAAATTGATTATTTTCTGTTTTAAGTATTTAATTTTTTTAAGTTACTGACAAACTAACCCATTGGAGGAATGGGAAGATTTAAAGCCCGTATTCCCAGCTTTATTTAAACAAGCACGCATTTATTTAAACATAGTAGGTACCTCTGTACCTTGCGAAAGGCTTTTTTTCAAAGCTGGTGCGACAATAACTGCCTCAAGAAATCAAAACAGGCAAACATTTAGAAAAGTTGATATTTTTAGGAAGCGCTACAAAAGCAGACTTCTTCTCGTAAATTTTATAAAGAAATATATAAATAAAGAATTTTAATTTAACACATCTTTGGTTTTACCTTGAAATTTTCCAAAAGCTATTCGATACCAGTAAGTATCAATACCTTTCAGTTGATGCCGAGTAAGTATCGATGCTTAACGACCGATACAGGATCGAGTAAAAGTATCGATACCTCAATGGTATCGTTTCATCCCTATGCACAGTATGCGAATGATGGTCTGATTGTTCTCAAAAACTTGGCTATGGTCGAATTGCTTCCAGCGCCACACTGCTGAACATCTTAAAGAACAAATTATGTTTGTCCTCCAACGTTTTCGCATCGGGTTAGAAAACATATACAGCTTTACTACGGACAATGGCGCTAATATGATGAAAATGAGTCGCCTGATCTGTAAAGAAAACTCAAATGTAATTAATAAACTTGTAAGGCCTAGGACTTCGAATCTAGTAGAAGTCTTCTATCTTGCCCCAGTCACTCTACTGGGTTCGTCAAGTATTCTTTTGTCGTACAGTCTGTTTTTTTATGGAATACACTCCCTCCTAAAATCAGATTGTCCACTAACCGTAACGCATTCAAAATGAAAGTATGTGAACTCCTTTTCAAAAGATTGACGGAATCAGCACAACATTCTCATCTATTACTTTAAGTGTTTACGTATATTATATTATGTTATGTTTGTATTTGTGTAGATATATTTAGATATAATATTTATTTAGGTTTATATATTTATTCATTATATGTATGTAGGTATATGTAGTACTATAATATAGTATGTATGTATTCTATCCCTATAAGGTATCTATATTATAATTATCACTAGGTTACATTTAATAAATATTGATAAACTTTTAATTAAATTGCATTAAATTATAAGGTACATTGCAGATGATTAATTATAACTATATACATGACTATCTTAAATAATCATACTGTCTAAAAATATATATGTACATAAAACTAAAAATAAAGAGTAAAAATAGATACATATGTACAGGTGTGTTTAGGCGTCGTAGAATGCCTCCGCATCAATATCATCGGGTAACGTGCCCAGAAGGCTGGCAGCATTGCCACGCTGGATGGCAATGCTGATTCTCTGAGCAAAGAATAAACCAGCCTTCTGGTCACGTGAGACGTCGACTAACCGTTTAGATATTTCTCGGTATAGAGAACGAGCGCTCGGACCCCATGAGCCTAGCGTTTCCACCCCAAACGGCTCAAATACGTAATTAGCTACTAGATTACTGTATTTGCGCCGTTTGAGGGTTTCCGCAGATGCAGCAGCAGCGCCAGCATGACCTCCCGAGCTTGGAACATGGGATGGCGCGAGGGTGTCTACGCAGGTTGCGTCCCACACCAAAGGCCTACCCATTTTCCATGGCAACAGTGACATACCGTCAGGTCTCTTCCCGTCGTCGCGTACCAAACCATTTGGTTCAAGTACAGCTGGTACACCAGACGCGACAAGAGCACGACGGATTATGTCATTTAGGTGAGCATGACGAGGAATCCTACCAGCGCTTCTGCTGCAGGATAGCCCATGGTGTCCGAGGCTATCGACGTCTTCTCCACAATGACATCGATGCGGAGAAACACACGGAGCACCTAAACGGAGACAAGTGGCGATACGGAACGTCTCATCGATATTGATTAAGTCTGATATTAAAATGCACCTACCACATTTATCTCTGCTCCACCTTAAGGTTGACAGGTAGAGAATGCCTTATGGCATTATGTCCAACCTTGTGCAAAATAAAAAAAAATAAACAGAAAATCCAATAGAATCTTCCATTGACGAAAACAATGCAGACGTGAAATATAATTTTGATTCTGAGTCGGAATCGTATTTTGAATTTGATGACGATACTATTGAAGATGGATTTACAGAGACTGTCACTTCAGTCTTATCACTCGAATTAAATACAGAAGTCCAAGCTGAAGATCAAAGGAAAATAGGGATCGTTACATGCGCAGCTCATACGTTTCAGTTAGCTATTCTCAGTGCTTTACAAGAAGCAAGAATCAAAAAAGTCATATCCAGTGCTCGTAATGTAGTTAAACGTTTATTGACGCATTTAACGTATTTAATTAAAATTAAAGAAAACTTTCATAAAATACCAATATTAGATTGTGTCACAAGGTGGAACTCCACTGTGGATATGATTGAACATTTCAACTAACTAGGTCAACGAAATTGGTCGCTGCTGCCGCCGCCGCTCTAGGCTGTGGCCGGGCCGTTGGACCGTTCAAGCCTAATTATTATTACAAAATAGGCTCATTTTGTATATATATATATTTTATAGGCTCACGCCTGTATCCCCGAAGGGGTAGGCAGAGGTGTAACATTACACCCACATTTGGCGATGAATTTTTAGGTCCCACGTAATAGGGGGCGAGCCTATTGCCGTACCGGGCACACTACCAGACTCCGAGCTGCTACTGAGAATTGCCTAACGGAAAACCCAATAACACTTTGCCCGACCCGGGAATCGAACCCGAGACCTCCTAATCCCATGCGCACATTTATGCCGCGAGACCAACGAGGCTCATTTTGTATTATTGATAAAATAGAAGGCGCCGTATTTAGTCTCACGCTAGCTTTCAATTTCTCGAGGACAGTAAAAACCCTTTTCTACGGCATATTGTCCGGTCTTACCCAAACTTTGCCGATCGCATGCTAAAGAAAACCATGCGCCGTGCTCGAACATACTTAAACTACGGACTATGTATTTTAAGTACGTTCGAGCGCGGTTCCTAGATTTTTACAGAGTGACTGGTGCCTGGTTATATTTACCACCTTGTGCGGCAGGTCTAGTC
The DNA here is from genome assembly GCA_944739405.2 of Euclidia mi. Lineage (NCBI taxonomy): Eukaryota > Metazoa > Arthropoda > Insecta > Lepidoptera > Erebidae > Euclidia > Euclidia mi. Next base: position 9,808,045 of record OX123209.2, on the reverse strand, counting down.
CCGTTTTTAATGAACCGCAATAGATATTTAAATATGATTTACCTTCGGTATTTTCGTTTTCAAGAATCGATGGCGTTGGTGATTCGGGAATAGTTTTACTTTGATCTGGATTAGCTAAAACAATTGTAACAGGAAAGTTAAGAGTTAAGTCCTGGTTACACTGGTTCATAGATTTCTTACACATCTATACACATACAATATAAAACAAGATTATATTATATTTACTTGTACGTGTCTATTCAAAGTCAATAAAGTGTGTATTTACACTACAAAGAAATAATCGTAGATATGATTTAAGTACTTACACATTTTGTTGAAAAAAATATACACTCACTGCACAGAAACACAGGTATTTTACACGATGCAGATGGATGCATGCGAGGAACGGGGCCCGCTTCGGCGGGCCAGCTCAGGCGGGGTCGCGGCAGTAATGCTAAAGTAGATCCCGTGACCCCGCCATTCAATGGGATCGGATAGAGGAACACCATGGTGGTTTTAGTGGGTAGTCCCGGCGCTTCTCGTCGGGGAGTCACCACACTCTCCCTAGACTGAGCCCCTTTAGGGGCCCAGCCCGGAGAGGTCAGCCCGTAAATTGTTTGGTTTCCACCATGAGTCAAATAAAAAAAACAAAAAACCTATTTTACACGCACATACATCTACGACCTAATCCTACAGCCGACGCGGCGACAGGTCGCATTGGCAGGTTCTACCTTACTTTTTCATTAGAAAGAGAGAGGCATATTGATACCGGTATACGTGTGTTACTTTTAACGATAAAAATTTTGGTATCTGTTTAACGTTAACTTTCGTTTGGGTATCGTTATTATTTTTGATACTTTTGCTATCGTTACCATAATGGGTAAGTATAAACGTTACAAAAAAAAATAGCGGTAATTCTGTCCCTTATAACATGTCTTCTTATCTTCACCAAATGAGTAAGTACGTAATTCTTAAGTCAACTTACAATTTTATTACTATTGCCTTAAAAATATTTGAAGACGTACAATACATTGATACAATATTAATTTGTACTAATATAAAATATTGTATCTGTGCTTGCATTGAGAGACCACATACTACTACATACTATTTAGTTTAAGACAGATATAATTATGTAATAGTTATATATGATAGATGTAATTATGTAATACGAGGGGAGTTCAATGTATTCTCGGTATCGAGGTGATATTCTAATGATAAGGGTAATTAAATTATCTCATTAGTTAATGACACTCTTTGAGGGTATAAATACAAAATTTCATTTAATTGCCACCATTAGTATTCAAGATATCATTGCGAAAAGACAACTATGATGACTGATTCGACAATGATGAAAAAAATCGAGCTTCGTGCAGTGAAAAAATTCCTCACAAAACAAGGAAAAACTCAAAACAAATATCCATGAAGAAATGGTGGCTGTTTACCAAGATTCTGCGCCTTCATTATCTATAATTCAGAAGTGGTCAAGTGAATTCAAACGGGGTAGAGAGAGCATTGAAGACGACCCCGGCGCTGGTGGGCCAATTTGTGCCGCTACTGAAGAAAACGTCAAATTAGTCGAAAAACTTGTACTTGAAGATGCCCGTGTAAGAGTGAAAACATTAGCAGAAATGACTAAGCTATCCGTGGGTACCATTCACACAATCCTTCATGAGCGCCTGATTTTGTCAAAGGTCAGTGCAAGATGGGTGCCGCGAATGCTCACCACGCTACAGAAACAAGTGCGAGTTGACTGTTGTAAGGAGTTTTTGGACCTCTGTGGTGAAAATCCGCAAAGTATTTTCGATCGGATTGTTACTGGTGATGAAACGTGGGTTCATCACTATGACCCTGAGAGCAAGCAAGAGTCTATGCAGTGGCACAAAAAAGGATCAGACCCGCCGAAGAAGTTCAAAGTCACTCCGTCCGCAGGAAAGCTCATGGCCACGGTGTTTTGGGATTCTAAGGGAATCTTGCTAATCGAGTACACAAAAAAAGGTCAAAGTATTACTGCTGCATCATACGCAACCACCCTGCGTAATTTAAAGGAGGCAATTAAAGAAAAAAGACGTGGAAAATTAACTGCAGGTGTGTTGCTGCTTCACGACAACGCGCCGGTTCACAAGGCGCGCCTTGCCCAGGCTGCTGTGCGGGAGTACGGATTTGAAGAAATCAATCATCCACCCTACAGTCCGGAGCTGGCCCCTAGTGATTATTATCTTTTCCCTAATTTTAAAAAAGACCTTCGTGGAAAGCATTTTTCGGACGATGAAGAGTTGAAGGGAGCAATAAACGAACATTTTTCGGGCCATGAAGAAAAATATTTTTCAGAGGGAATTGAAAAGTTACTTTCACGAACAAATAAATGTATTGAGATGTTAGAGGAGTATATTGAAAAATAAAATTTATTCAGAATTTTCCGCCTTTTCCTTCATACCTATACCGAGAATACATTGAACTCCCCTCGTAGTTTAGTAAATATGCGACACCATTTATAACAAGTTTTCGGACATTATGTACAGATTCTAATAATAGAATCTAATAATAGAATCTATACGTGATGTCCGAAGACTTTTTAATAACTAATATAGGTAATTGTTATGGTCTCTCAGTTTTCACATTTTGGTCGGCAATATTGGTAAGTTTATTGTTTATAGACTTTTACATCTCATTGTAAATAAGAAGATAGGTAACTCAATGTTTTAATAATGTAGAATGCGCTACTTGGTTTGGCGTTACACCGAAACCGATTAGGGTAGGCGACTTGGAGAAGGAAATGGACTGTATTCAGAGGATAGCGGTTCTTTGCCGCCTAGAAAGGAATAAGGGAAGAGGAGATGGATACGGGAGGAGGTGATTGAGTGGGTATAGGATACTTCCAGGATGGAAGGCACTTACCTTATACAGCCTTCTTCGTTTCTTTTCCTCCTGGTGTTTTCGTGATGTAGCTGCTTGTTTTCACTTCACTCACGAGCGGGTTTTCCTTGGTGGAAGCGGCAAAATCACATACAGCGGCGCGGCGCGGAGCGGTATCGAGACGGCGTTCTTAGCGAGCAGAATGTTCTAGACTGTCCGTCGCGTTCACGATCGCGGCGACGAATCAGGCGGAAGGCAGTGCCCTTCCAGGGAGTGGGATAGAGCGGGACGGAAATATGGTATCGCTCGCACTAGACGTGGAAGGATTGATCTTGATGCGATTAGTTATATATAGGAAGGTAGATGGCGCTACCATATCCCCCCGGCCCTAAAGGGTTGCCTTTAAAAAAAAATAGAATTGAACTCAGCTATGTTGGGTGTACTAACGCATAACCCATCAATAGGCTAAGACAGCGATATGACAATAAAATTAATCTAAACTAACTTTAGCGAAACTACAAACGCAATAATAGCGAAAACTACTAACTAAATACTTAAACTAAGAGGTAGGTCCAACTTCAGGCTAGATCTCACTGAGTTGGAAGCGGACGCGAGTTGATCAGTGCCTCGACTTGTGCAAGGACAGTTAAAGGCTCTTCGTAAGAGAGGATCTGTTGACCTATAACTTTGAAGAGATGCGTTTTAATTACTTTGACCATGCTTGCCCAACATCCACCGAAATGTGGTGATGCTGGTGGAATAAACTTCCAGTCAATATGATCTATGGAGAGTTCTTCCTGAAGACGAGTACGATAACCCGCGACGTGATTGAAACAGTAGCGGGAACAAGTTCAATCAATTTACTAACGCGGTTGGCGACAAAGTCTGCCAGCGGTGAGGAGAAGAATAAATCCAAGCGAGCACTACCTTGGAGTCGGAAAATGCGTATATTTATTAATAGAGTAGTGGGGCAAAACTGTGTCTTGAACCTTCTGGAACAACTGAGACAGCAGAAGGGCCGCGCACAACTCCAGTCTCGCAACCGAAATGGTTTTAACAGGCGAGACCTTAGACTTGGCACAAACTAACTGCACCGAGTAGTTAGAACCAATGCGGACTTGCAGATATACGACTCCGCCGTAAGCACGTTCGCTGTCGTCAGCGAAACCTATTAAGTTGACGGTACATCCATCTACCAACCCAAGATGACGCGGAATAAACTTGATTGAGCGCGGTAAGCTCAATACAAAACTGGCCCCAAGCGGCGACAATATGGTCAGGGGGTGTTGCATCCCACTCACACTTTGATAGCCAAAGCTCCTTGATCAAGAGCTTGGCGTACAAAATTGTGGGAGTCACAAACTCATTATGTCCCATAGTCGAGCCACTGTGGACAGCATAGTGCGCTTGGCGCACTTATCATCTGGTGGTGAGACGTCAAACCGAAAACTATCACAGGATTAGTCCCAGCGTAAACCGAGAACCCCATGCGGTACAGACTTCTCAAACTCAATGTCTGGAGAAGCTTTATGAGAATCTGGTATGCGTGCGAGAACCTCCTTAGAGTTGCTTGTCCATTTGACAAGATCAAACTGGCCTCACTTGAAAAGCTGAATAAGCTCTTCACAAAGCGAAATTGCTAGCGGAGCGGGTATGACATTACAGGCAATGTCATCTATATACAAAGCGGATGTGTAGTATAGTATAGTGTAGCGTAGCGTAGCTTAGCATAGCATAGCGTAGCATAGCATAGCATGGCGTAGCATAGCATAGCATAGCATAGCTAATTAGTGCCTTATCTTACACACAGTTTTAGCACCCACCTTGATCTCTTGAAGAGCAGAACAACAACAAGACGTAATACAATGAGAAGTATGTAACGTAGGTACGGTACCCATAATCACATACCCAAGTACCGTCTCAATAGCGGGCGGTAAATCATATCGCTCACTACGAACTATGTTAGTTAGTAGCAAGTGCGGAAATATTGAAGCTCCGATCAAAAGATCAATGCCTGCCGGATTCGCAAACTCCGCGTCGGCTAACGGCAATGATTCGAGATGAGTGAGTGATGCTACGTCTACATTAGCGTTCGGTAATGCGTCCGTGATACGCTCCACGATAAGCGAAGAAATGTTAAAATTAATATTCCTATCAAAACGCGAATGTATTTTAATATCTACGGAACCCTTGCAATGCTTTTCTGATCCGCCTATCCCTTTGACGGTTGAGTTAGTATTTTTAAAGTTATTCCATAATCCGAGGCGTTTGAAGCATTCCGATGTTATTAGATTGGTCTGAGACGCGCCATCCAGCAGACAACGTACCATGGGCGGCGACCCATTAACATCATAAACGATAACTTGCGCCGTCGCTAACAGAACAGTCTTAGACGCCATACATCGCGTTTTGGCCCTGCGCGGATCATTATAGATGCGCGAGTGCCGTCCTCGCGTGCGCGTCTCCCGCGCAATGGATGTCGTACACAACGATACTTCGCCCTCAGACGCGGAAGGCGCAGCTACCGTGGTCTGCAGGCGCAGCTACCATGGTCTGCTGCACCTGCGGCGCAAGTGTGTCAAGGTTAGCGGCTTGGCTTGACAACCGGTTATTTTTATCCAAATGTAACAGTGTATGATGTTTTTGTTTACACGTGCGACATCTCGTTCTACTGGAACAATTACTCGTTTTATGTTTTATGCTTAAGCAATTAATGCAAGCTTTGTTATCCTTTACGCTTTTAAAACGAGCAATTGGATTTAAATCATTAAAGGTGGGACACTTATAGTAATGGTCGTGCACTATATTACTGCACAGACACTTCTGTGAATTATTACTATTAGATTCCGAACATGTTACGTAAGATTGTGGATTAGGGACTGAGTTATTATTACTATTTCGCGATTTATTCAACCTTTGTTTGTTGTTGTTAGTGTTAGACGGGCCAGGTGAACCAGACTGCGTATTATGAAATATTCGACACTGATCTTTGATGAACGAAATAAAACTATCTAGTGTAGGTATTTTATTATTGCGTTCCGTCATCTCGAATGCGCGAATTGTATCAGTGTCAAACTTTTTTAAAGCGAGTTGAAGCAACATAAAGTCGGAAAGATCTTCTAATTTTAAATTCCTAAGAGATTACTTTTTACTGTTTCTACGGGATATATACCACGTACCTTTGTTTTGAGTAGCCGATATTTCGGCACTGTTGCAAGCGCCATGTTCACGGATATACTATATTCCTAAGAGAACTAACCGCGGTTACGAAGTTATCAATAAACAGCTGGAAATTCGAGACAGACGCGTTGCTGGACAGTTTGAGATTTAAAGCTTGGTCAAAGTACGTAGACGCTAGAACGCGCGTGTCTTGATATCTGTCAAGTAGTGACTGAAATATGACCTGATAATTCTCAGCACTGGGTGTGACACCTGCAAATACGGACTGGGCCTTCGGTGACAGTTTACCTATTAAATAGTACAACCTGTCAGCATCTGTCAGAGAACCATTATCGTGCACTGTAGACTTAAAACTTGCATAGAATAACGGCCAATTTCGTATATTTCGCGGTAATCTCGGTTTGCGGGCAACGGGCTCTGCCGAACATTTACCCTCCAATTGCGATTGTATACGCTTAATAATACAATAAAGATCTTCGAATGAGGTATACGCCTGATAGTTCGGTTTTTCATCAGGATTGATAAAAAGTAATCTTGCGTTATAATCGTCTAACAACTTATGAAAATCTGTTCGAATACTATCTACTGTTATACAATAACTGAGAAATGCTTCGCTATTACCGTCAGACATAGATGCGGTTTTTGAGCATTCATATATGTTTTGGATGCGCTCAAATAAAATATTGCGTTTCGCTTCTAAGATTGTCATCTCTTTGTCTTCCGACACGCGTGACTTCTTTTGTTGTGACATGCTTACGTAAGTATAAGCTAATGAGACCGAAACAAAATAAGAATATCTAATGTATCTATTATTTTACCTAAGTAGGCTAATTAGGCAACACTTTAGAGCTGAGGAAATAAAAGTTGCTTGAAATATGAGATTTATAAGACAACTATGATATTTCCAGAATTAATAATTTAATAAGTAGGTAGCTACATAAAAGTTTACCTACTGATGCGGGCGGAAATAACCATGTGACGGTTATATGAATATATTAGGAGTATAGCTAGGTGCTATAACTGCCTAGGTATAGCGGTATAACGTATAAAACGTAAATGAATCCGGCTCGAAGGACCAAAAAAATGGTTTGGCGTTACACCGAAACCGATTAGGGTAGGCGACTTGGAGAAGGAAATGGACTGTATTCAGAGGATAGCGGTTCTTCGCCGCCTAGAAAGGAATAAGGGAAGAGGAGATGGATACGGGAGGAGGTGATTGAGTGGGTATAGGATACTTTCAGGATGGAAGGCACTTACCTTATACAGCCTTCTTCGTTTCTTTTCCTCCTGGTGTTTTCGTGATGTAGCTGCTTGTTTTCACTTCACTCACGAGCGGGTTTTCCTTGGTGGAAGCGGCAAAATCACATACAGTGGCGCGGCGCGGAGCGGTATCGAGACGGCGTTCTTAGCGAGCAGAATGTTCTAGACTGTCCGTCGCGTTCACGATCGCGGCGACGAATCAGGCGGAAGGCAGTGCCCTTCCAGGGAGTGGGATAGAGCGGGACGGAAATATGGTATCGCTCGCACTAGACGTGGAAGGATTGATCTTGATGCGATTAGTTATATATAGGAAGGTAGATGGCGCTACCACTACTAAAAACTAATTTGTAGCTCAAGAGGAGAAAATAAGTAGGTAGGTATTTTTATTTGTTATCAGTAAACCGGTTCCTCTGAGCAAAAGCACGTGCCTCCGATGAAATAGTGAGAGAAACAGTATCTTCAATCAAATAACATAAAGCATTATTATAATCTAATAGCAAGGGTCATCAAATGTGTCTGGATTTAAATGTATTATATGGATTGTATATTTTATTGGCAGCAAAATGGCTTACCGTCGTTTTAAATTAATTTACTAATTGCTATTTTTTAGCAATTTGATAATCAACACTAACTCAAAAAGGGGTCCGAGACCGAAGGTGCCGTTAGAGGTACAGAAAGATGTTTATTTACAATTCAAAGACGACTTTTGTAATGGCGTAATACCACCTATTTTGCATACTGTCAATAATAGTGTTCAATCAGCTTGACACAAAATGACAAAAAGGGTATTGAAATGAAAATAAAAACTAATTAATTTTATTTCTTTGGACATGTCATGTGCAACGGTGAATCTACTCTAAAAAAAAACACTCCCTATTGTCACTGAATCTATGAGCTGTTCTTCTTCTGGCACAAATTCTACAAATTATGAAACAGACAATCCAGAACAAGGATCTATAATGAACTGACTACAGTGTTCTCAACTTTAGGAGATATTAAAGAATGGATGCAGAGTACCTTTGGGTATTCCGGCTTCGACGTCAAATGATTGTCAATAAGCTTGGAACTAGGTGATTTATTCTTCCTGGTGATAATGTTTATGATAAGAGGTAATAATGTGAACAGGATTAAAGACTCGGTGAAGTCACCAGCGGTTAAGGTAAAACTAGAGAATCTAGTCAAATCTCTTAACATCAAACCACGAGCAGGGGGGAAGACCCAGACAGTAACTCTAGCTAGGAATGCAATAAGCTTCCCTGAGATAGTAGCTGGGACCATGTACAGAGTGCCTGATATGCCGGCATCAGTGAGCTTAGAACAGATAAAAGCTCTACTAGATGATCCCGAATTCCCAGGAGTGGCAAGACAGCCATCTCTGGCTTGTATGTTGCCACAAACGATAGGTCGGAGTCAGATGATTCTTAACTGCTTCTTCTACTGCAACATGTTGATTTCAGAAACTATCAACCAGAGAAACCCAGATTGGCAGAAAACGACCAGCTAGCAAAGCGCTATGGAAACCAAACCATACCAGGAAAATACTTTCAACTCACCTATGTTTAATGATGTGGAGAGAGTGAGGTGGGCCAAGAAATTTGGAATTTTGTCCATGGACACTGATTTCACTGCTGTCTGGAAAATTCTGCCAATAAGGCCAAAAATATGCTTGAGAAAATTTACTCGGTATCATTCTGACTATCAGTTAAGTGCATTAGTTTCTATTTAATTTGCAAAAACCACATTTTACGCCATATTATAAGTAGATTTAAGACCTTGTTAGTAAGTATCATTATAACCAATTATGTTAACCTATGTAATCTTGCCATACATGATAGTGATAAGCATAGTGTAAAATCTTTAGATGTAATTAAGTATTTTAGGTTAGAATCCAATCATGTACTCAGATTAGTGTAATCTATGGTATTAGTGTTGTATTAATCACAATATATTAGTTAAGACTACATTAAGTCATAAAACCATAAAAACAGGACTGTTCTTAGAATTCTTTGAAAGATAATAGTCCTCCTAATAGTATAATACACATTTTATGCATAGATAAAATAACTTGGGAAGAAATCAAGCCAAAATAATATAATTATCGTCGTAATAGTAAAACGGGTTGTAAACAGCAGAAGTGACTTAAGCTCCAAATAAATAGGTGGACCAATGTCATACAAGGACTACTATGGAATGCACTAAAATTATGCTGCATATGGTGTTTTAAAGGCAATTTTGCCAAGAATGATTTTGAAGTTACTTGTAACGGGTATTGTAAACAATGTCATGCAAATATCACAGTCACATCACAACTTAAAACTGAAAATGTTATTGAATTAAAATGTTTAATAACCAATTGGAACAATGATTACAATCATTCTGTTAGTGTAAAAAATCATATTAGGGCACGTATGCGGCATATTCTTTCACAAAGCTTGCAAAATAGATCATCTATATCGGTCAGAAATAGTGTTGGAGAAAATTCGAGTCCGGGAGTCGATTTTTACATACTTGACTAATTTCACGGGGTTTGGTTTGTTTAACGGAACTTGCACTGGGGGATAGCTAATATTATAGTGAGTAAATTAGGCTATTTTAATTTTGGAAAAATCAATTTGCCAAAAAACGCAATGTTTTTATATAGTTAAATACATACCTACTACTACAGCTATTAATTACCTCAATAAACTTACACAACAATTAGTTTATAACTTACTTTTTAATTTATTTTGAATTATTTGATTTATGTCTCGCATGGATTCACGATTTTTTTCTAATATTTCGCTTTCACTTGATGCTCCTGCCATCGTTCGTTTGTATCTCTCATATGGGTCCATGTCTATTTTGGATTTGTTACAGGTTATTCACAGTAAAAAATAAACGTAAAATAAGTGTGTTATAGCTGTATTTTTTAACACGTAATACACTATCGCCATTTATTTTCTATAACTTGTTAGTCAATCAATCACACAATTTTCTTGAGATACCCTTAATTTTTCATATATCTTCATAAACAATTTTTAAAGAAGACGGTGGTATAATTGATTGTACATTTATTTGTTCAAACATTCGGTGCTGCATACACGTATACTTTTCGTTTCAAGCTGTAATTTTCCTGGTGGTGTTAATCACGTAATTGTAATCGGACAAAATGAGTGAATCTCAATTTATATTTTGATTTATAATGGAGCTAATGGAAAAAGAAAATGAACATATTATGTCAGACAAAATACCTTGTCCTGCAGTTCCATAATGTTCAAGTGATGCAAGTATAAGTAATAATGTTACTACTAAATCAGGAAGACAGACAAAAAATAAACAAGAGTCGTTTAAGGAAATATGTAATAAGTATAATAACCAGACCATATCACATCGTGAATGTAACGATTTTTTTTCACACAGTTTCACAGTCTAAGCCAAATCAAAAGTTATGGCCCCCAAGTCTAAGTAGGTTTTTGTGATATTTGTGTCAGTTTAGGTCTCAAGAGATATTTGATGAATAAATAAAAAAAAAATAACAACCGTTTATTTTTTTTATTACAGGCCATATACGGGCTGTGGACTCATAAGGACTAAATTTTTACTGCTGGTTGTATAAGTCCCACAGCCCATGATATGGGCTGTTATTTTTTTCCGATTATTCTTTTGTTATTTTAATTGTTTTTTTTTTAAATTAAAATGTTAACATATCCTAAAACTATTTATACAACTACCTTCGATGTATTTTTGCACTCTGGCAATACTTCAAATGTCACTGTCTGTAGTGTCAATGTCAGACATCAATCAAAATCATGTATAGTTTTTGGTTTTTGTTTGTCGGTTAGAACTTCTGTTGTATTTGGTCAAGGTTATAGTTGTTGTTATTTTTTTATTTATATTGAGTCGTCGTCAAAAGTACACGGACGAGCAGTTGCGGAAACTTTTAGAAAGGAGTGACTGCGAAGAAGAAAGGTCCTCGACTTCGGATGAGGACGGTAGTGTGGACGAAACGGAAAATTGGTCAGGTCAACATATGGTCTTAGAAAATCGTGTCCGCTTATGCGTTGGAAGTTAAGAGCCGCTTGAATATGACAATGATGGTAGTGTAGCTGAACCGGACTTTATACCAAATTCGTCGAAATCTGATATAAGTTACAATGACATAGACCAGTGATTCGGCGCAGCCCCAGCATTGGCACTTCTGTGACTTGTCGAAATATTTTCTCCCAACTATTATCGTCACCAACCGCCCGACGCAGCTGCAGTCCAATGATCCCCAGCAGCCCCGTCGCTGGGTGTTCATCAGAAAGTACCCATCGCCGTCCCACTTCTGCAACTCGTCAAAATATTGTCTCCCAACATTCATCGGCACCAACCGCCCGAAGCAGTTGCAGCCCAATGATCCCCAGCAGCCCCGTTGCTGGGTGTTCATCAGAAGGTACCCATCGCCGTCCCACTTCTGCAACTCGTCAAAATATTGTCTCCCAACATTCATCGTCACCAACCGCCCGACGCAGTCGCAGTCCAGTTAACTCCCGTAGCTCCGTCGATGGATCTTCGTCAGAAGCTGACGATGCAGCTGATAGAAGTGGATATGGTAGGCCACATCATGAACGAGACCTACAAAGTCAAGACGAACAAGAAGATTGGGTTTACAGAATCCAGGCTTAAGTTCGGCAACCATTACTTTCTCAAGATTTTATTCGAAATGAAAATATACGTGACGATGCGAATTTGTATAGTCTATTACGTACAATAGTCGATAAAAGTCAAGACGAACAAGAAGATTGGGTTTACAGAATCCAGGGGGCTAATCGTGCTATTTTCAAAAGTTCAAACGTTGACAACGTAACGTATTTGGTGAACGTTTGGTTTTAGTTTGGCTGATGTCAAACATGGTATCGTGCTAATTGTATTGAGCGTTCGAACCGTAGACGAAACCCTTACTTTGGGCTTACGTCAAACGTTTAGTGCTTGACACCGGTTTTTGAAAACAGTAAGTACTATTCTTATACTAAAGAGGCTGTAGCGACATCGCGCCATGTGCAAGCACTATTTTAAAAAGACAATTAATGTCATTATATGAATGTCATTGAATGTCAATAAATATTATAATATAAAATCATGAAATAATTTTATTACATTTATACGGTAAGTACCGAAATATTGTTTACTGTAATAAGTGATTTATGCAAAAAATAATGAATGATCACACTTGGTCATGTTAAAGTGGTTTTTATTTCACTAGAGTAATGTAACGAAGGTGAATTCAAATGATGATGCACCACAACATTACCGCAATTGCAGCTTCTTCTGCTATTTGTCGAGCCCAATACGAATTTTATATGATCGTTACAATAAACAACACCTATTTTTCAGATTTGGGATAATATATAGAGCAGAGAAAGATGCTAAACAAACCCCGAATTGTCAGCGTTTGGCATTATAGTCATCTTTTCTATAAAAGAAGAGATAGACGAAAAGCTGGAGAATTTGAATTTGGCTGACTTTCTAACTTTTCAGGTACGCATTTCAATTATCATTACGTAAGATCCTACAGTATTTACTCTCTTTCTGAACTTGTCTCATAATATGCATAAACACCCAACAAAATAATGTAAGTATATTATACTCAAACACAAGATATAGCGCACGTATGAGAACAGTATTAATCTTTAGTTAAATGTCAGTGGGTTTAGTTATTTTGATAGGACTTATATTTGAGTAAATAATTACTGAATAATTTATGTTTTAATTTTGTTCACAGTAGCCGAGGAGTAAGCAAAATTTCATTTATTCATTCAAAAACAATTAACAAATTGTGTGAATATACATACATTAAAAACAAATTAAACATTATCATTTTAAACAAACAAAATTAAAATCAGGACAGGATACAAGCGGAAAAATAAAATAACTAATGGTCATAATGTCAAAAAGAAAAATAAAGTCAATAGGAAAAATAATGTCAAAAATAATAATCCATTAATATACATAGATTCTGATGTCCTAATCACAATGTCTATAGAGTAATAATAATAATTAAATTGTAGATGTGCAAGTTACATGTCATTTATAGTGTAATAGCATTCATTTAACAACTACCGTTTGAGTTCATTTTGAAAATTCATTTTATATAATAATGTTTTTACTTGCATAGGCAATTTATTAAATAGCTTAACCGATTTGTAATAAGGGCTATGCTTCACGACATCGAGAGTCGGTACATATTTGAGTAGAAGATCTTTTCTTCTTGTACTTTCCCTCATTTGTCTTTCTTCTTGGCTTTCATGTTCATGTACGTATTTCGATAAATGAGTAAGTAGTACTAGGATGTATAAGCAAGGAACAGTCAAGATCCTTAGTTCTTTGAAATGGGGTTTGCATGACTCTGGCTGCTGTATTCTAACAATGGTTCTAATAGCTCGTTTCTGGGCAACAAACGCCTTATGAATGTTATAGTCGTAGCTTCCTCCCCAGAAAAGGATGCTATATCTTAATTTTGATTCTACTAATGCAAAGTATACCATTTTTAAATGTACAGTACTTACTTCATTTCTTAGGCTTCGGAGTACATAGCATGCCGAACTGATAGAATTTTCTAGATGCGTTAATTCTGCCTTCCAGTTTAATCTATCATCTATGTACACTCCTAAAAACTTAACTACCGAGGTTTGGGCAATATTTTCACCATTCATTTCACAATATAATCTTTCAGTATTCTTGGCAGTTGTTCGAAATAGTATTGCGTTTGTCTTGCCCGTATTTACTTTAAGGCTGTTTACAGTAAACCAGTTGTTAAAAGTTTCTAAGGTCTTATTTACATTCATATTTAGAGTATTTATGTCATCGGCGGATACTACAGCATTTGTGTCGTCAGCAAAAACTACCAGCTGAACCGAGTCCCCAACAGTTTGCGTTACATATTTTATAAGGTCATTAATAAATGTAATGAAGAATATTGGACCTAATATGGAACCTTGGGGAACACCAGCATGAATTTGAGACATTTTTGACCTGTATGTGTCCTCAGTAAATATATTATTACGTGAAGAATTTAGTGCTTTAGTAACAGATTTGATTTCTACAAACATTTTCCTATTTTTCACATATGATGTAAGCAGTTCTAGAGACTTACCCCGTACCCCATAGTATTCAAGCTTTTCTAGTAGTAATTTATGGTTCACTGTGTCAAAAGCTGAACTTAGGTCTAGAAAAAGGCCAGCCACTTTTTCCTTATTATTCATTCTACGCACAACATCCGCAATGAGTGTGTAAATGGCATCTTGTGTCCCAACAAACTTTTGGTATCCAAATTGTCTACTACTGAGCACTTTGGTACGGTTTAGATGTGATAATAACCTATCTTTAACTAATTTTTCCAAAATTTTTGACGTAGCAGACAACAGTGATATGGGTCTATACATATGCGGATCAGTTTTTGAACCTTTTTTGTGTATCGGCAATATTTTAGCTACCTTAAATTGTTCCGGAAAAATACCCTCGTCAAAACATTTATTAAATAAAGTGCTAAGTGGTTCTGCTAATATGTCAATGTTTTCTTTGATTATTGTAATGGGCATGTCATCACAGCCAGTCGATTTTTTACTTTCCATTTTCCGGACTATTTTGTATATCTCAAGTGGAGTTGAATGATTTAAAATAAGATCACTATCTATTCTTTCTGCACTTTTGTATAAGATATCCATTGCGGCTCTTGTATTAATGGAACTAGCCGCGGCGGACTGCTCAAACTAACTAACTAAATAATAAGCCGCTCGTCAGCACAACCACATGGACATAATTGCAAGTTAACAAAAATGAGCAATTTGCTATGAGCCAAATCGAGACCATCATCACTTCTTGGATATTAAACAAGAATAATTATACTATTAATTAGTTTACTAAAATAATGTAAACCAAACCAAAAACATAATTATTACTGTTAAGTTCACGTTGTAACAATGGCCTTACAGATGTTGTTTGTTTCAACTCTACTTAAAATTATATTTTGTATCAGATTTCATCATCTCAACACACTGAATAAATAAAATCGAAATGTGAAATTGGAGCTTGCCTTTTAATATACATACCTACTCTATTCCTTTAACTATCTATAGAAGTGGTCCAGCGGTAGTCTGGGTAACACTGGATCATCAGATGTTGGACTCGATACCCGATTAGAAAGTACGCTTATGTTAGTTCACACACTTGTATCACATCCTGCTGAGTCAGTGGTTAGTCTCCCTTGTAGATCGGCTTATTTGTCTAGTGGTACCTAACCCAGTCATGGTTAGGTACCACTAGACCAATAAGACGAAAGTCATGGGTTTGATTACCACCCAGGAGAACTCTTTGTGCGATGAGCAAATTACCATAACTATAATACTCGTATGTGTATAAAAGCAATATTTATATATATTGATCAATTGTCTGTCTACCATGCCACTAGGTTGTGCCTAGTTTGGGACCACACCGCCAGGTGTCACAGAGAATTAATTTATTCTTATGTTTCTCTTCTTCACGGATATTTTCTTACAATTCACTTAGAAATTCACCCGGTCTAAATGGTCACTAAGGACGAAAGGCGGCACCTACCCTAACCACTCTCATACTAGTATGGGCAGGTGGTACTTGATGGGCGAACTTATTAGATAGATATTCTCTTAACAGACTCCAAGGCTTATTACTTTTACTATATATGCAAAGTGGGCAACAGTGATGTTTTGTCATGGCGGGTCTCGTGGCAACAAAGACCCGGGGCAGGTTTTTCCGTGATTATGCCTTTGAAATTTCACCAAGCGAATAGCTCCTGTGGCCTTCCCTTCGCTGATCGGCCAAAGCAAGCCAAATTTAAGAGCCCTGAACCAACTAGTCAAAATAGGCTGGCCGGAGACTAGGCTCTGACCGACTCATTGAACTACTAGGCACCCACAGATTACATGAAATTTACAATTCTGTGTCGGCACCGCATTGTGCTTCCCACGCACGCACATTCAACTCGCTGCCACCCAGCCCTAATCTAAGACTTAGATCTGTTACCCGAGGTAGTGGCTTGGATTCCTAACACGACAAATCTTTGTATGATGAGCACTACGCTTTTGTCTGTGTCTTAGTTAAATTAAATAATTACAATACCTATCTACGTACTTAGGGAAAATAATTATAAATGAACGTTTATCAGTCGTCTACTTGCTGTATACAGGCGTCTGAGAGCGCAGTGACCGAGTAAGCAGTCTTTTGGCTTAAGCCATCCAAAGAACCTACAACTGTGACAGTATTATGTGTATGGTATACGTATATCCCCATAATATTGTTTCAGCCTTTCAAAAGCGAATGTCTAGGAAGACATCGCGTCGAGATGTAGCCTTTTTAATGAGAAGCCTTCCTAGTCATTGTTATAAATATAGGGCCAAGCAAACTTGACGCCAATCTTGCAATAATGAATTCTCCCGTAACAGTTAGCTATACCAAAGGGATATCTATAAAAATTGCCTTATATGAAAGAATGTTGTTCACTCATTTAAGTTGCAATCAAACGTATTATAAGCATATGCCACTAAATTGATAAATAATACAAAATTATCTTAATAATTTTCTCAAATTTAAAATATTATATATTTGCAAAGTTCGTCGATAGGAACTTTTGGTTTGACAACGTATGAGACGTCCGCGAACGTAACGGTTTTGGTTTAAAACGTTGTCAAATAATAGCGCGATACCATGCAACAACGAGAGTTCGCTCGCACGCTGTCACCTAGCTGTCACTGAACTTATCTGCCCTAAAAAAACCAAATCGTTTACGTTCAAATAATTAGCACGATACGAAATGTGCATAACGTGACGTTTTCGGTTGAAGTTTGGTTTTGGTAAATACGTTGACGTTTAGCACGATCGCCCCCAGGCTTAAGTTCGGCAACCATTACTTTCTCAAGATTTTATTCGAAATGAAAATATACCTGACGATGCGAATTTGTATAGTCTATTCCGTACAATAGTCGATAACAATGTGCTGAACTTGATGACGGAACAAACCAACATTTATGCCGAACAAACTATGGCTTCTAATCCAAGTGGTCGGATGTCTCGCTGGAAACCTGTTGACAACGCGGAAATGAAAAAAAATCTTGGCATTTACATATTAACTGAAATTATAAAATTTCCAACGCTGGAATCGTACTGGAAGACTGATCCTTTCTTTTATTATCCTTTGATACACAAAATAAACATGTCATATAACCGTTTTGTGGCAATCTTGCGTTGTTGGCATTTTGTTGACAATTTGGCTGAAAGGGACCCAAATGATCGGTTGTATATAGTACAGCCATTGATAGACTTTGTTATGGATAATTGCAGAAAACTCGTTACTCGAAAAGAGTGCGTTATCGTTGACGAGTCAATGGTGCCATTTCAAAGTCGATTACTAATGCGACAATATAAACCGAGCAAAAGTCATATACGGCATGAAAATTTACAAGGCTACGACCGATGACGGATATGTCTCGCAGTATAAAGTTTATACTGGACAAGATCCACAGTATCCTGGTTTGGTTAAACCAGGAAGCGTAGTAGTTCCGCTATGTGAGAAATTCCTTGGCGAAGGAAGAATTATATTAGCTGATAACTTTTACACAAATGTCCCATTGGCGGCATATTTGCTTCGTCATAAGACTGATTTTTGTGGCACTTTGCTCAACGCAATAAAATAACTGTACTCAAGTGGAAAGACAAACGAGACGTACTGCTGATATCAACCTTTCATGGCGATGAACAGGCAATGTTTTCTGGTAGAAACCCACGTTTGAAACCAAATATGATACTGGAGTATAACCAAAGAAAAAATGGCATCGATCTCGCCGACGTACTCGCCAGTTTTTATTCTCCAATTAGTAAGACCTTTACGTGGTACAAAAAGAGCGCAGTTGACGTACTTTTTGGCGTGGCCTTGATAAATTCTATTTATTTATATTACAAATTGAACTCTTCACAGAAATGCTCAATTTTACAAGCCCAAACAGCAAAAAAAACTAATTGACCTAAAAGAAACACACGTGTCAACAAATCTCCTGCGATTACAGCAATCTTCAAGCAGTGTGTCAAGCTCATTACGAGAAACAACAGCAGCTCAACATTTCCTTCAACAACTGGAAAACAAGAGACGTAGATGTGCGGGATGTTACAATATACATCGTCAGAATGGTGAAACACCAAAGGCTGCCACTAATAAGGCAAAGAAAGTTTCAACGATTTGCAATACGTGTTTGAAGCCTTATTGCCTAAGTTGTTTCACACAGGCGCATACTTAAAGATTTAGAGAGAGTTTTTTTTCTTATTTGCAATCTTATTCTATTGTCTTTGTCACATTTATATTGAATAAACCATTAAAATAGACCTTTTTTTTGGTTTTATTTTTATTTTCTGCAGTTTTACATAAAGAAGGCTGATGTTCATGTCCTAGCACTTTTTTGATAGCTTATAGTTTGTTCTATCAAGTCCTCTTTTGTAAGCTCCAAACCTAATGAGTCCCATCTTTATCTTCTTTTTGTACGTTCTTATGTACAAGAACTTATATAATGTTTATCGATACATACGAGTGGCGGCTGATAAGTTCGCGGCCTAAGGTACTTAGCGATGACTTATTGTCTCGTTACTGTTGCGTGACTCATTAGTAGTATAAATATAAAAAGAAAAATTACCTCATTAACATTTCAACCCCGGAACGAACAACATCACCATGTCCACTGAAATTGCAACTTCTCGCAATTTGGAGCACCGCGCTGTGATTAAATTCCTTGTTAAGAAAGTAAATACGCCGAAAGACATTTTTGAAGAGCTGTCATCGGTTCTTCAGGATTCTGCCCCATCATATACATACACATACATACATATCGTCACGCCTTTTATCCCCGAAGGGGTAGACAGAGGTGTATTTCTACACCCACTTTTCACCAGGTATACTTTAGTCCCACGTAATAAGGGGCGAGCCTATTGCCGTACCGGGCACATTTCCAGACTCCGTGCTGCTACTGAGAATTTCGTGACAGAAAAACCCAATAACACTGCCCGACCCAGGAATCGAACCCGGGACCTCCCGATCCCACGCGCACATTTATGCCGCGAGACCAACGAGGCAGTCGTATAGGGTTTGATGTCGAGTTTTCCATCTCTACGCAAAGATGGTATTTGCATCGTGTTATCTCTTAGTCGCCTCTTACGACACCCACGGGAAGATAGGGGGTGGTGACATTTGTATTCTATGCCGTCAACCACACGGCTATTGCCCCATCATATACAATGGTAAAAAAATGGGCTCGTCTATTTCAACAAGGAAAAGAAACCTGTGAAAACGACCCCCGCCTGGGCCGCCCAGTGACGGTCGTCACCGAAGAAAACGTGAGAAGAGTTGAAAAATTTGGTCTGGCTGATCGTAGAATTAAATTGTGTAGCGAAAGTGCTACAGATCAGCAAAGAACGAATTGGAGAGATCTTACACGAACATTTGCATATGAAAAAAATTTGTGCGCGTTGGGTCCCGCGAATGCTCTAACCGCTCGACAAGCTCCGACGATCGGAGAGTTGTAAAGACTTTTTAGAGTTGTGTCTGACAAATTTACACGAAATTTGTAACCGCATTGTGACTGTTGATGAAACATGGATCCGTCAGTATGATCCCGAGTCCAAACAAGAGTCAATGCAGTGGATAAAAAAGGGAGAAAGGCCACCAAAGTTTAAAGTGGAAAAGTCGGCTTCGAAGCTGATGGCTACCATTTTCTGGGATAGCGAAGGAATTTTGCTGATTGATTACTTGCTTAAGGGAACTACACAGAATGGTCAGTATTATGCTAATTTATTAGGTCAGGCACGTGAGGCAATCGTACCGAAAAGACGCGGCAAGTTGGCGAACGGAGTGCTGTTTTTGCAAGACAACGCACCCGTTCACACCGCTCGGGTTGCGAGGGCTGCCTTGAAAGCTACGGGATTCACAGAAATTGACCACCCACCCTATAGTCCGGACCTGGCTCCCAGTGACTATTTCCTTCTTTCTAATTTAAAAAAGGAGTTGTAACCCACATTTTAGAAACTTGAAAATTTTGACAGTGGCATCATTGTATATTTACGAAGTTGTCAGTTTTGTTATAAGTAACAAGGATCTCTTCAAAGGAGAATGACCATCTATGTATGGAATTCCGTCTCAAGTTGTTGCTCGATAATTCTTTATTTATTATAGACTACACTTTATATATTATCAAATAAAATTGTTCATTTTCCTTCAAATACCCGGGTTTTTAAGTAATTTACCAAAAACAGAGATAACCTAAAATTATGTTTTAAACCTACTCGCAACTTAAAACCAAAGATTATCATGAACTTACAAAACACATCGGCTTCTCTGCATTACGACCGGTATTGGTTGGTCAGGATCAAGCATCAACATGATTACAGGTAGACTCGAAGAGTTCATAAACACAACACATGAAACGCCCTGCCGTAATAAAACACTTAGGTAAGTAAATATATAAACGTCCTGTCGTAAGTTATATGAAACACACGCTAAGTTATTGAAAATAAACACTCAAACGGAGTTTCCTAAGTATTACATTTTAAATGGAGAGATTATCGCAATGAATATTCGCAATCAACACATAAACAGTAATGGCCACAGAGTAAGGTAATATATAGGGTAATGGCCGGTGCCGGTCCCAGACGCCGGTTGTCATCTGGCTTAACAGTCTGCGTGAGACGGAACACAAAAATAATAATTATTTATTATTATAGCAAAGCTATAAAATATTAATTAAATATACATATTTTAAAATGTAATTATGTTACAGACTATTTATCTATTTATGAATTTCATATCATTCTTGTGATGTTTTTTTCTAAAGGCTCATACTTACCTACATAGTTGGTCCAGTACAAATGAAGAGAACGGAACGTCAATATAGAAAACTTTATACGGAAATAATGCGTAGCTATTTTTACTTACTGTTTATTTTTAAATCATAATTCCGGATACGAAAATAAAATTCCTGACGTCAAAATTTGTAAAAAATAAGAAAATAATTTCTATATTATTTTGGTTTTGCAACATGAAACATTGCTAGACCACTTTTGGTCATTCTCCTTTACAGAAAGTCAACGTCGCTCAAAAAATTTAAAATTGTTATCTACTCGTGTGTTGTTGAGAACAGTAGTGTCAATCACATATTGCGATAAATAAATAATCACTCCGTAAATTGTGACCTCGATTTCCAGCAGCGTAATCTGGGTCGTATGTTTAACAAAACACGTGCCTACAAAAGTGCAGTTATTATGATAAAAATAAGCGTGTAACAGAAGAGCAAACGAAACATGGAGAGCCCCTTCAGCCGGAGTAGCAAGACTCCTCGCTCTCCTACCGCTTCGCCCTCACGTGAATCAACACCCACGCCCAATCCCAGACCAGTCATATCCCAGGATGAGGTTCTCCTCATCCTGGGATATGACTGGTCTGGTCTGGGAAATTATCTACACCAGAAATACAAAACTGGATGTCATCCGTGGAGCAATGTTTGAAGGAATTGTGCACCATCACAACTGAGGGCAAACTAAATTCGGAGCAAAAGTTACGTGTGAGCACTTTATCTCGTACAATAAGCCATGGCATATCTAAGGTGATGGTCCAATACCAAGCGCTAAAATGCAAAACATTGCAAGCTCACTATGAAAACAGAGCACTCCAAGACCAGGCTGACCTAGCAAGCAAGCTAAAGGAGATCAAGCAAAGTATTGAGGACTCATCAAAACCTGCCCAAGTAACTTCCTTTGCCGATATGGTCAAAAAAGGTACAAACAATTTTGTTCAGACGTCAAAGGGGAATGCCCACTCTCCATAGTGTCCTAGGCCCAAGATGGACATCAAATATTATTATAAATAAATTGTGTTTTAAATTCTTAATAGTATCAGATATCTGAAAAATACACTCAAATTACCGCCACTATTTTGAAAATGTTTTAAATAATATAACATTTTAAGGTTAATTTCCTATGAGAAAAGTGTCAGATTATAAGATAAGCTTTTTCTTTCTGAAATGCTTAATAATATATATTGATTATGATAAAATAGGTGTTTGTGTCTTATAAGAATACAAAAATAAAACATATTTGCTATTTTAAATATCTATGTTCTCTTCATCATCATACACAATAAGCAAATCATCTAAAAAAGGTGCAGGATAGCACAGCATATATCTGCTTCATATCTTGCCCAACCTATATACCAAAGCACAGTCATAATATGTGCACAACAGCCTACCGTGCGTTTTCCTATTTTAATTTTAATTGCAACAATAACCATCATTTGCCTCTCTGCCAGTATAATTATTATTAATTTTAATGTACACAAAATACACCTTACAACTTATATGTCTACTTAGTATTTTCGCTCGCAAAAGCCAGCAATTATGCAACCCACTGTTGTAATAAAGCTTATTTGTTTGGGTTCTAGAGCATGATTTTGAACCTATATATATAACCACAATTCACACAATGTTCTTCCGTCATTGTATAAAACGTTATCGACCAGTATCCAAAATCAAATGCAGTCGTGATCAAAATCCGTTAAATACAGCAAATGTCGTTAAAAAAAATCCGAATCAAGTCCATATAATAAAACCAGGTCGTAGTAAAAGAAATCGAAGAAAATCTTAACAACATCAACATTGAGCATAAGCAACAAGTGAAGTGCCCGCGTACCTTTAAAAAAAGGATACTCTGTGAAGTGAAGTGTCAGATGGAATTCAGTGTTGTCAGTATAACGTAAAAAATTCTAACATTAAATTGATTTATCGATTTCTCTTTCAATTAATAATCGATACTTAATTTATTTTATCTTCTTTTTTTACCATAACGCACATTTTTATTTTCAATTATGTTATCTTTTATTTGTTTTTATATTGCAATACCAGTATAGTACAGTGAAATTGTCGTTAAAATTATTTTATTTATTTATAAATCGATTTAAATCGATTGATTATCGATTATAATTTTAACAAAATTTTGAAGCTGGCAATATTTTGCCGACGTCAAAACCAAACATGTTCTTGACTTTATCAATGATGTTACTTTTTTTTAGGAATTCTTGTAGATTATTGTGGCGCGTATTTGAAAGAAATGAAATTCATATTTTATTCTGGCACAATTTATGCATATAGTATATTTTTTCAAGTTTGCTGTCCACCGGGGGCCTCAAATGGGCATTCCCCTTTCAGCACAGTGGCCATTTATCCCAAAGATAAACTGAAATCGAGCGACGAAACAAAATCCTTGGTCCAGAAAATTATCCGCCCTGAGGAGCTAAAACTACATGTCAGAGGGATGCGAAAGACCCGGAATGGCGGTGTCATCATAAGGACTGACAGCAAAGATGACATTGAAAAGCTAAGGCAATCCGCACAATTGAAACACTCAGACCTTACTATCGACGAGCCTCGTAAACGAAAACCCCGAGTCGTAATTATAGGAGTACCAACAAGCATGCAAGAGAAAGACGTCTTTAACTGCCTTTACCACCAAAACTTAGCAGACAAAGTCCTCGACGTCAATCTAGAGACCTTTTTAGCAAATATTAAACTTAGCCATAAATCAGGGAAAAGGGACGCTGAGACTTGTAATTACATAATTGAAGTTTCCACAGCCATACGAAAAGCTCTGATAACGAAAGACAGAGTATTTATAAACTGGTCTTCTTGCCCGGTGAAAGACTTCACCCTGGTCACACGTTGCTATAAGTGTCAACAATATGGCCACGCGACGAAATTCTGTCGGGAACCTGTCGACACATGCGGGCACTGCGGCGATCTTGGACACGCCTTAAAGGACTGCATGAAGAAAGCCGAGGAACCCAAATGTGCTACCTGTCTACGCTACAAAAAACCCAGCAGTCATAACACAGGTGCTGCTGACTGTCCCGCAAAACTGATGGCAGAGAAGAGGTTCATGAATTCTATCGACTATGGAGGCGCCTAAGAGCGCCGACATCTGTGGTATCTCAGACCTTTTTTATTTCTATCTCTCTTTTCTTTAATTTATTTACTTTTAGTGTTGTTATACATTATGATAAACAACTTAATGAATGACTTAGATAATTGATCTGTATCGGAGTCGATGATATGCGAAGTTGAGTGTTGTAAACAATATCTTCCATCCCATTCCAACTCCTTGACCGTACTAACACAAAACATACGCAGCGTTTATAAGAATATTGATAATTTTGTCACTTTTCAACAAAGATTAAAAGTAACTTGTGACGTTATAATACTAACCGAATGTTGGCTCTCTAAGAAATACGACGTACCGACCATGCCAGGATACAATATGTACAATAGTAATGTAAATTATAATCAAAACGATGGAGTAATAGTGTACGTAAAAAATCACCTTACTGTCACTGTAGAGGAGCCTAACATGCAAGATTGTAACCGACTGCTAATTAAAATCGGCTTAGAATTTGCCATACTAGCCATGTACAGACCACCATCTTTCAAAAATGTTAACAATTTCTTTGACTCTCTCAATTGGACCTTACAATCTTTATCTTCTTTTAAAAATATAATGTTACTCGGAGACATCAACATCAATATTGTTCCATCTAGCTGTGACACAAATGCCCAAGACTACCTCAACCTTTGCTCCTTTCATGGCTTACTTCCAGCACACACGTTTCCTACATACGAAAGCGGGTCTTGTTTGGATCATATCATACTAAAATCAAGGTTTCCATCACTTACATTAGTCATGAACTCTACAATAACTGATCACAATGCTGTCCTACTTACCTTAATTTGTAAATTACCCAAACAAGACCACATTCGCACTATTTCTAAATTAAATATAAATAAACTTGAAGATGACATAAGCAACATTGACTTTGGTCCAGTTTATAATTCTAGTGATCCGCAGTTTGGTATGTTATATGTTATAAACCATCTGCAACTTGCAATTCAGAAAAACACAACAAAAATATGTTTAAAAAACAAAAAATATAACATTAAGCCGTGGATCACTACAGGCCTTTTACGATGTATGAGACATAGAGATAAACTGCATATGAAGGCTAAATTAAATCCAGACAATTCAACTATACAATTATCCTATAAACGATATCGGAAATTTTGTAATGATTTGCTTAAAAAAGTAAAGGCAAGCTATGACAAAAGTCTATTAGAAAAAGCCGGTAAAATAGCAAAAAGATTTGGCAATGTATTAAAAAGACGACATACACTAATAAACAACATGAGTCATCGTCAAGTTTATTACCCGCGCACTCATCACACCTAGAATCTGCTAATATTGCAAATAATTTTTTTGTCGATGTTGGCAAATGCCTCGCAGAAAAAGTTCCGGGTCAATCACAATACCTAAGCACTCTTCATAGCACATCTTTAACATCGTTTGTATTACTTGACACTGACGAAACTGAAGTTAACAATATAATTATGTCTCTAAAAGACAGCTGTGCCGCTGGATGGTATAATATACCAAACAAAATCATAAAGCAATTCAAGCACGTCTTAGTTCCCCCACTGACCAACATTTTCCAAAAATGTTTGTTTAGAGGTATATTTCCGAACTGCCTTAAAAATCTGTGGTAGTGCCGGTGTATAAATCCGGAAATAAAGAGCAAGTAAATAACTATAGACCGATTTCTCTACTGCCCTGTATGTCAAAAATACTTGAAAAAATTATTAATAATAGACTGATAAAGTACCTAGAGGACAAATCGATATTATCTAAGACACAGTTCGGATTTCGACCTAAACTATCGACAGCTGACGCCGTACATATCACCTGACTGACTTTTTGGTGCAAGAACTTGACAAGGGTAACCACACAATAGGAATATTTCTGGATCTTTCTAAGGCTTTTGACACCGTCTGTGTCCCTATTTTGTTGCGTAAACTCGAGAACATTGGTATAAGAGGTAAACAGTTAGAATTAATTAAAAGTTACTTAGAGGACCGCACGCAATGCGTAAAAATCGGTAACACAGTTAGCACTGATGAAAATAACACATCTTTCGGAGTCCCCCAGGGAAGCATCTTAGCCTCTACGTTATTCCTCATTTACATAAATGACCTTTGTAATCTACACATAAATCACGGTTCTATCGTATCATACGCTGACGACACTGCTCTACTTTTTTCCGCTGAGTCAGAAAAAGACGTTTTCGAGTATGCACAACATGGTTTTAATTGTGCTGGAATTCCCTGTGCTTGTCCTTGTATTAATGGCACAAATAAAATAAAATATCTAGGTATCATATTAGACGAAACACTTTCCTTCAAAGAGCATATCGAGTGTTTAAACGGTAGAATACGTAAGTTAATATATGTCTTCAAGAAAATGCGACATATTGCTGACCCAACATTAATAAGGCAAGTGTACTTTGCTCTATGCCAGTCATTATTAACATATTGTATTACGACATGGGGGGGGGGGCGCAGGAAAAACTTTGTTACTGTCTGTTGAAAGAGCTCAGCGAGCAATTCTTAAAGTATCAACCTCCAAACCGTTCCTATATCCAACTAATTCCCTATACCAAGCTTGTAAAGTATTAACAGTTCGACAACTATTTATAAAGAGTATCGTATTAAAGCAACACACAGCCCTTCCCTACAGCACTATATCTAACAACAAAAGGCGACATAATATAATATTTCCGACTAAAATACAAACAAGACACGCATTCACATCCAAATTTTATATATTCCTGGGGCCGCTACTTTACAAAAGACTAAACGCATTAACTAACCTAATTCCTTGCACCTGCTTCAAATGCAACAAAATTGTCACCAATATCCATCTGAATATGTCCTACGAAGATACAGAAAAAATATTAATTGTGTTAAAATAATTATCTCAACAAAATACACCTTTACCTCAATTTATTAGTTGTAATTATTCATAAGATATTATAGATCTAGTATTAGTGTACTAAAACATGACGTACGTAATATTGTAGTAAGTAAGTGATTATATATTTTATAGTATCTAATTAGCTCTAATCGCCTGAAACACAGGTTTATCCTAGTTCAGGCATATAATCTTATATCAGGATCCTAAACTAAGCTTTTGTACTTTAAATAAGTAAATTGTACCTTTTTATTTAACAGAATAAATTGAATTTGAATTTGAACTCCCACTCTAGAAACACCGAATCATAGAAAACGAATTCCAGTTGATATCCGCAGCAAGATATCTGAAAAAATAGAGAAGACAAAACACGACTCAACCGGGTGATCACTGAACTAAAGGCTGCTCTCGCACAGGTTGCAAATGCATAGAGTCTACCAAAAGATAAGACAAAGTCTCGAAAATAAGTGATAAGAGTACTGCTCAGCAGCATTTCTCGATGTCCAACAGGCTTTCGATCGGGTTTGGAACAAAGGCCTATTGTGCAAAATAAAGAGGACCCTGCCCCATACGTTCTACCTTCTTTTGACATCATATTTAAAAGATAGAACCCTCCAAGTCAAGCAACGCGCTCCCCTCCGTACACTTGCGACGCAGGACCGCCTCAAGGCTCGGTCCTTGGCCCAGTGCTGTATAAAATATTTACTCACGACCTACCGCAAGCCCCCAAACGTAATTATTGCGACGCCTGCGGATGACGCTGCACTTCTGACATCTAATAGTGACCCAGGTGAAGCCAGGGGACCCTTACAAATCCAACCAGACCAAACCTATAGCTGGTTGCAAAAATGGCGAATTAACTTTCACGTCGCGAAAGAAACTATGCCCAACAGCAAATCCCGGTCAAGTACCGCTACCTCAATCTACATGTGTGAAGCCCCCGGGCCTCCACTTGGATCGACGTATGACCTGGAAGGAGCATGTAAAACATAAACGGAACGAAATCAACTTTCGTTTTAAAAACCTATTGTGGTTACTCGGTAAACAATCCGCTCCGTCCCTGAGTAACAAACCCAGAGTCTACAGCTCAGTTATAAAACCAATATGGACTTATGAATTCCAAGTGTGGTCCTCAGCCTGCAAATCAAACATCCAATGCCTCCAGAGTCCAAAATAACATCCACAGGACTACAACTGGCGCCGCCCGGCCCACTCGCAACTCTGAAATCCATGAGTACTTGGAAACGAAAACTTCTGGAGGGGTCATGAGGCAGCTCTTTGTCGTCCCGTTCAAGACGGCATCGCTGCTCACCTCGGCCGTCCTTTCGAAAAGACCGCATCTCATCCTGTCTCAATGATCTCGGTCTATGCGACGATAACGGCATCGTCATCAAGTCAGAGAAAACCAAACTGCTAATAACACACTATATATATTAGCGCCATCAGTAGAACCAGTATTGTATACATACAACCATTCAAGCTTTCATAATTTAACAAACCGTCAATGTAAACCTATTGAAAAAGTAAACTGTTTTAAATACTTAGGCATGAAAATAGATGAACATTTTTCATGGTCCCATCATTTAGATTACCTTTGTGCCAACAGAGTATTACTTGGAAAATTCTATAATTTAAGCTTTAAAGTACCTAAAGGAACATTGAAATCCTTATATAAGTCACTCTAGGAGTCTATTCTCGGTTATGCTTTAGATTGCTATGGTCTTACATTCAAAACATATATAAATAAATTAGAATCAATCCAAACAACGTTTCTTAAACTTCTTGTCAATAATAAAACTAGAAATCAGCATAAAAATGTCTACACAAAATTATTTAAAATTTGTAAAATACTACCAATTTCCCTAAAACATAAATACTTATTGGCTGTAAACAACCATGGCAGTCTTGAGCATAACTTGGAACATGTTAGAGTGTTTAATTATTACGGTGGTAGAACTTTAAAAACGTTTGCCATATCCGCCAAATAATGTCCCAGAGGACATAAGGAACGAAAATAATAAAACTATATTTAAAAGGAGACTTAAGCAATATTACTTAGATAAGTGCTAGAATTTAAGAGTGAAGTTAGCTATAAGTAGTTATTGTAATTTTATTTATGTAAACGTTCTAATTTACTGTACGGCGACTGGATCCTATAGTCAAACCGATGACACGGTTTCGTATGACACTGCAGTATTCCTGTATGAACGTGTGAATGACAAATAATTAAATAAATAACAAATATGCGACGTATTACGGTGGTTGCGACGAGAGTTATGCCGTCGGGAACACGGTCGCCGACGACTCCGTTGCAAGTTGATTTCCTCTTCCAAGCGCCCGACTCCGTCTCGTTCTCTCTCTGACTCAGGATCCCCGTCCCGGATGCTCCGGCTGCAGACGCCGCGATGAGCAGGGCCACCACTCCGATAGCGAGTGCGACCTCCACAGCCCACCTTGCTGCGCAGTCGACTCCCGCCCAGCTCCTTCGCCATCGCGTCCCGATCCACCGGGCTCCGGCGTCTCCAGGCGTTGGCTTGGTCCGTTCCCGCCTCGCTCCATTTTCTTTAACTCAGAGACGAAAAGTTCGTTTTGAATTTGTATTTTTAAATAGACGGTCAATTAATTTAAAAAAAATCGTCTATCTCGAAAACAGTGCGCGTTAGCGCAAAAATAATGAAAAATTCATACCCCTTTATAAAACCCCGCAGCATATTTCTTAGAATCCTTTTCTGACCTTAACATGACCTTGACCAGCCCAGCTCCTTCGCCATCGCGTCCTGATCCAGGTTCGGGTTCTGGCGTCTCCAGGTGTCGGCTTGGTCCATTTCCTTTAACTCAGAGACGAAAAGTTCGGTTTGAATGTGTATTTTTAAATAGACGGTAAATATATTTTTAAAAAATCGTCTATCTCGGAAACGGTGCGCGTTAGCGCAGAAATTATGAAAAATTCATACCCCTTTATAAAGCCTCGGAGCATATTTCTTAGAACCCTTTTCTGGCCTTAACATGACCTTGACCCTGGACCTCCGAACCACAACCAATTATACACTTTATTTAATAATAAAAATAGACGGTCTTGGAGCTTCCTTCTCAAGACCATGGTTGCACCTTAATGTGACCTTGACCCTACGTTCACCGTTCACGGCACAAGCTAACCATAATCAAGTAGTATTCTTTTCGAAATTATCCGTTACATACATGCACAGTCTCCCTTCTATATCCTCGAAGAGCTAGGGAGAGCTAGATATTGCTATAGTCACTTTGACCAGACCAATGAAATCCCAACAATACATTGCCCGATCCGGGCATCGAACCCGGGATATGTCCCACGAGAAAATTTATGCCGCGAGACCAACGAGACACTATGAAGAGGGTAATTTTAAATTTGTTAGCGTTCAACCAATATTTAAAATATTAGGCTGCACGTACAACGTACATTTTACGCTGGTAACTAGTTTTCTATTCCAATATATATTTAACAAAAGTTCAAAACTAGGACGAAGACAAAATCCCCCGCACACGTAAAATCATAATTTGAACTAAAACGAATATAAATTAATGTGAGCATGTACTTACCACTTCTGATTTGTAGTAAAACTCCAGTTATACTTATTAGAATATAGTTTATATATTTATATTTCAGATATAACACTGTACAGATATTATAATATTGCCGAAGAGCCACCGTCCGTACGGTACCGTCGCCAGGAATAGAAGGCCCACTCTCGCCAACCGCCATTTTGAATTCTTTCGATAGTGATGTGACTCGGACAAGTCAATCGACTACAAATTATTAAATTGCAATCGATATCAATTTTAATAAAAATGGGGACCTTACATATTCATAATGGCAGGAGCACCTAACGCTTTTTGTACTGCGAGGTTTAGCGTATGTGCGTAACAACCGAAGTGTTTCCACTGTAACATTGCCACAACATTTTTTATATTTGCACCGTTATCGGATACACAAAACCTTTTCAGACACGTTCCAGTCCTGAACAATATTCAGTAGTTCATCCGCCAAATGCATCCCCGTATGTGCTTTTTCAAGCACCTTGCATTCCAACAGCACAGACTGAAGTGTAAAGTCGTTATCGATGTAGTGACCCGTAACCGCTAAGTACGAGTCATTATTTCTCGACGTCCATATGTCTGTCGTTAAGCATATGCTTTTAGCGTCTCTGTGGACTAATGCTTCTGTTTGCATTTTGACTGCTTCGTACTGCCCCGGTGGCAAATTATTAGCAAAATATTTTCGCGATGGCAAGGTATAATTTGGAAAAGCAAACTTTACGAGATCACGAAAGCCTTTATCTTCTACAATTGTAAAAGGTTGCATATCCCATATAAATAGATGTATGATGTGCTCGTCTATGAATTTTTTTATTTTACTACAATCACGACGTAGGAACGCTGACATAGATGTTGTTCATAAAAGGTCCAGTACGTGCAATTTGCGAAGTAGACGGTTGCAGTGCAGAAGGCGCCAGTTTTAAGCCGATTCCTTCTTCGTCAACAGGACGCGTAGTTGGCTGTTGCTGTGGTTCTGCGTCTCCTCATGCTACTAAATTAACGGCGAGATGTTTTCTCTGGACATCTTTCGTCAGATTTGATACCCCCGATTGAAACGAAAAATGATTTGCACATTTTGCATTCTCCAATATAATTGCTTTTATCCACAAAATGGTCTCAGGCACACTTCTTTTCGGCGGCATATTTGCACCTTATGAAAAACTAAATAGTTTAAATTAACTCTACTAGAGCTATAATCACACGTATATATATAAACAAATTCAAACAATTAAAGCACAATATTTACGTAAACTAACACATTCATTAAAACCAAGTTTAAACGCACTCAAAATATCCAGGATACCTTAGCGGCTCACGATAGGTTATTAATCAGTTCGGTCAACCGGTATAGGTACTAACTGCATAAATCACGACTAAACTTGACTGAAGCACAATACATTTATCAGTATTCTGTGACTAAAGTTTGCAAAATCGTCAAGATGTTAACAAACAAAATAATAATTTTGCTAGTTTCATGGTATGATTTGTATTCGTAATAAGCAACCTTACATTCCTAGATATAGAGTTCATTAAAACTAGCAATCGGGTTCACTGCCTAATCAAATGAGATACTTTCATAAATCAGGATGTTTCAATTGGTAGGTAATTGAACTGAGAATGTCATCAGTTTTGCGAGTCAATTGACTGAAGCATTACCAGAATAAGATAAAATTGGGCTGCACTACTATTTCTACGTCATAAAATAAAAAATGTACTTTTTTTTTATCAACTGTAGTAATTTGAAATATCTACAGCATTATTTATTAAATAAAATACCGAAAATACGAGAATCGCAAGTCCTGGTTAGTGTAAGTAGGTCTATCAGTTGGGTTGGCACGAGAATTGCGCCCTCTAGTCTTCCAGTATTGTACTTTTTAAAATAAAGCAATACTACAACGCCAACAGTTAAAACAATGCAAATGGTATCAAAATAAAAACCTAGAGGTTATGCATTTATACACCGAATTATTCAGTTTTATAAACCATATTAAACCAATATGAAATTACTTACGACGGAAGACCGTCGTAAGTAATGTACAGGAATTTGATTTCTGAATTTATACAAATAAAGCGCACATTCGCGTTTGCTTTGATTAAATACTTTTAAGACTTGGTGTGAAAATACTTGAATAGAAAATTGAATCATATTGTTTTCATATACAGGGAGTAAAATTGCATTTACAAAAAAATACTTTAAAGTCGTGTGAGCTTATGGCCCCGTATGGTGGCAAGAAGTAAAACACTTTTAAGTCTTGCAAGTATTTTAACCTCGCACCTGGTCGCCGCACTTGCAAGCAAAAACCTGTGTAAAAAGTTAAAAACCTGGTCGCGTAAATACGTTTCATCCCTAGCTCAGATGTCCTACTCTGTTACCTGTCATTCGGGGTAACCGTACGCAGTGGGTAAGTGAGCGCACTGTGGATATCTCCGGATCGCGTTGCGGGAGAGAGGTGGTTCATTCGGGTGAAACAAGGACCCCGAAGTGGCACTCTAGTTGCAACATGACACTACGCCGCGTGACTTTTCGTTTATTTTTTATTCGCATATAATAACGTTTCCTAGTTTAATTGGTAATTTTTATCATTTTGGCAAATCCTGTCACGTCCACGTTTGTGATCCAGTAACGGTAAGTAATATTTATTTTTATAATTACGAGTAGCATATCCTTGTAAATATGTGAGAAGTTAATACTAATTATTTTTTGTTTATATGTTGATCATCATGCCGCGAACATATATTAGGCAAAATCCTGAACTAGCACCAGTGACAGATAACCAAATTGCTAAGGCTATAGAGCATATCCGAAATGGAAAAAGTAAGAAAGCTGCTGCAGCTGCCATTGGTATCAGAGAATTCTGTCTGCCCAATAGACTTAAACTGGTTCGAGCTGCAGATTCTTTCATTTCTTCGAATTGGTCGCCTAAGCAAACTGGCTGAACTTTGTAATTAAGGTAAATAAGATTCACCTCAAAATATATAAGTTAACTCAATACCTTTGTGACTGAAAATTAAGACTGAGTTAACAGTAAGAGCTTCGAGAAAAATGTTGACAAAAAATATTGTTTATGTCTCATCATTAATCTCTAATCTAATTGTTTTTGTGTTATACTAAGGAATGCGTTTACTTACCCCATATGCGTTTACTTACCCCACAAGGGTGCGCACGGTTACCCGCAATAAGGGGTAAGTGAACGCATTCCGATTTTTCTTTATAATTCCTTATTACAAAAAGATATACTTTTAATTTGTTTAATTTTCTGTTTTTATTTACAGGTGAATAAATGCTCTATTCAAAGATTATATTCTTATTTCTCTAGTGTAAATATTTAAAGCACAGTAAGATCTGAAAGGCAAAAGTGCGCACGAGGCAACTCCCCGAATGACTCTATATAGCTATGATGTGTTTGTGTTATTCCTATTGATTGACAAAAAATAACATAATATGCTTATTAATTCGTTTATTATCAATATGATAGTTTTCAAAGTGTTCCTTCACTAAGCAACATTCTCCAGTCACAATTCTCAGACGTACCACAAAACTTTAATGTAGTCCATATAAACGCACAAAGTATTCCAGCCCATTTCCCTGATATGCTGGCCAACCTAGACTGCAAACACATACATGCTATCTTCGTTTCAGAGTCATGGCTAAAACCATGTCTCCCTTCAGCATCTTATTCTCTTCCAGGATTCAACCTAATAAGAAATGATCGCGTATCCGGCAGTGGGGGTGGTGTAGCCATATACCTACGTCATCAGATCCCTTATAACATAGTCTCTATGTCTCCGCAGCCGCCACTGCCGAATACAGGCGAGCATCTCTTCTTGGAAGTAGAACTTCAGCACCTTAAAGTACTACTAGGCGTATACTATTCACCTTCAAATCGCCATAACTTTTTTTCATCTTTCGAGCAACTACTAGAAAATTTAACACCTCTATATAACCACACTATCATAATGGGTGACTTTAACACTTGCCTCCTTAAACAGGATTCTCGTGCTGCCTCTCTTCGACATGCTATAGAGTCATGTAACTTGTCAATTTTAGACCTTAACGCTACTCATTACTTCCCAAACTGTACTCCTTCTCTTCTTGACCTTATCTTAGTCTCTTCTCCTAATTTCGTCTCTAAGCATGGTCAGTGTACAGCAGACGCTTTTTCCTACCACGACCTCGTCTTTGTATCGTACAGACTACGCCCACCTAAATCGAAGCCGAAGATAGTATTGCGGCGCAATTTTGGTGGCATGGATCTTGACAAGTTGCGTGCGGATACCATTGATATAGACTGGGAGCCTCTGTTTTCCTCAGAGTGTGTCAATACTAAAGTCCATATTTTCACAAATAAACTCATTGAATTATATGACGTTCATGCACCAGTTCGCAGCATTAAACTAAAACATTTACCAGCTCCTTGGCTAACAGAGGATATCAAAATATTATGTCCAAAAAATCTGCTGCCAAGGCCAAACTGAAGCTCAGACCTACTCCTATCAATCAAGAAAAATACGTGGCCATAAGGAATCTCTGCAACAAGGTGTGTAGGAAAGCGCAACGCCAATATATTCATACATCTGTTGAAGATGGTGATCCAGCAAAAATCTAAAATTTCTTAAAACTTTGGGAGTTGGTAAAACACGGCAACAATCCATCTCAAACAAAGTTAACCTTGATTCTCTCAATAGACATTTCACTACTTCGTCCAAATTTGATGGAAATATGAAAAAATCTACATTAGAATATCTTTCATCCTTGCCAACCCCAGATTACTCTCCCTTTGCCTTCACGCAATTCACCGCTTGTGATGTTAAGAAGAGTTTTCTGGCAGTTGCGTCTAATGCGGTCGGCAGTGACTGTATCAGCCACAAAAGGATCCTCCCCATCCTAGAAAAAATTCTTCCAATCCTTTGTCATATCTTAAAGCATTCCGTGGCCTGTGGCATCTTTCCATCTGATTGGAAGGATGCACTGATCATTCCTTTGCCCAAGAAACCTAAACCCTGTTCCTTCTCAGATTATAGACCCATATCAATACTGCCCTTCCTGTCGAAAGTCCTTGAACGCCTAGTTCACTCACAATTGAGTTCCTTCCTGCACAAAAATGCCCTCCTAAATCCTTATCAATCCGGTTTCCTAGCCTTGCCACATTACTACCACTGCATTCGCGTAACTGACGACATTCGGCTAGGTATGGATAGTGGCACTCTTACAGTTCTGTCCTTACTCGATTTTAGCAATGCTTTTAACACTGTAGATTTTCACATCATACTTGGCATTCTACGCTCTCTTAACGTATCTCCATCGGCAATTGACTGGTTTCATAGTTACCTGTTTGGTCGCCGGCACCTAGTTCACTCACAATTGAGTTCCTTCCTGCACAAAAATGCCCTCCTAAATCCTTATCAATCCGGTTTCCTAGCCTTGCCACAGTACTGCCACTGCATTGGTTCGCGTAACTGACGACATTCGGCTAGGTATGGATAGTGGCAATCTTACAGTTCTGTCCTTACTCGATTTTAGCAATGCTTTTAACACTGTAGATTTTCACATCATACTTGGCATTCTACGCTCTCATAACGTATCTCCATCGGCAATTGACTAGTTTCATAGTTACCTGTTTGGTCGCCGGCACCTAGTTCACTCACAATTGAGTTCCTTCCTGCACAAAAATGCCCTCCTAAATCCTTATCAATCCGGTTTCCTAGCCTTGCCACAGTACTGCCACTGCATTGGTTCGCGTAACTGACGACATTCGGCTAGGTATGGATAGTGGCAATCTTACAGTTCTGTCCTTACTCGATTTTAGCAATGCTTTTAACACTGTAGATTTTCACATCATACTTGGCATTCTACGCTCTCTTAACGTATCTCCATCGGCAATTGACTGGTTTCATAGTTTCCTGTTTGGTCGCCGGCAACGTATACGCATTGAAGATTCTTATTTAACTTGGTCTGATACTAATGCCGGTGTGCCACAGGGTGGCGTGCTATCTCCTTTACTCTTCGCGATATTTATAAATTCTATCTCAAACCAATTACTTCCATCCTACCACCTTTACGCAGATGATTTGCAATTTTATAAGCAAGCACCTTTAAATAAGTTATCTGAAGCTTGTACCACCGTTAACACGGACTTGGCGCGTATCTGTGAGTGGACCAATAAATATGGTCTTCAAGTAAATCCTGAGAAAACTCAACTCATTATTATTGGCAGCCCCAAACTGGTCTCGAAAATTAGGTGGTCCGAATTACTTAAAATCAGCTTTGATGGCAAAGATCTAACCTTCAGCAAAACTGTGAAAAATCTGGGGATCTACTTGGACGAAACTTTGTCTTGGAGACCGCAAATTCAAGAAATGAGTCGCAAACTATTTGCATCAGCAGGTTCGTTGCGTAGACTACGCAATTTTCTTCCTACAGCCACTAAAATTGCGCTTGCTCAATCCTTGCTTCTGCCCGTAATCGATTATGCTGATGTCAGCTATCTTGACCCCACCGAGGAGCAGTTAGATAAAACTGAGCGTCTCCAAAACTTTTGCATACGATTTATATTTGGTCTGCACAAATATGATCATATTTCAGATTTTCGTAAAAAGCTCAAGTGGCTGCCGATTCGTCTTCGCAGGAATACACACATTCTCACATTATTATATAATGTTCAATTCAATCCTTGTACTCCCTTTTATCTCAAAGAATGTTTTAAGTTCCTTCATGACACACATGTAAGGTCCTTGAGGTCGTCTGAGGATCTAACGCTGGAGATGCCGAAGCATTCCACAATTTTTTTTTTTTGTAATAAGTAAATCTTTATTTATACACTTAAATACATTTACATTAACTGACATACGTAGGATTAACATAATTATGTACAATAAAATAAAACTAATTATATAACTCAACTATCCTAAACTATAAAAAAGCGAAAGTATGAAAAGAAAAGTAAATAAAATATAATAAAAAATTGCCAACTACGATGCGTCAAAAAATTCCTCCGCAACGCTGTCGAGCGGTAGCGTGCCCAGAAGGCTGGCAGCATTGCCACGTTGAATGGCAATGCTTATTCTCTCAGCGAGATATAAACCAGCCCTCTGGTCACGGGAAGCATCGATCAGCCTTCTGGCGATTTCTTTGTATAATGCGCGTGCACTAGGGCCCCATGGCCCCAGCGTTTCGACCCCAAACGGCTCAAAAACGTAATTACCAGCCAGGTTTCCGTATTTGCGCCGTTTGAGGGTTTCCGCCGATGCAGCAGCAGCGCCAGCTGATCCAGCTGTACTTGAAAGATGTGATGGCGCAAGGGTATCGACGCATGTCGCGTCCCACACCAGAGGCCTACCCATCTTCCAAGGTAATAACGTCATACCATCTGGTCTCTTCCAATCGTCGCGTACCAAACCATTAGGTTCGAGATGAGCTGGTGTGGGTTCTAGAATTTTCCTGGTCAATTCCTCAGTGCCGTGGACCGAGGCCAAAAACGCTGGGAGGCTTACATCGGTAATTTTGCGAACGCCGAGGCCGCCCAAACGAACTGGTAAAGTCGCTTGAAGCCACACTCGGTCGTTCATGTCAAGATTTAGAATTTTGCTCAAGGTGTGCCGAATAATATTATCAATGTTTTCCAATAGGGATAAATGTTTCCAAAAAGGAGAGGACCGCAAGTAATATGTAAATTTTGGAACAAAAAGGCAGTGCCGAATAATCGTGAAAGCCGAATGAATATTAATTTTGTATAGGCGTTCTGAGACTAGTGTCAGTTTATTTAGAAGGTACTGACGCCCTGTAACGACTGTCAAAGATCTTCATGACAACCGGGACCGACGGCTTAACGTGCTCTCCGAGGCACGGGACAAGCGATAATTAACAATTCAATACGCACATAACTCCGAAAAGTCATTGGTGCGCGCCGTGGATTCGAACCCGATACCCTGTGCATGGCAGTCTGTTGGTATATCCACTCGGCTATCGCTGCCTTTATTATTATTAAATTGTATGTATATGTTTATTTATGTATGTATTGTCTATGTACATATTCCATAGAATTATTTAATTGTATGTATGTATTTTATTTTAAATTATCTTGCTATCCAAGCCAGCCAGTACTACACCATCGCTACGAAAAATTGCTAACATCATTCCTGTCCATCCAAAGGCAGCCTGGAAGAGATCGCACTTAGCGATAAGGCCGCCGATTGTACATATACCATAATCTAAGTTACTTATAATTAATGTACTGTTCAATAATGTATTGGTGTGCAATAAAGTATATCTATCTATCTATCTTGAGTAGCAGGGTGCCCATGATTGCGATCAACAACCACACTTTAATGTACTTTGCTCCAGGAATAAAAGAAAATTCTCGAACAATAATCCTAGTCGTTCGGCCATTCCTGGCACAAGTTGGTGGGCATTAAAAGGTACTCTGAGCAAAATCATCACAGGTTTTCATGATAATCATAACTAACTCTTTCTCTCGAAGCGGGCATGTTGAACTTGCCCGCTTCGAGAGAAAGAGCAACATCACGCTATGTAACCTCCATCCGGTTACATAACACCACCCGTATAATCATTTCGAGCGTTTAACAAAGTAATCTTAAACTAGGTTTGTTCAACAGCATGTTGAATAAACCTAGTAGCTTTGGTTTTCCTTA
This sequence comes from Euclidia mi, assembly GCA_944739405.2. Lineage (NCBI taxonomy): Eukaryota > Metazoa > Arthropoda > Insecta > Lepidoptera > Erebidae > Euclidia > Euclidia mi. The sequence goes on along the minus strand of OX123209.2, from coordinate 9,768,679 downwards.
TCTTTTAGACTATAAGAAAATTTTACTAGGCTGATGCTCTAGATGTTAAAGTTTACTACCAAGTATCTAACCAGTCTTTTCAGCGTTATAACTTTGTCATGGATAGTCTAAATACGAAGCTTATCCTAAACTAATCACTAGCGATACGACAATACACCTTTCGCGTTTAAGGCGATGGACAACGTTGGTGAAATTATGATAAATGCACTAATGGCTGTCTTGTTTGTGCACCAACGGAGACTATGACGGCAACGCACGGCTAACCATGCAGCCGCACAAACGGCTTATCCAGTTTATGCAAATCTACACCAACGGAAACGTGGGTACCACAAGATTATCATAACAAAAACTAGCAAAGTACCCATTTAATGATAGTAAGGTTAAGCACACAATCATTACTAACGATCACTAACCTAGTTTTACCTTCAATGATTTAAATATCTGAAACTGATTATTGTAACGCACTACGATGATAACTCAATCATTTTCTTCTACGTCTGATAATAGACTTTACAGCTTATACTAGGAACACGATCACTTCTAAACGTCCTAAGCATAACTTGGAATTGGCCAGAGAACTCGTGACACTTGATTAAAGTTCCCAGCGTATCACATGAATTTTAAAAACACACAATAGGTAATTTTCACGCGTAAAATCTTTAAATTAAAGGAGAACTGTCATGGCCCATACAAAATTTACCCAGGCCCGACAGAAACGAAACATACCTCAGTTTTTTTGTTATATTACATATAACAAAATTATCATAACAGTATTTTAAATAACAGTGGTTAACAACAATTTATAGCTATTTGACTTTACTCATCGTCATCGTCATCAGCCTCTAACAGTCCACTGCTGGACTAGGCCTCTCTTTTGAAAGGAGGAATTGGCCTACTATAGCACGCTGGCCAAACGGGTTGGTATAGGGTTTGTTTGTTTGTGACTTTACTCAGACGACATATTTAAAAACCATTTATTTTTCACTTAATAGCAATTGTATACATTTAGAATGACCCAAAGTTAATACAAATAGGAAATATAGACAGTCACCAAAGTTTTATCTCCATTAAAGCAAATATAAAATATTGGTAGTAGAATATACTATAGTAGAAAGTGAAAAAAAATTACATGTAATGTGTAATCTTAGGTTTAATACCTGCTATGGATCAGAGAACAGAAACAAATCGTGGTTACTTTCTCTTTGATTAGAACTTGAATAACGCGGGTCGGAGCAGGGAGAGTCCGTAGGTACGCGGCCACAGATGACTAAATAGGCGAACAAAGCGCGTGCGCTGACGCATCGTGCTTATCGGCGCAGTCCTTCGCTTCCCTGTGTTGAGTTAAGTTCTGTGCGATTCTATTTCCGAGGTTATATTTTACGACCACTTTAAGCATTCTTCTTACCGGACTTGATTGTTTGCTTTACGAGTGGTTCGTTGATATGGCTGACGATAATTGTGCTGTTTGTGAACGTACATTACGACATCGAGATAACTTTGACCATCCCGTTCTGGGTATGGATTATCAACTTAGAGACATAGAAATAGAAAATGAATAAAAACTGATTTTCAGTTTTTTTTTATTTGTCAGTATAATATTCCACTATCAAGCTCCCAGATTTGTAATGATACTTTTATTCTTTACCATCGAAGATTTAAATGGATTTTAACTCGATTGATTTAACTTACTTGAAGTTCAAATGTTATATAATAGTTACGTATTAGTATTTACTTGAATCATTACTTTATTTTACAAGTTTTGTGAGTAAATAAATATCAAACACATTTTTAGTATGAAAAATTCAAAAGTAATTATTTTGTTGTTAACCATTTATTTCGAATATAACAATAATACATATTTGTTATACTCAAAATAACAAAAAAATCTGGGATATGTTTCGTTCATGTCGGGTCTGGGTCACAAATGACAATTTTCCTTTAATGTTACTAGTGGTGCCATCTAATAATCATGAGTAAGAAATATTTGAATGTGCCATGTTAAAATTTTATGCACGTAACAGTGTCACTTTTTACTTAGGCTCTGATCACGTTTTAACGAAAACCGTTAGGTATTATCTACACCACAAGTTGATAAAATAATGGCGCTAGTAATATCTTTCGACTATGGTCAGGTTACACTAACCATGCTATGGTAACTACGAACAAATGTATTGGTACGTTTTTCGACACAAGCGCCTCTACACGCGGTTTCATGAACTGTATAGATACATGGGTTTAAATCAATAGTTCTCAATAGATGGCACTATTACAAAATTTTGTCGTGGCGGCGTTTTTCTTTAGTGTTGCAAAAGTTAAAATACAGTAGCGTATTTTATTTTAGTCTACTGCATCTGTACTTGATAGAAATAGTATTATTTTTAATAATATTCTAAAAAGTTCTAGTCTCAAACTATGGAGAGCTTGTACTATGGGTACTAAACAATGGATAGACATACACATAATACATACATATTATACATAGAAACACCCAGACCATGACAAACATCCATGTTCATGCACACAAATGTTTGACTTGAGCGGGAATCGAACCCGCGACCATCCGCGTAGCAGTCGCTTACACTCTCACTGCGCCAACCAGTTGTCATAAAATCAAATCAAATCAAATCAAATTCTTTATTTCAGAAAATAAACCTATTACAATATGAGAGAGAGAGAAACTTATACTACATTATATTATACTTAAAGTTAGAGTGTTTCCGCTAACATAAAAACTGTTGTAATTAAGTTATAACTATAGGTTATTCTTGCATTAGAGTTCCGTACCTTCTGAACTAGTGTAAACTGTATCTCAGAAGGTAGCTGTTCATCGGTGCTGATAATGTCCTAAGTTACAAATGTGGAGATGGTATATAAAAGTACAAGTTCTTCCCTGTTGATAATAATAATATCCTTATGATTCGGTGAACTTATAACCTAGGGTATCGAGAAGGTATTCAGTGGAATCATAGTCTAGAGATTTAAGGTAATTAAAAATAGCTCGTTTACATTTTATTTTGGTTAACTTAGGAAGATTTGGAATATTTCTAGAAAGTCTGTTATATATAAAGGGTCCAAGAAACATGACTGATCTTTGTGCGAAAGCTGTTCTGCAGAGCGGGGCCGTAAAAATTCTGTCCCTGCGCCTTTTATTGATAAAGGATGCAGCATGGGAGACATTTTTGTGTTGTTCTAGTGTAGTTTGTAGTATAAATATTTGTCTTACGGTGAGGGTCTCCGATAATCCGTATAATTGTGTGGTAGGAAATAGAAAAGGCTTAAAATTCATAACTTTGAGCACGGCACGCTGTGCCCTTTCTAAGAGTAGTAGCGTGGTTTTGCAACATCCACCCCAACACACAATGCCGTACGCGAGAATGGACTCACACAGTGCCAGATAAATTGTTTTTAATTGTTTAGGGTCACAAATGTATCTTAATGTTTTGAACATAAAAATAAATTTTCGAATACGCGATGATACACTGTTTATATGTGCTTTATAATTAAGGTTACTGTCAAGTTGTATTCCTAAATATTTAATTGATGTGACTGAGCTGAGGGTAGGGCAATTACATGAAGTATTTATTATTTGTGCATTGTGGTTATTGCACTGATGTAGTATTATATGGTACTTATTCTTTAAAGGTTGACCATCGGAACGGATACTAAAGTTTATATAATTGGTTTTGGACAGGTTAAGTGAAAGCAGATTGTTTTCGAGCCATTTAGCTACTGCGTTTAGTCCTTTGTTAGCACTTGAGTAGACATCGTTCCAGGTTTTACCGTGGAAAAATAATACAGTGTCATCTGCATAAGTAGTAATATTTCCATTTACTAAGTCCAAATTGCAAAGATCGTTGACGTAAGCGATGAAAAGAGACGGTGCAAGGACACTGCCCTGTGGGACACCAAAAGTTATGCGTTCCGTGTTAGGGCTTCGGTGTTCGCTCACCTCTATTATTTGTGTTCTATTTGTTAAATAATCAGTGAGGAGGTTCAATGGTTTGCCACGGATTCCTAATTTATTAAGCTTATTAATTAGTATAGGTATTGAGACAGTGTCAAAAGCTTTCGATAAGTCGATAAATATAGCTAAGCACTTATCTTTAGCATCTAGGGATTTAGTAATTTGTGAAGTTAAGGTAAGAATTGCTTCCTGCGTTGATTTGTGCTTACGAAATCCAAATTGATTTTTTGATATAAGTTCTTTACTCTCTAAATAATTTTTTAATCTATAGTTTATTGCTTTTTCTATAATTTTAGATAAGTTTGTTAATAACGAAATAGGCCTGTAATTTACTATATCACATTTATCTCCTTTTTTATAGATTGGGATAATTTTCGCCTTTTTTAAAGTATCCGGAAATACTCCACTGTCGAAACAATCATTGCATATAATTGAAATAGGTAGAGCCAAGACATCTACACCAATCTTGTAAATGTTTACAGGGATCCCATCCCAGCCAGTGCTGGAGCTGTTTTTTAATGACATGATTATACTTTTAATCTCCTTTTCGTCAGTAGGCAGCAGGGCGAATGAATCCAAAGGGCTAGGTAGTTTATTTACTGATGTGGCAAGGTCAAGTTCGTTGCAATTTAGTCTGTCGAGAATTACATTTGCTAGGTTAGAGCCAACGTTAGCGAAGTAATTATTTATGCTATTTAGTGATTTACTAGGATTATCTTTGATGTTTAATAAGTTGTGTGTATTAACTTTATTTTTAGGGAAATTGCAGATATCTTTAATTAAATTCCACTGTTTTTTTGCATCATGTTTATACTTTTGCATTTCGTTTCTGTAGAACTGATTTTTTAAGTTTTTTATGATTTTGTTGCAAGTGTTTCTGTAACGTAGATACGTAATCTTTAATAATACATGACCATTATATATCTATAAACACTTTCGCATTTATAATTTTAGTAGGCAGAGAAAATCGTTTCAGCCGTTTGAGAGTAGTATATAATTAATTATTAGTTTAGATTTGCGAACAATGTAATCACCGTGCACAATATGACAATATGTATGATGTGACAGTACTGACAGATAGCACATGCGCAGCACTCAATTATTCGCGCATGCGTTCTTACTTCCAAGAGGAAAATTTCTGCTGTACACACTTCTATCCTCCCTACAATCCCTCACAGTTTAATTTTTGCAACTTATGGTACACACGTATACGAGGGTCAAACTGAAAGTTCTTAGAAAATCAAAAACTGATTACATTAGCCAGTTATTAGTTTTATTATATCTTTTCAAAATATTGTCCATTGACGTCAATACACCGCTGCATGCGATGGAACCACTGGGAAAAGCACTTTGCCCACTCGTCCTTAGGGGTCTCTTCAATGGCATCGCGATACGCAGCCACCGCTTCTTCAGCATTCATAAACCGCTTTCCTTTAAGTTTTTCTTTAATTTTTGGAAATAAATAAAAATCACAAGGCGCGAGGTCGGGGCTATACGGCGGGTGACCCAGTAATTCAACGTTTGATGTCGCCAAATAGTCGATCGTTCGCTTGGCGGTGTGCGACGAGGCGTTGTCGTGGTGAAGGAGGATCCTACTGCGAGGTCGTTTCTCTCGAACTTTTTCCAAGACAAGTGGCAAACAATTGGTAGTGTACCATTCTGCAGAAACTGTTTTTTGATCCTCTAACACAATTGTTGCGAAATGACCTATCCTTCCAAAGAACGAGGCCACCATTTTTTTTCCCGCACTTCGATCTCTCTTCACTTTAGTTGGCAACTCCTCGAAAGGAAACACCCACTGAGCAGATTGTCTTTTGGTTTCAGGATCATAACAGTAAATCCAGCTTTCATCACCTGTTAGTATGTCGAACACAGCATTTGAGTCACCTCTGTTAAATCTTTCAATCATTTTACGGCACCAATCCACACGATGGAGTTTTTGAGCCTTAGTCAAATTATGAGGTATCCACCGGGCGCAAAGCTTCCTGACCGCTAAATGTTCGTGGAGGATTTTGTGCACTTGACTCATACCGATGCCTAAGCTTGTCCGAATCTGCTGATAGGTCACTCTTTTGTCAGTCTCTATCATACGCTGCACAACACAGACGTTATTTTCAGTCGTCGCCGTAGAAGACCGTCCCTCACGTACATCATCAGTGAGATTAGTGCAACCACGTTTAAACTCATTAAACCAGTTGTAAACAGTCGCACGAGATGGGGCTTCATCGTGAAAGGCCAATCGTAGTCTATCATAACTTTCTTGTTGACTTAAATGACATCGAAAGTCATAAAAAATCATTGCACGAAAATTTTCTCGTGTTAAATTCATGTTGACGTGACACAGACAATTTTCAATTTGCCGCCAAATCGTAAAACAAATGACAAATGAATGAAATATATACTCAGTAATATTGGCAAAGAGTTCTATTTTCAAATTTTAGAATATTTTTTTTATTATATTGTTTATAAGTGGCCAGTTCTAAGAACTTTCAGTTTGACCCTCGTACACACTTTCGAATTTATAGTATTAGTAGGTTTTAGTAGGGATGCATAAAATCGTCACGATACAACATTCCCTTTTTTAATGACTTGCTTATTTTTATTGTATAAATTGTATTCATTTAAATTTTCACTGTTACTCAGGTCGCAGGAGAGTTTCTATGCCGCTTACCGCCGTCGAAAGACACCTCAGAAGTGTAATTTGCTAGACGAAATTGAAATTACGCATATCTCAGAACTTGAGACGGAAGCTGAAGGTGCAAATGGATATGGCAGAGAAGTTATTGAGCTCTTCTGGCTATAGATTATTGAAAGAAAAAATGTCACGCTACTCAGACATTCTTTAGAATGCAGATTAGCCTGTATGCCAAGAAACCAACAGGGCGCCGTTTCACATTAGATGAAAAAATCCTATGTCTATCATTGTACAAACCAAGCCCTAAAACCTACCGTCTACTAGGTCAAATGTGTGTTTTGCCTAAAAGGAAAACTTTAGACAAGTTGCTGAATAATATTAACTTGTGCCCAGGTATAAACTAGATATTATTTGATTTCTTTTTTGGAATTTTATGACCTAGTAACTGGACCTTTCTAGGTCAAGTCTTATTTTATTTTAACGGACACTGCACAATCACTTAAATTTTAAATTGTTTTAACAGTATTTTTAATGTATTTATATATCGGTTTGTAAGTATTTTTGTCTTTCAATAACTCTTCGAGTGGCGGTGGGCGGGAGAAAGAATCGCACTTAATGTTCACATCACTGAGTTCACTAGCCATAATCTGTCAAGCAGGAAGTTTTGACGGTCAAAGATAAGATGATCAACGGTTCCTTCTTGGGATTCACAATGTGGGCATGTATTGCTTGTAATAATGCCAAGTCTAGCAAGGTGTGACGGAGCAGTATTATGGCCAAAGCGCAATTTATTTATCGTAGTGATAAAGTCTCGGCTGGCTTCCTTCAATCTATTGTACCAGTATCTAATGAAATAAAACACATCTATTCAGTGGAGGCGAACAGCAAAAAGTATATTTTAGGAAGTGAGCGAGAACAATTACAATTCTTATTCATTCATTCACATCAGTTCGAATAGAAAATAAAATATAGCTGAATGATTTTAATCCTACGTTTTGTTTTTACATATAAGCTATTACTAGTTTCATTTGATGTACGGATATAATAAATTATAACAACCCCACCACATCACATGAAACAGTGAAAATATTATCTTTATAAATTAACAAGTCCCAAAGATTCAATACATTGATAATGCTTTGTCGCACCAAGTGCCTTTGTTAGAACATCAGCTGGCATATGATCAGAAGGCATGTATTTAATATTTATTACATTATTACTTACAGCTTCTCTTATAAAGTGATAACGAATGCCTATATGTTTACTTCTGCTATGTAGAGTATGATTAACAACAAACTTTTGAGCACTCTGATTATCATGGTACAAGATAACAGTTTGTACATTTTGATTAGTGACATCATACAATAAAATTCTTAAACTCTTTACAAGCCTCTGCCATAGACATGTACTCGGCTTCCATACTAGAAAGAGCTACTGTCCTCTGCTTTCTGCTTTCCCATGATATAACACTTCCTGGCATCATAAAGCAATAGCCTGTATATGATCTTCGATCAATACCATTTGCCCAGTCAGCATCTGCAAATCCTGACAGCTCAGTAGCTTTTACATATTTTATACAATATTTTTTGGTTCTCTTTAAATACTTGAGAATGCGTTTAGCATAACTCCAGTGAGTGCTAGTATGATAAGTATTGAACTGACTCAAAAAACTTACACTAAAGGCTATATCAGGCCTTGTTAACACAGACAAATACATGAGACTACCTATTAACTGTTGATATGGTACATTATTATCATATGCCTTATCATTTTTATCAATATTCAGTTTAGATTCCATAGGTGTACAAGCTTCTTTACAATTTAACATATTAAACTTAATCAACAACTCATTTATAGTATTGTTCCTGATCTAAGGTACAAGTATCATTCTTATTATCAATTTTTACTCTCATTCCTAAGCATTGCTTTACCTGCCCAAGATCTTTAATACAAAATTTAGAACTTAACATTGTGTTGCGTTTGCGTATTGGGGTCTTCATAATAAAAAATACAGCTATGCTCTTCCACAATACTTTTAATGCAACATTTGCAATATTAAAATATTACAAGTAGAATTATAGGTACGTTAAAATATATAGGCGACGTCGCGCGCAATAGAAGGTGAGCGAATGAATAAAAAAAGGTGGGGCGCACGGCGCGCCGCCACGAGTGTTGGGAACCGGTTGGCGGTCCGTTCGCGACGTAGACAAGACACGGCGCGAACATACTGGGGGCCCTTGAAGACTCAGGTCTTCAACGGTGTTTCTGGTTCATCCAGTAAAGGGCAGAGGTACTTGATACCTCGCCTATAAGTGCCGGTAATCGTAGCAACATCGGCTACACGAGAAATCCCGTCTGCTCCAGGAAATAGCCTTGTAATACGTCCAAGACGCCCGTGTAGAGGAGGTGCATTCTCTTCTTTAACGAGGACCAAGTCGCCCACTTGAAGACATCTGTTAGGAACGCGCCACTTGGTCCGTTGCTGTAGCTCTCCAATGTACTCCAACTGCCAGCGTTTCCAAAAATGCTGCCTCATGGATTCGAGTCTCTGAAACCGATCTAATCTGGCTTCGTTAAGGCCTGCCAAGGAAGGCGATGGCAGAGACATCAAAGCACGCCCAATGAGGAAGTGACCTGGAGTCAAAGGTTGGAAGTCATGAGGAGAGGATGAGATAGGACATAAGGGACGACTGTTTAGGATAGCCTCTACTTGACTATACGAGGGTCAAACTGAAAGTTCTTAGAAAATCAAAAACTGATTACATTAGCCAGTTATTAGTTTTATTATATCTTTTTAAAATATTGTCCATTGACGTCAATACACCGCTGCATGCGATGGAACCACTGGGAAAAGCACTTTGCCCACTCGTCCTTAGGGGTCTCTTAAATGGCATCGCGATACGCAGCCACCGCTTCTTCAGCATTCATAAACCGCTTTCCTTTAAGTTTTTCTTTAATTTTTGGAAATAAATAAAAATTACAAGGCGCGAGGTCGGGGCTATACGGCGGGTGACCCAGTAATTCAACGTTTGATGTCGCCAAATAGTCGATCGTTCGCTTGGCGGTGTGCGACGAGGCGTTGTCGTGGTGAAGGAGGATCCTACTGCGAGGTCGTTTCTCTCGAACTTTTTCCAAGACAAGTGGCAAACAATTGGTAGTGTACCATTCTGCAGAAACTTATTTTTGATCCTCTAACACAATTGTTGCGAAATGACCTATCCTTCCAAAGAACGAGGCCACCATTTTTTTTCCCGCACTTCGATCTCTCTTCACTTTAGTTGGCAACTCCTCGAAAGGAAACACCCACTGAGCAGATTGTCTTTTGGTTTCAGGATCATAACAGTAAATCCAGCTTTCGTCACCTGTTAGTATGTCGAACACAGCATTTGAGTCACCTCCGTTAAATCTTTCAATCATTTTACGGCACCAATCCACACGATGGAGTTTTTGAGCCTTAGTCAAATTATGAGGTATCCACCGGGCGCAAAGCTTCCTGACCGCTAAATGTTCGTGGAGGATTTTGTGCACTTGACTCATACCGATGCCTAAGCTTGTCCGAATCTGCTGATAGGTCACTCTTTTGTCAGTCTCTATCATACGCCGCACAACACAGATGTTATTTTCAGTCGTCGCCGTAGAAGGCCGTCCCTCACGTACATCATCAGTGAGATTAGTGCGACCACGTTTAAACTCATTAAACCAGTTGTAAACAGTCGCACGAGATGGGGCTTCATCGTGAAAGGCCAATCGTAGTCTATCATAACTTTCTTGTTGACTTAAATGACATCGAAAGTCATAAAAAATCATTGCACGAAAATTTTCTCGTGTTAAATTCATGTTGACGTGACACAGACAATTTTCAATTTGCCGCCAAATCGTAAAACAAATGACAAATGAATGAAATATATACTCAGTAATATTGGCAAAGAGTTCTTTTTTCAAATTTTAGAATTTTTTTTTATTATATTGTTTATAAGTGGCCAGTTCTAAGAACTTTCAGTTTGACCCTCGTATAAGGTTGCTAATTCCTCGAAGGTAAGATGAGAATTACCTGAATACGCCTTATATGGAATTTCGCGGACTTAACTCCTGCCTCAAATAGACCGCCGAAATGTGGAGCATAAGCCGGCTGGAATTTAAATTTAATACCCTCACCAGATGTAAAAGAAGTGATAGAAGAAGAATTTGTCGTTATAAAATCGCTAATTTCTCTGGCAGCTGCAACAAAATTGCGGCCGTTAACACAGACGATCTCGCGTGGCTTTCCTCGTCTAGATATAAAGCGGCGTAGGGATAAAATTAAAGCTTCCTTTGAAAGCTGACTCACGACTTCTAAATAAATACACTTAAATCTAGTACAAACAAAAATAGCTAAATAACATTTGGTAATTTTACATCCCCTACCCTTCCTATCAACTATAAAAAATGGTCCAGCGAAATCGATACCGACACCAATAAATGGGTAATCAGGTGTTACGCGCTCTGAAGGCACCGCACCCATGAGTGGAGTGGCGGTGCGAGCAGCGAAACGACGGCACGTAACGCACTGTCGCGAAACCGTTCGCGCCAAGATGCACCCGCCGACGGCCCACACGAACTCCCTGATTGAAGCAAGTAATAGTTGGGGGCCAGCATGTAGAAGTCGCAAATGCTCCTGCTGAAAAAGTAATCGCGTGAGTCTATGCTTGGACAGTAAAAGCATGGGATGGCACTTTTCGAAAGAATAAAACGATGAATTAAGCCGACCACCCACGCGTAGAATACCTTCGTGATCTAGAAAGGGATTTAAGGGCAGCAGGTAATTTTTCAAATTTAGACTTTGCTTATTGCGCAGCAAAAAATGCAATGCTAGGGCGTCGAACCTTAGACTCAGAAAGATGGCCTAACTCGGCATACTCGTCTATGAATTCTTTATACATTTTTTTAAGTTCTGGGTTTCTCTTAAATCGCTTTTCTAAACCAATAAAGCGTTTTTTAGCCAATCGATACGAGTTGCCTAAGCAGTCGGGCTCAGTTATCAATGGAAGGCGCACACAAAAGCGGCCGTCCTTCTCGCGGTATGTATGAGTGACAAAATGTTGTTCACATGCAGCATTTATGTCAGTGTGCTGTTGAGTAGACTGAGGAATCTGTTCTAGCTGCCAAAACTTCGTCATTAACTCATCTAAATTATTATGCGTTGAAATATGATTGCATTGAATAAATGAATTAAATGAATATTGTTTAGAAGAAGTTTTATCATATATAGGACCTGCTAGTATCCAGCCAAGTCTTGACTCGCGCACAATGGGAAAATTATTACCTAACGTAATCTGCTCGGACCCAATTAAATGCCAAAAAATATCGGCGCCGATAAGAATATTATTAGATGCGGGCTGATTAAAATGGGGATCTGCGAGCTTGATGTTACGGGGAATTTTTAATCGCGAAACATCAATATATTTGTGCGGCATATCGCCGGTGATACACGGTAGTACCAAGCATGACACATTTAAGTTAAGACTGTTATCATGTTTTGATTTGATTACAATACTACAGCGCTCAGGCATACCTGTTATTGGAATATTACCCACACTGACTACGCTTGTGTTATTAGGCTGAAAAGTCAACTGCAGCTGTTGTTTCAAGCTAGAAGTGATCAAAGAAGTTTGACTTCCGCTATCTAAAAGACATCTAACGGTTAAACAAGCGCCGGTATCGGGATTACAAACATTTATAAGCGCCGTAGACAGTAAAATGTGATTATTGTTAAAGGTCGCCATGCCGGTCGTAACCTGAGGTTCCGATTTCGGTGGCGGATCTAATGAGAGATTTGTAGCCTGAGGATGCGCCCTATGCAAGAGTGTATTATGACGTTTTTTGCACTTAGAGCAAGGGCCCAACCTACAGCGATGGAAAGAGTGACCCTTGCGCAAACAATTTAAACAAAGTTTCAACTTTATCGCCTCAGAAATCCTATTATCGACGGACTTGGACAGAAACGACGAACAATCGTAGATACGATGCTCCCCGTCACAGAAGACACACGAGGCAGTAATGGCAGAGGCACCGGCGGCGGCGGGAGCAGCTGAAATTTGAAACGATTTCGCGGGTGATTTTCGTGAATTAGAGAAATCATGTTTTGCATTAAGAGCGACCTTCTTCGACTTACTTCGCTGGACCGATTCTAAAATATCGGCGCGACCCTTTATAAATTTAAAAAAGTCAGTGAGTGAAGGATTTTTTTGGCTAATTCTCGTCCCATCGGCTGAATGTTAAAAAGAGAATTAAGGTGATTATTAACTAACTGTTTTTTATTGTTATACCTCTCGCAGAGGAGATGCCAAGCTTCCAAATAATTGGTCTCTGTAACTTCCAAATTACTTATAACTTGCGATGCCTCACCCTCTAAATAGAATTCAAATAATGGAATTTATGGATCGGTTTTATACGATCGTTAAAATGAATAAGAGAGTTGAAGGTATCCCTAAACTCGAGCCACTTAAAATATAGGCAAAGATTTTAATTATAGGCAATCTAAAATTGACGTCATTGTGGTGACTACAATGCGAATGTGTGTCAGATTTCACACTAACTTTGTCGTTCGACTTATCCACCAACCTTTGCGCGATTGCAATTAAAGTAAGAAATTCTTGTTCAATCTCCTCTCGCACATCGATTTCAGAGTCCATCAAATCAGCATTCGAAATCTCAATTTGTGTCTGTAGTTCATCAAATTGGCTAAAAAGATTACGAAATCGATCCAGCCTCAGTGTGAGTTCACTTGTTTGGTCAGATGAAAGACCGTCACAATTATTTAATTTATCAAGATAATTTTTAAATTTAGTTACACGTCCTTTAATGGAGCTTCTAATAATATTATGTGACGCTTTCTTAGTCATCTTGCACAATAAAACAAAAGAAACAAGAATTGCACCAAACAATTAAACAAATAAAAATGTACTTAACAAAAAAATACGTAAATTGCTCGGCTTATGCTCCCAGACAGCGCGGCGGCGCAAGCGACGACCAGGTGTCTTGTATTGTAACGGTAAATGATGTACTTCGGCTCAGCTGATCGAACAATGGGACGGGCACGAGCCGCCGATGTGACGTACGCACTTGTAAGATTGCACTACACCACTACACAGAAAAATAGTATAATATTAGAAAAAATGCTTTGAATTTATTATAAAATTACCTATAGGGATTTATTGAATGGCAAACATAAAGGTAAAAATTGTCTAAATATGTAGATACTAGTTTATGCTAATCGCAAACAATGTAGGTAGGTATTTAAGAACACTTAGGGCGTGGCCCGTTTTATTTCAAGAGAATAAATCACCAATTTGTACGTGATTAAAACGTAAAATTCAATTGAGGGAATAAAATATAGAAACGAGCAACCCTAATAGTCACGTACAGGGGGAAAATTATAGAAATAGGTGTAGACCTTGTGCTGCGGTGCGTTAGGCTGACCGGCTTGAAGCGAGGGTTAGCTGGAAGCTGCGTCACTGGTCCAAGGGTCGCATCAAGGTCACGGAGTCCAGACTATTTGACGGCGGCAGATGCAATCTTATAAATCCGTAGCCATGTATCATCACAGCCGTTGAGATTCTTCTTCCTCTTGCTCCTCCGAAAGTCGTGGTCCGAAACGATGAATATAAGCGCGTGATCTTTTGTCCTTCACGAAGCTCAGCTTGATGTGCAGTATGGGCGTGTTTGCGATCACGTCGGGGTCACCATATGTTGCGTATTGGGGTCTTCATAATAAAAAATACAGCTATGCTCTTCCACAATACTTTTAATGCAACATTTACAATATTAAAACATTACAAGTAGAATTATAGGTACGTTAAAATATATAGGCGACGTCGCGCGCAATAGAAGGTGAGCGAATGAATAAAAAAGGTGGGGCGCACGGCGCGCCGCCACGAGTGTTGGGAACCGGTTGGCGGTCCGTTCGCGACGTAGACAAGACACGGCGCGAACACATTGAAATTAAATCATCTGTCTCTAGTTTAGAATTTGAAAATACAAAGAAGTCATCGACATACAAAGCGATAATAATCTTAACATTATTGTGAAATTTTGTAAATACACATGGTTCTATAAGACTTCTATTAAAACCTGATTCAGTTAAACATTGATCAACTTTTTCATACCATGACCTCGAAGACTGTTTTAAACCATAGAAAGCTTTCTTCAATTTAACAATTTTTCTATTACTTTTATTATCTAGATTAACATCTGGATGAAGCATATAAATATCCTCTTTGAGAACATCATTTAAAAAAGCTGTTTTCACATCTAAGTGAGTAACATTTAAATCTAATTGTACAGAAAGTGCAAATAATAATCTTAAAGTACAATGACGCACCACAGGTGAGAAAGTCTCATCATAATCTAGTCCTGGTTTTTGGGTGAAGCCCTTTGCAACTAAACGAGCACGATAACGTTCACTGTTGTCACTACCTAACTTTCTCTTGTAAACCCATTTTTTTTTGTTTTTTAAAGACTACTCCCGCATTAGGACTAAATCCTGTGTCGCGGGGGACTTTACAGACATACAACTAACGGACACAATGAACACCCAGACTCGAAACAACAATTTATGAATCACACAAAGTGTTGTCTCGTGTGGGGATCGAATCCACAACACTTCGGCGCAGTGTCAAGCGGTGAGGCGGCCGCTTAAACCACTACACCAACCGTGCACTAATGTCTTACCTGGAGGAAGTTCACTCACCGCTACCCAGGCATCATTGTCCTCAAATGCCTTAAGCTCCTCTTCCATTGCAGCCATCCATTTTTGTTTATCAGGACCCTGTACAGCTTGTAGGATACTAACTGGATCCCCTTGACTTTCAGTATTTGATGACATGCACAGGTTTGAATAACCATACCGTTTTGGTGGCCTCCTTATTCTCTTTGATTCTTCTGGGGCTGGAATCTCGTCTACATTCTGCAATACAGAGTTAATAACAGTCTGGTCAGTATGTTTTTCAGATTTTGGACTAGGAACTATATTGACAGACTCATCTGTTTCACTCTTAACTTATTGCGTTTCAGAGATTGCCCCCACTGAAACAGTTGTTTTCTTGGATTATAACATCCCTGCTGACAGACACACACCTTTTATCTGGGTCATATATTCTGTACCATTTAATATTTTCTGCATAGCCAACGAGTATATGTTGCTTAGACTTTGTGTCCCACTTAAATCGCTTCTCCTTGGGGATATGCACCATGACCTGACTCCCAAAAATCCGGATATGACTTAGGTCTGGTTTAGTATTGGTCCAGAGCTCAAATGGCGTTATATTCTGTTATCCAGATGCTGGGGATCTATTTCTAAGATATACTGCTGTGTTTATGGCCTCAGCCCAAAACTTTTTATCAAGCCCAGCATCAAACAGCATACAACGAGCTCTTTCAACTAAAGTGCGTTCCATACGCTCACTAATAGCATTTTGTTCAGGGGTATATATGTTAGTCCTTTGTTGGACTATACCAGCTTCAGCTAAATAACTGTCAAAATCTTTGTTACAAAACTCATGACCATTATCAGTTCTAAAAATCTTAATCTTTTTATTCTGTTGGTTCTCAACTAGTGCTTTGAAAAATTTAAAGACTTGACTTTTGGCCCTTAAAAAGTAAACAAAGGACATGCGTGTGTAATCATCGACTAAAATGAGAAAATTACCTCTACCACCGATTGAAGACATCTCCATGGGTCCGCACACATCTGCATGAATGATATTGAGTGCCTCACTGCTTCTTATGCTCACATGGTTGAAAGGTAATCGTGACTGCTTTCCTTAACAGCACACAACACAAGTACTTTTATCAATGACAGCCTTATCCATGAAGTCTATCCCCTAACTGCACCTTCTTTCATTTTATTTAAGTCACTGCTATTCAAGTGGCCCATCCTCCGATGCCACAGTTCGCTTTTGTTACCATCAGTTGTTGTTGTAAACAAAGAGTCGTGTTTATTTTCCACATTCAATTTATAAACACCATCAACTAAACTGGCCTCTCGAACCAGTTGATTTCTACTGTTATAAATGTAACAACAATTTTTTCTGAAGTGTATTTCCATTTTGAATTAACCTGCTAACTGACAATAAATTTGTAGCAATACTAGGCACACATAACACTTCCTTCACTGTAATGGAGTATTTGCATTTCGAAGTAACTGAAACAATATCGACATCACCCGAGCATAAGACAGGCATGACACCTTTATTAGCCGCTGTAATCTCCTTAATACTCGTGTTTTCTGATGTATTTCGAATATTGTTTACATCTGACGTTATATGTACGCTTGCTCCGGAATCCAGATACCAATCATACTTGCTGAAGTTTCCGCTTATAAATACTGCAGAAAACGCGTTAGTATTGTTTGTTTTGGCATCTAATACTTGTGTGCACTTGTTTTTATAGTGTTCAGTTTGTTTACAGCGATAACGTTTAATGTTTTTCTTCTTACTGTTATAATGACTGTTATTTTCATATTTGACATTTGACGTATCAGACATATCTTTGAACGAGTTGCCGGTTTTATTGAATGATTTATGTTTGCTTCTCATGTGCTGCCCTCTAGCGTATAAAGCGCTCGATTCCGGCAAGTCTTCATTCCCGATCATATCTAACAATTTTGATCTTACAACGTCCGCTGTAATGGCGATGCCGGAGTGTTCAATCGCCATGAGCATCGGGAAGTATTTTTCCGGCAATCCAGCCAACATTAGACAGCCGATCCATTCATCATTTACTTTAAAACCTGCTCTCGATAATTTTTGTCCTGTTTCTATAATCTGAGTATTGTAACTCGTCATTGAATCTGATGTTTCGAGACGTATTGATATTAGATTTCTTAATAACATGATTCTTCTCGAAAAACCTGAATCATCAAACATTTGTTGTAACGTCAGCCATAACTGTTTTGTAGTAGTAGCACTTTTTATATGTACATATAATGACAGATCAATGGTAAGAATCAATTTGGCTTTCGTCATGGCTTGCGATAGCAGCATCAGCACCTTCAGTCTTAAGAAAATTTAGGTTTCCTTCGAGTACAAGCAAATTTTCTGCAGCAAACGCCCACTCGCTATAGTTCTGTCGTCCTTTCAATTTCGGAACATTTGCAATTAACGAGTTAGTGCTGGAAGCCATTTCCCTTGATCAACCACGCCGGCGGCGTTCTGTGGGATCACTATGTTCACTTGCAATACGGAAATAAAGTCAAAAAATTCACGGTTACGTAATTGCAACGACAATAATCGACCACTGTACACACTGTTTACTACGATTACGCACATAAAAACTGATTAAATTAATTGGGTCTGGGCCCATAACCTAATGAAATAAAACACATCTATTAAGCGAACAGCAAAAAGTATATTTTAGGAAGTGAGCGAGAACAATTACAATTATTATTCATTCATTCAAATCAGTTCGAATAGACAATAAAATATAGCTGAATGATTTTAATCCTACGTTTTGTATTTACATATAAGCTATTACTAGTTTCATTTGATGGATGTATATCTAACAGGTCATTTTTAGGGTTCCGTACCTAAAAGGTAAAAAACGGAACCCTATTACTAAGCCTCCGCTGTCTGTCTGTCTGTCCGTCTGTCTGTCACCAGGCTGTATCTCATAAACCATGATAGGTAGAAAGCTGAAATTTTCACAAATTATGTATTTCGGTTGCCGCTATAACAACAAATACTAAAAATGAAAAAAAAAAAAAAAATTAAGGGGGGTCCCATACAAAAAACGTGTTTTTTTTCGTATTTGCTCAAAATTACTAACTGTTACAGGTAGACGCTTTAAATTTTTACAGAATATGTAGTTGTATATTACCTTTCAAAATAAATAATTAAATTTAAAAAAAGTAAATAATAAAGGGGGGCTCCCATACAAAAAACGTAATTTTAAGCAATTTGTTACTCGATCTTAATAAACAGGTAGAAACTTATAAAGTATTTAAGTATACATACAACGAACGTGATTTTCTTTTATAGATGATGGTACGGAACCCTTTGTGCGCGAGTCCGACTCGCACTTGCCCAATTTTTCTTGAATACATCCGTACCATTTTCCTTTGGTGTTTTGGTCTTTTTCCACAATTCTAACCATAAGTTACAAAAATTTTCATTAATACATTGCAGGAAGTCAGTCATAGGAATGTCCATTGCATTTCTAACATCAATAGCATTACTACCTTCATATGCAGTTTTATCAACTATTTCATTGCCAGTGATACCTCGGTGTGAAGGTACCCACAGAAATGCATTTTTTTTGTGCTTAAGGTAATACTGATAAATTATTTCTTTGATTAAATATAGAATATAATTTGTCTTAAAAGATACTGTAAGGTTAGTTAAGGCTTTAATCAAACTCAGTGAATCAGAAACAATCAAAAAGTATTTGCTATTGTTAATTTGGCGAATATGTTTTTAATGCCTGATAAACCGCATATGCCTCTGCAGTGAATATGTCGCATGTATTGTGTAGAACAAAGCTTAGAGAGAATTGAGCTTGTGGATCATATATAGCAGCACGCTACCCTTACTGCCATCAGTATAAATAACATAATAATTCTTATTATCTGCCATAAATTGTAACATATCTAAATTGTTATTGATGGGATTTTGCAATTCTTTAACGGGATGTGTAATACACTGATAAGAGAAAGAGTAACATGGCCATGGGCGTGGTTTTCAAATTCCAGTAAAACTGTTTTCTGTTTCCAGCAATATTTTGACCAATGTTGGGGATTTACCATTTAAGAGAATCTCTCCTGTTGTTAGAGGTCCAGGGTTTCTACATACAGAAGGTTCTATTTTGTTTATTATTTTCTTGTTATTTGCAGCAATTAATTTAAGACAGAATCTCTCTGCAAGTGGAATGCGTCTCAAAATTAGGGCCATTATTTTAGTCTCCACTTCCATGGCCCTTATGGGAGCAGAGCACATTGCACCAGAAATTGTTCTCAAAGCCCTGTTCTGCAATAGATCTAGTTTATTTACATGAGTCCTATTTATATACACTAGTGAACTATAATCAAAATGACTTCTAACTATACTTTTATACAAAGTTGACAATATTTTCGTGTCAGCTCCCCATGTAACGCCTGCAAGACATTTAATTACATTTAATCCTTTAAGCTGCGTATCCATTATGCTTTCCTGGCGCGCGCGCCATGCACACCCGCGCCGAGAGCGCGTTCACGGAACGCGCTCCGAATATTCAAATGATATCAACACCGCGCGCCATGGCGCGCGCGGCAGTTGTTCCAGTGTTCGGTCGTTCAACATGCAGGCCCGTCGTGCACGAGCAGCAGCTGCGTTTATGTTTATATTCACAGTATTGTACAGAAGAAAAAACATAAACTTAAAGTGCGTTGGTAGATGAAAGAGTTGTTTTACAACTTATTTCCCTCCAACCGTCTTCTCTGAGCGGCAACTTTGATTATCCATCGCTCGGAACGTAACGAACACACAAAATAATATCACGTCCGTCTCAACTGGCGCGCGCGCCACTATTGAGTTGCCTTTGATGCGCGGTAAAAAACCGACTCTAGATGGAACGGGGCGGTCCATGTTCGAGCGTTCCAAGAAACACATTGGCGCGCGCTCCAAAATGGTAACAATTTCGCGCGGCTGGAACGCGCGCCAATGTTCGTCCTTTTGTAGCGCGAAGTCGATACGCGGCTTTAAGAGCATTTTTTGATATGGATTTAATATGTTCCTCCAAGGTTAATTTCTTATCTACTACTATGTCTAAAAATTTCTTCACATTCACTGGATTTATAAATTCTCCGTTATAGATTACTTTTGAATTTGTGTTCTCATTTCCAAATATCATGGCACTGCTTTTAGAGGGATTCATTTTTAAATGTAACACATCATTGTAATAGTGAAATAGTTGGGACAAGGCTCTGTTAATATTGTCTATTACAATTACTACATTATAATTACTACTGTACAAAACAATATCGTCAACAAACTGCAAAATATCTACATTACTATTTACAAATTTACAGATTTCACTTGTATATATATTGTATAACAAAGGACTAGGTGTAGCACTCTGCATTGTACCCTTAGATGCACATTTTGGACCATGCAATGTATTATTATGCCTTACATAGAGTGTTCTATTATTCAAAAAATGATATATCCATTTACATAGTTGACCAGGCACACCTAACCTAGACATAACTTGTACAAGTATAGCCGGATCTAGACTGTCAAAAGCACCTTGAACATCTAAAAATACACAAACAGTGTGTAACTTATTATTCTTTGCATGTTTCAGGTCTGAAATTAAGGAAGTGAAGCTGTCTGCACAACTTCGCCCTCGACGAAATCCATATTGTACATGCGGAATGATGCCGTTAGATTCCATATACCAATCCAAACAATTTTAGTCATATTTTCAAATAGTTTAACTAGACATGACGACAGTGATATTGGTCTATAAGAGCTGGCAAGCTCTAGAGGTTTATTTGGTTTGAGTATCGGAATGACACATTGTGTTTTCCATTATTGTGGAATACATTTACAATGCCAAAGTAAATTAAGAATATTAAGAAATATTTTTTGTGCTGATTCATCTAAATTTTTAAAAGTACAATCGGGGAAATCATCTAAACCAGGTGCAGTGTCTTTCCGAGATATCAAAGTCATTTTAAATTCAGACCGTGTAAAAACATCTGGCAAAAATTTTGAATTTGGATTATCATTATTTAATTCGAAAATATTACCTAAACTATTAATATTATTTAGATTGCTATTGTCAGATAATTTATCTAGAAATTGAGAAATAAACTCATCTTTATATGATTAATTACCAGCTCTTATACCTTTGAACATTTTTAGAAGATTCCAAATCTTACTTATAGGAGTAGTTCTATTAAAAGTGTTACATAAGTTATTCCAACATATTCTTTTTTGTTCTAATCTGGTTATTTTTTTAAATGCCTCTTTTCTCTTATAATCTAAATAGTTATCCATAGTAGGTTCACTTCTATAGAGTTTCAATGCATTGTAAGAGGCAATAACACTTTTTTCACAAATGTCATTCCACCAAGGAGCTGGAGGTCTACTTTGAAATTATTAGGTTAATTGAGTTTAGGAATTGTCTTTACTTTTAAATTATCCCTTCGAGAACAAAAATCATTATAGGTTGAAAAAGGATCATATAATTTTAGAACTAAATCATTGAATATTATTTTAGAAATAGTTTTAAACTTTTTCCAATCTGCTTTGTTATAATTATACACTAGTCACAAAAATTAAGGGATATAAAAAAAATTCCAAATTTTTGGGTGATTTTCAACAAGCTGTAACTCCGAGGAAAATGGTCGTACAGAAAAAATAAAAAAAGAAAATTGTAGCTCCAAGTGTCTAGTTTTCAGATCTGACTTTTTTGTCATGTCCAGGTCTGGAGAAATCCTAAGAAAACTGCCGAAAAAAAATTTTTCCAAATTTTTTCCCGTCTAAAAAAAGGTCCACGGGCTTCAAAAAAATTTTTTTGATTGTTTCGTTCAAAAGCTCTTCTAGGGAATTTAATACTCTTTAATTTGGCCTATTCAAAAAGCCTGTACGACGATTTGCCGCGGAGTTATCGCCAATCAAAGCAAAAAAGTTCTTTTTGACTTTGATATTCAATAACTTCGGAAATAATGATCGTACAGGAAATCGAAGGAGGGTTTTGAAAACTGCACGATATTCTCTATAAGAAAATGTAAACATCTTTCAGAAAAAAAAATTTTTTTGAATTGAAAACTCGGACTGAAAAAAAGACAAAAATTCGCATAATTAAGGATATTTGGATAACTTGGTATAACTTTGGATAAAATGGATGAACGAAGGATATCGTCGGTAATTTTTCAACCTCTAAGTGTCCCCTAAAATCCCTCAAAAATTTAAAGCGCTGCGATTTTTTTTTCATTGTGTCCCGAAGCTTCAAATTCTTTGTTTTTGCAAAAATCACCATTATGAGCAATTTTGTGATTTTTATTCATTTTTTCAATGAAAAAAATTTTTTCTCTCTAAAATCTTTATTTTTTCGATTAAAGAGATTGATTTTTTAAAAAAATTGGAAAAAACAAAAAAAAATT
Source organism: Euclidia mi (assembly GCA_944739405.2). Taxonomy (NCBI): domain Eukaryota; kingdom Metazoa; phylum Arthropoda; class Insecta; order Lepidoptera; family Erebidae; genus Euclidia; species Euclidia mi. The sequence goes on along the minus strand of OX123209.2, from coordinate 9,745,960 downwards.
TTCAATTTTTTCGAAATTTTTTTTCAAATTTTTTTTTCGAAATTTCTTTTTTTTATTTTTTTTTTTTTTATTTTTTTTTTAACGTCTTCAGAATGCTCCACTATTGTCAAAAAAAATTAATTCAATTTTTTCTGACCGCTACAACTGCCTTAGTTTCAGATCTCATTTTAAAAATTCAATAAAAACAAATTGATATACCCCCCGCAGATTTCGGCTTTTCTTCACACAAAACTTAAACTTTTTGTATTCTTTCTAGCTTAAATTTCTTTCGTGAATTTTCTGTAAGCTTTCTTTGATAATCACCTTTGGCATTTTGATATGCCTCGCCGACATTTAGCTGCCACAGATGTGGCTCGCATTGTTACCCTCCTTCAAGAGGGCTACAGTCAGGTGGAAGTAGCAGCTTCTATGGGAGTGAGTCAGTCTGTTGTCAGTCGTGCCTATGCCCGATTTAACGCGACTCAAAGTTACGATCGTCGTCCGGGTCAAGGTAGACGACGAATCACTACCGAGCGTGATGATCGAGCTATCATTCGCGAAGCTCGTCGAAACCCTACTGCCCATGCTCACACGATCGCTCCTCAATTCCGCAATCGTCGACAACGTCCTCCCCAACAACACATCTCGGCATCAACGGTCCGAAATCGCTTTCGAGAGCAGGGACTACGCGCGCGACGCGCAAATCGCGTGCCTATGCTCACTCCACGACATCGTCGAGCCCGATTGGCTTATGCGCATGACCATCACCATTGGGGTCGTAGACAGTGGACCAGTGTCTTATGGACTGACGAATCTCGATTTTGTCTTCATGGCAGCGATAGACGATCTCTCGTTTGGCGCCGTCGCGGGGAACGAGATCGGGATGGTTTTACAAGACCAGTTACGGCTTTTAATGGCGGATCCGTCATGGTGTGGGCAGGCGTGTCCTTCAATACCAGAACCCCGTTGGTCATCGTTGGTGGGACGTTGACTGCCGACAGGTATGTCGACGAGTTTCTGAGACCACACGTCCTGCCTATGCGCACACGCATGGGAGCAAGACGGTTCATTTTGATGCAGGATAATGCTCGTCCTCATACTGCAGTTCGCACGCGAACTTTTCTCCGCGCCAACAACGTAACAACGCTTAATCATCCAGCTATGAGTCCTGATTTGAACCCAATTGAGCATGTTTGGGACATGCTTGGGCGTCGATTGCGGCGAGACTACCCGCAACTGCACAATCTTCATCAGTTGACTCAAGCGTTGTTACGTTGTTGGCAAGGAATTTCGCAACGTGACATTCGACGATGCATCAACATGCAAGAGCGCTTACGAGCTGTGATTCAGAACAGAGGTGGCAATACACGATACTGAACTGTTACTGCCGTGCGTACAGAGGTACTTCAACAGCTGCAGACACACACACACACACGCACGCACGCACGCACGCACGCACGCACGCACGCACGCACGCACGCACGCACGCACGCACGCACGCACGCACGCACGCACGCACGCACGCACGCACGCACGCACGCACGCACGCACGCACGCACGCACGCACGCACGCACGCACGCACGCACGCACGCACGCACGCACGCACGCACGCACGCACGCACGCACGCACGCACGCACGCACGCACGCACGCACGCACGCACGCACGCACGCACGCACGCACGCACGCACGCACGCACGCACGCACGCACGCACGCACGCACGCACGCACGCACGCACGCACGCACGCACACACACACACACACACACACACACACACACACACACACACACACCACACAGAGAAGCGGATCCGAATCCGACCGAGCAACCTCGAAAAAATAAAGATTTTAGAGAGAAAAAAATTTTTTTCATTGAAAAAATTAATAAAAATCACTAAATTGCTCATAATGGTGATTTTTGCAAAAACAAAGAATTTGAAGCTTCGGGGCACAATGAAAAAAAAATCGCAGCGCTTTAAATTTTTGAGGGATTTTAGGGGACACTTAGAGGTTGAAAAATTACCGACGATATCCTTCGTTCATCCATTTTATCCAAAGTTATACCAAGTTATCCAAATATCCTTAATTATGCGAATTTTTGTCTTTTTTTCAGTCCGAGTTTTCAATTCAAAAAAAATTTTCTTATAGAGAATATCGTGCAGTTTTCAAAACCCTCCTTCGATTTCCTGTACAATCATTATTTCCGAAGTTATTGAATATCAAAGTCAAAAATAACTTTTTTGCTTTGATTGACGATAACTCCGCGGCAAATCGTCGTACAGGTTTTTTGAATAGGCCAAATTAAAGAGTATTAAATTCCCTAGAAGAGCTTTTAAACGAAACAATCAAAAAAATTTTTTTGAAGCCCGTGGACCTTTTTTTAGACGGGAAAAAATTTGGAAAAATTTTTTTTCGGCAGTTTTCTTAGGATTTCTCCAGACCTGGACATGACAAAAATTTTTCATGGTCAGATCTGAAAACTAGACACTTGGAGCTACAATTTGCTTTTTTTATTTTTTCTGTACGACCATTTTCCTCGGAGTTACAGCTTGTTGAAAATCACCCAAAAAGAAGAAGTAGCAAAAATGCCCCACTTCCGACTGCAAAGAAACGTATCTCAAAAATTCGCTAAAAATCAGTATAAAAAAATTATATACTTCCGGAAATCATCCTTACTGGCTAGCACATAAAAAAATTGCTCTAAATATTAATTCAGGAGTAGAAAACCTGTAATATACTAACTTCTGATTTTAGTTTTAGAATAGGATTAAAAAGCAATTAAACACTGTAATAACTCACGTTTGATAATAGTTATTATACTAGGTTAGAATAAAGCACATATTATACTGAAAAGAGTTTTGTCAAACAATAAGACTAAATATGCTTAAACCAAACTTGTTACTAGCAGATTATGTCGAAGAACATAATCTAAACCAACAGAGTTCCCTTTGCGATGTTGAAAGCATCTAGCGAAGAAGTTAATATGATTTTCCGAGACATATGAGGAATTAATTAAGATATCAGAGGGTCTAGTACGAATTTGCACTCGATCGTCACGGTGGACGATAGCCTAGTCGTCGGGAACAATTTCCATACATTTTCTAAATGCGCCCCCTAGCGGACTCTATCGATCGCTACTCTCCGTTAGGAGCGCTTTTAGAAAATGTGTTCGGGGATACTGGTCTATAAAAAAATATGTTCATTTGTTTAATCTTTATTCCACTTTTTTATGGTCGTTAGAGTAGTAGATATTGCATGATTGAAAGTAAAATATTTTTAAGATAAGTACTTAATACTGCGCCTGAAACAATATTTGGAGCAATTTCTAAGTATGATAGCCAGTAAGGATGACCATCAGAGGTATGCAACTTATTAATACTCAATTTTATCTACAATTTGAGATATTTTTCTCAGCTGTCGGACGTGGGGTAATTTTATATGGAAGTTGCAACTTCTCCTTTGGATTTTTTTTTATATCCCTTAATTTTTGTGACTAGTTTATAACCTATCAACATGAGGATTAATATAATATTTATTTATATGTAGTGAAATCTCTGTTATTGTTGGGTAGTGATAGCTGCCCATGGCATCATCATGTACAGACCACTCGCATATTGATGCGAGGTTAGCACTAATAAAGCTTACATCAATTGCAGACTGATTTCGTCTCGGGTTGTTAACAGTTGTAAAACTACCATCATTTAATATACATAAATCCAAGTCATCAATTATATTAAATAAATCCTGACCTCTGCTCTTAGTGGATATACAACCAAAAGCAATGTGGTGTGCATTAAAGTCACCACTGACAAATATAGGCTTTGGAAGATCATTAATAATATTACGTAGTCTATTTATCCATATATGTCCACTAGAAGGAGGACAGTATACACAAAGAATAGTCAAGCTACCATACACCGTAGATAAGGACAGAGCTACAGTTTGAATTTCTTCATAAAATCTAGTGTTTAAAACTTTGTAGTTTAAATATGGCTTAATTAGTCTTGTGTAACGGGTTCTGGTGGTAAAACGCAGAAAAGGTTCTATGCGTTTATTTGCCGAGTATTGTCTCACTTCCCTTGCCACGAGTATGACCGACCAACAACACGACACTGGCCTGAACACTAAGGAGCTGCAGTCTCCCACGCTGTTCCCTCCGGTAGTGTGTAGGCAGGCTGCTCGAAGGCTGCGAGTAGCGGTAGATCCTCGCAGGCCGTTGGTTCAGCTGGCAGACGCCGGCGGTGCGAGAACGATGAGCAGGGCAGGCCAGACTCTTCGGCAGAGGTGACGCCGAAGGCGATGCAGGAAAGTGTAGCGGTCTAGGAGCGTAGCCGGAGTCTTAACGTGAACCTGGAACCTGAAGGAAAGCAGCATTAGGAGAGCCACAACCAATAGAGTCAGGCAAGCGGCGCACTGTGGGCTGAGATCAACGTTTCATAGACATTCACATTTTTTTTTTAAAGTGACATTTTTTTCACATGGAATGCTGGAGGAATCCAATTACATGCCTAAAAATATACTCTTTATGAAATGGGTACGTAAACGGAAGTTAGAGAATTTTTTCTTTAAAAATTTGTATGGAGACAACATAAAAAATACGATAACTCTGCTATCGCACAATTGGCCCTAATTCCCTTACATTCCACTTTAAAAAAAAAAATTGAATTTTTATGAAACGCTGATTTCAGCCCACAGTGCGGCGTCAGCCGGCCTCAGCTAGCAGGTAGAGAGATGGGCAGTACGCTAACGCAGTAAATGTAGTGCTTACCCGTAGCTGGGATCAGGATACACGTAGATACGACGTAGGGTCAGTAGGTACGCTTAGTTATAGTAGGTAGGTAGTAGAAGCGACGTTAGAGTAGCGGTGCCGGCCTCTCTGTCGGCCCCTTTATATACCGGGCCCTCCATCAGGGTGAGAGTCCGTTTATGACCATATTTGGTCAGGCTTTGCGAGCGCGGACGATGGCTTTCTCTGATTGGCCGAGCGTATGGGCGGTACTGTGACGCAAACGCGGTAAGTACCGGACATACGATACAATACCGCCCGCCTTAGGAGAGGATTTTGCGTGACTAACAGGAAAAATCCGACTAGCTGCGTTAGGTCTACGAGTCCGCTACTGTCCAAGCTAAGACGGCATATAGAAAGAAAGAAGGGAAAGTCTTCTACGGTTTGTAACGAATAGTTAGGCACCATAGTGTATAAGTTTTAGGTCCTTAATGTGCCAAAACCCAATAGAATTTCCAGACGCGTCCGACAACTCGTAAACGAGAGGCGACTTTTTATTAATCACTGTGCACTTCACGAATTTAGGGGCTAGTTTCTTACAGAAGGACTTATCCTTGTCGCTCTGATAAAAAGTCCTTTTCCACACAGTGTCTCCCACATTAAACTCAGCTGGTTTACGGCGTAAATTATACGTTTGGCAATTCCTAGCATGAGCTTGAATTAGGAGTGCCTGAACTTTGTCAAATATGCCTGATAAGTGACCTATGTTTTCTGCGTAATCGTCCCTAGGTATGTATACTATATCATCAGCGTCTGTGTCGATATAGTGTGAGCCGCATGGAACTAATTCACGTCCATAGACTAAAAAACTAGGTGTATAGGCCGTGACTTCATTAACTGCAGTATTTAATGCAAACTGCACCTTAGGTAGGAGAGTGTCCCATAATCTCTGGTCATTTCCTACAAACGCCGCTAAGGTAGAACCAATGGTTTTATTATAGCGTTCGACCGTATTGACATGTGGGGAATATTTAGGAGTATAATGAAGATTAGGGATTTTGTACTTGCGCAACATAGCTTTTAAAGTAGCACTGACAAACTGTTTACCATTGTCCAATATAATTGTAGATGGTATACCATGAACTAAAAATATTTTTTCTTCCAAAATATTAGTTATTATTTCAGCAGTTGCGCGCCTGATAGGAAAAAGTAGACAGTATTTACTGAAACAACAAGTTACTACAAAGATGTAGGCGTTTTGTTTTCTTGTGTCGGGTAGTGGCCCCACCAAATCTACACTAATGGTTTGGAAGGGTCGTGAACACACTTTGGGTCGTCCCATGGTTCCCAATGGTGCATGGTTCTGATGTTTGTGCGCGATACAAGTGTCGCAAGAATTTATGAACTTAACTACGTCATCGCGCATTTTGGGCCAATAGTAACGCAGTGCTAAGCGCTTGTAAGTTTTAAATATACCGAAATGCACCGAAGTGGGTTCGGCATGGTTCTCTAATATGGCATTATTTCGATCAGAAGAAGGTAGTACTTCTTTCCATTCGAACTCCTTACGTAGCATACACCTAGATTTAATCAAACGATACAATTTATTATTTTTAATAGAATAGTCTGGATAGTCATTAGGCGAAGATAAACAACCATTGTAGGTGGCTGAATACCATTGATAAGTGTCAACATTAGGGTTATTCACGTTATTATTATTCGCGTTAATTATATTTACAGGTAGGGATCGTGATAACGCATCGGCTATAATATTATCTGCGCCGCGCCGATGCTTTATTTCGAAGTTAAAGGCTGACAGACGAACCGACCACCGAGCTAATCTACCAGTCGGGTTGCTCAAGTTTAGGAACCATTTCAGTGCGGAATGGTTCCTTAACTTGTTGGCAACACGGACGACGCGGACGATGGCTTTCTCTGATTGGCCGAGCGTATGGGCGGTACTGTGACGCAAACGCGGTAAGTACCGGACATACGTTACACTTGCTACACCATTATGTGTAGTTTTAGAATTTTTATTATAAATATTATATCCAGGTATTCTGAAACTATTGTCTTTAAACCATGTTTCGTTAAGTTAGCAAATGTCAATATTGTTTTTGTAAGAATTGAATCAGTAAGAGTATTTTGATTTAAGCACTTTGAATGTTATACTTAGCAATACGTAGCTTAGACAGTGTATGACTTGGATCCATTACTTGAGGTTTTTAAGAAGTGTTTCTTTAATGCTATTTACATTGGTAGGCGTATTATCGCCCTTATTACCCAGTTCCACCAACGTCTGTACCAGGGCCATAAGTACATCGTTGTTGGCAACTATATTGGCTTTGATGTCTACTTTAGGAGAGACATCTCCAGAGTTATTTACACTATGTACAGTATTATTTACAGATGTATTGACAGACTTATTAACAGATGTATGTACAGACTTATTTACAGATTTATTTACAGTGTTAATTGATTTCATTTTTGGAGGTGGCAGAGGTGGAAATTCAGTGTTATCACTTGTGTGTTGTTTTGTCATTGTAGCACTTGCATATGTTATCTTATTTTTCTTTTCTAAAATTTTATTTAACTTAATTGGACATAATCTCGAAATTGCAAGATGAGGCCCGCCGCAATTGCAACAGCAGTTCTCTGTTGGTCTATCACATTCTTTATATAAATGCTCACCTCCACAAATGGAACACCTTTGTTTGCCATTGCATATCCTAGCGGAGTGGTTTTAAAGCAACGGAAACATTGCTGTAATGGGGGTATACACTACTATTTTTTAATTAGTACAAAAGCTTTAATTACAGATTAGCGAAGATATTATTATCATATCATGTGACGTAAGAATTTCATAATATCAATAAAGAGCAAAGTTATTATCATTTGTTTATTGTAGAAAATCGCAATTAAATCGTAGTCATATTTTACAATCCATTCATTAATTCATTGATAATATCGACTGTGAACTGGCAACATGTCCTATCTCATTTTTTTGAAGATTTCACTTTTTAATGCCATTTTATACCTTGTTTTTTTTGCCCCGCATCGTTGCAAGAAATTCTTACTTAAATACATTTAAATTTGGCGCCATAATTCGCTTCATTCAACTTGTACTAACTGCAACGCGCAGTGAATGCGAGCATTTTATCATATCTCGCCAAACGTGTACGGAACACGATTTCGCGCGCTCAAGAAACAAATAACTGCTTTAAGTGGATTTATTAGGTTTCTGTGCCCAAAGTTATAAATAGATATTATATAGGACTTCTAGAAGCTAAAATGGTAAGTTTTGTTATAAATGTATTATTAATATTTAAGATTTCTACGTTTATAATCTGTAAATCGAGATAGTACATTATGCATTGCCGTTCAAAGTTTTGCCAGATTGGAATCATTTAGAGATAGTACTTCTTGGTTCTATGCAACTATGGATAACATTTACCGAAAATACCTTTCATTAGGTTTATCAATAAATATGCCTACGATGAAATACACTTTTAAGTTGCACGATTCCGCTATAAGTAAATATCTAACAAAATGTTGTTATTAACGTATTATTCGAGTGTTATCAGCATTGATGGCTTGCTGTTCTAGCCCATCGAGTCACACAGGCTTGCTGGTGAGGGATTGCACGAGTATGTTTTAACTACCTACCCGCGTCTCATGACTAAACATCGTTATCCAGCGGGTGAAGGTCGTGGCATTCGACGCTAGGGTTGCCGCGCGTACCCATATAGCATGCACATTTTTTTTTAAATAATAGTTAAATGTTATTACTTGATATCTTTATGTAATTAAGAATCTATATTTCAATTTGTCCTTGTGTATCTTATTAAAATATCAAAATTAAATTATATTTTAATAATCACTCGTAACTCAACGTCACGTAACGTAACGTCAGTCAATACAAAATAATTAATGTAGGTTTTTCGTTAGAAATAATGTTGAAATAAAACACATAAATATTTTACAATTACTTTTTATTGAATATTTTTTGTTAAAATATTCCTTGAAGATATTTAGGTCTACTTGGAATAAATAACCAACAACTTATTTATACTGATTTCTGTTAGTTTAAGATGTCTGCTGAAAAAAAAACATTTTAAGTAAGAAAATTACCTTTCGACTTCATTTGAGATAACAAAGACGTATTTATTTTAAACTTGTGAAATAATTTGAAAAGTTTATATTGTTAATTTTTCACATAATGTTAGTGTTGCCAATTTTAAAAATATGTATGTTAACACTTTTTAACATTACAACAAAAATATGAAAGTAAAGAATAGATTAAAACATATTTTTAACATAGATGCTTGTAAAAATTTGATCCAATATAATATGACGACTGCGAAATAATAATTTAATATTTTTGAAAATAATTTCGCCTTAACTTTCAAATTACATTGAAATAGTTAAGAGTAATTAGTGAAAAAGCTATTACAATACGAAAAAAATACAATACTATATAGCTATACTTTTAAAAAAACATTTGAAACTATAATATATTTTAATTAAATAAAGGTAATGTACGATACAACATAATCGAAAAAGCTTATTAAATGTATGCACCTACGTGACGCATACGCATGACAACCCTATTGTCGTGCGCTACCGCACTGCCACCATTTTTACCCGCCCGATAACGATGTTTACTCATGACTAACTAGCCAATTGCTTGGTTGGGTTTAATAGAGCATAAATAATAATGGAAATTATTTGTGAATACAAATGATTTATCCGTCAAAATATTGGCTGCTCGGCTACCTTTATAGCTACTACCTTTACCTATGCTCACCAACTCTTTTCAGAATTATAACAAGTTAAGACGTGGTAAGCGGTTGGTACATAAAGTGCTTAATGACGACGACAACGATAAGAATAAAGAAAATGCCAGGGTTTGTGTTTTTTATCTGTATTATAACTAAAACTTCAAAGTAATTACTTAAATTTACGAGAGTACTAGACTAAACAAGTTTTTTAACGGATACAATCGCGTTTATTTTTATTATACGCACAAAATGTTACATTATTTAATTAGTTATTTAGTTAAAAAAGGTTTAAATTAACGCGATTGTGACCATTATTAAACTTATTTAATTATAAATGAAATTTACAAAACAAAGAACGAAAATTACGAAATTAATAAATTATAGGTTAGTAAGTCTGCTAAGGTATTTGCTTAATTCGTATCTAATAGCTTTCTTTTATACATTTTAGGGTCTCAACACAAATTTACAAGATACGAGTATGCGTAGCCAGCGAAAAACAGTACCTTTTACTATAACTAACCAGCAAGAAGCAGTTTCTTTTACCGTATCTGACCAGCAAGGAATATTTCCTTTTACCATAACTAACCAATAAGAAGCAGTCCCTTTTACCATGTCTAACCAGCAAGAAGCAGTCCCTCTTACCACATCTAACCAGCAAGAAGCAGTTTCTTTTACCGTATCTGACCAGCAAGGAATATTTCCTTTTACCATAACTAACCAACAAGAAGCAGTCCCTTTTACCATGTCTAACCAGCAAGAAGCAGTCCCTCTTACCACGTCTAATCAGCAAGAAGCAGTTCCTTTTGCCGTATCTGACCAGCAAGGAATAGTTCCTTTTACCATAACTAACCAGCAAGAAGCAGTTTCTTTTGCCGTATCTGACCAGCAAGGAATAGTTCCTTTTACCATAACTAACCAGCAAGAAGCAGTCCCTCTTACCATGTCTAACCAGCAAGAAGCAGTCCCACTTACCATGTCTAACCAGCAAGAAAGACTTTCTTTTGCCGTATCTGACCAGCAAGAAATAGTTCCTTTTGCCATATCTAACCAGCAAGAAGCAGTCCCTCTTACCATGTCTAACCAGCAAGAAACAGTTTCATTTATAGTACTTACGGGAGACACCTGTTATACTGAGGCTTTTAACCCAAATATGAACACTATGTTTAATTCTCTACCTGCCGATTATTTATCTCCACGATTCATTCCTTCGCCACCCTACCAGTCAGCTATACTTGATTTTCAATCTAACAATAATGATTACACCAACGACGAAGCTTGTTTAGACATACCAAACACTTCACTTCCGCTTCCATGCACGTCACTTGATGTCCCTTCAAACATGTCATTAAGTTTGTCTCCAAATACGCCACCGAACGCACTATCATTAAGCCAAGAATGTCCCGTATCCCCATCAATTTTAGCGACAAATTATCCCGCAGAAAATAGTGCAAATCAAACAGAAAACGGTGATGCAATTTTTTCAGAGAGTGACCCAAATAATTATAATATGAGTGAAAGAAGAAAAAGAAGCATGAAAGCTGAGCCAGCTAAGTGGAAGAGAAACCTCAACAAAAAACTCCGAATGGAAGGAAAAGCTTACTTAGGTTTTAGAAAAGTTGGAAAAACTGTTGTACAAGATACACCAAGAGAAGAACGAATAATGAAGCCAACATGTTCGAGCAATCTTTGTCTAAAGTCTAATAAACGTCATTGCTCATTATTTACAGAAAACCAGAGAAAAATGATTTACGACCGATTTTGGAGTTTGACTTGGGGAGAACGCAAAACATTTGTATGTGGATCGATTTCTAGAGTTCCAAAGCAAGCTAATACTACTCACAGTGTTTCACGACGCAACTATAGCCTTAAATATATTTTGAATAATGGACAAGAGAACTATCAAGTTTGTCGAGAAATGTATGTAAATACACTTGGTATTGGGTATAGAATGGTTCAAACATGGGCGTGTGATAGCTCGCATGGAATACCTATGACATTAAAAGATAAACATACCACACCAAATAATAATCTTTTACCACAAATTGAGTGTTTAGACAACTTTTTCGATAGTCTTCCAAAAATTCCGTCCCATTACAATAGGCAAAATTCAACAAAACTCTATCTAGAACCCGTGTTTCAAACAATACAAGAAGTTTATAAATTATACGAGTCATCGTGCAGTCAAGCATTGCAACCGGCATTTAGCCGAAAAAAAATTAACGAAGTTATGGTGCAAAAAAATATTTCATTATTTAATGTTAAAAAAGATAAATGCAACTTATGCGCCAGTTACGAAACCAAGAATATATCAGAAGAAGTTTGGAAGGAACATACAGCGAAGAAAGAGATTGCCAGATCGGAAAAACTATTAAGGGAGAAGTAATTTTAATTGAAGTTGATTTTCAAGCTGTAAAGCTAGATCCATTTACACATGCTAATGCTTTTTATTACAAAACAAAGCTAGCTTGTTATAACTCGACAATTTACGATGTTGTAAAAAAGCAAGCTACATGTTATTGGTTTTTGGAAGATCAAAACAATCAACTAGTAGCATCAACATTCGTTTCACGCTTGATAGACTATTTAGAAAAAAAAGTTCTCACTTCTGAAAAGAAACCAGTAGTAATATTTTCTGATGGATGTACAGCACAAAACCGTAACAATGTCATGGCAAATGCACTGCTCAATTTTAGTATGCTTCATGGAGTCTTCATTTATCAGAAATACCTTGAAGTCGGTCACACGCAAATGGAGGTAGACTCCGTACATGCTTGTATCGAGAGAAAATTAAAAAATAAAGAAAAAAAACTGCCAAGCGATTACGTGTCTACGACCAGAGAAGCAAGAAAACATCCAACACCATACGAGGCTATTGAGCTGACTTACGATTTTTTTAAAGACTACACAAAACCTTTAAGATACAGTAGCATTAGACCCGGTCGGGCAAAAAATGATCCAATGGTCACAGACATCAAAGTCATAATGTATGATCCTTCAGGACTAATCAGGGTAAAACTTGATTTTACCAAAGATTGGATGGACTTACCTCATAGACCAAAGAGACTCAATCCAGTGGACTGTTACCCACCCTTATTTACGGCAAGATGCCGTATTCCTAAAACGAAGTGGTTGCATCTTCAAGAATTGAAAGCTGTCATTCCACAAGACTGTCATTACTTTTACGATAATATCCCTTATCAAGAATAAGTTTGATACAAAAGAGAACTAGAAACAGTTTCCTGCCAATTCCACCTGCTATTGTTTGGATTTAGGTTATTTGATTTTGTTAGTGTAGGACAGCAGGCAAAAGTATCATAAAAGAAACGTTATTTTGTTATTTTTTGCAGATTTTCCAATTTTGGCTATTATTGTTTTATCTATTTTATTTTATAATAAGATTTTTATAACTACCATTCATTTAAATGGACCAATAACAATATTGGAAGTTTTTGTTGATAAATAGGTTCTAAGAAATTATGTCCTAAGTTAAGAATATAAAAAAAGACAATAGTTCTTCACTGATCTCTGAGACTTTTCTACGGAAAATGTTCCTTTATTGTTTAATACTTAGTTTTATTACAAATAAATTTGTGTTGATAATGTCCTATCGTTATTGTTTTTGTTTTATCTATTTAATTTGATAATAAGATTTTTATAACTACCATTCATTTAAATGGACCAATAAAAATATTGGAAGTTTTTGTTGATAAATAGGTTCTAAGAAATTATGCCCTCTAAAGTTAAGAATATAAAAAAGACAATTGTTATTCACTGATCTATGAGACTTTTTTACGGAAAATGTTCCTTTATTGTTTAATACTTAGTTTTATTACAAATAAATTTGTGTGCATATTGTCCTATCGTAATTGTTTTATTTTGATTTTGAAGATAGCCCGTATTGTTCCTAGTAAAATGTCCTATGTTTGTTCTTGTGTTGATTTATATTGTCCTATCTCGATTTTAAATTGGAAGGAAGCATAAAATGTTACTTTTGTTTTTAATTACATGTGTAATAAAAAAAAATATTAACTACGTATTTTTTTTAACATACGACATGTTGTATATATGCTGCACACATGTTTTTTCTTCCTCCTCTAAAGTTGTCAAAATTGAGATAGGACATGTTGCCAGTTCACAGTCGATATTCCATCCTGCTCATTCGCATTTTCTCTGTCGCACTTATGATTTAGGTAGCCATAGAAAATAAAATGAAGAAAAATAATAAATGTAGGTAGTTATTTTTTAATTTTGTTTATTCTACCCTCTCCTTCATACTTCATTCGGGCTTAGGACCGGAAAATTTATCGTTTAACACGTAATTAAATACGGAGGTATGTAATTAGAAAGAAAACAAATATCAAAATAAAAGAAGGTGTTCTGGACTAAAAGAAAAGAGTAATTTTGGCGTATTTATGAAGTTAGAATCATCTGCTATTTACAAATATTATTTTATCATCATCATGTCAGCCTAGAGCCGTCCACTGCTGGACATAGGCCTTCCTCAAGGTGTGTGGAGAACACAGACCGATTTTGAGCCGCCCGCATCAAATTATTATTTACTTAAGTACGTATTATTTACTAAACTTACAAGTATTTCCATTGTCCTTCGAAATGTCCACCACCGTTGTCAAAAGCATCCAATATACACTGTTTTAATTGTTTGACACTGGCCGGCTCACTTTTGTACACTCACAATAAGATGTCCATGGGTACACAGCTGCACTCGCGATTTTTCCACTCAAAAAGTACGAAGCATAGCTACATACTCCCGTGATATGAACTGATATGATAGGCCATCGCGTCGGGCAAACGTAGACAAACAATAAACTTTTGCAACGAACTTAGATACGCTTACTTTCGCTAGCAATTAAGCACTGTTTGTCGCATCGCGCATCGTCGGGGTGTGGCGCAGGCGCAGAGGGGCGGAGGGGGGGGGATTTATCAATGGTTCATTTTACTATGATAGTACACGGGTCGGTCATAGTATTAGTATTGCATTTACCAATTATCACGTATTTTTGTGGACAGTTTTGAGACAGTTTTGGGACTTAGTGTTTTTATTTTTTAACTACATAAATATGATCAGTTAAAGATACTTAGTGCTCTGTTAATTTTTTTGTACTAATTAAAAAATAGTGGTGTATATTCAAAAACTCGGTATGAAAACAAATCATATTGTACATTGTCTGGAAGAATACTCGAAAGAAAAGTAATGCTGTTTGTAGTGGTACTCGCTCTGTTCCTACCTTCTTTGTGAATCTTCTCATAGTTATTATTTCATAAATTGATGATAATTTTGTGTATAGTTCTTTGTTCGAAATGTTTGCTGGTACAAATCTAATTATGCCTGTTTTTCTATTTGCGCAGCCGGAATAAATGCTTTCAAGCCATGTTTGTTAAGAAAAGCGCTGTTATTAATAAAGTTATTGGCCGTATTATACTGTTTAAATATTACTGCTATTTTATTAGCATTTATTCTTTGTATAGCCGTCACCCCCTTTATTTCGCTAGAAAATATATAATTGAGACAGATAGGGCTCTTATTGCCTATTCTATCCTTATTGTTGGTAGCTTCAATAAACACTTTAAAGTCTACACAAGTGGCATTTTCAGGATAAATTATTTGATATTCTGGTTTTAGGTACGGTGAATAGTAAAAATGCTCACCGCCGCCGCCATTATCACAGTCCTCAGTCCCTCTGTCTCCGGCCTCAGGCCGAGGCCGTTTATGTGAGATGGTCGGGTTATCCCCGCCCCCCTCATTTTCCACCATTTCCAAGGGTTTGCACTCCTATTTCTATTGTTTTTGATCAATTTATAAGCAGAAAGCCACTGAATAATTGATAAAAATTTAAAGTTGAAATATTTTATTTTTTAAGGTTCCCGCCAGAATCAGATATTATTTAAACATCTGAAAAAAAGAGTAGAAAAGCCTGCTGCCTGGCTGCCTACGCGCCATAAATATTGTTGCGTCATATTTGACGAAATGGTGATATCGCCTAATTTATATTTTGACAAGGCGACGGACATTATACACGGGTTCACGGACAATGGAGTAGAAAGATCGAATGAATTCAGTGATCATGTGTGTGTCTTTATGATACGCAGAATTGTGAAAAAAATTAAGCAACCGCTAGCATTTACCTTTTGCAAAGGAAGCACAAAGTCCACAGATCTTTGTAAACTGATAAAAAATATAATAAACAAGATAATGGATTGAAGATTAATTGTCATTGCAACGGTCTGTGATCAAGGCGCTACTAACATGGAAGCTTTAAATATGCTTATGACTGGGACTAAAGCAGACTATAAAAAAAAATGAGAACTATAGTAGTGGCTTTTTTGAACAAAATTCAAAACGTATATAAACCACCCCATCTCATAAAAGGCATCAGAATTAATCTGTTGACCAAGGACTTAGAATATCAGGAACAAGGCAGAACTAAAGTAGCTTCATGGTCTCACATAGAAGTCCTTTATAAACGTGGACCAGGCTACAGGGTAGTAAAGTTGGTGAACAAACTCACAGCTCAACATGTGATACCATCACTGATTCCAAAAATTAGAGTAAAACACTGCACTCAGGTGTTTAGTGAAAATGTTTAGTCGCACAATGGGATGCATGGCAGGTATGTATTGTGACTTTGCTAAAACGCCGTCCTAATAATGTGTATTAATGAATCCCATAACTTTTTTTCAGAGATTGGTCAACTCCCGAGGAGCTGTGCAGACACAGCTGATATTTTAATATTTTTTGACCAATTATTTGATTCCGTCAATGGCAATCACCACAAGCCGGCCGTAGGAAAAATTTATAGGACTGCCGTCACACCCCGCTCGCCACATCTCCGGTTATGGTATAAGATTTTGCCGGTTCTTAAAACAATGAAATACATCACAAAAAGTGGTCAAAGAGAAACGGTGCCATCCATCACGAGTTGGATAAAAACTATTGAAGCCTTTATAGCTCTTACCAAAGATTTGCATTCTGCAGGTTTAAAATCAATTCTCTTACGCCAAGTGAATCAGGACCCCTTAGAAAACTATTTCGGGGCAATTAGAGCACACGGCCTTCGTAACATTATGCCAAGTGCAGATGCATTTATAAGATCTTATAAATCTTTATTAATATCCAATATTACATCCTACAAAATAGTTAGGGCCAATAGTGAAGCCGATGACTCAGATTTGTTACAGTCTTTGAAATGTTTGCTAACTCAAAAGATGCCCCAACCAATCAATACGGATAATATAAGTTTAAATAATGAGCACTTATGCATAGATGAAGTTGACGTGGAAGCTCTAATTAAAAGCCCGATAAATAAAGAAAAAAGTGCAGCAATAGCTTATTGTAGTGGTTGGCTTATTTCTACACTACGAAAAAACATAAACACAGATTGTAGAACCTGCAGAAACGATTTAGAATCCAATTTCAGGATTTTCATGAATACATAAAAATTAAAGAGTATTATAACTCAGAATCGTGGCTTTGTTACCCAACTCGCGAAGCATTTGCATTCTTTTTCAATGTAGAAAATATTGACACAGAAATGTTGAAAACCGATTGCCATAAGAAGCGAGTTTACGAATATATTGAAATGATTGTTTTGATGCACACTCCTTATATCATAGAGATTCTATGCCTTTCTAATAACTCTTTTATTTAAAACAATTAACAATTGGAGGTATAGTTAGACTGAGACTTAAAATAATTAAATAAAACTAATTAATATACACCGTTATTTTTTAATTAGTACAAAAACTTTAAGGACAGATTAGCGAAGATATTATTATCATATATGTGACGTAAGAATTTCATAATATCAATAAAGAGCAAAGTTATTATAATTTGTTTATTGTAGAAAATCTCACTTAAATCATAGTCATATTTTACAATCCATTCACTAATTCATTGATAATATTCCATCCTGCTCATTCGCATTCTCTCTGTCGCACTTATGATGTAGGTAGCCATAGAAAATAAAATGAAGAAAAATAATAAATGTAGGTAGTTATTTTTTAATTTTGTTAATTCTACCCTCTCCTTTATACTTCATTCGGGCTTAGGACCGGTAAAATTTATCGTTTAACAAGTAATTAAATACGGAGGTATGTAATTAGAAAGCAAACAAATATCAAAATAAAAGAAGGTGTTCTGGACTAAAAGAAAATAGTAATTTTGGCGTATTTATGAAGTTAGAATCATCTGCTATTTACAAATATTATTTTATCATCATCATGTCAGCCTAGAGACGTCCACTGCTGGACATAGGCCTTCCTCAAGGTGTGTGGAGAACACAGACCGATTTTGAGCCGCCCGCATCAAATTATTATTTACTTAAGTACGTATTATTTACTAAACTTACAAGTATTTCCATTGTCCTTCGAAATGTCCACCACCGTTGTCAAAAGCATCCAATATGCACTGTTTTAATAAAATTGTTTGACACTGACCGGATCACTTTTGTACACTCACAATAAGATGTCCATGGGTACACAGCTGCACTCGCGATTTTTCCACTCAAAAAGTACGCACGAAGCATACATACTCCCGTGATATGAACTGATATGATAGGCCATCGCGTCGGGCAAACGTGGACAAACAATTAACTTTTGCAACGAAGTTAGATACGCTCACTTTAGCTAACAATTTAGTACTGTTTTTCGCATCGTCGGGGCGTGGCGCAGGCGCAGAGGGGCGGGAGGGGGAGGGGAGTTTATCAATGGTTCATTTTACTATGATACTCGTAATAGTACTCGGGTCGGTCATAGTATTAGTATTGCATTTACCAATTATCACGTATGTTTGTGGATAGTTTTGAGACAGTTTTGGGACTTAGTGTTTTTATTTTTTAACTACATAAATATGATCAGTTAAAGATACTTAGTGCTGTGTTAATTTTTTGTACTAATTAAAAAATAGCGGTGTATACAAGAAGTGAAAATTAAAAAGCTTAGAAATTAAAATTTAGAAGGCGTCATGAAACTCATCCGCATCGCAGTCAATTGGAAGTGATCGATTAAAATTTCTTAACATGTTCCGTACATAAAGAACAATTATCCAAAATGAAAGTGCGAAAATCAATTATTTTCTTTATTAATAACTGGTGCAAGGATGTAAACCAGGTACTCACTGGTAAGACCACTTTTTGGGATTGTAATGATGGTGTTAAAGTTGCAGCTCATAATTAATACTTTTGGCATAAACGAAAATACAACAAAGATCGTATATTTTACTAATTTTGGTTTTTTTTAATATTCCTTGTCCTTAAAATCCATTCCGTTACCTGACAAAATATGCTTCCTGTAGTGATGTTATTGTAATTTATATGCTGGCGCTATATTTGGATACATAATTTTGCATACAAGCATTATGTATCCAAATATAGCGCCAGCATATTAATTACAATAATATCACTATAAAATATTAAGGCAATAATAATGATATAAATATACATATGTATAGGTAGCTACTGGCAACGCTTTGAGAACTTCAATTTAGTTCATGATACTGCTACTTGGCGGCAGCACATTCACCGACCTCGAGCGAGGCTAGAGTTACCTATCTATAACAGTATATTCTAATCTATGACACTAACCAACCAACCGCACTGGTCTAAACAGCACTGTAGGTTACACAAACATCTATTCATGAAATAAACGTTACAATCTGTTTCACATAAAATCGCTTTGCAATAGCAAGTCGACGATTCGACAAGTCGAACGCAAATCTACCATTTAGCGCTGCTGCCCCGCGGAGGACAGTCCAGACCGGAGGCACTGCCCAAGATTCAGCAGAAAACCAACCAAAGCTAGGCGTTCGTTCCAAAACCAATACCCACAACTGCACTACAACAATAACTAGCACGCCTCAATCAAAACGCACTTGCATGGAATAATGCAAGTCTGCCTGTTCGCTCAGTCTCGCTACTGTTACATACCATGTTCACAAAATGCTGCGCGCGGACTAGAGAGACTATTTACGTTCACAAGGTTCGTGATCGCAAGCCACCCTCAAGTTTTATTAAAAAAGGAAATAAAAACAATCTCCCTCTTTCTAACCCATGTATCGAATCCATAACGCTGTAGCGGCTGCTGACGCTACATGTCATCAGTGTGATGTGACGGCGACCTCACCACCACAATCCTAAGGTTACTAAACGTGTAGCAGTATTCTGCCAACCAAGGACGTTTAACAACTACCGTCACTAAATAAAATTTTAAGTAAGTACCAATAGAAAAATCAAATATAATACGCTCACCACGGTTGCAGTTGAAGGATCAACTGATTTGCCAGCACCGCAGCAGCACAATCGCCCTCACTCGCGTCTTGTGTGTACCTTTCATTGCACAATTTTATCCTTAATTAAATGCATGCAAATGCACTTAATTAAATGCATCCGAAACAATTTAATAACTAAGGATTTAAAAATCATAAAAAAAAATGAAATTAAAATTGCAAAATGGGAACATATTACAACACTACATAAAGATAACCCAGGCTACAAGGGAATTCGCTTAATGCCAAAATTGACGGACTCTCACTGTCTTCCAAATATGATACCCAAAATGAAAGTGAAATTTGCAACGCAACTGTTCACCCAAACTGTGGCATCAAATATGGGCTACCTTGTAGGTAAATGTCAGCAATATAAGATAAAATTATCTGTTCCTTTTTCACAAACAGGGGAAAGTTTCGTACCCGTGGAAGACCTAAGTCCACCCAGGTGGACCATGAGGAAGTTTTTAGACCCGTGGTACACCTAAGACATTCAGGTGTTCCACGGGTAATTTTTATGATACATAGTAATTACCCGTAATCCACCTATTGGGTGGACAACGTAGGTGTACCACAGGTCAGTACCCGGGGAGAGCTTTTCAATCTAGAGCACACATCTGACATGTCACACCCAGGAGCATGTCGCATAACATCTTATCTATACTAATATAATAAAGTGGAAGAGTTTGTTTGTTTGTTTGAACGCGCTAATTTCAGGAACTACCGGTCGGATCTGAAAAATTCTTTTTGTATACGATAGCCCAGGAATACCGGAAGGCTATAGGCTATATACCATAACGCTTCGACCCTTTGGTGTCGGGCAAAAGGCTGTAAAGGCTAAAAGATAATGTCGGCTAATCTCAAGAACTAGCAGTCGGATTTTAAAAATTGTTTTTGCCTATGATAGCCCAATTATTCCGAATAGGCTATATAAAATTACGCAACAACTTTTAGGGGCAAGACAAAAACAAGTAATAAAATAGTCAAACGAGAAGGGGGAGGGTTGGGTCAAAGGCAAAAAAAGGCTAAACGAATACGATACAATCTATCATTAGTATCGTTTTCGAGATTTCCGGGAGGCTGATTGTATGAAATTTATTTAGTGCTCCAAGATGGCGAACGGGAAATCAAAGATGGTGGATGAGAAAATTTTAAAATTCAATATGGGTATCGCCTTCGATATTTGAAGGGGCGAAGAATCGAAATACAACATCTATTTCGTGATCAAAGATGGCGGATGGGAAATCAAAGATGGCGGATGGGAAAAAAAGTCAATATTGGTATCGTCGAGCCGTACGATTGCTGTTGAATGCGGGCCATCAGTGGGCCGAGTCAGTCAAAAGCGTCAGATGATTTCCTGCATTGTACTTGCATACTAAACCCTTTTTTGTCTGGACTTTAAAAGATCAAGAAAAGACTAAAGAAATTGAAGTGACAAAAAAAAACAATGACTCTGAGTTTGTTTCGGCTTTTCTTCTCAAGAATTCATTTAGCTAGGAAAAGCCGGCATCATCTAGAATAGGGTTTTGACATGAATAAGTGTTGTAAACAAAAAAATGCAGAAATAAATATGTCTTTATGTCTTTATGTCTGCGATGTTAAAAGGGATGGGGAATTCAAAAACACCATCTATTTCGTGATCAAAGGTGGCGGACGGGAAAATTTTAAAAAATCAGTATTGGTATCGTCGCTGATGTTTAAAGGGATGGGGAATCCAAATACAATATCTATTTCGTGATTCAAGATAGCGGATGGGGAATAAAATAAAACATCAATATGGGTATCGTCTCTGATGATTTAAGAGATGGTGAATCCAAATATAACATCTATTTCGTGATCAAAGATGGCGGATAGGATAGGCTTATAAAGGACCCACAGTCGCTCCCCTTGGTGATGCCTCGCCAACCTGAGAACTATTTGAAGAACTAGATAGCAGAGGGACTCCCTACTCTAATCAAGAATAAAGAGCTGAAGCCTCTCTTCGAGCCTGATGTTGAGATTAAGAAGGCTCAACTCGTTGAAGACTTGATGGCAATAAGGCCATGCAATCCTAAGATGCTATCTAAAATCATGACCTTGTCTAACATAGGGAAGCAAGAGGCCCTAATCAGCAAGTTCTCCAGCACACGCTCCATTCAAGCAGTCGCCTGTAGGGAGTGGAGCTCAGAGGTCAAAGTGCTCAAAGATATAAGGGCTATGGAAGATACAATGCTGGACCATATATTATATAGATATCCCGATGCAACACTGGCAACCCTAAGAACAGTTCCGTGCATAACCCAATTTGCCCAAGAGCTACGAGAAAGAGGATGGGGTATTCCCCTGGAAGGAATCACTATGGCGGCGCAGCAGGAGCAGGCACAAGTATGTCAGTGGAGCAAGGTGCCTGTTGACCACTACGACAAAGCCATATCCTTGTCGTTAGAAGGGGACCCGACAACCAACTGGCACCTGTCCAGAGGGCCTGTGCCCCCATACATAGGAGCTCCTACCAGGGTGAGAGCC
Organism: Euclidia mi; assembly: GCA_944739405.2. Taxonomy (NCBI): domain Eukaryota; kingdom Metazoa; phylum Arthropoda; class Insecta; order Lepidoptera; family Erebidae; genus Euclidia; species Euclidia mi. Next base: position 9,723,689 of record OX123209.2, on the reverse strand, counting down.
AAGAGACAGCCCCTTCAAGAAATGGAGTCATACAGCTTCACTCTATGGTTGTCACAGGCGTTTAGGTCATGGGTCAAAGGGGATGATGGTGTTGTGCAGCTTCTTGAATCTTTCATCCGAGAGAAGACCGATGCAACAAGGGAGGACCTAGATAGAAGAACTTCGCACGTGTACTCAGGGTCCCTGATACATAGGTTGCCTTGCCCCACCATGTGCCGTGGAGGTCAGAGCAACTCGACCAGTAACTTTTCCTCCCATGTACGCATCTCCTCCAAGCACAGCAACTGCTTACGCCAAGAAAGGGGAGGACTACACAATATGTTTCCAATCTGTCTTCCTATATGGTATGGCAACCCTAAATATATAAAGTACGGTCAGCTTCCAGAGCGGTTGGCGGTTGTGCTCACTCGAGGTTGCTGCATATGGACGATTCCCACTGAAGAGTTCTCCCTTGAAATGTCATTGTACCCTGGTGTCCCTATTCAAACAAAGATTGCGGACGGTATTTTTTTTAAAAGTCGATATGGGTATCGTTTCGATATTTTAAGGAATGGGGAATTAAAAAACACCATCTATTTCGTGATCAAAGATGGCGGAAGGGATTTTTTTTTAAATCATTATGGGTATCGTCTCCAATATTTAAAGGGATGGGAAATCCAAATCCAACATCTATTTCGTGATCAAAGTTGGCGGATGGGAAATCAAAGGTGGCGGGTGGGAAAGTTTTAAAAAGTCAATATGGTTATCGTCTCCGATGTTTTAAGGGATCGCGAATCCAAATACAACATCTATTTCGTGATCAAAGATGGCGGATGGGAAATCAAAGATGGCGGACGAAAAAAAAATTAAGTCAATATGGGTATCCTCTCCGATGTTTTAACCTATGAGGAAAGCAAATACAACATCTATTTCGTGATCAAAGATGGCAAATGGGAAATCGAAGATGGCGGATGGAAAATCAAAGGTGGCGCTTGGAAAAATTCTATACATTATATATTAAAATCAATGTTCGTTTGTTTTTTCCCCTCTATAAACTCTGAAATTTTAGATTAAGCACTGATGGCTTTGATAACTTTGTTAAGAATTTCCTGGAAAAATAGTTGGAAAGAAATGAAACTAGAAAAAAAATCTTAAAAAGGCGATATGGAGTTCGCTGGGTCAGCTGGTACTAATATATAAAGCTGAAGAGTTTGTTTGTTTGTTTGGTTGAACGCGCTAATCACAGGAATTACTGGTCCGATTTGATAAATTCTTTCAGTGTTAGATAGCCCATTTATCGAGGAAGGCTATAGGCTATATAACATCACGCTATGAGCGACGGGAGCAGAGCAGTAGCTTTAAATAACGCGAGTGTAACCGCGGGTATCGTCTAGTCTTAAAAAAATGTCCCAATCACTTATTGCTCTCTAACATGGGCATTCATAGCGTCTATCTGCATGCCTAACATAATAACATAAATTTAATTACACAGTTATGCAATATGTCAACCTTTATTTTGAATAAAAATTGCCTTTTCTATTTTTAGATAAAGGTATACTTCCTGAAGAAGCTAACAGCACAGCTGACATAATGTTGTTCTTCGACCAACTCTTCGACTCCGTAAATGGCAGTTTTGGCAAAACGAAGAAGTATGGCAAGCCTCTTTTGGGAGCTGCAACACCTACTTCAGTACATCATAAAATGTGGGCTGAAGCCAAAAAAAATATGAGTGACATGAAATTTATTAATAAACAAACATTAAATAATGAATATGTTCCCACACTAAATAATTGTGTATGGACACTAAACGGCATTGAACTGTTGTTAAAAAAATTGCAATCAAAATTTGGAATAACATCAGTTTGGTTGCGACATCTTAATCAGGACCCCAATGAAAACTTTTTTGGTTCTATAAGAAGTCATGGATGTCGTAATGTAAACCCAACGCCAGAGAGGTTCGAGGCGGCATTCACCACCTTATTAGTTAATAGCCTTTCTAATGACAATGCCCCTGGAGCCAATTCTGAAGTAGACGATTGTTACGTTTTGCATGAAGTTCTCATCACAGGCGGGGGCAGCAAAGAGCAAATGGATTGCGAACTCCGAAATATTCCGGACATCACGTTCACAACCCTTGAAGAATAAAACGACCCTCGTAAAATTGGGGGCTTACAATATGTAAGTGTTTATTTTGTCAAAAGCGCTAAGAAAAAGGTCTTTAAGTGGTGTGATCAGTGTAAAAAGCATTTGATGTCCAATCATGAGCCGGAATATTTAAAGTACCGGGAATATGCCAACAAGAAATGGCTTTGCAGCCCCAGCGACTCTCTCCTAAACTGTATTTCCAATCTGCAGGATATAAATAACACAATGTTAAAATCGCATTTAGAAAAAATATACAGGGTGTAAAAAGACCCTTAACGAAAACTACCATATTGTAACAATCATTACGAACATTTTTTACTTCGGCACCATACCTGGGAAATTACCGGTTCAGGAGATATTGAGGCTCAAAGTCACGATATTTTTTTCTGATTATTCAAAAATCGTTTATTGAATGATAAAAGTAAACTTTTCTCCAAATAAACATACACAAAATTATTAATATTTCTCTAAAATAAACGGCTTTGAATTTCTCAAAACGCAATGGACGCGCAAATCAAGTTCACGCCTCACGCACACAGACGGAGTCTACCAGCTGATCTACCAAGTTCGTTGCCTTCGCACGACCACGTGATCATTTACTTCCTGCCGATCGTTCGTTAGCGCGCTCGTATACCTACTTACTAAAAATGAGTTAAAACAATTACTTAACTGGAAAGCTATCTTTTTATGGTTATTATTTATTTATTTAGGACAACCAGTCGTTGATACATTGTAATCTTAATATATAAAATCCTTGCGTTACTGACTGACTGACAGACACGCTACAGCCGAAACTATTGGGCGCAGGAAGATGAAATTTGGCATGTATGTTCCTTGGGGACCGTAGGGGTGCACTAAGAAGGGATTTCCCGAAATTCCCACGGGATCGGCCAAAACGGGTAAATTAAAAAAAATGCAGGCGTAGCTGCTGGCGTCCTCTAGTAAATAATAAAAAAACAGAATTAATAAGATAAAAACTAAAATGTACAACATGCTAAGGTGTCACAGCAAGCACCAAAAGATAAGTACATGTAAGTAATGTTGTTATCTTTTTTGCCTAATTTATAAAAAGAAGTAGGAAGCAATGTTTCTAAGGAATTGTTTAACTAATAATTTTTTTCTACTCAAAGATACGCCATCTTAAAAAAAATGTTAATTTACATCCAATTTATCATGTGTCGAACTGTTTGAGCAATAAGTCGTACCACCATGCTCTAGACGTTGTTTTGAAGAGTTGTTATGATTATTAAACCGGCTTGAATTAATTTGTTATCGAAGAAAAAAATTGCCTATTCTCGGTGCGTAGACGTTAAGACACATTGCGCAATGTTAGTGATATAATGATCTAATACTGAGTAAGTTTTCATAATATTCCGTAATTTATTACGATTACAGCTAGTCACTCATTTTCTTATTCAAACTCTTTATTTTTTAGTCATGATTATAAATAAACGCAACTTTACTCTTCCATACAATTACCAGGAAATTAAAGCTCCTACAAAAATATTAGTAGCAAAATGTTTCTACATTATTTTACAGGATGCAAAATTTTATTCAAATTTCAAGGAGCAAAATGCACATTTCTACCACTTATTAATTAGTCCTCGTCTAGTAACTAACTAGCAAGACTTTGCTGATGGCAATTTTCTGACCCACGACGAATGCATCCTGATTTACTAACGATAAATTCACGTTACGCAGGCAGATATGCATGATACCTACCTAAATACTTGACATGCTTGGCGTTCATTCATTGATCGATCCCATTCTTAGGTAGCGATATGTTATAATATCTGATAAAAGGTAAAATAAATGCTTTTATTGTGTTAATACGTAGATGTGTTTCAAAAGTAATTATTCATTTGGAGTAAGTAGGTAGTTAGAATAAAAGTATCTTATTTTACAAGCTAGCTAATTGTAATGATTACTTAAAAAAACGATTGTTTATTATTTTATCTAGTTAAGGTTGAATGCGAACCATGTTCAAATAAAATGTATGTATTATATCAGTGTTTTTATTAGTTTCACATTAACAATGTATGTAGGTAATAAAAAAGTTCGTCAACGACTTACCTACGCGAACCGCGGCTGCTTTCCGCTCGCCGGCGCAAGCGCCGGCGACGGCGGCTACATCAAAGGGATTCATGAACTTCATGAAATTTTGTATTTTAAAAATTCAGTTCGATTTCTTTCGTCGTCGAATGCGCATTAACAATTATTCTCGGTTTTCTCTTTGTTGTCTTGTGTCTTGACTGTGTGTATTGTGTGTGGTTTTGTGTGTGCGTTTTTGTGTGTGATTTTGTGTGTGATTGAAAAAATATGCATTGGCATGAATTTACTGCCCGTGAGTACGTTAACATGGTGTACTGTTACGGGTTGGCGCGAAGTAATGCCTCTGAGGCCCTGAGGCTGTATGGTATTGAGCATCCAGAAGCTCACCAAACCCGTGATCCACGAGTCCTGACGAGAGCTGTACAGCGCTTGTTAGATAACCAACCGATCGTTCCTGTTTCCGAAGGAGGCGGCCAACAAATACCTATTGCGGCCGAGCAAGCCATTCTGGATGAAATGCAAGCGAATCCACGTCTAGGAGTGCATATGGCAGCCAAAGTGCTTCGTAGACGGCCTGGACATCGCGCCCGATTTGCCGTGTCTCACTCTACTGTGCACAGAGTTTTAAGACGAGATAGGCAGCGTCCATACAAAATTCATCGTGTGCACGCGCTTCAAGCGGATGACGCCCAACGTCGGATGGCATACTGCTCTTGGCTCTTGCAGCAGGAGCAACGATTTGTGCGAAAAGTCATTTTCACGGATGAATGTACGTTCACAAATAACGGAATGTGGAATCGAAGGAATGAGCATTACTGGTCCTCAGTAAATCCACACCAAACACAGGAAACGGGTTTCCGTTGGAAACACAATGTTTGGGCAGGCATTGTGGGCAATCAGATCCTCGGCCCCATATTCTTGCCCCCTAGGATGGACGGCGTTGCTTATCTCGCATTACTCAATGGATACATATCGGATATGTTGGACGATATGCCACTCTCTCAGCTGCGAGAGACATGGTTCCAGCATGACGGCGCACCCCCGCACATTGTGAGACCCGTTCGTGACAGACTCAACCAACTCTTCGGAAGTCGCTGGGTAGGGCGCTTTGGCCCGCAGGCGTGGCCTGCCCAATCACCAGATTTAACCCCACTGGATTTCTTTCTGTGGAGCTACGTCAAGGATAGGGTGTTTGATCGGCCGTGTGAAACCGGTGCTGAAATGCGGCAGAAAATTGTGCATGTGTTCGAAAAACTAAAACAGGAGTGCGGACAACTAGGAATACTAGAACGGGTTCACGAAAACCCTCTGTGCCGGGCGCGTGTTTGTCTCCGTGTGGGTGGGCGGCAGTTTGAGTCCAATCTCATCAGCGTGCCGCTGTTTGACGACTTCGAATAGAAGGTAAGTTTTGAACCGTGTATTTAGTTGACGTAAAAAGCCTGATTTACGTATTCGAATGATAAATTTATCAACATGGTTGTTTACAGCGTAGCGCGTAGGTAGGTACAGCCACGTACAGTAGGTAATGAATTTCTCGCGCCATTTTGTTCTGCACACAGCTATGGATAGATAGCTATACCTATCGGCCATGCGCACGCGCGCGCTGTACACTGCCGCCAATAAAATGTGTCTATTTTTTTAAGCTTCAAAAATGATTTCGTTTCCCAGGTATTATTTTCACGTAGTATGACTTGACATGATGTGCAAAACGAGTAGACTTCGGCTTGGTGATGGGTCTTGTGACACCCTGTATATATTAGAACTATTAAAAACTATAATCTTAATGCATGTTGATTTTAGCTTCATAGAATGTCCAAGTCATAAAGAAAAGAAAAGAGACTTTTTAAAAAAAATATCCTGCAGATTCTTTATTCATAATTATTGTAAAGAAATTAATAATAAAATATTAATAAATAAGAGAGAGTGTGATGACGATACGGATTTGTACAAACTAAAAGCCAAAAAACTTTTAATGAAATGTTTTAAAAAAAAGAAATAAATAGTTAAATTGATAATATCATTGTTTTATTTTTGTGAGCTAATTATATAGCAAGCATCAAAATTATAATATAAGTAGCTAACTATACCCCCGGCGTAAAAAAGCTAGCGATGCCTAGTTATGTCTATATAGGTATTAGTTCTTAAATCTGCGTTCAGATGGCGACACTTCACGTTTCCCAGTTTAGACGCTGAGATAGACCTATTCCAGATATATAAAAAGTACTCTGTGGACTGAATGTGTCCGAGCCCGCCAGACAAGTCCACACGAACACCGTCAGTGCCCTCGCCAATGGACAGCAATACGTCACAACCGGTCGGTAGCACTCTCGACTCGTTTAGAGACTGTAATAATGACGTGATGATGTTTCATGACATCTGCAATTTCTATTCCGACGTGAAATAATAAAGAGGCACTGGTAATGCGCCGTCATATATATAATTTTTTTATTGATTGTGATATGATTGTGATATTTGATTTCGTGCTAAAAATAATAATACAAGGCAAAAATTGTTCATTATTAGGGTAGTTCATCATACTATTGTTAATTCTACTAATTCATAGAATCCTTTTAGTGTTTTTATAACTCATATAAGTGGCTGTACTTCTTAGAAATTTAAATTTGGTTTTATAATAAATAATTTAAACACTAAATACCTGTCCGTGTGGTGACGGATTAAGAATACGGAATGTCACCACCCCATATCATCCCATGGGTGTCTTAAGAGCCGACAGAGAGAGCATATTATGCAGAAATCAACACTTTAAGAGAAGGAAAACTTGATACAAACCCTATACCAACCCGTTTGGCCAGCGTGGTATAGTAGGCCAGTTCCTCCTTCTAAAGGAGAGGCCTAGTACAGCAGTGGACTGTTAAAGGCTGATGATGATGATGATGACTAAATACCTAACCACGCACAGGCGCGGGTGTTTTTTTTATTTTTTATTTACGGAACTAATAATAATTCATATTTTTTAGGGTTCCGTACCTCAAGGTAAAAAAAGGAACCCTTATAAGATCACTTTCTTGTCCGTCTGTCTGTCTGTCTGTCTGTCCGTGTGTCACCACCGATTTTCTAAGGAACGGGTGGACCTAGCAAATTGAAATTTATACCAGATACTGAGGTCTATGGTTGCTATTAGGTGTACGAAAATCAGGGTCCTGGGTCAACCCAATAAAAAGATATGGTCAAAATTAGATTTTTGCGAAAACTTGTAAGTACCAAAATTAACCTTAATTTTCAACTTTTTTTAATTTTCGGAATTTTTCCTTTACTTGTGCTGTAAGACCTTGGTTTTGACCAAAATTGATAATTCTAGGTCAACCTTAAGTACCCTATAGGTTTTGGGTCGAAAACCTATATGGTAGTTCCCGTTGAAGTAGAATCACAAAATTTGGCCAAAAGCAGGGTCTTACAGCACAAATAAAGGAAAAATTACAAAAAATAAAAAAAGTGGAAAATTTAAGGGTGTCCCCATACATACATAGTAGACTCCATTTAAGATAGTCCTCTAAATTGTATGGGCGCTCATACAGATTTAGAGGACTAGCGTAATTCAACCTCAAATAAGGTAAAATGCGTACGGAACCCTCGGAGCGCGAGTCAGACTCGCACTTGCCCGAATTTTTTTATTTTTCACCTTATCACTGATGTCTTAGAAACTAAATACATTATAAAGAACAGTTTGGCATTTGGCACTCTACCCTCACAATCTGGCAGTGAAGCTGTTAAATTCCATGTACATACCTATGACTACTCAAATTAATAAACAAACATTAGCCGCATTATCAACTATAGCAAAACTTATTTTGAAATCACAGACAGACACTTCAATTTTATTTATATGTATAGATGTAAAGATGAGCAGAAGAAGTAAAGACTTGTTATCGCGACAACAGCGCCAACTACCGGGTCAAATTGTAGCCTATATGTAGCGCTATAGAGTCCTCTACCTTGCAGTGAAAGTCTCATTTGAATCGGTTAAGCCGTTCCAGAGATTACCCCGGACAAACAGAAAGACAGACAGACCGACAAAAATGTTAAAAAGGGTTGTTTTGGACTTAGAATCGTGTAACTTACTATCTGCACTTGAAAAAACATAGTTATTTTGAAATCACAGACAGACACTTCAATTTTATTTATTTGTATAGATGAGAACAAGCGCGTCAAAATTTCAGTTGTTGATGGAGTTCATAGAAAGGTATGTAAATGGAATTATTTTAAAATTTAAACTTACAGTATGAGCAAAAGTTTACTCGTAAGTTGCGAACCATTAGTAAAGCCACTTGAAATGCCTTTGTAACCGGCTCAAGTCTTAGCTTTTGAACCGCTTATCTTGGTCGCACTTACGAAGACTTAATTATGAGAAACTTATGAATGCCTTAGTTGCAACAAAATAAGTAATAAAGTGCTTATATTAAATTTGAAATATATACATAGATACATATTTTTTTATTTGTTTAATTATTTAACGTAAGTATATCTGATGCATTTGTTTAATTGCATTTGTTTAATTATTTAACGTTAGTGTATCTGTTCCATACCATGTTCACAAAATGCTGCACGCGGACTAGAGAGACTATTTACGTTTACAAGGTTCGTGATCGCAAGCCACCCTCAAGTTTTATTAAAAAAACTATCTTCCTCTTTCAAACCCAAGTACCGAACCCATAACGCTGTAGCGGCTGCTGACGCTACATGTCATCAGTGTGATGTGACAGCGACCTCACCACCACAATCCTAAGGTTACTAAACGTGTTGCAGTATTCTGCCAACCAAGAACGTTTTACAACTACCGTCACTAAATAAAATTTTAAGTAAGTACCAATCGTGGTGAGCGTAATACATTTGATTTTTCTATTTAATAGAAAAATCAAATATAATACCTCACCACGGTTGCAGTTGAAGGATCAACTGATTTTCCAGCACCGCAGCAGCACAATCGCCCTCACTCGCGTCTTGTGTGTACCTTTCATTGCACAATTTTATCCTTAATTAAATGCATGCAAATGCACTTAATTAAATGTATCCGAAACAATTTAATAACTAAGGATTTAAAATATATGAAAAACAATGAAATAAAAATTGCAAAATGGAAACATATTACAACACTACATAAAGATAACCCAGGCTACAGGGGAATTCGCTTAATGCCAAAATTGACGGACTCTCACTGTCTTCCAAATATGATACCCAAAATGAAAGTGAAATTTGCACCGCAACTGTTCAGCCAAACTGTGGCATCAAATATGGGCTACCTTGTAGGTAAATGTCAGCAATATAAGCTAAAATTATCTGTTCCCTTTTCACAAACAGGGGAAAGTTTCGTACCCGTGGAAGACCTAAGTCCACCCAGGTCCATGAGGAAGTTTTTAGACCCGTGGTACACCTAAGGACACTTAGGTGTTCCACGGGTAATTTTTATGACACACAGTAATTACCCGTAATCCACCTATTTGGTGTACCACTGGCACTAGATTTTACTTAAGTACCCATGGTCCACCTATTGGGCTTAGTACGGGTACTATTTTGTTAATTACCCGTGGTACACCTAATAGGTGGACCAAAAAATCCCCGTGGAACACCTAGGTGGACAACGTAGGTGTACCACAGGTCAGTACCCGGAGAGAGCTTTTCAATCTAGAGCACACATCTGACATGTCACACTCAGGCTAGGTTCATATTGCTGTGTCGGGGTGTGTCAGGGCGCACCAGAACGCAATCGCTTACGTTCATTTAGTATGAATAGATTCACATTAGTAGGTTGTGTTGTGTTGTGGCGCGTTCTGTCGCAGTAAAATCGCTCGATGCCCGATCGCGCCAGAGAGGTGGTGGGGGATCTGTCGCGCCACACTAATGTGAATCTATCATTTACGACGCGTTATTGCGAGGGAACACATTTCATGCAATTATTATAATTCTGTTTTTCGTTCTTTAAAATGTCTGATGAACTTATTGAATTAGTACGGCAATACAAAGTTCTCTATGACACAAAATGTAACGAATATAAAGATCACGGTATCAGGAATAGTGCTTGGGAGGAAAACCCAAAATGAAAGTGAAATTTGCACCGCAACTGTTCAGCCAACCTGTGGCATTAAATATGGGCTACCTTGTAGGTAAATGTCAGCAATATAAGCTAAAATTATCTATTCCCTTTTCACAAACAGGGGAAAGTTTCGTACCCGTGGAAGACCTAAGTCCACCCAGGTGGACCATGAGGAAGTTTTTAGACCCCTGGTACACCTAAGGACACTTAGGTGTTCCACGGGTAATTTTTATGATACATAGTAATTACCCGTAATCCACCTATTGGGTGTACCACTGGCACTAGATTTTACTTAACTACCCATGGTCCACCTATTGGGCATAGTACGGGTACTATTTTGTTAATTACCCGTGGTACACCTAATAGGTGGACCAAAAAATCCCCGTGGAACACCTAGGTGGACAACGTAGGTGTACCACAGGTCAGTACCCGGAGAGAGCTTTTCAATCTAGAGCACACATCTGACATGTCACACACAGGGGCTGGTCGGCCAGCCCCTTCTACGCAACCGATTCGCATGATTTTTTTTTAAATGAAAGCTCTCGCTGTATAGATTTGTCATCAAGCATTAGAAGATACCTAACTTGCACATTCATCAAGTTATATGCAAAAACAGTTTTCTCCCATACATTTTTTACGTTTTCGTAGCCGTAGTCAATGACTTTCTGCTTCTATATATCTGGTTCTCATTGAGGTAGGCGTTTCGTTATATGCCTAAAACACGCGCTGAAAAGAGCTCTTTGATAGTATGCTCATTTAAATTGGGTAAGTTTGAAGGAAGATGAGTGTGGACATTGAACTTATTTTTCAATATTTTCCTATAAATTTCTTAAGATTCCATTGCTTTCTCTCTACATGGACGGTTCTAAATTCAAAAATATTTTTATGGCATCTAATAAGTTCCTTGCGGTAACTGCAAGGAAAAACCGTTATGCCTCCTTAAGGTGACCTTGCCTTACTTTCATACGGGTGTGAGTGTAGGTAGTGGTGTGTAAAATTATACCCGATGTTGGTAAAATTACCACTATAGTGAATTATCGCTGATGGCAGGTAATATTCCCCGAATGTTACCATTTAACCCTTAATGTTGGGTGAACTTATATCTGATGTTGAGGAATTTTCCTTACGTTTTATGTTAGGAAAATTGTTGTGTTTTTAAATTACGGACTTTCTTCGGGCATCCTAATTTGTTTTTTATGTGGAACATATTACAGCGGTTCAAAGTACTATTGTCACATAATTACTTATATTATTACAAGTGGTAGTTATGGTAGAAATTGTAGCTTTGGTAAGAATAGTAGCTTTGAGAGAAAAGATAGGTACTTTTGACAGCACCGGTGGTTTTGGTAGAATTGGTAGTTTTGAAAAAATGGGAGATATGATAGTGTTAGTACGAATAGTAGCTTTGGTACAAATAGTAGTTTTGTTAGGAATAGTATTTTCGGTATGAATAGTAGTTTTGGTAGAAATTGTATTTTTGGCATGTATGTATTGTAGTTTTTAGTTTTGGTAGCAAGGTTGCTTCCGATTGCTACCAAATCTACCATTCCTACCAAAACTAAAATTTCGACCAAAACTATATACGTCATTATTACATTTTTAAATTATGATGGTTAATCATATCCATACACAAAGCAAAATAAATCGTGCTTCTCACAGAAATATTTAGCTGGATAACAAATAAAACCTATTTTCCTACTTATAAAAAAAAGTTGTTTCTCTATATTTTTAATTTTGATAGTAAAATAATTGACAGATAAAGAAATAATTGGGCAAGTGCGAGTCGGACTTGCGCACGAAGGGTTCCGTACCATCATCTATAAAAGAAAATCACGTTCGTTGTATGTGTACTTAAATACTTTTTAAGTTTCTACCTGTTTATTAAGATCGAGTAACAAATTGCTTAAAAATTACGTTTGTTGTATGGAGCCCCCTTTGTTATTTACTTTTTTTTATTTTATTATTTATTTTGACAGGTAATATACAACTACATATTCTGTGAAAATTTAAAGCGTCTACCTGTTAGTTAGTGTGTGTAGTTAGTAATTTTGAGAAAAAAAATACGAAAAAAAACAAGTTTTTTGTATGGGAGCCCCCCTTAATAATTTCATTTTTTTATTTTTAGTATTTGTTGTTATAGCGGCAACTGAAATACATAATTTGTCAAAATTTCAGCCTTCTAGCTGTCACGGTTTATGAGATACAGCCTGGTGACAGACAGACAGACAGACAGCGGCGGCTTAGGAATAGGGTCCCGTTTTTTACCTTTTAGGTACGGAACCCTAAAGAGTGAAGTTAGCGTAAGTTAGTTACTTAAGTTCCTGATTTAATAACGTATTTTTTGTGAGTAGTTGTGTTTTCTATTATAATGATGGTTCTTGGAAGGAAATTGAAAAATGCTCAGCAAAAGTTTTAACAAAGAATCTTGGTCAATGACGGCCCTGTTGGAGATTTGGTACCGACGATGATCCTCCTACTGCTAAAAAAATACGGGTGGAAACGGGTTCAGATTTGATTAATTCTACCATCAACAATTTTCAAGTGATTTCCATTCTTGGTGATGGTAATAGGGTACTTTCGGTGGTGAATAATAAATTTTGAAATATGATAAATATTACAGTTCATGTCGAAATATACCTATAAATTTTGATTTTGAGTCATGAAAGCACTTAATTAATTAATTATATTTAAATTAAAAATCAACATTTTTAATCTATACATCACGTAACGAAAAACACAAGCTCCGATGGAGTGACGTCACAATGCCATGTACACTATTTGTTGTCATGTGTCAAATCTGTCAGTTCAATGTATTCAGTTTAAAATTTTCATCAACTCCATAAATTATCGCAGTTTAACCTAATATTATATCAAAACTTTAAAATGCAGACTGGTTTTATTAAAGCAGATAGCAGGAATCTGCCAAAAATTGATTCCATGATGGTTGCAAAGTTTTTTGCTTCTAACCCAGACTTCTGTTCTGCTGAATTCAGGAATGTTAAAACATCCTTGTAAGTATTATTTTTGATGTCTTTCTGTATATCCATGTAAGTGCTAGGTGTACTTATTAGTAAATAATATTTGAAAGATGTGTTAGTTTGTTTAGTTCTCATGTGTCTGCTGCTACTGCCAAACTAAGACTATTGTTTTTGTCCTCAGATCTACAAGAGAATCCTACGGTGACGATGCTATTGGGTACGTGCAGCTACAAAGGACTCAAAATACATGTACTATAAAATGTACAATATGTCCAGAACATAAAGTGCGCTCCAAACCATATTCTGTCACACTTATTGTGGATGAGGAAGAAGAAGATGTGTTACAGGTGACATGCCATGATTGCCCTGCATCAACTGGTGGTTGTAAACATTCTGCTGCATTTTTAATGTGGTGTCATCGTCGTAGCGAAGAGCCCTCATGCACTTCAGTCCAATGTTATTGGAAAAAATCAACTCTGGCGAAGGTTGGCACTTCAATTAAAATAATTACCACTAAGGACATGGTTAAAAAGAATGTAAAAGATGAAGGTAAAAGTGTTGACACCACAGCAACAAGTGTGGTGGAAGATTTTTTGGTAGAATCAAAGAAAAGGAAAATTACTACATGTCAATATTTGAAACATGAAAATGATTTTGTTTGCAAGAAAATTAATATGCTATCATTACATTACCTAATGTGTAGTAAACAAAGCAATGATTATGATGATTTCATAAGACAAATAGGACCTTTTTTCAATGCCATAAATATTAGAAATGCAGAGAAAGAGACCAGGAATCAACATAAAAGTGGATTATGGTATGAGCTACGTTATGGGAGAGTTACTGCATCAAAATGTTTTGAAGTAAGCAGGTGCAAAACCACTGATGGTACTTTGGTTGCAAGTATTCTTGGTGCAAGAACTGTAGAAACAACTGCAATTAAACGTGGTAAAAATCTGGAAGAAGCAGTACGAAAAACAGTGGAGGAAAGATTGGGCAAGAAAATAGGAAAATGTGGCTTGTTTATATCAGAAGAGAATCCTATGATTGCAGGCTCACCTGATGGTATTTGTGAAAAAAATTATACCATAGAAATTAAGTGCCCAAGTAGCAAAAAAACTGAAAAAAATTATATAAAAGATGGTACTATCACCAAAAAATATTTTGCTCAAGTGCAAATACAAATGTATTGTGCAAATATACAAAACAGTTACTTTTGTGTCGCTAGCAGTGAATTTGAAAAAGACAATAAGGTTGATATTATAGAAATTGAGTATGACCAAAACTATGTGTTGGAATTACTAGAATGTGTTATCTTGTTTTGGAAACAAAACATTTTCCCAGTGCTATATGAAACTGTTAAAATATAATTAAAAAAACTTTAACAGTATGCAAATCTTTTATTTCACTCTTTTAAATGTTAAATCATTCAAAATTATCACAAACATGCATTAATTTACAAAGATATAATGACATTTATTACATGAAAGGAGTACAGTTCACTGAAGTAAATGCAATATAACAGTATTTACAATCTTCTGACATGCAGTACATAACAAAATTATAAGTTGTTATAGCAAACTTGACCTTCATAAAGTTTGAGTATTACAGGTAGTACAGTCTCGACCATATTACAGTATCAAAAGCATTATTGCTTATTAATAGATATATCATTCCTTTAAGTATACCTATATTAAAAATGACATTAAAGTTAATCTTTGAAGACATTTATAATGTCTACTATACACACATTTGTATACAAAAATAATTATTTTATTAAGGAATCTTGAAGATTTATAAGGGAACAAGCTGTTACCATACACTCATCAAGAACGGGAATTAAATTAGTGTTGACTACTGAATGAGGTTTTAATATACCAAACTCACGAATTCTGCGTATCACCCTCTCTATGTGAATCCTTAGGCTTGCTATTTGTTTAGTTAGCCTAACTTCTAAATTTGTAAGTTTGGAACCACTACTTACACTTGGAGGCCTCATCAAGGTAAAATTTCTTTGTTTTAAATAAACTTCAATATGTTTGAATCCTCTGTCTGCTAAAATACAGGATCTAGGTTCCAAACTATCCAAAAACTTGCAATGTTCGACTAAATTTAGATCACTTATCCTACCCCCATATCCAGCAGACACAAAACTTATAAGCCCATCAGGTGTACAAGCAACTAAATATTTGATTGTATTTGCTTTTTTATATTCTGACCAGGTCAGTGCTTGCCGTACAGCCTTGGTTGGCTTCTGTATTTCAATTTCAAAGCAATCTATAATGCATGTAAGTTTGTGAAATTTATGCCGGAAAGCAATAGGTAAATTAAGTTTTATTGATTCAGCACTAAAAGGTTTTATAAAAGGAGATAGTGCCTTGCTAATAAGTGGTAATTTAGTAAGAAATATCTTACTAGTTTGTGAAAGAGATAACCCAAAGTCATCAGCTAATTGTGAAAATGTTCTATTTAGTCTTATTTTTGTCAAACACAATAAAATTTCTTTTTCAGTTGTATTTGTATGCTTCCTTATAATATCTACTAAAAAATAGAGATCCTTAGGAATCCCCAGATACAATCTGCTGTTTTTCTTAATTTTTGACAAGGTGTTATGGTAATAAACTTTTGCTCTTCTAGTTTTAATTCTTCTGGTAAGCTACTGTCAGAAGTACTCTTAGTTTTACATGGTGAAGGCCATTCACTTGAAATCGATGGTGTAAGTGACAGTTCACTATCAGATTTTTCTTCAAATATCACTGATAATTTCCGTTTAGCAGACTTGGTGACTCCAGATATACTTGGTTTATCTATTTGGCTTCCTTTAATAAGTGGTGATGTTGCAATAGACACACTAGATTTTATGGGGGAAAGAGCTTGGTCTCTTATTTTAAATTTGACCTGAGTAGATTTACTTCTGTAATGTGGTAATATATTTGCTTGTACTAATTTCCTTTCCTGTGGTACTTGCACCTGGACTGACTTGTCTGTCATCTGTATTTGCACTTGGGTTCCCTTATCTGCTTTAGTATCCCAATTCTGCTCAGTTTCAAGTGTTGGCACACCTGAAAACAAAAAAAAAGAATTACCCATAGGTAAATAACATGTATCTACCAATCATGCAACAATAGCCATGGAGAGACCAACAGACTGCCACGCAGAGGGTCTTGGGTTCAAACCCACGGGCATGCACCAATGACTTTTTGAAGTTATGTGTATATTAATTAGATAGTTATCGCTTGCCCCATGCTTTGGAAGGCACATTAAGCTGTGGGTAGTGGCTATCATGAAGATCTTTGACAGTTATGGGGAGTCAGTACACTCAAATATCCTGACACTGGTCCAAACCATGGAATATAGTTATCCCTTTGGGTTGCGGAGGTCAGATGGCAGTCACTTTGTGGAAAAGCGAATATTCTCTGTCACATCTGGTTAGACTAGTAAGCGGCCCCCGGGCTCCAAGTCTTGGATGCAACTGGGAAAAACGCTACGATGATTCTTATTCTTATGATGATTGATTACATTTTACGTACCTGATTTAGATGTTGATGCTCTTGGTTCAATGTAGTCTTCAGCTAGCTTGCTGTTTTCAGCCTCTTGAACGAAATCCAGTCTTTGTGTTTTGGAAAGAGTTGACTGACTAGTACTTGGTGACAACTTGCGTTTTCTGTCTCTATCCAAACAAAATCTGGATGGAATGGTGTTTGCTTTCATTCTAATATGTTTGACAGATCCCATTATTTTGTATTCCATATAATTTTCCATATCCTGTTCCAACTGAAATAATAATATGCAATATTATTTTCTTGGTGGCTTTCGTAGTACCAAAATGTAGGTTATGTTACTTTATAAAAATGCAGGAAAAAGGCAAAGTATAATTAGATACTTATGTATTATAGGGGGTAAATTGAGTGACTCTTACTTACATTAAAGTGATCCTCACATAAAAACAATCGACTTTTAGTTGACAAAGACTTAGGATCTCTTTTTGCGAAGTCCAACCAAACAGTTCGCATTTCAATATTATCTGGCACTTTAATAAACAACTTTTCAGGAGTTTTAACGCTAGTATTTGTACAACTAGACACCACACACCAACGATAGCGATTGTAATAATTCATTATTTACAAAAAAAAACAGCAAATACAAAAAAAAGTGGAGTCGTCTAATGCCGGTTTCCGTAGTTAGTATTACTTTACAGTTTACTGATGGATGCCGGTATTGTTTACATAGCGTTTCTACGTCATCAAAATGGCTGACAGCAGTGACAGCGTTTTTGCCGGCATAAAAATGTTTTAAATTTTAAAGTAATTTTATGGCATAAAAACGTGATTATTTTGCAGTATAATATTTTTTTTACTGCTTTTTACTATGAAATCAACGTTTTTAAGTACTTTTTCAAATATAGTAGAATACCCTATTGCTTATTCCGCGCAATTTCCTATTGTTTATATGGAAGTGAGAATAAACATTATGAAATTCGTCTGGCCACTGTTGATAACATTGTCAATAAGTGAGATGTATATATAGTAACTTAATTGTTGATGACGGAAGCATATTATGGCCAGACCATTACAAATGCAACAGATTACAAACGTCTGATGGGTGCCAATGGACAGTACGCAGAGCATGCTTAACTTCAGAGTGTAAGTGAGCTTCAGAGTGTAACTCTGAATTGACACTCGGGATATAGAGTGTCAATTCAGAGTTCACCTGGAAAACAGTAATGCGATTACTGACTATGGTACTGGCGAAATTGTCCATAACTTGCTATTTTCTGGGCACCTGGACGAAGGACATTACAGTGTCCTAATGGAAAGAATAGTAGGTAGGACAGCACAGTCATATTGAAGAATTTTCGTCAATGTTCAGTTATACATATTATATATATCCCTATTGCGCGGCAAACCATTCAGTATTGCCAAGGTCGAAATTTCACGATACCTAAGGTGCAACGCAAAGCCAATGTTGTGAGGAAAGAAGTTTTGTGATATATATATTTTTGGTTAGAATATAATCTTTTTACTTATTAGATAAGGCTACAATGTACTCATCATACTTATATGTAAGAGCTTTTTTATAATATTAAAATATGCTGTGGAGCAGCACGGGTCCTCTAGTCTATACTAATATAATAAAGCGGAAGAGTTTGTTTGTTTGTTTGTTTGAACGCGCTAATCTCAGGAACTACCGATCGGATCTGAAAAATTCTTTTTGTATACGATAGCCCAGGAATCCCGAAAGGCTATAGGCTATATAACATAACGCTTCGACCCTTTGGGGCCGAGCAAAAGGCTATAAAGGCTAAAAGATAATGTCGGCTAATCTCAAGAACTAGCAGTCGGATTTTAAAAATTGTTATAGCATAAATATCATAATAGCCCAATTATTCCGAAAGGCTAGGCTATATAAAATTACGCAACAACTTTTAGGGGCAAGACAAAAATAAGAAATAAAATGGTCAAACGAGAAGGGGGAGGGTTGGGTCAAAGGCAAAAAAGGCTAAACGAATAGGATACAATCTATCATTAGTATCGTTTTCGAGATTTTTGGGACGCTGATTATATGAAATTTATTTAGTGCTCCAATATGGCGGACGGGAAATCAAAGATGGTGGATGAAAAAATTTTAAAATTCAATATGGTTATCGCCTTCGATATTTTAAGGGGCGGAGAATCGAAATACAACATCTATTTCGTGATCAAAGATGGCGGATGGGAAATCAAAGATGGCAGATGGGAAAATTTAAAAAAGTCAATATTGGTATCGTCTGCGATGTTAAAAGGGATGGGGAATTCAAAAACACCATCTATTTCGTGATCAAAGATGGCGGACGGGAAAATTTTAAAAAATCAATATGAATATCGTCGCCGATGTTTAAAGGGATTGGGAATCCAAATACAACATCTATTTCGTGATTCAAGATAGCGGATGGGAAAAAATTAAAAAAACAATATGGGTATCGTCTCTGATGATTTAAGAGATGGTGAATCCAAATATAACATCTATTTCGTGATTCGCTTCCCTTGGTGATGCCTCGCCAACCTGAGAACTATTTGAAGAACTAGATAGCAGAGGGACTCCCCACTCTAATCAAGAATAAAGACCTGAAGCCTCTCTTCGAGCCTGATGTTGAGATTAAGAAGGCTCAACTCGTTGAAGACTTGATGGCAATAAGGCCATGCAATCCTAAGCTGCCATCTAAAATCATGACCATGTCTAACATAAGGAAGCAAAAGGCCCTAATCAGCAAATTCTCCAGCACACGCTCCGTTCAAGCAGTCGCCTGTAGGGAGTGGAGCTCAGAGGTCGGAGTGCTCAAAGATATAAGGGCTACGGAAGATACAATGGTGGACCATATATTATATAGATATCCCGATGCAACACTGGCTACCCTAAGAACAGTTCCTTGCATAACCCAATTTGCCCAAGAGCTACGAGAAAGAGGATGGGGCATTGCCCTGGAAGGAATCACTATGGCGGCGCAGCAGGAGCAGGCACAAGTATGTCAGTGGAGCAAGGTGCCTGTTGACCACTACGACAAAGCCATATCCTTGTCGTTAGAAGGGGACCCGACAACCAACTGGCACCTGTCCAGAGGGCCTGTGCCCCCATACATAGGAGCTCCTACCAGGGTGAGAGCCAAGAGACAGCCCCTTCAAGAAATGGAGTCATACAGCTTCACTCTATGGTTGTCACAGGCGTTTAGGTCATGGGTCAAAGGGGATGATGGTGTTGTGCAGCTTCTTGAATCTTTCATCCGAGAGAAGACCGATGCAACAAGGGAGGACCTAGATAGTAGAACTTCGCACGTGTACTCAGGGTCCCTGATACATAGGTTGCCTTGCCCCACCATGTGCCGTGGAGGTCAGAGCAACTCGACCAGTAACTTTTCCTCCCATGTACGCATCTCCTCCAGCACAGCAACTGCTTACGCCAAGAAAGGGGAGGACTACACAATATGTTTCCAATCTGTCTTCCTATATGGTATTGCAACCCTAAATATATAAAGTACGGTCAGCTTCCAGAGCGGTTGGCGGTTGTGCTCACTCGAGGTTGCTGCATATGGACGATTCCCCCTGAAGAGTTCTCCCTTGAAATGTCATTGTACCCTGGTGTCCCTATTCAAACAAAGATTGCGGACGGTATTTTTTTAAAAGTCGATATGGGTATCGTTTCGATATTTTAAGGAATGGGGAATTCAAAAACACCATCTATTTCGTGATCAAAGATGGCGGAAGGGATTTTTTTTAAAATCATTATGGGTATCGTCTCCAATATTTAAAGGGATGGGAAATCCAAATCCAACATCTATTTCGTGATCAAAGATAGCGGATGGGAAATCAAAGGTGGCGGATGGGAAAGTTTTAAAAAGTCAATACGGTTATCGTCTCCGATGTTTTAAGGGATGGCGAATCCAAATACAACATCTATTTCGTGATCAAAGATGGCGGATGGGAAATCAAAGATGGCGGACGAAAAAAAAACTAAGTCAATATGGGTATCCTCTCCGATGTTTTAACCTATGAGGAAAGCAAATACAACATCTATTTCGTGATCAAAGATGGCAAATGGGAAATCGAAGATGGCGGATGGAAAATCAAAGGTGGCGCTTGGGAAAACTCTATACATTATATATTAAAATCAATGTTCGTTTGTTTTTACCCCTCTATAAACTCTGAAATTTTAGATTAAGCACTGATGGCTTTGATAACTTTGTTAAGAATTTCCTGGAAAACTAGTTGGTCACACTATTCCTACTAGGGATAAGAACTGTTTAGACCACTTTATGCTAAAAATAAACAAGACAAAAGTTACAGCATCAATCGCTATACTACACACAAGTACTACTGACCACTATACTACGTTACTATGCTTATCAAAAATTAAATATTATTCAACTGTAACTAAAACTACTATTAACTTCGAAGAGGCTTTAAAACAACTTTAAACTAAAAACATTGCTGAGCTTTTGTTCTGTAATGACCCGAATCAGTTAATCGAGAGTCTCATATATAAATTATGAGAGTCATTAAAAGAAAGTACTGTTACTACAAACGTACCAAAAAATACCGAATTATAAAACCGTGGATAACTCCGGGTATGCTACGCTGTATCAATAATCGCAATAAATTACAAAAGAAAGTCCGTTTAAATCCTTTTAACGAGACTGAGAAAATAGTTTATATTAGATATAGGAATTATTGCAACAATCTTCTAAAAAAATTAAAAAGAAATTATGAAAGAGAGTTATTAGCTAAATCTATTGAAAATAATAAATTATTGTGGAAAAATATTAAACATATAACATATTCAAATAAAAATAGTAATTCAAACATGGAATTAATTCATATAAAGTCATCTCCTTCAGCATCCATGAACTTTGTAAACAATTACTTCGCAAGTATCGGAAAAGAACTTGCCGAATCAAACATACAACGCATAAATTACAGCAGTGAACTCCGTAATTACTTGGATAATATGCCAAGTCAAGCGAATTCTCTTGTTTTGTTACATACTGATGACTATGAAGTAAACTGTGTACTGATGTCCTTGAAATCAGATAGTGCTGCTGGATGGGACAATATTCCAACAAGCTTTCTGAAATTGGCAAAGTCTGAAATCATCCCGGTCATTACACACTTTGCCAACCTTTGTTTCGATCAGGGCATTTTTCCTACACTTCTCAAACAATATTTTGTTACGCCGGTATATAAGAGTGGGGATAGAGGCGACATCGGTAACTATCGGCCTATCTCGGTGCTTCCTGCGATCTCTAAAATCTTGGAAAAACTTATCAATACTAGATTACTCAAGTACTTAACTAAATTCAACATCTTATCTCCTGCGCAATATGGATTTCGACAAGGGAGATCAACTGAAGATGCGGTAATTGAACTGAGTTCACTTGTGAGCAAAGAAGTTGATAAACGCAATAAATGTACAGCTGTTTTTCTGGACTTTAAGAAAGCGTTCGATACTGTCTCTGTCCCCATCCTTATACGCAAGTTGGAGAAGATTGGTGTGAGAGGTATCCCACTCAATCTATTCAGGGATTACTTATCTATGAGAAAACAAAGGGTAAAGATAGAGAAGTATATCAGTGGAGAGATGACGGTGTCGTTCGGAGTCCCACAGGGTAGTGTCCTCGGTCCTACCCTGTTTCTCGTTTACATCAATGATTTATGTAATACACAGATCGAAGATGCTCAAATATTTTCCTATGCAGATGACACCGCTATTGTCTTCAGTGGTAGGTCATGGGATGCTGTTAAAGTTAGTGCAGAAAAAGGCCTAAGAGTCTTAAATAAATGGCTTTGTAACAACTTACTTACCCTTAATACTACTAAATCAAATTGTATCCACTTCTCAATTAATGATGTCACACAACCACATAAAGATTTCGTGATTAAATTACACAGCTGTAATGGTGTGGATAATGGGGATGGCTGTAAATGTCCAGTCTTGCAAAGAGTATGTCAATTCAAATATTTGGGTGTATTCTTGGATCAGCGACTCTCGTGGTATCCACAACTCGAACACGTGACGCAAAGAATCCGAAAACTAATTTGGATCTTCAAAACATTAAGACATGTAGTGCCGCGGGAAGTTGCTAGGTCTTGTGAGTCGAGATATATTGAAGGATATTTACATTTATTTGGTGCAATCAATTATAGTATATTGCATAACAGTTTGGGGTGGCGCCGCTAAAACACGATTTATAGATGTCGAGAGGTCACAGCGGAGTCTATTGAAAGTAATGTACTTCAAAAGAAAAAGATTCTCCACTGACGAACTATACAAAATGGCGAAACTGCTATCTGTAAGAAAACTATACATTTTAAATATAGTGCTAAGACGACACAGAACTCTACAATACGACCCAAGCCAAGTCAGTGGCAGAAGAACACATAACGTAGTACAACTACCGAAGATTCACACTACCTTTGCAAATAGGCAATAAAGTAAACGCTCGACCTATCTATACAACCTTACAAACAAATACTTAGGTATATATAATAAAACTCATAATACAGTAAAAAGGACTGTTACTATATGGCTCGAAATAAAGACTTATGAACAAACAGAGAACATATTGGAACCTGTTAGATAATGTACATCAGATACATACACACTCACGCACACACACACATACACAAACACACACACACACACACACACACAAAAACAAACACACACACGCACGCACGCACATACAAACACACACAAACAAACACATAAAAAAATTGTTACTAAATTAAAACTAATGTAAATTGTTACACAATATTTATTTAGTTAAGTAAAATGGATACTTAGATAAGAAAGATACCTTCAAATTTTATGTTACCTTATGTGATATGTACCTCTATGTTTAAATGTAAGTATGGAATTGTTAGAAGAGCGGGGCTTCCTGACACAGGCCTTTAAGCTTAAAAGGAGGCTCCAGCTACCATAGATTTAGTCACATATTGGTTAAAGAAATAAAGATTTTATTTATTTATTTTATTTATTTATAAAGAAAAGGAACTAGAAAAAAAAATCTTAAAAAGGCGAAATGGAGTTCGCTGGGTCAACTAGTACTAATATATAAAGCTGAAGAGTTTGTTTGTTTGTTTGGTTGAACGCGCTAATCACAGGAATTACTGGTCCGATTTGATAAATTCTTTCAGTGTTAGATAGCCCATTTATCGAGGAAGGCTATAGGCTATATAACATCACGCTATGAGCGACGGGAGCAGAGCAGTAGCCTTAAATAACGCGAGTGTAACCGCGGGTATTGTCTAGTCATAAAAAAATGTCCAAATCACTTATTGCTCTCTAACATGGGCATTCATAGCGTCTGTCTGCATGCCTAACATAATAACATAAATTTAATGTACACAGTTATGCAATATATCAATCTTTATTTAGAAAAATTGCCTTTTCTACTTTCAGATAAAGGTATACTTCCTGAAGAAGCTAACAACACAGCTGACATAATGTTGTTCTTCGACTCCGTAAATGGCAGTTTTGGCAAAAAGAAGAAGTATGGCAAGCCTCTTTTGGGAGCTGCAACACCTACTTCAGTACATCATAAAACGTTGGCTGAAGCCAAAAAAAATGTGAGTGACATGAAATTTATTAATAAACAAACATTAAATAATGAATATGTTCCCACACTAAATAATTGGGTATGGACACTAATTGGGTATGGGCATTGAACTGTTTTAAAAAAAATTGCAATCAAAATTTGGAATAACATCAGTTTGGTTGCGACATCTTAATCAGGACCCCAATGAAAATTAAGTAACGGGTCTGAATCTTGTTAATGAACGAAAAGAAAGATGAAATACCTTTCTATTTTTCCCGACGTTTCGGCATGGGTTACACCAGCCGTGGTCACGGGATGACTGATGTTCGTCAGCGCTGCCTCCGAGAAGTGCGGGTTTTGGCGGTACTGCAACCATTAGTAGGTAAGATATCGTCGTTTGTAAAGGATTCTCGCCATTTTGTAGACGTCATCAAAAGCATGAAAGTAGAACCCGATGAAGTGATGGTGAGCTTTGATGTCGAGTCACTATTCGTTGATGTGGTCGAAAGTAAACTGAGGTTAAACGATCTGTCTGATAAATACATTGTTCTACTGAAACACTGCCTAGACGGGAATTATTTTCTATATCGTGGGCAATATTACCTCCAGATCGACGGAGTGGGTAGCCCTGTCGCACCGGTAATGGCCAACATCTGGATGGAACATTTTGAAGAAAGGATCCAACTACAAGCGTTCCACGTAAAGATATGGAAAAGATACGTCGATGACGTGTTCTGTATTATAAAGGGTAACAGACATGTTGTAGAACAATTAGCAGATCACTTGAACTCCATACACCCTAATATAAGGTTCACTTATGAAATGGAGACAGATAGATCGTTGGCCTTCCTCGATGTGAAGATCAAGGTGTGAGAACATGGAAACCTGTCACACACTGTTTACAGGAAGCCCACACACATGGACAGGTACTTACACGCAAATTCACATCATCACCCGCGACATTTGCATTCCGTTATTGCTTTATTGACAAACAGAGCATATGACCTTTGCGACCCCGAATACTTAGATAGTGAGCTCACACATGTTCGGGAGGTACTCAAGCAAAATGGTTACAAACACAATATGCGAAGGTCAAGGAAAAGGTTGAGACTGACTGAAGTGAACAGAGCGCCAGCGTTCATGCCCTACATAAAAGGAGTAACGGATAAAATTGGAACAGTACTACAAAAATACTCCATCAAGACTGAATATAGTCCGTACTCCAAAATAGCAAATCACCTGCGTACTCCAAAGGATGTCATCCCTTTTCAAACACCAGGCGTGTACAAGGTGGATTGCAGCTGTGGTAGTTCCTACATCGGGCAAACAAAAAGGACCATCGCCGAACGAGTTAAGGAATACATCACGGCCGTCAAAAACCGACAAACCATCAAGTCGGCCATAGCTGAGCATTTGTTGGAGTCAGGATCCAATCACTGGATTGAGCTACATCGGCCCCAGGTTCTCTCCACAGACCGTCACTATTTTTCAAGAATAGCACGGGAAGCGGTTGAAATCAAAAAGCACGCAAAGGAGAAATACCAAATGTAGTATGTAAATGTAGGCTGTAGCGGACAGAAAGTTGTGAATCGTTGAAATTAAACATATAATTTTTAAAATTTATAAATCGTTTTCGTTTATTGATAGAGCTTCGGTGAAAGAATTTAGTTTTTAAAGATTATTATTTTGAATAGGCTATGGTAATAGCGGATGAATGTCTTATGTTGCCAGCATTAAAAATAAAATGAAGTATGGTAGGCAGAAATTGTTTTAAGGAAATAATATTTTATTATTATATTAGAAAACAATATCTTTTATTTACTTTATAAATATATTTCTAAAAATAATCAAGAAATATATAATTTATTATATATTCCATAATTATTAATCGGTAAAAATCGTTTTATTTTTTAATCGATAGTAGAAATAATTTTTCAAACCCTTTGCAACACATTTTTTATCTGCTATGTCATTCGTGTTGCTACTGCGCATCGTGAATATTTTGCTCTGATTTATTGGTGTTTTCGTACGGTTTTAATTGTAATGTAATTGAATATAAATTCAATAATAATGATCACTACCTTCTACCCATGCTAAGAATATGCAGCGGTGTTTGTGATTGTGGTTAGTTTTTTTGGACGAGTATACATAGTATCAGGTTCCCTAGTACACAGGTGATTATTCATTATTATTGGCCTCTCTTTAACTAACACCATAACTGAACTAGGTGCAGAGGTAATGTTATTACAAAACGCTATATCTGCTAGGTCACCGCATGCGTCAAATGTAAACACCCGACGCGGGGCTCAAATTGCATCTGAATGCAGTTTCGAGTCAGCGAATTTACTTGGATCGCCTATCGCCGCAAGTAATGCAAGCGGTGTGACGTCTGCTGTTGCTGACCTCGGGTCATCGACACCGGTCAAGGTTTTGTCGCAAAAGGATGCGTCAATCCCTAAGCGCGACTATGCAGCTGTTGCCGCTGAAAGCAAAGCGGCCATGCCAGCAAATCGCCAGGATAAAAAAGGGCATAAACCGATGGTTTGTGAGCCCTCCCCCGTAACAAGGACATGGAACGGACAGTCCAAGAAAAGGCAACGTGTGACAAGGACGGCTTCATCAAGGTGAAGAAAAAGAAGAGGAAGCCATGGTGCCGTAACCTTTGTGGTACCGGAATAGCAGGGTCTAATATGCTGCTACGTCCCGCAGTACCAACCACACAGTTGTACGTATCCCGGTTGTATCACTCCACAAAGGAAGAGGAGGTCGTGGAGTATTTGCGTCTGAAAACCAACTGGACTTTGAGAGTCGAGAGATTGGAGTCACTCCATAACACGAACTTTAAGTCACACGTGGTACGGGTGCCGACTCAACATCTCCAGATGTTCCTCAAAGAAGAGTGTTGGCTGAAGGGTGTTGTCTATCGGCGTTTTTATGGACGATTACGCAACAAGACACAGCGAAACACGCCACTGTAAACAACACCTGTGCGTTGTATTATAAGGTATATATCTGTGTGGGTTTTTATTACCTGAATTAAACGATTATTATTATTATTTATATAGTTTTTATTCTTTATGACACAAAGACATAGCTTTATTTACATCTAGGTATTATATTTATGTTAAAATTCAATTTTGAGGTATATTTAGTTGTGGAATAATTTCCATTTCAAATATCTCGTATCTTATTTCCACCAAAAGTTAAGTAAAAAAAAATTATACAGGTCAATAGAGTAGTCATTTATCTTCAAAACACACATGGTGTCGTGTTTGTCCGTGCCAGGCCCATAATGTATGGCCACGGTACATCTCCTTTCAACCGGGAGGATGGTAACCGTTTATCGACATCTTGGAATCCTGTCATCAGCAAATGTAGACACCGACGAGGTGACATTACGCGCCAGTGTGTAGATACCATTAGTGTTGTGTGTCGAAGTACCGACAGTGCCGAACATATAAATGGTAGTAATTGTGAAGACCAAGTGAGGGTAGTTTCCAAAACCCGCACTTCTCGGAGGCAGCGCTGACGAACATCAGTCATCCCGTGACCACGGCTGGTGTAACCCATGCCGAAACGTCGGGAAAAATAGAAAGGTATTTCATCTTTCTTTTCGTTCATTAACACGATTCAGACCCGTTACATAATCTTTAGTATGTGTGCAAATCGTGGTAGTTTAAAAGTAGTTACCCCAATGAAAACATTTTTGGTTCTATAAGAAGTCATGGATGTCGTAACGTAAACCCAACGCCAGAGAGGTTCGAGGCGGCATTCACCACCTTATTAGTAGACGATTGTTACGTTTTGCATGAAGTTCTCATCACAGGCGGGGGCAGCAAAGAGCAAATGGATTGTGAGCTCCGAAATATTCCAGACATCACGTTCACAACCCTTGAAGAATAAAACGACCTTCGTAAAATTGGGGGCTTACAATATGTAAGTGGTTATTTTGTCAAAAGCGCTAAGAAAAAGGTCTTTAAGTGGTGTGATCAGTGTAAAAAACATTTGATGTCCAATCATGAGCCGGAATATTTAAAGTACCGGGAATATGCCAACAAGAAATGGCTTTGCAGCCCCAGCGACTCTCTCCTAAACTGTATTTCTAATCTGCAGGATATTTTCATAACCCCCTGTCCTATCCAGAAACCACATATTACTGCCTTGCTAGACATACTAGGAAAAATAATAAAAATAATCCAGGTCTTCATAAAACATCACAATTTATTTCCTTAGTATAGTATTAACGAAAAACATTACCCCGAAATTAGGGAAAATTCCTAAACTAGCAACACTCCACTCAGCGGCGGTATCCTTTATGATTCTATTAATAAATATTGTTGGCTTTTCGTGTCAAAGGGCACGCCGCCTTTAAAATAGTGCAATTTTCCGTCAAGCGAGCCGCTTGACACAATACCGAAACGCGGTAGAGAGGTTTACGTTCGATAGCAGCTAATATCGATTTAATAAATTTTAACATGAAATGTGACATAACATTCAATTTTCAAAGAATTATTACATTAATGATATTACGATATCGACACATTACGTAAACAAGACTTAAATAATACTTTTGTGTTACAGAAATAAAATAGTTACATCATTTTTATGTTATAACAATAATTTAAAAATAAACAACAATTTTGCGTTGGATACGTGCCCATCTCGTACGGGGACAATAATAACATATCGATAAAAACAGAACTCCAATAAAAATCATTGGTTACATCCCTAGCTGGCTACTTTTTACCACTTCAATTTGCCTACTGATCACTTAGTCTTGCCCTAGGATTATTTTCGTTCGGACTTCCGGAATAACTTACGTAGTGAAATAGTTACGTCGTCGGTCGTATTCAAACTCTGAATACTTTAACATTTCAATGTGTTTAGGTAGGAATGAATGCAATTCATGCAGGTGCACGTAGAGATAAGGAGGAACAGTTCGCTGGACCACCAGGTCTGCCACTTCTGCCAGTGCCTTTGGAGCGCGTTGTTCAACTGCTTCACCACTTCGTGAACTACAGTGTGCTAGTTAGTGTGCTTTCAAATAGGTACCTTTGATGAAAAGGTACCGCAAGTGTCTTAACCTTTACGGTCGACATGTGGAGCATGATCGTCGTACGCAGCTTACAAGTAAGTTGATGTTTTTCGGCATTAAAGGTAACCTGCCTAAGTAAGATTTAAACAATTAGTAATTACCGTAAATACTGCAGCGCTCATAGCGTGACTAAGCTTTTGGATCGTAATAGTTTGGCAAAGTTAAGTAACGGTTGCACAGGTCATCACTTGGATGGGTGCCCACGTACTCAGAAGGCACTTAAAACTGAATCTAAGAATCGTAAGGCCATGTCGTAGGCCTTCGGGTGATCTGAAATGTCTGAATATACGGACACCAAAGTTGGCTACGCACTCTTACGAAACAAACAAACAACGTAAACAATACCTTCCGTTTTACCTAATGCAATAAACCAGCTGTTGCAACAAACTCATAAATAACATGGGTATACCTACCTACCTAAAATGATGGCACGTGAAAAGTTGACGTTCGGCTTTTGTCAAAGGATTAGGTAACTAAACGCGGCCGCCGGGCGCCGGCCGATGCACTTGAGAGATATGTAATAATATCTAGGCTTTGGGCTGAAATTACGGATATCCAAGTATTTATACATAATATGTAAGAGGATAGTGGCAACTAAATGACACTGACATGACGTTTGACAGTTAAACTGTCAAACGTGTAAATAAGGTGTACCTATATAAGTCGACAGGCTCGGCTAGCTCGTCCTATTCTCCTTCGACGACGGCTCAGGTACGATATGGTTCTGACTATTTATTTGCCACTGTGTTCCTATATTCTGTGTTGCTTGTTCCTTTGTTTCATCATCTAGGAAACAATGTTAGATAGTGTAATCATTATCTTATTGATATTGTGTTGTGGGTAGTTTGATCGTTTGTGAGATATTATAGATTGTAATATAGGATAGAATAATATACTGTGGATCAAGTCGTATCAATGAGATTCATTAGGTATATACCTGTGGTAAACATTTAGTAAATTGTATTGATGCTAAATAATGCTTATTATGTTCTGTTGTAAGACGGACCTTTCTAGTAATATAAAACTACCCACAACATTGATATTTGATATAAATTGGCTGTACCACTGTTTGTTAATTATTGTTATATATAGTTATTGAAAAGAATGATCAAGAGTTTTATTGCCCGTTCTTTCTCTTGGTTCTATGTCTTTGCTTTGCGAACTGGGCTGTAAATGTAGAATCACGACGTAATCTAAAGATATATCCTTGTGCCAAACTGAATAAATGAAAGTATGATTTGATAGTTGTCTCTTTTATTTATCAAAACTGTCTCTACACTATAGGGAGCTTTCCTGATTCTGACATCAGAAGTGGGATAAATTTGCGCCCACAATACTAATACATCCAATTGCAAGTTCCAGAGTCTCCTCATCGTGATGCCATGATTCTGCCTAAGCCCGTCACTGCACCGTTCAGCTGACGACGGAGAAAGATTGCCCTACGATCCAGTAGCAACGTTGCCGAGAGCAAGCCGGTGGATGAGTGCTGACTACATATCGTAACGATCTGCAACAGTATGCTGAAGCCAACAGCAACAACAAACTGCAAACGCTGGTAATGTACTTCCACCAAGATTATAGCCAAGAATGGTAGAAAAATATGACTATTGTGTTTATGTGGTACCAGGTTATTTTAACATGTTCATCAAAAATGTATCTGAGTATAAAACTATGTAGGTAATAGCGAAAAAGTTACAGAAAATGTATAATAGTTTTTTAAAGTAGCCGATATTGTTCTAATCTGTTGGAATTTAAATAGGCAACATTTGTAGTGATTGACCGAGACTCGGTATGAGCATTGGCTGTGTTGTGCTTTGTTGATAACTCTTTCTAGTGTGAGTACTGATTAGCGTAATCGTCCTGCATATTTGAATTCCAAGAATGAAGTGTTCTGAGTGCTCTGACGAATCTTTTCATTACAAGTCGAATATGAAATGATGGTAGGTAGAATACATTTCAGAGATTTCTTCATTAATTTTGTTGGCTGTGTATTCATTACATACAGACCAATATTGCGGTGTAGGAATGTGCCTTAGCTCTGTTCCATAAGCTGTTGTTAAATTTTCGCCACAATTACCAAATTAATCAGTTCATGCTATATAGTTTTATTAAATCGGATCCAAACTATAACGAAAGAAAAAAAAAAGAATATTTTCATGTTAACCTCTTGAATGTGTTGCCCTAGAGATAAGAATACGAAACTGTTTATTTATCTTCAACATATCTTTGAAATATACTTACTCGTATTTTTAACTGGTTAATAATTGTTTATGGCGCAAAAATTTGTGTATAGAATTACAATTAATAATGCACTTTCTATAATTGTGTAGTGAGTAATTGTCATGTACCCAGATAATTTCCACCAGTTTACTTGCAGTAGACATACTTATGATTTTGTCACTTTGATTTCTATTGGAAGAACAAAACCAAATAGCTTCCATTTGTCTCAGAGGCACCACATTTGAATGACATGTTGTAAAGATAACCTATGAGTTTTGTATAACTATTACTACAAGCGAACTTTTGTGTGTAGGTACAGAAATATTCTTTATTATATCAAGCGGGTCTGTGTCTAGCTAGATCATATCGATAAAATGATAGTTTCGTTTAGTAACTATTTCCTTTTATTTTGACGTGACAACGTCTTATAAATTGGTTTGCCGGGTGACACTTCAAGAAACTGCGTTACGCTCCGCTCACGTTATGCGCTCACAATGAGAGCGAGTGAGAGGCACGCGTCCCGCCTAAGAGCGAGAGAGACAGACATAAAAAGTGAAAGGCACGCGTCTTTCATCCTTCTTCCTACTATACGAATGAATATTCACATTAAAATTATTTTACCACTCAAAGTCGTTGTCACGTAAAACTTTCGCCCGTATACCGACTTTACAGGCAACCAATTTTTTTTAAACATACCTCATCCTCCTGCGGCCTGAGGGGTCATATATGCTACGTCTAAATATATAGCTCAAAGTATTTTTATTAAAAAGTAGTTATTGAAGAATGTTTTTATATTACATAGGATTAAATTGACTTGTTAAAGAAAGTGACATCATTTTGCTTATGTCTGGCACTATTAGATGGCAGTGTATCCCATATTTTCAAGTAGTGTTATTTTGGTTGATAATTTCCTGTTATTTATTACGATAATAGCAGATAAAATAGTTAAAATGAAATGTGTAATAAATGCATAAATCTGTCTAATTAAATGGATCTGAAATAAGCTATTCAACTAAATTGATTCAATTTGAAAATAGTTCCAAATTACATCACTGATTTTTTTTCGAAAACATTCTCATAGTTTATTTATCCATTCTCGGAAATAATACAAATAAATTCAATAAATTAATAAAATATGAGACGGTATTTATTTTTATCTGCTTTTATTCATTGAAATTATGTATTTTTATTATGAAGTGCCATGTGTTAAACTGTAAACCTATTTAGACCATAAATATAGTAATAATCAATCTTAGGATTAGCTCTCGGTAATGAACTATCTTATCAATTTAGTATCTTTGGTATAAACACTGCGATAGATAAGCTATTTAGAGATATTTTTTATGCAAAGATATATGTGTACATGTACTTGTGTGGTTCATTTGTAGGAGACCATGGCAATAATGATTAAAATGGTATTTAATCATTCTAGGTGCTTGAAGGGTTTTGTTTATTTATTTTAAACAATACCTACTTACATGTGAGCTTACTATTTTTATACCAAACCTCTTACGAATCGTCAAAGCTTAATTATAATGAAACTGAATGAACCAGATACCTAACGTAAAATACGTAAAAAAAACGAATTGAAAACGATGTCAGTGTTCTGATTGTGTAAATGGAATGAAAATAGCCACAATCACATGACACAATTGATAAATTAAATTGAAATTGATTAAATTAAATAAGATATTCTGCTTAATATAATAAGTATTTGTTTAAGTACATTGATGTTTTTAAGTGTTGCGACCTAAATTAATAAATCTAGGTATGTATATTTGACTTAAAGATATTGAAATATTAACAGACTGGTCCGAATTTTAACTTATTTTAACTAGTGTCTGGGTTGACTTTCTACACGACTATTTATTATACCGTTTCTTACCAAGAGTACTTTTACTGGCATTGGCGTCTAGTTTAACTTTAGGCAGTTCACTGACTATTGGTAACATAAATAAACTATTAACTAAATAGGTTCATTCTTGATTACTAGTTATTTATTTATACTTTTGTACTGTTTGTATCTGCAATACATTCAGGTCAATTCAGTTTATAGCATTCCATACTGTACATTTACGGGTGGTAGACTTACAATTAGGAAACAATTATTATGGAACACTTTTAGGAGAGAGGAGCAGTTTAGTAATATACTATAATAGTCTATATCTTATACCTAGGTGTATTTGATATATTATAGTTAAAAGATGTATTATAGTAACATGCTTTAATAGGGTCTGCTGCATTTTTTATTCTAAATTGATAACATTTTAGTGTATTATTAATATAGATATCAATTTTGATTATGATAGGTTACATTTATAGAATTTCCTACAGTTAATTTTTGTGGAATATAATAAAGAACTTTGTACTTTTAGATAGCTACGATTTATAGATTAATAACGTTTAGATATTCTTTGATGACATAGCAGATTTTACAGATAACATTTTTTTTTGTTTTCTTTACTAAAGTATTTAAGTTAAATTTTAAAATACATATACAAAGAAAATAAAAGGGCGGTCATACTATAGGTTAGAGGTTCTGATAACCATACACAGCATTACATATAAACTTCTTCTAAACAAGGATCGATAATGTAGGTAGCAGTGATGATATAAAGGTATCTGTAAATATCTATAATAATGTGATAACATCGATTTATTCATTGATGATTAAATAGTTGACGATGATTGAATTATTATTGATGATTAACTTACCGATGGTTAAGAAGTTGATGATAATGCTGGCAATGATGACCATGTTGATGTGATTTTGATAATGATTTCATAATGATTTTGATAATAATTTTGATAATGATTTTGATATTGATTTTGATAATGATTTTGATAATGATTTTGATAATGATTTTGGTAATGATTTTGGTAATGATTTTGGTAATGATTTTGATGATGATTTTGATGATGATTTTGATGATGATTTTGATGATGATTTTGATGATGATTTTGATGATGATTTTGATGATGATTCTGATGATGATTCTGATGATGATTCTGATGATGATTCTGATGATGATTCTGATGATGATTCTGATGATGATTCTGATGATGATTCTGATGATGATTCTGATGATGATTCTGATGATGATTCTGATGATGATTCTGATGATGATTCTGATGATGATTCTGATGATGATTCTGATGATGATTTTGATGATGATATTGATGATGATTCTGATGATGATTCTGATGATGATTCTGATGATGATTCTGATGATGATTCTGATGATGATTCTGATGATGATTCTGATGATGATTCTGATGATGATTCTGATGATGATTCTGATGATGATTCTGATGATGATTTTGATGATGATTTTGATGATGATTCTGATGATGATTCTGATGATGATTCTGATGATGATTCTGATGATGATTCTGATGATGATTCTGATGATGATTCTGATGATGATTCTGATGATGATTCTGATGATGATTCTGATGATGATTCTGATGATGATTCTGATGATGATTCTGATGATGATTCTGATGATGATTCTGATGATGATTCTGATGATGATTTTGATGATGATATTGATAATGATTTTGATGATGATATTGATAATGATTTTGATGTTGATGATATTGATAGTCATTTAGATGTTGATGATATTGATCATATTGCCTACGAACTGCTGAAGTCTTTCGCCTTGTTCTAGCCTGGACTCATGTGCAGCAGGTGTGGGGCTAGATAGTATCAAGGAGATTGACCGTTGTTACTTGTCTATTTAATGTGAAAGGAAAGGCAATGGCAATGAGTGTATTAGAATAAAAGTATTGTCCTAGTATTACACTACTGTTATCATACAAGTTGGTACCTGTATGCTTTTAAATTAGTGAAATCGAATTTAATTATTTAACTCGGTTGTGAATTTAAATTATTTATTTTATTTCATTTATTTATCAGCCATAAGCAGAATTACCTATTTTAATTTTTTATTCTTAAAACCTTTACTTAAATTTTTATGCTTCGTAGTGGCTCCTTTTGTACTATATTATTTTTGTCGATTTGTGGATGGATAATGCAGTGGTGTAATATTGTAAAATTAAACTGTACTTCTATGTAACATGTGTATTGTGAATGTTAATGATCCCTTCATAGAATAGTAAATACAATTTGTAACAATGGTATCAAAGCAGCTGACACAGAACTTATTTCTAGACTCGCAAAATGAAAGCGTAATTACTGTAAATATGAGTCCAGTTTATTTTTGTGTACCTAACTGTTTCGTACAAATGGATTGTTGTTGTGATACTATTCTTATAATTGAACTTACTTAGATGACGACGTAAGTCAGTATAGCCGTAGCGGACGTAACGATACTATAGTTTTTAGATGGCTTTAATCAATATGGTAAGAATTCATTGTTACATAATACAGGGCGCCCGTCGGGCGATTGTTTAGTAAAGTGTTATTTAATTTATAGTACTTCGAGGACGAAGTAATTGTCAGTCTGGCCGTGAGAGATATGTAATAATATCTAGGCTTTGGGCTGAAATTACGGATATCCAAGTATTTATACATAATATGTAAGAGGATAGTGGCAACTAAATGACACTGACATGACGTTTGACAGTTAAACTGTCAAACGTGTAAATAAGGTGTACCTATATAAGTCGACAGGCTCGGCTAGCTCGTCCTATTCTCCTTCGACGACGGCTCAGGTACGATATGGTTCTGACTATTTATTTGCCACTGTGTTCCTATATTCTGTGTTGCTTGTTCCTTTGTTTCATCATCTAGGAAACAATGTTAGATAGTGTAATCATTATCTTATTGATATTGTGTTGTGGGTAGTTTGATCGTTTGTGAGATATTATAGATTGTAATATAGGATAGAATAATATACTGTGGATCAAGTCGTATCAATGAGATTCATTAGGTATATACCTGTGGTAAACATTTAGTAAATTGTATTGATGCTAAATAATGCTTATTATGTTCTGTTGTAAGACGGACCTTTCTAGTAATATAAAACTACCCACAACATTGATATTTGATATAAATTGGCTGTACCACTGTTTGTTAATTATTGTTATATATAGTTATTGAAAAGAATGATCAAGAGTTTTATTGCCCGTTCTTTCTCTTGGTTCTATGTCTTTGCTTTGCGAACTGGGCTGTAAATGTAGAATCACGACGTAATCTAAAGATATATCCTTGTGCCAAACTGAATAAATGAAAGTATGATTTGATAGTTGTCTCTTTTATTTATCAAAACTGTCTCTACACTATAGGGAGCTTTCCTGATTCTGACACACTCAACGACCTTTTATGAACTTAAGGTAGATACCTAGTTATTACGATTTATGAGTCTTCAGTGTTGCCATGGGTAATCTGATGTGATATTATTTAAAGTTAATTAAATTTACCAGGGAAAATTTTATCTTTAATTTCCGTGAATTAATGACAAATACCTCATCATTTTACTCTACCCTACAACCCCTTCATTGATCGGACGGGGGGTTATGAAACACCCTGTATATCAGAACTAATAAAAACTATAATCTTAATGCATGTTGATTTTAGCTTCATAGAATGTACAAGTCATAAAGAAAAGGAAATAGACTTTTTAATAAAAATATCCTGCAGATTCTTTATTCATCATTATTATAAAGAAATTAATAAAATATTATTAAATAAGAGAGAGTGTGATGACGATACGGATTTGTACAAACTAAAAGCCAAAAAACTTTTAACGAAATGTTTTAAAAGAAAGAAATAAATAATTAAATTGATAATATCATTGTTTTATTTTTGTGAGCTAATTATATAGCAAGTATCAAAATTATAATATAAGTAGCTATCTATACACCCCGGCGTAAAAAAGCTAGCGATGCCTAGTTATGTCTATATATGTATTAGTTCTTAAATCTGCGTTCAGATGGCGACACTTCACGTTTCCCAGTTTAGACGCTGCGATAGACCTATTCCAGATACATAAAAAGTACTCTGTGGACTGAATGTGTCCGAGCCCGCCAGACAAGTCCACACGAACACCGTCAGTGCCCCCGCCAATGGACAGCAATACGTCACAACCGGTCGGTAGCACTCTCGACTCGTTTAGAGACTGTACTAATGACGTTATGATGTTTCATGACATCTGCAATTTCTATTCCGACGTGAAAT
This sequence comes from Euclidia mi, assembly GCA_944739405.2. Lineage (NCBI taxonomy): Eukaryota > Metazoa > Arthropoda > Insecta > Lepidoptera > Erebidae > Euclidia > Euclidia mi. The sequence continues at coordinate 9,685,958 of OX123209.2, read as the reverse complement.
AATATATATATAATTCGCCAAATAGCGCCGTCATATATATAATTTTTTTATTGATTGTGATATGAATGTTATATTTTATTTCGTGATAAAAATAATAATACAAGGCAAAAATTGTTCATTATTAGGGTAGTTCATCATACTATTGTTAATTCTACTAATTCATAATATCACTTTAGTGTTTTTATAACTCATATAAGTGGCTGTACTTCTTAGAAATTTAAATTTGGTTGTATAATAAATAATTTAAACACTGAATACCTGTCCGTGTGGTGACGGATTAAGAATACGGAATGTCACCACCCCATATCATCCCATGGGTGTCGTAAGAGCCGACAGAGGGAGCATATTATGCAGAAATCAACACTTTAAGAGAAGGAAAACTTGATACAAACCCTATACCAACCCGTTTGGCCAGCGTGGTATAGTAGACCAGTTCCTCCTTTTAAAGGAGATGTGACGTCAATCCTTGACGCATTACTCGGCCCTGTCGACCCCGCCGCCCGCACCCTGCAACGGACAATAAATACGGCCGCGCGGCGATGGGAGGTCTCTTTCTGGCGCCTGCAGACAACGAGCTAAGTGACCAGCTATTCTTACGACCACCGGGAGCGGACCCTCAACAAACTCCTTACCATCGCCGAATCAAGCGACACTGATTATATCTTTTCAAATAGCATTTTTTAGTAATTTTTGACGTGACAACGTCTTATAAATTGGTTTGCCGGGTGACACTTCAAGAAACTGCGTTACGCTCCGCTCACGTTATGCGCTCACAATGAGAGCGAGTGAGAGGCACGCGTCCCGCCTAAGAGCGAGAGAGACAGACATAAAAAGTGAAAGGCACGCGTCTTTCATCCTTCTTCCTACTATACGAATGAATATTCACATTAAAATTATTATTTATTATATAAGTCGTTGTCACGTAAAACTTTCGCCCGTATACCGACTTTACAGGCAACCAATTTTTCTTAAGTAAAATCATTTGCTAAAGGATGTGTTAGGTGCACATTTCTCATTTAACCACACCCTAAGTAGGGACAACGTTACAGTGGCGCCCACGGGAATATATAGGTAGGGTTTTGTTGGGAATCCGCTTCCGGTAAGTCCTTTTTATTTTATTTTTTTAACTGTGTATGTGTGAAATCGTTCTAAAGCAGTGTGTGATTAATTTAGTGGCATATATTGTTTATTTTTGCTTGTTCTATTGTACACGGTAAGTCGGTGGTGTTATGACGGTCACAATAGACATTTTCTCTTTTTGTTCTGTTGTGCACGGAAGGTCGGTTGTGTTGCGCCGGTCACAACAGACAACTTTTTTCTTACTTCGCATGGTAAGCATTTTTATATTATAACTATTTCTGTTGCCGCGTGTGATAATTAATTTAGTATCAACCGCATAAGTAACAAATTATAATCGTTTTGCTAGCGGCCACGTGTCAACTAAATGACGCGCTGTGGTCACATTCATTGATCGCATTCTTTGTATTGCGATTTAAGGCCTCGCGTCTTCTAACGGCGTGCTAAGGTCACCTTCGTTGATCGTATGCTTCGCGATTAGCTTTTTTAATTGCCTGCTACGGTAATTAATTGCTGCTGGTAATTATTGCTAATAATTACTGTTTTGGCTGACATATGGAACGAATTCACACCCTTCTCTTTTCCATTTCTTCTCATTTTCCTACTATAACCTTCTGCTAGTGAGATTGTACGGCGATACAATTATATTTATATATAGTAGATATTATTAAATACATTTACCGCCTACTACGGCGATTATCTTTTAAAATTTACTATTCTTTTTCTTTCTTACTAAGAAAGTTGCATCTTTATTATACCACGTGTACCTACCATAATTGGACTGGTTGAGAATGAACGTACCTAAAGATGCTAGCGTATTATATACTAGGTATTTAGCTAGAATTCTGCGGTCATTTATTAATGAAATGTACACGTGTCACATGCAGGTTGCTCACTGACAATAATGAATAAATTTAATCTTTGTCTATTTTGTGTAAAAATACAAATATCATCGTAGAATTATTCGTTGTTCGTTTTATCAAATGTTTATTTTACTACAATCGTTGTTTTTTGTCTTCGATTTTATCTTCTTGTTACTGCTTATGGCTATGTTATTTGAAAATGCATCTATTTATGCATTTATTGTTCACTGTGAACTCAAACATTAAATTCCTGCGTCGCAATTATTGAATTAATATTTTTAATTTTTTTTCAATATCTGGTTACTATTAGTAAGTAAGTAAGTAAGTAAGTGTTTTTATTTGCAAGAACATGGTAGAAGTAGATACAGTTGGTCGTTAGTATAGAGTACAGCATATTCTATCATAGGTACTTTGATGTGCAAATTTTATACAGTAGTAAATTATTAGATGAGATTAACTAAATTATATAAGATATTACAATTATTATCAATGTATTACACATGCAGAATTACAGTATTGAATTGCCCTGGATTTATTACAAACATCAAAATGTCATTGTGATAATAAATTAAAATTTATATTATTAATTATATTAATGTCGTTAGTATGCAAATTATAGATTTCTATTCACTAAAATGTCAAATTATCATTAAGATATTCACGGATGTCATAATACATTTTTTCCAATAATATGTCAAATAGCCTACGCTTAAATAATGTCACAGGTAATTCTTTCAAGCCACTGGGCAGATGATTGAATATTTTAATGGCCATACAATAAGCATTCTTTTTATGCAATTCTAATCTTATTTTCGGTAGTCGTAGCCTATCTTTGTGCCTAGATTATATTGAAATATATAAAACATATAATAATAAATAAATAATAAAATTAAACCGCTGACGGCCTTATAAATACTTAATTATCAATATATAACATGTTCCTTTTTACAAAATGCTATGCATCTGGTTTTAATAAACCATTTTAAGTAGTGCTGGTTATAATGTGTTCTTGTGTTTACCCAAATGTTATTATATCAAACTGAATTTATCAAACTTAATTGAACTGAAACTAACTTTAACTAAAGTGGGTATTTGCACATAAATTAAATCAATAACTTCTATTCTTGAATAACTAAGTGGCTATTTACATATAAATCAAATAAATAACTTTTATACCTCATTAAATAACTAAAGTGGCTGTTTATACACAAATTAAATAAATAATTTCAATACTTAAATAACTTAGTTGGTAATTATACATAAATCAATAATTTATAACTAAAGCAAATTAATTGATGTACAAGTTTAAGTAAATCCCCTTTCGTATTTCACCATCGTCTATTTTAAACCTAAAAGCTGAATAAAATAATTAAATCTTATTCTATTACAGCATAAATGTGTTTATAAACGATTGGGTACAGTTTCATTAACTACAATGTAAGACGCATATGTATTCAAAGTTATAATTACCTACATAATTATTTGTAAAGGCCAACAATGGTGCTATTGTTTCCGAGTTGGAGCTAACAAGATGACGCATTGTGTTGTGTTAAAGATTTATATAAACCTGCTAACATAAAACATGAATAAATATTACTGTTATAAATTGTCAAATAAGTTTATTAAACTTAATATTGTTGCACAATCTGTTATTTATCTAACTACCTATATAACTATCAGATTTGTCTTGGTGATTTCCATAAAAAAAAAACTCTTAAATTGACTCACTACAAAGTTTAAGAATGTAATGATTAATGCTCATCACTAATTATCTAATCACTAAAATAACTTAACGCTTTGTTACAAATAGTATATAAAATCTTTAACTCCCAATTACAGCTAAATCATGTACCCAATTATCTTGTTAGATATAGCTTTAGTAATGACTGGTCGTAATGTAATTTTTTCCCCTTATGGCTCAGTGGTTTAAAGGTTGTTGAAGAACTGTAGGAGGAACTGGCCCAGTTGTAGGATCGGTCTGTGGTTCGATTCTCGCTTGTGTTTTTTTTGTGTTTTTTTTAGCTATGGTAGTGTATACTATATCATCGATCGTCTCCTGCGGTGATATATTATTCATTACATCTTACTCCGAATTGTGTTTTTGCCGTTAATGAATTTGTATCGTGTTCAGAAACTAAATAATGACTTGCAGCAATGTATTGCGGTCGGCGCCAAGCGCGCAGTGATGACTCACGTGTTCACCGGTTCAAACTTTCCATCGCCGTAATCATTGTTTATTTCATTTTAAATGAATACAATTTGCCTTGCAATTCGCATCGAGCTTGTTAATGAGCAATTTGCTTGTGATATTGCCAACTAATCGTAATATTGTTAGTATCGTAATATAGTAAGATCGTAATATTAGTTTACGACTTATACATTTTCAATTTAATTTTACTTATCGAGACCGGGTTGCCAGGTGTTGCATAGACTGGGTGGCTATTTACTCTAAACCTCACATATAATACCTCTTCGCGCGTCGTGTATAATAATGAATACGACTCGCATCGGGAATGAATACTGGCTTGTTCATACGCATGATTGTGTGTAGGCCTTTTGAATGTGATGAATGTCAGGTTATAATAGGAACGTTCAATGCTTAGTGACGTATGAATGGTCGAGGGTTATACTTGTTTTTTTTCTTTCAGGGTTAGTAGTTGCCTTGTATTTAACCTACTAACACCACCACCACTCATCTGTTTCAGGTTTCGGGAATGCAGTTGCCACCTACCAGCCACAGAATTTTCCCTCCGGGAAAATTTCACTCCGGGAAAATTCTGGCCTAAAGGGGGGAGTGTGTGACGACAATCCTTGACGCATCACTCGGCCCGGTCGACCCCACCGCCTGCGCCCTGCAACGGACAATAAATACGGCCGCGCGGCGATGAGGGGTCTCTTTCTGGCGCCTGCAGACAACAAGCTAAGTGACCAGCTATTCTGACGACCACCGGGAGCGGACCCTCAACAAACTCCTTAACATCGCCGAATCACGCGACCCTGATTATATCTTTTCAAATAGCATTTTTTTAGTGATTTTTCTTAAGTAAAATCATTTGCTAAAGGATGTGTTAGGTGCACGTTTCTCATTTAACCACACCCTAAGTAGGGACAACGTTACAGAGAGGCCTAGTCCAGCAGTGGGCTGTTAAAGGCTGATGAAGATGATGATGACTAAATACCTAACCACACACAGGCGCGGGTGTTATTTTTATTTTTTATTTACGGAACTAATAATAATTCATATTTTTTATTTTTCACCTTATCACTGATGTCTTAGAAACGAAATACATTATAAAGAACAGTTCGGCATTTGGCAGTCTACCCTCACAATCTGGCAGTGAAGCTATTTAATTCCATGTACATACCTATGACTACTCAAGTTAATAAACAAACTTTGGACGCATTATCAACTATAGCAAAACTTATGTTACTATCACAAAAAGAATGTGTTGTGTGTATGGATGAGATGAGCTTAAAGCGTTCTCTTGCTTACGTTTCCAAGCAAGACAGAATACTTGGTAACTTTTAAACGTATACGTCGGGTTATAAACATGGAAACAGCCTATTGGGTTCGAATTTATTTCTTTAAGTAAAATTAATGATAAGCTGGCAGATTGGATTGTAGATACCATCAATAATTTTTCCTCCTTATATGTGTCATTCTCGTCTTCAATTTGTTGAATTTTGTTGTTGTTTTGCTAGTAGGTCGCGGCGAGTTTGAAATAAATTAAGTGTTTAGGTTTGATATATTAAATTGATGGAGTTCATAGAAAGGTATGTAAATGGATTTATTTTAAAATTTAAACTTACAGTATGAGCAAAAGTTTACTCGTAATTTGCGAACCATTAGTAAAGCCACTTGAAATGCCTTTGTAACCGGCTCAAGTGCTTAGCTTTTGAACTGCTTATCTTGGTCGCACTTACGAAGACTTAATTATTAGAAACTTATGAATGCCTTAGTTGCTACAAAATTAGTAATCAATTGGTTATATTAAATTTGAAATGTATACATAGATACATGTTTTTTTATTTGTTTAATTATTTAACGTAAGTATATCTGATGCATTTGTTTAATTGCATTTGTTTAGTTATTTAACGTTAGTATATCTGTTACAAACCATGTTCACAAAATGCTGCACGCGGACTAGAGAGACTATTATTTACGTTCACAAGGTTAGTGATCACAAGCCACCCTCAAGTTTTATTAAAAAAGGAAATAAAAACAATCTCCCTCTTTCTAACCCAAGTATCGAACCCATAACGCTGTAGCGGCTGCTGACGCTACATGTCATCAGTGTGATGTGTCGGCGACCTCAACACCACAATCCTAAGGTTACTAAACGTGTAGCAGTATTCTGCCAACCAAGAACGTTTTACAACTACCGTCACTAAATAAAATTTTAAGTAAGTACCAATAGAAAAATCAAATATAATACGCTCACCACGGTTGCAGTTGAAGGATCAACTGATTTGCCAGCACCGCAGCAGCACAATCGCCCTCACTCGCGTCTTGTGTTTACCTTTCATTGCACAATTTTATCCTTAATTAAATGCATGCAAATGCACTTAATTAAATGCATCCGAAACAATTTAATAACTAAGGATTTAAAATATACAGGGTGATTTGTAATTGCTCGTATTCCCTTCGGGAGGTGATTCTAGGGCCAAAATGGAGTATTTTTACCCCCTACACATGGGGGTCAAAAATGCACCATTTTGGAATAAAACGGTTCTTAAGATTTTTTGAGAAAATTCAAAATTTTTGTTATAAACATCTTGTAAAAAAATATTTTGACTATTCTTGGTGGCAAATTGGGTCTTATTAAATGGACAATTAAATGGCCCATCTTTTAAATTAAAATAAACCTACTAGCTCAAGGTGGTATTTGAAAATAGAGCCAATAAACACGCAAAAAATGTTCGAATAAAATAAAATTACGCCACAAAAATGCAATTATTTGAAAAAAATAATATGTGGCATATTATGTTAAGTGTTGGAATAACTTCCTGGTATTACTTGCTATCCAAAAAGGTATAATAAGTCTTAGACAATTTGTGCAAATTTCGAGAAATAGCCACTTTTGTTCAAAAAAAATGCTTCTGGATGACTCACTCGCCAGATCATTTTTTCCGGTATGTATTCTTAAGCTCTGCAATCAGCAGTGATTTACTAGTAGGGAGACCAACCTAGCAAAACTTAGGGTCTTGGGTTCGAATCCTCAGCGTAAATGACTGTATTTTGTTAGTTAAATGCATATTAAGTATTTTATTCTCACTTGTCCCGTGACTCGAAGAGCATGTTCAGCCAGTTGGTACCGGACGTTATGTTTATCTTGGAAACTCTTTTAGGGGAGTCAAAACCAAGTCAATCAGTCAAATAAATAAATAATTGAAAAACAAAGGCGTGACACTGAATTAAACCATAAAATATCCGGATTTCAGATGGGATCTCACTGCGACAAAACATGAATTACACGAAGTCTTGTCGAATCAGCGTTGATACTCTAAAATATGTTACTTGTTGTAAAAAAGATACTTTTACGTAGGCTTTTACTTATTCATAATAAGAGTTTCCGGCTCTGTTGGAAGAAGTTCCGCTGGATGTGCGATTGTGTATGATATTTTGCCCAGCACAAAAACCGCCGGTGCTGGGCAAAAATTCAAATCGCCAACCTGTGGCAAAAAACGGGACAAAAAACCTAATCGCCAGGTGGGCCAACAATATTCGCAATACTAGTTCGGTAGGAGTGGCGTTCTTTGGCCTGCATCATGCGCCTTTTCACGAATCTTAAGTTTTGCGACAGATTGTCCCCATCTCTCATCCGCTTTATGAATGCAATGGAATATTTTATGGTTTAATTCAGTGTCACGCCTTTGTTTTTAATTATATATTTATTTGACTGATTGACTTGGTTTTGACTCCCCTAAAAGAGTTTCCAAGATAAACATTACGTCCGGTACCAACTGGCTGAACATGCTCTTCGAGTCACGGGACAAGTGAGAATAAAAAACTTAATATGCATTTAACTAACAAAAGACAGTCATTTACGCTGAGGATTCGAACCCAAGACCCTAAGTTTTGCTAGGTTGGTCTCCCTACTAGTAAATCACTGCTGATTGCAGAGCTTAAGAATACATACAGGAAAAAATGTTCTGGCGAGTGAGTCATCCAGAAGCACTTTTTTTGAACAAAAGTGGCTATTACTCGAAATTTGCACCAATTGTCTAAGACTATTATACCTTTTTGGATAGCAAGTAATACCAGGAAGTTATTCCAACACTTAACATAATATGCCACATATTATTTTTTCAAATAATTGCATTTTTGTGGCGTAATTTTATTTTATTCGAACATTTTTTGCGTGTTTATTGGCTCTATTTTCAAATTCCACCTTGAGCTAGTAGGTTTATTTTAATTTAAAAGATGGGCCATTTAATTGTCCATTTAATAAGACCCAATTTGCCACCAAGAATAGTCAAAATAATTTTTTACAAGATGTTTATAACAAAAATTTGGAATTTTCTCAAAAAATCTTAAGAACCGTTTTATTCCAAAATGGTGCATTTTTGACCCCCATGTGTAGGGGGTAAAAATACTCCATTTTGGCCCTAGAATCACCTCCCGAAGGGAATACGAGCAATTACAAATCACCCTGTATAAAAAACAATTAAATTAAAAGTGCACAATGGGAACATATTACAACACTACATAAAGATAACCCAGGCTACAGGGGAATTCGCTTAATGCCAAAATTGACGGACTCTCACTGTCTTCCAAATATGATACCCAAAATGAAAGTGAAATTTGCAACGCAACTGTTAAGCCAAACTGTGGCATCAAATATGGGCTACCTTGTAGGTAAATGTCAGCAATATAAGCTACAATTATCTGTTCCTTTTTCACAAACAGGGGAAAGTTTCGTACCCGTGGAAGACCTAAGTCCACCCAGGTTGAGCATGAGGAAGTTTTTAGACCCGTGGTACACCTAAGACACTCAGGTGTTCCACGGGTAACTTTTATGACACATAGTAATTACCCGTAATCCACCTATTGGGTGTACCACTGGCACTAGATTTTACTTAATTACCCATGGTCCACCTATTGGGCGTAGTACGGGTACTATTTTGTTTATTTAATAATCCGTGGTACACCTAATAGGTGGACCAAAAAATCCCCGTGGAACACCTAGGTGGACAACGTAGGTGTACCACAGGTCAGTACCCGGGGAGTGCTTTTCAATCTAGAGCACACATCTGACATGTCACACTCAGGAGCATGTCGCATAACATCTTATCTATACTAATATAATAAAGCGAAAGAGTTTGTTTGTTTGTTTGAACGCGCTAATCTCAGGAACTACCGGTCGGATCTGAAAAATTCTTTTTGTATACGATAGCCCAGGAATACCGGAAGGCTATAGGCTATATACCATAACGCTTCGACCCTTTGGTGCCGGGCAAAAGGCTATAAAGGCTAAAAGATAATGTCGGCTAATCTCAAGAACTAGCAGTCGGATTTTAAAAATTGTTATTGCCTATGATAGCCCAATTATTCCGAAAGGCTATAGGCTATATAAAATTACTTAACAATTTTTAGGGGCATGACAAAAATAAGTAATAAAATGGTCAAACGAGAAGGGGGAGGGTTGGGTCAAAGGCAAAAAAGGCTAAACGAATAGGATACAATCTATCATTAGTATCGTTTTCGAGATTTTCGGGACGCTGATTATATGAAATTTATTTAGTGCTCCAAGATGGCGAACGGGAAATCAAAGATGGTGGATGAGAAAATTTTAAAATTCAATATGGGTATCGCCTTCGATATTTTAAGGGGCGGAGAATCGAAATACAACATCTATTTCGTGATCAAAGATGGCGGATGGGCAATCAAAGATGGCGGATGGGAAAATTTAAAAAAGTCAATATTGGTATCGTCTGCGATGTTAAAAGGGATGGGGAATTCAAAAACACCATCTATTTCGTGATCAAAGATGGCGGATGTTTTTTTTTTTAAATCATTATGGGTATCGCTTTCCTATCTAGAAATAATATCCTGAATCCCTTTCAATCTGGCTTCCGTCCTGGACATAGTACCTGTACCACCCTTGTCAATATTACGGATGGTATCAGGAGAGGCATGGAGGATGGCAATCTCACAGTGCTCTGTTTACTAGACTTCAGTAACGCTTTCAACACTGTAGACTTTGATGTTCTCCTTGCCAGGTTATGCTCTCTTAACATATCTCCATCGGTGATCGACTGGTTTCGTAGTTACCTGTTTGGCCGCCGTCAAAGAGTCCGTCTGGATGACACCTATTCCACCTGGTGTGATATCTCTGCCGGCGTACCACAGGGCGGCGTTTTATCTCCTTTGCTTTTCTCAGTTTTTATTAATACTATCTCCAACCATATTTCTTCTTCCTACCACCTCTATGCAGATGATATGCAAATTTATTATCAGACTAAGCCTGAGAACTTAACACATGGTATTACAATTATTAATAACGATCTGGAACGAATAAGTGATTGGACAAATAGGTTTGGACTTAGGGTTAATCCTACCAAGACCCAGGTTATTGTGGTTGGTAGTTCTAGATTTATTTCTAAGATCGACTGGTCAACGCTTCCCCTCGTATCTTTTGATGGTGTTCCGATTCCTTTTAGTGAAAAAGTAAAGAACTTGGGAATCTACATTGACAGAACACTATCTTGGACATTCCAACTACAAAGCACTAGTCGACAACTTTTTGCTGCTGGCGCATCATTGAGAAGGTTACGCAACTTTCTCCCAATTGCCACTAAAATAGCACTTGTGCAATCTATCCTTCTTCCCATTCTTGACTATGCCGATGCCAGCTATCTAGATCTTAATGAGGACCAGCTGGACAAACTTGAGCGACTCCAAAACTTTTGTATACGGTTCATATTTGGTTTACGTAAATATGACCACGTCTCTGAATTTCGAAACAAGCTCAAATGGCTGTCAATCCGCCTTCGCCGGAATACTCACATTCTCTGTCTCCTGTATAATGTACTATTTAATCCGTCATATCCCCTATATCTCAAGAAAAGATTTGTATTCTTGCATGACACACATTCGAAGTGCTTGAGATCATCAGAAAATCTTAAGTTGAAAATTCCTGTGCACTCTACTGTGTTCTTCGACAAATCATTTACGGTGCTAGCGACAAGACTATGGAATTCACTACCAGGAGCTATTAGACGATCGAAAACACTGCCAATATTTAAAAAGCTCGTAAAAGAACATTACTTGTCACTGTAACAACAACCAATCCAATTACATATATGTAAAATATACATTATGTATGTATATATGTATGTATAATATATATATATATATTTATTTATATATTTGTTATATGTATTATGTAGGTATATATTATTTATGTATGTATGTAATTATATCTAAATATTGTTTATATTAATTTAGTTTCGTTAGGTTAATTTTAGTTTTAAGTAGCTAGTTTTAGTCTAGTATTGTACGCCCGCATACTACCCCTCCATTTAGACGATACTCTCCGTCCATGGTTGTCTGGTAGAAATCGCATAATGCGATAAGACCGCCCTTGTACTTACCATTAGTACCTATATAAGTTATTTACTGTACTTGGTTCTGTAATTACTGGTGTACAATAAAGAATTAAATAATAATAAAATATCGTCTCCAATATTTAAAGGGATGGGAAATCCAAATCCAACATCTATTTCGTGATCAAAGATGGCGGATGGGAAATCAAAGGTGGCGGATGGGAAAGTTTTAAAAAGTCAATATGGTTATCGTCTCCGATGTTTTAAGGGATGGCGAATCCAAATACAACATCTATTTCGTGATCAAAGATGGCGGATGGGAAATCAAAGATGGCGGACGAAAAAAATTAAGTCAATATGGGTATCCTCTTCGATGTTTTAACCTATGAGGAAAGCAAATACAACATCTATTTCGTGATCAAAGATGGCAAATGGGAAATCGAAGATGGCGGATGGAAAATCAAAGGTGGCGCTTGGGAAAATTCTATACATTATATATTAAAATCAATGTTCGTTTGTTTTTACCCCTCTATAAACTCTGAAATTTAAGATTAAGCACTGATGGCTTTGATAACTTTGTTAAGAATTTCCTGGAAAAGTAGTTGGAAAGAAAAGGAACTAGAAAAAAAATCTTAAAAAGGCGATATGGAGTTCGCTGGATCAGCTAGTACTTATATACAGGTTGGCGCTTGCATAGGGGCATTTATTTAAAAAGGACGTAGCATTGCAAAATGTTTTATATCAACAAAAAAGGTCATGGGGCCAAAATAAAATAATAAAATTTTCAAACTAAATAAATATGAGTAGCAAAACGAAATACCATTTGTAGACCAATATGACATTAGGTTACTGACCTTTGTAAGAACGGCAGCGTGAGCTATGCGGCAGACGATGCCACGGAGGTAGTTCACATTTATTGACGAATTACCTTTTTCAGTGATTCTACACATCACTCCAATATTTGGTCACTCATTAGGCAAGCACTGGTGTCTTTTATATATCAATAAAAACCCACTTAACACAAACCCACGTAAAAGGTACCTAGCATAAAATTTTCAAATTCTCAAAATGGCCGTCATTGTTATCACGAATTACCTATTTCAGTAATTCTGAAAGTTCAGTAATTCGGAAAGCACTGGTGTCTTTTTCACAACAAGAACCCACGTTACACAATCATATCCGCATATTCGGACGACATAAAGTTTGTCATTATTAACACAAATAATACAAAAATGACGAATGATAAAGTTCACTAAACAACAACACAATGAAATAACACAACAAAATAAAATCACACAATTCAATACCAAAAACAACTGTCGCATAAAGTTATGATTTAAGCGCGCGCGTAATCTGATCGACTGTTTTTGCGGCACTAAACAAACCAACAATGAGTCACCAATCACCGATGCGCCGCTGGCGCCGACATGTCTAGGATAGGAAATAGAGATGCGCAATAGGTACTATGAACACATGAGTAAATAAATCGAACAGAGAGACAGCTTCTTAAGAGCTTGTAAATTTGTTACCTATTTTGGTAGGGTTGTCACAATAGGTTAAGACAAATCGCTTGTTCGGTATACGACAGATTCTGGATTGGACAGATTCGTGATTTGGCAGATTCCCAACTTGACAGATTCGTGGATTGGGCAGATTCTTGGACTCGACGGATTCGCTATACGGCAGAAGTACAGTTGTAAATAAAATAGCGAATGGAACCAAAAAAGGCATGCACCTGAAACTTTTAATTAAAAGCACGGAATAAAAATATACATTTGTTACCAAGGACACGACGTGACGACGTGATTTATTTGACATTCCCAACGATACCACTAATAGTGTTGATATTTTCTGGTAATATGATCTATTTTGCTAATAAACATAGGATACGGGGATAGGTATCTAAAATAAGTTTAAAAAGAAATTTTGTAAGACAAATGAACGTCTACAAAACAAATGACTATAAAATGATCAACCATCGATAGGGCTTACAAAAAACAGGTGCATGCGATTTTCGACCTTATTGACAATTCATGACAGACTTTTTTTTGGTATTTTCATGCTTTCTGACATTGATACGTTATTAAAATTATAAATTCTGAGTTACGTCAATAAGGTCGAAAATCGCATGCACCTGTTTTTTGTAATCCGTATCGATGGCTGATCACTTTCTGATAGTCATTGGTTTTGTAAACATTAATTGCTTTTACACAATTTCACAACTAATGAGTTGTTAAGTATTTCGTTGGCAACATTGACAATATTTATTTCAAGATCGAAATATTCGCGAAACTTTTGCTCGAGCAATTCAACAAATGCGACAAAATTATCAGGAGTTATACCTAATTAAAAAACCCAATTGTACGTTACCATTGTTAAAATCTTTATAATGATTTAATTATTTCATCTAGTATTATTCATACACACAGTACAATAAACAACCATTATTAATAATAAAACACCACTTTTTTACATTAAAATATTAAAACTTGTAACGAACAAAACAAACAACGTGCATCGTAATAACCCTAAGATTGTCAACTGCCTGTGCCTACGTAAACCGGTTCTTTCCTATCTCGCCGCGTACACGACAAGCGGCCAGTGGTCACGCACACATAAGCATCGTACTCGTAGTAGTGCAACCGATTTGCGCTGTTGTATGAAGCTGTGTCTCTGTTCCGTTTATCTACTCATGTGCTATGAATGTCGATATTTTTGACATGTTATTACGTTAACAACAAAATAACACAAAATGTTTTTATACAACGAACTATGCATTCTTACTTGTATTAACAATAATGCTATTGCTTAATTATGTTGCTTATACGACACAGTTAAACAAGTTTATGAAATACTTTGCACATACTTCAATTAGTTCAGTAGTTTTAGTACATAGTTATTATAATTCTTAAGTAGATTGTTGAACCCATTAGACTATTTAAAAATACCATACGGAAAGAGCTAAAATAGTCAATAATTATTAACTTATTTCAAATGATTAAATAATTGAATATCTTTACATGTTTATCATTGTTTACCTATTAAAAAACGTCGTCTTTATTTGTACCACACTTTGAAATTTTCGAACGTAAAGTCATTGATAAGACGATTACATTAACGTTAAATACAAACAATGTCGATACCATAAACAAAAAACTTTAACGGTGCGTAGGATTTTTTATCGATACTATCATTGATAAGACGATTACATTAACGTTAAATACAAACAATGTCGATACAATAAACAACAAACTTTTACGTTGCGTAGGATTTTCTATCGATACTATCATTGATAACACGATTACACTAAAGTTAAATACAAACAATGTCGATACAATAAACAACAAACTTTTACGGTGCGTAGGTATTTTTTATCGATACTATCATTGATAAGACGATTACATTAACGTCGAATACAATCAATGTCGATACAATAAACAAACTTTTACGGTGCGTATTTTTTATCGATACTATTGACAATATTTTGTTCATAATTGGGCAACTCTATTTGGCTCGACTATGTTTGTCCTTGTCACACGTAGTGCATTTACTGTGCATACCTAATCAGATTTTTTGTGCTTGCGGAACCGATCCATTTTATTATTATGTAACTTTATTGAAAAGGTAATTAGGAAGTTTCAAAAATTTTGTTCTGTTAAAAATGTTACGCATGAACTTGGGCGCAAAAACCTACAACGACGAGTCTTAGGTAGGTAGTACCTTCGAGGCGAAGCGACGTTGCACGAAGACGTCATCGTCCTATGTCTTCGAAGGGTCAACGCAGACAGAGAGGAATAATCCCCGCGCGGTCTCGGGCATTTTCTTAACGGATTGCATATGCTCAAGATTGCGCGCGACCTCGCGAGCCTGCGTGAGTAAAACGTTCTGGGTTACCACTCTACAGTAAATACTTTATCGCGAAAGTTCGTTAAACCCTGAAAATACGCGTACGACGCGGGCGCCGACTCGACTTTGCGTGGGGATTTCCGCGTATCTTCGAGGACGCGCGAATATTTTTTATCAGGTTCAAGCATTTATGAACTTTATTGTAAAAACATTAAAGTTAATTTTCAAGTGCATTGATAAAATCCTCTCCGCTTCTGTCTGCGCTGAGCCTAGCTTCGGATGACGTCGAGGCGTCGCGTCGTGAGTAGTACCTAGCGAGTCTCGGCGCGCAATGTAGGGTCGTTGACCGTTTTGTATCAGCTGTATGGAACTCAAAGCGTGTGCAAAAATTGCGGAACTTAAAATCGATATTGTGGCTAAACTACTGCACCGATTTAATTGATTTTTGGAACAAGGCTTAAGAATAATGTAAGCTATGCCTTTGTTCAAAAAGTGCCGCTATGCAAGCGCCACCCTGTATAAAGCTGAAGAGTTCTAGTTCTAGGGAAATCAAAGGTGGCGCTTGGGAAAATTCTATACATTATATATTAAAATCAATGTTCGTTTGTTTTTACCCCTCTATAAACTCTGAAATTTTAGATTAAGCACTGATGGCTTTGATAACTTTGTTAAGAATTTCCTGGAAAACCAGTTGGAAAGAAAAGGAACTAGAAAAAAAAATCTTAAAAAGGCGATATGGAGTTCGCTGGGTCAACTAGTACTAATATATAAAGCTGAAGAGTTTGTTTGTTTGTTTGGTTGAACGCGCTAATCACAGGAACAACTGGTCCAATTTGATAAATTCTTTCAGTGTTAGATAGCCCATTTATAAGGCTATAGGCTATATAACATCACGCTATGAGCGACGGGAGCAGAGCAGTAGCCTTAAATAACGCGAGTGTAACCGCGGGTAGCGTCTAGTCTTAAAAAAATGTCCAAATCACTTATTGCTCTCTAACATGGGCATTCATAGCGTCTGTCTGCATGCCTAACATAATAACATAAATTTAATGTACACAGTTATGCAATATATCAATCTTTATTTTGAATAAAAATTGCCTTTTCTATTTTAAGATAAAGGTATACTTCCTGAAGAAGCTAACAGCACAGCTGACATAATGTTGTTCTTCGACTAACTCTTCGACTCTGTAAATGGCAGTTTTGTCAAAAAGAAGAAGTATGGCAAGCCTCTTTTGGGAGCTGCAACACCTACATCAGTACATCATAAAACGTGGGTTGAAGCCAAAAAAATTATGAGTGACATGAAATTTATTAATAAACAAACATTAAATAATGAATATGTTCCCACACTAAATAATTCGGTATGGACACTAAACGGCATTGAACTGTTGTTAAAAAAATTGCAATCAAAATTTGGAATAACATCAGTTTGGTTGCGACATCTTAATCAGGACCCCAATGAAAACTTTTTTGGTTCTATAAGAAGTCATGGATGTCGTAACGTAAACCCAACGCCAGAGAGGTTCGAGGCGGCATTCACCACCTTATTAGTTAATAGCCTTTCTAATGGCAGTGCCCCTGGGGCCAATTCTGAAGTAGACGATTGTTACGATTTGCATGAAGTTCTCATCACAGGCGGGGCAGCAAAGAGCAAATGGATTGCGAGCTCCGAAATATTCCGGACATCACGTTCACAACCCTTGAAGAATAAAACGACCCTCGTAAAATTGGGGGCTTACGATATGTAAGTGGTTATTTTGTCAAAAGCGCTAAGAAAAAGTTCTTTAAGTGGTGTGATCAGGTTAAAAACATTTGATGTCCAATCATGAGCCGGAATATTTAAAGTACTAGGAATATGCCAACAAGAAATGGTTTTGCAGCCCCAGCGACTCTCTCCTAAACTGTATTTCCAATCTGCAGGATAGAAATAACACAATGTTAAAATCGCATTTAGAAAAAAATATATATATTAGAACTAATAAAAACTATAATCTTAATGCATGTTTATTTTAGCTTCATAGAATATCCAAGTCATAAAGAAAAGGAAATAGACTTTTTAATAAAAATATCCTGCAGATTCTTTATTCATCATTATTGTAAAGAAATTAATAAAATATTAATAAATAAGAGATAGTGTGATGACGATACGGATTTGTACAAACTAAAAGCCAAAAAACTTTTAATGAAATGTTTTAAAAGAAAGAAATAAACTATACCCCCCGGCGTAAAAAAACTAGCGATGCCTAGTTATGTCTATATAGGTATTCGTTCTTAAATCTGCGTTCAGATGGCGACACTTCACGTTTCCCAGTTTAGACGCTGAGATAGACCTATTCCAGATATATAAAAAGTACTCTGTGGACTGAATGTGTCCGAGCCCGCCAGACAAGTCCACACGAACACCGTCAGTGCCCCCGCCAATGGACAGCAATACGTCACAACCGGCCGGTAGCACTCTCGACTCGTTTAGAGACTGTACTAATGACGTGATGATGTTTCTTGACATCTGCAATTTCTATTCCGACGTGAAATAATAAAGAGGCGCTATTGATTGTGATATGATTGTGATATTTGATTTCGTGCTAAAAATAATAATACAAGGCAAAAATTGTTCATTATTAGGGTAGTTCATCATACTATTGTTAATTCTACTAATTCATAGTATCATTTTAGTGTTTTTATAACTCATATAAGTGGCTGTACTTCTTAGAAATTTAAATTTGGTTTTATAGTAAATAATTTAAACACTAAATACCTGTCCGTATGGTGACTGATTAAGAATACGGAATGTCACCACCCCATATCATACCATGGGTGTCATAAAAGCCGACAGAGGGAGCTTATTATGCAGAAATCAACACTTTAAGAGAAGGAAAACTTGATAAAAACCCTATACCAACCCGTTTGGCCAGCGTGGTATAGTAGGCCAGTTCCTCCTTTTAAAGGAGAGGCCTAGCCCAGCAGTGGACTGTTAAAGGCTGATGATGATGATGACTAAATACCTAACCACGCACAGGCGCGGGTGTTTTTTTTTTATTTTTTATTTACGGAACTAATAATAATTAATATTTTTTATTTTTTCACCTTATCACTGATGTCTTAGAAACTAAAAACATTATAAAGAACAGTTTGGCATTTGGCACTCTACCCTCACAATATGGCAGTGAAGCTGTTAAATTCCATGTACATACCTATGACTACTCAGATTAATAAACAAACGTTGGACGCATTATCAACTATAGCAAATTGAAATTAAACTACAGTTTACGGATTTTATCGCGTTATATTGGTTTCACTGGTTATTTGTTATTACATTTAAACCGAAAGATCTAGAAACTACATTTTTATTACTAGCCGACGTTTCGAATTCTTTACAGGATTCGTGTTCACGGCAGACTGAGGTGATAATTGTCTTTGTCTTGAATTTATAAGTTATCTCAAAGTACCTGAACATTTTTCAACTATTGGTGTTACTATCTACGCAGAATGTGATCACTGTGTGTAACAAATAACCAGTGAAACCAATATAACGCGATAAAATCCGTAAACTGTAGTTTAATTTCAATGTGTAACATTCGCGTAAACCCAAGAAAATATTAACTATAGCAAAGCTTATGTTACTATCACAAAAAGAATGTGTTGTGTGTATGGATGAGATGAGCTTAAAGCGTTCTCTTGCTTACGTTTCCAAGCAAGACAGAATAGTTGGTAACTTTTAAACGTATACTTCGGGTTATAAACATGGAAACAGCCTATTTTAATGATAAGCTGGCAGATTGGATTGTAGATACCATCAATAACTTTTCCTCCTTATATGTGTCATTCTTGCCTTCAATTTGTTGAATTTTGTTGTTGTTTTGCTAGTAGGTCGCGGCGAGTTTGAAATAAATTAAGTGTTTAGGTTTGATATATTAAAATATTAAAAACAATGAGAACAAGCGCGTCAGAATTTCAGTTGTTGATGGGGTTCATAGAAAGGTATGTAAATGGAATTATTTTAAAATTTAAACTTACAGTATGAGCAAAAGTTTACTCGTAAGTTGCGAACCATTAGTTAAGCCACTTGAAATGCCTTTGTAACCGGCTCAAGTGCTTAGCTTTTGAACCGCTTATCTTGGTCGCACTTACGAAGACTTAATTATGAGAAACTTATGAATGCCTTAGTTGCAACAAAATAAGTAATAAATTGGTTATATTAAATTTGAAATGTATACATAGATATATCTTTTTTATTTGTTTAATTATTTAACGTTAGCATATCTGATGCACTGATGGTACCAATATAACAAGATACGAATAATTATATTTCAGGGATGGTGACCTAAGTAAACCTTCTAGCGGCCCACAAGGCAGTCTAACAAATAATCTCCAGTGGGCTCAGTTAACAGAGATTTTGAATGCTGACTCAACTGGTGACACGAAGACTGCAGATAAATGGAGAAAGGTTTGATTATTTAACACAATAACAGAGCTTGACATTCAATTCATTTAATGTTTTGATTCATAATTAACATGAAATATGTGTGTAGTGTACAGGTATGGAGCCATTTCAAAAACAATGTTAAAAAGAAGTATCTTGCATACACAGGCATGCCCCTGGAAATGCTGGCGGCCCTGCTAGCAAACTGCAGCTAGCAGAGTTAGAGCATCGGGTGTTAGATATTTTGGGTCTACAGGCAGCGCCGGGGATTGTTCAAGTTGATAAAATCGGCTTGTGTGTTGTCTTTTCAAAACATTTATTTTTTGAGTTAAATTACTCTAGTTTATGTTGTTGATCTATTAATATTGTATATATTATTTTAACTCCCTTTAAAATTACTTTCTAATAAGAAATAAATATTTACAGGAGGACATACAGTCAGCTTCTCCATCAATTTTAAATATTTACTCAGGAATACCTGAAGGTGCAGAAAAAAGTAAGTTTCTTGTGTTTAAGCAATGTGTTCTAACAATGGTACCTATATTATATAATTGTTATAAATACAGAATTGTAGAATGCCCTAGATCACACCTTAATTTTGTGAATACTTTTATAATATTGTGTATATAAAAGTAATATACTTAAAATATTCCATATAATTACAGGTTTCATTTTGTGGAATCAACCAGGGACTGGTGCTCAAACGCCGCAGTGCTCTCAAAACGTTATGGAGCCTCCTACACCCAGCGCCAATAACAGGCATGTACATTCGCCCGAGGTGGAAATTCATGTTGAGGTGCCCACCAGTGTTGGGTACTCACTTCGGTAAGGTGAGTTACTCCCTCTTTTTATTTTGACGTGCTAGCACACAGCGCTGTTAGAGCACACTTGACGTTGCTTGAGTTATTTATTACAAATCTCAAAGCATATTACAGTAAGTTACTCATTTCAAATATGTCTTAACAAGCGGTGAGTCGGCGAATAACGTCAAAATGTGCCGTGTTCTGTGAGTGATGAGACACACGATGCGATGTCGTGCGGCACACTTTGTGTACTCACACACTCACTGTGCCACCGATACCTTGCGGCCTCGCCTCATTCGTGCTACCAGTGTGCTGGCACACTTCGGTAAAAGAGTGACTCGCACGATACTCATTTTGAAAGAGTGTGCTACCCATCAGTAGTGCCCACTGCCGAGGATACTATGCCTACCACGGTAGTACCTCAAGAACCTACGCCTTTGCCTCCAACTCCACGGCGTAGGCCTGCTTCATACCGTTCCCTCACCTAGCCACAGAAGAACTCGTACACAAACCCAGTCAGAATTAGCAAAACAAGCATTTGTTAATTCTGACAATGAGTGGCGGGTTTTTCAGCGGGAATGTCAAAGGAACGAGTTAGATTACGGCAAAGAGAGTTAGACCAACAAGATAAGATAAGAATATACTTTATTGCACACCAAAATGAAAATTTACAGTATAGGCTTAAAAACTACGAGTAATTCACAATCGGCGGCCTTATCGCTAAGTGCGATCTCTTCCAGGCAAACTTTGGATGGACAGGAATGATGTTAGCGTTTTATGAGGCGATGGTGTAGTTAATACGTAGAATTGGCAATAAAAGATTTAAATAATATGCATACATACATTTACATATCACATATACATACTTACACATACATAGATTAAGTATATATATGATACATACATACAATATAAATTATATCTTAATATATAAAATCCTTGCGTTACTGACTGACTGACAGACACGCTGCAGCCGAAACTATTGGGCGCAGGAAGCTGAAATTTGGCATGTATGTTCCTTGGGGATCGTAAGGGTGCACTAAGAAGGGATTTCCCGAAAATCCCAAGGGATCGGCCAAAACGGGTAAATTAAAACAAATGCAGGCGTAGCTGCTGGCGTCCTCTAGTATAAATATTTATAATTATATATATACATATATAACAAAACATGATAGATACATTGAAATACATACCTAGAACTCGAGTAAAAAGTAAACTACATAAATAAATTTAAATATGTTAAGAATTTAAGTAGTGTTTGTATAGCAAATTTTTAAAAATAGTCAATGATGTTGCTCTTCGAATTTGTAATGGCAGTGCATTCCACAGACGCACTGCCTGAACAGAAAAGGATTTATCAAAATAATTTGTGGAATGCCTTGGCATCTCCAGAGTCAGATCCTCAGACGACCTCAAAGACCTTATATGTGTGTCATGAAGGAACTTGAAACGTTCTTTGAGATAGGAGGGAGTACAAGGATTAAATAGAACATTATATAATAATGTAAGAATGTGAGTATTCCTGCGAAGACGAATTGGGAGCCACACACAACAAGAGCGTTGGTTGGATTCATTTGCTCAATTATAACTATTTTTAAATAGAACAACAGATAATATAGCACACATTTATTTTATAGAAAGCCTTGATTTATACCATTCAATTATAATTAAGTTTGATTTTATATTATAAAATAACAATTTTATAGATTTTAAATGCTTGACTGATTCCTAATAGATATTAATTAATAGATAATATACCTATACTTATATTTATAGTTCCTGTTAAGTTTTTTATTGCAATACTTAGTAGTAGTAAATAAATGTTACCATTTTTCATTTTTGAAAATTATAAAGACTGATAAATAAAAAAGTATATTATAAAACAAATGTTCTTTAATTAAGTGTTTGAATTTGTCACAGTAAGCCTTCTAGCTAGCTAATACCGTAACACTGCCCATGATTAAATTATTGCTTCTAGCATTCTCCAGTAGTAAATCTCCTCGCTCATATTCTGTAGAAAAAAAATGTAATAAGAACATAGTACAGTTTACAGCACAGGACTCATTTCTTCAAGAATCCTATTGTAATCATAACAATTTTATTATAATTACCTTCAGTTTGTTGCGAAATACCATCAGTGTCAGGTATATTGTGTTGTAAAGCAATGTTATGTAAGACACAACACGCTATAATGATCTGTGCACATTTTTCCGGACTATAGTGTAATGTGCGGTCTTTACTTAGGCAACGCCAACGATTTATAAGCCTGCAAAAGTATTTTCAATGACAACTGGGGCTGACATGTGAGCTTTACTATAATTATCTTCTACCGAGTTAGGTTGTGGATCTGCATATGGGGTCATTAACCAGGCCCTCTGAGGGTACCCGGAATCACCTGGAAATTGTAAAATATATTCATTAATTTCATAATAAACAAATGCTTAATGCATTGTTTATACTAATATATGGTGCAAACCTATCTAACAGCCACACTGGCTCATTAGTATATTCATTCTAGATTTCAATGTATGGGCAAAACGACAAAATTTATAATTTTAATTTATTGCTGCTATGTGATACCTATATACGAGTATATTAAAATACGCGACTCTCCCGCACCCCCTGCAATCCGTTTCACCGCTGAAAAGTGTCGCATTTTGCAGATTTTCTCAATTTTCACGAAAACTATACAAACTAGGACAAAATGGTCAGACGGAATTATTTATCAATAAATTACCTTCAAATAAGTACTTACATTCATTTCGAAACCATTTATAGTTGCCAAGCTATGGTGAATCAAAGATTACTAAAAATTTATAACCAGCAAATAATTACAATTTAAATACTCGCGCGCTAATTCCGTTCGGAATTTGCGGCGTTGCCATTCTTGGCAGAGAGTCGCCTGTGCTTAATAACCGCCATTTGGACAGTTGTTTATTTCATTCTCAGTGGTCAACAGTGATGAAAAGTGTTAAAGTACATTTATTTGAACTTAAAATATTACAAGCTTTGTCATAATTACGTGTTTTATGGTGAAAAATTTTTTTCTCGTGATCTTTCGTGAACCATAAATGCTATTTTCTTTAATTTCGATGCGTTACGTGTTTTATCATGGTAAACTGTTTTATATGTGATCTCTCAGTAAACCAAGGAACAGTGAATGTGTCAAAAGGAATAACAAATCTCATAAATGCAAGTCTAAAAAGAAAAGATGGAAAACACGCTGGCCTTGAAAATATTCCGTCGATTAAAGTACACACGATTTGCAGAAGGGAGTATACTCGAGACCGCAAAATCCAATACCTCGATGGTACTGAAACTCAGAGCACCTAGAGCGATGTGAAACTGCGCTCCAGCCATAAATATGATTTAAATGAATGTCTTTTGTGCTCATTAAAATGTGACTTGACGGCAAAAATAAGAAAAAGAGTTGAACACAAACGAAAAATTCATGTAATTCAATCAATGGCGACGAAAACTACTTTATTGAAAAAGGCGGATGCTAGGAATGACTCTTGGGGTCTTGAAGTTATTACGCGAATCTGTAGTGTATGCCAGGTACTAGCCTACACTAACTACGTACGGGAATTGAACCCGTGTTAAAGCACTGACTTCAACTCACTAAGCGGGTATAGCTACGTATTTAATGAATAATGAGGTAAGGAGAAAGAAGCAAGAAGATACACGAAGAATGAAGAATATTATTATGATTGCAAATGAAATTATATATTCACCAAATTTAAACTATACATGGAACATACAAAAGAAATGAAATGAATTAGCAACAATGATATAGCGCGACGCGAACAAGCTCTAAGCAGGTTGGAAGCGATGTGTTGTAGCTCCGCGCCGACTGCCTTGCGCCCGCGCCGTGCACGCCGCGTCAAGGACATTTGCCGTCCGCCAGGAACAAAAATCACGCGGCGAGTTCGTGCCTGCAGCACGTGTAAGTTGCCGGACGTCTGCACTCAAACATGGTATGATTTTATGGTGTGGTCCAACTTTCGTAAGCGGAGCGATTCTGCTCACTCCACGGGTTGATGTGTGGTGCCAGTGGTGCCACATATTCTCCCCGGCCAGCCCGTGACTACGGGCGATAGAAATTGGGGAATCTCACTGTTCCAACACTCCTCGTTCTTCTTTCTGGCTCCACAATGGTGCTAGCAGCAGTGGTTGCAGTCGGGATAGGTAGTGCAGCTGGTGCCGCCGCTTGGGTATCCCTCTCGTCTCGGAGCATGTAGGCCGGCTTTAGTCGATCGACGTTAATAGGTTTTCCTCTTACGTTGAGTGTAAAGTATTTTGGGTACCTCTTTACGACTTTGTAAGGGCCGACATAAGGAGGTTCCAGTGCTCTCCGGAGGTGGTCTCGACGAAGAAAGACGTGAGTGCAGGGGGTCTACTCTTTTTCAACGAAAAACGAAGTTTCGATCGAATTTCGCGTGTTTCCTACCACGGTTCTATTCGGTCCGAAGTTTCAACGAAGTTTCGTTCGAACGAACATTGTTTGACATTTAAATTTTCTAAACCTACTCTAATTCGTTATTGTTGCGAACGAAAATTTCAATTTGACAGATGATTGTTCGAAATTTTAACCTCAAATTGACGAAACCAAAAGTGTTACCTTTTGATTTTCGTTAGTGTTGATTTAGGTTTTATATTTACTTAAAATGGCTACAAGAATGCTCTTAATCGAGGCTGCTCTACGTGAAGAACGTTTAGAGCGTAGACGGAACCGGCGTCGCCTGCGCAATCAATTTATTATTAGTCAAATTCCCGACTTAGAGTTTGTAGGAAATTACAGACTCAGTCGGCAATTATTCGAGGAGTTGTGCCAGGAAATAGTGCCTTTATTACCTCCAAAGGCAAGGCGTCATGGAATCGAACCTACAGTTAAGGTTGTGTATATTTTTAATTATCATTCTCTTCAATAGATTGAAGCATTTCACTGTTCACAATCCTCATCTTTTTCAGATCCTTACGGCCTTGAATTTTTATGCCCGGGGTAGTTACCAAGGGTCTGTGGGGCAAAACATGGACGGGCCTATGGCACAACAGACTGTTTCTCGTTGTTTGCAGGAGGTCACAACTGCCCTCAATGCATCCCATATACTAAGGAAGTACATAAAATTCCCGCAAAATATAAATGAAAGGAATCTTATTAAGCGGCAGTATGTATCAAGTTTAATTATTTATATCATCTTACTCTATATTGAGTGAATATTGAGTATTTCATTAATGTTGCAGATTTTATCAGAAATATCGGCTTCCTGGTGTGATTGGGTGCATTGATTGCACTCATATTGCAATTGTTAGACCTTCTGAGCATGAAGAACAATATTTTAATCGAAAACATTTTCATTCGATTAACACCCAAGTTGTAAGTATATAGTATATATAAAAAATATTAATGATTTTATTGTGACATTTAACGTTGTTAATTCTCATTAATCTCTCTATACTTAACTTACTTCTTATGTATGTTTCATTGAATGACATTATTTTCCAGATATGTGACAGTGATTGCTATATAACAAATGTGGATGCTTCATTTGGTGGAGCAACACACGATGCTTATATTTGGAGAGAGAGTGACATAAGAATCCACATGGAGGGTCTCCAGAATGAAACAGTTTATTTATTAGGTAGGTACGTCCAGGGTCTATATGTGCGCCAAGTTTCATCCCAGTCTGTTCAGCCGTTTTTGCGTGAAAGAGTAACAAACATCCATACATCCTCACAAACTCACATTTGTAATATTTTTTATTTTAGGTGATTCTGGCTATCCTCAAAGGGAGCATATGATGACACCTATAGATAATGCTGTTGAAGACTCTCCAGAAGGAAGATACAACTTTGTCCAAAAGCGTGCACGCTCCACCATAGAACGCACATTTGGAATATTAAAAGGTCGATGGAGATGTCTTTTGGCAGCTCGGGAACTGCATTATTGCCCTGAAACAGCAGGTAAAATTATAATAGCCTGCTGTGTTTTACATAACTTTTGTATAAAGGGTGGTATTGATGTTCCCGAGTTGTCAGAAGATGAACTCCATGCTGAAAGAAGCAGGCAGGTTCCCTCTCAATCAGCTGCTCCGTCACAGGCTTCGTCAGCTCAAGCGCTACAGGCAGGTCGAAGGGCAAGAGCTGCATTAGTGCAACTGTTAGAAAGCAATAGATAGGATGAAGATAGAACTTTATCCTACCTATTCCTTGATTTATATCATTTTCCTTGTATATTTTTTAGTTTTCAACTATAATATATAATTATAATATTCTTTCTACATTTGCATCCTTTTACGCGTTCCACTAATTTATGTTAATAATAAAGACTGGAAAATGGAGGTAATTGGCGGTCATGGTCAGTATACCAATAGATTGTTTCTTACTGCCGGGTCGTATACCGTTATCGTCATGCTCACTAATATGTCATTTCGTGTGGTGGCGTCGTGTGTCAGGTCATCCCTGTCCCTCTAATATGGCGAGATCACGGTCTTGCGGGCTGGTATTACATTTTAATATTTAACTGCATCATTTCCATCATGGTTCTGATCACTTTCACGAATTGCCTGCATTATTAGGTATATATAATGTAAGTGGATGCTCCTGTTTTACCATGTCTATTCTGAGGAGGCTAACTAAATGAACATCAAAATTAAGAATAATGCTTGACTATTATTATGTACAGTAAATTAATACAAGTGATATAGAAGGTGTAACAGTTGCAGCACCTTACAAAATGTAAATTATGTGTATTATGCAAAACCTGGCGATGAAAAAGAGTGACCGTGAGTTTTATTGCCCGTTCTTTCTCATGGTTCTACGCCCTTGCTTTGCGAACGTGGCAGTAAATGTAAATGTAGAGTCTTTAAGTAATTATTTTATGAATTAATTATTTTGACGTTCATAAGCGTCACATTGTGACCCAAATGAATAAAGGATTTTGACTTTGACATTGAATAAAAGAATAAAATGTATTGTTTAACTTATAATAATGTTTTATTTACTTTAATTTAACTTATAACTCTATCATGAAACAAAATATTAAAAAGAAGGACAACAAATAATCTAATATAATAAACTAATCTTAATTCCTATTGTCTAAATGTTGTATAAGATTACACAACTGCACCAGGGCAGCCCTGATGCCTGCGAGCTCGGTGTTGATGCCTGCGAGCTCGGTGTTCCGGACCATTTCTCTCTCTACACGCCCCTCTTCATATTGATATAATCTGCTTCTGACATCAGAGGCAGAAGCAGAATGTCTCCTTCTAGGACGTGTAGGTTGTGAGGCTGAAAAATAATATTCTAATTTAAATGGGTACTGACAATTAAAAAAATGGCCGAACACATAGAAAATAGGCACATTTTACTAAATATAGAAATAACATTAAGGACTAAGTGATAATATATTGTTTTAATCTCATATATTCTTTACATTTATCACACAAGATAGATATAACTTACAAGCTAACACATTTCTCTGCAGTAAACAATTAATGAATTGTTTTTCTGCAATATTAAGTAGTTATGTATCATTCAATGCTAAGTTTAATCTTTTTGTCTATATTTCAGTCAAATAGACTCACAAAATAATGTTCTATCTGGTTACTAAAAATATATTATAGCATTACTGAAAATACCACAGAAACAAATACTTACAAACTGTTGGTTGACTCGCAGGCTCTGAAAGCTGGCTGGGTTCCACATACTCCACAACTGCATTGTGCGAATCAAGAGGCTGTGAAAAGCTCGGAGGTTGGCTTGTGTGACTGGAGGTGGATGGAATTGGTTCATTGGTCTGAAAATAAAACAGATTAATACTAATTAGAATTATAAAATGAAATTAGATGACTTTAAACTTGTTTCAAAATAAAAACAATTATAATTGAAATAAATATGTATACATCTAAGATTATGAGCAATTGAGAATTCAAAGAAATATTACCTCACTGAAGGCTGACACTCTGGCTCCAGTTTGGCGTTCACCAAATCTCTCTCCCATTATAGAAAGAATCTTTAACTGCCAATGGGAGAGTGGGGGTGCCGTCAATGGACCACCTCCAGTTGCTAAAGCCGACCTCCGAGAATCAGCAGCAGCTTTCTTGGCTAAATGTTTTCTATCAAACCACACCTGCAAACATTAAAACAAGCATGAGATTGTCATGTCTTTATCTGATTACCTATGTTATCTTCACATAGTATAAAACAAAGTCACTCCTGCTGTCTGTACGCTTAGATCTTTTAAACTATGGAACGGATTAATGCAGTTTTCAGCAATAGTTCAAGAGGAAGGTTCGTATGTATACATTGCACCCGTACCGGCGAGCGGGTCACTAATTAATTAATGAATCACTAGGTACCTTTTGCCACTGCTGAACCGTTTTTGTGCAACCGCCCATGGAATTGAGCATATTGCACAATTCATCCCACAACCTCTTTGCCCGGGCATTCCCTTCGACACTCCTCAATCTCCCGCGGGCTAGATCCCTATGCTCGTCCAAGAAATTGAGAAGGGTGTCGATTTGCTCGGGAGTAGCGGAACTCGTATGTGGAGCCATTTGAAACTGAAATTATATGAAGTTTATGTAAATCAACAATAAGTGGCGATATTTTTAATGAAAAAGCAAATAGGTAGTACATTTATGATATTTACTTACGAAGTTTTTAGATCCAAAACAAAACTTGTGGAGACCCAAAATGCAGACTGCATTATAACTTTCTGACGGAATGTGTACCGCGATTGCGAAGTGTGTAAAAAAGCACTTGAAAACATGATTTATTAACCCAATACTTGAGAAACAAACTTCAGAAAACTTTTTGAAGAATTCAAACAAAAAATCATGTGTTGACAATTGACAATGTTGACATGGGTTAGATTGTGTGAATATACAGATTATTTTGGTTGCTATAAGTTACTACCCATCGCTGGCATGAAATAGTACTCTTCAATTTAGTCGGTTAACAATGACCGTGAAAAGGTGTTTTATAGTGTCTCGGTGAATTTTGCCGAAAATAGCATTTTAATCCGTATATATATTTATTTCTGCATGAATATTACAAGAAATATTTAATAAAACAGTGTTAAATATAAAATTAAAAAATAACGCAAAATAGTTTATAACTTTTAAGTTAAAGTAAAAACCGTAATTTACTTTATAGGACATCATAAAAGACCCACACATTATTGTTCAGTATATTCGTTCACAATTCGTTCACGAAAATTGTCTATGGATCCGAACTTCGTCTCCGTGTCCGAAAACGAAATAGAGTAGGGTCAATAACGAAACAACGTTTAAATTTCGTTCGTTTACGAAGTTTCGTTTCAGAGAAAGAGAGTAGGCCCCCAGGTGTGAAGATCTTTCGGCACGTAGAATGCCGAGGTTGTGTGCCAAGAAGCTGGTCTAGGGGTAAGCCGGGCCATCTGGACTCGGAGCCGTGTTGCGTACTC
Organism: Euclidia mi; assembly: GCA_944739405.2. NCBI lineage: Eukaryota > Metazoa > Arthropoda > Insecta > Lepidoptera > Erebidae > Euclidia > Euclidia mi. The sequence continues at coordinate 9,655,952 of OX123209.2, read as the reverse complement.
GGTGACGTCAGCGGTAGAGAAGAACTGACTTACCTGATGGTGCACTCCGAAGGTAGGTAGACCTCAGTCATGGCACTACGCAAACATACATGTTGGTAATCATTTGAAAGGACTTTTGGAGACTTTGGAGACCTAGGTGACGTTGAGAACTGACTTACCTGATGGTGCACTCCGAAGGTCTCTTTTTTTCTTCGCTGGCAACACTAGCGAGCAGTTGTCATTTCAATACGTGTATAATAATTTAAATGATAAAAGTAGTTTTATGTTGTTTTAAGTATAAATTCCATGTGGGAAGTGAAGTATATACCCATAAACCTGACCGGTTGGTGTATCTACAAATCAAAGGACTACTGACAAAACCTCGCTAGAAAATTTGTGGCGGACTAACTGTCAAAGTAACGGATATCGGAGACGAGATTTAAAATCATCTGGAAACCCGGGGAGTATTGTTTTCATTATTCCTAACATAATCCTGTACAGTTTTTTTATTGTATATACTGCTAACAAAAATACACTATACATCACATAAACACTGCTCATTATATGTGAGCGACGTCAATTACAATACACAGCGGCACCGTTTGCCTCCTTTTAGGTGATTCTCTGAGTTCGTCCAAATCGGGTGTCCGGGATGGTAGAAAAAAAGTATTGACATATTACATATATTTTTTAGACCAAATAAAGCATAAGTTATGGAGCTAGAATTTGCATTTAAAGTTAACCAGTAATTTTATAAATTAATAATGAAAAACAAACATAAACAGGTCAAAATGTCACTACCTTCAGTGTCCCAATCACATGTTTTCAACTTTCGCTTCCGATATGATGGTGAAGTTGATATTTAATTTCACGAACTTGATAATATTATCCAATATTAATATATACATTATGAGAAAGCTTTATAAAAAAATTCACAAATATAGACATTTTAGTTGCGTAAAAAAAATTTTTACTTTTGTCACGGGAAGTTAGTCCTTACCTTCAGCAAAAATTGAATTGATAAAATGTCCTGTGTGTGTACACTGTGTACAGCCTAACTCAGTGCCTCCCCGCGCCTCGCGTTCGTGCGCCGTTCAGTCGACTAAGAGATTTGAAGGTTGAAGGCTGCGCGTTGGCGTTACAAAAAAAACCGATATTTTGTCGTGAAAGAGATTATTTGTCACAGAATCATCATCTATACCGTCAGTTAAGTTACAAGGTAAGCGATGAGTTCAAATGTTTATTTTCTTTTTTAACATAACGCTTATAGGGTCTGAGTATTCTAATTGTGTTTTAAAATTAATAGTTTGCAAATTACGTGGTTAAAAATAAAAATGCAGAAGGTCACTACCCTCAGTGTCATTACCTTCATTTACCATCAGTTTTTAATGGTAATGATCACAAATTGAGGGTAGTGATTAAACTACACGTGTTTTAATTTTGTTTTATAATATGTATTGCTCATCATCATCATCATCATATTATCATGATTTTAATGCATTTCCATGCTAGGATATATTTTATTATCTAATTTAATTACACCAAAGATCATCAGTATTGGTAACAAGACGCATATTTGGTCGCACAGTTCTATGAACTGTACTTGTGATACGGTTTTCTTTTATTTCATTTTTTATTTATAGACTCACGCGTGTATCCCCGAAGGCGTAGGCAGAGGTGTAATATTACACCCACATTTCGCCATAATTTTTTAGGTCCCACGTAATAGGGGGCGAGCCTATTGCAGTACCGGGCACATTACCAGACTCCGTGCTGCTACTGAGAATTTCCTAACGGAAAAACCCAATAACACTGCCCGACCCAGGAATCGAACCCGAGACCTCCCAATCCCACGCGCACATTTATGCCACAAGACCAACGAGGCAGTCGGTTTTCGGTCTAACTTAAATTGGATAATTATCATGATTATTATTAATTGATGATCAAAATAACGACAAACGCTTGCGCGTTCCAGCTGGGTTTTATTTACATTAGAATACACTTGGTCTCCCTCGCATTTTGAACGTCTATCAACTCAATAGAAATTTCGGTTATCACAGCAGAAATACTAAAAGTAATAAACTTACAGGTAACTACAGAAATGGCAAAAGTAAAAACTAAGAAAACCCGAGAAGAAAAATTAGCACAAGCAAGACTCTATGAGAGAGCTAAGAATGGAGAAATTAAAAATGACCCAGAAAAATATTCTATTCAGAAAAAAAAAGAAAAATGTGATATTTAAAACGCAAAGAACAAAACAAACTAAAAACTATTAAAGATATGACACCAAGGCAACAAAGAAACCAAAGAAAAAAGTGGAGAGAGAATCGTCGACGCTACATAGAAAAAAAGAAAACGGAAAAAACTGTAGCGCAAATGCTAATTGATAACTCTCCTCCTAACAGTGATGAAGTGTATAGCTCAAGAACCTGCAAATGAAGTTGATCCGTTAGAGGGGCCGTCATCATCTATGCCTAGCAAAGAAAACAAAGAAGCGATGTCTAAAAACGAAAACGATGACAAGAAAAAGAACTGTGAGTTTTGTGTTAAAACTAAAAGATTTCTTAGACGATACCGTTACATGCCTGCAAAAGAAATTGGAATACTCAAAAAAGAAGTTGAAAGCAAAAACAGAGAATTAATTGCGATAAAAAAGTATTGAACAGAACAATCAAAAGCCAAAATAAACACTGAACAGAAAGTGGAAAGTTTGATTGAGAATATAGATAAAAACAAAAAAAAGAAGTGAAAAATAAATTGCTTCTTGGAGAAATCATTACAAGAAAATTAAAAGAAGGGTTCAAAACATTATCAAAGAAACGGAAGCATGAATTTACTGATGTGATTTTAAAAAACAAAGAAAATTTCAAAAAGCATAAAGTGTTAACTGAAACGACATCATTTACAGTACGAGATACAAAAAAAGAAAATGAAAAGAAAGAAGACACTATAGGCCAAGATATTGAACATTTTTTTGAAGATGACGTTAACACAAGGATCGTTGCTGATAAAAAAGAATACATAAGACGCAATGGTATAGCTAAACAAAAACGCTATCTAATAGATACCATGATCAATCTTCATAAGAAATTTAATAAAACTCATAATTATCAGGTTGGATACTGAACATTTTGCTAATGTCGTCCATTTTGGGTGGTATATCCTAAAGAATCTGACAGAAATACATGTTTGTGTGTACTACATGTCAATATGGACTTAATAGTTAAAGCTCATAACACAAACAAAATTATTAAGAAGTCAAACGGATCTGTACTACTGGAAAGTCTTTGCTGCGATGTTCGAAGAGAGGAATGCCTTAACAGAACCTGTAATAAGTGTAATAAAAATGTGATTGATTATGGAGAGTTTCGAAATGACAAACCTATAAAATATTATCAATGGGGTAGGAAAATTTAAAAATATACTGTAAAAGAAGGAGAAAAAACATCAAAGAAGACAACCAAAATTGAAATGCGTGATTTGCCTTTGACATTAATAAAAAATCTTGAAGATTCTCTTCCTAGCTATTTCAAACATTGTTTGAATATAGTACAACAATATAAAAATATCACTGATTTAAAAAAAATTTAGCTCCCAAGGAAGTTGTTATCCACATGGAATTTTCGTAAAATTATATTACAAAATGTCATGAAGAAGTGCAAGGTCGTCACTTCAGTAACAGTCCTGAATAGATCAGCTTACATACTTTCGTGGCTTATCTGCTAGATAACGAAACAGGAACGTCCAAAACGTACAGTATGTGCACAATGAGTGAATGCACGAGACACGATGCAGAGTCTGTATGGGCATACATAATACCGCTAATAGAATACGTCAAAAGCATTACTCTTGTCGACACATTGCATTTTGTCACTGATAGCCCATCAAGTCAGTACCGTAACCGGATTTTTTTTTACGTAATCAGCCAACTTCAGAACTAATATCCAGACTTGAACGCAGTTACTTGGAATTATCTTGAAAGCGGCCATGGAAAAGGAGCACCGGATGGGATTGGCGCTCTTATGAACGAACTGCAGACAGCTGTATAAGTTTCGGAAGAGATGTCGGTTCATAAGAAGAATTTCGGAGACTCATGAAAGAAAAGATTAAAAACATAGAAATGCGTATAGTTCCTAAAAAAGACATAGAAGAGAGAAAAGTCCCAAACAAAACTAACACATTTAAAGGCACTATGTCAGTGCACCAAGTTTTGTGGTCTACCAGATGTCTAAGAATGACGTTTCGCAAATTAAGTTGCTTCTTTTGTCCCAATGGTACTGAATGTAACCATGGCTACCATTTGGGATACATGATGTCCCCAAAGAAAGCGCTGTACAACAAGAACACCTGTTGCATGAATTTCTTGACACGAATACTACACCCGAATTAATTGATACATACATACATAGTCTCACGCCTATAACCCCGAAAAGGTAGGCAAAGGTGTATTTCTACACCCACTTTTCGCCAGATATATACTTTAGTCCCACGTAATAAGGGGCGAGCCTATTGCCGTACCGGGCACATTTCCAGACTCCGTGCCGCTACTGAGAATTTCGTGACAGAAAAACCCAATAACACTGCCCGACCCAGGAATCGAACCCGGGATCCCACGCGCACATTTATGGCGCGAGACCAACGAGGCAGTCGTATAGGGTTTGATGTCGAGTTTTCCGTCTCTACGCAAAGATGGTATTTGCATCGTGTTATTCCTTACTTACGACACCCACGGGAAGATGGGGGTGGTGACACTTGTATTCTATGCCGTCAACCACACGGCTAATTAAACTAAATATTTAACGAATTAATTGATGAAAAGACGAATTCCCCCATAAAATTTGATATGTATACTTTTCAAAGTTCGTCTGGCAAAACTTTTCGTCAGCACGATGATTCAGAATTATTAAATACTGGTTCAGTTTCTGAACCAATAAAAAAATCTCCACGAGCGCCTAAGGTGACGATACTTTCTGATATTCGCTTAGACTGGTCGAACACTGCTTTTTATGGATATTCTGGCTCAACTCATAAAAACGAACTATCTATCAGATTTTGAGAAATTTGTTACATCATCGTCATCCAATGTAGAGGAGAAAGAAAATGTACCTTCCTCAGATGACGATGATCTTAAAATGTTTTATATATCAGACTTAGCATTAAACATTTTTTTTGTGATTTTTATGGTTATTGGTTGAGAGGACAGTGTTATGTTTTCTGTTTTATTTTTTCGTCAAGTAGGCAGTAAAAAAATTGGTGGGTAGTTGTAGCACTAACATCAAAATTATTAGCTCTTCTTTTAAAATTGAAAATGAATAGTACAAATATTTTATAATTAATTTTAATGACATTATTTTATTAATAACAACTTGTACCTGCCAGTATAGTGTTGGCACTTTCCTGCATTAACAATTTCTAAAAGTTTCACGGTTCACTGCACAATGTCTCAATCACTACAGGAGTCCATGAGCAATTTGAAGGCTATGTTCCTTAAGCGTATGGCAGACTTTGAAGCTGAGCAGCCAGGATCTCGAGGCTCATCAACAGTACCGGGACCTGCCTCCGACTACAACTCGTTCAAGACGTTTGTGATGGAGGCTTTGAATGGCCTGCAGCACCAGACTGAGCTGCTTGCACAGACGGTTGACACCATGGAGATGAGGACCAGGAGGAAAATGTTGCTCATACACGGTGTGACAGAGAACAGCAAGGAACATACAGCCAAGGTCATCAGGCAGCACCTCAAGACGGATGTATCTATTGATGACGTGTGGCGCTGTCACAGAATGGGACGCACATCGGGTAACCTCAAACCCAGGCCCATAGTGCTGAAGTTGAACAGCTCCTCCGTGCGCGACAGCGTGTGGTTTGGCAAAACTAAGTTTAAGGGCACTGGTGTTACAATATCGGAGTTCCTGACTAAGCCTCGGCATGACACTTTCATGGCTGCGCGTCAGAGGTTTGGTGTAACCTGATGCTGGACCAAGGAGGGCATAATTCATGTTCTGGCGCCTGATGCTTCGCGTCACCGAGTGGCCAATCTTAGTGAGCTGGACAAAATCGAGCAGAAGGATGGGACGGAGAAATCACTCGCAGCGGCGAAGCCCACAACCACAAAGTCCAAAAGAACTGTTTCACAAAAGAAATAATTAATTGTTTGTTTTGAGCGATCGCCGGTCCGGGTAGTAAGTAAAATCTAACATGTCTTCTTATTTCTTTTCTGTTTCATACCCACTTTCACACTCACTTTATTTATAAAATGTTATAATTATGGTCAATTTAAAAATAATTACTTTGATATTATTTACTGGTCGGTGGATTGTATAATTATTTCTTTTCCTTGCTGTCATCTGTCAAATCTATCATTTCTCACACTTGTCAAAATTTTAACTTACTTGAATACGAGGCTTTTGGGTTTGTTTTCTTTCTTTTTTCAGTCAGTTTAGTTTATAACATTGTCATAATCATTTTCTTAGAGCTCTTGTTTTATTGCCCGGACCGATGCTTAGTTATTTTATGTAATGTCTTTATTTTTGTGTTGTATTCTGTTATTTTTATGTAACAGTATTTCTACTGCTGGCACTACTGGCAGGTGGTGTGTTATTGGTTAGATAATTTTATTTTGTTCTTCATAATATTATATATATTTCTATACTAATAGATTATAAAGTTATATTACTTTTATTTATAATACTTATTATATTTTAATATATTTATACATTATTTTTTTGTGTAAGTAGGTATATTATAATTATTATCGCCATTGATATAAATGACTTAAGTGATGACGAAAGTTTCCACTCACTAAGTAGCATAGATAGCTTTACCAGTCTGCCGTCTCTTGCAGACTGTCTCAACTCACAGTTTTCTGATGTACCTAAAAACTTCAATGCCGTTCATATCAATGCCCAAAGCATTCCGGCACATTTTTAGACTGTGAGAGCATTCATGCTATCCTTGTTTCTGAGTCATGGCTTAAGGCCTGTCTGCCCTCCACCTTATACTCCTTACCTGGTTTCCAACTGATCAGAAATGATCGCGCGGTTGGGGGTGGTGGAGGTTTTGCCATATATCTCCGTTCAAATATCTCTTATACAGTTGTGGATATGTTTACACAGCCACCGCCACCTAATGCCGGCGAACATTTATTTCTGGAAGTTGTACTAAACCACACCAAAGTCCTACTCGGTGTCTATTATTGTCCTTCATTACGAATAGATTACTTTTCTAGTTTCGAAACCATATTGGTTAATCTTGTACCCTCTTACAGTCACACAATGATAATGGGTGATTTTAATACCTGCCTACTTAAAAATGATTCCCGCTCTTCTTCTCCTTTCTAGTATTATAGGCATGTGATCTGTCGATTTTATCTTTAAGCGCAACTCATCACTTCCCAAATGCTACACCTTCTCTTCTAGATCTTATCATGGTTTCTTCAAGAGAATAGGTCGCTATGCACGGGCAATACCCAGCAGACATGTTCTCCTACCACAACTTACTTTTTATTTCTTACAAAATCCGTCCTCCTAAGATTAAGCCTAAAATTCTATTGCAGCGCAATTTTGGTGGCATGAACATAGAAACTGTAACGGATGCCAGGAATCGAACCTTTGCTAGTCCGCTACAGTGCGCTGGTGGTGTGTTGCTGACGTGTGCCTACGACGATGCGTGTTCTTCTATATGTGTGGACTGTATGGCTTCGATGTATTTGGGCTTCAGAAATAAAACATCTTCTTTATGTTGAGAGCGATGCTGTTCAGGTGTTGGGTGCTTGATGGTTACATAGGTCACAAGATGGTGGTTGGGACGCCAACGAACTGGCCGAATACATGGTCGCTTAAGTACCTCGAAACTTTACCTTATCGACGACCATCGCACCGAACACGTGCACAGAGAATCTTTCGTTTATTTTTATTTAAAATAAAGTACAAATGTTACGTATTATTCGTTTCTATTATACATACGTACATGTTCTATACATCGTTAGATAGGTCTCATTAAGTTCTATCTATCGGTATACAATACCTAAACCTAACTACTAGCGTCACTAAGTTATTCCATAAAAACTCCCAAAAAATGCTGTCACACAAGGGCCCGCCCACTATATTTTCTATTGAAAAACTATTGTATACTAAATATATATATATAATTTTGGTAGGCCGTTGTGTGCAACTATATGGGGCATCTATTAAAACAAACACCATGAAAATATCTTTATTCAATTCGAACCTATTACATGAAAACTTATGAATCATAAGAAAATACAGAATTTCTTAAGTAAATACTATCGTACATGAACAAACTTTATGATAAACATACAAATGTTTGTTATTATGCTTATTTTAACTATATAAGGTAATAACTAGCAATAAGAAAGTATCTAGACATGATTTCAAGTCTATATGAAGCCAAAAAACACTTATAAAACTATAAAACGAATATGTAAACAAACAGCTGCTTTATGAAGTATTAGTTCTTATCTGTTACAACTGATAACACTATTTATGATCGATATCTAGGTCTCTACAGTTAGCACAGGGTTTAGACTAATGTTCATGTACTATATAGTACTTTTTATTAAAGATTTAACTATTTACACTATTTTAGCTATTTTTTTACGTTTTGACACGTACGGGAACCGAACCCGGTGTACCGCACGATTAGATAACACTGATTTTATACGGTTTTCACTCGCGGTGTCGAATACACTATTGACTATGACAGTGTACATAGTCATTAATGTCTGTCGCGAACATCTCTCCCGCCGTGCAGCAACGCGCGTGACCCGTCGTGTGGCGGTGCTGCAGAGCACCCGGTGAGCGACGCCTCGTCACTTGGGCAGGGGGACCAGCTTCTTAGCCGGCCGTTTGAGGACGCCTGCTGCTGTGCGCACCTCGACAGTGCGTATGGCGCCGTCGGCGCCCGGGTAGACAGCCACAACTCGACCGCGCGGCTAGGTATTGCGCGGGAGTTGGCCGTCGGCGATCAGGACGGGGTCGCCGACCTCGAGGTTGAGCCCAGCCCCATGGGGCTCCCGCCGGTGTTGCAGCTCGGGTAGGTACTCGCGCACCCAACGGCGCCAGAACATGTCGGCGAGGATTTGGGCGCGCCGCCAGTGCTTGCTGCAGTTGAGGTCAGCCTCGCTGAACTCGCCCAGTGGAGGGAGGCGAGCAGAACCACCGAACAGGATGTGGTTCGGGGTGATGGCCTCGCTGTCTGCTGCGTTGACGGAGACGTGTGTGAGGGGTCGACTCTTTACTGTGTACTCGACCTCACACAGTATAGTGTAGCTAGGACTTCTTCGTGCGGATTGCGCTCGTGAAGGACCGTATAGAGGGCAGTCTTCACGCACCTGACGAGGCGCATGCGCCCCCCATGAATGGCGCTGAGGGGGTGATGAAGCGCCATATGATGCCACGGCGACTCGCTTCTTCGGCGACGGCGTCTCTCATTTCTCGGTCGGCACCGTGCATGTTGGTGCCGTTGTCCGAGTAGATCTCTGCGGGGCAACCTCGGCGCGCTGCGAACCTGCGCAGCGCCAAGATTGCGGAGTCGGCGGTCAGGCTGGCGGCGACCTCCAGATGTACTGCCTTGGAAGTGAGACATGTAAACAGTGCCACATAACGTTTGTGACGCTGTCTCCCGACGGTTACGGAGAGCGGCCCGAAATAATCAAGACCCGTGTAGGTGAAGGGCCTCTGATAGTGGGCAAGGCGCGTCTTCGGATGGTCCCCTGTGGCTGGCTCAGGCGGCTGCGTTTTTCTAATGCGGCATGGTAGACATCTATCTACTATTTTCTTTGTAGTCGGCCGCAGACGAAGAATCCAATAGTGTTGGCGTATTTCATTTATTACCAACTCTGTACCGCTGTGATGTAATTTTCTATGCGTCCAATCTATGTATAGCTGCGTGATACGATGATCGCCGTCTAAGATTGGCGGTCTCTTTGTCTGTTCGGAGATTTCTTCTGTAGCTATTATACGACTGCGTAGAGTGATCATTCCGTTGTTCATCTCCACGGGTAACGAATACAGGCGGCTGTCTCTGGCGACACCTCCTCCGCGCCGCAGCTCCCGAAGGTCGGCGCCGAAGGAGTCCTCTTGTACCGCCTTCACAAGAAGGTCCTCGGCTCCGCGGGTGTGTTCTGCGGAGAGAAGCACGAAGTTTCGGGAGTCGGCGGCTGGACGAGGTGCCGCTCTGCCCGACTTGATGTTGTGCTTCGTCTTCGTCACATGACGCCAATCTGGATCCTTCTGTCTATTTTTCTGCGTTCTTTTATATAGAACCTTCTCTGCGGTTTTCTTACATAATGCTTTAAATTGTAGAACTCTTGCTGTTGCTCGTAAGAGCCTTTCCCATTTGGAAAATCTATACGGGTCCGGTACGGCTTCTATAATTCTATGTGTTTGACGTTTTTCTACAGCTGTCATTGTGCGCTCTTCGCCTGTCGCGTCAGGGGCGATGTGCTTCTCTACGGGCCATAGTGACGGGTCTTCGTACAGGAACGACGGTCCGGTGTACCACTCGTGTTCGGAGTTAAAGCTGTTTGGCACGTCGCGTGTAGCCGCATCCGCCGCGTTCATCTTCGTAGGTACCCAGCGCCAATCTTCAACTTTACTATGCTCTTCTATGGCGGCTAGGCGGTGTGCGACGAATGGTTTGTACGCCCGTGCTCCTTTTCTGATCCACGTCAGTACGGTCTTGCTGTCCGTCCAGTACACGACGGCCTCGGGTTTGACGCGATGTTCTTCTATTACCGCTTGAGCGACTCGGGTACCCATGACGGCGGCTTGCAGTTCGAGTCTCGGGATTGACACCACCTTAAGCGGTGCCACTCTCGCCTTCGCCATAACGAGCGTCACGTGTACACGCCCATCTGGTGTAGTCGCTCGCCAGTACACCGCTGTTGCGTAGGCCGCTTCACTGGCGTTCGTAAAGACATGTACTTGGAGTGTACAGGCGTCACTGTACCCGGGGTAACACCGCGGGATGCGTATCGACTACTGTTCTAAGTGCTGTATCCACGATGGCCATTGCACTCTGAGCCTTTCGTCAAACTTCTCGTCCCAATTTGTACCGAGTCGCCAGGCTTCCTGTAGTATCTGTTTGGCTCGAACAGTCACGGGCGATGCGAGGCCGAGTGGGTCGTATAGCGACATAACTATTTTCAACGCTTCTCGTTTGGTAGGCGCTTCGGTGCCGATGAGGCCGTCTGGAAGCCGTGCGAGTGTAAGGTTGAAGCTCAGTTCGTCCGCGCTCGTTTTCCACATCAAGCCGAGAATTTTCTCTTCTTGCCCCTTGCTTGCGAGGCCGACTGTCTCCTGGCGATGTTGACTTGGTTCTATTGCTTTGATGACGTTTCTAGAGTTCGACACCCATTTCGTGAGGTGAAAGTGCGCTTGTCTGTGTATGTCTCGCACCCGTGACGCTATGCTCGTCGCTTCCTGTTCGTCCCTGAAGCTGTCCAGATAGTCATCCATGTAATGGTTATCTATGATGGCTTCTGCTGCTTCTGGGTACTCTTCTGCGTGTTTGCGAGCGTTCCAATTCTTCGCGAATATAGCTGTACACGGTGAGCTTGCCGCGCCGAAGATAATGGACTTCATACGGTATTCCTGGGGCGGTCCCTCCCGCCGGTCACCTCTCCACAGGTAGCGCAGCGCGTCTCGGTCTTCTGGGCGTACTCTCACCTGCATAAACATCTCCGTTATATCAGCTGCGACGGCAACGCGGTGTCGACGGAACCTCATCAACACCCCCGGCAACGATTGTAGCAAGTCCGGTCCCGTGAGCAGGAAATCGTTGAGTGACACACCTCTGGTTTTCGCGGCGGCGTCGTGAACTATACGAATCTTCTCAGGCTTCATGGGGTTGTGTACATCGAAGTGAGGCAAGTACCAAGTCTTCCCTGGCGTACTATTCAAGGGAGATTCTTCTGCGTATCCCTTTTCTATCAGCGAGTTCATCTGTTCTGTATATCTTGTTTTCAACTCTATGTTCCTATCTATTTTTTTCTCTATGTGTGCGAGCCTCCTTGCCGCGTTCTCGTTACTATCTGGCATGACGATGTCTTCTTGTTTCCACAGAAGAGCCGTCTCTATATGTCTATCTTCTAATTGTTTCGTATGTTTTTCTAACATATCTGTAGCCCGCTTCTCGGGGTCCGAGTTCGGTCGACGTGGGTTTACTATGAGCGATTCCAGAGCGAAATATTCTTTCAGTTGCGCTTCTATGTTTTCATCTGTAGCGGAGAGACCGTTGACGAAGTGTACGGTGTTTCCCAAGGTGCGTGAGCGCGCGCCGTGTAGCAAACATCCCAGCGACGTAAGCGACGCCACCGGTTGATCGTTGGGCCCTCTTCGTACTGCGTTCGCTATGAGCAGGTGCCAGTTGTCTTGGCCTATTAGCACCTTCGGCACGCCTATGTCATACAGCAGCTTCCTCTTGATGCCTTCGAGGTGTTTGCAGTCTATCAGGTCCTCTTCGGCGATCTTCTGCGGCGATAGGTGCAGGCTGGCTACGGTGCGCGCACACAAAGGCACTTGTTTGCTGTCGGCGCCGGCTCCTCGTATGTGTATGTCTACGCGTCGCGACGTTGGCATGTCGATCGACGTATCGCCTATGGCACGGATCGTAAACGGGTCCAGGTTCCCTTCCGCGCCGACTTCCTTGGCTATGTTTTCGTCTATGAGCGATACGGTGCTTCCGTCGTCGAGTAGGGCGAACGTAGACGCCTCTCCCGCCGGTCCGACTATCTGCACGGGCACTATCTTTAAGTATGCTTGAGCCTTTGCACGTATGCACGAACTGGCGACCGTTTCTTGCTTTTCTGTGTTGACGTCTTCGGTCCTATGGGCTCCTCTATCGTAGTGAAGCAACTGGTTGTGTATAGCGCGGCATCCCTCTACACCGCACTTCTTGGGCTTGCACGAGTGTTCTATTCGGCGTATGCGTAAGCAGCGAAAACACAATCCATGCTGCTTAGCTAGCTGCCATCTCTTCTCTGCGATGGCGTTACGAAACGTGCTGCAGGCCGACGAGTAGTGTCCTTCGCGTTCACATATCCTGCACTTCGCGTTAGACGTGTCCGTATGGGTTCGCTTCTCCGTCGCCGTCGCCGTGTATGTCCTCTGCACGGTACGTCTGCTTGGCGGCCCATCGGTGATGTTCTCAGCCGGTGCGAACGCGCTACAGTAACGCGCGTACTCTATCACGAAGTTACTGAATCGGCTGAGATCTGGCTTCGACTGGCACTTCTCGGTGTACGTCTTGTACCACTGCACACGTAGCTAGTTCGGTAGCTTCTCGGTCAACACACGCACTAGCTCCGCATTGATGAGGTAGTGTTCCTTTTTCAACGCACGAAGTGTGACGACGCCGCTTCTAATCTTGCTCGCGAACGCGCATATGTCCTTAGGTGCTTCGCTACAGCGTGGCAGGGTCCTCAGCTTGTTCGTCTCTGCCTGTGCGATCGAGTCTGGTCGTCCGAACTGCAGCTCCAACTCCTTCATGATTTCATCTGGTCGCGCATGCCCAATCAGTTCAGAGCTAACTGTTTCTAACCCTAGTAGCAATTTCGGTTGGGGTATTGTGGCCACTCCTAGCCAACGGTTGGGAATATGTTGGGGATTGGTAGTGACAGAGCCAACAAAGTTTAAACATGGGCCCAACAATGTTATACTAACATACAAATTTCTAACAATGGGCCAACACTCTTATTGGTTGGAGTTTCAACGAGTAATTTACATACCAATTTCGAACGATGGGCCAACACGCTTTTTTGTTAGATTTTCAACGAGGAATTGGCATACCACTTTTTAGGAAAGGGCCAACTCACTTTTTGGTTGGATTTTCAACGAGGTATTTGCGTACCAATTTTGAACAATGGGCCAACACGCTTTTGGTTGGATTTTAATCGAGGAATTTGCATACCAATTTCTAACAATGGGCCAACACTCTTATCGGTTGGAGTTATAACGAGCAATTTACATACCAATTTCGAACGACGGGCCAACAAGCTTTTTGGGTGGATTTTCTACGAGTAATTTGCATACCTATTTCTAACAATGGGCCAACACTCTTATTGGTTGGAGTTTCAACGAGCAATTGACATACCAATTTCGAACGATGGGCCAACACCCTTTTTTGTTGGGTTTTCAACGAGGAATTGGCATACCACTTTTTAGCAAAGGGCCAATTCACTTTTTGGTTGGATTTTCAACGAGGTATTTGCGTACCAATTTTGAACAATGGGCCAACACGCTTTTGTTTGGATTTTAATCGAGGAATTTGCATACCAATTTCTAACAATGGGCTAACACTCTTATCGGTTGGAGTTATAACGAGCAATTTACATTCCAATTTCGAAAGACGGGCCAACAAGCTTTTTGGGTGGATTTTCGACGAGTTATTTGCATACCAATTTCTAACAATGGGCCAACAAGCTTTTTGGTTGGATTTTCAACGAGGTATTTGCATACCAATTTTGGACAGTGGGCCAACTCACTTTTTGGTTGGATTTTCAACGAGGTATTTATTTGCGTACCAATTTTGAACAATGGGCCAACACGCTTTTGGTTGGATTTTAATCGTGGATTTTGCTTACCAATTTCTAACAATGGGCCAACACTCTTATCGGTTGGAGTTATAACGAGCAATTTACATACCAATTTCGAACGACAGGCCAACAAGCTTTTTGGATGGATTTTCGACGAGTAATTTGCATACCAATTTCTAACAATAGGCCAACACTCTTATCGGTTAGAGTTTCAACGAGGTATTTGCATACCAATTTTGGACAGTGGACCAACACGCTTTTGGTTGAATTTTAATCGACGATTTTGCACACCAATTTCTAACAATGGGCCAACACTCTTATCGGTTGGAGTTTTAACGAGCAATTTTGAATGACGAGCCAACACGCTTTTTGGTTGGAATTTTCAACGAGGAATTAGCATACCAATTTTTAACAATGGGCCAACACTCTTATCGCTTGGAGTTTCAACGCGCAATTTTGAACGACAAGCCGCTTTTTGGTTGGATTTTCAACGAGGAATTAGCATACCAATTTCTAGCAAAGGGCCAACTCACTTTTTGGTCGGATTTTCGACGAGATATTTGCATACCAATTTTGAAGAGTGGGCCAACACGCTTTTGGTTTGATTTTAATCGAGGATTTTGCATACCAATTTCTAACAATGGGCCAACACACTTATCGGTTGGAGTTTCAACGAGCAATTTCGAACGACGAGCCAACACGCTTTTTGGTTGCATTTTCAACGAGGAATTAGCATACCAATTTCTAGCAAAGGGCCAACTCACGTTTTGGTTGGATTTTCAACGAGGTTTTTGCATACCAAGTTCTAACACTTGGCCAACACTCTTATCGGTTGGAGTTTCAACGAGCCATTAGGAACGATGAGCCAACACGCTTTTTGGTTGGATTTTCAACGAAGAATTAGCATACCAATTTCTAGCAAAGGGCCAACTCACTTTTTGGTTGGATTTTCAACGAGGTATTTGCATATCAATTTTGATCAATGGACCAACACGCTTTTGGTTGGAATTTAATCGAGGATTTTGCATACCAATTTTTAACAATTGGCAAATACTCTTATCGGTTGAGTTTCAACGAGCAATTTCGAACGATGAGCCAACACGCTTTTTGGTTGAATTTTCAACGACAAATTGTCAAACCAATTTCTAACAAAGAGCCAACTCACTTTTTGTTTAGATTTTTAATGAGGTATTTGCATAACAATTTTGAACAATGAGCCAACACGCTTTTAGTTGGATTTTAATCAAGAAATTTGCAAACGAACTTCTAACAAAGGGCCAGCTCACTTTTTGGTTGGATTTTCAACGAGTAATTTACATACCAACTTCGAACGATGTGCCAACACGATTTTTGGTTGGATTTTCAACGAGGTGTTTGCATACCAATTTCTAACAATGGGCCAATACTCTTATCGGTTGGAGTTTCAACGAGCAATTTACATACCAATTTCGAACGATGGGCCAACACGCTTTTTGGTTGGATTTTCAATGAGGTATTTGCATACCAATTTCGAACAAAGAGCCAACACGCTTTTGATTGGGTTTTAATCGAAGAATTTGCATACCAACAAAGAGCCAACTCACTTTTTAAATAAATTTTCAATGTAAGTTAGATTTCGGAGATTTTACCAATTTACACCAAATCTATGTGAGAGCTAATGGAGCGAATGTTTTGATCATTCTTATATTTAAAATTATACTTGTTATTGCCGCGAATAATATTTTGATAAAGTTACAACATGTCACTGATATGCAAATTGCAAAAAACACAAGAAAATTTGAATTTCGCGGGCTACATCGACGCAATCACGTCCGAATGACCAGGTCATTAAAATCCAAAAAAAATAAAAAAAGACGAATCACGAAAGCGTTGGCCGGCCGATCGGTATGTCTCTCAGTGCTGCCAACCATACAATTTAAATCGTATTTATACGACATTTTTGGCTCTTGTACGATGTTGTACGATCGAGTTATCGAAATCGTACGTAAAACATAATTATGATCTTTTCAATGAAATCTTACGAAAAAAGAAATCTCCATTAAAAACATATTTTTTGTTATGAAAATTATAACAAGTAAAAGACTTGATAGAATTAAACTTCTTATTAATTGTCCTTGTAAAGTCGCATCCAATAATTTATTTTAATATCTGAACGCATCCATGTCAAAGTGGAAATCCCCGCTCAATTTAACAGTTTTTATGTCATTCTATCTAAGCAAACCTATATTATAATAATAATACGTACGTTCGGCGCTGATAACTTTACAATATCATTTTAATTACTTTTCTTTCGTGCTGCTTGATAAAAAAGTGAACAGTTATGTGGTGTTGGTGTGTATAATTCTGTGAGTTTCATTACGAACTGTGGTGGGTATCTTTTTGTATTTAACCTGGAGAAAATAGGTATGTACCTACTTTTCGTAACAAAGGCCAACATGTCATAATTATGTTAATTGATGATTAATATTACTTGAAAGTTATAATTACATTCCGTTTTTAATTGATTTACGTAGTTTTATTGAAATTTTATCGCGTACTATTATTTCCTTGAATTTCAAGACAAAATACTATTTTTTTAGTATACGGTACGATCTTGTTCTTAGTCGTTTTTCATTTTGCGAGTCTGTGTTGCAAGTCAAATACTACAATTATTTATATTGCGAGTTATCTTCAAATATCCAGCAGGCAAGCTGTATTTTAAACTTTACAACTGTCTAGATGTAATTTCATTAAATTGGACGATTTATTATTGTTGTCGCATGGACACGGGTGGCGGGAATTGTATGATTCGCGGTTTGATGGCATTGGTTTTCTTAATTAACCTTTAACATTACTGTTAATAAACTTCGGTATAGCATAGTAAACAAATCTAATCCACTAAGTGCATTCCACTCCCAAAGCACGAAAATTATAGTCTCTCGCCAAATTTGGTACCTATATAACCTCAAACTATGTACCCCTAGACCCCTACTTACTTGCAGCATATTTGTAAGTTTATGAAATGATCTTTTTGTTTTGTTCATAATAGATCGAGACACTTACAATGTCCAATAGCAAATTTAGTGTGATAGAATTTGGCGACGGAGGTGGAGGTATTAGTGTTGTTAGACAGGAATGGCTGACGCCAAGAAAGAAGCATAGCGTCTGGCCCCCAGTAAAGGCTCAAAATAAATTTAAAAAATGCCTTGAAGGTTCTATCCTCCCAGATGACACATGGTCAAGTTTTACTATTAAGCGTGTATTTTATGAAACAGGTAAGTAGATTGCATGTCTGCATGGGGTTCTTCCATTTTTTTTTTAAATTTTTAATTGTTGAAAATGTTGATAAAAGTCATTACTTTTACTGATCTTAAGCAACAGTGTGGCCTAGGATGGAGCACGCTTACCTAAAAGAAACCTATTTAATTCCTACTCTCTATTTGAAGACACCCATCTCAACTTGAGTCATAACTTGTGATTTGCTTTTTTGAATTGATCAATTCTGAGTTACACATGGCTAGCTGAGGTTGAGCTTCTTGTAGACATTGCTTTCAAGGTGATATTACGGTTCACAGTAATCTTATGTTTTTGCCTCAGATCAAAAAATAGGCAGATAGAATGCTTAGAACACGCGAGTGACCCCACCAAAGCAAATACAAAATCAAAAGCGAATAGGCTACGATCGCATACAAAGTTCAATTCCAGTTAGACTGTTAATGTAAATCATTCTACTATTATTAGTGGAAAGATTTAAATTAACAGTCTAACTGGAATTCAACTTTGTATGCGATCGTAGCCTATTCGTTTTTGATTTTGTATTTGCTTTGGTGGGGTCACTTTCGTGTTCTAAGCGTTCTATCTGCCTATTTTTTTGATCTGAGGTTTTTGCATAGATTAACCGCATTATTCATATTTTATAAAACCTTTACAAAATATCTCTGTCATTCTCACTTTCATGTCAACGAAAAAACACAACAACAGATTTATAGTGCATTTTAGCTATTGTAGGTTTATAAGACGTTTATGAATAAGAGGGGTGGTTTTAACTTACCTATATTATTACCTAAATAGTAATTCTAATTTCAGATGACTTAAGCAAAGCAAGAGAAAAGGCTAAACAAGCTGAAATAGAGTCTGAAGTTGAGTCAGAACAGGGACAGCGTCGAAGACGCAAAAAATCTAAAAGAATATATGACAGTGATGACTCCAATGAAAATTCTGAAGACAGTATTATTACTTATCCAATAACTAGGCCTCCTTTGACACCATCAAGTCATACCAATTCAGATGTTACTCTGATTACTCAAGATACTGAACCTGAAATAACCCTCCCAAACATAAGTGAGCCAATATTATTGATTTATGCTTAACATAATCACACTTTCTTGGACGGGGCTACTTGTAGATTTAATTAGTTATTGGTCATTTTGTTTTATAAAGATTGTTAATAAGATTTTGATTGTGACTGTTTTCAGGTTCATTGGATTTGACACTGGTAGACCCTAGCTCACATAGCCTTGGTAAGAAAACTTGCTTTTAGTTTCTCTATTAGATCATGTAAACATAAAATTATACAAAATCTACACTAATATTATGAAGAGGCAGCAAATCTTTTCTTTTGTTCGAATAAAATCATGGGTGCATCTAGATTGATATGTTTTTGTTTTAAGCTTCTGATATTCTTAAACATTCTATATGTTGTGTTGTGGACCTTTCCAATGGTGTACAATTACAATACTAGCCCTACCATGTACCCACTCATTTCCATTATTATTACAGATATAATTGCTAAGCGGTTGGCATCTATTGAAATTGAAATAAAAGAAATAAATATATCACAGCAAGAAATCCTGCAAAGAGTCCGATCTTCCTCTACAATCACTCCGTTTGAAACTTTGCCAGAAGAAATAAAATTACCCTGTGATAATATTGAATCACTGAATTTAATTGAAACATGGATTGTAACAGACAAAAATGCAAAACAATTGGTAACCTACTATGTTTACTAATCATTAAATTTAACAAGTATTAAACAAACATGTTTATTAGGTAAAACTTAATTTTATGCTTGTTTTTTTTTCAGGTTACATACCTAAGCTTTGTGGGAGGTAGCAAGGTACCAATAATCATAAGGAGAATCCTTGAAAAGCTGTTCACTAATAAACTGGCTTTGCTCTATAACTGGACAGGAAAAAATGACAAATTACCATTGAAGAATATGCAATTAATTAAAGTAATAAGAGGTAAGTTACCACACATTCAGAAATCATTATAATATTTAACACAGCTGCAACTACATAACTGTAGGAAATAAATGTATTAATCCCTCAAGACCATAAGGTCGCCCCACAGTCCTGTCCTGCCTTGTTGCACTAAAGCCAGACAAAAAACATGTTTATTTGTGTCTCACTTAGCCCTTTCACATTTATAATATTATATATTATCACAGTTGGTTTGCAGTTTCGTTGCAGTAATGCTAACTGCAACTGAACTGCAATTTGGCACTCATAATTCTGTCAGAGACTAAATAATAATATAGGCATGTCCGCCTATGCTATTAAAAGCCTACCTACCTAATAATTTTTTTAGGGTTCCATGCCAAAAGGGTGCCAACGTTACCCTATTAATAAGCCTACGTTGTTTGTCCGCCCGACCAAAAAATGGCTATCTTTAAAAAAATTAAAAACTTAGGTTAGGTTATTCCCCATACAAGAAACGTGCTTTTTTTTCATTTTGGCTTTATTGTTAAAAACGGTAATACACACAAGTCAAACTTGGTGTAATTATAGTGCTTAGTCTGTAGTGACTATAGTATAACAACAAATACTAAAAAGTGGTCAAGTGCGAGTCGTACTAGCACAGGATAGATAGAAAACGAAAACATTTCTCGTCCGATTACCGAAGTTTTTGAAACTTCGGTCGCGGTCAGTATTTGGGTGGGTGACCGCCTGAGAACCCTGCGTAAAATTGCCTTAAAAATGAATCATTCGTAAGCATCGAATATTCAAATCTCAACCAACGCACACCTACAGCTAGATATGTATTGTGTGGAGTAAGTACGGAACCCTCGGTGTGCGAGTCCGACTCGCACTTTGCCGGTTTTATTTCGATTCTGCTGTTTATCTTGTAGAGTTTACAAATTGTTTTCTTTACAGATGCAGTGCGCCATAATAAAATAGCGGAAAAGGCAACAGACTCGGAAATTCACGAAGTTATAGCAAACTGGTTCAGATTTACCAAAGACCGCAATGGAGAACGGAAAGCTCGCAGAACAATCCAAAAAACGGCGACTTGCACGAAGGAAAGCACAAATAAAGAATGAGTTTAATTATCATAATAACCTTTCAGGTAGTACACATATTAAAACAACCATAGATAAAATACAACCTACAGTGAATAAATTGCAGAAATTCTCAGACCAATTGCTAAATAGTTCTAGAAATGAGCAATCGCATTATTCTATGAAAGTCACTGATCCATTAGATACTTCATTAAACAGCCCTGATCAAATCCAAAAACCATCTAACTGTGAACCAATATTAGATATTGGTTCCTTTCTAAGTCATTCTGCTCTCAATGACTTATTGAAAACTTTAAAATATGTCCATCCTAATTTACCATCTGATGCACGCACGCTATTAGGCTCAGTTCACACCGAAATGGCAGCGGCCGGAAGGGCAGCGGAGAGCAGTTTCAGTGTCATATAATTTTAGTCTTTATCACCATGACTATAATACATAAAGTCACTTGACAAACTTGAAAACGTCGTGCGCACGACCGCTCTGGCGGGCGCGAGCGGCCGCGAGCATGCGCTGGAAGGCGCGGGCAGCCGCGAGCATGCGCGGGAAGGCGCGAGCATGCGCGGGAAGGCGCGGGCGGGCGCGAGTGGCCGCTGGAAGTATCCGCCCCGCCCGCTCACGCCGCGCCGCGCACTCACTACTTTATTTTTATTAGCTAATTACACACGAGTTTCCTCGTTATATGTAGAATATAAACTGCGCATAGGAATAGCGTGAGCCTGAGCCGTGACGTGAGTTGCGCGCGGCCGCGAGGAGTCGCGGGCAGGCGCGAGCAGTCGCGGGCAGGCGCGAGCAGTCGCGGGCAGCCGCAAACCTTCTCTTCGATGCCGGCCGCTGCGCGTCGCTTCCAGCCGCTGCCATTTCGGTGTGAACTGAGCCTTAGAAACACCACGTCATATTAACATTATAATTGTGCTGGAGGTTCGTATGTATATTTTGGGCTTAAAACAAAATTAATAGAAAGAGTTTCAAATGGAATAATAACAGCTGAAAGCGCCATCTACCTTCCTATCTATAACTAATCGCATCAACATCAATCGTTCCACGTACAAGTGCGAGCGATACTGTATTTCCGTCCCTCTCTATCCCACTCCCTGGAAGAGGCACTGCCTTTCGCGGATTGGTTGCTGCGATCGTCGACGCGAGTGACAGTCCAGAACATTCCGCTCGCTGAGAACGTGTCCACTATATCGTACCGCGCCGCACCGCTGTATGTGATTATTACCGCTTCCACCAAGGAAAACCCGCTCGCGAGTGAAAGTGAAACGAATGGTGTAGTGTAGTGAATCAAGCAGCTTCATCTCGAAGACACCAGGAGGCTGCCGTTTGTAAGGAAAAAGGACAGACGCACAAGGTAGGTGCCCCTCATCCTTCAGCATCCTTAGAATATCCTATACCCACTCACAATCCTCTTCCCATTCCAATCCTAGGCGACCAGAACTCGCCATCCTTTAGATACAGTCCATTCCTTCTCCAAATCGCCTAGGAACATTCGGTTCGCCGTAACATTTTTTTGATCCATACGAGTCGGATTCATTTACGTTTTATACGTTATATCTCTATACCTAGGTAGTTATAGAACCTAGCTATACTCCTAGTTCATTCACATAACCTTCGCATGATTGTTTCCGCCCGCATCAGTAGGTAATAAACTTTTATGTAGCTACCTACTTACTCAATTATTATTTCTGGAACTATCATAGTTGTCTTGTAAATCTCATATTTTGAGCAACTTTTAATTCCACAGCTCTAAAGTGTTGCCTACTTAGCCTACTTAGGTAAAATAATAGGTACATTAGGTATTATTTTAAGGTCATCAGAAAATTTGAAACTAAAAATGCCGGTACATTCCACAGCACTGTATGACAAATCTTTTTGTGTTACCGCTGTTCGCCTTTGGAATGCTTTACCATTACATATAAGACAGGCTCAAACGATAACTAAATTTAAAGCTTCAGTAAAGGCTCACTATCTATCACTATAACTTCTTCTAGTTCTACAAAATACATGTAAGTATTAAATATGTGTATGTATATGTATGTACGTATGTATAAGTATGTATGTATGTTTATGTATATGTATATAATTATGTCTATCATTTATTATCATATTACAGGAATGAATATAGGTATATTAAGTATGTATATATTATATAGCTTTGTTTACACATGCAACTACCGATTTTCTCCTACCAATAATATTTCCATCCAAAGGTTGCCTGGTAGAAATCGCTTTCAGCGATAAGGCCGCCCTTTGTACTATAGTTAGTTATAAGATCTCTAATAATGTTTTTTAATGTGTACAATAAAGTGTAAAATAAATAAATAAATACATTAGATATTCTTAATTTGTTTCGGTCTCATTAGCTTATACTTACGTAAGCATGTCACAACAAACGAAGTCACGCGTGTCGGAAGACAAAGAGATGACAATCTTAGAAGCAAAACGCAATATTTTATTTGAGCGCATTCAAAACCTATACGAGCGTTCAAAAACCGCCTCTATTTCTGACAGTAATAGCGAAGCATTTCTCAGTTATTGTATGACAGTAGATAGTATTCGAACAGATTTTCATAAGTTGTTAGACGATTATAACGCAAGATTACTTTCTATCAATCCTGATGAAAAACCGAACTATCAGGCGTACACCTCATTCGAAGATCTTTATTGTATTATTAAGCGTATACAATCGCGATTGGAGGGTAAATGTTCAGCAGAGCCCGTTGCCGCGGCCCGCAAGCCGAAATTACCGCCAATCGAGATTATGTCGTTTGACGGAGATATACGAAATTGGCCGTTATTCTATGCGAGCTTTAAGTCTACAGTGCACGATAATGGTTCTCTGACAGATGCTGACAGGTTGTACTATTTAATAGGTAAACTGTCAACGAAGGCCCAGTCCGTATTTGCAGGTGTCACACCCAGTGCTGAGAATTATCAGGTCATATTTCAGTCACTACTTGACAGATATCAAGACACGCGCGTCATAGCGTCTACCTACTTTGACCAAGCTTTAAATCTTAAACTGTCCGGTGCCGCATCTGTCTCGAATTTCCAGCTGTTTATTGATAACTTCGTAACCGCGGTTAATTCTCTTGGGAACTTTAAATTAGAAGATCTTTCCGACTTTATGTTGCTTCAACTCGCTTTAAAAAACTTTGACACTGATACAATTCGCGCATTCGAGATGACGGAACGCAATAATAAAATACCTACACTAGATAGTTTTATTTCGTTCATCAAAGATCAGTGTCGAATATTTCATAATACGCAGTCCGGTTCACCTGGCCCGTCTAACACTAACAGCAACAAACAAAGGTTGAATAAATCGCGAAATAGTAATAATAACTCGGTCCCTAATCCACAATCTTACGTAACATGCTCGGAATCTAATAGTAATAATTCACAGAAGTGACTGTGCAGTAATATAGTGCACGACCATTTATACAAGTGTCCCGCCTTTAATAATTTAAATCCAACCGCTCGTTTTAAATGCGTAAAAGATAAAAAAGCTTGCATTAATTGCTTAAGCATAAAACATAAAACAAGTAATTGTTCTAGTAAGACAAAGTGTCGCTTATGCAATCAGAAACATCATTCTCTGCTTCACTTCGATAAAGGTAACCCGTTGTCAAGCCAAGCCGCTAACCTTGACACACTTACGTCGCAGGTGCAGGCCACGGTGACTTCCCCCTCCACGCCTCAGGGCGAAGTATCGTTGTGTACGACGTCCATTGCGCGGGCGACGCGCACGCGAGGACGGCACTCGCGCATCTATAATGATCCGCGCAGGGCCAAAACGCGATGTATGGCGTCTAAGACTGTTCTGTTAGCGACGGCGCAAGTTATCGTTTATGATGTTAATGGGTCGCCGCCCATGGTACGTTGTCTGCTGGATGGCGCGTCTCAGACCAATCTAATAACATCGGAATGCTTCAAACGCCTCGGATTGTGGAATAACTTTAAAAATACTAACTCAACCGTCAAAGGGATAGGCGGATCAGAAAAACATTGCAAGGGTTCCGTAGATATTAAAATACATTCGCGTTTTGATAGGAATATTAATTTAACATTTCTTCGCTTATCGTGGAGCGTATCACGGACGCATTGCCGAACGCTAATGTAGACGTAGCATCACTCACTCACTTCGAGTCATTGCCGCTAGCAGACGCGGAGTTTGCGAATCCGGCAGGCATTGATCTTTTGATCGGAGCTTCAATATTTCCGCACTTGCTACTAACTAACATAGTACGTAGTGAGCGATATGATTTACCGCCCGCTATTGAGACGGTATTTGGTATGTGATTATGGGTACCGTACCTACGTTACATACTTCTCATTGTATTAATATAATAATAATAATAATAACTGGCAACACCACCAATGTCAACGTGCATATTTTGCCTAAGAATTTTAAATAATAATATTTAACGTATTCCATTATATCCATAGTTTAAAAGTATAGCCAATATAAGTTACAATAGAAAACTACAATAACAGAAGAAAATACCTGAACAAAACCACCATAAATATAGAAAGTGAAGTGTAAATATACAATGACAGCCGTCATAGAAAATATGTCAACAACAACAATAATAACATTCACAAAAATGAAAATGAAATTAATACTTTAGCATGTTGACGAGGGCCAGAAACAAACAGCTAGCACACCCAACACCTCCGGACCCGTCGCTGAGCTCCGCCTCGCAGCCGCCGAGGCCTGCGCCGACATCGCCAGCAGCTGCAGTTGCGTCGAGTACTTCTCGCCCCCGTCGTCACCGTCACCTGTACGGCGGAGAGGCAGAGGCCGGCCGCCAGCCTGCCTGTGACCACGAGACCCACCGGTCTCAAACAGGGTCCTCGCTGCTGGTGGTAATGTGCAGCGCATGCGATGGACGGAATCCATCAATGAAAATGTCATGCGCGCATATTTTGGGGCTACAGAGGGGGGAACTAACCTCACTGCGTACCGCAGTCGCATGCTCGTTCTGTTTCAGGCCTTAGAACCAAGTATCAACGTTACGGCTCAACGATTATCGGATCAGGTGCGAGTTATCCAGCGCAGTAACAAGCTGGATAACGTCGTACTTGATAGGCTACGCTCAGAATACTTACCTACGAGCCAGGCTGTTCACGTCCAACCCGTTAGTGCTATCGGTAACACAGATGCATCGCGGATGGGTAATAATGCCGTCGTGGATGTGGATGATATGGTTTGTAACGTAAGTATCCAGTGCAATGAGGAGGTTATGGATGCTTTGAAATGTGCGATTGGGGAATATCGGTACATGTCACCAACAATTAGGCCGCGCCTGCCCCGGTTGCCTATGCATAGGCGTAATATAGCGCTGGTAGGTGCCCTTGACTCGCTATTACCTAGTTTTCTAGAGAATAGTGAAAATCTTGGTGATACGCACTCAATTTTAGACTGCGCCGCCGTAGCGGCTTGTCGTATGGCTGGTGTCAAGTTTCATGAACGTGATACTGGCATGCGACAAAGATCTGCTATCCCGGCGTGGCAGTACAGAATTGAACGGCGTATTGCTGAGACAAGGGCACTTATCGGTAAGCTAATCTGCTTTAGGTCTGGGAATACACGTCCCAGGGTCATGCGCTTTGTGCGCCGAGCCTTCTTGGGGACAGGTATCAGTCCTCATGACTATACATCTCGGCTCACGGAGCGCATTGACTTCCTAAAGCAGAAAGTCTATGCATGGGCAAACCGGATACGCAGATATAAAAAACGCGTGGACCGATATACCTTGAATCGTGCATTTCAAAGGGACCAAAAGTGGGTTTATAGAAACTGGGACCGACCAGCCCAAGATGTGGCTAATGGGCAGCTGCCGGATGCAGACGCCACTAACAAATTTTGGCGTAGCATATGGTCGGCACCTATTGGCCACACAGAGGGTGGTTGGATGCGGGATGTTGAGCGGTCATGTGAACACATTCCAGAAATGGAAAACGTAGTCATTTCCAGCGAAGATGTTACAAGTGCAGTCCGTTCGTTATCAAATTGGAAAGCTCCAGGACCGGATGGACTGCACAATTTCTGGCTGAAATGGCTACGTAGTCCACATGGCTGCTTAGCATCCCAGTTTCAATCATCCCTAGAATCTGGTTCGATCCCAGATTTTATGACAACTGGAGTAACCCACTTGCTCCACAAGACAGGTAGTACCACAGAGCCCGGTAATTATAGACCGATTACATGTTTGCCATCGGTCTATAAACTTCTTACATCTATTCTGAATGCTAAAATATCAAAACATGTTGAATTGAATTCAATTATGTCAGACACTCAGAATGGATGTAGGAAGGGGGCTCGTGGTACTAAGGAGCTCCTCCTTATTGATATGACCATTACCCAGCAAGTTCGTCGTAACCGAAAGGATCTGGCGGCATGTTGGATAGATTACAAGAAAGCGTACGATTCTGAGCCTCATACGTGGCTTTTGAGGGTGATGGAGTTGTATAAAATAAATACAACTCTACGCACCTTCTTAAAGTCATGTATGGGGCAATGGAAAACGGTTCTTGGCTATCCAGGGTGCCGACGGATCCAGGGGAATGGCGAACTTATGAAGATTGAGCGAGGTATCTTCCAGGGTGATAGTCTGAGTCCATTATGGTTTTGCTTAGCACTGAATCCTCTCAGTACCTTGCTGGAGGGTTCAGGGCTAGGTTACAGGTTACGAAGAAGTGATCGGGTAGTGTCCCACTTGTTGTTCATGGATGACTTAAAACTCTTTGCCCACACCAACCCTCAATTGATAAGTTTACTAAAAATAACTGAAAGTTTTAGTAATTCTATCAACATGAAATTTGGTGTGGATAAATGTGCTGTGATTCATGTAAAGCAAGGAAAGATGGTGGAATCTGAAGGGATTCAACTCTCAGATTCCATTAACCTAAGATCACTTCTCCGAACCGACACCTACAAATACTTGGGTGTGTCACAGGCTTTAAGTATTAATGAGGCTGACATGAAACAATCGTTGCAAGAGCGGTTCTTTGGCCGCCTGAAAAAGGTACTGAATAGTCTTTTATCAGGTGGCAATAAGGTTCGAGCTTGCAACGGTTGGGTCATGCCGGTTCTCATGTACTCCTTTGGCATACTCAAGTGGACTCAGACTGAACTGGACACCTTAGACCGAAAGGTCCGAACACTGCTGACGGCACACCGGATGCATCATCCACGCTCATCCGTAATGAGGTTGTATATTCCGCGGAAGTGTGGGGATCGTGGCTTTCTAAATGTCAAATCCCTGCACAACCGCGAGGTATGCAACCTCAAAGATTATTTTCTCAACGCGAACGTGGATGTGCATCGCGATGTTGTAGCAGTGGACGCCGGGTTTACTCCGCTCAGTCTTTCTAAGGACAGCTGGCGCAGACCTGTAGTAATTAGCACTGATGATCGCAGGCTTGTATGGCAGAGCAAGGAGCTTCACGGCAGGTTCTACCGGACCCTGCATGGGCCAGATGTAGACTTTTTAGCCTCGGTGAACTGGCTACGCTTCGGTGACCTTTTTGGGGAAACCGAAGGGTTTGTTTGTGCAATTGCTGATGAAGTTATCAAGACGAATAACTACCGGAAATATACTCTGAGGGATGGCACCACGGACATTTGTCGTGCGTGTCACCAGCCTGGTGAATCCCTCAGACATATAGTTTCCGGCTGTTCGCGTCTTGCTAACGGCGAGTACTTGCACAGGCATAACCAAGTAGCCAGGATCATTCACCAGCAACTTGCTCTGAAATACAGGCTTGTAGATGTTGAGGTGCCGTACTACAGGTATGTGGCGGAACCTGTTCTGGAAAGTGGTCATATCACATTGTACTGGGATCGATCTATCATCACAGACAGGACTGTTGTAGCCAACAAACCTGATATTGTGGTGGTAGATCGATCAGAGCGCCGCGCAATAATTGTTGATGTCGCCATCCCTCATGACGAGAATCTCGTGAAGGCTGAGAAAGATAAGCAGATTAAATATCTGGACTTGGCGCACGAGATTGTCGACATGTGGGATGTCGACTCAGCAATTATTGTGCCGATAATCGTCACAGTGAATGGTCTTATAGCCAAGAGCCTCGACCACCATCTTAAGAGGCCTGCGTTGGATCCTTGGGTCAAGGGTCTGATACAGAAGGCGGTACTTTTGGACACGGCACGCATAGTGAGGCGGTTCCTGTCTCTGGAGCCCTAACCACCAATAGCTTGGACCCTGTTCCCGATACTGGTGGGTCCCCATAATGATTTTTATATTTTTAAATGTATTTTTATAATTGATATATTTAAAAATGTACTTATTTATTATGAGAATATATTAAAGATGTATGTGAATAATAATAATAATCATTTATTTTCAGGTAACAAGAACAGATAGATATATACCTTATAGACTAACATAGATAAAATAACATAATAAAATATTATAATAAAACAAACAGGTGTTGTTTATGGCTTCATGTTACGCGGAGTGGTATTGCGTAACCTCCCATGAAAACGCCGATACACGACACCCTTCGGCCAAAACTCTTCCTTAAGAAAAGTCTCGAGATGATGAGTCGGCACCCGCACCACGTACGAGTTGAAGTTGGTGTTATGCCGTGACTCCAATCTCTCGACTCTCAAAGTCCATTTGGTCTTCAGGCGCAGGTATTCTACGACCTCCTCTCCCTTTGTGGAGTGATGCAGCCGAGAGACGTACAACTGCGTGGTTGGTACGGCGGGACGCAGCAGCATGTTCGGTCCCACTAACCCGGTACCACAAAGGTTACGACAAGTTGGTTTCTTCTTCTTCTCCACCTTTATGAAACCATCCTCGTCGCATGTCTTCGGTTTTGGGGCACGTAGCTCCACAACCTCGTTATGAGAGGGTTTACAAGGCTTCTGTTTACCCCCTTTTTCATCCGGCCGATTCTGCTGCGTTTTGCTTTTGGCAGCAACATTGGCATAAGCGCGCTTAGTCATCGATGCATCAACACTCGACAAAACCTTGACCGGTGTCGATGACCCGATTTCAGCAACATTACGCGTCCCAGCGCTTGGATTACCGGCGATAGGCGACGCAAGCAAATTCGCTGACTGAAAACTGCTGATGGATGCGTTTTGAGCCCCGCGTCGTGTGTTTACGTTGGACACGACTGGTGACCTACTTGTAGAAATAGCGTTACGTAATAACACTACTTCTGCACGTAGCTCACTTATGGTGCTGTCCGACTTCTCTAACTTGGACTGCACCTCGGCCAGGCTGGATTTCAGGGATGTGATATCCTTCAGCAACCTGGTTACGTCGACGTGGTCGAATGTGACGGGCGGCAGCTGGTGCAGATCCTTCGCCACGAACGTAGGCACGTCGTCAGGGTCGGTCACCTTCAATAACGAGATGATATCCTGGATACTCTTCTCGGTGCCATCCCTTCGCCGGGACGGCATCTCGTCTAAGTTGCCCAGGGTTTGATAGAGTAGCTTCTTGCTACCACACACGTCTTCTTCTTTGAAGTTGGACTTGCAGATCTGCAGAATGCTGACCTCGTCCATGGTGTCGATGGCATGTTGTATAAACGCCAACAGCTCGTTGGCTATGAGTTGCTGTGAACAGCTCATAGCTACAGTATCGGGCGACGTATAGCCGCTAATTACATTTATTAAATAATAATTTAATACGCGCGTCACAGCGCCGCACGTCCGCGCTCGACGGGTGTGCGTCGCAGCGTTTGATTACGTCTTGTTGTTGTTCTGTTCTTCAAGGGATCAAGGTGGGTGCTGAAACTGTGTGTAAGATAAAGCACTTATTAGCTATGCTATGCTATGCTATGCTACGCTATACTATGCTATGCCAAGCTATGCTATGCTAAGCCATGCTACGGTATGCTATGCTAAGCTACGCTACCCTACACTATACTATACTACACATCCGCTTTGTATATGGATGACACTGCCTGTAGTGTCATACCCGCTCCGCTAGCAATTTCGCTTTGTGAAGAGCTCATTCAGCTTTTCAAGCGAGGCCAGTTTGATCTTGTCAAATGGACAAGCAACTGTAAGGAGGTTCTCGCACGCATACCAGATTCTCATAAAGCTTCTCTAGACATTGAGTTTGAGAAGTCTGTACCGCATAAAGTTCTCGGTTTACGCTGGGACAAATCCTGTGATAGTTTTCGGTTTGACGTCTCACCGCCAGATGATAAGTGCACCAAGCGCACTATGCTGTCCACAGTAGCTCGACTATGGGACATAATGGGCTCCAACAATTTTGTACGCCAAGCTCTCGATCAAAGAGCTTTGGCTATCAAAGTGTGAGTGGGATGAAACACCCCCTGACCATATTGTCGCCGCTTGGGGCCAGTTTTGTATTGAGCTTACCGCGCTCAATCAAATTAATATTCCGCGTCATCTTGGGTTGGTAGATGGATGTACCATCAACTTAATAGGTTTCGCTGACGCCAGCGAGCGTTCTTACGGCGGAGTCGTATATCTGCAAGTCCGCATTGGTTCTAACTACTCGGTGCAGTTAGTTTGTGCCAAGTCTAAGGTCTCGCCTGTTAAAACCATTTCGGTTGCGAGACTGGAGTTTTGCGCGGCCCTTCTGCTGTCTCAGTTGCTCCGC
Source organism: Euclidia mi (assembly GCA_944739405.2). Classification (NCBI taxonomy): domain Eukaryota; kingdom Metazoa; phylum Arthropoda; class Insecta; order Lepidoptera; family Erebidae; genus Euclidia; species Euclidia mi. The sequence continues at coordinate 9,624,516 of OX123209.2, read as the reverse complement.
AAGGTTCAAGACACAGTTTTGCCCCACTACCCTATTAATAAAATATACGCATTTTCTGACTCCAAGGTAGTGCTCGCTTGGATTTATTCATCTCCTCACGGCTGGCAGACTTTTGTCGCCAACCGCGTTAGTAAATTGATTGAACTTGTTCCCGCTACTTATTTCAATCACGTCGCGGGTTATCGTACTCGTCTTCAGGAAGAACTTTCCATAAATCATATTGACTGGAAGTTTATTCCACCAGCATCACCACATTTCGGTGGATGTTGGGAAAGCGTGGTCAAAGTAATTAAAACGCATCTCTTCAAGGTTATAGGTCAACAGATCCTCTCTTACGAATAGCTTTTAAGTGTCCTTGCCCAAGTCGAGGCACTGATCAACTCGCGTCCGCTCACGGCATTGAGTAGTGACCCTGCAGAACCATCCGCGTTAAGCCCTGCACATTTTCTGAACACAGTGCCATTATCGTCATTTCCGGCTCCTGAAGCAGACTCTTCAAGCTTGCTCCAGAGACATACTCTGCTGGATAAACTCGTGCAGTCGTTCTGGCGGCGCTGGCGTGCGGAATATCTACACCAGCTTCAGGCTAGATCCAAGTGGAATAGTCCTGCATCCCCTATACAGGGTACGTTAGTCGTCATAATACATGATAATGCTCCGCCGCTTTCATGGCCGTTAGCCATCGTAGAGAAATTGCATACTTCCAAGGACGGTACAACCCGCGTTGTTACCGTGAAAACCGCTAAGGGGAGCTACGTGCGCCCTGTTGTACGTCTCTGTCCGCTTCCAACTCGGTGAGATCTAGCCTGAAGTTGGATCTACCTCTTAGTTTAAGTATTTAGTTAGTAGTTTTCGCTATTATTGCGTTTGTAGTTTTCGCTAAAGTTAATTTAGATTAATTTTATTGTCATATCGCTGTCTTAGCCTATTGATGGGTTATGCGGTAGTACACCCAACATAGCTAAGTTCAATTCTATTTTTTTTTAAAGGCAACCCTTTAGGGCCGGGGGGATATGGTAGCGCCATCTACCTTCCTATCTATAACTAATCGCATCAACATCAATCGTTCCACGTACAAGTGCGAGCGATACTGTATTTCCGTCCCTCTCTATCCCACTCCCTGGAAGAGGCACTGCCTTTCGCGGATTGGTTGCTGCGATCGTCGACGCGAGTGACAGTCCAGAACATTCCGCTCGCTGAGAACGTGTCCGCTATATCGTACCGCGCCGCACCGCTGTATGTGATTATTACCGCTTCCACCAAGGAAAACCCGCTCGCGAGTGAAAGTGAAACGAATGGTGTAGTGTAGTGAATCAAGCAGCTTCATCTCGAAGACACCAGGAGGCTGCCGTTTGCAAGGAAAAAGGACTGACGTACAAGTTAGGTGCCCCTCATCCTTCAGCATCCTTAGAATATCCTATACCCACTCACAATCCTCTTCCCATTCCAATCCTAGGCGACCAGAACTCGAAATCCTTTAGATACAGTCCATTCCTTCTCCAAATCGCCTAGGAACATTCGGTTCGCCGGAACAACAGCAGAAAATTATCCATTAATGCAGAAAAAAATATCAAAAAATTTGAATCCTTTATTATCTATAACAATCAATGTAGATGGTTTGCCAGTATACTCTAGTTCTACAAATTCTTTTTGGCCTATTTTATGTGTTTTGGATCAGTCTCTTAATAAGCAACCGTTCATTGTGGCACTGTATTATGGAGAATCAAAACCCAATAATGCGGATGTTTATTTACGTCCTTTCGTTGATGAATGTTTACATTTAGAGCAGAATGGTTTAGAAATTAATGATATCCAATACGATTTTCGAATAAGTTGTATTATTGCTGATGCTCCAGCTAGATCATTTTTGAAAAGTATTAAGTCCCACAATTCATTTCATGCCTGTGAAAAATGCCAACAAGAAGGTATATACAGGGGGAGAACGATATGGCCATATTTATCTACTATGCAAACACTTCGAACAGATTTTGGCTTCTCCAATCAACAATATGAAGACCATCAATTAACCAAAAGTATATTAACAGAACTTGATGTCGGACTAGTCACACAAGTGCCGCTTGATTACATGCATTTGGTTTGTTTAGGTGTAGTTAAGAAAATGATCCGATGCTGGGTTGAAAACGGATCAAAGAAATGTAAACTAAATATTCATAAAATAAATGTAATTTCTACTCGCTTAAAAAAATGTCGCGAACACATTCCTGTTGAATTTTCGAGACAGCCTAGACCATTGAAATTATTTAAATATTGGAAAGCTACTGAGTTTAGAGCCTTTCTTCTTTATTTGGGACCCGTTATTTTAAAGGACATTTTGCCAAACATTAACCTATACAAGCACTTTTTATTATTACATTGTGCAATATACATACTATATAATGACATTTGCCCTGACGATATTTGGCGATCGTATTCTTATGACTTGCTGAACAGTTTTGTGAAATATGTTCCAGTTCTCTATAGCGAAGAATTTCTTGTGTATAATGTTCATAATCTTCTGCATATATCTGAAGATGTATTAAATTTTGGAACATTAGATTCATTTTCGGCATTACCTTTTGAAAATTTCATGTCAAAAATAAAGCGACTTGTTCGTTCCCATAAAAAATCAAACGAGCTTGGTAGTCATAAAACAATATGCATGGTTAAAAAGCGAGGAGTCATATCTAAAATTCCATTTAACGGTAATTGTACATTAAGTATCACTATCTGACTCATGTCAACATCTGACTCATGCTTTGTTACTTTTAGTGGGGATGTTGGTATAGTCAAATCAATAGAAAGTTATAACGATTCCTATAAGTTGAAATGTACGTGTTTTTTAAATAAAACAGATTTTTACAAAAATCCAATTGAAAATAGCAAATTAGGCATATACAAAGTTAGTGGAACATATTGAAGAAATATCCATGTATCCATTTTATACAAAAAAAAAATACTTTTACCTAACTTCAGTGATAATGATGGTTCTTTCATATGTATACCCTTTCTTAGCTTAAAATTACACCACTTGTGAACTTTTCATAGAAAATTAATTCTCAGAAACAAATCTCAAAAAGTAAGCCATAATTTTAATTTTATAATTTTTTCTGTGTGTTATAGCTAAATTAAGTATTATTTTAAACGGAAAACTAAAAAATGTATGAATAACATTTTAATTAATAATAATTTTCAAAATTAAACATTAAAGATGTGATTAGGATCTGATAGATAAAATAAATATTTATTTTTTTGAGATTTGTTTCTTAGAATTGTTTAGAAAAATTTGCTTTGAGTGTGCTATATTAAGAGGAAAGCCTAGAGGCGTTTTCTCCATACAAACGTATTTCTCTATTTGCTTCCTGGATAATGTCATAAGAGCCTGTACGCCGTACGGTATTTCATACAAATTTTCAAGTCCTCATTTTTTTTAATGACTGATCTGATTTTTATGAAACTTTACACACAAGCAGGATATAACGCTCTTAGTAGCAACTTTTTTATTTAGGACTGCTGAAGGAATCTTTTATTTTAACATATAATTACGTTAGAAGATAAATCAATTTTATTTAATAAGAGAAATGATAAAAGCATGCCTTCTTGAATCATGCATGTCTGTTAATTATAATTAAATAGATACTAATTGTTTAACTTTAATTAGAATAACGACAGATGATTGCAACCTTATTTTTTTTAATAAATTTTAATTACTGGATTTCCTTGTTTGTTGTTTGGTAGGGCCTCTGTTAGAAACCCAATGTTGGATGTACTAGGTAGGGCATGGCATGACATAAACCGTCACAGGCATAAAGTATTATTTTATTGGTAGGGCCCATATCATAAACCCTACACAGGCATAAAGTAATAATTTACCGGTAGGGCCAGTAACAAAGACCCAACGTTGGCATGTAGTACACATTTATTGGTAGGCCCTATGTCATAAACCAAACACAGGCCTAAAGTAATAATTTATCGGTAGGGCCAGTAAAAGAAACCTGACGTAAGTATGCGGTATACTTATATTGGTTGGGCCTATGTCATAAACCCTACACAGGCTAGTAATAATTTATCAGTAGGGCCAGTAACAAAGACCCAACATTGGGATGTAGTACACATTTATTGATTGGGCCTATGTCATAAACCATACACAGGCTTATAGTAATAATTTATCGGTAGGGCCAGTAATAGAAACCTAACGTAGGTATGCAGTATACTTTTATTGGTTGGGCCTGTTTGTTAAACCAATCAAGTAGTTGCTTGGTAGGGCCCACGTGAAAATCGCCACACACTGGTTGTACTTTCGACAATGGCCCAACGTCAATAGGCAGTAGGCATTACGGTAGGGCTTTCGTGGGGGAATACATTGTTGGCCTAACATGATGGCCCTATGTTATTTCCACCGTTGGCACATACGTTTAAAAAGGGGACATGCAGGACCGTTGGCCAACAAATCGTGATTGTTGGCCGAACAAATCGCCAACTCAAAATGCTACTAGGGAACGCTCTTCCCTTGAGACTTCTTCTCAGTCTCGCTGTATTCTCCACGTCGTTGAAGAAATTCTTGGTGGTGTCGTATATCGCCTTGAACGACAGCCACTCGGTGTGCGCGCCGCCGAACGTCGGTAACGTCATGATGACTTTCGAAACCGCCGGGTGTGGTGCAACTATCGATGTGTCCGGTGGCTTCCTGTCGGCGAGCGCGGCGATCGTGGAGGTGAGATCCGTGATGAACGGCTTCAGCGAATCACCTCCCTGTTGATGAACGTCCATCTTCTGTGAAGGCGGTCCATCTTCCTTATCTATCTTCTGTGCCCCGTCGACGTCCCTCTTCTTAGTGGACGCCGATATCACTAAATCTATATCTTCAGGGCCGGGCTGGGGTTCCGGAGCCTCTTCCAACCACGAACGTACGTAGTCTTGTTTCGACTGTCCATCCTCGTCGTAGTCATCGGAGTCCGCCTCCTCTTCAGCCTTCTGTAGTGCTAACTGTGCTAACTGTAGTTTTATCTTCAAAACTTCTTCTCGAGCCAACATCACATTTCTATTGGAGCGTCCCGTAGCTGCTGAGCGTTGGTCGCGTTCCCTCGTTGGCTTCTTTCTATCTCTATTTTCTATAATACTTTGTTGCGCTGTACAAACGCTCGATCTATCGGATGGTTGCAACGTCCTTTCCTTGCCGTCTTTATTTTGCGACTGCACCTCTGCTCGCTCCCTTGCATCTTGAGTGATGTTTCGTTCGTCCCTCCTCGCGGGGCCGGGGGGGGGCCGGCGGCGGCGCGTCGCTCCCGACTGTTGTCGACGGCGATCGAGGTGGCCAGTCGTGACGGACGACCGCGGCGGCTGGGTTGCGGGCAGCGGCGGCGCGGGCAGGGGTACTGGAACTAGGCCCGGCGCCGGCCGCTCCCCCGGCGACCTCGGGAGCACGACCTCTTGAACGCGTCGTAGGCATTCTTCGATCCGGCTCGAAGCGACCAACAAATGTAACGGATGCCAGGAATCGAACCTTTGCTAGTCCGCTACAGTGCGCTGGTGGTGTGTTGCTGACGTGTGCCTACGACGATGCGTGTTCTTCTATATGTGTGGATTGTATGGCTTCGGTGTATTGGGGCTTCAGAAATAAAACATCTTCTTTATGTTGAGAGCGATGCTGTTCAGGTGTTGGGTGCTTGATGGTTACATAGGTCACAAGATGGTGGTTAGGACGCCAACGAACTGGCCGAATACATGGTCGCTTAAGTACCTCGAAACTTTACCTTATCGACGACCATCGCACCGAACACGTGCACAGAGAATCTTTAGTTTATTTTTATTTAAAATAAAGTACAAATGTTACGTATTATTCGTTTCTATTATACATACGTACATGTTCTATACATCGTTAGATAGGTCTCATTAAGTTCTATCTATCGGTATACAATACCTAAACCTAACTACTAGCGTCACTAAGTTATTCCATAAAAACTCCCAAAAATGCTGTCACACAAGGGCCCGCCCACTATATTTTCTATTGAAAAACTATTGTATACTAAATATATATATATATAATTTTGGTAGGCCGTTGTGTGCAACTATATGGGGCATCTATTAAAACAAACACCATGAAAATATCTTTATTCAATTCGAACCTATTACATGAAAACTTATGAATCATAAGAAAATACAGAATTTCTTAAGTAAATACTATCGTACATGAACAAACTTTATGATAAACATACAAATGTTTGTTATTATGCTTATTTTAACTATATAAGGTAATAACTAGCAATAAGAAAGTATCTAGACATGATTTCAAGTCTATATGAAGCCAAAAAACACTTATAAAACTATAAAACGAATATGTAAACAAACAGCTGCTTTATGAAGTATTAGTTCTTATCTGTTACAACTGATAACACTATTTATGATCGATATCTAGGTCTCTACAGTTAGCACAGGGTTTAGACTAATGTTCATGTACTATATAGTACTTTTTATTAAAGATTTAACTATTTACACTATTTTAGCTATTTTTTTACGTTTTGACACGTACGGGAACCGAACCCGGTGTACCGCACGATTAGATAACACTGATTTTATACGGTTTTCACTCGCGGTGTCGAATACACTATTGACTATGACAGTGTACATAGTCATTAATGTCTGTCGCGAACATCTCTCCCGCCGTGCAGCAACGCGCGTGACCCGTCGTGTGGCGGTGCTGCAGAGCACCCGGTGAGCGACGCCTCGTCACTTGGGCAGGGGGACCAGCTTCTTAGCCGGCCGTTTGAGGACGCCTGCTGCTGTGCGCACCTCGACAGTGCGTATGGCGCCGTCGGCGCCCGGGTAGACAGCCACAACTCGACCGCGCGGCTAGGTATTGCGCGGGAGTTGGCCGTCGGCGATCAGGACGGGGTCGCCGACCTCGAGGTTGAGCCCAGCCCCATGGGGCTCCCGCCGGTGTTGCAGCTCGGGTAGGTACTCGCGCACCCAACGGCGCCAGAACATGTCGGCGAGGATTTGGGCGCGCCGCCAGTGCTTGCTGCAGTTGAGGTCAGCCTCGCTGAACTCGCCCAGTGGAGGGAGGCGAGCAGAACCACCGAACAGGATGTGGTTCGGGGTGATGGCCTCGCTGTCTGCTGCGTTGACGGAGACGTGTGTGAGGGGTCGACTCTTTACTGTGTACTCGACCTCACACAGTATAGTGTAGCTAGGACTTCTTCGTGCGGATTGCGCTCGTGAAGGACCGTATAGAGGGCAGTCTTCACGCACCTGACGAGGCGCATGCGCCCCCCATGAATGGCGCTGAGGGGGTGATGAAGCGCCATATGATGCCACGGCGACTCGCTTCTTCGGCGACGGCGTCTCTCATTTCTCGGTCGGCACCGTGCATGTTGGTGCCGTTGTCCGAGTAGATCTCTGCGGGGCAACCTCGGCGCGCTGCGAACCTGCGCAGCGCCAAGATTGCGGAGTCGGCGCTCAGGCTGGCGGCGACCTCCAGATGTACTGCCTTGGAAGTGAGACATGTAAACAGTGCCACATAACGTTTGTGACGCTGTCTCCCGACGGTTACGGAGAGCGGCCCGAAATAATCAAGACCCGTGTAGGTGAAGGGCCTCTGATAGTGGGCAAGGCGCGTCTTCGGATGGTCCCCTGTGGCTGGCTCAGGCGGCTGCGTTTTTCTAATGCGGCATGGTAGACATCTATCTACTATTTTCTTTGTAGTCGGCCGCAGACGAAGAATCCAATAGTGTTGGCGTATTTCATTTATTACCAACTCTGTACCGCTGTGATGTAATTTTCTATGCGTCCAATCTATGTATAGCTGCGTGATACGATGATCGCCGTCTAAGATTGGCGGTCTCTTTGTCTGTTCGGAGATTTCTTCTGTAGCTATTATACGACTGCGTAGAGTGATCATTCCGTTGTTCATCTCCACGGGTAACGAATACAGGCGGCTGTCTCTGGCGACACCTCCTCCGCGCCGCAGCTCCCGAAGGTCGGCGCCGAAGGAGTCCTCTTGTACCGCCTTCACAAGAAGGTCCTCGGCTCCGCGGGTGTGTTCTGCGGAGAGAAGCACGAAGTTTCGGGAGTCGGCGGCTGGACGAGGTGCCGCTCTGCCCGACTTGATGTTGTGCTTCGTCTTCGTCACATGACGCCAATCTGGATCCTTCTGTCTATTTTTCTGCGTTCTTTTATATAGAACCTTCTCTGCGGTTTTCTTACATAATGCTTTAAATTGTAGAACTCTTGCTGTTGCTCGTAAGAGCCTTTCCCATTTGGAAAATCTATACGGGTCCGGTACGGCTTCTATAATTCTATGTGTTTGACGTTTTTCTACAGCTGTCATTGTGCGCTCTTCGCCTGTCGCGTCAGGGGCGATGTGCTTCTCTACGGGCCATAGTGACGGGTCTTCGTACAGGAACGACGGTCCGGTGTACCACTCGTGTTCGGAGTTAAAGCTGTTTGGCACGTCGCGTGTAGCCGCATCCGCCGCGTTCATCTTCGTAGGTACCCAGCGCCAATCTTCAACTTTACTATGCTCTTCTATGGCGGCTAGGCGGTGTGCGACGAATGGTTTGTACGCCCGTGCTCCTTTTCTGATCCACGTCAGTACGGTCTTGCTGTCCGTCCAGTACACGACGGCCTCGGGTTTGACGCGATGTTCTTCTATTACCGCTTGAGCGACTCGGGTACCCATGACGGCGGCTTGCAGTTCGAGTCTCGGGATTGACACCACCTTAAGCGGTGCCACTCTCGCCTTCGCCATAACGAGCGTCACGTGTACACGCCCATCTGGTGTAGTCGCTCGCCAGTACACCGCTGTTGCGTAGGCCGCTTCACTGGCGTTCGTAAAGACATGTACTTGGAGTGTACAGGCGTCACTGTACCCGGGGTAACACCGCGGGATGCGTATCGACTACTGTTCTAAGTGCTGTATCCACGATGGCCATTGCACTCTGAGCCTTTCGTCAAACTTCTCGTCCCAATTTGTACCGAGTCGCCAGGCTTCCTGTAGTATCTGTTTGGCTCGAACAGTCACGGGCGATGCGAGGCCGAGTGGGTCGTATAGCGACATAACTATTTTCAACGCTTCTCGTTTGGTAGGCGCTTCGGTGCCGATGAGGCCGTCTGGAAGCCGTGCGAGTGTAAGGTTGAAGCTCAGTTCGTCCGCGCTCGTTTTCCACATCAAGCCGAGAATTTTCTCTTCTTGCCCCTTGCTTGCGAGGCCGACTGTCTCCTGGCGATGTTGACTTGGTTCTATTGCTTTGATGACGTTTCTAGAGTTCGACACCCATTTCGTGAGGTGAAAGTGCGCTTGTCTGTGTATGTCTCGCACCCGTGACGCTATGCTCGTCGCTTCCTGTTCGTCCCTGAAGCTGTCCAGATAGTCATCCATGTAATGGTTATCTATGATGGCTTCTGCTGCTTCTGGGTACTCTTCTGCGTGTTTGCGAGCGTTCCAATTCTTCGCGAATATAGCTGTACACGGTGAGCTTGCCGCGCCGAAGATAATGGACTTCATACGGTATTCCTGGGGCGGTCCCTCCCGCCGGTCACCTCTCCACAGGTAGCGCAGCGCGTCTCGGTCTTCTGGGCGTACTCTCACCTGCATAAACATCTCCGTTATATCAGCTGCGACGGCAACGCGGTGTCGACGGAACCTCATCAACACCCCCGGCAACGATTGTAGCAAGTCCGGTCCCGTGAGCAGGAAATCGTTGAGTGACACACCTCTGGTTTTCGCGGCGGCGTCGTGAACTATACGAATCTTCTCAGGCTTCATGGGGTTGTGTACATCGAAGTGAGGCAAGTACCAAGTCTTCCCTGGCGTACTATTCAAGGGAGATTCTTCTGCGTATCCCTTTTCTATCAGCGAGTTCATCTGTTCTGTATATCTTGTTTTCAACTCTATGTTCCTATCTATTTTTTTCTCTATGTGTGCGAGCCTCCTTGCCGCGTTCTCGTTACTATCTGGCATGACGATGTCTTCTTGTTTCCACAGAAGAGCCGTCTCTATATGTCTATCTTCTAATTGTTTCGTATGTTTTTCTAACATATCTGTAGCCCGCTTCTCGGGGTCCGAGTTCGGTCGACGTGGGTTTACTATGAGCGATTCCAGAGCGAAATATTCTTTCAGTTGCGCTTCTATGTTTTCATCTGTAGCGGAGAGACCGTTGACGAAGTGTACGGTGTTTCCCAAGGTGCGTGAGCGCGCGCCGTGTAGCAAACATCCCAGCGACGTAAGCGACGCCACCGGTTGATCGTTGGGCCCTCTTCGTACTGCGTTCGCTATGAGCAGGTGCCAGTTGTCTTGGCCTATTAGCACCTTCGGCACGCCTATGTCATACAGCAGCTTCCTCTTGATGCCTTCGAGGTGTTTGCAGTCTATCAGGTCCTCTTCGGCGATCTTCTGCGGCGATAGGTGCAGGCTGGCTACGGTGCGCGCACACAAAGGCACTTGTTTGCTGTCGGCGCCGGCTCCTCGTATGTGTATGTCTACGCGTCGCGACGTTGGCATGTCGATCGACGTATCGCCTATGGCACGGATCGTAAACGGGTCCAGGTTCCCTTCCGCGCCGACTTCCTTGGCTATGTTTTCGTCTATGAGCGATACGGTGCTTCCGTCGTCGAGTAGGGCGAACGTAGACGCCTCTCCCGCCGGTCCGACTATCTGCACGGGCACTATCTTTAAGTATGCTTGAGCCTTTGCACGTATGCACGAACTGGCGACCGTTTCTTGCTTTTCTGTGTTGACGTCTTCGGTCCTATGGGCTCCTCTATCGTAGTGAAGCAACTGGTTGTGTATAGCGCGGCATCCCTCTACACCGCACTTCTTGGGCTTGCACGAGTGTTCTATTCGGCGTATGCGTAAGCAGCGAAAACACAATCCATGCTGCTTAGCTAGCTGCCATCTCTTCTCTGCGATGGCGTTACGAAACGTGCTGCAGGCCGACGAGTAGTGTCCTTCGCGTTCACATATCCTGCACTTCGCGTTAGACGTGTCCGTATGGGTTCGCTTCTCCGTCGCCGTCGCCGTGTATGTCCTCTGCACGGTACGTCTGCTTGGCGGCCCATCGGTGATGTTCTCAGCCGGTGCGAACGCGCTACAGTAACGCGCGTACTCTATCACGAAGTTACTGAATCGGCTGAGATCTGGCTTCGACTGGCACTTCTCGGTGTACGTCTTGTACCACTGCACACGTAGCTAGTTCGGTAGCTTCTCGGTCAACACACGCACTAGCTCCGCATTGATGAGGTAGTGTTCCTTTTTCAACGCACGAAGTGTGACGACGCCGCTTCTAATCTTGCTCGCGAACGCGCATATGTCCTTAGGTGCTTCGCTACAGCGTGGCAGGGTCCTCAGCTTGTTCGTCTCTGCCTGTGCGATCGAGTCTGGTCGTCCGAACTGCAGCTCCAACTCCTTCATGATTTCATCTGGTCGCGCATGCCCAATCAGTTCAGAGCTAACTGTTTCTAACCCTAGTAGCAATTTCGGTTGGGGTATTGTGGCCACTCCTAGCCAACGGTTGGGAATATGTTGGGGATTGGTAGTGACAGAGCCAACAAAGTTTAAACATGGGCCCAACAATGTTATACTAACATACAAATTTCTAACAATGGGCCAACACTCTTATTGGTTGGAGTTTCAACGAGTAATTTACATACCAATTTCGAACGATGGGCCAACACGCTTTTTTGTTAGATTTTCAACGAGGAATTGGCATACCACTTTTTAGGAAAGGGCCAACTCACTTTTTGGTTGGATTTTCAACGAGGTATTTGCGTACCAATTTTGAACAATGGGCCAACACGCTTTTGGTTGGATTTTAATCGAGGAATTTGCATACCAATTTCTAACAATGGGCCAACACTCTTATCGGTTGGAGTTATAACGAGCAATTTACATACCAATTTCGAACGACGGGCCAACAAGCTTTTTGGGTGGATTTTCTACGAGTAATTTGCATACCTATTTCTAACAATGGGCCAACACTCTTATTGGTTGGAGTTTCAACGAGCAATTGACATACCAATTTCGAACGATGGGCCAACACCCTTTTTTGTTGGGTTTTCAACGAGGAATTGGCATACCACTTTTTAGCAAAGGGCCAATTCACTTTTTGGTTGGATTTTCAACGAGGTATTTGCGTACCAATTTTGAACAATGGGCCAACACGCTTTTGTTTGGATTTTAATCGAGGAATTTGCATACCAATTTCTAACAATGGGCTAACACTCTTATCGGTTGGAGTTATAACGAGCAATTTACATTCCAATTTCGAAAGACGGGCCAACAAGCTTTTTGGGTGGATTTTCGACGAGTTATTTGCATACCAATTTCTAACAATGGGCCAACAAGCTTTTTGGTTGGATTTTCAACGAGGTATTTGCATACCAATTTTGGACAGTGGGCCAACTCACTTTTTGGTTGGATTTTCAACGAGGTATTTATTTGCGTACCAATTTTGAACAATGGGCCAACACGCTTTTGGTTGGATTTTAATCGTGGATTTTGCTTACCAATTTCTAACAATGGGCCAACACTCTTATCGGTTGGAGTTATAACGAGCAATTTACATACCAATTTCGAACGACAGGCCAACAAGCTTTTTGGATGGATTTTCGACGAGTAATTTGCATACCAATTTCTAACAATAGGCCAACACTCTTATCGGTTAGAGTTTCAACGAGGTATTTGCATACCAATTTTGGACAGTGGACCAACACGCTTTTGGTTGAATTTTAATCGACGATTTTGCACACCAATTTCTAACAATGGGCCAACACTCTTATCGGTTGGAGTTTTAACGAGCAATTTTGAATGACGAGCCAACACGCTTTTTGGTTGGAATTTTCAACGAGGAATTAGCATACCAATTTTTAACAATGGGCCAACACTCTTATCGCTTGGAGTTTCAACGCGCAATTTTGAACGACAAGCCGCTTTTTGGTTGGATTTTCAACGAGGAATTAGCATACCAATTTCTAGCAAAGGGCCAACTCACTTTTTGGTCGGATTTTCGACGAGATATTTGCATACCAATTTTGAAGAGTGGGCCAACACGCTTTTGGTTTGATTTTAATCGAGGATTTTGCATACCAATTTCTAACAATGGGCCAACACACTTATCGGTTGGAGTTTCAACGAGCAATTTCGAACGACGAGCCAACACGCTTTTTGGTTGCATTTTCAACGAGGAATTAGCATACCAATTTCTAGCAAAGGGCCAACTCACGTTTTGGTTGGATTTTCAACGAGGTTTTTGCATACCAAGTTCTAACACTTGGCCAACACTCTTATCGGTTGGAGTTTCAACGAGCCATTAGGAACGATGAGCCAACACGCTTTTTGGTTGGATTTTCAACGAAGAATTAGCATACCAATTTCTAGCAAAGGGCCAACTCACTTTTTGGTTGGATTTTCAACGAGGTATTTGCATATCAATTTTGATCAATGGACCAACACGCTTTTGGTTGGAATTTAATCGAGGATTTTGCATACCAATTTTTAACAATTGGCAAATACTCTTATCGGTTGAGTTTCAACGAGCAATTTCGAACGATGAGCCAACACGCTTTTTGGTTGAATTTTCAACGACAAATTGTCAAACCAATTTCTAACAAAGAGCCAACTCACTTTTTGTTTAGATTTTTAATGAGGTATTTGCATAACAATTTTGAACAATGAGCCAACACGCTTTTAGTTGGATTTTAATCAAGAAATTTGCAAACGAACTTCTAACAAAGGGCCAGCTCACTTTTTGGTTGGATTTTCAACGAGTAATTTACATACCAACTTCGAACGATGTGCCAACACGATTTTTGGTTGGATTTTCAACGAGGTGTTTGCATACCAATTTCTAACAATGGGCCAATACTCTTATCGGTTGGAGTTTCAACGAGCAATTTACATACCAATTTCGAACGATGGGCCAACACGCTTTTTGGTTGGATTTTCAATGAGGTATTTGCATACCAATTTCGAACAAAGAGCCAACACGCTTTTGATTGGGTTTTAATCGAAGAATTTGCATACCAACAAAGAGCCAACTCACTTTTTAAATAAATTTTCAATGTAAGTTAGATTTCGGAGATTTTACCAATTTACACCAAATCTATGTGAGAGCTAATGGAGCGAATGTTTTGATCATTCTTATATTTAAAATTATACTTGTTATTGCCGCGAATAATATTTTGATAAAGTTACAACATGTCACTGATATGCAAATTGCAAAAAACACAAGAAAATTTGAATTTCGCGGGCTACATCGACGCAATCACGTCCGAATGACCAGGTCATTAAAATCCAAAAAAAATAAAAAAAGACGAATCACGAAAGCGTTGGCCGGCCGATCGGTATGTCTCTCAGTGCTGCCAACCATACAATTTAAATCGTATTTATACGACATTTTTGGCTCTTGTACGATGTTGTACGATCGAGTTATCGAAATCGTACGTAAAACATAATTATGATCTTTTCAATGAAATCTTACGAAAAAAGAAATCTCCATTAAAAACATATTTTTTGTTATGAAAATTATAACAAGTAAAAGACTTGATAGAATTAAACTTCTTATTAATTGTCCTTGTAAAGTCGCATCCAATAATTTATTTTAATATCTGAACGCATCCATGTCAAAGTGGAAATCCCCGCTCAATTTAACAGTTTTTATGTCATTCTATCTAAGCAAACCTATATTATAATAATAATACGTACGTTCGGCGCTGATAACTTTACAATATCATTTTAATTACTTTTCTTTCGTGCTGCTTGATAAAAAAGTGAACAGTTATGTGGTGTTGGTGTGTATAATTCTGTGAGTTTCATTACGAACTGTGGTGGGTATCTTTTTGTATTTAACCTGGAGAAAATAGGTATGTACCTACTTTTCGTAACAAAGGCCAACATGTCATAATTATGTTAATTGATGATTAATATTACTTGAAAGTTATAATTACATTCCGTTTTTAATTGATTTACGTAGTTTTATTGAAATTTTATCGCGTACTATTATTTCCTTGAATTTCAAGACAAAATACTATTTTTTTAGTATACGGTACGATCTTGTTCTTAGTCGTTTTTCATTTTGCGAGTCTGTGTTGCAAGTCAAATACTACAATTATTTATATTGCGAGTTATCTTCAAATATCCAGCAGGCAAGCTGTATTTTAAACTTTACAACTGTCTAGATGTAATTTCATTAAATTGGACGATTTATTATTGTTGTCGCATGGACACGGGTGGCGGGAATTGTATGATTCGCGGTTTGATGGCATTGGTTTTCTTAATTAACCTTTAACATTACTGTTAATAAACTTCGGTATAGCATAGTAAACAAATCTAATCCACTAAGTGCATTCCACTCCCAAAGCACGAAAATTATAGTCTCTCGCCAAATTTGGTACCTATATAACCTCAAACTATGTACCCCTAGACCCCTACTTACTTGCAGCATATTTGTAAGTTTATGAAATGATCTTTTTGTTTTGTTCATAATAGATCGAGACACTTACAATGTCCAATAGCAAATTTAGTGTGATAGAATTTGGCGACGGAGGTGGAGGTATTAGTGTTGTTAGACAGGAATGGCTGACGCCAAGAAAGAAGCATAGCGTCTGGCCCCCAGTAAAGGCTCAAAATAAATTTAAAAAATGCCTTGAAGGTTCTATCCTCCCAGATGACACATGGTCAAGTTTTACTATTAAGCGTGTATTTTATGAAACAGGTAAGTAGATTGCATGTCTGCATGGGGTTCTTCCATTTTTTTTTTAAATTTTTAATTGTTGAAAATGTTGATAAAAGTCATTACTTTTACTGATCTTAAGCAACAGTGTGGCCTAGGATGGAGCACGCTTACCTAAAAGAAACCTATTTAATTCCTACTCTCTATTTGAAGACACCCATCTCAACTTGAGTCATAACTTGTGATTTGCTTTTTTGAATTGATCAATTCTGAGTTACACATGGCTAGCTGAGGTTGAGCTTCTTGTAGACATTGCTTTCAAGGTGATATTACGGTTCACAGTAATCTTATGTTTTTGCCTCAGATCAAAAAATAGGCAGATAGAATGCTTAGAACACGCGAGTGACCCCACCAAAGCAAATACAAAATCAAAAGCGAATAGGCTACGATCGCATACAAAGTTCAATTCCAGTTAGACTGTTAATGTAAATCATTCTACTATTATTAGTGGAAAGATTTAAATTAACAGTCTAACTGGAATTCAACTTTGTATGCGATCGTAGCCTATTCGTTTTTGATTTTGTATTTGCTTTGGTGGGGTCACTTTCGTGTTCTAAGCGTTCTATCTGCCTATTTTTTTGATCTGAGGTTTTTGCATAGATTAACCGCATTATTCATATTTTATAAAACCTTTACAAAATATCTCTGTCATTCTCACTTTCATGTCAACGAAAAAACACAACAACAGATTTATAGTGCATTTTAGCTATTGTAGGTTTATAAGACGTTTATGAATAAGAGGGGTGGTTTTAACTTACCTATATTATTACCTAAATAGTAATTCTAATTTCAGATGACTTAAGCAAAGCAAGAGAAAAGGCTAAACAAGCTGAAATAGAGTCTGAAGTTGAGTCAGAACAGGGACAGCGTCGAAGACGCAAAAAATCTAAAAGAATATATGACAGTGATGACTCCAATGAAAATTCTGAAGACAGTATTATTACTTATCCAATAACTAGGCCTCCTTTGACACCATCAAGTCATACCAATTCAGATGTTACTCTGATTACTCAAGATACTGAACCTGAAATAACCCTCCCAAACATAAGTGAGCCAATATTATTGATTTATGCTTAACATAATCACACTTTCTTGGACGGGGCTACTTGTAGATTTAATTAGTTATTGGTCATTTTGTTTTATAAAGATTGTTAATAAGATTTTGATTGTGACTGTTTTCAGGTTCATTGGATTTGACACTGGTAGACCCTAGCTCACATAGCCTTGGTAAGAAAACTTGCTTTTAGTTTCTCTATTAGATCATGTAAACATAAAATTATACAAAATCTACACTAATATTATGAAGAGGCAGCAAATCTTTTCTTTTGTTCGAATAAAATCATGGGTGCATCTAGATTGATATGTTTTTGTTTTAAGCTTCTGATATTCTTAAACATTCTATATGTTGTGTTGTGGACCTTTCCAATGGTGTACAATTACAATACTAGCCCTACCATGTACCCACTCATTTCCATTATTATTACAGATATAATTGCTAAGCGGTTGGCATCTATTGAAATTGAAATAAAAGAAATAAATATATCACAGCAAGAAATCCTGCAAAGAGTCCGATCTTCCTCTACAATCACTCCGTTTGAAACTTTGCCAGAAGAAATAAAATTACCCTGTGATAATATTGAATCACTGAATTTAATTGAAACATGGATTGTAACAGACAAAAATGCAAAACAATTGGTAACCTACTATGTTTACTAATCATTAAATTTAACAAGTATTAAACAAACATGTTTATTAGGTAAAACTTAATTTTATGCTTGTTTTTTTTTCAGGTTACATACCTAAGCTTTGTGGGAGGTAGCAAGGTACCAATAATCATAAGGAGAATCCTTGAAAAGCTGTTCACTAATAAACTGGCTTTGCTCTATAACTGGACAGGAAAAAATGACAAATTACCATTGAAGAATATGCAATTAATTAAAGTAATAAGAGGTAAGTTACCACACATTCAGAAATCATTATAATATTTAACACAGCTGCAACTACATAACTGTAGGAAATAAATGTATTAATCCCTCAAGACCATAAGGTCGCCCCACAGTCCTGTCCTGCCTTGTTGCACTAAAGCCAGACAAAAAACATGTTTATTTGTGTCTCACTTAGCCCTTTCACATTTATAATATTATATATTATCACAGTTGGTTTGCAGTTTCGTTGCAGTAATGCTAACTGCAACTGAACTGCAATTTGGCACTCATAATTCTGTCAGAGACTAAATAATAATATAGGCATGTCCGCCTATGCTATTAAAAGCCTACCTACCTAATAATTTTTTTAGGGTTCCATGCCAAAAGGGTGCCAACGTTACCCTATTAATAAGCCTACGTTGTTTGTCCGCCCGACCAAAAAATGGCTATCTTTAAAAAAATTAAAAACTTAGGTTAGGTTATTCCCCATACAAGAAACGTGCTTTTTTTTCATTTTGGCTTTATTGTTAAAAACGGTAATACACACAAGTCAAACTTGGTGTAATTATAGTGCTTAGTCTGTAGTGACTATAGTATAACAACAAATACTAAAAAGTGGTCAAGTGCGAGTCGTACTAGCACAGGATAGATAGAAAACGAAAACATTTCTCGTCCGATTACCGAAGTTTTTGAAACTTCGGTCGCGGTCAGTATTTGGGTGGGTGACCGCCTGAGAACCCTGCGTAAAATTGCCTTAAAAATGAATCATTCGTAAGCATCGAATATTCAAATCTCAACCAACGCACACCTACAGCTAGATATGTATTGTGTGGAGTAAGTACGGAACCCTCGGTGTGCGAGTCCGACTCGCACTTTGCCGGTTTTATTTCGATTCTGCTGTTTATCTTGTAGAGTTTACAAATTGTTTTCTTTACAGATGCAGTGCGCCATAATAAAATAGCGGAAAAGGCAACAGACTCGGAAATTCACGAAGTTATAGCAAACTGGTTCAGATTTACCAAAGACCGCAATGGAGAACGGAAAGCTCGCAGAACAATCCAAAAAACGGCGACTTGCACGAAGGAAAGCACAAATAAAGAATGAGTTTAATTATCATAATAACCTTTCAGGTAGTACACATATTAAAACAACCATAGATAAAATACAACCTACAGTGAATAAATTGCAGAAATTCTCAGACCAATTGCTAAATAGTTCTAGAAATGAGCAATCGCATTATTCTATGAAAGTCACTGATCCATTAGATACTTCATTAAACAGCCCTGATCAAATCCAAAAACCATCTAACTGTGAACCAATATTAGATATTGGTTCCTTTCTAAGTCATTCTGCTCTCAATGACTTATTGAAAACTTTAAAATATGTCCATCCTAATTTACCATCTGATGCACGCACGCTATTAGGCTCAGTTCACACCGAAATGGCAGCGGCCGGAAGGGCAGCGGAGAGCAGTTTCAGTGTCATATAATTTTAGTCTTTATCACCATGACTATAATACATAAAGTCACTTGACAAACTTGAAAACGTCGTGCGCACGACCGCTCTGGCGGGCGCGAGCGGCCGCGAGCATGCGCTGGAAGGCGCGGGCAGCCGCGAGCATGCGCGGGAAGGCGCGAGCATGCGCGGGAAGGCGCGGGCGGGCGCGAGTGGCCGCTGGAAGTATCCGCCCCGCCCGCTCACGCCGCGCCGCGCACTCACTACTTTATTTTTATTAGCTAATTACACACGAGTTTCCTCGTTATATGTAGAATATAAACTGCGCATAGGAATAGCGTGAGCCTGAGCCGTGACGTGAGTTGCGCGCGGCCGCGAGGAGTCGCGGGCAGGCGCGAGCAGTCGCGGGCAGGCGCGAGCAGTCGCGGGCAGCCGCAAACCTTCTCTTCGATGCCGGCCGCTGCGCGTCGCTTCCAGCCGCTGCCATTTCGGTGTGAACTGAGCCTTAGAAACACCACGTCATATTAACATTATAATTGTGCTGGAGGTTCGTATGTATATTTTGGGCTTAAAACAAAATTAATAGAAAGAGTTTCAAATGGAATAATAACAGCTGAAAGCGCCATCTACCTTCCTATCTATAACTAATCGCATCAACATCAATCGTTCCACGTACAAGTGCGAGCGATACTGTATTTCCGTCCCTCTCTATCCCACTCCCTGGAAGAGGCACTGCCTTTCGCGGATTGGTTGCTGCGATCGTCGACGCGAGTGACAGTCCAGAACATTCCGCTCGCTGAGAACGTGTCCACTATATCGTACCGCGCCGCACCGCTGTATGTGATTATTACCGCTTCCACCAAGGAAAACCCGCTCGCGAGTGAAAGTGAAACGAATGGTGTAGTGTAGTGAATCAAGCAGCTTCATCTCGAAGACACCAGGAGGCTGCCGTTTGTAAGGAAAAAGGACAGACGCACAAGGTAGGTGCCCCTCATCCTTCAGCATCCTTAGAATATCCTATACCCACTCACAATCCTCTTCCCATTCCAATCCTAGGCGACCAGAACTCGCCATCCTTTAGATACAGTCCATTCCTTCTCCAAATCGCCTAGGAACATTCGGTTCGCCGTAACATTTTTTTGATCCATACGAGTCGGATTCATTTACGTTTTATACGTTATATCTCTATACCTAGGTAGTTATAGAACCTAGCTATACTCCTAGTTCATTCACATAACCTTCGCATGATTGTTTCCGCCCGCATCAGTAGGTAATAAACTTTTATGTAGCTACCTACTTACTCAATTATTATTTCTGGAACTATCATAGTTGTCTTGTAAATCTCATATTTTGAGCAACTTTTAATTCCACAGCTCTAAAGTGTTGCCTACTTAGCCTACTTAGGTAAAATAATAGGTACATTAGGTATTATTTTAAGGTCATCAGAAAATTTGAAACTAAAAATGCCGGTACATTCCACAGCACTGTATGACAAATCTTTTTGTGTTACCGCTGTTCGCCTTTGGAATGCTTTACCATTACATATAAGACAGGCTCAAACGATAACTAAATTTAAAGCTTCAGTAAAGGCTCACTATCTATCACTATAACTTCTTCTAGTTCTACAAAATACATGTAAGTATTAAATATGTGTATGTATATGTATGTACGTATGTATAAGTATGTATGTATGTTTATGTATATGTATATAATTATGTCTATCATTTATTATCATATTACAGGAATGAATATAGGTATATTAAGTATGTATATATTATATAGCTTTGTTTACACATGCAACTACCGATTTTCTCCTACTAATAATATTTCCATCCAAAGGTTGCCTGGTAGAAATCGCTTTCAGCGATAAGGCCGCCCTTTGTACTATAGTTAGTTATAAGATCTCTAATAATGTTTTTTAATGTGTACAATAAAGTGTAAAATAAATAAATAAATACATTAGATATTCTTAATTTGTTTCGGTCTCATTAGCTTATACTTACGTAAGCATGTCACAACAAACGAAGTCACGCGTGTCGGAAGACAAAGAGATGACAATCTTAGAAGCAAAACGCAATATTTTATTTGAGCGCATTCAAAACCTATACGAGCGTTCAAAAACCGCCTCTATTTCTGACAGTAATAGCGAAGCATTTCTCAGTTATTGTATGACAGTAGATAGTATTCGAACAGATTTTCATAAGTTGTTAGACGATTATAACGCAAGATTACTTTCTATCAATCCTGATGAAAAACCGAACTATCAGGCGTACACCTCATTCGAAGATCTTTATTGTATTATTAAGCGTATACAATCGCGATTGGAGGGTAAATGTTCAGCAGAGCCCGTTGCCGCGGCCCGCAAGCCGAAATTACCGCCAATCGAGATTATGTCGTTTGACGGAGATATACGAAATTGGCCGTTATTCTATGCGAGCTTTAAGTCTACAGTGCACGATAATGGTTCTCTGACAGATGCTGACAGGTTGTACTATTTAATAGGTAAACTGTCAACGAAGGCCCAGTCCGTATTTGCAGGTGTCACACCCAGTGCTGAGAATTATCAGGTCATATTTCAGTCACTACTTGACAGATATCAAGACACGCGCGTCATAGCGTCTACCTACTTTGACCAAGCTTTAAATCTTAAACTGTCCGGTGCCGCATCTGTCTCGAATTTCCAGCTGTTTATTGATAACTTCGTAACCGCGGTTAATTCTCTTGGGAACTTTAAATTAGAAGATCTTTCCGACTTTATGTTGCTTCAACTCGCTTTAAAAAACTTTGACACTGATACAATTCGCGCATTCGAGATGACGGAACGCAATAATAAAATACCTACACTAGATAGTTTTATTTCGTTCATCAAAGATCAGTGTCGAATATTTCATAATACGCAGTCCGGTTCACCTGGCCCGTCTAACACTAACAGCAACAAACAAAGGTTGAATAAATCGCGAAATAGTAATAATAACTCGGTCCCTAATCCACAATCTTACGTAACATGCTCGGAATCTAATAGTAATAATTCACAGAAGTGACTGTGCAGTAATATAGTGCACGACCATTTATACAAGTGTCCCGCCTTTAATAATTTAAATCCAACCGCTCGTTTTAAATGCGTAAAAGATAAAAAAGCTTGCATTAATTGCTTAAGCATAAAACATAAAACAAGTAATTGTTCTAGTAAGACAAAGTGTCGCTTATGCAATCAGAAACATCATTCTCTGCTTCACTTCGATAAAGGTAACCCGTTGTCAAGCCAAGCCGCTAACCTTGACACACTTACGTCGCAGGTGCAGGCCACGGTGACTTCCCCCTCCACGCCTCAGGGCGAAGTATCGTTGTGTACGACGTCCATTGCGCGGGCGACGCGCACGCGAGGACGGCACTCGCGCATCTATAATGATCCGCGCAGGGCCAAAACGCGATGTATGGCGTCTAAGACTGTTCTGTTAGCGACGGCGCAAGTTATCGTTTATGATGTTAATGGGTCGCCGCCCATGGTACGTTGTCTGCTGGATGGCGCGTCTCAGACCAATCTAATAACATCGGAATGCTTCAAACGCCTCGGATTGTGGAATAACTTTAAAAATACTAACTCAACCGTCAAAGGGATAGGCGGATCAGAAAAACATTGCAAGGGTTCCGTAGATATTAAAATACATTCGCGTTTTGATAGGAATATTAATTTAACATTTCTTCGCTTATCGTGGAGCGTATCACGGACGCATTGCCGAACGCTAATGTAGACGTAGCATCACTCACTCACTTCGAGTCATTGCCGCTAGCAGACGCGGAGTTTGCGAATCCGGCAGGCATTGATCTTTTGATCGGAGCTTCAATATTTCCGCACTTGCTACTAACTAACATAGTACGTAGTGAGCGATATGATTTACCGCCCGCTATTGAGACGGTATTTGGTATGTGATTATGGGTACCGTACCTACGTTACATACTTCTCATTGTATTAATATAATAATAATAATAATAACTGGCAACACCACCAATGTCAACGTGCATATTTTGCCTAAGAATTTTAAATAATAATATTTAACGTATTCCATTATATCCATAGTTTAAAAGTATAGCCAATATAAGTTACAATAGAAAACTACAATAACAGAAGAAAATACCTGAACAAAACCACCATAAATATAGAAAGTGAAGTGTAAATATACAATGACAGCCGTCATAGAAAATATGTCAACAACAACAATAATAACATTCACAAAAATGAAAATGAAATTAATACTTTAGCATGTTGACGAGGGCCAGAAACAAACAGCTAGCACACCCAACACCTCCGGACCCGTCGCTGAGCTCCGCCTCGCAGCCGCCGAGGCCTGCGCCGACATCGCCAGCAGCTGCAGTTGCGTCGAGTACTTCTCGCCCCCGTCGTCACCGTCACCTGTACGGCGGAGAGGCAGAGGCCGGCCGCCAGCCTGCCTGTGACCACGAGACCCACCGGTCTCAAACAGGGTCCTCGCTGCTGGTGGTAATGTGCAGCGCATGCGATGGACGGAATCCATCAATGAAAATGTCATGCGCGCATATTTTGGGGCTACAGAGGGGGGAACTAACCTCACTGCGTACCGCAGTCGCATGCTCGTTCTGTTTCAGGCCTTAGAACCAAGTATCAACGTTACGGCTCAACGATTATCGGATCAGGTGCGAGTTATCCAGCGCAGTAACAAGCTGGATAACGTCGTACTTGATAGGCTACGCTCAGAATACTTACCTACGAGCCAGGCTGTTCACGTCCAACCCGTTAGTGCTATCGGTAACACAGATGCATCGCGGATGGGTAATAATGCCGTCGTGGATGTGGATGATATGGTTTGTAACGTAAGTATCCAGTGCAATGAGGAGGTTATGGATGCTTTGAAATGTGCGATTGGGGAATATCGGTACATGTCACCAACAATTAGGCCGCGCCTGCCCCGGTTGCCTATGCATAGGCGTAATATAGCGCTGGTAGGTGCCCTTGACTCGCTATTACCTAGTTTTCTAGAGAATAGTGAAAATCTTGGTGATACGCACTCAATTTTAGACTGCGCCGCCGTAGCGGCTTGTCGTATGGCTGGTGTCAAGTTTCATGAACGTGATACTGGCATGCGACAAAGATCTGCTATCCCGGCGTGGCAGTACAGAATTGAACGGCGTATTGCTGAGACAAGGGCACTTATCGGTAAGCTAATCTGCTTTAGGTCTGGGAATACACGTCCCAGGGTCATGCGCTTTGTGCGCCGAGCCTTCTTGGGGACAGGTATCAGTCCTCATGACTATACATCTCGGCTCACGGAGCGCATTGACTTCCTAAAGCAGAAAGTCTATGCATGGGCAAACCGGATACGCAGATATAAAAAACGCGTGGACCGATATACCTTGAATCGTGCATTTCAAAGGGACCAAAAGTGGGTTTATAGAAACTGGGACCGACCAGCCCAAGATGTGGCTAATGGGCAGCTGCCGGATGCAGACGCCACTAACAAATTTTGGCGTAGCATATGGTCGGCACCTATTGGCCACACAGAGGGTGGTTGGATGCGGGATGTTGAGCGGTCATGTGAACACATTCCAGAAATGGAAAACGTAGTCATTTCCAGCGAAGATGTTACAAGTGCAGTCCGTTCGTTATCAAATTGGAAAGCTCCAGGACCGGATGGACTGCACAATTTCTGGCTGAAATGGCTACGTAGTCCACATGGCTGCTTAGCATCCCAGTTTCAATCATCCCTAGAATCTGGTTCGATCCCAGATTTTATGACAACTGGAGTAACCCGCTTGCTCCACAAGACAGGTAGTACCACAGAGCCCGGTAATTATAGACCGATTACATGTTTGCCATCGGTCTATAAACTTCTTACATCTATTCTGAATGCTAAAATATCAAAACATGTTGAATTGAATTCAATTATGTCAGACACTCAGAATGGATGTAGGAAGGGGGCTCGTGGTACTAAGGAGCTCCTCCTTATTGATATGACCATTACCCAGCAAGTTCGTCGTAACCGAAAGGATCTGGCGGCATGTTGGATAGATTACAAGAAAGCGTACGATTCTGAGCCTCATACGTGGCTTTTGAGGGTGATGGAGTTGTATAAAATAAATACAACTCTACGCACCTTCTTAAAGTCATGTATGGGGCAATGGAAAACGGTTCTTGGCTATCCAGGGTGCCGACGGATCCAGGGGAATGGCGAACTTATGAAGATTGAGCGAGGTATCTTCCAGGGTGATAGTCTGAGTCCATTATGGTTTTGCTTAGCACTGAATCCTCTCAGTACCTTGCTGGAGGGTTCAGGGCTAGGTTACAGGTTACGAAGAAGTGATCGGGTAGTGTCCCACTTGTTGTTCATGGATGACTTAAAACTCTTTGCCCACACCAACCCTCAATTGATAAGTTTACTAAAAATAACTGAAAGTTTTAGTAATTCTATCAACATGAAATTTGGTGTGGATAAATGTGCTGTGATTCATGTAAAGCAAGGAAAGATGGTGGAATCTGAAGGGATTCAACTCTCAGATTCCATTAACCTAAGATCACTTCTCCGAACCGACACCTACAAATACTTGGGTGTGTCACAGGCTTTAAGTATTAATGAGGCTGACATGAAACAATCGTTGCAAGAGCGGTTCTTTGGCCGCCTGAAAAAGGTACTGAATAGTCTTTTATCAGGTGGCAATAAGGTTCGAGCTTGCAACGGTTGGGTCATGCCGGTTCTCATGTACTCCTTTGGCATACTCAAGTGGACTCAGACTGAACTGGACACCTTAGACCGAAAGGTCCGAACACTGCTGACGGCACACCGGATGCATCATCCACGCTCATCCGTAATGAGGTTGTATATTCCGCGGAAGTGTGGGGATCGTGGCTTTCTAAATGTCAAATCCCTGCACAACCGCGAGGTATGCAACCTCAAAGATTATTTTCTCAACGCGAACGTGGATGTGCATCGCGATGTTGTAGCAGTGGACGCCGGGTTTACTCCGCTCAGTCTTTCTAAGGACAGCTGGCGCAGACCTGTAGTAATTAGCACTGATGATCGCAGGCTTGTATGGCAGAGCAAGGAGCTTCACGGCAGGTTCTACCGGACCCTGCATGGGCCAGATGTAGACTTTTTAGCCTCGGTGAACTGGCTACGCTTCGGTGACCTTTTTGGGGAAACCGAAGGGTTTGTTTGTGCAATTGCTGATGAAGTTATCAAGACGAATAACTACCGGAAATATACTCTGAGGGATGGCACCACGGACATTTGTCGTGCGTGTCACCAGCCTGGTGAATCCCTCAGACATATAGTTTCCGGCTGTTCGCGTCTTGCTAACGGCGAGTACTTGCACAGGCATAACCAAGTAGCCAGGATCATTCACCAGCAACTTGCTCTGAAATACAGGCTTGTAGATGTTGAGGTGCCGTACTACAGGTATGTGGCGGAACCTGTTCTGGAAAGTGGTCATATCACATTGTACTGGGATCGATCTATCATCACAGACAGGACTGTTGTAGCCAACAAACCTGATATTGTGGTGGTAGATCGATCAGAGCGCCGCGCAATAATTGTTGATGTCGCCATCCCTCATGACGAGAATCTCGTGAAGGCTGAGAAAGATAAGCAGATTAAATATCTGGACTTGGCGCACGAGATTGTCGACATGTGGGATGTCGACTCAGCAATTATTGTGCCGATAATCGTCACAGTGAATGGTCTTATAGCCAAGAGCCTCGACCACCATCTTAAGAGGCCTGCGTTGGATCCTTGGGTCAAGGGTCTGATACAGAAGGCGGTACTTTTGGACACGGCACGCATAGTGAGGCGGTTCCTGTCTCTGGAGCCCTAACCACCAATAGCTTGGACCCTGTTCCCGATACTGGTGGGTCCCCATAATGATTTTTATATTTTTAAATGTATTTTTATAATTGATATATTTAAAAATGTACTTATTTATTATGAGAATATATTAAAGATGTATGTGAATAATAATAATAATCATTTATTTTCAGGTAACAAGAACAGATAGATATATACCTTATAGACTAACATAGATAAAATAACATAATAAAATATTATAATAAAACAAACAGGTGTTGTTTATGGCTTCATGTTACGCGGAGTGGTATTGCGTAACCTCCCATGAAAACGCCGATACACGACACCCTTCGGCCAAAACTCTTCCTTAAGGAAAGTCTCGAGATGATGAGTCGGCACCCGCACCACGTACGAGTTGAAGTTGGTGTTATGCCGTGACTCCAATCTCTCGACTCTCAAAGTCCATTTGGTCTTCAGGCGCAGGTATTCTACGACCTCCTCTCCCTTTGTGGAGTGATGCAGCCGAGAGACGTACAACTGCGTGGTTGGTACGGCGGGACGCAGCAGCATGTTCGGTCCCACTAACCCGGTACCACAAAGGTTACGACAAGTTGGTTTCTTCTTCTTCTCCACCTTTATGAAACCATCCTCGTCGCATGTCTTCGGTTTTGGGGCACGTAGCTCCACAACCTCGTTATGAGAGGGTTTACAAGGCTTCTGTTTACCCCCTTTTTCATCCGGCCGATTCTGCTGCGTTTTGCTTTTGGCAGCAACATTGGCATAAGCGCGCTTAGTCATCGATGCATCAACACTCGACAAAACCTTGACCGGTGTCGATGACCCGATTTCAGCAACATTACGCGTCCCAGCGCTTGGATTACCGGCGATAGGCGACGCAAGCAAATTCGCTGACTGAAAACTGCTGATGGATGCGTTTTGAGCCCCGCGTCGTGTGTTTACGTTGGACACGACTGGTGACCTACTTGTAGAAATAGCGTTACGTAATAACACTACTTCTGCACGTAGCTCACTTATGGTGCTGTCCGACTTCTCTAACTTGGACTGCACCTCGGCCAGGCTGGATTTCAGGGATGTGATATCCTTCAGCAACCTGGTTACGTCGACGTGGTCGAATGTGACGGGCGGCAGCTGGTGCAGATCCTTCGCCACGAACGTAGGCACGTCGTCAGGGTCGGTCACCTTCAATAACGAGATGATATCCTGGATACTCTTCTCGGTGCCATCCCTTCGCCGGGACGGCATCTCGTCTAAGTTGCCCAGGGTTTGATAGAGTAGCTTCTTGCTACCACACACGTCTTCTTCTTTGAAGTTGGACTTGCAGATCTGCAGAATGCTGACCTCGTCCATGGTGTCGATGGCATGTTGTATAAACGCCAACAGCTCGTTGGCTATGAGTTGCTGTGAACAGCTCATAGCTACAGTATCGGGCGACGTATAGCCGCTAATTACATTTATTAAATAATAATTTAATACGCGCGTCACAGCGCCGCACGTCCGCGCTCGACGGGTGTGCGTCGCAGCGTTTGATTACGTCTTGTTGTTGTTCTGTTCTTCAAGGGATCAAGGTGGGTGCTGAAACTGTGTGTAAGATAAAGCACTTATTAGCTATGCTATGCTATGCTATGCTACGCTATACTATGCTATGCCAAGCTATGCTATGCTAAGCCATGCTACGGTATGCTATGCTAAGCTACGCTACCCTACACTATACTATACTACACATCCGCTTTGTATATGGATGACACTGCCTGTAGTGTCATACCCGCTCCGCTAGCAATTTCGCTTTGTGAAGAGCTCATTCAGCTTTTCAAGCGAGGCCAGTTTGATCTTGTCAAATGGACAAGCAACTGTAAGGAGGTTCTCGCACGCATACCAGATTCTCATAAAGCTTCTCTAGACATTGAGTTTGAGAAGTCTGTACCGCATAAAGTTCTCGGTTTACGCTGGGACAAATCCTGTGATAGTTTTCGGTTTGACGTCTCACCGCCAGATGATAAGTGCACCAAGCGCACTATGCTGTCCACAGTAGCTCGACTATGGGACATAATGGGCTCCAACAATTTTGTACGCCAAGCTCTCGATCAAAGAGCTTTGGCTATCAAAGTGTGAGTGGGATGAAACACCCCCTGACCATATTGTCGCCGCTTGGGGCCAGTTTTGTATTGAGCTTACCGCGCTCAATCAAATTAATATTCCGCGTCATCTTGGGTTGGTAGATGGATGTACCATCAACTTAATAGGTTTCGCTGACGCCAGCGAGCGTTCTTACGGCGGAGTCGTATATCTGCAAGTCCGCATTGGTTCTAACTACTCGGTGCAGTTAGTTTGTGCCAAGTCTAAGGTCTCGCCTGTTAAAACCATTTCGGTTGCGAGACTGGAGTTTTGCGCGGCCCTTCTGCTGTCTCAGTTGCTCCGCAAGGTTCAAGACACAGTTTTGCCCCACTACCCTATTAATAAAATATACGCATTTTCTGACTCCAAGGTAGTGCTCGCTTGGATTTATTCATCTCCTCACGGCTGGCAGACTTTTGTCGCCAACCGCGTTAGTAAATTGATTGAACTTGTTCCCGCTACTTATTTCAATCACGTCGCGGGTTATCGTACTCGTCTTCAGGAAGAACTTTCCATAAATCATATTGACTGGAAGTTTATTCCACCAGCATCACCACATTTCGGTGGATGTTGGGAAAGCGTGGTCAAAGTAATTAAAACGCATCTCTTCAAGGTTATAGGTCAACAGATCCTCTCTTACGAATAGCTTTTAAGTGTCCTTGCCCAAGTCGAGGCACTGATCAACTCGCGTCCGCTCACGGCATTGAGTAGTGACCCTGCAGAACCATCCGCGTTAAGCCCTGCACATTTTCTGAACACAGTGCCATTATCGTCATTTCCGGCTCCTGAAGCAGACTCTTCAAGCTTGCTCCAGAGACATACTCTGCTGGATAAACTCGTGCAGTCGTTCTGGCGGCGCTGGCGTGCGGAATATCTACACCAGCTTCAGGCTAGATCCAAGTGGAATAGTCCTGCATCCCCTATACAGGGTACGTTAGTCGTCATAATACATGATAATGCTCCGCCGCTTTCATGGCCGTTAGCCATCGTAGAGAAATTGCATACTTCCAAGGACGGTACAACCCGCGTTGTTACCGTGAAAACCGCTAAGGGGAGCTACGTGCGCCCTGTTGTACGTCTCTGTCCGCTTCCAACTCGGTGAGATCTAGCCTGAAGTTGGATCTACCTCTTAGTTTAAGTATTTAGTTAGTAGTTTTCGCTATTATTGCGTTTGTAGTTTTCGCTAAAGTTAATTTAGATTAATTTTATTGTCATATCGCTGTCTTAGCCTATTGATGGGTTATGCGGTAGTACACCCAACATAGCTAAGTTCAATTCTATTTTTTTTTAAAGGCAACCCTTTAGGGCCGGGGGGATATGGTAGCGCCATCTACCTTCCTATCTATAACTAATCGCATCAACATCAATCGTTCCACGTACAAGTGCGAGCGATACTGTATTTCCGTCCCTCTCTATCCCACTCCCTGGAAGAGGCACTGCCTTTCGCGGATTGGTTGCTGCGATCGTCGACGCGAGTGACAGTCCAGAACATTCCGCTCGCTGAGAACGTGTCCGCTATATCGTACCGCGCCGCACCGCTGTATGTGATTATTACCGCTTCCACCAAGGAAAACCCGCTCGCGAGTGAAAGTGAAACGAATGGTGTAGTGTAGTGAATCAAGCAGCTTCATCTCGAAGACACCAGGAGGCTGCCGTTTGCAAGGAAAAAGGACTGACGTACAAGTTAGGTGCCCCTCATCCTTCAGCATCCTTAGAATATCCTATACCCACTCACAATCCTCTTCCCATTCCAATCCTAGGCGACCAGAACTCGAAATCCTTTAGATACAGTCCATTCCTTCTCCAAATCGCCTAGGAACATTCGGTTCGCCGGAACAACAGCAGAAAATTATCCATTAATGCAGAAAAAAATATCAAAAAATTTGAATCCTTTATTATCTATAACAATCAATGTAGATGGTTTGCCAGTATACTCTAGTTCTACAAATTCTTTTTGGCCTATTTTATGTGTTTTGGATCAGTCTCTTAATAAGCAACCGTTCATTGTGGCACTGTATTATGGAGAATCAAAACCCAATAATGCGGATGTTTATTTACGTCCTTTCGTTGATGAATGTTTACATTTAGAGCAGAATGGTTTAGAAATTAATGATATCCAATACGATTTTCGAATAAGTTGTATTATTGCTGATGCTCCAGCTAGATCATTTTTGAAAAGTATTAAGTCCCACAATTCATTTCATGCCTGTGAAAAATGCCAACAAGAAGGTATATACAGGGGGAGAACGATATGGCCATATTTATCTACTATGCAAACACTTCGAACAGATTTTGGCTTCTCCAATCAACAATATGAAGACCATCAATTAACCAAAAGTATATTAACAGAACTTGATGTCGGACTAGTCACACAAGTGCCGCTTGATTACATGCATTTGGTTTGTTTAGGTGTAGTTAAGAAAATGATCCGATGCTGGGTTGAAAACGGATCAAAGAAATGTAAACTAAATATTCATAAAATAAATGTAATTTCTACTCGCTTAAAAAAATGTCGCGAACACATTCCTGTTGAATTTTCGAGACAGCCTAGACCATTGAAATTATTTAAATATTGGAAAGCTACTGAGTTTAGAGCCTTTCTTCTTTATTTGGGACCCGTTATTTTAAAGGACATTTTGCCAAACATTAACCTATACAAGCACTTTTTATTATTACATTGTGCAATATACATACTATATAATGACATTTGCCCTGACGATATTTGGCGATCGTATTCTTATGACTTGCTGAACAGTTTTGTGAAATATGTTCCAGTTCTCTATAGCGAAGAATTTCTTGTGTATAATGTTCATAATCTTCTGCATATATCTGAAGATGTATTAAATTTTGGAACATTAGATTCATTTTCGGCATTACCTTTTGAAAATTTCATGTCAAAAATAAAGCGACTTGTTCGTTCCCATAAAAAATCAAACGAGCTTGGTAGTCATAAAACAATATGCATGGTTAAAAAGCGAGGAGTCATATCTAAAATTCCATTTAACGGTAATTGTACATTAAGTATCACTATCTGACTCATGTCAACATCTGACTCATGCTTTGTTACTTTTAGTGGGGATGTTGGTATAGTCAAATCAATAGAAAGTTATAACGATTCCTATAAGTTGAAATGTACGTGTTTTTTAAATAAAACAGATTTTTACAAAAATCCAATTGAAAATAGCAAATTAGGCATATACAAAGTTAGTGGAACATATTGAAGAAATATCCATGTATCCATTTTATACAAAAAAAAAATACTTTTACCTAACTTCAGTGATAATGATGGTTCTTTCATATGTATACCCTTTCTTAGCTTAAAATTACACCACTTGTGAACTTTTCATAGAAAATTAATTCTCAGAAACAAATCTCAAAAAGTAAGCCATAATTTTAATTTTATAATTTTTTCTGTGTGTTATAGCTAAATTAAGTATTATTTTAAACGGAAAACTAAAAAATGTATGAATAACATTTTAATTAATAATAATTTTCAAAATTAAACATTAAAGATGTGATTAGGATCTGATAGATAAAATAAATATTTATTTTTTTGAGATTTGTTTCTTAGAATTGTTTAGAAAAATTTGCTTTGAGTGTGCTATATTAAGAGGAAAGCCTAGAGGCGTTTTCTCCATACAAACGTATTTCTCTATTTGCTTCCTGGATAATGTCATAAGAGCCTGTACGCCGTACGGTATTTCATACAAATTTTCAAGTCCTCATTTTTTTTAATGACTGATCTGATTTTTATGAAACTTTACACACAAGCAGGATATAACGCTCTTAGTAGCAACTTTTTTATTTAGGACTGCTGAAGGAATCTTTTATTTTAACATATAATTACGTTAGAAGATAAATCAATTTTATTTAATAAGAGAAATGATAAAAGCATGCCTTCTTGAATCATGCATGTCTGTTAATTATAATTAAATAGATACTAATTGTTTAACTTTAATTAGAATAACGACAGATGATTGCAACCTTATTTTTTTTAATAAATTTTAATTACTGGATTTCCTTGTTTGTTGTTTGGTAGGGCCTCTGTTAGAAACCCAATGTTGGATGTACTAGGTAGGGCATGGCATGACATAAACCGTCACAGGCATAAAGTATTATTTTATTGGTAGGGCCCATATCATAAACCCTACACAGGCATAAAGTAATAATTTACCGGTAGGGCCAGTAACAAAGACCCAACGTTGGCATGTAGTACACATTTATTGGTAGGCCCTATGTCATAAACCAAACACAGGCCTAAAGTAATAATTTATCGGTAGGGCCAGTAAAAGAAACCTGACGTAAGTATGCGGTATACTTATATTGGTTGGGCCTATGTCATAAACCCTACACAGGCTAGTAATAATTTATCAGTAGGGCCAGTAACAAAGACCCAACATTGGGATGTAGTACACATTTATTGATTGGGCCTATGTCATAAACCATACACAGGCTTATAGTAATAATTTATCGGTAGGGCCAGTAATAGAAACCTAACGTAGGTATGCAGTATACTTTTATTGGTTGGGCCTGTTTGTTAAACCAATCAAGTAGTTGCTTGGTAGGGCCCACGTGAAAATCGCCACACACTGGTTGTACTTTCGACAATGGCCCAACGTCAATAGGCAGTAGGCATTACGGTAGGGCTTTCGTGGGGATTACATTGTTGGCCTAACATGATGGCCCTATGTTATTTCCACCGTTGGCACATACGTTTAAAAAGGGGACATGCAGGACCGTTGGCCAACAAATCGTGATTGTTGGCCGAACAAATCGCCAACTCAAAATGCTACTAGGGAACGCTCTTCCCTTGAGACTTCTTCTCAGTCTCGCTGTATTCTCCACGTCGTTGAAGAAATTCTTGGTGGTGTCGTATATCGCCTTGAACGACAGCCACTCGGTGTGCGCGCCGCCGAACGTCGGTAACGTCATGATGACTTTCGAAACCGCCGGGTGTGGTGCAACTATCGATGTGTCCGGTGGCTTCCTGTCGGCGAGCGCGGCGATCGTGGAGGTGAGATCCGTGATGAACGGCTTCAGCGAATCACCTCCCTGTTGATGAACGTCCATCTTCTGTGAAGGCGGTCCATCTTCCTTATCTATCTTCTGTGCCCCGTCGACGTCCCTCTTCTTAGTGGACGCCGATATCACTAAATCTATATCTTCAGGGCCGGGCTGGGGTTCCGGAGCCTCTTCCAACCACGAACGTACGTAGTCTTGTTTCGACTGTCCATCCTCGTCGTAGTCATCGGAGTCCGCCTCCTCTTCAGCCTTCTGTAGTGCTAACTGTGCTAACTGTAGTTTTATCTTCAAAACTTCTTCTCGAGCCAACATCACATTTCTATTGGAGCGTCCCGTAGCTGCTGAGCGTTGGTCGCGTTCCCTCGTTGGCTTCTTTCTATCTCTATTTTCTATAATACTTTGTTGCGCTGTACAAACGCTCGATCTATCGGATGGTTGCAACGTCCTTTCCTTGCCGTCTTTATTTTGCGACTGCACCTCTGCTCGCTCCCTTGCATCTTGAGTGATGTTTCGTTCGTCCCTCCTCGCGGGGCCGGGGGGGGGCCGGCGGCGGCGCGTCGCTCCCGACTGTTGTCGACGGCGATCGAGGTGGCCAGTCGTGACGGACGACCGCGGCGGCTGGGTTGCGGGCAGCGGCGGCGCGGGCAGGGGTACTGGAACTAGGCCCGGCGCCGGCCGCTCCCCCGGCGACCTCGGGAGCACGACCTCTTGAACGCGTCGTAGGCATTCTTCGATCCGGCTCGAAGCGACCAACAAATGTAACGGATGCCAGGAATCGAACCTTTGCTAGTCCGCTACAGTGCGCTGGTGGTGTGTTGCTGACGTGTGCCTACGACGATGCGTGTTCTTCTATATGTGTGGATTGTATGGCTTCGGTGTATTGGGGCTTCAGAAATAAAACATCTTCTTTATGTTGAGAGCGATGCTGTTCAGGTGTTGGGTGCTTGATGGTTACATAGGTCACAAGATGGTGGTTAGGACGCCAACGAACTGGCCGAATACATGGTCGCTTAAGTACCTCGAAACTTTACCTTATCGACGACCATCGCACCGAACACGTGCACAGAGAATCTTTCGTTTATTTTTATTTAAAATAAAGTACAAATGTTACGTATTATTCGTTTCTATTATACATACGTACATGTTCTATACATCGTTAGATAGGTCTCATTAAGTTCTATCTATCGGTATACAATACCTAAACCTAACTACTAGCGTCACTAAGTTATTCCATAAAAACTCCCAAAAATGCTGTCACACAAGGGCCCGCCCACTATATTTTCTATTGAAAAACTATTGTATACTAAATATATATATATATAATTTTGGTAGGCCGTTGTGTGCAACTATATGGGGCATCTATTAAAACAAACACCATGAAAATATCTTTATTCAATTCGAACCTATTACATGAAAACTTATGAATCATAAGAAAATACAGAATTTCTTAAGTAAATACTATCGTACATGAACAAACTTTATGATAAACATACAAATGTTTGTTATTATGCTTATTTTAACTATATAAGGTAATAACTAGCAATAAGAAAGTATCTAGACATGATTTCAAGTCTATATGAAGCCAAAAAACACTTATAAAACTATAAAACGAATATGTAAACAAACAGCTGCTTTATGAAGTATTAGTTCTTATCTGTTACAACTGATAACACTATTTATGATCGATATCTAGGTCTCTACAGTTAGCACAGGGTTTAGACTAATGTTCATGTACTATATAGTACTTTTTATTAAAGATTTAACTATTTACACTATTTTAGCTATTTTTTTACGTTTTGACACGTACGGGAACCGAACCCGGTGTACCGCACGATTAGATAACACTGATTTTATACGGTTTTCACTCGCGGTGTCGAATACACTATTGACTATGACAGTGTACATAGTCATTAATGTCTGTCGCGAACATCTCTCCCGCCGTGCAGCAACGCGCGTGACCCGTCGTGTGGCGGTGCTGCAGAGCACCCGGTGAGCGACGCCTCGTCACTTGGGCAGGGGGACCAGCTTCTTAGCCGGCCGTTTGAGGACGCCTGCTGCTGTGCGCACCTCGACAGTGCGTATGGCGCCGTCGGCGCCCGGGTAGACAGCCACAACTCGACCGCGCGGCTAGGTATTGCGCGGGAGTTGGCCGTCGGCGATCAGGACGGGGTCGCCGACCTCGAGGTTGAGCCCAGCCCCATGGGGCTCCCGCCGGTGTTGCAGCTCGGGTAGGTACTCGCGCACCCAACGGCGCCAGAACATGTCGGCGAGGATTTGGGCGCGCCGCCAGTGCTTGCTGCAGTTGAGGTCAGCCTCGCTGAACTCGCCCAGTGGAGGGAGGCGAGCAGAACCACCGAACAGGATGTGGTTCGGGGTGATGGCCTCGCTGTCTGCTGCGTTGACGGAGACGTGTGTGAGGGGTCGACTCTTTACTGTGTACTCGACCTCACACAGTATAGTGTAGCTAGGACTTCTTCGTGCGGATTGCGCTCGTGAAGGACCGTATAGAGGGCAGTCTTCACGCACCTGACGAGGCGCATGCGCCCCCCATGAATGGCGCTGAGGGGGTGATGAAGCGCCATATGATGCCACGGCGACTCGCTTCTTCGGCGACGGCGTCTCTCATTTCTCGGTCGGCACCGTGCATGTTGGTGCCGTTGTCCGAGTAGATCTCTGCGGGGCAACCTCGGCGCGCTGCGAACCTGCGCAGCGCCAAGATTGCGGAGTCGGCGCTCAGGCTGGCGGCGACCTCCAGATGTACTGCCTTGGAAGTGAGACATGTAAACAGTGCCACATAACGTTTGTGACGCTGTCTCCCGACGGTTACGGAGAGCGGCCCGAAATAATCAAGACCCGTGTAGGTGAAGGGCCTCTGATAGTGGGCAAGGCGCGTCTTCGGATGGTCCCCTGTGGCTGGCTCAGGCGGCTGCGTTTTTCTAATGCGGCATGGTAGACATCTATCTACTATTTTCTTTGTAGTCGGCCGCAGACGAAGAATCCAATAGTGTTGGCGTATTTCATTTATTACCAACTCTGTACCGCTGTGATGTAATTTTCTATGCGTCCAATCTATGTATAGCTGCGTGATACGATGATCGCCGTCTAAGATTGGCGGTCTCTTTGTCTGTTCGGAGATTTCTTCTGTAGCTATTATACGACTGCGTAGAGTGATCATTCCGTTGTTCATCTCCACGGGTAACGAATACAGGCGGCTGTCTCTGGCGACACCTCCTCCGCGCCGCAGCTCCCGAAGGTCGGCGCCGAAGGAGTCCTCTTGTACCGCCTTCACAAGAAGGTCCTCGGCTCCGCGGGTGTGTTCTGCGGAGAGAAGCACGAAGTTTCGGGAGTCGGCGGCTGGACGAGGTGCCGCTCTGCCCGACTTGATGTTGTGCTTCGTCTTCGTCACATGACGCCAATCTGGATCCTTCTGTCTATTTTTCTGCGTTCTTTTATATAGAACCTTCTCTGCGGTTTTCTTACATAATGCTTTAAATTGTAGAACTCTTGCTGTTGCTCGTAAGAGCCTTTCCCATTTGGAAAATCTATACGGGTCCGGTACGGCTTCTATAATTCTATGTGTTTGACGTTTTTCTACAGCTGTCATTGTGCGCTCTTCGCCTGTCGCGTCAGGGGCGATGTGCTTCTCTACGGGCCATAGTGACGGGTCTTCGTACAGGAACGACGGTCCGGTGTACCACTCGTGTTCGGAGTTAAAGCTGTTTGGCACGTCGCGTGTAGCCGCATCCGCCGCGTTCATCTTCGTAGGTACCCAGCGCCAATCTTCAACTTTACTATGCTCTTCTATGGCGGCTAGGCGGTGTGCGACGAATGGTTTGTACGCCCGTGCTCCTTTTCTGATCCACGTCAGTACGGTCTTGCTGTCCGTCCAGTACACGACGGCCTCGGGTTTGACGCGATGTTCTTCTATTACCGCTTGAGCGACTCGGGTACCCATGACGGCGGCTTGCAGTTCGAGTCTCGGGATTGACACCACCTTAAGCGGTGCCACTCTCGCCTTCGCCATAACGAGCGTCACGTGTACACGCCCATCTGGTGTAGTCGCTCGCCAGTACACCGCTGTTGCGTAGGCCGCTTCACTGGCGTTCGTAAAGACATGTACTTGGAGTGTACAGGCGTCACTGTACCCGGGGTAACACCGCGGGATGCGTATCGACTACTGTTCTAAGTGCTGTATCCACGATGGCCATTGCACTCTGAGCCTTTCGTCAAACTTCTCGTCCCAATTTGTACCGAGTCGCCAGGCTTCCTGTAGTATCTGTTTGGCTCGAACAGTCACGGGCGATGCGAGGCCGAGTGGGTCGTATAGCGACATAACTATTTTCAACGCTTCTCGTTTGGTAGGCGCTTCGGTGCCGATGAGGCCGTCTGGAAGCCGTGCGAGTGTAAGGTTGAAGCTCAGTTCGTCCGCGCTCGTTTTCCACATCAAGCCGAGAATTTTCTCTTCTTGCCCCTTGCTTGCGAGGCCGACTGTCTCCTGGCGATGTTGACTTGGTTCTATTGCTTTGATGACGTTTCTAGAGTTCGACACCCATTTCGTGAGGTGAAAGTGCGCTTGTCTGTGTATGTCTCGCACCCGTGACGCTATGCTCGTCGCTTCCTGTTCGTCCCTGAAGCTGTCCAGATAGTCATCCATGTAATGGTTATCTATGATGGCTTCTGCTGCTTCTGGGTACTCTTCTGCGTGTTTGCGAGCGTTCCAATTCTTCGCGAATATAGCTGTACACGGTGAGCTTGCCGCGCCGAAGATAATGGACTTCATACGGTATTCCTGGGGCGGTCCCTCCCGCCGGTCACCTCTCCACAGGTAGCGCAGCGCGTCTCGGTCTTCTGGGCGTACTCTCACCTGCATAAACATCTCCGTTATATCAGCTGCGACGGCAACGCGGTGTCGACGGAACCTCATCAACACCCCCGGCAACGATTGTAGCAAGTCCGGTCCCGTGAGCAGGAAATCGTTGAGTGACACACCTCTGGTTTTCGCGGCGGCGTCGTGAACTATACGAATCTTCTCAGGCTTCATGGGGTTGTGTACATCGAAGTGAGGCAAGTACCAAGTCTTCCCTGGCGTACTATTCAAGGGAGATTCTTCTGCGTATCCCTTTTCTATCAGCGAGTTCATCTGTTCTGTATATCTTGTTTTCAACTCTATGTTCCTATCTATTTTTTTCTCTATGTGTGCGAGCCTCCTTGCCGCGTTCTCGTTACTATCTGGCATGACGATGTCTTCTTGTTTCCACAGAAGAGCCGTCTCTATATGTCTATCTTCTAATTGTTTCGTATGTTTTTCTAACATATCTGTAGCCCGCTTCTCGGGGTCCGAGTTCGGTCGACGTGGGTTTACTATGAGCGATTCCAGAGCGAAATATTCTTTCAGTTGCGCTTCTATGTTTTCATCTGTAGCGGAGAGACCGTTGACGAAGTGTACGGTGTTTCCCAAGGTGCGTGAGCGCGCGCCGTGTAGCAAACATCCCAGCGACGTAAGCGACGCCACCGGTTGATCGTTGGGCCCTCTTCGTACTGCGTTCGCTATGAGCAGGTGCCAGTTGTCTTGGCCTATTAGCACCTTCGGCACGCCTATGTCATACAGCAGCTTCCTCTTGATGCCTTCGAGGTGTTTGCAGTCTATCAGGTCCTCTTCGGCGATCTTCTGCGGCGATAGGTGCAGGCTGGCTACGGTGCGCGCACACAAAGGCACTTGTTTGCTGTCGGCGCCGGCTCCTCGTATGTGTATGTCTACGCGTCGCGACGTTGGCATGTCGATCGACGTATCGCCTATGGCACGGATCGTAAACGGGTCCAGGTTCCCTTCCGCGCCGACTTCCTTGGCTATGTTTTCGTCTATGAGCGATACGGTGCTTCCGTCGTCGAGTAGGGCGAACGTAGACGCCTCTCCCGCCGGTCCGACTATCTGCACGGGCACTATCTTTAAGTATGCTTGAGCCTTTGCACGTATGCACGAACTGGCGACCGTTTCTTGCTTTTCTGTGTTGACGTCTTCGGTCCTATGGGCTCCTCTATCGTAGTGAAGCAACTGGTTGTGTATAGCGCGGCATCCCTCTACACCGCACTTCTTGGGCTTGCACGAGTGTTCTATTCGGCGTATGCGTAAGCAGCGAAAACACAATCCATGCTGCTTAGCTAGCTGCCATCTCTTCTCTGCGATGGCGTTACGAAACGTGCTGCAGGCCGACGAGTAGTGTCCTTCGCGTTCACATATCCTGCACTTCGCGTTAGACGTGTCCGTATGGGTTCGCTTCTCCGTCGCCGTCGCCGTGTATGTCCTCTGCACGGTACGTCTGCTTGGCGGCCCATCGGTGATGTTCTCAGCCGGTGCGAACGCGCTACAGTAACGCGCGTACTCTATCACGAAGTTACTGAATCGGCTGAGATCTGGCTTCGACTGGCACTTCTCGGTGTACGTCTTGTACCACTGCACACGTAGCTAGTTCGGTAGCTTCTCGGTCAACACACGCACTAGCTCCGCATTGATGAGGTAGTGTTCCTTTTTCAACGCACGAAGTGTGACGACGCCGCTTCTAATCTTGCTCGCGAACGCGCATATGTCCTTAGGTGCTTCGCTACAGCGTGGCAGGGTCCTCAGCTTGTTCGTCTCTGCCTGTGCGATCGAGTCTGGTCGTCCGAACTGCAGCTCCAACTCCTTCATGATTTCATCTGGTCGCGCATGCCCAATCAGTTCAGAGCTAACTGTTTCTAACCCTAGTAGCAATTTCGGTTGGGGTATTGTGGCCACTCCTAGCCAACGGTTGGGAATATGTTGGGGATTGGTAGTGACAGAGCCAACAAAGTTTAAACATGGGCCCAACAATGTTATACTAACATACAAATTTCTAACAATGGGCCAACACTCTTATTGGTTGGAGTTTCAACGAGTAATTTACATACCAATTTCGAACGATGGGCCAACACGCTTTTTTGTTAGATTTTCAACGAGGAATTGGCATACCACTTTTTAGGAAAGGGCCAACTCACTTTTTGGTTGGATTTTCAACGAGGTATTTGCGTACCAATTTTGAACAATGGGCCAACACGCTTTTGGTTGGATTTTAATCGAGGAATTTGCATACCAATTTCTAACAATGGGCCAACACTCTTATCGGTTGGAGTTATAACGAGCAATTTACATACCAATTTCGAACGACGGGCCAACAAGCTTTTTGGGTGGATTTTCTACGAGTAATTTGCATACCTATTTCTAACAATGGGCCAACACTCTTATTGGTTGGAGTTTCAACGAGCAATTGACATACCAATTTCGAACGATGGGCCAACACCCTTTTTTGTTGGGTTTTCAACGAGGAATTGGCATACCACTTTTTAGCAAAGGGCCAATTCACTTTTTGGTTGGATTTTCAACGAGGTATTTGCGTACCAATTTTGAACAATGGGCCAACACGCTTTTGTTTGGATTTTAATCGAGGAATTTGCATACCAATTTCTAACAATGGGCTAACACTCTTATCGGTTGGAGTTATAACGAGCAATTTACATTCCAATTTCGAAAGACGGGCCAACAAGCTTTTTGGGTGGATTTTCGACGAGTTATTTGCATACCAATTTCTAACAATGGGCCAACAAGCTTTTTGGTTGGATTTTCAACGAGGTATTTGCATACCAATTTTGGACAGTGGGCCAACTCACTTTTTGGTTGGATTTTCAACGAGGTATTTATTTGCGTACCAATTTTGAACAATGGGCCAACACGCTTTTGGTTGGATTTTAATCGTGGATTTTGCTTACCAATTTCTAACAATGGGCCAACACTCTTATCGGTTGGAGTTATAACGAGCAATTTACATACCAATTTCGAACGACAGGCCAACAAGCTTTTTGGATGGATTTTCGACGAGTAATTTGCATACCAATTTCTAACAATAGGCCAACACTCTTATCGGTTAGAGTTTCAACGAGGTATTTGCATACCAATTTTGGACAGTGGACCAACACGCTTTTGGTTGAATTTTAATCGACGATTTTGCACACCAATTTCTAACAATGGGCCAACACTCTTATCGGTTGGAGTTTTAACGAGCAATTTTGAATGACGAGCCAACACGCTTTTTGGTTGGAATTTTCAACGAGGAATTAGCATACCAATTTTTAACAATGGGCCAACACTCTTATCGCTTGGAGTTTCAACGCGCAATTTTGAACGACAAGCCGCTTTTTGGTTGGATTTTCAACGAGGAATTAGCATACCAATTTCTAGCAAAGGGCCAACTCACTTTTTGGTCGGATTTTCGACGAGATATTTGCATACCAATTTTGAAGAGTGGGCCAACACGCTTTTGGTTTGATTTTAATCGAGGATTTTGCATACCAATTTCTAACAATGGGCCAACACACTTATCGGTTGGAGTTTCAACGAGCAA
Organism: Euclidia mi; assembly: GCA_944739405.2. NCBI lineage: Eukaryota > Metazoa > Arthropoda > Insecta > Lepidoptera > Erebidae > Euclidia > Euclidia mi. The sequence continues at coordinate 9,582,037 of OX123209.2, read as the reverse complement.
TTTCGAACGACGAGCCAACACGCTTTTTGGTTGCATTTTCAACGAGGAATTAGCATACCAATTTCTAGCAAAGGGCCAACTCACGTTTTGGTTGGATTTTCAACGAGGTTTTTGCATACCAAGTTCTAACACTTGGCCAACACTCTTATCGGTTGGAGTTTCAACGAGCCATTAGGAACGATGAGCCAACACGCTTTTTGGTTGGATTTTCAACGAAGAATTAGCATACCAATTTCTAGCAAAGGGCCAACTCACTTTTTGGTTGGATTTTCAACGAGGTATTTGCATATCAATTTTGATCAATGGACCAACACGCTTTTGGTTGGAATTTAATCGAGGATTTTGCATACCAATTTTTAACAATTGGCAAATACTCTTATCGGTTGAGTTTCAACGAGCAATTTCGAACGATGAGCCAACACGCTTTTTGGTTGAATTTTCAACGACAAATTGTCAAACCAATTTCTAACAAAGAGCCAACTCACTTTTTGTTTAGATTTTTAATGAGGTATTTGCATAACAATTTTGAACAATGAGCCAACACGCTTTTAGTTGGATTTTAATCAAGAAATTTGCAAACGAACTTCTAACAAAGGGCCAGCTCACTTTTTGGTTGGATTTTCAACGAGTAATTTACATACCAACTTCGAACGATGTGCCAACACGATTTTTGGTTGGATTTTCAACGAGGTGTTTGCATACCAATTTCTAACAATGGGCCAATACTCTTATCGGTTGGAGTTTCAACGAGCAATTTACATACCAATTTCGAACGATGGGCCAACACGCTTTTTGGTTGGATTTTCAATGAGGTATTTGCATACCAATTTCGAACAAAGAGCCAACACGCTTTTGATTGGGTTTTAATCGAAGAATTTGCATACCAACAAAGAGCCAACTCACTTTTTAAATAAATTTTCAATGTAAGTTAGATTTCGGAGATTTTACCAATTTACACCAAATCTATGTGAGAGCTAATGGAGCGAATGTTTTGATCATTCTTATATTTAAAATTATACTTGTTATTGCCGCGAATAATATTTTGATAAAGTTACAACATGTCACTGATATGCAAATTGCAAAAAACACAAGAAAATTTGAATTTCGCGGGCTACATCGACGCAATCACGTCCGAATGACCAGGTCATTAAAATCCAAAAAAAATAAAAAAAGACGAATCACGAAAGCGTTGGCCGGCCGATCGGTATGTCTCTCAGTGCTGCCAACCATACAATTTAAATCGTATTTATACGACATTTTTGGCTCTTGTACGATGTTGTACGATCGAGTTATCGAAATCGTACGTAAAACATAATTATGATCTTTTCAATGAAATCTTACGAAAAAAGAAATCTCCATTAAAAACATATTTTTTGTTATGAAAATTATAACAAGTAAAAGACTTGATAGAATTAAACTTCTTATTAATTGTCCTTGTAAAGTCGCATCCAATAATTTATTTTAATATCTGAACGCATCCATGTCAAAGTGGAAATCCCCGCTCAATTTAACAGTTTTTATGTCATTCTATCTAAGCAAACCTATATTATAATAATAATACGTACGTTCGGCGCTGATAACTTTACAATATCATTTTAATTACTTTTCTTTCGTGCTGCTTGATAAAAAAGTGAACAGTTATGTGGTGTTGGTGTGTATAATTCTGTGAGTTTCATTACGAACTGTGGTGGGTATCTTTTTGTATTTAACCTGGAGAAAATAGGTATGTACCTACTTTTCGTAACAAAGGCCAACATGTCATAATTATGTTAATTGATGATTAATATTACTTGAAAGTTATAATTACATTCCGTTTTTAATTGATTTACGTAGTTTTATTGAAATTTTATCGCGTACTATTATTTCCTTGAATTTCAAGACAAAATACTATTTTTTTAGTATACGGTACGATCTTGTTCTTAGTCGTTTTTCATTTTGCGAGTCTGTGTTGCAAGTCAAATACTACAATTATTTATATTGCGAGTTATCTTCAAATATCCAGCAGGCAAGCTGTATTTTAAACTTTACAACTGTCTAGATGTAATTTCATTAAATTGGACGATTTATTATTGTTGTCGCATGGACACGGGTGGCGGGAATTGTATGATTCGCGGTTTGATGGCATTGGTTTTCTTAATTAACCTTTAACATTACTGTTAATAAACTTCGGTATAGCATAGTAAACAAATCTAATCCACTAAGTGCATTCCACTCCCAAAGCACGAAAATTATAGTCTCTCGCCAAATTTGGTACCTATATAACCTCAAACTATGTACCCCTAGACCCCTACTTACTTGCAGCATATTTGTAAGTTTATGAAATGATCTTTTTGTTTTGTTCATAATAGATCGAGACACTTACAATGTCCAATAGCAAATTTAGTGTGATAGAATTTGGCGACGGAGGTGGAGGTATTAGTGTTGTTAGACAGGAATGGCTGACGCCAAGAAAGAAGCATAGCGTCTGGCCCCCAGTAAAGGCTCAAAATAAATTTAAAAAATGCCTTGAAGGTTCTATCCTCCCAGATGACACATGGTCAAGTTTTACTATTAAGCGTGTATTTTATGAAACAGGTAAGTAGATTGCATGTCTGCATGGGGTTCTTCCATTTTTTTTTTAAATTTTTAATTGTTGAAAATGTTGATAAAAGTCATTACTTTTACTGATCTTAAGCAACAGTGTGGCCTAGGATGGAGCACGCTTACCTAAAAGAAACCTATTTAATTCCTACTCTCTATTTGAAGACACCCATCTCAACTTGAGTCATAACTTGTGATTTGCTTTTTTGAATTGATCAATTCTGAGTTACACATGGCTAGCTGAGGTTGAGCTTCTTGTAGACATTGCTTTCAAGGTGATATTACGGTTCACAGTAATCTTATGTTTTTGCCTCAGATCAAAAAATAGGCAGATAGAATGCTTAGAACACGCGAGTGACCCCACCAAAGCAAATACAAAATCAAAAGCGAATAGGCTACGATCGCATACAAAGTTCAATTCCAGTTAGACTGTTAATGTAAATCATTCTACTATTATTAGTGGAAAGATTTAAATTAACAGTCTAACTGGAATTCAACTTTGTATGCGATCGTAGCCTATTCGTTTTTGATTTTGTATTTGCTTTGGTGGGGTCACTTTCGTGTTCTAAGCGTTCTATCTGCCTATTTTTTTGATCTGAGGTTTTTGCATAGATTAACCGCATTATTCATATTTTATAAAACCTTTACAAAATATCTCTGTCATTCTCACTTTCATGTCAACGAAAAAACACAACAACAGATTTATAGTGCATTTTAGCTATTGTAGGTTTATAAGACGTTTATGAATAAGAGGGGTGGTTTTAACTTACCTATATTATTACCTAAATAGTAATTCTAATTTCAGATGACTTAAGCAAAGCAAGAGAAAAGGCTAAACAAGCTGAAATAGAGTCTGAAGTTGAGTCAGAACAGGGACAGCGTCGAAGACGCAAAAAATCTAAAAGAATATATGACAGTGATGACTCCAATGAAAATTCTGAAGACAGTATTATTACTTATCCAATAACTAGGCCTCCTTTGACACCATCAAGTCATACCAATTCAGATGTTACTCTGATTACTCAAGATACTGAACCTGAAATAACCCTCCCAAACATAAGTGAGCCAATATTATTGATTTATGCTTAACATAATCACACTTTCTTGGACGGGGCTACTTGTAGATTTAATTAGTTATTGATCATTTTGTTTTATAAAGATTGTTAATAAGATTTTGATTGTGACTGTTTTCAGGTTCATTGGATTTGACACTGGTAGACCCTAGCTCACATAGCCTTGGTAAGAAAACTTGCTTTTAGTTTCTCTATTAGATCATGTAAACATAAAATTATACAAAATCTACACTAATATTATGAAGAGGCAGCAAATCTTTTCTTTTGTTCGAATAAAATCATGGGTGCATCTAGATTGATATGTTTTTGTTTTAAGCTTCTGATATTCTTAAACATTCTATATGTTGTGTTGTGGACCTTTCCAATGGTGTACAATTACAATACTAGCCCTACCATGTACCCACTCATTTCCATTATTATTACAGATATAATTGCTAAGCGGTTGGCATCTATTGAAATTGAAATAAAAGAAATAAATATATCACAGCAAGAAATCCTGCAAAGAGTCCGATCTTCCTCTACAATCACTCCGTTTGAAACTTTGCCAGAAGAAATAAAATTACCCTGTGATAATATTGAATCACTGAATTTAATTGAAACATGGATTGTAACAGACAAAAATGCAAAACAATTGGTAACCTACTATGTTTACTAATCATTAAATTTAACAAGTATTAAACAAACATGTTTATTAGGTAAAACTTAATTTTATGCTTGTTTTTTTTTCAGGTTACATACCTAAGCTTTGTGGGAGGTAGCAAGGTACCAATAATCATAAGGAGAATCCTTGAAAAGCTGTTCACTAATAAACTGGCTTTGCTCTATAACTGGACAGGAAAAAATGACAAATTACCATTGAAGAATATGCAATTAATTAAAGTAATAAGAGGTAAGTTACCACACATTCAGAAATCATTATAATATTTAACACAGCTGCAACTACATAACTGTAGGAAATAAATGTATTAATCCCTCAAGACCATAAGGTCGCCCCACAGTCCTGTCCTGCCTTGTTGCACTAAAGCCAGACAAAAAACATGTTTATTTGTGTCTCACTTAGCCCTTTCACATTTATAATATTATATATTATCACAGTTGGTTTGCAGTTTCGTTGCAGTAATGCTAACTGCAACTGAACTGCAATTTGGCACTCATAATTCTGTCAGAGACTAAATAATAATATAGGCATGTCCGCCTATGCTATTAAAAGCCTACCTACCTAATAATTTTTTTAGGGTTCCATGCCAAAAGGGTGCCAACGTTACCCTATTAATAAGCCTACGTTGTTTGTCCGCCCGACCAAAAAATGGCTATCTTTAAAAAAATTAAAAACTTAGGTTAGGTTATTCCCCATACAAGAAACGTGCTTTTTTTTCATTTTGGCTTTATTGTTAAAAACGGTAATACACACAAGTCAAACTTGGTGTAATTATAGTGCTTAGTCTGTAGTGACTATAGTATAACAACAAATACTAAAAAGTGGTCAAGTGCGAGTCGTACTAGCACAGGATAGATAGAAAACGAAAACATTTCTCGTCCGATTACCGAAGTTTTTGAAACTTCGGTCGCGGTCAGTATTTGGGTGGGTGACCGCCTGAGAACCCTGCGTAAAATTGCCTTAAAAATGAATCATTCGTAAGCATCGAATATTCAAATCTCAACCAACGCACACCTACAGCTAGATATGTATTGTGTGGAGTAAGTACGGAACCCTCGGTGTGCGAGTCCGACTCGCACTTTGCCGGTTTTATTTCGATTCTGCTGTTTATCTTGTAGAGTTTACAAATTGTTTTCTTTACAGATGCAGTGCGCCATAATAAAATAGCGGAAAAGGCAACAGACTCGGAAATTCACGAAGTTATAGCAAACTGGTTCAGATTTACCAAAGACCGCAATGGAGAACGGAAAGCTCGCAGAACAATCCAAAAAACGGCGACTTGCACGAAGGAAAGCACAAATAAAGAATGAGTTTAATTATCATAATAACCTTTCAGGTAGTACACATATTAAAACAACCATAGATAAAATACAACCTACAGTGAATAAATTGCAGAAATTCTCAGACCAATTGCTAAATAGTTCTAGAAATGAGCAATCGCATTATTCTATGAAAGTCACTGATCCATTAGATACTTCATTAAACAGCCCTGATCAAATCCAAAAACCATCTAACTGTGAACCAATATTAGATATTGGTTCCTTTCTAAGTCATTCTGCTCTCAATGATTTATTGAAAACTTTAAAATATGTCCATCCTAATTTACCATCTGATGCACGCACGCTATTAGGCTCAGTTCACACCGAAATGGCAGCGGCCGGAAGGGCAGCGGAGAGCAGTTTCAGTGTCATATAATTTTAGTCTTTATCACCATGACTATAATACATAAAGTCACTTGACAAACTTGAAAACGTCGTGCGCACGACCGCTCTGGCGGGCGCGAGCGGCCGCGAGCATGCGCTGGAAGGCGCGGGCAGCCGCGAGCATGCGCGGGAAGGCGCGAGCATGCGCGGGAAGGCGCGGGCGGGCGCGAGTGGCCGCTGGAAGTATCCGCCCCGCCCGCTCACGCCGCGCCGCGCACTCACTACTTTATTTTTATTAGCTTATTACACACGAGTTTCCTCGTTATATGTAGAATATAAACTGCGCATAGGAATAGCGTGAGCCTGAGCCGTGACGTGAGTTGCGCGCGGCCGCGAGGAGTCGCGGGCAGGCGCGAGCAGTCGCGGGCAGGCGCGAGCAGTCGCGGGCAGCCGCAAACCTTCTCTTCGATGCCGGCCGCTGCGCGTCGCTTCCAGCCGCTGCCATTTCGGTGTGAACTGAGCCTTAGAAACACCACGTCATATTAACATTATAATTGTGCTGGAGGTTCGTATGTATATTTTGGGCTTAAAACAAAATTAATAGAAAGAGTTTCAAATGGAATAATAACAGCTGAAAGCGCCATCTACCTTCTTATCTATAACTAATCGCATCAACATCAATCGTTCCACGTACAAGTGCGAGCGATACTGTATTTCCGTCCCTCTCTATCCCACTCCCTGGAAGAGGCACTGCCTTTCGCGGATTGGTTGCTGCGATCGTCGACGCGAGTGACAGTCCAGAACATTCCGCTCGCTGAGAACGTGTCCACTATATCGTACCGCGCCGCACCGCTGTATGTGATTATTACCGCTTCCACCAAGGAAAACCCGCTCGCGAGTGAAAGTGAAACGAATGGTGTAGTGTAGTGAATCAAGCAGCTTCATCTCGAAGACACCAGGAGGCTGCCGTTTGTAAGGAAAAAGGACAGACGCACAAGGTAGGTGCCCCTCATCCTTCAGCATCCTTAGAATATCCTATACCCACTCACAATCCTCTTCCCATTCCAATCCTAGGCGACCAGAACTCGCCATCCTTTAGATACAGTCCATTCCTTCTCCAAATCGCCTAGGAACATTCGGTTCGCCGAAACATTTTTTTGATCCATACGAGTCGGATTCATTTACGTTTTATACGTTATATCTCTATACCTAGGTAGTTATAGAACCTAGCTATACTCCTAGTTCATTCACATAACCTTCGCATGATTGTTTCCGCCCGCATCAGTAGGTAATAAACTTTTATGTAGCTACCTACTTACTCAATTATTATTTCTGGAACTATCATAGTTGTCTTGTAAATCTCATATTTTGAGCAACTTTTAATTCCACAGCTCTAAAGTGTTGCCTACTTAGCCTACTTAGGTAAAATAATAGGTACATTAGGTATTATTTTAAGGTCATCAGAAAATTTGAAACTAAAAATGCCGGTACATTCCACAGCACTGTATGACAAATCTTTTTGTGTTACCGCTGTTCGCCTTTGGAATGCTTTACCATTACATATAAGACAGGCTCAAACGATAACTAAATTTAAAGCTTCAGTAAAGGCTCACTATCTATCACTATAACTTCTTCTAGTTCTACAAAATACATGTAAGTATTAAATATGTGTATGTATATGTATGTACGTATGTATAAGTATGTATGTATGTTTATGTATATGTATATAATTATGTCTATCATTTATTATCATATTACAGGAATGAATATAGGTATATTAAGTATGTATATATTATATAGCTTTGTTTACACATGCAACTACCGATTTTCTCCTACCAATAATATTTCCATCCAAAGGTTGCCTGGTAGAAATCGCTTTCAGCGATAAGGCCGCCCTTTGTACTATAGTTAGTTATAAGATCTCTAATAATGTTTTTTAATGTGTACAATAAAGTGTAAAATAAATAAATAAATACATTAGATATTCTTAATTTGTTTCGGTCTCATTAGCTTATACTTACGTAAGCATGTCACAACAAACGAAGTCACGCGTGTCGGAAGACAAAGAGATGACAATCTTAGAAGCAAAACGCAATATTTTATTTGAGCGCATTCAAAACCTATACGAGCGTTCAAAAACCGCCTCTATTTCTGACAGTAATAGCGAAGCATTTCTCAGTTATTGTATGACAGTAGATAGTATTCGAACAGATTTTCATAAGTTGTTAGACGATTATAACGCAAGATTACTTTCTATCAATCCTGATGAAAAACCGAACTATCAGGCGTACACCTCATTCGAAGATCTTTATTGTATTATTAAGCGTATACAATCGCGATTGGAGGGTAAATGTTCAGCAGAGCCCGTTGCCGCGGCCCGCAAGCCGAAATTACCGCCAATCGAGATTATGTCGTTTGACGGAGATATACGAAATTGGCCGTTATTCTATGCGAGCTTTAAGTCTACAGTGCACGATAATGGTTCTCTGACAGATGCTGACAGGTTGTACTATTTAATAGGTAAACTGTCACCGAAGGCCCAGTCCGTATTTGCAGGTGTCACACCCAGTGCTGAGAATTATCAGGTCATATTTCAGTCACTACTTGACAGATATCAAGACACGCGCGTCATAGCGTCTACCTACTTTGACCAAGCTTTAAATCTTAAACTGTCCGGTGCCGCATCTGTCTCGAATTTCCAGCTGTTTATTGATAACTTCGTAACCGCGGTTAATTCTCTTGGGAACTTTAAATTAGAAGATCTTTCCGACTTTATGTTGCTTCAACTCGCTTTAAAAAACTTTGACACTGATACAATTCGCGCATTCGAGATGACGGAACGCAATAATAAAATACCTACACTAGATAGTTTTATTTCGTTCATCAAAGATCAGTGTCGAATATTTCATAATACGCAGTCCGGTTCACCTGGCCCGTCTAACACTAACAGCAACAAACAAAGGTTGAATAAATCGCGAAATAGTAATAATAACTCGGTCCCTAATCCACAATCTTACGTAACATGCTCGGAATCTAATAGTAATAATTCACAGAAGTGACTGTGCAGTAATATAGTGCACGACCATTTATACAAGTGTCCCGCCTTTAATAATTTAAATCCAACCGCTCGTTTTAAATGCGTAAAAGATAAAAAAGCTTGCATTAATTGCTTAAGCATAAAACATAAAACAAGTAATTGTTCTAGTAAGACAAAGTGTCGCTTATGCAATCAGAAACATCATTCTCTGCTTCACTTCGATAAAGGTAACCCGTTGTCAAGCCAAGCCGCTAACCTTGACACACTTACGTCGCAGGTGCAGGCCACGGTGACTTCCCCCTCCACGCCTCAGGGCGAAGTATCGTTGTGTACGACGTCCATTGCGCGGGCGACGCGCACGCGAGGACGGCACTCGCGCATCTATAATGATCCGCGCAGGGCCAAAACGCGATGTATGGCGTCTAAGACTGTTCTGTTAGCGACGGCGCAAGTTATCGTTTATGATGTTAATGGGTCGCCGCCCATGGTACGTTGTCTGCTGGATGGCGCGTCTCAGACCAATCTAATAACATCGGAATGCTTCAAACGCCTCGGATTGTGGAATAACTTTAAAAATACTAACTCAACCGTCAAAGGGATAGGCGGATCAGAAAAACATTGCAAGGGTTCCGTAGATATTAAAATACATTCGCGTTTTGATAGGAATATTAATTTAACATTTCTTCGCTTATCGTGGAGCGTATCACGGACGCATTGCCGAACGCTAATGTAGACGTAGCATCACTCACTCACTTCGAGTCATTGCCGCTAGCAGACGCGGAGTTTGCGAATCCGGCAGGCATTGATCTTTTGATCGGAGCTTCAATATTTCCGCACTTGCTACTAACTAACATAGTACGTAGTGAGCGATATGATTTACCGCCCGCTATTGAGACGGTATTTGGTATGTGATTATGGGTACCGTACCTACGTTACATACTTCTCATTGTATTAATATAATAATAATAATAATAACTGGCAACACCACCAATGTCAACGTGCATATTTTGCCTAAGAATTTTAAATAATAATATTTAACGTATTCCATTATATCCATAGTTTAAAAGTATAGCCAATATAAGTTACAATAGAAAACTACAATAACAGAAGAAAATACCTGAACAAAACCACCATAAATATAGAAAGTGAAGTGTAAATATACAATGACAGCCGTCATAGAAAATATGTCAACAACAACAATAATAACATTCACAAAAATGAAAATGAAATTAATACTTTAGCATGTTGACGAGGGCCAGAAACAAACAGCTAGCACACCCAACACCTCCGGACCCGTCGCTGAGCTCCGCCTCGCAGCCGCCGAGGCCTGCGCCGACATCGCCAGCAGCTGCAGTTGCGTCGAGTACTTCTCGCCCCCGTCGTCACCGTCACCTGTACGGCGGAGAGGCAGAGGCCGGCCGCCAGCCTGCCTGTGACCACGAGACCCACCGGTCTCAAACAGGGTCCTCGCTGCTGGTGGTAATGTGCAGCGCATGCGATGGACGGAATCCATCAATGAAAATGTCATGCGCGCATATTTTGGGGCTACAGAGGGGGGAACTAACCTCACTGCGTACCGCAGTCGCATGCTCGTTCTGTTTCAGGCCTTAGAACCAAGTATCAACGTTACGGCTCAACGATTATCGGATCAGGTGCGAGTTATCCAGCGCAGTAACAAGCTGGATAACGTCGTACTTGATAGGCTACGCTCAGAATACTTACCTACGAGCCAGGCTGTTCACGTCCAACCCGTTAGTGCTATCGGTAACACAGATGCATCGCGGATGGGTAATAATGCCGTCGTGGATGTGGATGATATGGTTTGTAACGTAAGTATCCAGTGCAATGAGGAGGTTATGGATGCTTTGAAATGTGCGATTGGGGAATATCGGTACATGTCACCAACAATTAGGCCGCGCCTGCCCCGGTTGCCTATGCATAGGCGTAATATAGCGCTGGTAGGTGCCCTTGACTCGCTATTACCTAGTTTTCTAGAGAATAGTGAAAATCTTGGTGATACGCACTCAATTTTAGACTGCGCCGCCGTAGCGGCTTGTCGTATGGCTGGTGTCAAGTTTCATGAACGTGATACTGGCATGCGACAAAGATCTGCTATCCCGGCGTGGCAGTACAGAATTGAACGGCGTATTGCTGAGACAAGGGCACTTATCGGTAAGCTAATCTGCTTTAGGTCTGGGAATACACGTCCCAGGGTCATGCGCTTTGTGCGCCGAGCCTTCTTGGGGACAGGTATCAGTCCTCATGACTATACATCTCGGCTCACGGAGCGCATTGACTTCCTAAAGCAGAAAGTCTATGCATGGGCAAACCGGATACGCAGATATAAAAAACGCGTGGACCGATATACCTTGAATCGTGCATTTCAAAGGGACCAAAAGTGGGTTTATAGAAACTGGGACCGACCAGCCCAAGATGTGGCTAATGGGCAGCTGCCGGATGCAGACGCCACTAACAAATTTTGGCGTAGCATATGGTCGGCACCTATTGGCCACACAGAGGGTGGTTGGATGCGGGATGTTGAGCGGTCATGTGAACACATTCCAGAAATGGAAAACGTAGTCATTTCCAGCGAAGATGTTACAAGTGCAGTCCGTTCGTTATCAAATTGGAAAGCTCCAGGACCGGATGGACTGCACAATTTCTGGCTGAAATGGCTACGTAGTCCACATGGCTGCTTAGCATCCCAGTTTCAATCATCCCTAGAATCTGGTTCGATCCCAGATTTTATGACAACTGGAGTAACCCACTTGCTCCACAAGACAGGTAGTACCACAGAGCCCGGTAATTATAGACCGATTACATGTTTGCCATCGGTCTATAAACTTCTTACATCTATTCTGAATGCTAAAATATCAAAACATGTTGAATTGAATTCAATTATGTCAGACACTCAGAATGGATGTAGGAAGGGGGCTCGTGGTACTAAGGAGCTCCTCCTTATTGATATGACCATTACCCAGCAAGTTCGTCGTAACCGAAAGGATCTGGCGGCATGTTGGATAGATTACAAGAAAGCGTACGATTCTGAGCCTCATACGTGGCTTTTGAGGGTGATGGAGTTGTATAAAATAAATACAACTCTACGCACCTTCTTAAAGTCATGTATGGGGCAATGGAAAACGGTTCTTGGCTATCCAGGGTGCCGACGGATCCAGGGGAATGGCGAACTTATGAAGATTGAGCGAGGTATCTTCCAGGGTGATAGTCTGAGTCCATTATGGTTTTGCTTAGCACTGAATCCTCTCAGTACCTTGCTGGAGGGTTCAGGGCTAGGTTACAGGTTACGAAGAAGTGATCGGGTAGTGTCCCACTTGTTGTTCATGGATGACTTAAAACTCTTTGCCCACACCAACCCTCAATTGATAAGTTTACTAAAAATAACTGAAAGTTTTAGTAATTCTATCAACATGAAATTTGGTGTGGATAAATGTGCTGTGATTCATGTAAAGCAAGGAAAGATGGTGGAATCTGAAGGGATTCAACTCTCAGATTCCATTAACCTAAGATCACTTCTCCGAACCGACACCTACAAATACTTGGGTGTGTCACAGGCTTTAAGTATTAATGAGGCTGACATGAAACAATCGTTGCAAGAGCGGTTCTTTGGCCGCCTGAAAAAGGTACTGAATAGTCTTTTATCAGGTGGCAATAAGGTTCGAGCTTGCAACGGTTGGGTCATGCCGGTTCTCATGTACTCCTTTGGCATACTCAAGTGGACTCAGACTGAACTGGACACCTTAGACCGAAAGGTCCGAACACTGCTGACGGCACACCGGATGCATCATCCACGCTCATCCGTAATGAGGTTGTATATTCCGCGGAAGTGTGGGGATCGTGGCTTTCTAAATGTCAAATCCCTGCACAACCGCGAGGTATGCAACCTCAGAGATTATTTTCTCAACGCGAACGTGGATGTGCATCGCGATGTTGTAGCAGTGGACGCCGGGTTTACTCCGCTCAGTCTTTCTAAGGACAGCTGGCGCAGACCTGTAGTAATTAGCACTGATGATCGCAGGCTTGTATGGCAGAGCAAGGAGCTTCACGGCAGGTTCTACCGGACCCTGCATGGGCCAGATGTAGACTTTTTAGCCTCGGTGAACTGGCTACGCTTCGGTGACCTTTTTGGGGAAACCGAAGGGTTTGTTTGTGCAATTGCTGATGAAGTTATCAAGACGAATAACTACCGGAAATATACTCTGAGGGATGGCACCACGGACATTTGTCGTGCGTGTCACCAGCCTGGTGAATCCCTCAGACATATAGTTTCCGGCTGTTCGCGTCTTGCTAACGGCGAGTACTTGCACAGGCATAACCAAGTAGCCAGGATCATTCACCAGCAACTTGCTCTGAAATACAGGCTTGTAGATGTTGAGGTGCCGTACTACAGGTATGTGGCGGAACCTGTTCTGGAAAGTGGTCATATCACATTGTACTGGGATCGATCTATCATCACAGACAGGACTGTTGTAGCCAACAAACCTGATATTGTGGTGGTAGATCGATCAGAGCGCCGCGCAATAATTGTTGATGTCGCCATCCCTCATGACGAGAATCTCGTGAAGGCTGAGAAAGATAAGCAGATTAAATATCTGGACTTGGCGCACGAGATTGTCGACATGTGGGATGTCGACTCAGCAATTATTGTGCCGATAATCGTCACAGTGAATGGTCTTATAGCCAAGAGCCTCGACCACCATCTTAAGAGGCCTGCGTTGGATCCTTGGGTCAAGGGTCTGATACAGAAGGCGGTACTTTTGGACACGGCACGCATAGTGAGGCGGTTCCTGTCTCTGGAGCCCTAACCACCAATAGCTTGGACCCTGTTCCCGATACTGGTGGGTCCCCATAATGATTTTTATATTTTTAAATGTATTTTTATAATTGATATATTTAAAAATGTACTTATTTATTATGAGAATATATTAAAGATGTATGTGAATAATAATAATAATCATTTATTTTCAGGTAACAAGAACAGATAGATATATACCTTATAGACTAACATAGATAAAATAACATAATAAAATATTATAATAAAACAAACAGGTGTTGTTTATGGCTTCATGTTACGCGGAGTGGTATTGCGTAACCTCCCATGAAAACGCCGATACACGACACCCTTCGGCCAAAACTCTTCCTTAAGGAAAGTCTCGAGATGATGAGTCGGCACCCGCACCACGTACGAGTTGAAGTTGGTGTTATGCCGTGACTCCAATCTCTCGACTCTCAAAGTCCATTTGGTCTTCAGGCGCAGGTATTCTACGACCTCCTCTCCCTTTGTGGAGTGATGCAGCCGAGAGACGTACAACTGCGTGGTTGGTACGGCGGGACGCAGCAGCATGTTCGGTCCCACTAACCCGGTACCACAAAGGTTACGACAAGTTGGTTTCTTCTTCTTCTCCACCTTTATGAAACCATCCTCGTCGCATGTCTTCGGTTTTGGGGCACGTAGCTCCACAACCTCGTTATGAGAGGGTTTACAAGGCTTCTGTTTACCCCCTTTTTCATCCGGCCGATTCTGCTGCGTTTTGCTTTTGGCAGCAACATTGGCATAAGCGCGCTTAGTCATCGATGCATCAACACTCGACAAAACCTTGACCGGTGTCGATGACCCGATTTCAGCAACATTACGCGTCCCAGCGCTTGGATTACCGGCGATAGGCGACGCAAGCAAATTCGCTGACTGAAAACTGCTGATGGATGCGTTTTGAGCCCCGCGTCGTGTGTTTACGTTGGACACGACTGGTGACCTACTTGTAGAAATAGCGTTACGTAATAACACTACTTCTGCACGTAGCTCACTTATGGTGCTGTCCGACTTCTCTAACTTGGACTGCACCTCGGCCAGGCTGGATTTCAGGGATGTGATATCCTTCAGCAACCTGGTTACGTCGACGTGGTCGAATGTGACGGGCGGCAGCTGGTGCAGATCCTTCGCCACGAACGTAGGCACGTCGTCAGGGTCGGTCACCTTCAATAACGAGATGATATCCTGGATACTCTTCTCGGTGCCATCCCTTCGCCGGGACGGCATCTCGTCTAAGTTGCCCAGGGTTTGATAGAGTAGCTTCTTGCTACCACACACGTCTTCTTCTTTGAAGTTGGACTTGCAGATCTGCAGAATGCTGACCTCGTCCATGGTGTCGATGGCATGTTGTATAAACGCCAACAGCTCGTTGGCTATGAGTTGCTGTGAACAGCTCATAGCTACAGTATCGGGCGACGTATAGCCGCTAATTACATTTATTAAATAATAATTTAATACGCGCGTCACAGCGCCGCACGTCCGCGCTCGACGGGTGTGCGTCGCAGCGTTTGATTACGTCTTGTTGTTGTTCTGTTCTTCAAGGGATCAAGGTGGGTGCTGAAACTGTGTGTAAGATAAAGCACTTATTAGCTATGCTATGCTATGCTATGCTACGCTATACTATGCTATGCCAAGCTATGCTATGCTAAGCCATGCTACGGTATGCTATGCTAAGCTACGCTACCCTACACTATACTATACTACACATCCGCTTTGTATATGGATGACACTGCCTGTAGTGTCATACCCGCTCCGCTAGCAATTTCGCTTTGTGAAGAGCTCATTCAGCTTTTCAAGCGAGGCCAGTTTGATCTTGTCAAATGGACAAGCAACTGTAAGGAGGTTCTCGCACGCATACCAGATTCTCATAAAGCTTCTCTAGACATTGAGTTTGAGAAGTCTGTACCGCATAAAGTTCTCGGTTTACGCTGGGACAAATCCTGTGATAGTTTTCGGTTTGACGTCTCACCGCCAGATGATAAGTGCACCAAGCGCACTATGCTGTCCACAGTAGCTCGACTATGGGACATAATGGGCTCCAACAATTTTGTACGCCAAGCTCTCGATCAAAGAGCTTTGGCTATCAAAGTGTGAGTGGGATGAAACACCCCCTGACCATATTGTCGCCGCTTGGGGCCAGTTTTGTATTGAGCTTACCGCGCTCAATCAAATTAATATTCCGCGTCATCTTGGGTTGGTAGATGGATGTACCATCAACTTAATAGGTTTCGCTGACGCCAGCGAGCGTTCTTACGGCGGAGTCGTATATCTGCAAGTCCGCATTGGTTCTAACTACTCGGTGCAGTTAGTTTGTGCCAAGTCTAAGGTCTCGCCTGTTAAAACCATTTCGGTTGCGAGACTGGAGTTTTGCGCGGCCCTTCTGCTGTCTCAGTTGCTCCGCAAGGTTCAAGACACAGTTTTGCCCCACTACCCTATTAATAAAATATACGCATTTTCTGACTCCAAGGTAGTGCTCGCTTGGATTTATTCATCTCCTCACGGCTGGCAGACTTTTGTCGCCAACCGCGTTAGTAAATTGATTGAACTTGTTCCCGCTACTTATTTCAATCACGTCGCGGGTTATCGTACTCGTCTTCAGGAAGAACTTTCCATAAATCATATTGACTGGAAGTTTATTCCACCAGCATCACCACATTTCGGTGGATGTTGGGAAAGCGTGGTCAAAGTAATTAAAACGCATCTCTTCAAGGTTATAGGTCAACAGATCCTCTCTTACGAATAGCTTTTAAGTGTCCTTGCCCAAGTCGAGGCACTGATCAACTCGCGTCCGCTCACGGCATTGAGTAGTGACCCTGCAGAACCATCCGCGTTAAGCCCTGCACATTTTCTGAACACAGTGCCATTATCGTCATTTCCGGCTCCTGAAGCAGACACTTCAAGCTTGCTCCAGAGACATACTCTGCTGGATAAACTCGTGCAGTCGTTCTGGCGGCGCTGGCGTGCGGAATATCTACACCAGCTTCAGGCTAGATCCAAGTGGAATAGTCCTGCATCCCCTATACAGGGTACGTTAGTCGTCATAATACATGATAATGCTCCGCCGCTTTCATGGCCGTTAGCCATCGTAGAGAAATTGCATACTTCCAAGGACGGTACAACCCGCGTTGTTACCGTGAAAACCGCTAAGGGGAGCTACGTGCGCCCTGTTGTACGTCTCTGTCCGCTTCCAACTCGGTGAGATCTAGCCTGAAGTTGGATCTACCTCTTAGTTTAAGTATTTAGTTAGTAGTTTTCGCTATTATTGCGTTTGTAGTTTTCGCTAAAGTTAATTTAGATTAATTTTATTGTCATATCGCTGTCTTAGCCTATTGATGGGTTATGCGGTAGTACACCCAACATAGCTAAGTTCAATTCTATTTTTTTTTAAAGGCAACCCTTTAGGGCCGGGGGGATATGGTAGCGCCATCTACCTTCCTATCTATAACTAATCGCATCAACATCAATCGTTCCACGTACAAGTGCGAGCGATACTGTATTTCCGTCCCTCTCTATCCCACTCCCTGGAAGAGGCACTGCCTTTCGCGGATTGGTTGCTGCGATCGTCGACGCGAGTGACAGTCCAGAACATTCCGCTCGCTGAGAACGTGTCCGCTATATCGTACCGCGCCGCACCGCTGTATGTGATTATTACCGCTTCCACCAAGGAAAACCCGCTCGCGAGTGAAAGTGAAACGAATGGTGTAGTGTAGTGAATCAAGCAGCTTCATCTCGAAGACACCAGGAGGCTGCCGTTTGCAAGGAAAAAGGACTGACGTACAAGTTAGGTGCCCCTCATCCTTCAGCATCCTTAGAATATCCTATACCCACTCACAATCCTCTTCCCATTCCAATCCTAGGCGACCAGAACTCGAAATCCTTTAGATACAGTCCATTCCTTCTCCAAATCGCCTAGGAACATTCGGTTCGCCGGAACAACAGCAGAAAATTATCCATTAATGCAGAAAAAAATATCAAAAAATTTGAATCCTTTATTATCTATAACAATCAATGTAGATGGTTTGCCAGTATACTCTAGTTCTACAAATTCTTTTTGGCCTATTTTATGTGTTTTGGATCAGTCTCTTAATAAGCAACCGTTCATTGTGGCACTGTATTATGGAGAATCAAAACCCAATAATGCGGATGTTTATTTACGTCCTTTCGTTGATGAATGTTTACATTTAGAGCAGAATGGTTTAGAAATTAATGATATCCAATACGATTTTCGAATAAGTTGTATTATTGCTGATGCTCCAGCTAGATCATTTTTGAAAAGTATTAAGTCCCACAATTCATTTCATGCCTGTGAAAAATGCCAACAAGAAGGTATATACAGGGGGAGAACGATATGGCCATATTTATCTACTATGCAAACACTTCGAACAGATTTTGGCTTCTCCAATCAACAATATGAAGACCATCAATTAACCAAAAGTATATTAACAGAACTTGATGTCGGACTAGTCACACAAGTGCCGCTTGATTACATGCATTTGGTTTGT
This sequence comes from Euclidia mi, assembly GCA_944739405.2. Classification (NCBI taxonomy): domain Eukaryota; kingdom Metazoa; phylum Arthropoda; class Insecta; order Lepidoptera; family Erebidae; genus Euclidia; species Euclidia mi. Next base: position 9,563,716 of record OX123209.2, on the reverse strand, counting down.
TTAGGTGTAGTTAAGAAAATGATCCGATGCTGGGTTGAAAACGGATCAAAGAAATGTAAACTAAATATTCATAAAATAAATGTAATTTCTACTCGCTTAAAAAAATGTCGCGAACACATTCCTGTTGAATTTTCGAGACAGCCTAGACCATTGAAATTATTTAAATATTGGAAAGCTACTGAGTTTAGAGCCTTTCTTCTTTATTTGGGACCCGTTATTTTAAAGGACATTTTGCCAAACATTAACCTATACAAGCACTTTTTATTATTACATTGTGCAATATACATACTATATAATGACATTTGCCCTGACGATATTTGGCGATCGTATTCTTATGACTTGCTGAACAGTTTTGTGAAATATGTTCCAGTTCTCTATAGCGAAGAATTTCTTGTGTATAATGTTCATAATCTTCTGCATATATCTGAAGATGTATTAAATTTTGGAACATTAGATTCATTTTCGGCATTACCTTTTGAAAATTTCATGTCAAAAATAAAGCGACTTGTTCGTTCCCATAAAAAATCAAACGAGCTTGGTAGTCATAAAACAATATGCATGGTTAAAAAGCGAGGAGTCATATCTAAAATTCCATTTAACGGTAATTGTACATTAAGTATCACTATCTGACTCATGTCAACATCTGACTCATGCTTTGTTACTTTTAGTGGGGATGTTGGTATAGTCAAATCAATAGAAAGTTATAACGATTCCTATAAGTTGAAATGTACGTGTTTTTTAAATAAAACAGATTTTTACAAAAATCCAATTGAAAATAGCAAATTAGGCATATACAAAGTTAGTGGAACATATTGAAGAAATATCCATGTATCCATTTTATACAAAAAAAAAATACTTTTACCTAACTTCAGTGATAATGATGGTTCTTTCATATGTATACCCTTTCTTAGCTTAAAATTACACCACTTGTGAACTTTTCATAGAAAATTAATTCTCAGAAACAAATCTCAAAAAGTAAGCCATAATTTTAATTTTATAATTTTTTCTGTGTGTTATAGCTAAATTAAGTATTATTTTAAACGGAAAACTAAAAAATGTATGAATAACATTTTAATTAATAATAATTTTCAAAATTAAACATTAAAGATGTGATTAGGATCTGATAGATAAAATAAATATTTATTTTTTTGAGATTTGTTTCTTAGAATTGTTTAGAAAAATTTGCTTTGAGTGTGCTATATTAAGAGGAAAGCCTAGAGGCGTTTTCTCCATACAAACGTATTTCTCTATTTGCTTCCTGGATAATGTCATAAGAGCCTGTACGCCGTACGGTATTTCATACAAATTTTCAAGTCCTCATTTTTTTTAATGACTGATCTGATTTTTATGAAACTTTACACACAAGCAGGATATAACGCTCTTAGTAGCAACTTTTTTATTTAGGACTGCTGAAGGAATCTTTTATTTTAACATATAATTACGTTAGAAGATAAATCAATTTTATTTAATAAGAGAAATGATAAAAGCATGCCTTCTTGAATCATGCATGTCTGTTAATTATAATTAAATAGATACTAATTGTTTAACTTTAATTAGAATAACGACAGATGATTGCAACCTTATTTTTTTTAATAAATTTTAATTACTGGATTTCCTTGTTTGTTGTTTGGTAGGGCCTCTGTTAGAAACCCAATGTTGGATGTACTAGGTAGGGCATGGCATGACATAAACCGTCACAGGCATAAAGTATTATTTTATTGGTAGGGCCCATATCATAAACCCTACACAGGCATAAAGTAATAATTTACCGGTAGGGCCAGTAACAAAGACCCAACGTTGGCATGTAGTACACATTTATTGGTAGGCCCTATGTCATAAACCAAACACAGGCCTAAAGTAATAATTTATCGGTAGGGCCAGTAAAAGAAACCTGACGTAAGTATGCGGTATACTTATATTGGTTGGGCCTATGTCATAAACCCTACACAGGCTAGTAATAATTTATCAGTAGGGCCAGTAACAAAGACCCAACATTGGGATGTAGTACACATTTATTGATTGGGCCTATGTCATAAACCATACACAGGCTTATAGTAATAATTTATCGGTAGGGCCAGTAATAGAAACCTAACGTAGGTATGCAGTATACTTTTATTGGTTGGGCCTGTTTGTTAAACCAATCAAGTAGTTGCTTGGTAGGGCCCACGTGAAAATCGCCACACACTGGTTGTACTTTCGACAATGGCCCAACGTCAATAGGCAGTAGGCATTACGGTAGGGCTTTCGTGGGGGAATACATTGTTGGCCTAACATGATGGCCCTATGTTATTTCCACCGTTGGCACATACGTTTAAAAAGGGGACATGCAGGACCGTTGGCCAACAAATCGTGATTGTTGGCCGAACAAATCGCCAACTCAAAATGCTACTAGGGAACGCTCTTCCCTTGAGACTTCTTCTCAGTCTCGCTGTATTCTCCACGTCGTTGAAGAAATTCTTGGTGGTGTCGTATATCGCCTTGAACGACAGCCACTCGGTGTGCGCGCCGCCGAACGTCGGTAACGTCATGATGACTTTCGAAACCGCCGGGTGTGGTGCAACTATCGATGTGTCCGGTGGCTTCCTGTCGGCGAGCGCGGCGATCGTGGAGGTGAGATCCGTGATGAACGGCTTCAGCGAATCACCTCCCTGTTGATGAACGTCCATCTTCTGTGAAGGCGGTCCATCTTCCTTATCTATCTTCTGTGCCCCGTCGACGTCCCTCTTCTTAGTGGACGCCGATATCACTAAATCTATATCTTCAGGGCCGGGCTGGGGTTCCGGAGCCTCTTCCAACCACGAACGTACGTAGTCTTGTTTCGACTGTCCATCCTCGTCGTAGTCATCGGAGTCCGCCTCCTCTTCAGCCTTCTGTAGTGCTAACTGTGCTAACTGTAGTTTTATCTTCAAAACTTCTTCTCGAGCCAACATCACATTTCTATTGGAGCGTCCCGTAGCTGCTGAGCGTTGGTCGCGTTCCCTCGTTGGCTTCTTTCTATCTCTATTTTCTATAATACTTTGTTGCGCTGTACAAACGCTCGATCTATCGGATGGTTGCAACGTCCTTTCCTTGCCGTCTTTATTTTGCGACTGCACCTCTGCTCGCTCCCTTGCATCTTGAGTGATGTTTCGTTCGTCCCTCCTCGCGGCGGCGCGTCGCTCCCGACTGTTGTCGACGGCGATCGAGGTGGCCAGTCGTGACGGACGACCGCGGCGGCTGGGTTGCGGGCAGCGGCGGCGCGGGCAGGGGTACTGGAACTAGGCCCGGCGCCGGCCGCTCCCCCGGCGACCTCGGGAGCACGACCTCTTGAACGCGTCGTAGGCATTCTTCGATCCGGCTCGAAGCGACCAACAAATGTAACGGATGCCAGGAATCGAACCTTTGCTAGTCCGCTACAGTGCGCTGGTGGTGTGTTGCTGACGTGTGCCTACGACGATGCGTGTTCTTCTATATGTGTGGATTGTATGGCTTCGGTGTATTGGGGCTTCAGAAATAAAACATCTTCTTTATGTTGAGAGCGATGCTGTTCAGGTGTTGGGTGCTTGATGGTTACATAGGTCACAAGATGGTGGTTAGGACGCCAACGAACTGGCCGAATACATGGTCGCTTAAGTACCTCGAAACTTTACCTTATCGACGACCATCGCACCGAACACGTGCACAGAGAATCTTTAGTTTATTTTTATTTAAAATAAAGTACAAATGTTACGTATTATTCGTTTCTATTATACATACGTACATGTTCTATACATCGTTAGATAGGACTCATTAAGTTCTATCTATCGGTATACAATACCTAAACCTAACTACTAGCGTCACTAAGTTATTCCATAAAAACTCCCAAAAAATGCTGTCACACAAGGGCCCGCCCACTATATTTTCTATTGAAAAACTATTTTATACTAAATATATATATATATAATTTTGGTAGGCCGTTGTGTGCAACTAAATGGGGCATCTATTAAAACAAAAACCATGAAAATATCTTTATTCAATTCGAACCTATTACATGAAAACTTATGAATCATAAGAAAAATACAGAATTTCTTAAGTAAATACTATCGTACATGAACAAACTTTATGATAAACATACAAATGTTTGTTATTATGCTTATTTTAACTATATAAGGTAATAACTAGCAATAAGAAAGTATCTAGACATGATTTCAAGTCTATATGAAGCCAAAAAACACTTATAAAACTATAAAACGAATATGTAAACAAACAGCTGTTTTATGAAGTATTAGTTCTTATCTGTTACAACTGATAACACTATTTATGATCGATATCTAGGTCTCTAGTTAGCACAAGGTTTAGACTAATGTTCATGTACTATATAGTACTTTATATTAAAGATTTAACTATTTACACTATTTTAGCTATTTTTTAACGTTTTGACACGTCCGGGAACCGAACCCGGTGTACCGCACGATTAGATAACACTGATTTTATACGGTTTTCACTCGCGGTTTCGAATACACTATTCAGTCATAGTTTTTAATGTCTGTCGCGAACAGAAACTCTTCGTACAGATGCCGAAGATATCGACTGGACTCCACTTATGAACTCCGAATCTGTCGATGTAAAGGTCAGCATACTTACGAATCAAATTACAGAACTCTTCGATAAGCATGCACCAATTCGACCTGTCAAAATTAAACACCGTCCCTCACCTTGGCTCACTAACAACATCAAGGAATTTTTACCAAGAAAGCGGCAGCTAAGTTCAAATATAAAATTAAGCCTGATGTTTCGAACTTACAAAAATATGTCTCGATTAGGAATCACTGCAATAGGGTGTGTAGGGATGAACAACACATATGCTCGTTTATAGATTGGTAGGAAAGTAAACTCATAACTCTAGCGTTATATCCGATTGCATCCTGGTTTTTGCTTTGGAGCCCATGTTTCTATACTAGTGTAGCCGTCAGCGGAATATAGACCTTTCCAGTAGTTCAGAGCTTTTTAAGCTTACTTTGTCTCTACGAACAAATAAAATACATTGTCCAAAATTGTCGCCTGTGGCATCGATTATTATTTATTAAAAAGATTATTTGTTTGTTTTGTTTTAGCTTGAACAAAATGAAGTTTTTTTACCAAATCTGATTGTAGAGGAAGGACATTCACAGGCAGAAGCGAAAAATATATCCGGAAGAAGAACAATAGATATAGACCATTTCTTTTTCTAAAATCCAAGAAATACACACATCAACAAAGTCTAGGGATATCTTAATCCTAAATTATTTACGAGTTTATAGTTTAGAACCTTGTTAGTTTCCACAAAAAGTTTATATACAGATTAAAACCTCTTTTATTCTATTTTCAAAATTTGAACATGGAAAGAAAAAAAAACAAAATATGGCGGCAAATTGGCTAGTAATTCGTTACATTAAAGAAAGTTAAAACTGTTTTATTATAATTATTAATGAAAAGGGTTTTTAATTGTTTTTCTTTTTTAATTTAACGTGACGTACGAACTTTAAAAGTCATGTCACGTCGTCATTTGAGTCGAGATGAAATGTTACGAGCCGTGGGCATGTTAGAAAATGGTGCAATTCAACGCGTCGTTGCTGAGGCCCTACATACCAGTCAAAATGTGATATCAAGGTTTTGGTCACGTTATCGCAGTACTGGAGATGTGGCCGAACAGCACACAGGTAGATATCGTGTTACTACGCAGAGACAGGATCGATTTCTCCAAATGACCGCCAGAAGACAACCCAATATCACAGCGTTGCAACTAGTGCAAAGGCTCCAGGAGGACCACCAGCTGCTGGTAAGCGACCAAACCGTGCGAAGAAGGTTACATGAAGTTGATCTTCATGCTCGAAGACCATTGCGTGTTCCAGCATTGCGACGTGGCAATCGCGGTCGGCGGCTTTCGTGGGCTCGGGAGCATTTACCATGGAGTGACGAACAATGGTCTTTGGTGCTGTTCACCGATGAGTCCCGGTTTGGGTTTCACCCGGATTCACGAAGAACACGCGTTTGGAGAGCTCCAGGGAGAGTTAGCCGTCTACGGCACCCTCAGGAGGTCCACCCATACCAAGGCGGGACAATCATGGTGTGGGCAGGAATTCGTCTTGGCGGACGAACCCAACTCGTTTGGATCCAAGGCAGCATGACTGCACAAAAATACCACGAGGAGGTAGTAGAGCCCGTTATTGTCCCACACAGAACTCAAATAGGCCATGAATTTCTACTCATGCACGATAATGCTCCTTGCCATACGGCGCGGCTGGTATCGACCGCTCTCCGAGAGCACGATATAAAAGTTTTGGATTGGCCTGCACAGTCGCCCGACTTAAATCCTATCGAGCATGCCTGGGACATGTTACAACGAAAAGCTTTGAGAGATTTTCCACCAAATTTGACGACTGAACAACAACTTTACGAACACTTGCAAAGGACATGGGACCTCATACCGCAGCAAGACATTGACAATTTAATTTTAAGTATTAACAATCGATGTCGATGTGTAATCAATGTAAGAGGTGGCAACACTGATTATTAATGATTACAAGATTTTTTCCATTTTTATTAAAATTAATAGTTTTTTAAGAAGAAATGTTTGTTGTTATCATACTAATTTTCCATGATGATTAAAAAAATTATTTTTTTTATTTAAAACAAAAAAAAACACGAAATGTTTTTTATTTTTATTAAAGACCTTAAAATAATCTATGATTCTTCTATTTACTGTATCAGAAAATTCTTCATAGATTTTTAGATATTTGATGAAATATAAAATATCCCTAGACTTTGTTGATGTGTGTAGGTAGCCATGGTTCTTTAAACTGTAGTATACAAAGTTTAATGGACTTATTTCTAAGTTTACATTAGAATGTTTAATGTGTTAAGAAAAGTTTACTCTTTGTAATGTCGCTGGTAACTTAGATGATAATACTGCTGCGGTTGCAGGTGCAGTTTCAGTTAGTGTAGGATATTCACAATTAGAATATTTTTTATCAGCCCTTGACTTGCCCGTGATGACCCAGCCTGTATATCAGACTAGACACGATACAGTTTCTGATACCTGTGATAGAGCACTTATCAAATCAATGAATGAAGCTGCTGAAGAAGAAAAAATTATCGCTATTGAAAATGGTAGACAAAGCAATGATGGGATTCCTATAATTGATGTTGATGTGTATGGATGCTGGAATAAAAGATCTTACAAAAAGAACTACTCAGCATTGTCAGGCGCTGCTGCCATAATTGGTAGACAAACAAAAAAATGGTTCCTAGGCATTAAAAATAAATATTGAAGCATATGCACTCAGGACCTCAATAAAAATCAAAGTCCAAGAGATCAGAAGTGCTTTAAAAATTTTACGGGTTCGTCAACCGCCATGGAACCCAGCATAATTGTGGAAGGCTTCAAAACATCTATCCAAATGTACGGTCAAATTTATGGTCGCCTTATATCCAATGGAGACTAGCACGTACGCTAAAATACTGGAAGCGAGACCTTGAGGATAACCTCAATTTACTGTAGAAAAGGTGGAATCTAGGAACCATCTCTTGAAAATGTAATAAAATAGAAAGCTTGGTCTTTGACACAAGATACCCTATAAGATTGAGGAAACTGATTACAAAAAAAAAACACATTATGACAATAAGGTCAGCGATATGAAAATGCAGCAAAACAATTCACGCTACATCAGAGAACATAGACTTTTACACCCAAAAATTATTTGAGGACATCCAGACCGTACATTTACATGCATTTGGCAACCATGCAAAATGTAAAATTTACTTTTGCAACGGTTCACAAGCCTTGTGGCAGAAAATATGTTTTTATATTAATAACATTGCAAGGCGTTCCAAAAGCCTCGTACATGATGTAGACAGCAACATAGTGGAAAGTTTTCACAGCGTTGTAGCCAAATTTGTTGGTGGAAAACGAATTAATTACTCGTGTCGTCGCGAATACTAGACTCGATGTTCCTTGGATAAAAAATATCAAATAAAGAGGAATTCCTTAAAACGTTCCCATAACACAAAACGTCGGAGATATGGCGCCGTAACGAGAGAGGGCGAGAAAGATTATAGAGAGCGCAGTGTAAGCGGCATTGTACTTAAAGAAATGGAGAAAATGTTTTTGGCTAACTTAGAAAAAAGTGACGAACAAAGAAAAGAAATTGAAAGAAGAACGATTTTACAGAACACGGACTCCGGCGCTCCTTACTGACGGCTTATAATTTTGGAAGGATCATTAAAATGAGGTGGGACACTAGTTGTGCCAGTATTGTGAAACAATTACTCTATAAAATTAATATAGATGCAGCACCTATACAACAAGGGAAAACGAAAAAAAAGCGCTGGATCAGTTGTCCACACAGGAAAGAGAGTTAAAGACCCTGAGATTCCATATTTAGTTGCTACACCTGATAGGCTTATTGGCGAAGATATGATAGTGGAAGTAAAATGTCCACTGTCGGCGTTCAAGATTGGCCTCGAAGAAGCCATATTACAAAAGAAATTAAATTTTTGGATAGCAGATAAATCGGAAACTTTTCATGTTAATACATCCCATAACTGGTATTATCAGATTCCAGGCCAATTACATGTTACTCGAAAGGCCATATGTTTATTTGGAGTATGGGCCAGTGAGTTGAGACCCTTGAAAATTGAATATCTAAATTAAGACGACGACTTTTTTGAAAGTAAAATGCGTATGAAATTAAGTACCTTTTACTCGAATTGTGTTTACCAGAACTTTAAGATCCTCGGCATAGCCGGAATATGGCCATAAAAGATCCTCCATATATTTTAGAGGCCATGAAAAGGAAAATCGAAAAAGCATGCCAAAATCAGAGACGTTACAAGAACCAGACAATAGCGAATTGCGTACATCAAATACCAACAACAGAACATCAAATACCTAACCCAGTTAGTGAGCAGCCAACCTGTTCGAAGATTTTAGATTTTAATGATTTTTAATATTGCAGTTCCATTTTATTAAATTTATTTTTCGTACCTACTTTATTTTACATTCAATTTATATAATCTATTTTAATTTGGTTTCACTTTTTAACTGTGTTTAATTTTCATTTTAACTTGTATTTGAAAAAACTTGCTCAAAACCTGCAGCCCACAATATCTCTTTTGCCGATATGGTTAAGACCAATAAATCCAGTCACCTGCGACCTTCTAATCTAAGTTCGATTGCAATTTACTCTAATGTCAAGGAAAAATCTAGCAAGAACCACCACCAAAACACTCGTCCAAAAGATTATATGTCCGGAGCAAATGAAACTGCACGTGAAGGGATTGCGGAAGACAGAACGGAGGCATTATCATTAGCACCCAATCAAAGGATGACATCGAAAAACTTCGGAGCTCAACTCAATTGAGTTGTTCGGGATTGAAGGTAGAAGACCCCCACAAGAGAAGACCTAGAGTAATAGTTGTAGGTGTACCGGCAGCCTTTTGTGACCAAGATGTTTAAGAATGCATTTACAAACAGAACCTTGCAGATAAGATACCTAATTTGTCACGTAAGTCCTTCTTAGCTAGCATTAAGTTAAGCCACAAATCAGGTAAAAAAGACGCACCGATATGTAACTTTATTATAGAAGTACCTGCCAACATAAGGAAAGTCGTCATAAACCAGGATAGAGTCTTTATCAACTGGACGTCCTGCCCCGTTCGTGACTTTACCCTTGTGACCAGGTGCTTCAAATGCCAACAACATGGACATGCGGCGAAGTCTTGTCGCGAGACCAATCCCACGTCTGGACATCGCGGTGAACTAGGACACGAGACCAAGGATTGTAACAAGAAAGACGAGATGCCGAAATGTGCAACATGCTTGCGTTTCAAAAAACCAAGTAACCATAAAACTGAAGACCTCGAATGCCCAGCGAAGAAAATTGCAGAATCGAGGTTTATCAATTCCATAGATTATAATGAGGGCGCCTAAGAGCGTCGTCTATTACCATATTAATCTTGAGCTTACTTGTAAGAGTCTATAAATTTAAATTCATATTTACTTTGATTATAATATCTTATTATGGCTAATCAATTAGTTAAAGATCGAATTTAATTTACATGTCTAAAGTAAGCGATATTGAAATTTGCAGACATTACCTTGCCGATTTCAAAAACCCATTATCCATACTAATTCAAAACATCCGCAGTATATATAAAAACATAGATAGTTTAGGTGTTTTATTACAAAGGCTTAATACCGAGTGTGATATAATAATCCTCACGGAAAGTTGGCTTTCAAACAGGAATAAGAACATACCGACATTACCAGGCTACAATGGTTTCAACACAAAATTATCTTTAAACCAGAACGATGGCACAAAAAAAGCTTTGCACCTTACTGTCGAAGAGCCAACTGTCCAATAATGCAATTGTCTTATTATTGAAATCGGTTCCGAGATCGCAATAATAGCTATTTATAGGTCTCCTTCCTTTAGAAATTTAGAAATATTTAAAAACTCATTAGATAACATTTTACAGAGCCTATCTTCCTTTTCTAATATTATTATAATTGGCGACCTAAATATTAATATTAATCCTGAAAATTGTGATGCTGGAACACGAGATTATCTAAACCTTTGTGCATATCATGGGATTTTGCCTTCTCACACTTTTCCAACACATCAAAGTGGGTCATGTTTAGATCACCTCATGCTCAAAACTAGGCTTCCGTGTTTTACACTTGTTACTAACTTAACAATAACAGACCATTGCGCGATTTACTTTACGCTTGAATTAATACATTCTAAGCATAATTCGCATCAGCAGCAAAGGTCAAAACTTAATATGACCAACCTAGAACGTGATTTATACAATATTGACTTGGGCCCAGTTTACAATTGTGCTGATGCTACCAATTCTATGTCTTATGTTATTAACAACATACAAACAGCTATTTTAAAAAAGACCAATGTAATTAATTTGAGTAACAAAATTATAATATTAAACCGAGGATAACTCCTGGCCTTATAAAGTGCATTAGGCACCGTGATAGACTACATAAAAGAGCTAAGCAAAACCCAAATAATTTAACCCTACAATCTATAAACGCTATAGAAACTTCCGCAATAGAATCCTCAAAAGAACAAAAATCGAGTATGACAAATCTCAAATATCACAAGCTGGAAATAACACTAAGCGATTGTGGAAGTACGTTAAGTCTGTTACATATACATATGTCGAAGCAGAATAAGTGCGATACAATCCTATTATATACAGATCGTACCCCACTATCATGCGCTGATAACGTTAATAGCTTTTTTGCTAATATTGGTGTAAAATTAGCTGAACAAATTCAAAGAAGTAAGAATAATCCAAAAAATGCTATTTCTACCGTGCCGCCATCTAATAGTAGTGGCATGTCTTTTGTTTTACTAGAACCGGAAGAAAGTGAAGAAGAACGAATTATTCTTTCACTAACACTGAAATACTGAAAACCTTTCGGCACATCCTGATACCTCCATTAACTCACATTTTTCGAATTTGCCTGTCCGAAGGAATCTTTCCCAAATGCCTCAGAAAACGGCTGTAGTAATTCCCATACACAAATCAGGGCAAAAGGATCTGGTAACTAACTACAGGATAATTTATTTTCGTAACAATTGTGCCATGGTGTAGGTTCAGGTGAACCTACACCATGGCACAATTGTTACGTATGCTGACGACACTGCGCTTCTTTTCTCAGCTAACACCATTACTGAAGCTCAGAAGTATGCACAACAAGGCTTTAACGTAGTAAATAATTGGCTTAATCAGAATCTACTAACCTTAAATGCTGATAAGACTAAATTCGTTCAATTTTGTATGCGTAACCCCCAAGCTATAATAATTATTTTCATTTATATGCACATAACTGTAATCATAATTCAAGCAACATTTGCAACTGTCCGGAAATTAATAGCACTACTAATATTAAGTATTTAGGGGTTATACTGGACGAAACCCTTTCCTATAAACAGCATATCGCCGCTGTAACATCTAGGCTACGAAAGCTTTTTTTTGTATTTAAAAAACTTCGTTTTATATTAGACCATAACCTCATTATACAGATGTACAAGGCATTGTGCCAGTCCATAATTCAATACTGCATTACCTCGTGGGGAGGTATAGGTAGAAATGTAATTCTCTCTATAGAGCGAGCTCAAAGAGCCCTCCTAAAAGTGGCCACCCGCCGCCCTTTCCGATTCTCTACAAGCCTTCTGTATAAATCATGCAAAGTACTAACGGTTCGTCAACTGTTTATATTATAATAGAGGATAATTTTCTTAAATTTACCCGTTTTGGCCGATCCCGTGGGAATTTCGGGAAATCCCTTAGTGCACCTCTCCGGTCCCCAAGGAACATACATGCCAAATTTCAGCTTCCTGCGCCCAATAGTTTCTGCTGTAGCGTGTCTGTCAGTCAGTCAGTAACGCAAGGTTTTTATAAGATACTGTACTTAAACAGCACACTACGCTTACGTACAACGCTAACCTAACTAACACAAAGAGACGGAAAGATATTGTCTGTAGTTCAAGCAGAGATCTATGAGTAAAGATAAACTTTGATTCAGAAATCAAAGTTTTTTTACATTTCTGGGTTTTACATATCTTTATAACAAAATAAACAAAGAAACATCCATATATGACCTAAGTTATGTAAGATCCAAACAACGCGTCTATCAGTATTTACAAACAAGAACTGCTGACTGTGGTCAAATAATTAATTATAGGTTTCATATTAGTTTTAAAAGCTTAGTTAGTATATTTTTATTTAGAAACATTATAACGTTTTATATGTTTGTAATAAATATTGTGATGACTTCATAACTCAAACCAAAATCATTTACTGTAAGTGCCTTTAACGCCTGTGGCACAGGTTTACCCTTTTACAGGCACCTCATTATTTTACCTAAATTACTTTTTAAGAACTGTACGAGTAGTGTAATATTGGGGCTTCTGCATCACTCACCTCGCTTTGCTCCGGTCGCAATGCAGAGCGCCCCAAAATCACACTACTAACATGATCTGCGATACGGACGGTTGGCATTAAAAGTATAATATTATTTCATTCATCGATGCATCGTAATCCTAGTAGCATAGTAACAATGTTTTTACTTGGGATGACATAATATAAACAACATTCTCAAGTTCGTTCGACGCGCTCAGTGCGGCTCGCGCACAGCGATGCATTCATAATAATTTATATGTACATACTGTTATCTTTGCACAGCTCGTTGATAATTTTAATGAATGAATGCAAAATCTTAACAATGTTGAAAGTAGGATCGGGTGGCCCCCGGGTTCGATTCCCGGGTCGGCCAAAGTGTTATTGGGTTTTTCTGTTAGGAAATTCTCAGTAACAGCATGAAGTCTAGAAATGTGCCCGGTACGGCAATAGGCTCGCCTCCCTATTACGTGGGACTTAAATATATCTGGCGAAAAGTGGGTGTAGTAATACACCTTTGCCTACCTCTTCAGGGTTCAGGCATAAGACTATGAATGTATGTACTTATGAATTATATAATTGTTTTATCCACAACCAGCTTTTGCCTCTTGACTTCGTCTACATGGAACTTGAACCCGCGGTAACTCGGATTCCAGGTGATGCGGACGTATCGAGATAAAACAGATTGACTGCACGTGTAGTGTAGTCGTTAAGGCGATCGTCACGCCGCCTAACATTGCATAGTGTGTTGAGGGTTCAAATTACACGCAGGACAATTATTTTTATGATCCATAAATAATTAATTTTTTGGAGTCTGCATGTAGGTACATTGTGTCCGTAAATTATACGTTAGTAAAGTCCGCAGCGACACAAGGCTGTACGTCTTTAAAACGTAGGAATTCAATCGTTTTTTAAATTAGACTTCTAACAACATATCTTCGAAAATCACATCGAATTTTATGCAGTAGTTTTGCGTGATGCGTATAAAAACATACAGACAAATAAACAAAGAATCCATTCAATTAGCGAGTCTTTACTTATAAAGACTCAGGCATTAATATTTCTCAAATATCTTATAATTACAGCATAGTAAAAAGAATAAGAATAGTAAGATAGCTTCATAGAAATTGGCCGCCACGCGCCGCCCGGTAACTCTCCAAGCGGCCTTAGCTGTTATACTCTATTATTCTGTGTACTCTGATTACAGGCATCAGCTAGTTACAATGTTATTATTATACATATGTATAGATGATGATGTCTCGGGTTCAATTCCCGTGTCGTGCAAAACTGTTTCTGTGCACTTCTTATGCATGCCCAATAATAGCGCACTATACTTGATGGTATATCATTCCGCGCATTATTATTTTGATATTATTATATAGCTGAGGTTTCTATCTGTCTGTTCCCGTTGGGAAACAGGTGTGAAGTTTACACATATAATATGTATTATTGTAAACTCGCGGATGTATTTTATAGTATGCAATATAGATATTTGCCCATAAATTGTTATTTTGGTATCAGGTTAATTTCGGGAAATATTTTTTAATGAATCATATTACTGTTTGATATTTTAAAGGCTTTCTTATTTTTTATATATACTTATAGTTATTAAAATCATAATAAAAAATGTGAGAGGTTAATTATTTTGGTTATTATATATAAAATCATGTACTTCAAGTATAAAGAGACAATATTTATAAATTTGTGACGTACAGCCGGGTACATACGATTTCCTTTTTAGAATTTCGTCTCAAATGTCCGCGACAGATTGTCGCCACTTCCAAATAGGGGAAAGGTAGGATGCGCACATATTAATTAATGAAGATCATATAATTGTAGACTTTACTGTTAGAGTCCTTAAAGTATTAATTACAAAATTAGATATTAGAAAAGCTTTCGACAACGTTAGCAAAAAATAATATAATCACTATCTTAGATTTATGAGTATATAAATCAGTCGACTGCTCTTCAATCAATAATTTCATTCAGTTTGTGTATTATTGTGCCTGCAGTTGGTTATTGGCGATTGTGCACTGTGCCACTTTTAAGTGAAATCGATTATCTATTGAAGCAAGTATGTGAGTATTATATTTTTATGTGTAATTTTATTTATAACTTTACTATGTCTAGTTGGGTGCATTAGTCGGTTTTAATCAAAAATTTATTTAGTAGCTAAACCGATGGCGTAATCGTTTTGAGTGATGAGTGATTGCTACTACAACGCACCAGTGTAGTGGGTTCGATTCCCCCAAGCGGTAAAATCTGTTATTTGTGAAAAAGTGTTCTTTTTTGCGTCAATTCTTTCAATACGTCTATGCCATTGATTGATTTTTGGATTCACTTCTTGTCACAAATATTTCGGTTCGACTGCGATATTTGAGTTTTATCCTGCTGTTTGTTACTTGCAATCATAATGGATGAAATGCGGTTGGAGTCACAGCTCTACGTTATGTACCTACTTATGCTTGTTTCAAACACAACAAACAAGCCACTCATCGATTTTTCCCATTTATTGTATATAAAGTTATAAAGATTTTAAGTTTTTAGTTTTCAAGAGAAAACTGTGCCATGTATGTATAACAACAGATATAAACGGAATTCAAATGATTATTTAAATAATTGTATTATTTCTTTTTAGGGCAAGTTTCGTAAATCCATTTGAATCCGATGTAGAGTCGCATTCCAACGACCTCTCTAATTCTACATCCCAAAAAACAAAGACTAAGAAGGCAAAGCCAAAAAACAAGACCGAGCCTAAAAAACCGAAGAGAACTGCGGCTATCTCAACTGCCCAAAAGGATATTTTACTAAGTGACTCGGACTCAGAAACGGATAATCTATCGAAGTTGAAAACAACCAAACGGAACCGCGTGATTGAGTCTTCGGTAAGTTCATAAGCCTGATTTAATTTTTACTAGCTGTGCTCACAGGTTCACTCACGTTAATATTGCTTATTGTTCCGTTCAGGTAGGCCCTAGCATGATGTTACATAGCCTATAACCTTCCTCAATTCACTTATTGAGCTATAAGTAATGTATTTATGTATTCGGTAAGGTAGATTCTAAGATTAGCACGTTCAAACAAACAAACTCTTCAGATTTATTATATGAAGTAAAGTATAGATAAACTTAGAATAAGTAATAATTATACTTAGACTGTTCGCATACATACATACATACTTTTCAAATAAACATTTTAGTAATCTGATTTAATATGTATAATTACAGAAAAGTATCTAAGTGTTTTAACTCATTGTCTAATACTCCAAAGATTAATCAATGATTGGTAAATGTTATTGTTTAATGTTATTTTATAACAATGTTACAGGATGACGAGGAGGACCTTCAACCGCTGAAAGCATCTACTCTGCGCTCGTCCCTATCTAGAAGAACAGCAAGTGGAAACTCATACCAGCAGGACCCAGCGCGCAGCGGTGATTATTATATCGAGCTTCGTATTTATAACCACCGAGACGCTGAACGCCTAGGGAAAGATCGATGGAAGCAAACACTTCTCTCCTATAGGGGCTCTGTTCATACGGACTCGCCAACTTGGAAGGCTGTTGGTAATCTTGTATCTGCAGCCAAAGCAGAATTTAGAGGTATACAGCCTATTTAATATCCAAATAGCAATCATGCTTAATTCATTTATACATTATTTTTAGGACTTATATTCTTACCATTTATTTCGTATATTAAAAGCCTTTCTAGATTTAAGTAATTCTTTATTATTATAATCTTATTAAATTTAATTTTTATTTTGCAATTCTATTTACAGGAATGCAAAGATAACTTGATACTAAGATAACTCGATACCAAGATAAACTTGATACCAAGATAAACTTGAAATAAAGATAAACTCGATACCAAGATAACTCGATTCAAAGATAAACTCGATATCAAGATAACTCGATTCAATGATAAATTCGATACCAAGATAACTCGATTCAATGATAAATTCGGTACCATGATAACTCAGTAAAAACATAAATTCGGTGCAAAGATAAAGTCGGTATAAACTATAAACTGAATTCAAAGATAATCTCGATACAAGTATTACTCGACACAAAGATAAACTCGATACTGATATTTATAAAAGCGTGCTCCTAAAAATAATATTAAGTAAATTCGATTAAAATACGTATTTAACATTACAACTTTACTGTTTAAACGAGTCCCGGATTGCTTACAAAAATTTATAACTTGCGGTAAAATAAGACTTTGATTTACATTTAATAAAATTTATATCCAATCATGTTCTTTTGTGAAGTTTGCAATATATCAGTGTCAAAATATTCTGCACATAAGAAAACTAATATACACAAATCGAATTGTCTCTTGCAGACGAATTTTGATAACATTCGTATAATAGCCACAGCTTTTAGAAATCGAATAATCCGTTATAGAGTGAATCCATACGAGGCTAACAGTACGCCTGCAATATTTTTGACGCAAATTTCAGAAAGAGTCTGTTATCTTACTGAAGAATTACTAAAAATACATAAATCAATTCAAGTGAATTTTGAATTGTTTGTGTGGTATATATTGCCAAAAAATGATACGAAATCCTTAAAATCATTTAACACGAAGTATATTACAGCATTGCAAAACACAAACATCTCAGACCTATATGAATTATTTTGTGATAAACTTATTTGTAAATGTACTAAATTCCAATTCTCTGAGTCAGGCTGGACAATTGAGTCGCTCAGTCATTTGGAAATTAATGTCGTAAAATATACCTCTTTACGAGGTGGTTCTTATTTACAATTGCCTCAACGTATTTCCAATACTAAATCATGTTTAAATATAAGAAATTATGATCAACATTGTTTTCTTTGGTGTATATGTATAATAGCTGATATATTTCCGTCAAAGACTAATCAAAACAGAACTTCTTCATATCCGCATTATTCTGATGTACTGGATATTTCTGACATGAATTTTCCTCCCAGTTTCAAGGATATTAAGCGCTTTGAAATAAATAATCCCAATATCAGCATTAATATTTATGGTTTGGATACTAATGATACAGTTACAGGTCCCTTGTATAAAACAACATCACGTCGTTTATACCACATTAATTTGCTTTATATAACCAAAAACAGGAAAAGCCATTTTTGTTTAATAAAAAGTTTTGAGAAACTTGTGCATAAACAACTAACCAAACACAAAAGTAGAATATTTTTATGTGATTAATGTTTTGTTTATTTTGACACTGAAGAGAAGTTATACCGTCATGAATGCTCGGGAATACAAACCATTTTACCTGAGACAGGCAGTAAATTAAGATTTTTGAATTATGAGAGAACACAAACTGTTCCAATAGTGATATATGGTGATATTTAAAGTTTATTGCGTGAATATTCTGACAAAAATAAATCCAAATATGTTGAAAATATACAAGTTCATGAGGCTACATGTTTCGCTTATTACATTTGTTGTAATGCAAATCAAAAACTTAATGATTTTGTATCTTATAGAGGGCCTAATTGTTCTAAAAAAATTGTTAATTATCTAACGAATGATGTTAAACGATTATATAATATATTATTAGAGAGTAAACAGATGCTGCCGTTAACTGAAAATGAAAAATTAAGTTTCATCAGCAGCACACATTGTCATGTTTGTAAAAATAAATTTTCATGTAATGATAGTATTGTTAAAGACTATGATCATTTTACTGGCAAATATAGAGGAGCTGCCCATAATACATGCAATTTAAATGCCAAACAATGTACTTTTATACCAATAGTTTTTCACAACTTATCCGGTTATGACTGTCATTTATTCATAAAAGAACTTTCAAATTTAAGTGGTCGAATTTATATCATACCGAGAAACAAAGAAAAATATATTTCTTTCACAAAAATTTTAACAGTTAATTCAACAAATGCCGTACAATTGAAGTTTATTTATTCATTTAATTTTTTAAGCTCTAGTTTGGAGAAATTAGTTTCTACTTTGAATCCAAAGGACTTTAAAAATTTAAAATATTATTTTACTGATAATAAATTATTTGATATTGCTCGAAAAAAAGGAGTTTCGAATTCTTGGGAAAGATATAATGAGACCAAACTACCATCACCATCAAAATTCTTTAACAAACTTACTTCCGAGTCTATATCCGATGCTGCTTTAAACGTTTGGAAAACTTTTGGTATAAAAAATTCGGGTAAATATATAGATTTATACCTAAAATGTTATGTGTTACTTCTATGTGACATTTTTGAGAAATTCAGAAATATGAGTTTAAGTCACTATGGTTTGGATCCTTGCTATTAAGTTTCATCACCTTCATTAAGTTGGGACGCTATGTTGTTGTATACTAACATCAATTTAGACATTATTTCTGACCTAGAAATGTATCAAATGATAGAAAAAGGAATAAGAGGTGGACTTGCTCAGTGTTCACTCAGATATGCGAAGGCAAATAATAACTATCTTCCTGATTACAATATCAAAAAGCTTGATTGTTTTCTAATTTATCTTGATTGTGTTAATTTATATGGATATGCTATGATGCAAAAACTTCCAGTAGGTGGTTTTAGATTTATGAATGAGGATGAAATATTAAAATTTGATGTTTCAAATGATTCTGATATAGGATTTATACTAGAAGTAGATCTTCACTACCCTGATTATTTGCATGATGCTCATGCTGATTTGCCATTTGCACCTGAAAAATTTGTTCCGTTCTGTAGCCGAAATGATAAAGTTATTGCCAATCTTTTTGCTAAATATAAATATGTTATTCATTACATTCATTTGAAGGAATGCTTGAAAAATGGTCTTCAGTTATTAAAAATACTGCCAATTCTAGGATTTCAACAAAGTCATTTCTTAGAATCTTATATTTCATTAAATACTAAACTGAGGCAAAATGCAGAGTCTGATTTTGAAAGAGATTTTTTTAAGAAACAGAATAATTCTATATTTGGTAAAACCATAGAGAATAAAAGAAAACAAGTAGATATTAAACTAGTAAATATATGGAGAGATGATTCAAACCAAACTAAAAAATATTATGGAGCTGAAAAATATATCAGTGCGCCTAATTTCAAGAACATTTCTATTTTATCAGAGTCCTTAGTATCAATCCAAATGAATTAAACAAAAATAATTTTAGATCGTCCTATTTACATAGGCTTTAGTATTTTAGAAATAGCGAAATCTCATTTGTATAGATTCCACTATTCAATCATGAAAAAACATTATGAAAATAGGTTAAAACTTTGCTACACACACACACTGATTCTTTTATATTTAATACGTACTAAGGATTTTTATAAAGACATGAAGTTAAATTTAAAATATTTCGATACCAGCAATTTTGATCAAAATAACAAGTATTGTATGCCCGTGGCGAATGCTAAGATACCTGGTTACTTTAAAGATGAAATGGGCGGTGAAATTATATCGGAATTTGTCGGCTTAGGAGCTAAATCATACTGCATAAGTACAAAAAAATCAACATTAAAAACGCTAAAGGTGCTAAAAAATGTATTACAAAATACAAAAAAGTTTTAATGCAAAACGAAACCCTAAGAGATAATATGTGTGTTATTAAATCTAAAGATCATAGAATCTTTACTCAAAAGATAAATAAACTAGTTTTATCAAAAAATGATGATAAGCGTCAAATAATGAATGATAAAGTAAATACTTTACCTTGGGGCCATTGTGTAACAATATTTTAAGAGGTAATGTAAAAAAAGAGATGGAAATTGATTAATGAGCTTACTTATTCGTGTATATTACATAGGTATACATTGAATTTCTTGTAATAATATAATAATACCCTGTTTAAATGTATTTTAATGTAATGTTTAATAAAATTTTGTGTACCTATAATATTAAGCAAGATATGTGTATTGCAATAAATAAAAGTGTTTATTTAATTATAAGAAATATGTTAACATAATGATATATTTATATGAAATAAAACACAAACATAAAAATAATAGTTGTTTATTTTTTTAATACGATCCCTTAGTTTAAGAATAATAGACAATAATATACATTACAAATAATTGAAATTACACATTTACAATTAAGAATACCTAATAGAATCAATATAATCATTTATTAAACATACTTGCAAAAACAATTAATAAGTATTACATGTTAGATTTGTTTAATTGTTTCACTATTTTACTCACTAAAAAATCAGTTTCATTCATAATATCGTCATAGTCACTAGTCACTAAATACTGCACATTCACACTCGCATTATCGGGCTCAATGCTAACGTCATCCATATTACGTCCATCTAAATCATGAATAATGATTTTTATGAGGCGACGAACACGCCCTGACTCCTTACGTATGATAAAAGATTTTAAATTTTTTTTTTCAGAGTTTTAGGTTTATTTTTCTCTTTTTCAATGTTTGTTTTGCAGTTTTCCGCTGTTGATACTCCTCCTCCCGTGATGTTGCTGCTACTTCACTATACCAGCTCTCTCTATCTTGAGCGTAGTTAAAAGGATTCATTATTGGGTCTGAATCACCAACCAAATTCTGAAACAAAAAGAACACTAATATTAGAACTAAATAAAGAAGGGTGAATAATTAGGCAGTAATTTTTTTATCGTATTCTGTAAAAGAAAAATATCCTTATAAGTGAAAAATATAAAATCTGATGAGTTACTCACTTGCAAATTTATTCTCTGTGGCTCGTCATCTAAAACCGGACTGTAGCACGGGGACATCGACATGATTCTGAAATTTAAACAAATATATATATTATATACTTATAATGATAATAAGCTAAATTAAAAAGTATAAGTTAATATTTTATTGGAAAATACATCAAATAGTTGTTCACTCCTCACTACTGAATGAATAAACGTAGAATAAACGCAGAATGAATGAATAAACGTTATTGTACACACGAAATTGGTCCAATATGAAATGAGATACTTCACATCGTGTAATATAAGAATAATTTCTCAAATAACACAAATGATTTATACCACATAAACAAGTGAACTTTGAATTACTTGTAACGTTTATTATACATATGTAATATGTATGTATTGTACATATGTAATATCTACATTACAATGACGTATGATGACTATATAGATCGATCTATATGTATCTATATCTAATATGATCCAAGTTGTACCTAACACCATTTGCAATAACTTAAAAACTATAAACAGGTTTCGACTTGTTCTTATATTAAATATCTGATCATATAAAAAATAATATTACTCTTTTTCTTAATACATAATTTGATGTACCTAACCTATTACATATAAATATTTAGACTGCCTATTAATTGTAGTAATCGACAAGATGAAGTTGATCAAGCAGACCATATCTCTGAGGGTGGTTTAATGAATCTTCTCACCCGATCAGGCACAGCTTTTATTGCCAAATACGATTCGATGTATAATATGCGGTCCTTCAAATTGTGGAAAAACGAATGCTATGATTAGTTTACTGTTACATGAAAATGGTTTAAAATTTGCAAATATTTATCTTTACTCCAAAACATCTTTTCAACCAAAATATCGTTTCTTAAGTAAAGTATTAAAAAGAGTGCCGCAGATTAATTTCTGTGAGTTCAGCAATGATAAAGAGGTTATATCTCCAAGTGAAGCTTTAGCAAATTGTGTGTTTATTTTTGATGATGTTGCATGTGAAAATCAAACAAATATACGCAATTATTTTTGTATGGGCAGGCATAAACAAATTGATTGTTTCTATTTATCGCAAACCTATTCAAAAATTCCGAAGCAATTGTTACGCGACAATGTTAATTTTCCTAGAATATTTAAACAAGATGATGTGATTTTAAAACATATTTATGAAGAGCATGTTAGTTCTGATCTACAATGGAAACAATTCAAAAACATTTGTCAAACTATTTGGAGTAAACCTTATAATTTTTTACTTATTAACGAAGAATCACCATTAAGTAAAGGGCGGTATAGACAGAACTTTGATATATTTTATAAATTTGACTGATGGTTTATAAATATACTTAAGTGATATACACACGAAAAATAAAACAGTATTATTCAATGTACTTACATATTTATAAACAAATTTCATAGCAAATACAGTTTAGTGCAATTCTATCCTTACTTGAATTCGTTTGTCATTAAAGAAAAATGGAGAAAGGTATTAACATGGAATTAATGAAGTCTGTTGACCCTATAAAAAATAAAATAAAACAAATGAAAAATCAAGAACATGAAATCAACTTATCAATAGATAAAATGCTCAAACCTGTTTCAGAACCCCTCAATAGCCTTGTGAAATCTAAAAATCTTGAAAACGATAAACGTTTGAAAAATGAAACGCCCGAAAATTTTATGGAAATTGAGTCAGACGAAAATAGTTCAAGCTCGTCAACTAAGTGTGTTAGTTTTCACGACGCTGTATTAAACTCGGCAAGTACTCCTAAAAATGAAAAAAAACATATCATAGAAACTTCTTTGGAAAATGAAGACATCTTTGGTATGTACGATGGAGTGAATGTGCCTTTTGGAATAAGAACCGAAAACAAAACTTTAATGATGGGCAACGAAGTAGTTCCTTTTTCTAAAATTGATAGTTTAGACAACGATAATACAGTTTTAGTTAAAATTGGTGGCAATACTTATAATTTGACACCGGGGCTTCAAGAACTTTTACTTCGAAAGAAACCCAATCTAAAGTTAATAACAAAAATAGATAAACTTGTCTATAAAGATATGTTAGACCATACTAATGCTCATAAGAGAGATTTCAATCCTAGGGGTCAAATAAGAGGTGATAAGGGAACTAAGTATCGTCAAATTATCAAGCCGTTATTTTGTGAGCCTTCAATAGAAAAAAAGCACACTAAGCTTGGAGGTGACTTGCCAAAACTTAAAAAATATAAGAAACACACTGACTTGGTATATTGGCTATATTGTATAGCTTCAAGAGATGCGGGTAACACAAATCATGATAATGAAATTTTATCAATAATTGAAGAATTAAAAGAAGCTAACATAATTAAAGAATAAATACTGATAACAAACTAATTTTGACTTAGTATTACTAAACCATTTAAAATGATATATACAATGATATATGTTTGGGTATTTTAACTCCATGATCGTATTTGTAGGTACTGTATAGAAAAGAAGGACTTGTAAACAAAAATACATATAGATACAGAAATTCCTAAGCATGAGTAAGGCTGATATAGTTAATGAAATTCATAAAAGTGCAAGGGTAAACTTTCCTCGACGAACCGTTATTATGAAAGATATAGATGATTTTTGGCAGGCTGACCTAATTGATATGCCATCAATATCCAAAGAAAATAAAAACTATAGATTTATCCTTACAGTTATTGACACATTTTCGAAATATGCTTGGGCATTTCCTCTGAAATCTAAGAATAAATATGTTGTATGTGACACTTTCAATAGTTTGTTGGATGATGGTCGCAGTCCTAAAAATCTACAAACTGATAACGGAACAGAATTTTATAATAATAAATTCCAAAAACTTATGGATTCTTATAACATAAACCATTACTCAACCATCTCCACAAAAAAAGCTTCGATAGTTGAGAGGTTTATCAGAACTTTGAAATCTAAATTGTACAAAGAATTTAGTTTAAAAGGTAACTATAATTGGATAGATAACACCCTCAAAAATGTTATTTATAAATACAACCACACCTATCATCGAACTATTGACGAAATTCCTGTAAAGGTTAATAGTGTAAATAAAAAGCGCATATTACAACGATATGAAAAAAATATGAAGAAAGTAAGTATGAAACGCAAATATAAAGTGGGTGACTATGTACGTATCAGTAAATACAAAGGGACATTTGAAAAAGGCTATACACCTAATTGGTCAACCGAAATATTTAAAATTCGCAAAATACAAAACACAACTCCTATCACTTACCTGATTGAAGATACGATTCGAGGTCAACCTATTTTAGGAGCATTTTATGCTCAAGAACTTCAACAAACGAATCATCCTGACATATATTCTATGTTAATTATAACAGTAGGGTATTACTGGGCACTGTGAGTGATGCAGAACACATTATATTAATAGATCTCGATTGTGGTGTAATAGTGTAATATTGGGTGCGCTCTGCATTGCGAACTGAGCGAAGCGAGGTGAGTGATGCAGAGGCCCCAATATTACACTACTTGTATGTATATTTTTGTGATGATTGAAAATTAATAAATTTTATTATTATTATTATTATTATTTATTATTATTAATGATACAAAATTCTCATACAAAGAGAGAAAAAAGGTAACAAAAATAATAAAGGAACAGCATTAGTGAGGCCAAAATTGGATCCTACCTCAGCGAATGCTGCGACAAACTTTGCCGTAGCGCTGGTTTTCTGGCAAGACCACCGAGTGGTGTCACGGAATCACAATAAAAACAAATAAAAGCATACAAAATAAAACCCATAAGCACTTAAAATATATAAACATTTTTAACTATTTAACCTATATTATAACCACAGACTACATTATTTTCACTTTCTTCTAGACGCATAGCTGCTTCAGAAGCGACCTCTTGCGGGCCGATTTCGAAGTTTATTACTATGTCATAATAGTCCTGCATCAACATGGGTTTTCCAAATTAAGCGATTAGCAATTCCCTTATACACGGCCATTCCATTTCTGAACTTTTCAATCTAGTCAAGCAAAACGCGGCTCGATGCCCTGATTAATGCAATTAGCAGCTCGGTTCCGGTGAAATTTACGTTCGAAATTATTATGTCAGTAATTTTACACCAACCTTCTACCTCTGCCTGGGCATCGTCGGGATCGAATTTTATGAACGTAGTCGGGTTATCTTGCTGCGGTGGCGGATGACTCTGAGAAGTTATTAAGAGTTTAGTCCGAATCGATTCCATACCATTAAGCAAATCGTTAGTACTCACACCGATCTCTTTAGCTTCCAGATTGGACGTCGTCTCCAGTACGATTGACCCATCGCTACCCACTTCTGATAATTCTGATAAAGTCTTGCGTCTAATATCAGAAGGCCAATTCTGGTAATTATATTTGTTCAAATTCCAATATCAATCTAGTCTTGGTGTAATAAATGGTATTCTCGTAACTTAACTGACACTTGAATGAGATCGGGACTACATCGAAAGTTGAACCAAGTGTTAACTAGTGTGGACGGTATTCTGCTAATTATTTACGTACAACAAACGTCAAACTGTAGCTAAAACCAAATGATACTACGGTTTGACAGTTCACAGCGGACTATTGTTGACAATTTAGCAAAATAAGTGTTTGTTACTGTTTCATATCTAAAATAAGTATGAGTGGATTTGGGCTGCGATGGCTATATTTGAGGCATGCTCTTCGTGCCGATGAAGAAGCAGCGTCGGAAAGACGCAGAAGACAACGATATCATGCTTTGCGTCAGCGGCGTCTTACCGCTGATGCTTTTTCTATGAGCAATCAAAATTTTATAAAAAACATACCGGTTCTCTAAACCGCTCGTTAAAGAACTAATCCGCGAGCTAAATCCATACATCCGCAAACACAAGCGGAAGGATAGCTTGGATGTCGCAAGGAAGGTTAGTACGTTTATGTAGTAAGTGCCTGTGTATTAAGTATAATTCTTGACATACTATACTTCCCTTATAACGAATAAAATGTTTTAATTGTAATAACCTATAGCTTTTAATAACCCTTGCGTTTTATGCAAGTGGCTCCTACCAGACACTGGTTGGGCAAAGTGTGTCACATGCAGTGTCACAGCCAACCGTGTCTAGAGCTGTGCAGGACTGTGCAGGAAGTCACAGAGGCTATAAACCATCCAGCCATTTTCAAAACAATTGTAAAATTACCTTCTACCAGAGTGGAAAGGGAGGAAGTCAAGAGCAGGTAAGGTATTTCTAGTTTTTGCAAAATAATAGCATCGTACATAATATAACTGAACTATGTAGGTACTTAATAGTGTAATTCTATTTCAGGTTTTATGTCAAGTTTGGGTTCCCCGGGGTGGTTGGCTGCATAGATGGGACCCACGTCTGCATCATAAAACCATCAGAACATGAAGAGGCATATTACTGCCGCAAAGGATACCATTCTTTAAATGTGATGATAGTAAGTGCAGTTTATGTTAGCTTTAATTCTCATATAATTACAAAAAAGTATAGGTTTTACAATAATAGAATAATTCAAGTACAATAAGGTGGCTGTCATTGGCTTCTAAATATTATAATATATGGATAAATTTATTACAGGTGATAGTGGATATGCCCTACGAAAAAACGTCATGACCGCTATTTTAAATGCATCAAAGGGCAGTCCAGACCATTACTATTATAAACAGCATGTCCAGACCCGTAATGTTGTGGAGCGCACTATAGGACTTTTGAAGACAAGATTCAGGTAATTTAGTTTTGTAACAATTAAAAAAATACTTGGAAATTTTAACAATTACACAGACCTACAATGATATTCCCCTTTCAGATTTGATGATTGATTTGGATAGATTTTGGGGCGCTGATTACGGGAAAAATTAAAAAAAGAAAAACATCACGTAAAATTTTTTGATTACTCTCTATCATCCTTTATTTTTGCCAAAATTACCTAAGGCTTCCTAGTTATTAATTAATATTTTATTTTTATTGTTTCTTATTTAACAAAAATCAGATTTAATGGGATAAGTACACATTAAGGAATGAGTTCTCATAAATTTAATTAAATAAAACTACCTATAAATTTACTGACATACCCTTATTATAAAAAATAGTGGATTTTAAGTCATTTGCTAAAGAACCTCATTTCTTGTACTTTTTTTAATAGAAATTGACTGAAATCGTTAGAAGATGGTTAATGAGGGTAGATTAATATTTTTTTGTATAAATAGCACCATCATTGTTTTTAAAAATCAGTACTTCCGTGCAATTCGTAACGCTGACTTGAAAAATGTCAGAAAAAGTTTTTCTACCCCCTTTACTCATAAAATTGGGGATGATGAAACAATTTGTGAAGGCGCTAAAGAAGGAGAAGGTTTTAAATATCTACACCAAATATTTCCATCTCTGTCCGAAGCTAAACTGAAAGGAGGTATTTTCGTTGGCCCGGACATAAGAAAATTGATGAAAGATACAGATTTCGATAAAAAGCCTGGAAATCTTTTAAGGAAGTAGTGAGGCATTTTCTAGGGAACCGCAAAAGTGAAAATTATGAAAAAAATGTAAAGAAAATGCTTGAAAATTTCGGAAAAATGGGATGTTCGATGAACATTAAACTTCACTTCCTTAATTCGCATTTAGACTACTTTCCTGATAACTTGGGAGCTGTAAGTGAAGAGCAAGGCGAAAGATTTCACCAGGATTTGAAAGAAATGGAACGTCGCTATCAGGGAAAGTCGAATAAAACAATGATGGCAGACTATTTGTTGGCTATTGAAGCGAGATGAACCAAGTCGGAATTTTAAGCAAAATCTCACAATCGGAGCTTTGGTGCAATAAAGCAAGATACCATAAAAGTATTTAATATTTTGAATTTATTTAATAATGTCCCTTGAATGTATTTTTAATGTTTTAAAGTAAAATAATTGTTTCTTCATTGTAATAAAAAAAATATAAATTAGTAAAGTTGGCCTTTTTTCCGTTTTCACACAAAATGATTTATCAAAAGAACTGAGGGTGATAGGAGAAATCCAAGTACATATTCGTAATCAGCGCACCAAAATACCCCAAGATCAGCAATCAAATCCAAAAGGGGGAAAAAAAGTTTAAATTTGCAGGTCTGTGTTATTATTCATTTATCAACAATGACAAATTTAACAAACAGAAAGTAAATAAAACAGTCTTCATAGTAAAATTAACATACAATCTTAATAACAAACAGTCTTATTAATTAGTCTCAAACTATTAAACAGCCTTCATAAATAATCACTAAATAAACATGGTATAAAACTAGAAATAAACAAGGAAATGTTGCAACATCAATGTTGGCATAACATAATTACCAGTCATATGATAATATACATACATACATACATAGACTCACGCCTGTTTCCCCGAAGGGGTAGGCAGAGGCATATTAAACGCCCACATTTCGCCAGTGTTTTGATCCCACGTAATAGGTGGCGAGCCTATTGCCGCTTAACGGGTTATTTTGTTTGCCAGAGCCTCGTCCGTTGATCGGCAGGTGCACCACTTGCAGGTGAGGTTGGCTTGGGACCCTAAGTTCTTGATGGGACCCTATGCACATATGATAATATAAGCATAATAAATGTTTAATAATTGTAAAACAAATGTTTTGTATGTCCTTAACACATTTACAATTCTGCACTACAGAACAGTTTCATGTAATATACAATTATTATAGTAAATTGTTCTTATTATGTCAATAAATTACAAATTAATAAATTATAACAATGGCTAAAACCTACAACAAAATTAAATGAAACAATATAGTATATTAAACATATACGATTTACAATAAAAAATAAATTAACTTTTGCAACAAAGAAATAATGTTAACATTTTTATTTCAGGTGCCTTCTAGTTGCGCGGCAACTGCATTACAAGCCTGAGATGGCAGCCAAAATAGTCAATGCTTGTTGCGTCTTGCATAATATGGCCAACCATGCTCAAGTTAGAGGTCCAGGTCTTCTAGAGGGTGACCGTGAAGATGAGCAGCAGCTTCATTCATATGAGGAGGTAGTAGTACCAGGACCCGCGTCACTAGGTGCAAGCACGTCCACGGCTGATCATGGGCGTCGGCACAACCCACCCCTGGCGCAGGGTAGAGCTGTACAACAGCAAGTGGAGCAAACTCTGTGGGCATTAACACGTTGAGCGCCATGGAGGTCAACATATGAGCGACACTGTAATAGCCGATCGAGCCGGGACAAAATCAATAAATATGTAAAAAAATATTTTATTTTTTATTTCGTTATTGTAACGTAAGAAGGCTAAAACTTAGTTATTGGTCGATATAACATCATTTTAGTGTTGAAATTCGCTATAATTTACGTGTCACTCATATGTTGTCCCCCGTGGCCTGTGCGCAAAGAAAATCGTATGTACGTTAGCGGGGGCCGCGCGGGTCACGGTGTCGAGCACCGCCGCCCGCGCACCCGCCCTCACGCGCAGCTAGCCCACGACTCACGAGCTTCTTGTTTAGTGCATGTCTAAACGCGTTACGCTCACAACGCTATTTGATTTTGTGCAAAGTTTTATGCTTACGTACGTAATTCTATCGATACATACTGCGTTCATATTATAAAGAAAAGATGGATGATTTCGAAGATTTTGAGATAAGCCAAGAAGACTTATCTCAGATAGACAATTTAGAAATAAATTTGCTGAACAGCAGCTTTCATGTCAGCTCAGAAGATCTGAATGTTCAACCAGTTTGCAGTGGTCGTCGCCGTATAATGGTCTTTGAGAGTGATGAAAGTGAGTCGGACCAGCTACAAATTACGTTGAACACTATGAGCAATTCATCGACATCTGCCCGAACATGGACGCAACCAGTAGGTAATCAACGACAAATTATTGCTTTTACTGAAATTCCTGGTATGCCTTTTAATCTCCGCTCTGCAATGACTCATAAATCGCCTTATAATTTTTACTACCTCTTGGTGTCAGACAAAATTTTTGAGAAAATAGTAAATGATACTAACGAGTTTGCTTTACACAAAATAACTGCACGAGAAGCTTCAAAATCAGCACGCATTCGCAATTGGTCACCTACTAACATTAATGAAATGAAGAGCTTTTTTGGTTTAATATTACTTATGGGATTGGTAAAACTGCCTAAAATTAGTTATTACTGATGCAAGGATGAAATAATAAGCCATGATTTTGCACGAAAAATAATGTCTCGCAACAGGTTTGAACTGTTA
The DNA here is from genome assembly GCA_944739405.2 of Euclidia mi. Classification (NCBI taxonomy): domain Eukaryota; kingdom Metazoa; phylum Arthropoda; class Insecta; order Lepidoptera; family Erebidae; genus Euclidia; species Euclidia mi. Next base: position 9,532,934 of record OX123209.2, on the reverse strand, counting down.
TTGCAAATGTTACATTTTTCTAGAGATGATGATGCGCACAAGAGTGATCGGTTACATCGCGTTCGTAGCCTTCTGGACATTATGAATGAGAATATTAAAAATCATTATACTCCGGGCGAAGATCTGTGCATTGATGAGAGCGTCGTACCATTTCGAGGTAGAATTATTTTCAGGCAATATAATAAACAGAAACGCCATAAATACGGTATAAAGGAATTTAAATTATGCACGTTACCTGGATATACCTACAAAATTAGTATTTACGCCGGCAAACAAAACGATGAAACTAATACTACGCCTGAAAATGTAGTGATGTCGTTGTGCAGTGACCTCCTGAACAAAGGGCACACATTATACACTGACAATTGGTACACAAGTGTAAGTTTGGCTAGAAAGCTTTTACAAAATGAAACGCATCTTGTCGGTACAATTCGCAAAAACAGGAAAAATCTTCCTACAGATGTGATGAATGCTAAGTTGAAAAGAGGCGAATTTGTTGCTATGGAAAGTACTGATGGAATAACAGTTTTAAAATGGAAAGACAAGAGGGACGTTCACGTTCTTTCTACAAAGCATTCCACTCAATTTCAATCCATCACGAAGCGAGGCAAAACAGTTCTAAAGCCTAAAATTGTCTTAGATTATAACAAGGCGAAAGGAGCAGTCGATTTATCAGACCAGATGTCAAATGGTACAAAAAAGTGGCCATAAATTTGCTTCTAAACACGGCCATTGTTAATGCTTTAATATTGTACAAGACGGTCACTGGAAAAAATATGCAAGTAGTTCAATTTAGGAAAGAGATATTGAAGGGTTTAGTGTCAAAAAATGAAGAACAATCAGTAGAATATTTGAGACCGAGACGTATTAAGCACAATCTCACGAAAAAAGAAGGAACTGCTAAAGATAATCGCCGTACATGCCAAAATTGTTATAAAAGAAACGTTGAGCTGATGCGAAGGGCTCTGGCGAAAAATAAAACTAAAAAGGTGGTTACATTTAGTGAAACTTGTCCCAACAAACCATATCTCTGTTACGATTGTTTTCATAAAGTTCATTAGTATTATTTAATTATGTAAGTTTAAGTCTTGCTGCCAAAAGTATTTTAAGTTTTATCTCAAATTAAGTCTGATTTTGCATGTTTTTATATAAATAAATATTATAACTAATACTCCTTCGTCTTTTTATGTAGTACATATTATAAACAAAACCTTTGTCTAATCCAAATCTTTCCTAACTGATTTCGGATTCGGGCGCCATTATCATATTCACATTATAATATTCTCACTACATAGAAAATGTGTCTTAGAAAATTTGACTTATTTTTTTACGTATTAAGTTTAGATAAAAACCAAGTGAACTGCATTAGTCTACAGGGCCATGGGGGTCACGTTATAACGAGATTTGCTAAGAAAATTTGTCCGACGGCTCGATAGACAGGTTTGAAATCAGCTTCAGCTTGCGGTCACATGTTGTCCCCCGCGGCCCCAACAGCAAAGTTCAGTGTCGACCAAATGTTGTCCCCCATGGCCTGAATAGGAAACCTAAGAAAACACATTGGCATACAACGTGTTAAAAAAGAATTGTTTTCTTACAGAAGATTTTTATTATTTACCTACTTAAAGTCCTCTAATAAAATTACCTTTCTTTCTCTTAGTTATCCTGATTATCACTGCTGCCACTGCTGACCCTTGCACTCTAAAATCAGAATTCTTATTTAACGATATGATCTTGTAAGAAAATTTGTAATAATATATGTATGTAAAAGTACACACTCTACGCCTTTTCCTGGCTGCTAGTAAATAACCAGTGCTATTGGCCTTTACGGCACCAGCTATGTCATCCATACTAGACGCTAGTCTGTGTATGGCTTGCGTCATCTCCCGGTCAACCTGAAGCCTGGATTCCTCCATAGTGGCTTACCTCTGCTGAACCAATTCTGATTCCGTGGGCACTGTAAATGGTATAACAATTAGTAAAGCATAATTATTATCTAAAGGAATAAAAAAGGCAGCAAAGGACCTCTCGGGGATAGCGATCGACGACGTCGGCGGCGACGCTTATGTGGTCGTTCTGTTTCGTTTCCCCTTTTATCAGCATTTATTTTTCTAAAATACAGTAAGTGATTAGTATATGGGAGGTACAGACTCAATTTCAGAAATTATAGCTGCATCCATTAGCTCACTCTGCGTTATTGATTGATGCATCCTCCACCAGCACAATATCTGACATGCAATCAATCCTAAAAAAGTAAACATTTATCTTTATTTTACAAAATCTTCCAACTTAACAGTATGTATGGACCAGTATGGATATTTACTTACTCATTGGGTACCAAGTAAAATTCAGATATTTCTCTGAAAACAGAAAGTAATTAAATTGGTTAATTGCAAAAGTTTTAATCTTATAAGTGAGTGTAAATGAGAGGCAATTTGTAGGGACCAACTGAAAGTTGTGATGATTAAGTGTTGTTTTTCTATAACTTTATTCATCATTGATATTATACCTAAGTACTACCTAGGTGCATAATTTTCTTTAAGTAATCTATCAATATATAAAATCCTTGCGTTACTGACTGACTCACAGACAGGCTACAACCGAAACTATAAGGCGCAATGAGCTGAAATTTGGCATGTATTGGGGATCGTAGGGGTGCACTAAGAAGGGATTTCCTGAAATTCCCACGAGATCGGGCAGAAAGAGACAAATTTAAAAAAATGTGCGAGCGTAGCTGCTGGCGTCCTCTAGTAAGTTATAAATAACTAATAAATATAAGTACTTGAATCTATTCAAAATTTGACAGCTGGTTAGTTTGGTTTTGTATATTTTCTTTATTCTTTTGGTCACTAATGCTTGTGCTAACATTGCTTTATAGCAATAGCAAGCTCTGCATCCTAATGAAACAAATAAATTAGAAGATCTGTGTCATATTTCAGTTCAAGACATTTAATATTGTACCAAAATTATGTGATAATTACCAATGTTTTCAAAGGATTGTGCCGGACTGGCAGTGGGGAACTGCATCCACTTATGATGCCCAGAAGGCGCTCTTCTAAAGGAGTCAAATAAATGTTCTCATGTGGTCCCTCACCGGTTCTATGTCTGGCACTTTTTATATACCTCTGCTTGGCCTTTGTCCAGCTCTTATACTGATTATAATACTAAAACATAAGCATCCTTTATATAACTTTACCACAGAGAATAGGTTACCAAGCATTTTATAATACAATTGATAATACTAATAATATCCTAGAACAACTCACACACAGTCATGTGGTACCAAACTGGGCAGAGCTTGTATTATGGTAACCAGATATCTGATAAACATGTGAATGATGAATATAAGGTTTGAGGGATATAAAGCAAGAGGGAGTCCAAAGTGGATGGATTGTGTGAAAGATGATATGAATAAAAGGAAATAAATGTTTAGATGATGGCTGATAGTGGCAAATGTAACATTTTGCACTGACCACAAGTTATAGAAACAGGACAGGCACTAAGAGATATCATATCAACATACATAATTATGCACAGGTATTTCTCAATGTTGTGCATGAGGCTCCAACCAAGAGCATAGGGCCCCAAGCCAACCTCACCTGCTAGACGAGGCTCTGGCAAACAAAATATCCCTATTAGCGGCAATAGGCTCGCCCCCTATTATGTGGGATCAAAAATCTTTAAAAATAAATAATAAACAAGATTCGCTCAAATCAAAATTTCAAAACTTTAGACTATATTACTAGGTATAAGCCCAGTCGCAAAATATAAAATTTACATTTTGACGTTTCGTTCGTTGCCGTTGCGTGATGCGGGGTAATTTTGCGGCATTATCAAAACACCCATTATTTTTATAATGTTCTATTTTCATTTAAAATCATAGAATACCTACATGGAAACGTAGTTGCATCCAATTACCATTCCTATTAATGTATTCTTTCATAAAATGGCAACATTCATGTTTTTGTTTTTTGAGTTTTTGACATTACCTCTGAGATCAACAAGAGATATTAAATTGATTATATCCAAATGATACTGTAATGAGATCAAGTGTAGCAGAATACCAATTGTGAGTCAATTCAAAATTAAATCGCAGTTCAGTCAAAATTCAGTGTCAATGTCTGTTAAATACGAGAATTGGGCTTCAGATTCTTCAGTCATCTTTGAGTGGGCTGGGGTTATCGGGTATTCGAATAACTCACAACAAATAATCTCTGCAAAGCAAATTTATTACAATCGCATAGTAAGAAAGCAAATGTAACGTCTACTGACACGTGGTTGCGTGCGCACCTCGCGAAGATTCAAGTTCTTCTGCTTGTGTTTCAAAATTGGCCGCCTCACTAGTGTTCAGAATTCGCTATTGTTCTATCCAGCCAGTCGATGTTTTGGTTTGAGTTTTGAGAACGGAGGTTCGCCGACACATACTTTTCAGTTATAGAAACTATAAAAAAGGACAATACACAGGCAGAAAACTGATACTTTGAACAGACTGTTTAATGTACAGTCACCTACTAATCATGCTGTAACTCTAGTTAGAGCGCCAATCTGTGTTACCTGCGTACCGTAACATCTGTTCACTTGATATTTCAACAAGTTAAACAAGAACGTCTTTCTGTTGCAGCGCCCCACGCTTTTACAATTAAATATTAAAATTAAAACACGTAGTTTAGCCCAGAATTAGAGACAACTTGAACGATCCATAATTCATTGTTTGTTTTTACGTGCATTTATAGAAGCGGGTTTTTCTATTGTTTTTTAAACTATTAATTTATTTATTGGTGCATAGGGTTCCCCACCAAGAACTTAGGGTCCCAAGCCAACCTCACCTGCAAGTGGTGCACTTGCAGATCAACGGACGAGGCTCTGGCAAATAAAATATCCCGATAAGCGGCAATAGGCACGCCACCTATTACGTGGGATCAAAACACTGGCGAAAAGTGGGCGTTTAATATGCCTCTGCCTACCCCTTCGAGGAAACAGGCGTGAGTCTATGTATGTATGTATTAATTTATTTTATACTTTTTAGTTTAATTTATCAAGTTAGTCTTTGATAATGGAATATTTTTAACATAAATTTATGTTGAGTAGGCGAATGAGCCCCCATCCTCTCCATCTCCGCCAGTGCGTCTGTATTGCATGGCGATTTAAATGTCAACTTAGAACAATGTAGCTCTTCAATCTGGAGACTACTAAGCGATTTTACTCTACATAGGGCCACAAAGGCCTGTCCAGCCGCAAAAGTACGGGACCCTAAGTACACCACTGCGTGGTATACTCAATGAACTGGGTTCCTAATCAGGCCGATTATCAGCAATCAGCAGTGCCTTGCGATGATCTAACCAATTTAGATCAGTTGAACTAAATGTTAGAAAGTATGTTGGTGGTCCCAACGTCCTGATTTGAGCCAAGAGGTCATTCAAAGCGGCTCTCCAGTAAGCAACGGATCCCTGAGGTATTTGATATGATATACAGATGAACGTCCTCAATCCGTCAGTCTTGATTCCGTATTTTTTACCACACGCCGAACAGCGATAATGCGTTGAATAAATAATCATTACGCTGAAATCGTCTTTCATCGCCTAATATTCTTACTTGGAAATAATCTAGCGGTGTAACCGTCACTGGTCGCGGTTGCTGGCATAGGGAAACAGGTAGAACCAAGCAAAATTTTCGGCTTTGATTTCATGTGCAACATTAACAATATTATTTGTTGTTTTTCGCACTAAGCTGTTGAGATTACTTGATACCTCAAACTCCTCCTTAACTTGGTTGCACAACGTCAATTGGTGCCATTACAGACGTCGGCAAGGGTATATTTTGTGATGTTCGGTTGGTCGGGAAGTGTGCGATTTTCAGGAAATAGCTGGGGCTGAAATACAACGCACTGTTTTTTCTGCTTCCATGATCTGTGTAGAAAGAGGCTCTATCTGCGCTGCATTAACTCGAACAGACAAAGTAGATGGGTAGACATCGATAAAAGCCAGTGTAAACTGGGTACTTTCTGACCCTGTCGCTCTCTTAATTATTCTTAAAAACTCATCTATATTGTCACATTTAATGACACCAGCTTTGCCTGCAGTTTTCGCTTGTGCGCCTTTCGGTTCACAAGAATGAAATGAACTCCTAGTGATTTGCCTTCTGCTATTAACACACCTGTCTTATGATTTTCAAAGAACTCCTTGAGGGCTTGAATGAGTTTCAGTCCAATGTTTAATTGGTTGTCTCTATCATTTAAGCTTCCGAACAGCGCAGATTCCAGATCATAGTTCAGGGAAAACGATTAACCAAACATGTCACATTTGATTTTGATTATATGAAAGTTACGAACCAGAAAGTAACCATTATTTGGAATCGGATAAGCGGCAGATTCTGATGCAGATAGTGACCTAATCATACTATAAATTTTATCGCACTCTATCATATTCAGAATATTAGTCGTCAAACTTGTCATAGAAAAAATATTTGCGTGAATGATATTTGCTAGCACCATTGCATAGCATTGCACACCTGCTAAGCCAGATGTAAATATCGCAGGCAGCTTGATTCCACGAAGCGCGTACAATTCGTGATGATTCATTTATCGTCGTGTATGGTGTATGCAGAAATCTCCTGTCGCTGCTCTTCAGTTTCAAGGCCGTTTGGCTGCGGCTCGTTATTTTGTTTGATTGTTCCAGAATGCTGTTGATGGTGGTAAATTCTTCTTTGTACTCACATGTTTTTTGCAACGATTACACAAAAGTAACGTTGATTTCTGCTTCAGTTCGTCAGGTAAATACGGTGCATTTTCTATCAGAATTGTCCATTGACAAGACTTGATGCTGATAGCAGTGGCGGCTCGTTCAAAGGAGCGCTGGAGCAGTGAACTCCCAAAATTATAAATATATGTATACAACTCATATAAACTTTTTCTATAAACATGCTCAATATTTTAATACACACCCTAAGACTATAGAATAAAAGGCAGACAGAGCGCGCGGAACACTTGCGTGAGGCCACTAAAGCAAATACAAAATTGAAAAGCGAATACAAACTCGACTCAGTGCGCTGCGAAGCATCGCACAGTTCACACGCCACGATCGATCCAGCTTTTAAATTCATAAAATGCCGTCTTGCGTTTTTAAACATTGTAAAAGTTGTTTCTAAAAGCAAATACGGGATGATGGAATATATTCTTACAGATAACTATGGATTATTAGACCGTTTTATAATATTATTTCGATAAAATTCGTATTTCTGCAGAAAATATGTAAGTGTTGCCAGTTTACGTCGACACCGTTTTCCCTGAATTAGGGAAAATGCACTTGTCAATTGATTATGTAGGTAATAATGATTGTCATGTTAATGAAAAATACATTAACGTATTGTAAAAGTATATTGTAGATTATATTTTTTCTTATAAATATACTAATAGGATTTCCATTAGTATATACATTGTTTTGAGTTCGATCCCCAAACGATCCAAATATTCGTGTACACGCGGCTACTTGTCAAGCTATACACTTTGACCTTTGTACCGTTGTTAGACCTTTGTACCGTTCTTATGGCGTAGGGAATAAGTATCAAAATCGTACTTCGACTATTTAGCTTGACTTGGCGCCGTGTGTACCTACATTAAGTAGGTACAGAAACAGAAATTATTGATTGTAACCATTATTTATTTTTAATTGCAATTTTTTTTGGTTACGATTTATGATTATGATATTCATAATTTATTGTATGCATGACAAAATGTTTTTAGCTAATTAATATTTATGACGCAAGCCTATCTATTTATTTCTCAATTTACGAATAAAATTAGTTAAAACTTAACTCGGAGCCTACATTTTTTAAGAAATATATTTATAAAAGCATACTTTAATGGTATCTTTTATTTGAATAATTTTCACAACAGCATTACATATTAAAAGTATTAATTAAATCAATGGGAAATTCTTCAAAACCACAAACGAATATAAAATATTACCTATGTAATATTTTTATATTACCTATGTAATATTTTTATATTCGTTTGCAAAAACTATATGCAAAATAGTGGGAGATTATTCATAATCTGGCAACTTTACACACACATAGACGCGCGTGTCCGTACAGTGCCAGTCGCCAAATGTCACGCACACATAGCTGTCAACGTGCCTCACTTAGTTGGACGAATACGCTACATCTGGTTCTTGTTTGTTAAATCTGTGTACACACCTATTCTCTTTTCTATAATGCATATCTACAAATAAGTATTTGACTACTAAACTGTTTATCATAATTTTGTCAACACTCTTGAAACATACATAGGTATTTTTGTTGAGGGGAGCGCTCATAACAGCGCTCTTCGTTGACGAAAGCTTAGTACAACGCTTAATACTGAAATGTAATGAGTGCGAAAGAGAGAGCGTTCTATGCGCTGGGCGCGTGAGATAAAAGATTTGTATGAGAAATAAGGCAAATACGGAGCGGCGCTCCTCGCTAGCTTGACGAGGTGCGCATGCGCGAATATATTACCCGACTAAATGATATGACCATTTGTCACGAAGAAAAATTAAAACGTGTCACTATGGTTCGTCTAGAACAAGCTAGCTAGACAAAAACAACTCTTAAATTCCTGGAAGTTAATTACTATTACGAACTCATTACCCCTATACATTGAGGATTACACCTATTAATTATCAATACTACCCTCATTAAGAGCGTCATTAAGGTATGTTTATAAGATGTTGACTATTTAAAGGGCATTCATTTGCATTTTTACATCATATTTGATAGCATTGTTTATGTCACTAAAAGAAATTTGTGAAAGTGTTTTTGTGATGGATTGTATACGTAAGGGTAAGTAGTTATATTTTATTTCATTTTCAACATGGGAACTTCATTCTTTAGTCTTATAAAATGAAATGTTTGAATTTTCACCCACTTTTTTACTCATTTTTTCAAATTCATCGGTCAAATAATAACATGTCCCCACTTGTCCCCACCGTAGAACCTATCATATACGATTCTCATAAGTGTCTAGTAGTTATACGTAAAAAAATTCATTGCGATATATTTGCACAACTAATTTTTATTTATTTTTTTCTTTCAACAGTTTTTACCGTCTCAAGAATGGATTTTTTCGAAGAATGGCTGAAACACCCGAAGGAGACGCGGAATGAGGAGCTCTTTCGGTTTATATTTTTGAGATATAATTTTGATGGTGTTACGGAGCAGTCTCTGCGAGATATTAAAGTACTAATCTCAAGATATTCAACGAAATTTGCTGAAAAGTGGAGCAGCTGTGGAAGAAATCGAGAGCGATTCCTACAAAAGTATTCGACGTGGCTGGAGGGTCTTGACATATCTTTCGATGTGTCCGTTTATTTATCTCTGCCAACTACATCTGGAGAACCGGGACCCGGAAGACCTACTAAAGATTTTGAACATTCTAGTCTCAAAACGAAGAGACGACGTGTAGACGATCTATTACAGTCCAGAAGTGCTAGTGAATTAATTTACGCCGCTGAAGTGTCAGCTCGAATCTCGGGTCAGAGAAGTGTAGCACGTCAAATTAAAGATGTGACTAGTGATCCTTCAATAACCAAGACCACGAGTGAAGAAAGTGCCCCCAGGAGTTTAACAAGTGAGGAAGCTTTAGCGTACTACGTTGATAGTAAATCAAGTAGCCATAGCTATAAGCAGACTCGGAAGTGGAGTATTAAAGCTGGACATAAGGTGTTTCCGTCAATGTACAGTGTTAGAAAGGCTAAAATAGCCTGCTACCCGTCAGGTGAACAAATTACAGTCAATGAAACGCATGCTGAAATCAAAGTTCAGGCAATTCTTGATAAGACTGCCGAACGTTTAGTTTCAGCACAACAAGAAGTTGTTCATAGTCTGTTACCTTGCACGTCATTCACATTAATCAGTAAATGGGGTTGTGATGGAAGTTCCGGTCATAGTATGTACAAACAAAAATTCACTAATTGTGACGATAGTGACGAGTTTTTATTTGTATTTTCTTTCGTTCCTCTTCAATTGAAAGATGAAAGTGGTAATATTGTGTGGCAGAATCCTCGGCCCTGTTCTACAATGTATTGTCGGCCAATAAAGTTTATCTTTTCTAAGGAAACGAAAGATTTTACGATTTCGGAAACCAATAAGGTTTTAGAAGAGATAAACGCTTTATTGCCGACAACCTGCAAGGTGATGGAGACCGAAGTATCTGTCACACATGTTATGCTTTTAACAATGATTGACGGAAAAGTTTGCAATGCTCTGACCGAAACTTCTTCCTCACAAAAATGTTTTATTTGTGGGGCAACTCCAACAATGATGAATGATCTGTCAAAAGAGTTTGCTGCGGACAAAGATAATCTTGGTTTTGGTTTGTCTACGTTGCACGCTTGGATAAGGTGCTTTGAATGCTTGCTTCACATTAGCTATCGACTAAATATAAAAAAATGGCAGTTAAGAACAGCCGAAGACAAAGCTAGTGTGAAACAACGTTCAGATGACATTAAAAAACGATTTAAAAGCGAAATGGGCTTGATTGTAGACAAACCAAAACCAGGGTTCGGTAACACTAATGACGGGAACACCGCGCGAAGATTTTTTGGAAATCCCGAGGCTAGTGCCGATATTACAGGGTTAGATGTTTCACTAATACAAAAATTTGGCATACTACTTCGCACTTTATCATCGGGATATGATATAAATATTGAAAAATTCGTTAACTTAGCTCAAGAAACTAGACAACTTTATGTAAATCTCTATTCATGGTATTACATGCCCGCTACTGTCCACAAAATACTTTTGCACAGTGGCGAAGTAATTAGATCGTCCCTTCTACCTATAGGCCAGCTTTCCGAGGAAGCACAGGAAGCTCGGAATAAGGACTGTAGAAGATTTCGTGAGCACAACACACGAAAGCGATCACGGGAGGCTACGAATAGAGATTTACTTAATATGTTATTGATAACATCTGACCCTGTAATAAACGGTTTACGAGAAGTTCCTCGGAAGAAAATAGGTACGCTTCCAACTGAAGTATTAGATTTAATTGTCCCACCTAGCTGTAAGGAACAAAATGTTAATATGATTTCTACTTTTCATAGTTCTGCCCCTCACGATCATGACTATTCAATGGATGATTCATCTGATGATAGTGATGATAATGAGTAATAGATTTAGTTCTTAGATATTTTATGCATCTGTTATTAGATTTTATAGCGACGTCGAGGGATAAATCACTTTATAAAATGTTCAAAAAATATATTATACACATATGCCCGATAAATGTTTTTTTTTTCATGATACCAGCTCAAATGACAAACTGCCTTGAAAAAAGTACCAAAAACCTTATATCTTTGCTTATTAACCGCATCTAGACATAAAAATCAAATAAAATAATTTTGTCTAGCTAGCTTGTTCTAGACGAACCATAGTGCGTGTGCCCCGTTTTTTTTTAATAGTGTTTTGCCGGTATCATTTGAATTGAATGTAAACAAAAGCAAAACATTTCTCTGCAAGTGCGTTGGTAATTAGAAAAGGATTGGTGTTTAAAATATTGTTAATTGTATGTGTGATTGTGTGTATATGTTTAAGAAAGACGGTTAAATTGTGTAACTAATATTGTATATAACAGCGTAAACTTTATAAACGGATGGATGAAAGAAGAAATACGAAAATGAATCTAAATATCGGTGGGCGGTGGGGGACGCCCTAGGCGGACGTACGTCGATCAAATAGGTGACGTACTAAAAGAGGGCCAAATTAAAAGTACCCATAACCGACGCGCATGCATGATGAGGTTAATGAATATCGAGGAAGCGAAAGAGGTATGTTTGAACCGAAGCATGTGGCGTTCCATAGTCTCTGCCTACCTCAATGGGAGACAGGCGTGACAATATAGATAGATAGTTAGAACTTTATAAAAAACTGTGAAAAAACTTTAGAAAACGACCAATATGATAAAAAGCTTTGGTTATGTGGTTGCGAAAATGCGAAGGAAGTAGGTAAGAAGCGCTTTGTTTTCCGTGTATTTTGTTTAGTGGCGCCGGAGTTGATACTGCGTGGACGGTTCAGGTAGGTATCGATGATTTAGCACATCTTACTATTAATTGTAAAAGCATTCACAAAATAAATTGTAAGCAGTTTCATCTTCTTTTTTAGTGAACACCCAATATAATCTTTCACAAGCCGCCTCTGGCTGATAGCATAGCTTAGTACAAATTTCACTCACTTTGTCACTAAACACATAAATGTTTTTCTCAGAAGTACTGGCTCCGGCTATTTGTGCAGCTCTGGTAGCAGCATTATGCTCACGTAAGTGCCGCAACCATATCTTACGCTCTTCGTCAGCTTCTCTCTTCCAAAGCTCTTGATTGAGTGATGTGTTCTTGTAAATATTGAAGTCTCAGGGCCCGTTCGTCTTCTGACTGTGAAGCTCTTTTTTAGAGTCATATTCACGCAAGTACTGAAGACGGGCCTCTCGCTCTTCTCGCAGTTGAGATGCGCGAACTTGAGATTCGTATTGTCTTAAATTTTCTAAGCGTGTTTTTGTTGCTCTGGTGTCTTTCTAGCTCTATATTGTTTCATATAGGTTTTCGATTGCTGTTTTTGTAGAGATTTTTCGTTTTCACTGAGTTTTAAGGTGTTTTGTGCGCGCGTTTCCTTTTTATTGTAGTCTCTGTTTTCTTTGTGTTGCTGTTTTTTTGTGTAGTGTTTGCCATATTATTCCCACGAGTAGTGAACAATTAAACAAGGCTATTAACGAGATTCGGTTTCCTGAGGTGACGCTAGCGACATGATATTATTAACCACCCTCATGCCATTCAGTTCTATTTACACGTCAATATAAATCGAATATTTCTATTACACTCCCCATGTACAGGTCTATATACTTTTTATACAGGCACCTATGATAATATTTACACTCTTGGTATGAAAGAATGGAAAAATTCTTACACCTTCAATTTCACCTTGACTGACGACGGCTACCAGTCAGTTCATTCCAGTTAAAGGCGAACAAATGGTGGCTATAAAAATCGGTGACAACCTATTTTGGCAACGAGCGGTTATTGCAAATATCGAAGACGATTGCATTGTTGGGCTGCATTTCTTCAAAGATCATCAGTGCAGAATCGACAGTAAAGATGGTATCCTAAGTGTAGAGATGTGAAGATTCCAATGAAAGGTGGTGGCATGGGGAATGTTTTGTGCCTCAAAGATAGCAAATCTGCACATAGCTCACAATCCCATATCTACGAAGATTAATGATTTGATTCATGCCGACAGGAGAGCGGTGTATCATGGATCTAAGGATGCGCGGAACGCGCATATCTAGAGGGTGGTAGTGTGACGGCCAGCGTCATGTCAAAATGTCACGGAGCAGATAAGTCCAAGCATACTTGTCATACTGACGTCTACACGAGAAGTTGGCGGGTCGTCAAAGAGAATAATTACCAAAACAAAGAGGTTTGAAGACTTTATTTCATTATTTGGAAATGATAGTTTCAAGTTAGATGACATAATCGTAACACTCTGTCAAGTGTTCGCCAAATTCGCTACTAACAGTTAATAAGGATGGCCGTGCGGATAACGCATCCGCTTCACGCCCTGAAGGCGTGGGTTCAGGTCCCAGTCATAACATAACAGTCATGTGGATTTTGGTTTTTATAAAATTTGATTTTTTATATAGTTGGGAAATATTTTATTTTGATTCGAAATATTTAAATAATTCAAAACCCATTACGTGACCTTTCTCACAAGTGCAAATACGACTATGATACGATATTCCATCATGGAATGCTAGTGCCTTTCTTCCGGCTTCATCATCAGACCTAGAAACCTAATTGAAGTCAAAGTTTACTACGTGGCCTTTCTCACAAGTGCAAACACGACTATGATACGATATTCTATCATGGAATGCCAGTGCCTATCTTCCGGCTTCATCATCAGACCTAGAAATCTAATTGAAGTCAAAGTTCACTACGTGGCCTTTCTCACAAGTGCAACCACGACTATGATACGATATTCCAAATACAGTATGCATTTCGTCTTAATAATTCTAATTTAATAGATGGCAGTTTTAGGTTGAATTTGTGTCTAGATGTATCATCAAATTTTACAAAATATTCAGGATGATGTTTTACTAGTAAACCCGTATGTATTACTGTATGTATGTATGTCCGTTCCTATGTCCCCTCGTAACTACTCAACGGCTCAACTGATTTTCATACATGATACCTCATAAGATTTGTCTTAATGGCGCGAGTGTCACTGGGCACATATAATAAAAAAAACATTATGGTGGATTTTTGGCGCCAAATATTAAGTCTTCAAAAAAAATTCCGTCCAAACTTATCGAATGAGGTATTAAATTAAATGGTTTTAGAAGGCGATCTCAAAAATATATGCAACATATATGTTTAAATGTAATTTTGTAATGCTGCTGGACATAAAAACAACAAAACAACAACAAACAGCTATTTACCTAGATACCTAATCGGCGGCACTGACATTACAGCACGCGTCATTGCAACAACCACAGTTGATTTGACACTTAACTCAGTTGCGGACTAAACAATTACATAAGTACTTAATTTTATTAACATAAGCTGGGAGTACCTCCACGCGGTGAAGGCGGAAACAATGTACGCTTATTACGAGTATACTGGCTAAAACTCCCATTCACACCCATTCAGATGCCTTCGGGCTTATGTTATTACGTGTTGTATGTGTGATACCGTGTAACCCGGTAACACAGGGAAGCAGGCATAGCTAAATTACGTACGTATCGATTATTTATTCGAATATAATAGTGAAAAAATTGCTCTTTCAAGGAAAACCAAAAAGGCCCGTTCTAAAGCTATCAAAAGAAAGATCGAGTTACCAAAAACTAAAAAAAAAAGTTACAGATTTATATTGAAAAATATGCACAATATTATTCACAATTGTCGCCAGACAATAAAAGAGAATTAATTCGTGAAAAAAGTGAAAGACGACGTCAGAACCAAAAATGCGACCACAAGGTTGAAATAGAAAAACGACTCACGATCCAAAGACAAAATAAAAGTACGACTCGTCACAATAAGTCACAACTATCTCGAGAGGAACAATTGACACAAATGAGAATCCATGCGTCTGAGACGCGTGCAAATGAGTCGCAGGTATCTCGAGATGAACGATTGACTCAAATGAGGGTTCACGCATCTAAATGCGCGCAAATGAGTCACAGGAATATTAAGATGAACGTTTGACTCAAATGAGGGTTCTCGCATCTGAAATGCGCGCAAATGAGTCGCAGGTATCTCGAGATAAACGATTGACTCAAATTAGGGTTCACGCATCTGAAATGCGCGCAAATGAGTCACAGGAATCTTGAGATGAACGATTGACTCAAATGAGGGTTCATTTCTGCGGTCGATACATCTATGGAAGCAAAAACTCATAAACAAATTTTCATACCGGATGATCCCAATAAGACTGGAGGAATACTGTCAACAATTAAAATCGGAGAAGGGTCTCGAGCCATGTTGCGTAGAAATATAAATATAAACAGAAACAGAGGGCTTGTCAATGGAGCCATGGGTGTGGTGAGGAAAATTGAATGGCCAGCATTGCGTAGAGATCAGTTAGAGTCTGGAGAGTTACCAAGCGCAGTATACATCGAATTTGACGATTCTATAATGCGGGATAACGCTCCAGGTATTGGTGTAAAGCTACAACCGACGACTGTGGAGTTTGATGCTTTACGAGGTCAAGGAAAGGTGGAAAGGCGAATGCTTCCTCTTATATTATGTTGGGCAGTGACAATCCACAAACTACAGGGAACAACATTAGATAGAGCTGTGGTGGATCTAAGCAATAATTTATTCGCCAAACGCCAAGCCTATGTAGCCCTAAGTCGAGTGAGGACGCTTGAAGGCTTAGCCATTAGAGCATTAGATCCAAGAAAGCTTCTGAATAAGCCTCATGAACACAATTCATTACAAGTATTAAATCGTTTGCGAAATCTTGAAAGCCGTGAATAATACACCTTAGTTTTAAACTAAGCATCTACATCATTCGATCGATTTACAAGCTTCATCGTCGTGATTCCCTGAGAGAACTTTTTAAGGAAATCAACATTTTGACAGTGCCCTGTCAAATTGTATTTAAGATGTAAAAAAAAAGATCAATTCTTTTTTTTACATCTTAAAATCGTAAAATAATGATTGAAAGTAGCCTAGGCCCTGTATCTCTAGGTTTCTTGCCTCTTCTTCCCATTGATTATACAGGTACGAACGCGGCTGTAGTTTTAGATACAACGTATGACGTGCAAAAGATATTTGGGATGAATCCAACTTGGATAAACATATTTGACTTTAAATTTAACTAACAGATCTTTTGTCGGTTTGAACTCAAAAGCAAAAAATAAAAAACGTAATTAAAAGAACTAAAAAACCCGACTGCAGTGTAAAAAATACCAAGTTTATATTATTATTAAATAAATTAAAGGTACAGTCGCCATCAGATATATTGTAGCAGACAAGGTGACCAAATACTTCTGAACAATTTAAAATGTCTATAAGTTCCATTCGCTACGAGTTACCATTTATATCCAAACATTTATTACCGCGTTAATATCTGAGCAGATGCTTGTCAATAATTTCTATACAAACTACAAACCAAAAATATCTGAACACTTACAACGTCAAGTGTATCTACGCAGCAAACGCTCAGATCAGAGGCCGAAATTTTTGTGAAAACGTTGTTGGTTCCATGCGGAAACGGTTACAAGACGTATTGAATGCAGAAGGAGGTTACACAAAATACAAATATTTTATAATATATACTACTTATGTTGTCATAAATAAAAAAATATTTTAATAATATTTAATTTTATTACAAAACCATGATCTATTTTCTATATATAGTTTGACATTTACATAAATTATCAGTTGCATCTTAAACAAATGATATTCGTCGTTTTTATTCCTCCTTTATATCACGCAGGAGCGAACTAGGTAAACTCAGCGTTTGCTGCGTAGATACACTTGACGTTGCAAGTGTTCAGATACTTTTGGTTTGTAGTTTGTATAGAAATTATTGACAAGCATCTGCTCAGATATTAGCACGGTAATAAATGTTCAGATATTAATGGTAACTTGTAGTGAATGGAAGTTATTGACATTTTAAATTGTTCAGAAGTATTTGGTCACCTTGTCTGCTACAATATATCTGATGGCGACTGTACCTACAACCAAAGAGCACAAAACAAGCAGATAATACTAAGAGCGTTTATTACATTTTTAGGGTTCCGTAGTCCACCAGGAACCCTTATAGTTTCGTCATGTCCGTCCGTCTGTCCGTCCGCAGCCTAGCTCAAAGACGCCTGGTGCCAGAAAGCTGATATTTGACATAAATATAGACATACGATATTGCAACAAAACTGTAGAATAAAATTTAAGAAAATATTTTTTTTAAGGGTATCTCCCCTACATATATAGTGGGGTTGAATTTTTTTTTGGTTGAGTACCCTATTGTGTGGGGTATCATTGGATAGGTTTTAAAAAAATATTATTAGTTTGCTCAAATCATTTTTCGATCAAGTGATTGGTTTGTCAAATATCAAGCGTTGAAGTGAAAAAAATTGTTAGACTCAAGTTTCCCCCCCCCCCCCTCTGCCGGCTAAACTATTAATTTGGAAGAGGTGACAAAAATCACAAATGTAGTACATATAACGAATTTAAAAGGAAAACTATGACGGCTAAGTAGTCATCACTAGTTTACGAGTAATCGTCGGTTAACTTATAATTATAAATAAGTACCTATTTCTGTGAGTTTACATTGAGAGCGCTGCTTAATCCATAACATGTCCGTTTTTAGTCCCATGTGAAACAGAAGTTATTATCAATAATGGTCATTATGGGCAACTACGGAACCCTACATTGCACGTGGCCCGACACGCACTTGGCCGGTTTTTCCTAATGTTGGATGTGTGGCTGATGAAGACGTATAAAAGCAATCAGAACATTCCAGCCTCGTCCTTTCCCACCCATCCCGTTAGTTTGTACTGTTCTTATTTAGAAAAGTTTCTTTTATATGTGATTACTGAGATTTGAAAAATATTATAGTACAGTGTTAAATCAAATTAAATTTAATGCAGACGGGACCCATTAAATCTAATAAAACATAAATCGAAACCCACTCTATTAGATTTAAGGGGCCTGCATTAAAATTTAATTTGATTTAACACTGTACTATTATATTTTTTTCAAATCTCAGTAATCTATATATATATAAGAAAGTCGTGTTAGTTACACTATTTATAACTCAAGAACGGCTGAACCGATTTGGCTGAAAATTGGTGGGGAGGTAGCTCACCCTCTCTCTCCCAGGAATAACACATAGAATACAATAAAATTTAAGAAATAATCTGGGAGGGATTTAATAGAGGGTCAAAGTTTGTAGGGACAAGCCTCCTACCTATTGACAGTAAGAACGCATGCGCTGTAATAATTGAGTGCTGCGCATGTGCTATCTGTCAGTACTGTCACATTATACATTATCATATGGTACACTATAAATCTATGTTTAAACTAATTAATTGATCATTACTTTTAAATTAAACGAATCCGTGCTTACATCTTTACTTTTTTAGATTCTGTGAAACCAGCCACTATAGAAATAGAGGATATGTTTGTTATGCCACTAGCATCTCAGACTTCCCCCATCTCCCAGGAAAAAACCACTGACGTAGCCAGCTATGTACTGACTCAGTCTCCAAACCCTTCCACATCACAAGTATCTCAATCCTTCGTAACAAAAATCCCACTTGTAAGACAGAGGTCACCTCATCTTTTTACTAACACCCGAACTCCTCAACTTAAGAACAACATAATAGAAAGAGAATACAAGTATCGATCTGTGCGGGCCACGGAAAAACATCATTTAGAAATGCAGATTTTAAGAGAACAGCTTCGGGAAACTAAAGCCAAAGCTGACTTAGATGAACTTATATTGAAGCAGAAACTTGATTCAACAGGTAGGCAGGAAAAGTATCTTTCTAGTTGTGATTTATACTATAAAAGTTAGTCTTATTTCTTTGTTTAATGTGGTTTTTTGTATTGTACCAGGTTAGTAAGATCAAGGTATTATTATTATTGTAATGGAAATAATAAATGTACAATCAGTTAATAACAAAATGTTTTATGTACTAATATATATAATACTCAAAGTGAGATATATGTATGCATCGGTATATGTATGCTTTACAAAAAATTTAAACTTTTACACTAGCCTCCGCCCACAACTTAACCCGAGTGAAATAATATAAGGTTTTCATCAGTAATTATTGGTTTACAAAGAATTATTACATTAGTGCATAAGTTAAATACACTGACACTATATTATGTTGCATGTAGTATGCATAACTTGACGTTTACGAGTGTCAAAGTAAATTAGTCTATATTAGAAAATATTTAAGGTATAAATGCTCAAGGTGCAATCGGACTTAGGCTAGGGTGATGATGACGATGATTTAAGACATAAATGCTTATGCCATAGACAATTATAGAAACGGGTCATGTCTCTTACTACCCATTATATAAATTATAATTTCCTTTGACACTCATTAACACTTTGAAGGACAGTAAACGCCTATAGACGTGATAACAATAAAACTTCAATTGGGTCTCGTTTACTGTCCGTGAAAGTGTTAAAGTCAGGTTACCCTTGCTATGTGAAAAATAGTATAGATGTACAAACACTACATATTACATATATGTAATTAAACTGTATCCTGTTTTATGAAAAAAGTTTCATTCAAATCGGTCCATTACTTTTTGCGTGATGCCGAATAAACAAACTAATATTTTCTTTTACAATAATAAACTGAAAGAGGAGATAAGTCCATGTGCAAATGATAGTATGTGATTGATTATTAATACGTGGAAAATCTATATTACACTGTTATTGATTCTTATTTTACGTCTTGTACTATATAGATAAAGTTGAAATTGCATCATTTCAAATGTTACATACTATTTTCATATTTTGCGATTGAGTTGACGATGCGTTTTATACGTAAACTCCGTATTCCTTATATGGGATTGTATGGTGTGGACACGCCACAATTTAAGAGTGAACACGGTGAACCTGAATCAAAACAAATCTTCAGCTGGAAGCAGACACATCTGAACTTCAACAATCCAACTACACAAGAATACACTACGAATAAATATCTACATCTACACTACGAATAAGTATCTAACTCATTTAAAATGTAAGTATTCACTTTTCAATATAATTGTTACTCAACATTTCTACTAGGTTTTTATTTAAAATACTTAACTCTCTTACCTCAATTCTTATTTAAATATTCAGTTGCGTTCACCCTTTATTATCCAACACTTTCTTCTTCTTCTTTTGCTGTGAGCTGAGCTCTTATCGGTTGAGTGTACGCCATATATTTCGGTCTTCGGCCAATACCTTGAGCTCTTTATACGACATGACCTCCAACACTTTGATAAATAATAAATTACATTAATAAAAATGATTGATGATAATTCATCTTACTGTTTCAATCATTCAAGTTTTACTTTCATGATATCCAACACTTTGATTAATAATAAATTACATTAATAAAAATGATTGTTGATAATTTATCTTACTGTTTCAATCATTCAAGTTTTACTTTCATTGCTTATTTGACGACTCTATTAACTGTTTACTGATGTAAAAAGGTTGTAATTTGTCGTTTCTAATTTATTTAATTTCGATTTTTCTAGGTCCAAGCACACCGCTGAACAACTTTTCCCTTCCGAGGACGAGTCGTCCGACGAGGTGCAGGTGAAGGCGAAGCCAAAATACCTCAAGAAGCGCAAGTCAACATCAAGCTGTGGGTCGTTCATTCATCCCATCACACCTGTCACTAAGTCAACAGCTGGTGACTTGTTCGGTGACGACAGCGACGACGAGGAGCTTCAAACGGCTGCTGAGAAGAATTCTCCCCCGCTTTACGCATATGTTACGAGGAGGTTAGCCAACGGGTTTTCTCGCCAAATGGATGAAGATAAAAAAGGTGCGTTTTACATCGAACTAAAAATATATAAGTGCGATGAAATAGAGCGAGTCCAACCTGTAAATAGGTAGCGCCACTCTATTATAACAGTCAAAGACAAAACTAATGACGATTCTGAGTCTTGGCGCCACCTTAACGCATATATAACAAGCGTTATAACGGAGTTTAAAAACCGTACTCCAACATTTATTAGCTCCTACCAATAATAGTATAATAAATTATTGATTGGTTTTTAGATTTATCTATAGCTACATGTATTCATAAATATTATTATATTTTATACTAGAGGACGCCAGCAGCTACGCCTGCAATTTTTTTTAAATTTACCCGTTTTGGCCAATCCCGTGGGAATTTCGGGAAATCCCTTCTTAGTGCACTCCTACGGTCCCCAAGGAACATACATGCCAAATTTCAGCTTCCTGCGCCGAATAGTTTCGGCTGTAGCGTGTCTGTCAGTCAGTCAGTAACGCAAGGATTTTATATAGTAAGATTACATTGTAACGAATTATGTACCTTATATTAAAAATACTTGTTACTTACACTAAAATAAATGTGTAGTCTTTGTAAACGAAATATTATTTTATTTAATAAAATGTAGTACAATGTTTGTTGTGTTTCTTTTGTTTCCAGTAACACAACCCAGCGATGACCCATCATCAAGTTCTGATATAATTATCGATAATAATATTGATACATGTCAACCTGATATCCCCGATTATGAATATAATATGAATTTTGATCAGCCTGACGGTTTATCAAAGACTCTTTATTGAAATAAAGCGACGATAGCCTAGTGGTGTACGTAACGGACTGCCGAGACGATAGTCTCGGGTTCGATCCCCAGGTACCCCGGGAACACACCTCTGACTTTTCGAACTTATGTGTGTATTAAAATATGTTAATTATCGCTCGCTTAATAATGTGCCCGGTAGATGGCAATAGGCTCGCCCCCTATTACATAGGGACCGAAACATAACTGGCGAAAAGTGGGTGTGTAATACACCTCGGCCTACCCCTTCGGGGATAACAGGCGTGAAGTTATGTTATGTTATTTATTGTGAAAAATGTAAAATTCATATCCTCGAACATAAGTACAGACACCATAAGAAAACGAATCAAATCAACCTATATATGTATATGCCAACTCCATCATCTCCACCACCCCAACTTTTTATTCATCCTCCAAGCAGCATACTGTTCCCCGTACGAATACTTCCAGAAAACCTTTTATCCACTCGATTACTTATATGACACCTTCCCAATCATCTACCCAACAAAGTCCCGTGCAAGATATTGCTGAGTTATTTATACCAGAGACTATTGCTGAAGATAGTGAGGCTGCACAGTTGTTAGTTCTCCAGTATATAGATTCACAGGAGCATACAATTCAAGAAGTTTTTAAATTTAAATAAAGTAAAAGAGATTTTTCTGTTCAATATTTTGATTTTATTAAATTAAATACATACCTTCATGTTATGGTCAACATTTCTTCTGTATACAAACACAATCTCATGCAAGTACTTTGCTTTTTTATTTTATCACGTATGCCGTTACGAAGCTCATCAAAGGATTTTATTGACATCCTGTAATATTTGAAGAAATCTTCTGGGTGTGCTCGTAACTTTGCTCTTTAGAGATAGTATTGACTCTCCGTTAATCTCTTAGTGTTCAACGGATGTACCCAGTAACGTTTCCTCTTCATTTTCATGTCTAGCGGCAGTAAAACTGCAATAGCAATCAGTTCATCGTCGTCGTCCATTTGTGCTTTCACAGAAGCGTCTCTATTCGAACTGACAGTATAAACTCCATATACAAAAAACCGGCCAAGTGCGTGTCGGGCCACGCGCAATGTAGGGTTCCGTAGCCCATAATGACTTGCTGCAGAGAGTATTAATGTACAACAAATCCGACTTTTTATTTTGCAGAATAAATAGTTATCACTATTATAAGAACCTAAGTTTTATTTAGAAAAATACTAGTTATGTATCCAGTTATGTACTGTAAACATAAAATGTGGTTTACTATACATATATACATAAATACCTATACCTACGTAGTACCGTAGTACATTACATACCAAAGTACGTATATCTTATGGTGCGTTTCCATGCTTGCCAAGCCACAACAAGCATCCACAAGCTCCAAGCGTCCACAAATCTCGCTTGGCGTTTGGGAGCCGTTTACACGCTTGTGAATGCGTCAGTATGGTACGTACATCCAAGCATGGCGGACACCGAACTTGTATCGACTATAACCTTTGGTTTAACCTACTTTTATTTGAAATACACTTAAAGAGAAGCAAAACTAATTATGTTGTATGATGTAGATTGCCAGGGCCTCTTCCTTACTCTCTACGGAAAACCTTACCTACATAGCCTCGAAATATTACTGGTGCCATATAGGTTACGGCATTAGGTATGTCAATACACCTGCATATTATTAATATGTTCCCTCGTGACATTCCTCTGCGAGCGATATAGTGCATAATCATACAAACAAGCAAAAGAAGTTCGACCAGCCACTCATTTTGAGACAAAACTAGACGTGTGTTCGTTTCGAGATCACAGCGACTACTAAGCACGCGCCAACGTGTGAACGCGTCGCAAGCGCTTGCCACAAGCGCCCTTTGATCTGTGTCCAAAAACCGACACTAGACCGGATCCTGTACAAGCGTCCACAAGCTCACGCAAGCCAAACGGCCTGTTTACACGCTTGTGCTTGTGGAAGCTTGTCGAGGCTTGGCAAGCGTGGAAACGCGGCATTAAAGATTAAGCCAGCGCGCCCAATGTAAACTCACAGAAATAGGTATTTATAAGTTAACCGACGATTACTCGTAAACTAGTGATATCTACTTAGCCGTGATAGTTTTCCTTTTAAATTCGTTATATGTACTACATTTGTGATTTTTTTCACCTCTTCCAAATTAATAGTTTAGCCGGCAGAGGGAGGGGGGGGGGGACACTTGAGTCTAACAATTTTTTTCACTTCAAAGCTTGATATTTGACAAACTAATCACTTGATCGAAAAGTGATTTGAGAAAACTAATATTATATATTTTTAAAACCTATCCAATGATACCCGACATGATGGGGTACTCAACCAAAAAAAAATTCAACCCCACTATACATGTAGGGGAGATACCCTTAAAAAAATATTTTCCTAAATTTTATTCTACAGTTTTGTTGCAATATCTTATGTCTATATTCATGTCAAATATCAGCTTTCTAGCACCAGGCGTCTTTGAGCTAGGCTGCGGACGGACAGACTGACGGACATGACGAAACTATAAGGGTTCCTTGTGGACTACGGAACCCTTTAAAACGGATATTTGCGCTAGGCACACGGAATTCCGAATCTGAATTTCTGATCAGGAAACCTAATCAGGAAACCAAGCGTATGCGCCCAGCCTAAAAATAGATTTCCGTTGAAAAACACTGTACATTTCTTCTTAGATGGTCCGTCAACCGTCGTGATCCGCAAAAAAAAAAGAACTTTGCCTTCCTTACCAAAATGATAGAATATTATGGTTGTTTTCTTTATGCAACCTGTGATTTTTTAAGTGGTTCATGGGAAGGGTGCAGCCTAGAGATGTGTAACTCCTGAGTGAGTGATACAAAAGATACATATAATTTGAAATGAATCACTCTATCTTTATATCACTCGCAGTTCAAATATATCTTTAACTCATTACGCTCATGGTTCATTTTAGATCTACTGAATTGATATACGTAAAGTGAAACAGAGTATGGCTGATTCCTATGAATCAGAGCGGAAGAGAATAAGCGTTGCACTAAGTAGGCACAGAGTATCGCCCGGTGACTTATGCATGTGTGTGTGTGTAAGCGAAAATTTGGCAGCGTAAAAGTAATCTTTATGTTCAAGATATAAAATGCAGTTTAGCATGTACTTATAATGCAAATCTATGATTACTTTATAATTATGTATAGACGCATCTAGGCACTTTTTGAGTTTCAATAAAATATTATTGTTCATTTTTACGGTAACAAATTTTTTGTGTGCGAATGATATGCTTGAGCGACGGCCGTTCGCATTTTTTTTTGCTATTGGTTTACATAATACGTATTCTATATCAATTAAAATTTCGCACATGCTTTTTAAAGCGGGTAGCCTTAAATACCACAATATTAATCATAAAAGTCTTATTTTGAATTCAAATCCTTCACTCCTACATACACTGATAGATTAAGATTGATTTAACTCACTATATCAATGCTATATAACATGATTGATGAAACATTGATCTAATGATTTAAATGCTCAACCATACCATCACAAGTGATATAAAGATATAAAAGAGTGATACATATCTTTTGATTCAAAAGATATGTATCTCTCTTTTCTTTCAACTGATATAGTTTGCGCATCTCTAGTGCAGCCGATGGGGTTGGCGGCGTAATGAAAAGTTTGTTAGATAGACAAGTATCTTACGGTCATGATATACTTGATGCTGAAGTTATAATTCAATTACTTAAACTAAATACTGCTACCACTGTAAAATTATTTCTTGTTGATCAGGAGGACGTATCAAAAATTGAGGGTTGTGAATTAGTGGCCGTTTCAAATACACAAAAAGTACATCAGGTAATACCCAAAGGAGATAATATAATTCAGTATCGGATATTAAACTGCTTTTGTTTAAAGCCCTACATTTGCCAATGTTTAGCAATAAAAAGTCACAAATTAATCCGAGTTAAACGTACAAAAGTAAATCGACTCGTTATAGAATCTTTGTCTGAAAGTGAAACTAAGCAAGAAGATCTTGAGATGTTGGTAAAATATACCGACAAAAATGATCTAAACAAAGAAATAAAATAAATCTAATTAAGTTTTAACTAATTCTTATGATGTCGAACATTCAGATGAATAATTATCATGTTAGTAATGCATCTACTTCAAATGTTACTATTTTATCAGATATTAAAGTAAATTTCAAACCTAAGGATCTAGCACAGATGGTTAAAAAGCCATCAAAATGTTATAACGTTTCTACGGTTGATTTGAAGAGACATTTTAGGAAATTATTAGTAGCGATAGTGACTAATACATGTAGGTATTAGTATTAGGAAGTTACTCGTGCAATATTATCATGACGATGGTGAGAATGTTAAAATTTCGCAATTTTATACATATTTTATTTTTGTGAATAACCATCATCATAATGATAATACTATTTGACACACTGACACGAAAAACAAAATAAAACAAACATTGAAACAAAAAAGAACAATATAAAATTACTTAGGGTCTTTGAAAATTACGAATTATTATATATGAGCAATGGTTTACAGCATACAATGGGGTTCGCTTATTAGGAAATGTTATTATACCATTAATGATTATTTCAGTGATAAGGATAGATGGTCACTTACACTAGCCAACTCTTGATCTTTGTACTTATTCAGAATTTATATAGATACCTTGCTTTTATTTTTATATAATATCTCTAGTTCTTTTAAATAACTATCCATGTATTATTAGGTCATTCAACTTACTACATTTACATTTGCATTGTTGTTCCACTAATTTAATTTAAAAAAATTGCTCCTGTGTTAGATGAAGATAACTCGTGATCATGGGATGTTCACTAACATCTTTGTAAATTTTGTGTATTCATATACCTACCGTCACTTTCTGTAACCTTCATTTTCATCATAGTTCTGAACATGATCGCGAGTTGCCTACATTATAAGACGTAAGTGGATGCTCCTGTTACACAAGATTTACACTGGAAGGCTACTACAGATCTTAATTTGGTTATCATCATCAGCATATAACAGTCCACTGCTGGACTAGGCCTCTCCTTTGAAAGGACGAATCGGCCTACTATACCACGCTGGCCAAACGGGTTGGTTATAGGGTTTGTTTCAAGTTTTCCTTCTCTTACAGTGCTGTCCTCTGCATAATATGCTCCCTCTGTCGGCTCTTACGACACCCATGGGATGATATGAGGTGGTGACATTCCGTATTCTTAATCCGTCACCACACGGAAGTTACACTCACTTAATTTGGTAACTGCATTAATTATTTAAGTGTTATGTATGTTCCCAATTACTGTTTACAAGTAATTAATTACAATGTGAAACAGTTGCAGCTCCTTACAAGAACAAAATATGTACCATAACACTGGTAATTAAAAAGAGTGGCCACGAGTTTTATTGCCCGTTCGTGCCCGTGGTTCTACCTATTGCTTTGCGAACGAGGCCGCAAATGTAGAAGCATTAAATAATTTACTTTAAAATTTGACGTTCATAAGCGTCACCTTGTGACCGAGATGAA
This sequence comes from Euclidia mi, assembly GCA_944739405.2. Taxonomy (NCBI): domain Eukaryota; kingdom Metazoa; phylum Arthropoda; class Insecta; order Lepidoptera; family Erebidae; genus Euclidia; species Euclidia mi. The sequence continues at coordinate 9,505,609 of OX123209.2, read as the reverse complement.
TAAAAGGTTTTGACTTTGACTTTGATTATTATTATTATCTTTATTACTTTTTTGAATACGTTTTATATAAACTAAAAGAAAAACAATTACGAACTATCAGTGTCTCGACTTAAAAATTATAAATAATTAACATCAATATAAATGTTTAGTAATGGCAGTACTCCTTTAATAAAATCATCAAAGCAGTACTGCTATTACTTTGAACATGTATCATGTTCGTGTTCACTATGTATGTCCAGTGCACATGTACGTGTATATGTTAAGATTCTTAATTATTAAAATTAATATAAAAGTCTAAAACTTTTCGACTGCCCTGATGTCTCACAGGATAGGCAACAGTACCTGACCAGACACACCTTGAGGGAAGCAGCGCGCCACGTCAAGAGTCTGCTGGCTTTCCTCGAAGAGCTGGAGTGGCTCGAGTGACAACACCATTCTCACCCGCACGCAAAATAAACGCCAGGACGTGGAGTTTCGGAAAAGCGAGTGGTACCAAGTACCAAGAGCCCTTTAAACTAAAGGTATATTTAGCACTCGCACAGTAAGGAACAGGCGCCATTTTGTTGTTAGCTGTCACTTATAGTCATGTCTGTCATGTCATTCATAGTCAACTCTGGCTTTCGGATATTGATGCGGCTTTCGGATGTTGATGCGACTTTCGAGATTTATCTCATTTTTCGTTGTTATTAATTGTTATTATCTACATCATCAGCCTTTAACAGTCCACTGCTGGACTAGGCCTCTCCTTTGAAAGGAGGAATTGGCCTACTATACCACGCTGGCCAAACGGGTTGGTATAGGGTTTGTATCAAGTTTTCCTTCTCTTACAGTGCTGTTCTCTGCATAATATGTTCCCTCTGTCGGCTCTTACGACACCCATGGGATGATATGGGGTGGTGACATTCCATATTCTTAACCATCACTTGTTATTATCACTTGTTATTAATTGTTTTTGTTATTTTAATCTTGTTAAGTTTTATAGTTTTTTGTTATTTGTTTTAAACGTATATTTTGCTCATCTTTATGATAAAGATAAACCTTTCATGTATCTTACTTACATGAATTGTCCGTTTCATCGTGTCCCTTTTCACCGGTTCCCAAACCCCGAGAAGCGACCAGACTTGGTTGCTGCTTGGGTTTCGGCGGTTGGCGATATGTTATCCGAACATGATAACAAGAAAATTTATAATAATAAGAGATTATGTGACCTTCATTTTGAATCTGCACATAAAACCACTGGAGGTCGCCTTATTGCTTCTGCTTTACCTACTATTAACTTGAAACGTAAGTAGTTTTTAAAGTGATGTATTTAAGGTAAAAGCACTTGACACATTAAGGACAAATCAAACTTCATTCTCAAATATAAAAAGTATTTATCAAAATATTACAGTTGCAAATATTTTTACAATTAGAGCAACATTCAGAGATTGACATTTTATTTAAATTACTAGATGATGCCTGCGGTTACACCCGCGTTATTTAAGGCTACTGCTCTGCTCCTATCGCTCATAGCGTGATGTTATATAGCCTATAGCCTTCCTCGATAAATGGGCTATCTAACACTGAAAGAATTTTTCAAATTGGAACAGCAAGTCCTGATATTAGCACGTTCGATCAAACAAACAAACTCTTCAGCTTTATGTATTAGTATAAGATTTTAAATCTGTTGTATTGGTTGGAGTGTAGATGTGGATGGCACTATCCGGGGATCTGCACTGATATTCATAGATACTAATAGTTGACATCTATTTTACCCTAATAGTTGACACTGTCTACTTTTAGTTAGAGTAGATTAAAACAAATGAAATTAAGACAGGAACTTTCTTTCTTCAACATAAGGCTAAATTTGCATTAAAATTCTCCTATTTCCTCTTAGCGTTATCCCAGTTTCAATCTGGGGTCCGCTTACTAGTCTACCCGGATTCGACTGAATATTAGCTTTTCTACGGAGCGACTGCCTGTCTGACCTCTGCAACCCAAAGGGATAGCGATATTCCATGGTTTAGACTAGTGTCAGTTTATTCAGCGTTAGGTACGGACTCCCTGTAACGACTGTCAAAGATCTTTATGACAACCGGGACCGACGGCTTAACGTGCTCTCCGAGGCACGGGACAAGCGATAATTAATAATTCAATACGCACATAACTCCGAAAAGTCATTGGTGCGCGCCGTGGATTCGAACCCGATACCCTCCGCATGGCAGTCTGTTGGTATATCCACTCGGCTATCGCCGCCTACAATTTGCATTAAAATAAGCTAACAAATTCATTTCGATGTAACCCTAGTATATGACACATGTGTCATCTTTTAGGTTTTGACTCACTTCTGGTACTAATAGGAGACACCACTTAAAAATTATAGAAAAACAAGCCAAAATAACATGGAAATGGTCCTAATAAATCATTTCATACATTTTTAATATTGAAAGTAACAATATCATATAATCATAAATATAAAAAAATATCCTATCAGTAAAAAGTCAGTTGCCTTATGGAAAACATGCCCAACCTACTCACAATCACTAGGTATCCTTAACATCAGTAACAATGTTACTAATCACTTCATGATTAGTTTTCTTATTAGAAACATTTTTTGTGAAAATGTCATCTATTAGTTCAGTGTCAAGTATTAGTGCTTTTACCTGAAGTAAAAATTAAGTAGTTAAGAAAATGTGTTGAATGCATATTCCTTATTGTCATCAAAATCCTTCAACCTTAATTTATTTCAGAACTGTGATACGAAATGCCTTATGCATACAATGCTTTTACTATGACTTATACATGGAGCATAATTATTACGCAGAGAACAGACTTGCAAAGAAAAAGGAAACCTCACACACTTTTCACCCGTTTCTAGTCAATTTACAGAACATATATTTCTAAGCTTTAATTAACTAATGAAAAATTTTAATCTGCAAAATATGACAATAAATTGACAGAGCCACTCATGTGATGTTAAGCCTCTTAAGTGTTTCAAAATCCACTTAGAATGTGTTATTTTAAGATTGGTAATTATACAATCTTTTAAATTACAGGTGTTTTACGTTGATTGGATATGATTGTTGAATCTGACCATAATTACTGTCGTCCCAGAAGAGAACACCAAAGAGCTAGACCTATGGCTGACATTACAAATTTGCCTTCTGGATCTGAGCCAAGACATTCAGTAGCTGTTGACATGGAAAGTGTACCTGGGCACTCCAGAGATATTATTACACCATCAACTGACTCTACAATATTGCATATCCAATATCGGGATCCCGCCAGACATTGCAATTTGATTTAGGTAAGACATGGTTGTTATTTTCTCACATCTTTGGCATTATATTATGGACCTAAATTCTTAGAATGAATGCTATACTCTGTTCACATTTGTCTGAGATCTTTTATAAACAAAAATTTTAACCCGCCTAAACATCAAATTACTTTCACATTACCACTCATTCAATTTACATTCAATTTTGGCAGTATTATCAATTTGTCATGCAGATCTAATTAATAAGATAAAACTAAAAAAACGTAGAAGCCTTTTTTGACTTATTTTTATATTAGGTAGCAATTATTATAACAATAACTCCATAATGTTACAGTGTTCAGGCTCAAAGCCTGATTGTCTACTACGACTAAATAAAATGTGTGTCAGCTTGCTATTTAAAACGATCAGGGGCCTTACTCTCCAAAATAATGCCAATCTCAATTTATAACAGACATATAGTTATCATAGACAGCCAATTGAATTTCAGAGCTCATATCGATAACACAGCAACGAAGTGTGCTCAAATGCTAGGTTTCATTAGGCGTACCACCAAAGGTATTCTGTCTACCAAGGCTAAAATAACACTATACAACTCGCTCGTGCGTAGCAGACTAGAATATGCTTGTGTTGTGTGGAATCCGTGGTATGCCATTCACTCTCAACGTATAGAAAATCTACAACGAGCCTTTACCAGACATTTAGCATACACAACACATAAGATATCACCTCGCAGTTGTTACGACCAACGTCTTAGTACTTTCAAAATGTCATCCCTACGTGAGCGCCGTATAACTCATGGACTAATGTTTTTATATAAGTTAATTAATGGATTAACGGATTGTGATCTGCTTACACAAGTGTCTCTGAGTGTCCCGCGCAAGGTTCCTCGTCATCCGATAACGAAAATATTGGAATTGCCAGTAACCGCTACCAACGTTGGCCGAAATGCCCCAATATTAAGAATTTGTAGAGACCTCAATTCAGTCATTCACAATGTACCCGAAGTAGACATTTTTTATGACAGCAAATCCAAATTTAAATCTAAAGTTTCGAAGTCCCTAAGTGTTAATACATCCCGTTAGACAGTATTTTATTTGAGTAAATGTAAAAAAAAAAAAAAAAGAAACTTTAATGGCTCTTAAATAATTTTAACTGTAGTTAAATTTTTTTTTTTTAAATCTTTAACTAAAAATACCTGAATTAGTTTTATAAGTTTAGTTTATTTCATTTTTGGAGATTCACTAGATTAAGTAGCATGTCATAACAATGTTGTGTTAACTCTTAATTGGCATATGCATGGGAATGATATGTATATTCTAGAAAACCTGATGTAACATATATGTATGTGCTGTGAGTAGACCTAAATAAATAAATAAAAATAAATAAATAAATAAAAATAACCAATGCAATTCCAATGTCATTTTTATGGTAACGTGGTTTCATACTCTTGAAATCAATGTGGTCAACATTGGATAGAAATTGGGATTGCCCTGCAATTGAATGGACTAGTGTTGTCAATATATTACTATCATACAACATTCGGTCTTTGAATGTCTAAATCTTAGAAATAATAAGATATATAAATAAATATTATGCGGATAAATGTTTAACTAATTAATTTAATCATCTTTAAATCAATAATTAGAACATTAAAATTGCGAATGTCATTAAAACTTACGTATTTGTGGCTGAATGGGTGATTGCCGTTGTCACCACAGTATAAAAAAAGTGAATCACATCAAATCCAATTTTTAAATGTTTACTACCTAAGTAGATAAGTTTGCTAAATAAGCTTTTTAGTTTTGTGTCTTTCTTTTTCGTGTCTTTTATTTTTAAGAGTTTTGATGTGCAATATTTATGAGGTATTAAATAGCAAAGCATAATCTCTAAAGTTAGAAGTTTACAGCGGTAATTAAACTCGTTTTAAAGTTACAAATTACTTTCATATCAGAATATTAAATAAGTTTTATAAATTAACTGCTATTAGTCTTGATTACTATTTAAATTAAAATATATATGCATTTTCAGTTAAAATGACAAATCGGCCCAGCTACAACCAATTAGAAAATTAGAAAGTTTGGTAGAGTTTCTGGAGCAAAATCCAAATAGCCAAAGGTTTGCTTCGCACTACACAAGCGAAGCAAGAAACCAAAAAGAAATGGGCTAATCTGGCAACCACTTTAAACGCTCTTGGAGGAGCTAATAAAGATGGCAAGGCTGGGCTAAGGTAAGATTTTTCGCAGTAAGTACCTACGTAACATTGAAATATTATGTAGCCTCTATTATATTCTTAAATTGTTATTTCGAGCGTGGGTGTTGAAGTCCTCCGTGATACAGGATTTAGTTCTAGTGCAACACTTGTCTTAAAAGAAATGTGTTTTGTTAAAAATAATTGATATTTTCAGTACTGGGCAGAGAAGAAGTGTGCCTTAAAAAACCACTGCGCCATAATTGCAGTGTCGATGAGACAAACTGGTGGTGGAACTCCTCAGCACTTGCCAGTACTGTCTGCACTAGACAATCGTTTAGTGGCAGTGATGGGAGGACAAGACTTGTTGGCGACCCACTCCTACAAGTCAATCCATTCCCTGAAATGGTGGGTAACAATGTAATTTACAATTTTATATTGTAATTTGAAATTGATATATTATAAAATCTAATAATAATTAATACTTATTATTGCAGGGTGGATCAGAGTCATCACCAGTCCACCATGATGCTGAAGTTGTTGTAGACATAGTTGAGCAAAGTGCCAGATCCCCTACTCCTGGCACCTCATATAACTATGCAACACCTATAGGTAAGTGTTCATTTCAATTTGTTTACTAGTCATTTCAATAATCCCGTCTAACTCACGAAGTAAGTTTAAAACTTTAATAATTCTGTATTGCTGCAGACTTTACAAACATACAACTAATGTCCATTGGTTGCATGTTTGTAGTCTCCACAGCACAGCACTCCTAGGCTCGAAACAACAATTTGTGTGAATCGAATCCACAACCATAAACCACCAGCCGTATGTGCAGTCTATTGTACTACAAATATAAACTATTTTTAAACTTGGGCGTCAAGTAAAGATGAACTCGCAAGAATAATAGTGATAGTAACTTTTACCAATTAGTTTACACTCATTCCTCAGAGCCTTAACTCTTATCATTGTGCATATCATTTCAGTATTATCAGCAACACCCGCGCCACCAGCAACACCCGCGCCAACAGCAACACTAGCACCACCAGCACAAGCGCCACGTCAGGATGGTGTTACATCCAGGCGTCGACAACGTCGTTCTTCAGTACTACAGAGGCCAGCAAATCCTGAGATGGAGCGCTTTGCTGCTATTGAAGAACGACGGGTAGAAGCTGTGCTTATAACTGCCAGAGCACCAGCTCAATTTACAAATAGTGTTGAATCACTTGTGGCTATTGAAGAGCGTCGAGCCCGTGCCGAAGAATCAATAGCTTTAAGCATTGCAGAGATTGCCAGAAAAATGTCTAATTCATAACATTTAGTAGAAATAAATAGATTTTAAGGTATCCCAAAGGTGTAGTATTTAATTATTGATTTGACAATGAGATCTAAGTATTACTAAATCAGTGCAAATACTTAGATCTCATTGTTTCTTTTGTTGATTGTGATCTCATTTTAAATTTTTGTATGATTTGTAAATATTAAGTATAGGATTATGTAGATAAATAAAAGAGTTTATAGTTCAATCAGTGTGTTTACTCTCATTGAAAATAAAAAATGAATCATACTTCAGAAATTATTTTATAAACTTAATACTACCTCCTATGTGCCCATAATTGCCGAACTAAAGCAGCTCTTTTCTGAATGCCTCGACGTAATTCAGCAGTTGTTGTAGTACTATTTACAGAACCTGAATCTTCAGGCTGTTCAGGGGAATCTTGGTCATCAACTATAGGGTCTTCAAGATCAACCTCTTTATCAATGCACATGTTGTGTAGTATGCAACATGCATTGATAATTTTGGATGCTACATGAGGTTGGTAATGTAGCACCCTGTGCCTCAGTAGGCATCTCCAACTATTTTTGAGGACACCTATTGTACGCTCCTCTACATTTCTTGCAGTACATTGTAGCTTAGTATAATATTCCTCTTGGGAACCGGCAGCAGCATTTACAATTGGTGTCATCATATATTCCCTCTGAGCATATCCAGAATCACCTAAAAATAAAAATAATATTTATTAAATAAAGGAATTCCTATAAACTATGACAAGACATACTATTTTGACTGTACAAAATACTTACCTAATAAATATACATCTTCTCCATTATTAACTAAGTCTGTCAAATGCTGATGTATAGGATTCTGCCTGAGAACAGCACTATCATGTAATGCTCCATCAACTGAAGAATCTACAGCCAGTTTTCGTAGATCTGCATCACAGATCTGAAACAAATGTGAGTTAGTTGTAATATAAAAAAAAAGACAGTAATGTTCATTGTTATTAAATATTTATCAAAAGATGCCTTACAATCATAACATTTCTAGAATGGAAATGTTTTCTATAAAAATATCTCTCCTCATGCTCCACTGGTCTAATGATAGCGTCATGAGTGCTATCTATATATCCTAGCACAGCAGGTATATGAATTTTCTCATAAAATCTGAAACAAATTTGGTTTTAGTCACACATGCGCACTTCATAAAAATTAGATTTAAAAGAAAATAATTTTACATACATACATAGACTCACGCCTGTTTCCCCGAAGGGGTAGGCAGAGGCATATTAAACGCCCACTTTTCGCCAGTGTTTTGATCCCACGTAATAGGTGGCGAGCCTATTGCCGCTTATCGGGATATTTTGTTTGCCAGAGCCTCGTCCGTTGATCGGCAAGTGCACCACTTGCAGGTGAGGTTGGCTTGGGACCCTAAGTTCGTGGTGGGAACCCTATGCACCCTTATTATTTAAATAATTTTGTTACTTAAAATATATATTAAGTAGTACTAATTTGTACCTATAGTTGAAATTGTTGTGTACTCCAATAGTAAAAAAATTGGTCAATGTGATAGAATTGTTCTTAGTTACCTCCTTTTTATTGCATCCCTTTCTTCGCGAGTTTGAGGAAATCTAAGCCACTTCCTTTGGGTTAGAGGATGGTCAAGAGCTGCTGTCACATCTCTTATAGCCCGAGACACGGATTGCTGGGACATCAGTGTCCCATATGTACCACCAAGCACCCTTTGGTAACGTAACTTCCGGTAGCATAAAATGATAAGGCTACCAAAACCTGTAAGCAAAAAATACCTAATGATTTCCCCATCACCCAGGATTGATTCAATTTTTACAAGAAGCATTGTAGATAATATGTATTGTATCAAATGCAACATACCTTAAATCTGGGCGCTAATCACTTCTTCTTTTTGGCACTGGCATTAGATGCTTTATATTTTCATAAATCTCTTCAAACAACTCCTTAGTAACACGGTTATTGGCTTTAAACTCGTTTTCAGTCATAGAAAATGCTTTGTCCGTGTACCGCATCATACCGCGTTCGTCTCGTCTTCTTTTTATTTCAATTTTGTTTGATTTATATAAAATATTGTTCATTATCACTAACCGTGCCATTATAGAAACTTCACAACTTAAACTATTAATATACAAAATGATAAAACACTATTTGTAAAAAGCTGTGAAAGAAAGTTACTGTTTTAGTATTGGATAAATTTCAATTCACAAATAATTCTAACGCAAACTTGACGCAATACACAACTGTCAAAATATGCTCGGGAGTCGCGTTATTGTCTTTACAATACCGATCCCGATTCAATTTAGTTCCTCAAAAAAGCGTTCAATTTCAAACCAATTTTGCGCTAGTATCACATTCAAGATTACGAAATGGCAAAATCCCAATGTCGATAGATCGGAATTAAATTCAGAAGTAAGGCCCCAGGTGTTTTAACTTAATTACTAGTACTTCTAACTTGTTTTGTCATTCTCATTCTGTGATCGCCTCAACACGTACAAGGAATTGTTAGATTTTATATACTTTTATTACTTTAAAGAGTTATAACTATTCAAAACTGTATTTTTCCAATTGATCTTATAATTTTAACAGAGGTCGGTATTTCTGATAAAATTATTGATTTGTATAACTTACCCGGCTATAAATTGTACTCACAACTACGAAAGAATCAAAAAGGCGGTGGAATTATTGTTTACGTAAGAAACCACATAAAGTTCTCACGAATCGAAAATAAAACTAAAACCTTTGAAAATATTACAGGTACCTTTAAGTTAGGCTCACGCAGTGAAGTGGTTTTGTGTGCAATCTATAGGCCACCATCTACAAACAAATATCTATTTGTCAGAGAACTAAGTAAGCACATTACTAGGTTTGATATAAAACAAAATTTCCTTTTGATTGGGGATACGAATATTGATCTGAAATGCATTTCCTCATACAAAGATTCATACTTAGGAGCACTTAGCGAACGCGGATTAATGTGTGGAATAACTGATTACACTAGAATAGAAACTAAACAAGATTTGATTACCAAATCGTGTATCGATCACATATTCGCACGTTTTCCCACATTACATCCATTCGCGGCGGTGCTCGATATCGTACTGGCCGATCACCGGGGCATTATATTTACCTGCGTTGACGAATCGTATGAAGTTCCAAAGCGCGTACAGGATGTTTCTAAAATTTCTTTTGACCACAAAATTTATTACAAAGAACTTAAAAGTGTCCAATGGTTAAAGACAGAAAGTATGCATTCTCCAAACGATATTTTAAGATTTATTTATAATTCTTTTGATAATGCAAATAAGTCGGCAACTAATAATAAGAAGAAAATATCGCATAGCAAGCACTCAAAAAAACTTAGTTTACCCTGGATCGATGACAATGTCACCCGGCTTTGTAAAAAACGAGATAAATTATTCTCTGATTGGAAAAATAGTTTAAATGACCCAAAAATTAAATTAGAATATAATAAAATTAGAAATAAAGCTCATAAAGTTCTAGAAAATAAAAGAAATAAATACTACATTCAAGAAATTAATAATAATTTTAAAAATATAAAAAAGGTGTATCAAATTGTTAACCAAATGTTAGGACGAGTGACGCTATCGATAGATACAGCTATACTTAGGGCATTCGCCACACAAGGAATTTCTACCAAAAATATCGCCGACAGGTTTGCAATTACTTTTGATCGAGCTGTAAAAGACATAATTCCTAATTGTAATTTAAAATTATCAGATTCTAATGTTAAACACAAACCCTTAGATTCAAGTATTTTGTTTAAGAAAGCCTCGGCCGGCAGCATTCATAAGATCATTAAACAACTTAACTCAAGAAAAGCTCCTGGTCAAGATAAGGTTAAGGTTTCTGATATCAAAATTATAGGCGACAGTATTTCTAGCTCTATCGCTGACTTAATTAATTGGAGTGTTGAAACTGGTCTATATCCGGACGCTCTCAAAGTGGGATGTGTAAGACCAGTGTATAAAAAGGGTAAAAGAAACGATTATTCTAATTATCGCCCAATAACGTTGCTTTCATCTATTGATAAAATTGTTGAGAAATATGTATGTGAGCAAATCTACGCGTTTTATAGGAAACACGACGTAATCAGCCGGCACCAATTTGGCTTCCAGTCTGGCAAAAGCACTATGGCTCTCTTGTCTAATTTCACCGATGAAGTCAATAAGCACTTAAATGAAAAAAAAACACGTCCTTGCTCTCTTTATTGATTTCTCACGTGCCTTTGATACCCTAGTGCATAATCAACTAATCGATAGATTAGATGACTGCGGAGTACGAGGCCCGTTACTGGCATGGTGTGCAGATTATCTAAAAAATCGGGGTTTCACTGTCAAAATCGATAACATCTGTAGTGGACTCACGTCTGTAACTGAAGGAACTGCACAAGGCTCAGTAATAGGTCCCTTACACTTCTTGACCTACGTTAATAACATGAGCAACTGCATAACTAACAGTACATGCTATCAGTTTGCGGATGACACTTGTCTTGTAATTGCTGATAAAAATCCCCAAACGGCACGTGAACGTTTGCAGTCTGATTTGGATGCTTTATCAAGGTGGTGCCATGATGCGGGTCTTGTTCTCAACGCAAACAAAACAAAATTACTAGTCATTAAATCCCCATATGTAAGGCAAATCTCCGTACAGAATTTAATTGCTCATGGCCATGACTGTTTACATGACTGTCATGCAAAACAATGTAACGTATGTAACTGTCCATCTATTGACATTGTCGAAAAGCAAACATATCTTGGTTTGATCATAGATAGCAAGTTTAACTGGAGCCATCACATAGAACGAGTTTGCGATAAACTGAGACAATTTCTAGCAAATATCACAATACTAAAAAATCGTATCCCGTACAAGGTGAAACTTATGCTTTATTACGCATTGGCAGAATCTCACATACAATATGGCCTTAATAGTTATGGACGTACTTATAAAACTTATCTTGATAATATCTGTAAACTTCAAGTAAGAATTCTAAAAACAATAGTCTCACCAAAAATAAAAAATCAATTTTATGACAATGAAAATGGCTTGTTTAAATATTGTAACGTTTTACCAATTCATAGCCAAGTACATTATTCATTACTAAAAGAGCAGTTTTTTAACGAATCATTAAGAAAAGTTATTGAACATCCTGTACGCACTCGGGCAATTTCCGAGAATCGGCTTCGCACACAGCGAGCCAATAATACCTACGGCGAGCGGACTACCGGTTATATTGTCCCGCGACTTATTAATAACTTACCCTCAGATTTATGTTATAGCATCTCAAATAAAAATATAAAATCTAAATTAAAACAATATTTCTTAAGACTTCTTTAAAAAGTACATTGTCAACCTGATAAGTATGTTTGTAACTGTATCTAACTACTGTAGTTTGGTATAATACGTTGTAATGGTATACCTACTATTTTGTTATCGTTTATTCTTTTTAACTTAATTGTATGTATGACAGACTCAAAGTAGCATTAGTATAAACCTTGATGGTTTTTTTAGACGCTATTATAATATATGTCTCTGTATTATTTCATTGTAAAAACGGTAAATAAATTAAAAAAAAAAAAAAAAAACTATTTAAAGAGTCTATGAGTTTAATTTTGCTCCATTGTGTCAAGCGAAGACATACAGTTAATATTTTTTAAGTTAAGACTTATTACGATCATATCCACTAAGTGACACCCAAAAGAACCTTTTTACACAACTTCCAAAAGGGTAGTGTAATGCTTTTAGTGTTTATGTATGTGTGTATGGTGCATTTTTATTCCGAGATAACTTCTAAATGTCTGAACCGATTCGGATGTGTTACATATCATTAGAATCCTTACATCATTTTTCTGTGTGGGTAGTTGTGGCCATAACAGTGAAAAATTTTAGTCCTCGCTTGTTAATTAATTATAATTTAATTCAAATATATATACAGTTATTTTATGATCTAATTTAGTTTATTATATTACGCTACCTGCCAGTGAGTGTTATCTCCTTTCTAAATTCACGGTACACACATAACACATACAAACAATTATGGAGTCATTACAGAGCACAATTCAAAACTTGAATAGCATGTTCCACCAGAGGATGTCTCAGTTTGAGGACAAGCTGCAAAACACCACCAATCCTCCTTCAAGCATGGCTGGTCTGGCATCAGATTTTGCATTGTTCCGGGCTTTTGTCACTGAAGCATTAAAGGGTCTGCAGCAGCAAGTCCAGTTACTAATGCACAGCGTGGACAACATAGAAATGCAGGGTCGCCGTAAGATTCTTCTGTTCCATGGTGTGAAGGAAGACCTTGTGCAGACTGTTCTTGATGTTTTGAAAACACACCTAAAGCTCGACGATATCACTCCAAATAGCATTAAGCGCTGTCATCGTATGGGTAGACTTGCAGCTCCCAACAGGCACCGTCCAATATTAGTAAAATTCCAGAGTTTCTTGGTCCGGAATAAAGTTTGGTTTACCAAACCTAAACTTAAGGGCTCATGTATCACAGCCTCGGAATTCTTGACGAAGGCCCGACATGACATCTTTGTAGCTGCACGGGCGAAGTTTGGAGTGTCCAAGTGCTGGACTAGGGAAGGGGTGGTTTATGTCCTCGGGGAAAAGGGTGAGCGACATCGCGTCAATTCCCTGGTGGATATTGAAAACCTTTGCCACCTTGTCGCCGTGGATCAGCAGCAACGTGAGCCCCCTGCTTCGAAGAATGAGCTAGCAAAAACTAGACGAACTGCAGCTACTAAAAAATAGTCCTATGTTTTTGTTGTAGTGCTACTATTTCAATCCCAGGTAGGTGGCAAAGACGGTACTTATAAATCTTTTGTATGTATTCCTATTTCAAATTCACATATATGTATGAAACATATATGTGAATTTGAAATAGTTATAATTATGTTATAATGTTTATTCGCAATTTTTACGATTTTGTTTTGATACCGACTTAGTTGTTTGATAAATTTTACTACTTGTGTCAAATGACAGTGACAGCCATCAGCCCATCACATTGTAATGTCTAGTTCGGAAACAAGTTATTTGGGCCATTCTTACACGCCATAGTAAAAAAAAAACTTTTCTAACGTTTCACAGATAATAATATGTTTATGTATAATGTTGAACTTTATTTAAACTTTTCTACCTGGGATTGTACTATACTTTATTTTATTAATTATAATGATGCTTGTTGTTTTTTTCTTCTTTGTATAAAATATTGGTTACATGGAGTACTTAATATTAATTTAACTGTCAGGTGCACTCTGTCGAATAGTGTTGTTAGGTTGTGCATTGCGCTTATTATTTAATTATAAATCTATTTTATTCTATTTATATATTTTATTATTATATATTTAATATAGGTATATAAATTATATTTTTTATAAGATAAACTTTATATGTCGTCTATGGACTTTGATAGTGATAATGATGACTTTTTTTCAGTGAGTACCGACAATGAAAGTTATGTTAGTATCCCTTCTCTGGCAGATAATCTACAATCTGTATTTTCTGATGTTCCCCGGAACTTGAATGTTGTCCATATCAATTCACAGAGTATTCCGGCCCATTTCCCAGATATGCTGGCAACCTTTGACTGTAAGAACATCCATGCTATTCTTGTATCAGAATCATGGCTTAAACCATGCCTTTCTTCTGCCTCTTATTCTTTACCTGGCTTCGAACTGATCAGGAATGACCGAATTGGTAGTGGCGGCGATGGTGTTGCTATTTATCTCCGCTCTTACATTGACTATTCAGTGGTTAGCATGTCTTCACAGCCGCCTCCACCCAATGCTGGTGAGCATCTCTTCCTGGAGGTTAAGCTGCACCACACCAAAATCCTTCTTGGTGTTAACTACTGTCCTTCTTTGCGTATAGATTTCTTTTCCTCTTTTGAAACTCTTTTACTTAATTTATCCCCTTCTTACAGTCAAACTATTATCATGGGTGACTTTAACACTTGTCTTCTTAAGAACGACTCTCGTTCCTCATCTTTACATTCCATTTCAGTTTCAAATAATCTTCATATTCTTCCCCTGAATGCCACCCATCATTTTCCTAATGCTACTCCCTCACTTCTAGACCTCATCTTCGTCTCATCGCTTGGTCATGTTGCTAAGCACGGCCAATTTGATGCAGATGAATTTTCTTATCATGATCTTATTTTTCTTTCTTACAACGTCCGTCCTCCCAAGGCTAAGTCTCGAATTCTCTTGCTTCGCAATTTTAGTAGTATGGATAGTGATCTTTTACGTGATGATGCCAAAACCACCAATTGGCAACCGCTGCTTGACGCAGAATCTATGGATTCCAAAATTCTATTGTTCCAGAGGAACTTTATTGACTTGTATGACGTTCATGCACCTTTCCGAGCCATAAAACTAAAACATGCACCTTCACCTTGGCTTACTAAAGATATAAGTTTACTCATACAGAAAAAAGCAGCTGCCAAATCAAAGTACAAATCAAAGCCCACTGAGGTTAATAAAGAAAAGTATATCAAGGTTAGAAACCATTGCAATAGGGTGTGCAGGGATGCACAACGCCGGCATATCCATAATTCTGTTCAAAACGGAGATTCAGCTAAAGTCTGGAAATTCCTTAGATCATTGGGGGTTGGAAAGCAAAGTCAGAACACAAAATCCCTCAATATAGATATCAATTTGCTCAACCAGCACTTCTCTGCTTCGTCCAATTTTGATAGGACAGTAAAAATTAATACATTAAATTACCTTTCGTCGCTTTCAACCCCTGATCACCCGCCTTTTGTCTTTAGTCAGTTTGCTGCATGTGATGTTAAGAAGAGCATTTTATCCATAACATCCAACGCAGTTGGCAGCGATGGTATCACCCGTAATATGTTGCTCCCCATCCTTGATGAAATCCTTCCCATTATTTCCCACCTACTTAATTACTCAATTTCAAGTGGCATTTTTCCAACTTCTTGGAAAGATGCCCACGTAGTTCCCCTACCTAAGAAATCTAATCCTGAATCCTTCAATGAATATAGTCCTATATCTATTTTACTCTTCCTTTCCAAAGTCCTTGAACGTCTTATCTATAACCAGCTTAACTCTTTCCTTTCTCGAAATGACATCCTCAATCCCTTCCAATCAGATTTCCGTACAGGTCATAGTACCACTACTGCGCTTATCAACATAACGGATGATATCAGGTCAGGTATGGAGAATGGCAAGCTAACAATTCTCTGTTTGCTAGACTTTAGCAATGCGTTCAATACTGTCGACTTTGATGTTCTGCTCGCCATTTTAAGCTCTCTTAACATATCTCCATCAGTAATCGACTGGTTTCATAGTTACCTGTTTGGCCGCCGGCAGCGTGTCCATCTGGATGAAACTTATTCGTCCTGGTGCAAAAATTCTGCTGGTGTTCCACAGGGCGGCGTCTTATCTCCTCTACTCTTCTCAATTTTTATTAATTCTATATCCAATCATATTTTTTCTTCCTACCACCTTTATGCTGATGATATGCAAATTTACATTCAAGCAAAATATGAACATTTGTCGTCAGCTATCTCCACGATTAATAGTGATCTGGCTAAAATATCAGATTGGACTAATAGGTACGGACTTACAATAAATCCAAAGAAAACCCAGATCACAATTATCGGCAGTTCTAGACTGATGTCAAAGGTTCCTTGGTCTTTTCTTCCCCAGATATCTTTTGTTGGCGTTTCAATTCCTGTGAGTAAAGAAGTGGGGAATCTGGGGATTACCTTTGACAAAACGTTATCCTGGTCTGTGCAGCTACAGAATATCAGTCGACGAATTTTTGCTGCCGCTGCGTCACTGAGAAGATTACGTAATTTCCTTTCCCATACCTACTAATATTGCACTTGTGCAATCTATTCTTCTTCCCATTCTTGACTATGCTGATGCCAGCTATCTAGATCTCAATGAGGACCAGCTAGATAAACTTGAGCGCCTCCAAGACTTCTGCATAAGGTTCATATATGGCTTACGTAAATATGACCACATTTCTGAATTTCGTAACAAACTCAAATGGCTGCCTATCCGCCATCGACGGAATACTAACATCCTTTGCCTTCTTTATAATATATTCAATCCATAATTTCCCTTTTATCTTAAACGACGGTTCGAATATCTTCACGACACACATTCAAGGTGCTTGAGATCATCAGAAAATCTTAAATTGAAAGTCCCGACGCATTCTACAGTTTTCTTTCAAAAATCCTTCACAGTTCAAGCTGTACGATTGTGGAATGCGTTGCCCGAATCTATCAGACGGGCTCAATCTCTTCCCACATTTAAAAATCTAGTCACGAATCATTATTTGTCACAATTACCATGACTGTATATATAATATATGTATATATTTATAGGTATATATTATAGTTTATTTGAATATATATGTAAAATATCTAGTTTATTTATTTATTGTATATAAGTATTGGTTTGTTATAACTTATTATTTTGTATTGTATGTACAATATATACGTATTCTATGTTTTATACTCATATGTATAATTGTATTGACATAATTTGTCCGATTCTTTTATCTACCCACTAAGACACTATTCGACTAAGTACACCGTAACCTACACAATTGTATTTTTATTATATACCTTTTCCAAACTAGGTTGTCTAGAAGAGATCGCATTTTGCGATAAGACCGCCCTTTTTTACAACTAGTTTTAAGTTTATTTTACTATTGTAATTCTGTTTGTATACTGGTGTACAATAAAGTATTAATCTATCTATCTATCTATTATCTATCATCCCAAGTAACATATTTTAAGGAGTTCTGTAGTAATTCTTACAAGTAATCCTAGTTTCGCCAAGTCTGTCTGTCTCTCTGTCTCTGTCTTATCATGGGTAGCTACCATACACCTAAATAGGATAGCGATTTTTTTACAACATTGTGTGGGGTATCGTTAGATAAGTATTTCAAAAACACTAGGGGTTTACTTTTACCGTTTTATATTAATTTAGAGATCCGTTTGCAAAATATTTAGGAAAAACCATCATTTGCACTTCAACTTCCAAAGCGTAGTATTTAGGGATGTGCAAACTATGCTTAATAGTGACATATATAATGAACTTTCAATGAAAGACTTCACTAATTGCCGAGTAATAGACAATCAACTTAAATTGCTACTTACGAGCGATAAAATTAACATTGTCCTTCTATCCTTAGGTCACTGGGTGAGGGGTACTATGGAACCCTACATTGCGCGTGGCTCGACAAGCACTTGGACGGTTTTTTTACCTTTTATCTCAGTTCAATGTAAACAGGGTATATTTTCACTAGAAAGTTTATATTTGTATGCATTATTTTTAAATTAGGATATACCATATAGTCTTAATTGGGATCCCTTCTTTCCGCATAAAGATTTTTTGCCCTATTATAGTTTGGCATAACGAGTTTGGCATAATTATATTTCGCAATAATTGTATTTTGGTATACAGTTTATGTACTCATAATTATCATTTAGCCCAATATGTAGTTATTGTAATTTAGACTAGTTAGCCTGCAATTAAAGTAATGTATCAATTTATGATCTATTTTATTTTCCAGATAAAACATGCCAGTATATGGCAGGAAAGAGTCAGGCAACATTTGTAAAAAAGGAGAGGCAGATGCAGAATAATATAAGAAGATTACGTGATAAAATAAAAAGTTATAAGATGCGTCTGCAACAAACAGAGAAGTAATCTACAAAACGGGACTTCGAGAAATTGTCACAGCACATGTCGGAATCTGCGAAGCTATTTACAAGAATGCAATGTGTGGAAGGACGGAAGAAACAGAAGGGCCAACGATACACATTAAAGGAAAAGATTTTGGCACTCTCAATATATAAGAAGAGTCCAAAAGGTTACAAATTAATGACTAAACTCTTCACATTACCATCGCAAAAAATCTTAAAATCATTACAGGCTCAAATTAAAGGCTGATGATGATGATAAATAAAATAATTTTTCGAGAACTGAAATCTACAGTTTCGAAACTTGCCCCAAGATCGTCTGTGTACATTATTATTTGACGAAATGTCAGTTTCACCTCAAATTCATTATAATGCTTACACAGACGATCTTGTAGGCTTTGAAAATTATGGTTCCGAAAAGACTGATAACTTTGCTAATCACGTATTAGTGTTTATGGTTAAAGGGATCAGGAAAAGTTTTAAGCAACCGGCGGCATATTATTTTACACACAGTTTAAAAACCACAAAACTGAAAGAAGTCTTAATTGACGTTATCACCAATGTTCAAGCATCAGGACTTAATATAATTGCAACCATCTGCGATCAATGTACAGTCAATGTGAGTACAATTAATGGACTTATAGCAGAAACCAAATCTGCCTATTTACAGGCTAACAAAGAATGGCAAGGCGATATAATTATTACACAGACCCACAATGGTTTCCCTTTCAGATTTGATGATTGATTTGGATAGATTTTGGGGTTATGATTACGGGAAAAATATTCCAAAAATCCATCACGTCAACATTTTTGATCACTCATCATCCTTTATTTTTGCCAAAATTACCTAAGGCTTCCTAGTTATTAATTAATATTTTATTTTAATCGCTTCTTATTTAACAAAAAGCCGATTTAATTGTATAAGTAGACATTAAGGAATGCGTTCTCATAAATTTAATGAAATAAAACTATTTATTCATTTACTGACATACCCTTATTATCAACAAAATAGTGGATTTTTAAGTCATTTGCGAAATACGTCATTTCTTGTACTTTTTTTAATAGAAATTAACTGAAATCGCTAGAAGATGGTTAATGAGGGTAGATTAATATTTTTTTTTTGTATAAACAGCACCATAATTGTTTATAAAAATCAGTACTTCCGTGCAATTCGTAACGCTTACTTGAAAAATGTCATCGCGAAAGTGCTTAAAATCTCCGGACAAATTTTGCTACATTTGTGGGCATTTAATGCTGAGAAAACAGCAGCATGTCATAACCGAATTCATAAGTAACGTTTATAATATGTATTTCGGCCTATTAATCGCCAATCAAGATAAACAGTGGGTCCCGCATAAAGTTACGGATTTCGATAAAAAGTTGAGTGAAATTAAATTAGAAGCCTGGAAAAATTTTAAGGAGTGAGGCATTTTCTAAGAAACCATAAACGTGAAAATTATGAAGAGTTTGTAAAGAAAATGCATGAAAATTTCGTAAAAATGGGATGTTCGATGAGCATTAAACTTCACTTCCTTAATTCACATTTAGACTACTTTCCTGATAACTTGTAAGTGAAGAGTAAGGTGAAAGATTTCACCAGGATTTGAAAGAAATGGAATGTCGCTATCAGGGAAAGTGGAATAAAACAATGATGGCAGACTATTGTTGACTATTGAAGCGAGATGACCCAAGTCGGAATTTTAAGCGAAAATCTCACAATCGGAGCTTAGGTGAAGAAAAAGTAAGATATAAAGTATTTAATATTTTGAATTTATTTATTAATGTCCCTTTAATGTATTTTTAATGTAATATAATTGTTTCTTCATTGTAATACAAAAATATACGTTAGTAACGTTGACCTTTTTTCCGTTTTGACACAAAATGATTTATCAAAAGAACTGAGGGTAATAGGAAAAATCCAAGTACATATTCGTAATCAGCGCACAAAAATACCCCAAGATCATCAATCAAATTCAAAAGGTGGAAAGAAAGTTTAATTTTGCAGGTCAGTGTTATTAATAATAAAGAAATAATCCCATTGTTCGATATTCATTATATGCATAATAATTCTATGAAAATCGTCAAGTAGGAATACTTTCAACGGGTATTTGAAGCTGACAGATCGCATGGTGAGTTGCGAATTTTACCAAAACTTACCAATGAACTCATTGATCCCAGTAAAATAAAAAAAATGAAAGTAAAAAATGCTGCTCAAGTATTGAGTCATAGCATGGCAGTGACTACTGACAATTTAGCAGCAAGAGGAGACATTCTTACAGAATGCCGGGATTTAATACCATTCGTCCTGATGATTGACAAATTATTTGACAGTCTGTACGTCTCAATTCTTCCAGTTTTGTGGTTCCTAATGGTAAAACATACAGAGCTGCTGTTAAAAGAAATTCTCCCCATGAATTGTGGAACGAGGCACTAAAGATGCTGAAATCTGTCAAATTTATAATAAAAAAGGGCGATGGGAGGAATGTTGAAAAGTCTGTACCAACTATAAACCATTTAATAAGAACAATTGAAGATTTTAAATCAATATGGCAATTGTTAAAGAAATATTCCTTTGACGCTATGTTAACGCGTAATTTCAATCAGGACCCACACGAGAACTTCTTTGGAAGTATTCGAAGTTTAGGTGCTCGCAATATATCACCTAATTGCGTGGGATTTGAGGGTGCATTTAAAACACTCTTATTAAATAATTTTAGCAGCAATCATTTCATAAATGCGAATTGCGAAGCGGACAGTAATGATTGCTTGCAGTCCCTCTCTTTTTTTATAGAAGTTAAAGAAAAAGTTAACGCTCCCTTGCAATCCCAAAATATTGTTATTGATCAGCCTCTTAATGTTATTCAAAATAATACAAATAGTTTAGACTTAGGGGCTGATCAAAGAGCATATGTTTGTGGGTGGGTTTTGAGAAAGTATTTACAAAAGTTAGTCAAGGGATGTAAAACTTGTAAAAGTAACCTACTTTGCACTGAGGATAGCCCACTACACAAATATATACGAGCCAAAGAGTTCACAAAAAGCAAGTGGCTTTGTTATCCCTCTGAACACTTAGTAGGTTGCTTTCAAGAAATACAAGAGACAACAATTGCCTTTTTAAATAATGAATGCTATCAAATAAAAATTAAAGAACGCATAAAATGCTTCTTATTATTATTTATTGATTTTACCTTCATGAATTGTAATAACCATAAAGAAAAATTAAAAGAATATTTCCTTGATACTTCAATTAATATAATTATTTATAGCTGGTGCAGAACTATCAACAGAATAGTATAGGGCAAAATAACATATGATGATGAAGATTCCATAAAAACAGCAGCTCAGAAATATTACCAGACTGATGGCAGCCGTGTTGTTAAATAAAATAATCATAGATATAATAGTATAATAAAAGATTTATTTTAAAACTGCGTTTTCGTTTCATTATTTCAACCCTTTTCATGTTTACCAGTGGTATACTGCAAGAAGTCATTATAAGTTATTGTGCAAACAATGAGTTGATCAACAATTACCTTTGATTAAAGCAATCGAAGGAAATAATCGTTGAGCAACTCATAGTAAGATGGACTCGAGATACTGCAATCTAATGCCCGCTACACCTTCAGTTTAAACTGTGTGATTTAACTGAACAGTGGGACTGCAAATAAATCGTACCTCCATAGAACCTACAAACGTTCGTAATGTATTCTACACACCTTACGGTTTATCAGCGCAGGCTGACTGTATAGTTAAATAGTACAGTTTAGACTGTTTAACTCAACGGCGGCCATAGTGTGCATAGCTATATATGTAATTATATATACCACTATATATTATATAACTAGGTAGGTACCTACATATTTGTAAGTTTAGTTCAACTAACAAACTTAAGACGGCAGTACTTTCCATACATTCAATTTTTCCATAGAGTTGCCACTCTTCCTCATCTATATTACCTTACTCTTTGGTAAGGACTGATCGGGCAGGCCTTCTGAAGGTGGTGCAGAAAAACTCGTTAACTCTAATACCTTCAAATGGCGAGTAGTGTACTCAGCACATGTGCTAGTACACTTGTATTGACTCAGCACAGTTGGGGCACACTCGATGTTGCTTGCGTTATTTACTACTTTTGTGCTTTGATAAATGAGATGCAGAAAAAATCTTAAGTATATTTACTATACACTCTCATGCTACCACAGTATGCTAGCACACTTCAGCAAGAGAGTGACTCACACAATACTCATTTTGGAAGAGTGTGCTACCCATCACTGATGGCGAGTCGACACTACTTCAGGTATCAGAGGTTATGTGCAATGTTAAGATACGAAGCCCGTAGCTGTTCTTACAACAGAATTTGACCCTTTAAGTAGTTGTAGTTATAAAACAAACACAAAAAGATGGCAGTAAGACCCTTATAAAATGCCCTCTTGCAGAATACACCAAGAGAATCGATCTCATTATAAATGAGATTCAATATGCTCAACTTGTGTATGTGTATGTAGCACAAGCATAGTAATCAAAAGATTTCGTTTCAGATGCCAAAGAAGAGTGACGCCTCTGGTAAAGTGGCGCTTAGTCCATTGACTTCTGTAAATTAAACGAGAAGACAATTGACGATAAATTCCCCATTCCGAATGTCGCGGATATTTTACACAAGCTAGGGAAGTGCCCAATATTTCACTACGCTAGACCTAAATAGCGGATTCTATCAGGTTAAACTTAATCCCAAGGATATTCACAAGACTGCCGTTCACCGTAGAGCACGGTAATTATGAATTTTTGAGAATGCCGATGGGACTCAGAAGTTCGCCATCAACCTTTCAACATGTTATGTATTATGTACTTCGAGGACTACTAAATAAGATCTGTATGGTCTATTTGGACGCTATTTTGGTCTTTGGGTCCCAAAGACTCTCCTTACAGAAGACAATTTGCAACCTTCGATGTGTATTTCTGCGACTTAGGTACTCAAATTTTAAAGTCAGAATTTCTGAAAAGCGAATCAACTTATTTGGGACATATAATAACTCCAGAGGGAATTATACCGAACCCTGACAAAATAACACCAATTATGAATTATCCAATTCCTAAAACTACAAACCAAATCAAATTATTCTTAGGCCTATTAGGTTACTATAGGCGGTTTATGAATACATACGATTTTTTGAACATTGTAAGACCCTTCTTAATTCTCCCTTAATAATTCATACACATAGCTATTTGACTTATATAAGTTATATTTATTCCAATGGTGCTTTTATTTTACAGAAAATACACAAGTAGATGTGGTGCCAGACAATCTTGACAACACAGAAAATGTCAAGTTGGATTTACCCAATAATTAATTTGATGAAGAGTGTAAGTACTAGGGTTCATCTATAATATTACAATATTTATACTTTTATTATTTATTAATTATATTATCATTACTAATTACAGGTATGCCTAAAACACGTTCTGTTGAGGTTGATACAAATATTGTGTTTACTGAGTCCGAGGATCTCTTGAAAGAAAATGTATCCAACAATATTAGTAAGTATTATTTTTTCATTGATGCATATGCTTTTGTTAAAAAAATGGTTTTACAAATTTTAATTTGTTCCAGGACCAGACTTTGGCTCATCAACGCCAAAGGCCATGCTGCGAAAACCAGTGTCAAAAGAGTTGTGTAAGTTATAGGGTATATTTTTGTGAAAAAGGTATATAAAGCAATTTGGTCTTTACTATTTTATGTTTTGTTTCAGCTTTCAATGAAAAGAAAAGACTGCTTTCACTCCGTTGGAGACCCGAAAGCGTTTAATCTTACATACTGAGAGCAAGATAGATTGTTTGACTTAAAAGCAGCTGCGAGGGAGTAATTTGTGCCAGTATGCTAAAGAGTAACATGAGCAAAATATGAAACATAAACAAGAACTACATAAACAGAAGTTACAGTTTAAGAAAAAAATGTATGAATTAATTTTAGAAAAATGAAAATATGAAACTGAAAAGGCAAAATTAGATTTTAATAAAGTAAGTACTTCTTAAAAACAACCATGTTTTATTTTGTATTAATTGATAAAATAGTCAAGTGTAACACTATCATTATAATTGTAATTTATGAGCGCCTTCGGAGTTTAGTAAAGAGGAAAATTATGTTGATATTAGGTCTCTTATGTATTGCTGATCATTTTCTGTCACGGGGAAGACGATATTTTCTTGCTCAATCTCTGTTATTGCTATTTCAAAACTGGGTAAATCTTCTCTATTCCTTATGCACAGATTATGCAGTATTGCAGTGCTGATAATAATGACCTGCACATTATCTAATTTTACTTTTAATTGAGAGCCTATGCATGGATCTCCTCTTCCACACACCAAATGTTCTTTCTACTACATTTCTAGTTCTTATTTGGCTCTCATTGCAGAGCCTTTCAGCAGCGTTTTGGGATCTGCCATTGGTGTTAGCAAATAATTATTTAATGCATAGCCCCGATCTCGCAAAAGACTGCACCTGTCTAATTGTTGTGAGCCCATTAAATATTAACTCTGCTGTTATTGAAGATAGTGCTGTCGTGTACAGAGCCTGGCCATCTTGCAACTATATCCCTTATTTTTAGGTCAGCATCTGCTACTACCTGGGTGTTTATAGAAAATACGTCCTTTCTATTCCTATAAAGCTCAGCATTATCAACCCCTGAAATGCAATCAAGTATTTAGTTTAAATAGTACATAAGCAGTTATATTCTTTAAATTCAGAAATAAATGAGTATACACCTACCAGGGCTTAAAATACGTACATATATGAGTACAATCTATCGCTCCAATTACATTTGGAAATTTGGCAATCAAATAGAACTTCGCTACTTCCTCCCTTATTTCCTCCGTGGTGTGCGGCATTGCAATAAAATAATTTAATTTAGTGCAAATAGTTCTAGAGACCGCGTGGATAACTTTACATGCAGATGATTTAGATATCCCAAAGAAATGTCCAGCGCATCGTTGCATGGTGCCTGTGGCGTAGAATCGCAACGTAAGCAATATTTGCTCAAGAAGCGTGATAGCTTGATTCCTAAAACGCAACAAATAATTTGAGATTAGTTATATAATAGTGTTGTTATTGATGAGGTTAGGTAGAGTTCAATTAAAGATCTAGGTAAACTGTACGTATGTACTTACATTGTGGTGGAAGTTTTTAGATAGGTTCCAATTTCACCGACTAACCACATAACTGTTTCCTTTGATAGCCGATACCGCTGGCAAAAGTCTACACTATCCCAGGTATCCAAGGGTGGGTTACGTGGTCTAAAAATTTTCGGCCTCCTCATTAAAACATACATACATACATAGACTCACGCCGGTTTCCCCGAAGGGGTAGGCAGAGGCATATTAAACGCCCACTTTTCGCCAGTGTTTTGATCCCACGTAATAGGTGGCGAGCCCATTGCCGCTTATTGGGACATTTTGTTTGCCAGAGCCTCGTCCGTTGATCGGCAGGTGCACCACTTGCAGGTGAGGTTGGCTTTGGACCCTAAGTTCTTGGTGGGAACCCTATGCACCCTCATTAAAACGTACTCCGCAAAAATATCGTCGTCTGATGAACTTTCCGACGTAATATCAAAGTATCTAACTATGTTTAAATTCATGATCGTTGAATTATGTAGATACACAGAATATTTGAGCAATTTGACGTTGTCAACAAACTAGTAACTAGTGAGTTAAGCAACCGCCATATTGTTAACTCTCCAACTTTGGATGGTTAGATATTTTTAACTATTAGTTAAATATTAGTTAATTATACGCATTTTGACGAAAGAACAATGCCCATTTTTCTTAGAGACGCCGGCCCAGATGTGGACAGTCAAAAATTGTAGTAGTTGTTATTGCATTCGATAAAAGAGTGTTAAACTAGAATTTTGAGATTGATTAGAGGTCCATCACATTCATAGTTTTATTACAAGAAGTACTTTTATATGCTCACAAAACATTAGGTGTGTACCCACTTTAATTAGGATAGTTAAAGTATTTCGTAGTTTTACTTAGAAAGGAATGAGTTAATCATTTGGTAAGGATAGAAATCCGAAAGAAAAAGCCAGTCGTAAAAGATCCAAAAACATAAAAAGCATTCACAATGTGCACGAGCAAAACAAATAGGTAACAAACAAAATAAACTGAATATGACGTTATTGACATTTACTTATGGGTCAAAAAAGTGTTGCCATTTTACAGTTTTAAATGATATTGAATAATCGATATGGATTTCGGACATAGGTTATCTATATATTTGGTTAAAAATCGAACTTTGTAGTTAATCGCATATATACCTTAAAAGTACACACATTTTAAATGTTTAAGGACCAAGTAGAGATTTGCTATTAACTCAATCATTTTGAGTAGAGAAAACGTAAAATCGATAAAGAAGAAGTGATAATCGATTTAATATTATGATTTCTTTACTGGCAATTTCTGATCTATTACGTGTTGGCTATTTAGACGTTAACACATCTTTTTAAACCTATTTATTGAATAAGTTTCTCGGCACACCTTTAGTAAGGCCTATAAATTAAGTTATAAATAAAAAGGATTATTCAACAACTAATTCAAACTTTATTGTGCTGTTCATGAGTTCCAAACTGGGCCAGAAATGGGCACTGTTCTTTAGCCATTGGTTACTATTTTTAACTATTGGTTGGGTTAACTACGGATCGAAAAACCGGCCCTAAGTATTGCCAAGCTTATCGTATATGGCCCCGAATATGGTTAAATCTCTATTAAAATTTAGTACTCATCACGGCTACCCTATGAAATTAATTACAGATCACGGAACCGAATTTACAAATCAAGTAGATAATTAGTAGAATTCTTACAGTTACATAAAATATAGCTCCATACTACACTACTCCAAATAAGGACGGCATGATAGAGCGTTTCCACAACTTCGAAAAGTCATAGGTGTGTGCCAGGGGTAACTGGGGATCGAACCTGAGACCATCGTCTCGGCAGTCCGTTACGTACACCACTGGGCTATCGCCGCCTTCTAATGGATAAACTAAAATATATAACAAAAGCAGTACAATGTACACACGGTAAAGTAGAGAAGTATGCAGGGGAGTTGGATATAGTTGAATTTTGTTCAGGATGTCATTAACAGAATTACATTTTATGATATCTTCTGAAAAGGTATAATTGAAAGCTATACAAATTTTAACAATTTTACACAACCATATGCAAACTTCTGCAAAAAGAAATACTAATGTATCTAGTGCACCTCCATACTTATCCCTCATGAATACTACACAACAAGCATGACAATGTGTTTTGCATACATTATTAATAGTATGTACTCTTATTTTTCAGACATGACTTTAGATTTTACCCATTGCACAAGAATTGGAAACACAAAGTATGACTTCGGCAAGTGACAATGTTTTGCCAGTCGAAGCTGGTCCAAGTACAAGTAATGTATATATTAGACCAGTATCTGCTGCTCAACCAAGATATTTAGGTAAAATGACATTAATATTGGTTAGACCAGGTATAGACTTTGGGCTCCAAAGCGCAAGCTTTGCGATGCAAGTGGGAAAATGCTAGGCTGATAATGATGACTTTAATATTGGTCTCAATACCAGAAAATAATACAGGTCATGATTTTTATCAGACTACCTCAGGATAATGTATTCCGGTACAAGTATGTCTATTTCTCTGGCATGCTTTTTACATGGCCTAAGGCTTGATGCATTTTCACATAGCCATTTGCCATTCAATTTATCTTGACTGGACTGATTGAAGTTGCCAGTTATAACACAGGCTGGCAAGAAAGCTAAAGGTAGAAAATTTACCTTAAAAGAAAAAATCCTGGCCTGGCTTTAGCATTATATAAACCCAGCCCCAAGGCATATCGCGTGTTAAGCAATATTTGCATACTACCACAGCAAAAAACATTAAACCAATTGTTACAGAGAACCCTTGAAACCAGGTATTAATGATATGCTATTCAACGACCTCTAGAAGAAAGTCGAAAATATGCCAATGCATCACAAGTTCTGCACCATAATCTTCGACGAGATGTTGATTGCACCTTATATTATGTACGACCAAAAAAGGGATGAAATAGTTGGTTTCACAGATAATGGTGTAGACAAAACCTATGAATTTTGTGACCATGCCCTGGTTTTAATGGTTCGTGGTGTTATTAAAAAATATAAACAGCCAGTGCCGTACATATTTTGTAATAGCAATATGAAAAGCTGTGATTTGGAAAGGGAAATAAAATTAAAAATATAATAATAAAGGTGGAAAAGATACAGGTAGTGGCAACGGTATGTGACCAGGCAGCCAAGAATTTAGCAGCGATAAATATTTTGGAAAATAAAACAAAAGGTCAATATTTAAGAAAAGAAAGAGAGTGGAATGGCGGATTTTTTTTTAAATAAACTCAGAATAAATTGCCCATATATGATCCGCCGCATTTGATTAAAGGGATTAGAAACAATCTCCTTACTAAGGACCTCAAATATAATTTAAAGGGCAAAGTCTGTACAGCAAAGTGGCAAAACGTAATAGACCTCTATAAAAAGGGCCCTGGGTATAATGGTGTTCGCCTGGTCCCAAAATTAACAGCTCAACACGTGTTTTCAAATTTAATACCCAAGATGCGTGTTAAAAATTGCACACAAGTTTTTAGTCGTAGTGTTGGTGTTGCACTAGGATTTATGGCAGGTTAGTAAATCTAGTGCATATACTAATATTAGTAACTAAGTAAAATTTGACTGTTGTTTTTTTTTTTCGTTTTTATGTAAAGTTAGGCGGCAAACGAGCAGATGGATCGCCTGATGGTAAGCAATTACCGCCGCCCAAGGACACGAGCAACAGAGTCACAAGTGCGTTGCCGCCCCTTGGGGTTGGGAAAAGGGATAGGAGGAGGAATGGGATGAGTGAGAAGGAATAAGGGATAGGCCTCCGGCACTCTCACTCGTCGAACGAAACGCAACAGTTTGGATACTGTTACTTTACTTTTTCGATTTTCTGTGAGAGGGTAGTACTTCCCCGGTCGAGCCGACCCATTCGTGCTGAAATCAGCAAGGCTCTACTACCTAGAAAAATACTTGGTTGCATATATAGACAATCAACATCATTAGCCTTTAACAGTCCACTGCTGGACTAAGCCTCTCCTTTGAAAGGCGGAATTGGCCTACTATACCATGCTGGCCAAACGGGTTGGTATAGGGTTTGTATCAAGTTTTCCTTCTTTTGCAGTGCTATTCTCTGCATAGTATGCTCCTTTTGTCGGCTGTTACGACACCCATGGGATGATATGGGGTGGTGACAGTCAGTATTCTTAATCCGTCACCACACGGACTATAGACAATGCCTTGCATGAATCAATAGCGCCCCCTTCACACCTACATAGTACTACACTACTACACCTACTAATATGTAACTACATACATACATACATACATATACTCACGCCTTTTTCCCGTCGGGGTAGGCTGAGACAACGGAACGCCACTTGCTTCTATCCTTACAAACCTCACGCGCTTCCTTTACATTCATTACTCTTTTCATACATGCTCGCCGGTTGCGGGTGCTTCGGATCTTGCCGTTTTTCAGAACGTCACCAATTTGGTCGACGAATGTCCTACGAGGTCGGCCGCGACCGGCTTGCCCATACACGTTTGCCTCATATATTTGGTGCGTCATTCTTTCTTCACTCATTCGCTCCACGTGTCCAAACCATCTCAGCATTCCTTTCTCAATTCTTGTCACAACATCTTCTTTCAGGCCACATCGCTCTCGTATTACTGCATTCGGAATTCTATCAATCAGTCTCACCCCACACATACTATGCAGTGATCGCATCTCAACTGCGTTAATTATGCTTTCATGCTTTTTCTGCCATACCCAACACTCACTACCATACATCAGCGTGGGCACAAGTACACCATTATGAACCGCCAGTCGCGCCTCTTTCGGCACAGTCTGACCGTTCATAAAGGCATGCAGAGCTCCATTCCCACAGTTTCCCGCAGTCACTCTCCTTTCAATATCTCCTTCACATCTTCCATCTCTTGTAAACATGCTACCCAAATATACAAATTCTTCAACTTGTTCAACATGCTCATCTTCAATCGCAATATTACACTCAGTCACATTTTCATCCTTCTCAAACACCATCACTTTCGTCTTTCTTGCATTTAATTTCATACCCTTCGCTTTAAAGCTCTCGTTCATGCAGTCCATCATTTGCTGCAACTCTTTCGCCGAGGACGCAAGAATGACTTGATCATCGGTGTACAAGAGGCACTTAGCACGCAATCCTACCATATCGATCCCGCATTCACTTTCTCTTATATCATTCATGCAGCTATCCATGAATAGATTGAACAACCAGGGCGAGGCTGCACAACCCTGTCTGACACCTTTGGAGATATCAAACCATTCTGTATAGGCACCGTTAATCCTTACACAGGCTCTAGAACCCCTATACAGACATTTCAGAGCTCTTATTATAAAATTGTCCACCCCATACATAGATAGCACCTTCCATAATTCCTTTTTATCCACTCTATCATAAGCCTTTTCCAAGTCTATGAACGCGCAATATACCTTCTGGTTTTTTGCCAGACGTTTTTCGGTTACGCAGCGCAAGGAAAAGACTTGATCCGTACATCCCATTCCCTTCCGAAATCCCGCTTGCACATCTCATATCTTGTCATTAGTCACATTTATTACACTGTCAATCAATATTCTGGCATACATTTTTCCTACCACACTAAGAAGGCTGATCCCGCGATAATTATGACATTCCTGCCGTTAACCTTTGCCTTTATAAATTGGGACGAGCACTGCCTTCGTCCAGGCATCTGGCACCTGGCCCTGTATATAACATAGATTAAAAAGGCGATGCAGCAGATTTACTATAAGTCCATCGCCAGCCTTCAACATTTCAGCCGTCACCTTATCACACCCAGCAGACTTTCCTAACCTCATACCTTTTAGTGTTTTCATTATTTCATCCACTCCAATTTCATCACTCGGACCTACACGCATATCAATCGTCTCTTCTGGCTCTATTTCACTCACATCTTCTCGAATAAGCTCTCAAAATACTCCTTCCAGCACTTTAGTATCATTCTTTCTTCATTCATGACTTCACCTCTTTCGTTCCTAATTACTTTCATTGATGCATTCATGGTTTTGCCCCGCGCTTCTTTCACGAGTTTCCAAAAAAAATTTATATTGTCTCGGAAACTTAAGCCGAATTGTTCCTCACATTTCTTCTTTTTCTCGTTTTTCTTCCTCTCTATACATTCCTTAACCTTAGCTTTCACACACCTATATTTGTCCTTC
The DNA here is from genome assembly GCA_944739405.2 of Euclidia mi. Lineage (NCBI taxonomy): Eukaryota > Metazoa > Arthropoda > Insecta > Lepidoptera > Erebidae > Euclidia > Euclidia mi. The sequence goes on along the minus strand of OX123209.2, from coordinate 9,473,818 downwards.
ATTTCTTTAACACTATATTCATTCATACCACCACTAGCTCTATTGGTTGCTTCTATTGCTAGGATATCCAGCCACGCCTTTTTCTTTTTCTCAACCATACTTCGAGATTCATCATCCCACCAGTCAGCTTTCTCACATTTCTTACTTCTTCTTTTACTCAAACCGCAAACCTCTTCAGCACATTTCACTACGTTGGTTTTAAATACCGACCATACATCACTCACACTTTCCTCGTTTACATCACTCCAGATTTTATCTACAATTGCTTTTTGTACATCTCATTCACGCGCTGATCTTTCAAATAAGTAACTAGTGTAACATTTTTCTTTTATATCTTTATTTATTTTAAAGTTAACAAAATGTTATGTACCTACATAACATTTTGTTAACCATTCGTAACTACATGAAAATTTTATTGTTTAGTTCTTTATATAGATCTAAATTTTCTTGCATTAAATTTACAGATGCTGGTAAGCTACCAAAAGCTACCAAAGAAACTGCTGACAATCTGCTGTTATTTGACGAAATTTTTGATTCGATAAACGGCAGCTGAAGCAGAATAGAAGGCGGTAAATTTTACCGGACAGCTGTGACTCCGAGCTCACGGCATCACAAATTGTGGCAAGATGTCATACCCGTACTAAAAACAATGACATACGTCGATCCCAATGGCAAAACATCGAAAGTACCATCAATCACTAGCTGGTTCAAAACCAGAAATTGAAGGCTTTAAAATCTTATTAAAAAAATTCAGTAAATTGGGTCACAATTAAGAAATTTTAATCAAGACCCTCTTGAAAATTTCTTTGGCGCTATTAGATCCCATGGCTGCCAAAACATTATGCCTCATGCTGCTGCTTTCCAAGCGTCGTACATACATATACTTTAGTCCCACGTAATAAGGGGCGAGCCTATTGCCGTACCGGGCACATTTCCAGACTCCGTGCTGCTACTGAGAATTTCGTGACAGAAAAACCCAATAACACTGCCCGACCCAGGAATCGAACCCGGGACCTCCCGATCCCACGCGCACATTTATGCCGCGAGACCAACGAGGCAGTCGTATAGGGGTTTGATGTCGAGTTTTCCGTCTCTACGCAAAGATGGTATTTGCATCGTGTTATCCCTTAGTCGCCTCTTACGACACCCACGGGAAGATAGGGGGTGGTGACACTTGTATTCTATGCCGTCAACCACACGGCATAAGACTTTATTAATAAATAATATGACATCCACACACTTAGCAGGCGCAAATTGCGAAAAGGATGAAAATTTCTGTTTACTGACTTCTTTGGAAAACTTTTTAACAGTGAGTCCAGCGATACGAATCTTGAAAACGAGATTTTGTATCAAGAACACTTAGATATTGAGACAGTCGATATTGACAACTTGATAACAAGTGAAAGCGAGATAGATAAGGAGAGATGTGCAGCTCTTGCCTACTGCAGTGGCTGGCTCCTAAAAAAGGCAAGAAAGATTTATAGAAATTGTGAAACATGCAAACTTTCTTTAGAAACCGATCATTTGATCATTCAGAAAATTTCCATAATTTTATTAAAATATCGGAGTATTCCGAAAAGCAGTGGTTGTGTTATCCCACGAAAGAAGCTTTTAATTTATTTGTGCAAATAGAAAATATAGCACTCAATATATTGAAGCATTATGTCAACAAAACGATGGTATATATAAGTTTAAAATGTGCCATAAATTTAGATGTTTCTTTTATAATATGCCAAATATTTATGTAATGGTCTTATATCGCGTAATTATTTGAAAATATATTCATCATGGTTATAATTTAATTATATTGTTAGGTAATGTAATTCGCTTAGAAATGAAAAAGGTATCCGCGCGTTGGGTCCCAAGAATGCTAACGGATGCACAAAAGCAAACGCGACTCAACATTTTAAAGAGCTCATTGGAACTGTTTCAACGAGATCCTGAACTTTTTTGGCTCGATTCGTAACAATGGATGAAACATGGCTTCATCATTATGATCCAGAAACGAAACGGCAATCAATGGCCTGGAAAAGACCGTCATCGCCCACACCAAAGAAATTCAAGACACAACCATCTGCCGGCAAGATCATTCAGTTTTTTGGGACAGCCAGGGCTTCACAATGATTGAATACCTTGAACTTGGAGCCACTATAACAGAAAATGTCTACGCAGAACAAATAAAAAAATTACGTCAGGAAATTCTTGAAAAGCGACGAGGAAAACTCGCGAAAAAGGTTTTGTTCAGTCAAGACCACGCACCGGCGCACAAGTCTGCAGTTGCCACGGCAGCAATCCTAGATACTGGCTTTGAAATCCTTGATCATCCGCCATATTCACCGGACTTGGCCTGTAGTGATTTCTACCTATTTCTGTGTTTGAAAGAACACTTGAGAGGCACAAAATTTGAAAATGACGAAGAAGTGAAGGCCGCGCGTGTTGCGTCGCAGCCCGGCCACAGTCGATTTTCTAATTGATAGACGTACCAATTAAATGTTCTTAAATTGTTCTTGCAGTACCAATGAATAGATTAAATGTATCACAAATATATCTTGTAAAAAAAGCACTTGTTTGTGGCCGGGCAGTACCGCTTTCAATAATTGTATAATAATAATATTCCTTGTTACATTGAGGTAATAATTTGTACCTCAATGCCTTGTTATTGTATATTTGTTTACATACATACATTGTTATTTTAGTCCTACATGCGTTGCTCCTAAAGATATGCGTTAGCAAATTTGTAAAAATAAGCAGACGTGCTATTTTAGTTCTACAGGCGTTTGGTGAAAATTCTTATTTAAAAATATTTTTTTGTTTATATAAGCGTTTCTCTTGGTATTTTTTATTGAAAAAATAAAGAACAATAAAGGAACATTTATTTAGCTTATATTTTAGAACATTCTGAGCATCTTACCAGAAAATATACACGTGGCCGGGCTGCAACGTATACGGTACTGCCCGGCCACAAACAAGTGCTTTTTTTACAAGATATATTTGTGGTACATTTAATCTATTCATTGGTACTGCAAGAACAATTTAAGAACATTTAATTGGTACCTCTATAAATTAGAAAATCGACTGTGGCCGGGCTGCGACGCAACACACGAAGGCCGCCGTAAACAATTTTTAAGTACTTAAGAAGAAGAATTTTTAAAAAGGGAATTTTGGCTCTAGAAAATAGATTTACTAAATGCATTAACTTAAAGGGTGATTACATCGAAAAATAAAATAATATTAAAATAATTAATATATACAAGGGAAAATTCAAAAAATTAAAAATGACGCCTTCTAAATTTTAATTTTAAATTTTTTGTATTTTCCCTTGTGTACACGCTGATTTTTAATTGGTTTTGGAGCGAAAGCCATCTTATTACTTATCGTTAACAGAACCTAACCAGCTAACAAAATTTGAAATCTAAGCTATAAAAATCGTAACAAATATATTAAATTATTGGTACGAGAGTTCGTAGTTATGAAAGAAATCGCGCGCGCCGATGTATGTTCGATCGTGCCACACACATACCTACACAGATAGATATTAAACATACGACACACACAGATAAACATTGCACTGTAGGTACAGAACCCGCCCCCGGCGTGCGCGGATAGCAACGCGGGGCGACAGGGGAAGGGGCGGGGGTCGGTTGCAATTTGCCGCTCGTCAGTTCGTCACTCCGACAGTCTCGCGAAATTAGGTCAACGGGACGCCCGTACGTCACGTTCGACCCCGTCACTGTACCCGTGTTACGTCGCGCGCGCTTCGTAATGGATCGGCATTATGAATATTCCAATATTGAGTTCGCGTCTATGGTGCGAGTGTATTACATGTCTGGTGAAAATATGGAAGAGGCGAGGCGCATGTATTCGTTACCAGACCACCTGGAATCGTTGCGCACGCGAGGTATTCACTCACCCTAAGTGCCATCACCAAACACAATCCTGGCTGTAGTGCAACGCCTCATAAACATCGGTCAGTTTAGCAGTGTATTCAGTGCAGTTTGAACAAGAAATTCGGCATCGTAATTAATTAGTGTTTTTCTAATTAGCTATCATTAACAAAAGACAATGTGTGAAAGGTGTAAATTGATTGTGATGTACGAGTACCTAGGCAGCAAACAGCAAAGGTATTTGGTTTATTCAATATTGAATACCTACTGTGATTACATTCTTATAAATACCATAGAAATACGCAAGTACTAAACTTTTCCATTGTTAAAATCTTTGTCTAGTTATTCAAAAGATAATGTAGGTACCTATGTCTAATAACGTAACGAATAATTCTTAGTTTATCGTTTTTCTTCTACTAGTTCATCATGATTTCGTAAACCCACAGCTTGTTTCGACGAAATTCTATGTCCGAGTAATGTTCCAAGAAATTATTGAATAGGTATAGCTATTTAGTTATATACGTTTATTATTTTAATTATTTATTACTGCACTTCATGGTTGGCGTAGTGGTTTAAGCGATGTTTGACACAACACTTCGTGTGATTCATAAATCGTTGTTTCGACTGCTGTGTCCGTTATTGTTAGGTTTGTAATGTCCCTCGTGAGACAGGATTTTGCACTAGGATGCGGGAGGGGTTCTTAAAAAGGGAACAAAATAAGAAAACAAATGTGTTTAAAATTGTTGGCATCGTAATTACCTAAATCGTGTTTTCTAAGTAAATTACGTATCATTATCAGTCCGCACTAACTACCTACAACCTACAACCGCTGTAGGTAAACAACAGCTGACGGCGGGCGCCCAGCGCACGCGGCGAGGTCATGACCGCGTGGCGCTCGAACACTACCTACTCATAAACAACCGTGTTTTACTACGTATTTCCAGCAGTTACTGACTTTTATAACTTTTTTTGTTTTAGGTGCTAAGTGAATTTTGATTTTGAATATGAATAGAGGATTTTATTTCGGACATGAGGTTTTTTTTTCCTAAACCAATAAAAAATCAGCGTGTATATTAATTAGTTTTTTTCTTAAATTCTTTTAAGACATAATATTAAATAAACTTATTTTCTAACATAGCTATTCTCATTACTTTTTGAACGCCCCGAGCATTGTAACAAAATTTTGAATACGTAAAAGTTCACCTTTTACTATTTTTACATGGTGTAAGAATATGAAAAATTATTAATGTGCCAAGAAATAAATTATGATAAAAATGATAAAATACAAATGGCAGCATACCAATATAAATAAAAAACCAAAGGAACAAACTATTAAGAAGATCTGGTCGAGAAGTAGCTCTGTAAATCCAATAAAATAACTATTTCTTGCCAATATTTTTTCTGTAATTGTTCAACAATCCATAAACAAAGTCAGTAAGCAAAAATTTTACCTCTATATTTAGCTATTTCTGCCTGCATATAGGTAGTAGTAGAACTATACTATCACTGTTTTAGTTGTGGTAATCATTACATAATACTTCAGCCCTCAATCAAACAAATTACACAGGATACAGATCTAAAAGACATCCACTGCTGGGACGCATAAGTCCAGAACTTATTTTCTTGTATAAAAATACCAATAAAGCTCATTAATGTCTTTGATCCAGTAGTTATTGATGTGCAATTTAGGTGATGTTAATGGTGAGAGTACATAATTATCTATGTCAATTTTACTTCTAAATAAAATGATTTATATATACTTCATGGTTTTGTTTCTTTTCTTTTTCTTATTTGGTAAGACGTTTGAAATTTATTTTGCATATAAGATAAGTATAAACTGTGGGATTAAAACATACGACAACTATCTCAGATGAATCCTATGAAGCATACCCATATACATTAAAATATGCTATGTAGGATACGTTTGAGATATATTCTACTTGAATGTTTTAGTCCGACAATATATTTTTCCATAATGCGGCGACTTTGTTCTGATACAATTAGTAACTATACGTAACATACCCATCTATACCCGTATAATACATTAATATGTATTATGCGGGTATATATGGGTATGGTCTATGATTAAGTAATTACTTGACGTTAGAATGCTTCATAGTAAAACTTGTTCTATAGTCGAGTAATGTGCGTTACTTACTTGAGTAAATGCTTAAGTAAGTAACAGTTCTTGATGGTTCTTTCCGACTGGTAACACTGACTTATTACGTTTTGTTTTATTAGACGATATACGTAAAATGTAGATAAATTTAATTTAACGTCTAAAATATTACTTAAAGGACATTGTTCCTCGCCCATACATTGTTCGCCCCAAGGCCGTTAGTTACGAAAAAATATTTTTGATGTTCTAAATAACGTATACATTCGATTTAATTTCAATAAAATTAACGGACACTTCAGAGAATCGTAAATAATACAAAAATCTTTTCAATTTTGAGGTTATATTTTTGACAGATATCTCTAGGGGAGATTGATCAACATACCAGGGGGAGCTTTATTGTCTATCCGTTGATTCATAATTAGATAGTTACTCATTATGTCAACATAATTACAACACAAAGATATTGAAGAAGAGTTATTCTCAACAACAAAATCAGAGATCTTACTTACCAAACGTGGAGCAATCCATTCTTGTATGTAGTGGAGAATTTGTTCATCTTGTAACATTATACAACCACTAACCAGATTCCGTTTATCTACTCATGTGACCAGAGGCTGAGCCACAGTTGACACAAAATAAACAATCAAAACCCGAATCCATGTTAACTTATCAAATCCGTGTACAAATGCCAAGTTGTCGTTCGTAGGTCCGTAAATCACTGCCAGAGGTCAATATTTCAAGAGTAAATCAGTCCGTTGTTCTAGCAAAGTCTTTATTTATACAAAAACACTTAGACGCAGCGACAAGCAACAACATGGGTGAGATCGACGAATGATTGACATGAACATTAATGTCAAAAGAGCAAAGTCGAGCCTAGCAAGCGCTTTAACGCTACATACATTTTATTAGCATTAAACCGATAAACCGTCAATAAACCGCAGTTTCGCTAAAGCGCTGAAAATGCTAAGAGATTATGTTGTTTTTATTTACAATGGCCGGCGAGGATGCGATAACATCAACGGTCATACTATTTAAAATGTTTACGAGAATCTGAAGTGTCCGTTTTATACTGATATTTGATTATTATAGCATAAAATGAGTTAATATTAATGTTTATAAATTTCATGCCAACGGTGCTGGGGCCAAACTTATACATTGTCTTTTAATGTTTCTTCTTAATTCCAATAAATCTACGTTTAAACCTTGGTGGTTTAAACGTAGATTACTAATAAATTAATTCATTTAAAAAAAATAGAGAAGTAAATCTTGGGCGAAATGAAACGTTTGTCATGACAAAACCCAAAAAAAATTAGAAAGTATCTTTTTTCTTTTTCTTTTGGCTTCGTCAGTTTAAGATAGCTTTATTCTATTGATTTGTTTGAATTTAAATTCTTTGATAAACGATAATTATTTCCGAAGTAGACAGGAAAAAGCCTTTCTCGAGTCTGTACAAGGAATAGTTCCTTAATATTATTAAAAAATATGAGGCTATTTTAACTGCAAAACAAACAAATGCAATAAGTACTTTGAAGAAGAAACATTCATGGGTGAATATAAGAAAGGAGTTTAATAAGGCGTCTATCGTTATTCAAAAGGTAATATACCTATTTGGTATAGCTCTGTTAACACGTTGAGCGCCATGGAGGTCAACATATGAGCGACACTGTAATAGCCGATCGAGCCGGGACAAAATCAATAAATATGTAAAAAAATATTTTATTTTTTATTTCGTTATTGTAACGTAAGAAGGCTAAAACTTAGTTATTGGTCGATATAACATCATTTTAGTGTTGAAATTCGCTATAATTTACGTGTCACTCATATGTTGTCCCCCGTGGCCTGTGCGCAAAGAAAATCGTATGTACGTTAGCGGGGGCCGCGCGGGTCACGGTGTCGAGCACCGCCGCCCGCGCACCCGCCCTCACGCGCAGCTAGCCCACGACTCACGAGCTTCTTGTTTAGTGCAGGTCTAAACGCTATTTGATTTTGTGCAAAGTTTTATGCTTACGTACGTAATTTTATCGACATCTGCCCGAACATGGACGCAACCAGTAGGTAATCAACGACAAATTATTGCTTTTACTGAAATTCCTGGTATGCCTTTTAATATCCGCTCTGCAATGACTAATAAATCGCCTTATCATTTTTACTACCTCTTGGTGTCAGACAAAATTTTTGAGAAAATAGTAAATGATACTAACGAGTTTGCTTTACACAAAATAACTGCACGAGAAGCTTCAAAATCAGCACGCATTCGCAATTGGTCACCTACTAACATTAATGAAATGAAGAGCTTTTTTGGTTTAATATTACTTATGGGATCGGTAAAACTGTCTAAAATTAGTGATTACTGGTGCAAGGATGAAATAATAAGCCCTGATTTTGCACGAAAAATAATGTCTCGCAACAGGTTTGAACTGTTATTGCAAATGTTACATTTTTCTAGAGATGATTATGCGCACAAGAGTGATCGGTTACATCGCGTTCGTAGCCTTCTGGACATTATGAATGAGAATTTTAAAAATCATTATACTCCGGGCGAAGATCTGTGCATTGATGAGAGCGTCGTACCATTTCGAGGTAGAATTATTTTCAGGCAATATAATAAACAGAAACGCCATAAATACGGTATAAAGGAATTTAAATAATGCACGTTACCTGGATATACCTACAAAATTAGTATTTACGCCGGCAAACAAAACGATAAAAATAATACTACGCCTGAAAATGTAGTGATGTCGTTGTGCAGTGACCTCCTGAACAAAGGGCACACATTATACACTGACAATTGGTACACAAGTGTAAGTTTGGCTAGAAAGCTTTTACAAAATGAAACGCATCTTGTCGGTACAATTCGCAAAAACAGGAAAAATCTTCCTACAGATGTGATGAATGCTAAGTTGAAAAGAGGCGAATTTGTTGCTATGGAAAGTACTGATGGAATAACAGTTTTAAAATGGAAAGACAAGAGGGACGTTCACGTTCTTTCTACAAAGCATTCCACTCAATTTCTATCCATCACGAAGCGAGGCAAAACAGTTCTAAAGCCTAAAATTGTCTTAGATTATAACAAGGCGAAAGGAGCAGTCGATTTATCAGACCAGATGGCCGCATATTCGACACCTCTTAGAAAGTCTGTCAAATGGTACAAAAAAGTGGCCATAAGTTTGCTTCTAAACACGGCCATTGTTAATGCTTTAATATTGTACAAGACGGTCACTGGAAAAAATATGCAAGTAGTTCAATTTAGGAAAGAGATATTGAAGGGTTTAGTGTCAAAAAATGAAGAACAATCAGTAGAATATTTGAGACCGATACGTATTAAGCACAAGCTCACGAAAAAAGAAGGAACTGCTAAAGATAATCGCCGTACATGCCAAAATTGTTATAAAAGAAACGTTGAGCTGATGGGAAGGGCTCTGGCGAAAAATAAAACTAAAAAGGTGGTTACATTTTGTGAAACTTGTCCCAACAAACCATATCTCTGTTACGATTGTTTTCATAAAGTTCATTAGTATTATTTAATTATGTAAGTTTAAGTCTTGCTGCCAAAAGTATTTTAAGTTTTATCTCAAATTAAGTCTGATTTTGCATGTTTTTATATAAATAAATATTATAACTAATACTCCTTCGTCTTTTTATGTAGTACATATTATATACAAAACCTTTGTCTAATCCAAATCTTTCCTAACTGATTTCGGATTCGGGCGCCATTATCATATTCACATTATAATATTCTCACTACATAGAAAATGTGTCTTAGAAAATTTGACTTATTTTTTTACGTATTAAGTTTAGATAAAAACCAAGTGAACTGCATTAGTCTACAGGGCCATGGGGGTCACGTTATAACGAGATTTGCTAAGAAAATTTGTCCGACGGCTCGATAGACAGGTTTGAAATCAGCTTCAGCTTGCGGTCACATGTTGTCCCCCGCGGCCCCAACAGCAAAGTTCAGTGTCGACCAAATGTTGTCCCCCATGGCCTGAATAGGAAACCTAAGAAAACACATTGGCATACAACGTGTTAAGCTTTTTTAGAATTAAAAAGGGTCCATGCTTTTTTTTAAATTTCATTGTGTAGCATGGTATTTTTACAAGAATGCCCCAAGCGTAGTTTAGTTTTAATCCTTTGTTATTTCTATAGATAAGTACTAACCATACAATTATTTTGTTTGTGTTTAGGCATCTACAAATGTCCAAATGTCACTGGACTGTCAACATCAGCTCCGTATTTATATAAAATATTTCATAAGTAATTAAATAAGTTAGTAAAAGTGTATGAAAATTAGAAAAACCTTTAGTTATTCTAATTTTCATCGTCTATCGTTTGTGAAACATTACAACAGTTCAGTAGTATATAAAAGTGCAAAACTATTTCGATCTCTTTATCATTGTTTACAAACAGTATTATTTGGCTTAGTGCGAGAATTTACCTATTAAAAACACAATAACACTTTAACACCATACACAGTGACAATAGTTTGTGCTATAAAACAACTAAAAACTATAAAATTCTGTATTGAACTAGAAACAATGAAAAAAAGTGTTCGTTATTGACCATACACTGAAGCTGAAAGAAGTATTTCTACTGTTAAATTCACAACCATGCTTTCTTTATTTGGTAATGTTACACAAAGAAAACCAAGAAAGGATTCGGACCAGCGAATCAAATCGGACGGAAAAATATGTAACCAAGGAAAACTTATATAATTCCACCAGTTACAATGATCTTTCTGGATCCAGCTTGCCGAATGCTGATCTATGTAAGTTGCCAGCGGGCGGCGGCACCGTGGGGCCGCCCGCCATCCGCTGGGTGCGAGAGACGGCGTTGTGTTCCGCGCACGCCTCTCGTAGCAGTAGCTTCGTTTGTCCTTACTCTGGTTGTAGGTATGAATGATAAGAGAGGGAATGTTTTAAAAATAAGAATAAGAAAATTTATTTGCACATGTGTATGACAAACAAAATTAAATAATACATGCATGCAAGATCTTAATAACTAAAAGTGGATCATGACATGTCTGTCATTTTTCATGACGTGCAAATATCTATCATACAATTTAATTAATTTATTATTGGATTAATTACTTTGAAATTATATAAAGATACATTAAAATATAAGTTATTATTAAAAATTGTCTTAAAATCTGTTACATTATGTAGATAGTTAGGTATTATTATTTTCCTTTTCGAGTGTCACACATTACAATAAATTTTATAATTATGATGATTTACATTCATGTCATAGTTCATATGTCAAAATGTATCGTTTAAAAATTCTGTAATACAATAGTAGGCTTTTTGTGCCAATAACAATTTTATCGTTTGTTTAAGGCCTATTGTCCACGTAAACCGCACGTCATGCGCACGCTTTCGTCAATTGACGATTGCAAGACGAATGCTTGCATCTTGCGTATAAACAATCAAAACTGTGTCCACGTCTCGTCATGCGGTTGTCATGCGGTGCACGCGGCAGCATGCCGCACGGTGGACACAGTTTTGATTGTTTATACGCAAGATGCAAGCATTCGTCTTGCAATCGTCAATTGACGAAAGCGTGCGCATGACGTGCGGTTTACGTGGACATTAGGCCTAAGTTGTGGTACAGTTTTCGCTTTCCAACTTTTGGGCAATTTATTATATATAATTGGTGCCATGCAAATAACACTCTTGCGCATAAGTGCAGTTTTTGATGCAGGTACACACAGTTTGCTATCATCACGTCTATTCCTTGGAAATTTGTCTGCCATACGAGGAAACAGATGAGGATTTGTTTTTACGAACATTACCATTTCCAGTATATAAAGTGCGGGTAATGATAATATACGATATTTAATGAAATAATTTTTACAACTATCGGTAGTTTTCAGATTAAACATGGATCGCAAGCAGTACTTTTGTCGTTTAAAAATGATATCCCTATCTGTTGAGTTTCCCCAAAAAATAACACCATATCTAGTGATGGACTCAACTAAACCATAATACGCCGTTAAAAGCGCTTCTATATTTAGGGAACGCGATAATTTATATAACGCATATGCACCACTGCTTATTCTTTTTGCTAGAGCCTCAATATGAGCTTTCCAATTTAAGTTGCTATCAATTGTTAAACCAAAAAAAATTGTTGTATTAGCTGTCTGTATTTTACTATTATTATATTCAATGTCAAGATTACAAAATAATTATGTCCGTTGTCTAAAATGCATAATAAAAGTTTTATTAATATTGATTTTTAAATTATTATTATTCAGCCACGTTACTGCTTCAATTAATGTATTTTTTATGACATTTATTACAGTTGTGGAAAACTTGTAAAAGTTTATCCCGAATGTGAGCGTGATGTATGTTTTCCGTGGATGGATGCATGCGAGAGGGTAGACGGGGCCCGCCGTGTTTGAGGCGGGCCAACTCAGGCGGGGTCGCAGATGTTATGCAACGCTGCTCCCGTGGACCCGCTGTTAATGGGATCGTTTAGTGGAACACCATGGGGGTTTTAGTGGATAGTCCCGAAGCTCTCATCGGGGAGTCCCACACTCCCCCTAGGCTGACACCTCGGTCTCAGTCTAGGGGGGTTAGCTCGTAAATTGTAGTTTCCTCCATGAGTCACAAAAAAAGGGCGTCTTCTCATACCTATGCAACATGATTTTCTTGCCGGAGACTTATAAAAAAATAAACTTCAACAAAATTCTTAATTTTTAGGTTAGGTTAGTGTAGGAACCACAGAGTAATACTGGTAGGAACGCAAACGAAACGCAACTACTTTTTTTTTTAACGTTACACATTTACAAATAATCTTTGTTTTCAACCTAGAAATCCGAATCTTGTTAATAATTATATTGTAAATTATACTATATAAATCGTAATATAATTGAAAATCGTATTTAACACCAAAAATATATGCAGAAAAAAAAAGAAATTTCATGTTTTTCTAGTTACGTGTAACTAAATGCAATGTCGCCATTTTGACATCTTGACAGGATCAATCTATCAATGACTCATTCCGTTCCCATCTGTGGTTTCGTGAATGTTTTTCGTGCGGTTTTGTTTCATGGCTTTAACTTTGGCTTGCTCACTGGATTCCGAAGATATCTGCTACGAACGATTTACCTTGGCACTGACACCGGAATCTCCTGCATTTTCGCATTACCTCGGCACGCACAATGGATCCTGACGCTTCGAGTGACGGAATATCGGTTGCTGCCGCGCCAGCAGGGAGTGAGGCTGTTCCTGACCAAATGTTGATGAGCGAAGAGCCATCTACATCGACGGGTCGCCGCGGCCGATCTGACGATGAGGCTGAGGAGCATCATCATGCAACTCGAGTGCTGCTAGCCAGTGAAATCTTATCGCACTGGAATTTGGCTCGTATAATACGACAACTCGGTACAAGAGAGCAGTGTGTGGCTTTTGCTGAAGCGAACAGTTTCGTGGCTGCCAAGAAAACCTGCAGGACACATAGAGTGGCTATGAAATTAACCTTGGCCACCAACCAAAATTCAGGGTCATGGGTCTGCCACAAAGGCAATTCCAAAACAAAGTCCCGGACGGCTAGAACAAAAGGCACCTTTTTTGAAAATATTGAAATAGACATGGTATTCTTTTTAATATACGCCTATTCTCAAAATTGGTCATATGAGCAAACAATTCATGAATGCCCATTGAATGAGGAATTAAATACCTGCCTGTCTCCGGCCACTGTGGCCGACTGGTATAATTACTGCAGATAAGTTATTGTATTATATTTCCTAGAGCAGCAAAAGCACTTGGGCAAAATTGGAGAAGAAGGAAAAATTGTACAAATAGAGTTATTCAAATTTGGAACAAGGAAATATAACAAAGGTAAATATAACCTTATCATTTTTATTTATTTTGCAGACAGGACTTAGTCTCAGAACCGACATGGGGCACCCCGACCCCACGTAGTCTTGTGGTCCCTACCCCTAGTGCTTTTTATAAATGCCGGAGCCAGAAGCTTGAGGGAGCTCCTGAGTGGAGCAAGCGATGCGAAGGTTGAGTGTGGTGTAACGACACTCAGGGGTCACCGAGAGCTTTTGGCGGGAGCACACCGAGAGTCAGACTCAGTACACAGTACAAAATGTGTGTCTTTTTTGTTTCAGGTCGACATATCGAGGGTCACTGGGTAATAGGGATGATAGAGGATGGATCTGAGGATTTAAGGTTGGCGGTGTGCCCTGACAATGTGAGAAATTCTGAGGTTTTGGTGCCCTAATACAAAAACATGTTGTAGTGGGTACCACCATACACAAATCATTGGCGAGCATATGATTGTCTTTCGGAGCACGGGTACACCCACAAGAAAGTCAACCATTCGGACCCAGACAACCCCTTTGTGGCTGAAGATGGGACTCACACTCAAAGGATACAGTCCCAGTGGAGAGCGGTAAAACGATTCTTCCGAAAAGAAAATTATAACAATCCTTAAGATTTTGCCGACTTCATTTTTGAATAGTTATGGCGAAGAAACATCTACAAAGAAAAAAAGATTATTTTTTTAGTTTAATAGAAGGAATCAAGTTTGTATATAAAATTAATAAAAAATTTAGTCAATATTATTTGTTTCTTTTACATTCAGATATCACTTCCTACTCAATAAAATAATTATAACTACATAAAACTTATTATACAATGGAATTTATTTACATACATAAAAAATAAATATGTACAAAAAAGGGGAGGGTAAAATACAAAGTACATATTTACAAGACAGGTTTAGGCGTCGTAGAATTCCTCCGCATCGCTGTCTATTGGTAACGTGCCCAGAAGGCTGGCAGCATTGCCACGCTGGATGGCAATGCTGATACGCTGGCCGAAATACAGCCCAGCCTTCTGGTCACGTGAAGCGTCGATTAGTCGTTTGGCGATTTCTCTGTACAACGTACGAGCGCTCGGACCCCATGGACCAAGCGTCTCCACCCCAAACGGCTCAAATACGTAATTACCTATTAAATTACCGTATTTTCGCCGCTTGAGGGATTCTGCGCTTGCAGCAGCAGCGCCGGCACAGCTGGCTGTGCTTGGAAGATGTGATGGCGCTAGGGTATCTACGCACGTTGCGTCCCATACCAAAGGCCTACCCAACTTCCAAGGCAACAATGACATACCGTCGGGCCTCTTCCCATCGTCGCGTTACAAACCATTGGGTTCAAGTACGGCTGGTACTCCGGCGGTGACAAGAGTGCGACGGATGATGTCATTAAGATAGGCGTGACGAGGCATTCGGCCCGCGCTTCTGCCGCAAGATAGTCCATGGTGTCCGAGGCTATCGACGGCTTCTCCACAATGACAACGATGCGGAGAAACACACGGAGCACCTAAACGGAGGCTAGTGGCAAGGCGAAATGTCGTGTCGTCCAACATTGTGCCCACATTGGACGACGGGAGCGCTTGAAGCCAAAGACCAGACTCCCACTCTCCCACAGCCAGCAAGCGAGCACGCTCAGCAACATTTGTAGATGATAAAATAAGATTTTCTCTCACAGTGTTGCAAAGCGGCACGTCCCACTGCCTTTGGGAGAATGGGTTGGTAGGCAAAGCAGAGCTTGGACAAGCCATTTTCCAGGCGTTCACGGCATCGGTTTTACACAGCACTTCCGAATTAACCAGTGTTGGTGCTAATATTTGCCTGGTTAAGTCTTCCGTGCTGTGCACCGAGGACAGGAACGCCGGTAAACTAACATCACAAATTTTGCGAACGCCGTGCCCACCCAGACGTACAGGAAGAGACGCTTGCAGCCAGGCTCGGTCGTTCAAATCCACATTTAATATTTCTTTAAGTGTATTTTTAATAATTTGGTCCATTTTTTCTAAACATTCCATATTTTTTCAAAGCGGTGAAGATCTCAAGGCATGCGTAAATTTGGGAACGAAAAGGCAATATCGAATAATTGTAAAGGCCGAATGAATATTAATTTTTAGCAGGCGATCTGAAATTTCACTAAAATTTTGAATCTTTTCATCTACGAATGATTCGTATGCTTCTTCAAATATAGGAGACCCAAGGAGGCGAAGAGAATTCTTGTCACAAATTTTAATGTGTGGTGCCAAACAATTAAATTTTGATAATACCAAAGACTTTTTTTCATCGTCAATTTTATTTAGAAATAGCTCACACTTACTTGAATTTAGCTCCAAACCAATCGATTTAAATTTGTCTTTTAGAATTGCCAAATCTTGCAGTACTATGTCAGCGTCTCCACCAAGGGTTCCGTCGTCCAAAAACCATACATTGAAGTTTGAATTTAGCTGCCGAATAATTGGGTGAATTGCTAAGCTAAAAATGACTGGTCCAAGGGGGTCACCTTGTTGACATCCAACTGCGGATTCCAATAGGTTGTCCTTGTATAATAATTTTGAGGGATATCTGTAACATTGCGAAAGAAATTTATAAATTTTGGGGGTTTCTAATTTTGCCTCTGATAACAAGGTGTCCCTATTCACTGCGTTGAAGGCATTCTTTATGTCAACCTTAAGGATGACCTCTCCATTACCAAAACCAAGGTACGTGGCTAGGGCATGTATGGCAGCCTCACAACCCCCCTTTGAGCCAAAGCCTAATTGGAGGGGTTGGAATTTAGCAGATAAATCGTTGCTATAATATCTGCAACATATCTTGGCTGCCATACGCCTATATGTGCAACCTACGGCAATGGGACGAATGCCACCATCCTTCTTGTTAAGAGCGCATAAATTTGCTCCGTACAATATGTCAGTGATGGCACCGTTAACATTGCCGGAGAGCATCAAATTCATGAGAGCAGTCAGCTCCCTCAGGAGTGCATCGCCAGCCTCCCCGGCGCTCGAACACAAAAGATCTTTGAGATGTTGTGGTGTTAGAGCGTCGAGGCCACCAGCCGACCCAGTCCGGAAGAAGCAAACTGCTGCGAACACGTCCTTGGCTGTAGTAATCAGATGCTCCGAATCCATATCCGGGGCATCAGGAAAAGAGAGGCCATCCATCGGCGCTGGATGCTTGCTCTTCAAACCCGCAAGCGTGTTTGGAGAGCAAGGCGCCACCACATCAGTGCTGAATAAGAGTCTCGACGCACCCCTTATATCACCCTCCCTTAGTTTGGATTCTACATATTGATAATTCGTTCTATTTGTATTAAAAGTAAATTTGGTGTCGAAAGTATGGACCGAAACAGAACAGTTGTGTTTAATTTGGGCAGTAAGTGTCTTTTTTGAAGCCTCATCTTTTTCAATATGTAAAATCCTATAAGGGAATGTTAATAGTCGTTCCCAGGCCGTTTTTGAGTTCTCCCGCACGACTAGACCTATGCAGTCAGCCAATTTTTTGGCGACTGATGGCCTTGCGCCACGGGGAACTCTTTTCAGAACCGGAACAGAATTTTTTAAATTCGAAAGATGTTGCCAAAAGGGAATTTGGACACAGTCTTGGGTAGAAATTGAATATGATGAAGTTAAGGGGTCAGAAAGTACATCTTGGGATTTATGCATTTTGCCAAGATGTACTTTCAAACCCCGCTTACCTTTAAAGAAGCGGGCCTGGTCACAGTAGGGGCAGCGTACTAATTCTCTCAGTGATGTGGTAGGTTGACTTGCGCCCCCTTCTAACTCACCATTGCCATCACTGTCTGCTTGCATCGTACTATTCACTTAATGACTATGTACAACTATATATTTACAATAAAGTATTTACAAAATATTAAAATATAAATAGACATGATTGTAAGAAAATATTGAAAAATAATGTCATAATAATATTATAATGTCATATTGATTTGCGCATGGCAGGTGGCGGCGGAGGCATAGTGGGGCGTAGTCTCTTGTTGTTGTTGGTATGCTGGTACTTATAACAACTTCTTGTTATAATCTCTGTAATATTTGATGAATATTTGTATTGTCTTGCAAGGCGTGGCAGGGCGCCGAAATAGCGCGACGCGCCGACCTTCTTTTTAATTTCTGATTTTTTCTGAGTTTCGTTTGATCTCGCCTTTCCAAATTTTCCAGAGAGATGTATATGTGCGTATGGATATTCGATATAATTATATTTCGGTTAGATAACGAATATAATAAACGTAAAATAATTTTATATCATTACGGAAAAAACGTACTTTCATGCCGTCACATTGGACGTTTTTTTTTTTTTTTCTTTTTAAATTCAAAATGTTTAATTCCAAAAAAATAATACCAACAAATTAATTTCCCATATGGAAAATTATTGGAGATGCTTCCCCCATCCACCGGTGCCCTCCCCCTCCCCCTAAACTTCAAAAATACACATTTTCTATGATGAGATTACTGAATTGAAAAATTCATATAAAAAAAATCTATATGTTTCCGGCGGCGGAAATGGGGGGGATGGCTTCCCTTTACCGTGGCCTGCTTTTACCAGCATAATGGCAGAAGAACACAACTTAGACCAACCACAAGGGTAGCAGCAGTTCTGGAGGCGGTATTTCGGAGGGCAGCCCGATCAGCAGACTACCTTGACGGGGGCGGTGAGGTCTTGAATAGGGTCACTCCTTTCACAAAGAAAAGTCTCCGCGGTCAAATACAAGGCACCGCGGATGATACAAGCCAGGGACTTTACGTTCAGTATCGAATACGGTAGGTATATCAAGCTTCTGGAGCTTAGGTTAGGTAAGCGCGACCAGTTTTGTAAGGGCAACTATGATCAAACAGGAGACAAAATAGCCAGGTTGAAACCAAAATACAAGTAAGCCGACCATAAAACGTTCGATGCGTACGTTACCAAGGAGCATCTCAAATTACCCACCTATTTTACCAATCATGTTACCAACACTACAAAGTGTTGCGACAACTAAGCAAACGCACCCTCAAGAACAAGTGCAAAACACGTGAGGGGGACAAGTACACCGTACACGGAAAGCGAATGTCGGGGGATGTGGACACAAGTCGCGGAAACAGTCTCATAAACTATGCCGTGATAATGGAGATGCTGGGTAGGCAAGGGTTAAGAGGAGAGGTCCGTGGATCGCAACCACGCTCTGCTGCCATGATGAATTTTAAACACAGAAATGACTGTTAAACACACAATGATTGACATAAGAAAAAGTAGTGACAGATTAAAAAACGCCAGAGGGAACTGGCGAGTAGGCTGCGTTCCAGTTCACTTAACATTAGATTACGTTTTCACTTTTTTCTCACGTCTGTGCACCTTAGTGGTTCCAGGAGAAATAAGATGTTTTATTTTGAATGGAGGGTTTATATTATATGATATCATTTTGATTTTCATAAATGAAGACATAATTAAATATGATCTATAAAGTTAATGAGGTGATTAAACTGATCTACAACCTTAATAGATATAAATGAAATTATATTTTTGTTCACGGGTATGTAAATAACACTTTGAGGTGTTTCTATGTATTGGTCTCCTGCAGTAGTATTAGGTACAAATTCATGAATAATATGACTTGGCAATCCGTTAGTGTAAGAGCCGTATACTATGTCACACCAACTGTTGGAATAAGGCCCCACGGGCTTTTGGTAGCGCGTGGCCTACTTTTACCAGCATAATGGCAAAATAACACAACTTAGACCAACCATAAGGGTGGCAGCAGTTCTAGAGGCGGTATTTCGGTGGGCAGCTCGATCCCGTACCCCACAATGCTAGAGTATTCGTGCCAGATCGCCCGCACGATATACTGACACAGGGGCTAGAGGCGCTCAGACTAACAAATGCATTCATCGAGGAGGTCACTGAGTTCGACTTACAAGCGGCCCGCGACTTCCTGGATGCCAATTTTTACGGACAGCCAATATTAGAGCGGTACAGGGCGCAATGCGCAACGGCGCTGGGGCAAGAGCTGGACCGGCAGGCCGTCAGGAACATGACCAGGCCAGCCAAGCTCATACCTGTAGCGGTTGAAACCCACATAGTGAAGAGACTGAGGGAAGAGCCTAGGTGGAACAAGGATTCCATTGAGAAGGTCAATGTATTCAACCAAGGGTTCAATGGGGACATCCAGACCAGAACATTCATCCTGAACATACTAGCTAGACAAAATTATTTATTGATGTTCTTTTTTGTCTTATATGGCTTTCATGTGATCTCTTATTGCGTAATTCATGCAAAACACCCAAATAAAATATGTTAGGTAGGTAACTAGGGTGATGATTTTTAAGAAAACACAGATTACCAGTGTAAGTTGTGTTTAATTAAGGCAAGTTATATTATAAATATAATAGAAAAAGGGGTAACAATGCATAATACGGTTTAATTACTAATATCATAGCTACTAATTACACAGTGGGACTTCATTACTTAACTTTACATGGCAAATTACCTTAAAGTACTTACATTCTTAAAATTTTAATTAGTAAATCTTAATTAAAGTAATTAAATAAACCGATATAATAATAACCTACAACAATACAATAGTCCGCTTCCTTATTCTAAATCACTATATTCTTCTGAAGAAAAATCTTCAATATTATACTCAGAACTAACATTATGGGGCTATTTAGTGCGACGCGGAAGATCTACGCGGATGTCCGCAGCGGACGGTCATATGTATAGAGCATTCAGAGTATGTTCAGTGCGACGCGGAGCGCCCGCGTCGCCGAGAGCTAACCGCGCGCGGATGGAATTCACTCCGCTTCGCTCCTCCGCGCCACATGTGTCTGCTGCACGAGCTCGCCTATTGGCCCCAATGTAGTTGTTTAGTACTCGACGGACGGTCGTGCGGAGCGGACGTATAGTACTGTCGTCGTCATCATGACTGCAAACGTGCAAACCATAGATATATTAATTATAGTAGATATGCCCTCTAGACGAAAATTTATCGGAAACCTGTGTCGCCAATTTGCCCCTGCCACACGGCTACTACTACTCATACACTTTAGTAAAATCAATATAAACGCAGTCGCGCACACACTCGCATTTTTTAAATCAGAACGTGCAAAAAAATCAATTATAGACTTTAGCCTGTCAAACATAGCGTTTATTTACCATGCGCCGTCAAACAAGAACATTTAACGCTATCACGTTAGTAGATCTGCACAAGCACATCACTAAATCGCTCACGCGTCGACCGGCCGCTTCGAGTAGCAGTGGCCGGTCTACTCGATGTATTCATTGGCTAGTCGCACGCGACGTTCGCAGTGAACGAAATACATTGCGCAATCGGCTACGTAGTACTAGATGGTACCCACGTATTGCCAGCAATGTATATTTTTTTATTTGCTTGCGATAGTATCATTTTTGTCTACTAACTACATAATACTATTGTAATAACTACAATTATTTCAAATATTATTTGTATTTTAAGGTTTTGGGACTTACCGGTGAAAAGAAATCCCTTCTCGAGCCACATTACATGCCTGGCTTCTTTTTCTACACGTTATAACAGCGCAAGATGGCATAATTCTTTTTTTTTCTCGGAGCTTCGTACGCTGTCGTAATATGAGCGTTTGCTCACAAGTAGCGCGCGCCTACCACGCCCACAAGGCCATTCTACTCCTTTTAACTGTTCTGTGGTGCAAACTGAGAGGGTTATACAAGAAGTAGGACTTCGACAATGCCTGTGGAATCTCCGGGACGATGTATATAAGAATAAAGATACATAACTAAAGGCATGGCTGGAAGTTTGCAACAATGTCTATTTAAATTTTGAAGATAGTTCAGATGAAGAAAAAAGAATTGGTAAGTATATATTGTGTGTTTATTTAGTGAATATAATTATTTTGCCATGGTACATACCCTTCATTTGAAACAAAGTAATTTGCAAATTGATCCCTTATTGTGTTGCCCGATCTTGTATTGCAGTTTATATCAGGATTGTAGTCTGTTAATCCAACAATAAGCATAGCGTCTTCTTCCTTATAACCATCGCGTACTCTGATGAAATTGTGTAAAATGCAGCAGGCTTTAATCAAAATTTGTGTAAATGATGTTGATACATTGATAGACCTTTGGAATATTGCAAATTTGTTCGTCAGTATACCATTACTTGATTCTATGTATCGGCGTGCACGGCTTAACCTCAACCTGTATTTAAATATGTTTTTCTTGTATGTCAAAGAACAATGGCCATTTATGACCTGACTAAATTTTGAAACGACCGTTAATGATTGTTTGCTAAAAAAATTGGCATTCATGTTTATATTAAACTAGCTGGTACCCGCGGCTTCGCACGCGGAAAGTAATAATATTTTATTTTAGCTTTCATACTTTGCGCGAACCCTACAACCTCCTCATTCAAGGCCTTTCGTAAAATTCGTTCTTAGTGGACGCCTAAAATAAATAAACTACGTCTCAGCGAGAATATACAAATATAGGTATTGTTACGAGCTGGGGTTCGAAGATAAATTATAACTCACTATGCCACTTAAACTGAACTTTATTTATACACAAACACTAGATACTCACACTTAATTTTCACTTCACTAATAAAACACACTATTCACACCACTAGAACAACACTAAACACTTCCGACTTATTTCCTTCGCTTCTTGTTGATCGCTTCGATATTCAATTGTAACTGTGTCCGTTCCGTTCGCTCGTGCTCTATTTATACTGGCCGGATAACATCACTAGCGCATTCTAGATGCTTCTACAAAACTGTCGAAATAATCTCGAACAGTCGATTACTCGATACAGCAACGCCATCTAGTACAGAGTAGCTGAATTACCTTTAAACCACCGATACATTCAATCTCTTCTAGTACCCCCCCCATTCACCGATAGATGGCGTAACAGTATATTATAAACTACTTAGAGTCGGTATCGTTACAACAGCGCCAACTACCGGGACAAATTGAGCCTATATGTAGCGCTATAAAGTCCTCATCCTTGCAGTGAAAGTCTCATTTGAATTGGTTTAGCCGTTGCAGAGATTACCCCGGACAAACAGAAAGACATACAGACAGACAGACCGACAGACAGACAGACAGACAGACAGACAGACAGACAGACAGACAGACAGACAGACAGACAGACGGACGGACGGACAGACAGACAGACAGACAGACAAAAATGTTAAAAAGGGTTGTTTTGGACTTAGAATCTAAAACTATCTTCGGTGCACCTCGCGACCTCTTCTGGATTCGATAGGTGACGTCGTTCATCCTGGTAATTATGCGATATGGCCCGTCCCATCTGGCTTGTAACTTAGGCGATATGCCTTTGCTTCGTACTGGGTTATGAAGCCACACCAATGATCCCTCGTCGAAGCCTTAGTTGTTTGCCTTCCGGTCGTAGCGAGTCTTCATCTTTTCAGACATCTGTTGTCCTGACTCCCCTGGAGCTCCTACATTGTACACCTTCAATGCACCTCTGCTACGAGTGTGTGGCCTCTTGACAGCCGCAAAACTTGTGCATTTGCGGCACCAATTCTCGACGTCATCCCGACAGTGGAGCCAATAAAACCGCTCTCGGACCTTAGTAAGCGTCTTCTTAACTCCCATGTGACCTCCCGAAGCACCACTGTGATAGCACCATTCGCAGATGGCATTGGTTACCTCGAGCGTTTTTCCATTTGCGGCACAGAACTCCCTCCTGGACAACCAAGCTTTCCCACTGTGCCTAATAACCTTTGGGGCTCATTGCTGCGATATCACTCCATTTGGGCCTAGGAGCGCCTGATTTCTTCCATTCGAGAATCGCATGTACGTCCTTGTCTTCTTGCTGAGCACTCTGCAAAGCTTCTTTCCATTCGTCGCTCAGATCCGTCTTCACCATTCTCACTAGCGCTGCCGGCTTCGCTTCCTGTCTTGCACAGTGTTTGCGTTGGTCGGGGTAAGCCCTACCTGTCAAAGCATCTGCGCTACGTTGCTCTTGCCACCAGACAGGTACGTCAGGTGACCCCTTTGGTGGAGACAGGGTACCAACGTGCCGCTTACGCTTTGGGCAGCTCAAGCGGATATGGCCTCTTTCCCCGCAGTTGTAGCACCGTGGTGAAGAAACAACTTCCCTGATACGGTAAGTTCGATCTTCGTGACGCGCTGCTTCCACCTCCAGAGCGTGGAATAAGGCTGCCTTCAGGGACTTGAAGTGCCCAAGTCTTACCGCTGCTCTAACTACCAGGTCCCGGATCCCATCCGTAAACGCTTGTACGAGGTTCCCGTCAATGAGCGCAGGCGACGACTGGTATGCCTTCCTGACCAGCCTTTCCACCTCTAGAGCCCACTGCTGCAGAGTTCCTCCGGTGCGTTGTATCCTGTCCTTCAGCTGAGCACGATACACATGTTCGAGGTGCGCGTCTCCGTACCTCGCCTCCAACGCCTCCAGAAGCTTCTCGTATCTCTTTCCCCGCAGTTGTAGCACCGTGGTGAAGAAACAACTTCCCTGATACGGTAAGTTCGATCCTCGTGACGCGCTGCTTCCACCTCCAGAGCGTGGAATAAGGCTGCCTTCAGGGACTTGAAGTGCCCAAGTCTTACCGCTGCTCTAACTTCCAGGTCCCGGATCCCATCCGTAAACGCTTGTACGAGGTTCCCGTCAATGAGCGCAGGCGACGACTGGTATGCCTTCCTGACCAGCCTTTCCACCTCTAGAGCCCACTGCTGCAGAGTTCCTCCGGTGCGTTGTATCCTGTCCTTCAGCTGAGCACGATACACATGTTCGAGGTGCGCGTCTCCGTACCTCGCCTCCAACGCCTCCAGAAGCTTCTCGTATGTCACGTCTTGCCCGAGTGCCTCTAACACCGTCAAGGCCTGATCTCGAAGGCCCAAGGTTAGGGCGGTGAAGGCCTGTTCTTTGTCCCACCCATTCGCTCGCATTACGGCCTCAAACTGAACCTTGTATGCAACTCACGATGACGAGCCATCAAAGGGTGGAACCTTAAACCAACGAGGCGAGGGCGCCACAGCTGCAGGTTTAACGTCGTTGGTCTCAAGCCCACGCAATTTCTTCTCCAATCTGGCAATACGGGTCTCGAGCTGGTCGTGTACACGCTTCTCAAAGTCGCTAATACGGGCCTCGTGCTGCTGGAGTTCCTCCTTGACCGCCTTCAAGTCCTTCTCCACTGCAGCGCTGAGGTCCTTCATGAGCACCAGCTGTTCCTCCAGACGGCGGGCGTGCTCCTCCTTGTCGCGCGGCAGCTGCTCCTCTAGGCGGCGCGCGTGCTCCTCTTGACGGCGAGGCTACTCCTGTTGACGGCGGTCCTGCTCCTCCTTGTCGCGCTGTAGCTGTTCCTCCAGGCGGCGAGCCTGCTCCTCCTGACGGCGGGCCTGCTCCTCTTGACGGCGAGCCCGTTCCTCCTTGTTGCGCTGTAGCTGTTCCTCCAGGCGGCGCGCGTGCTCCTCTTGACGGCGAGCCCGCTCCTCCTTGTTGCGCTGTAGCTGTTCTTCCATGCGGCGCGCGTGCTCCTCTTGACGGCGGGCCTGCTCCTGCATGAACGCCATCAGAGCCGCGATGTCTGGCACCGCCGCGATGTCTGGCACCGCCGCGGAGTCGCCTGATCCACCAGACGATGGAGGAGGAACGTCTCCGAAGCGTCTCTGGTCCAGGTCTTGCTGGCGCTGGTTCCTGGTACGCACTCCGTCAGATTCTTTTTTCAGCATAACCGGCATAATTTATCCCTTTTTTCTGACACCAATTTGTTACGAGCTGGGGTTCGACGATAAATTATAACTCACTATGCCACTTAAACTGAACTTTATTTATACACAAACACTAGATACACACACTTAATTTTCACTTCACTAATAAAACACACTATTCACACCACTAGAACAACACTAAACACTTCCGACTTATTTCCTTCGCTTTTTGTTGATCGCTTCGATATTCAATTGTAACTGTGTCCGTTCCGTTCGCTCGTGCTCTATTTATACTGGCCGGATAACATCACTAGCGTATTCTAGATGCTTCTACAAAACTGTCGAAATAATCTCGAACAGTCGATTACTCGATACAGCAACGCCATCTAGTACAGAGTAGCTGAATTACCTTTAAACCACCGATACATTCAATCTCTTCTAGTACCCCCCCCATTCACCGATAGATGGCGTAACAGTATATTATAAACTACTTAGAGTCGGTATCGTTACAACAGCGCCAACTACCGGGACAAATTGAGCCTATATGTAGCGCTATAAAGTCCTCATCCTTGCAGTGAAAGTCTCATTTGAATTGGTTTAACCGTTGCAGAGATTACCCCGGACAAACAGAAAGACATACAGACAGACAGACCGACAGACCGACAGACCGACAGACCGACAGACCGACAGACCGACAGACCGACAGACAGACAGACAGACAGACAGACAGACAGACAGACGGACGGACAGACAGACAGACAGACAGACAGATAGACAGATAGACAGACAGACAGACAGACAAAAATGTTAAAAAGGGTTGTTTTGGACTTAGGATCGTGTAACTAACTATATGCACTTGAAAAAACATAGTTATTTTGAAATCACAGACAGACACTTCAATTTTATTTTATGTATAGATGTATAGATGAAGCGAAGAAGTACCTAAAGACTTGTTATCGCGACAACAGCGCCAACTACCGGGTCAAATTGTAGTCTATATGTAGCGCTATAAAGTCCTCTTCCTTGCAGTGAAAGTCTCATTTAAATCGGTTCAGCCGTTCCAGAGATTACCCCGGACAAACAGAAAGACAGAAAGACAGACAGAAAGACAGAAAGACAGACAGACAGACAGACAGACAGACGGACAGACAGACAAACAGACAGACAGACAAAAATATTAAAAAGGGTTGTTTTGGACTTAGAATCGTGTAACTAACTGTATGCACCTGAAAAAACAGTAAGGCTCAGTTCACACCGAAATGGCAGCGGCCGGAAGCGAAGCGGAGAGCAGTTTCAGTGTCATAATCTTATCCACGTTTCCTCTTCTTCGCCTTCAATTATACGTGCAATAACGATTAAATCCAAAATACTCATTTTCACAGCGAATTACACACGTGTTTCCTCGTTATATATGTAGAATATGAACTGCGCATAGGAATATAAGGCTCAGTTCACACCGAAATGGCAGCGGCCGGAAGCGAAACGAAGAGCAGTTTCAGTGTCATATAATTTTAGTCTTTATCACCATGACTATAATACATAGAATCACTTGACAAACTTGAAACCGTCGTGCGCACGACCGCTCTGGCGGGCGCGAGCGGCCGCGAGCATGCGCTGGAAGGCGCGGGCAGCCGCGAGCATGCGCGGGAAGGCGCGGGCAGCCGCGAGCATGCGCGGGAAGGCGCGGGCAGCCACGAGCATGCGCGGGAAGGCGCGGGCGGCTGCAAGCAAACGCGGGAGGGCGCGGGCGGCCGTGTACCCAAGAATTTATTTTCCTTCTTAATCTTATCCACGTTTCCTCTTCTTCGCCTTCAATTATACGTTAATGTAGAATATGAACTGCGCATAGGAATAGCGTAAGCCTGAGCCGTGACGCGTGCCGCGAGCAGTCGCGGGCAGGTGCGAGCAGTCGCGGGCAGCCGCAAGCCTTCTCTTCGATGCCGGCCGCTGCGCGTCGCTTCCAGCCGCTGCCATTTCGGTGTGAACTGAGCCTAAGCCTGAGCCGTGACGTGAGTTGCGCGCGGCCGCGAGCAGTCGCGGGCGGGCGCGAGCAGTCGCGCGCGGCTTCGAGCAGTCGCGGGCAGGCGCGAGCAGTCGCGGGCAGCCGCAAGCCTTCTCTTCGATGCCGGCCGCTGCGCGTCGCTTCCAGCCGCTGCCATTTCGGTGTGAACTGAGCCTAATTTTGAAATCACAGACAGACACTTCAATTTTATTTATATGTATAGATTATGCGCATTACAATTTTTTTTCGAAACCGGATTATTTTAATAATAACATATCAAAAAGCTTCTTTTTTTCTATATTTCATTTACTTGGAACGCATCCAAATCGTTTTCGACATAATCTGTGACGTGTGTTTCATTTTACACAGAACATTTTTTTTTATCTGGAATTTCTTGGTTTTGTCTTACACAATAATACGGTGATTTTGTACTACAATCAGTGTTTGTTAAGATATAAAATAAATATCAATGATTGCTTCAGAAAATACTTTTTCATGATTTTTACAATTTGAACGAATTCATAAAACGAAACGTATTTTAATACGAGAACTGTCAAACCGCGTTTGTTTACATTTTTAGTTTTACCGCGGCACCGCGCATTTCTTAGTCCTTCTTATCAGATAACATAACAAAATTAGGTATAGCAGTATTATTGTTGTAACTGTTTGGTAGATCGTCGCACAGTTGGATGTGTGTATGCTCATGTGATGACGCTGTATATTTCTGCCCCTGCTGAGTACTTAGATGATGTAGTAGTAAGGGAAGATAGTGAATAAAGCATAATCAGTGTTTTATTTATTCCTTTACTTTCTTCGTTTCCTATTATGAAATGTGGCTTTATTGCCATCAGCATTCCTATCAAATCAGCAGAAGCTAGATCTGTCTCAAGATATTACATTTTTAGTAGTGTACCTACCTACCCGGCAAGTACCTAATAGTAGTAACTTGTCTTTATACAGATCAGTTTTTTATTAAACACAATAGTAAAAGAAGGTAATATATTTGTAGATTTAATTGAAATAGCAAGCAAATCTGGTTGTTAGAGCAACGCGTAACGTGAATCATAACCTTAAAAAATACAAATGCAAACTTATATTTTGCTATGTTGCTCTGCTTTTTAAAAATATTTCCATTTCAGTATTAGATTGATAGCCTGTAGAGTGACCAATTCACGCATACATCTTTCATGGTCGCGTGCTTTGGAAGTCAGGTCTTGGCATGTATGGACAATGACCAATGTTCTTTGTACGCGCGTATGGACGAAGTATTTTATTAGAAATTCCGAAAGCTGCGTCTGCTACAATGACATGAGGCTGTGGATTGATTAATGTGCCTGGTAATTATTTTGGAGGTGGTACACTTAGATAATTTCGTTCAAGTCTATGAAATAATGAACTTTTATGGAATACATTAGCGTCTGCTTCGCTGCCACAAGCTCCTATATTTACATAAGTGAGGTAATAATTGGCATCACACATTGCAAGTAAGATAATTGAATAAAATTGCTTATGGTTGAAAAACGCAGATCCACTTCTTGTTGGGCACGTGATTCTGGTATGGTTCCCGTCAAGGGCACCTTTGCAATTAGAAAAATTAGCATGCCTTGCAAAGCCAAGCGCTATATTATTCCAATAGTTTTGATCAGGTTCAGGAAGGCATTCGTTTTTGAAAATGTTCCATATTAGTGAGCATACTTCTTCAATAACGTATTTTATTGTCGATTGTCCCAATCGATAATTTAAATGCAAATCCGACATTATTGAACCAGTACAGGTCAGGATTCGCAACAAAAAGAAATGTGTATATTAAATAAATAAGATTTTTTTAAACAAAATAGGATAAGAATTAAAAACCACTTCAAAGTAAAAAAAAAAGTGCCAAAAGCTATGGATATTGATGTGCTTTACCGGCAAACATGCAGCATTACAGGACAATCTTCCTGGTGAAGACTATGATCATATGATTAAATGCTTCTTCATAAATGCTGCATGTTTTCCTTCTGCACATAATATTAAGTCGATTAAAAATACCTATATATTGATTTTATTTGTTTTCAGAAAAAGCTATTCAATTAAGATGGAAGACCGCTCGTGATACGTATGTGAAGTGTAGAGCTACCCTTAAGACGTCGAAGTCAGGGGCTGCAGGTGGTGTAAAAAAGAAATATGTTTATTATGCCTCCTCTACACTACTCGCGAAGTTGAACGAAGTTAGACGAGTACGATAGTGTAGACAGGCACTTCGGCTTACCTCGTCAAGCTTTACCTCGCCTCGGCCAACTTCCATTTGTTGTCGGTTTTTGCGCCCGAGTCAAAGGGCCCGAAGTTGCACGAAGTGCGTTTACGAAGTGTCTCTCTACACTACTCGGCCGACTTCGTTAAAACAGTGCGTGTAACACGATTGTGAGCAATATAAAGTGCTCACAGGAGCAAATTAATTTGTTCCTCGAAATTCTGCAAACAGAGACAGTTATTTCGGACCCCAATGACAAATGTCATAAAGATAATCATAGAGATAATGTCATAAGAAAACAATTTATTATCCATCACAAACGTGCGCAGGCTATCGGCACCACAGAGCGAATGAGCTCCTCGCGAAGTTGAACGAGTGTGTAGTGACGCACTTCGGACTTCGGCCAAAGTTTTTCGAGTTCTTCGCCGAGGAACTTCGTGAGTAGTGTAGAGGAAGCATTACGACATAATGACTTTTTTGGAAGAAACTAAGGATTTTGAACCCAAAGACGAAAGTATAGCTGCAACATCATCGCATAGTTACTCTCAAGATGTGGCTTCAACATCATCACAAAGTGATTCTAATGCCGCGTTTCCACGCTTGCCAAGCCTCGACAAGCTTCCACAAGCTCCAAGCGTCCACAAATCTCGCTTGGCGTTTGGGAGCCGTTTACACGTTTGTGAATGCGTCAGTATGCTACGTACATCCAAGCATGGCGGACACCGAACTTGTATCGATTATAACCTTTGGTTTAACCTACTTTTATTTGCAATACACTTAAAGAGAAGCAAAACCAATTATTTTGTATGATATAGATTGCCAGGGCCTCTTCCTTACACTCTACGGAAAACCTTACCTACATAGCTTCGAAATATTACTGGTGCCATATAGGTTACGGCATTAGGTATGTCAATACACCTGCATATTATTAATATGTTCCCTCGTGACATTCCTCAGGGAGCGATATAGTGCATAATCATACAAACAAGCAAAAGAAGTTCGACCAGCCACTCATTTTGAGACAGAACTAGACGTGCGTTCGTTTCGAGATCACAGCGACTACTAAGCACGCGTCAACGTGTTAACGCGTCGCAAGCGCTTGCCGCAAGCGCCCTTTGATCTGTGTCCAAAAACCGACACTAGACCGGATCCTGTACAAGCGTCCACAAGCTCACGCAAGCCAAGCCAAACGGCCTGTTTACACGCTTGTGCTTGTGGAAGCTTGTCGAGGCTTGGCAAGCGTGGAAACGCGGCATTAGAGTATCAACTCGCCACCAACCGAGCATACTTTTCAAGCGCCCACGCGATCTTCTCCAAAACCGTGACAGAGAAAAAAAAAGAGGTCTATGACGGAGTTTGAGTCAAAATTATTGAATATCACAGAAACAAATTCCAGCACTTCGGCTACAAAGTGTACGTCTTCCACGGCTCTTCATGATGATGATTTCAAATTATTCAATTCTTTAGCACCGATAATTAATGATTTTGATACTTATAAAAAATTGTTATTCCTAACCAAAATACTGGAACTAACTATGGAAATCAGAGGCGCAGCTTCAAACTCACCCATGACATCTACATCGACAGCTACCAACGATTTACCTAATTTGTCAGCGAGTGATGTAGATGACTCTTTACAAAGCTGGCAACACGGCGATTACAACAATTTGTAACGAATAAATAAATAAAAATTAACCATTAAAAATTAACCTACTTACCTGATTGTTACAGCCAATCTTTTCCGTGGACTTATAGGTTGCTTGTATATATCGCAATACAGCATAGAAGACTCTAATTTCGTATGCAACTCCTCAAATGTACTAATGGACATTTTAAAATACATGAAAAAGGACTATGGGCAAAAATGTATGGGCTCAGTCCCCATATAACAACAAACATGGAACTGATGCCAATGTGTACCTTAAGTATCCACTATTTGATTAAAATTCTTCTTTTTACTTAAATCTATGGGATATATCCATAAAAAAACAATTGATTATTATTTATCTTAATATATAAAATCCTTGCGTTACTGACTGACTGACAGACATGCTACAGCCGAAACTATTGGGCGCAGGAAGCTGAAATTTGGCATGTATGTTCCTTGGGGACCGTAGGGGTGCACTAAGAAGGGATTTCCCGAAATTCCCACGGGATCGGCCAAAACGGGTAAATTTAAAAAACATGCAGGCGTAGCTGCTGGCTTCCTCTAGTTAACCTATATTTTCATTTTACACTTGCAAGTTATTTTAACATTATGGTTATATTACGGTACAAAACATGATTTGGTTACGATACAAAATAAAAATAATGTATTTTTAATCATATACTTACACATAAATGATTATGAATGAATAATACGAAAATAAAAATACTAAAGTTGAAGATGTGGGAAAAAGGCTGCTAACCTTAAATGGAACTGGGCGGGCCATGTCAGCTGTATACATGAGGATCGTTGGGCGAAAATCTCGACACTGTGGGTACCAGAAAATGGTCGTCGTCACCGGGGTTGGCCCCGAAAACGGTGGCGAGATGACCTAGACGCCTACCACGAGAGTTAGCTTGAGATTGCAGGCGACAAGAGAGCGTGGAAAGATCTGGGGAAGGCCTTTGCCCAGCAGTGGGACAGTACAGACTAAAGAAAAATTTGAACATACGAATATATATTAATGAATCATTTAAATTCATTGTCTTCTTATATTCATTCTTATGTCTAGTTTACACACTCGCGCGAGCGGCGAGGTGCGCGAGTGTAAACGCTCGCTCGTGTCGGAGGCGGTTTTTTAGGCACGAGTCAAAGGGCCTCGCGAGGGACGCGAGCGTTATGTTTACACTCGCGCTCTCGTTTCAGTTTGTTTACGGCGCCCTTCCGTGCAGGTTGTGTTCTTCGATTTCAATTGAAAATGGACTGGTTCCAAAAAGAAACGCTGCAGTTCTTGGAACTCTATCAGGCCGAGCAAATAATTTGGGATCCAAAAAATAAGATGCATAAAAATACCCAAAAAGTAAATGATGCGTGGCAAAGATTTTCTGAGGTTATGTGCAGACCGCTAGTAGAGTTCTGTTCAAAGTAAAAAAAAAATATTTCTTTTTAAGATGGTCAAGAATCGGTAAAAACTTGTTAAGGCTAGAGCTAATTTCCATCGTTGCTAGCCAGCAACGATGAGCCCAACGCAAACTGAACGCATCGCGAGAGTGTAAACAGGCACTCGCTACCTCGTAACAAGCGAAGCTGTACATCAAGCGTAAGAAGCAACGCGAGCTGCGAGGCGAGGTACGAGGCGAGACGCGAGGCGAGAGTGTAAACTAGGTATTACAATGCGCACAGTAGGCAAATAACAATAGTAATATAGTGTTAATATTACTGGTCTATTTTTATATATTGGTGGTCTATTCTATGTATTGACGACCGGTTGGCGCCGCGGGAGTGTAAGCGACTGCTACGCCGGAGGTCGCGGGTTCGATTTCCGCTCAAATCAAACATTTGTGTGCATGAACATGGATATGGATCGATCGATCGCGCGAAGCGCATGATCATGATTATGCCCCCCCCCCAACTGTCCGCCCGAACCCCGCAGTTGCCGCTCACGTAGCAGTTCAACTGGCCGGCTGGCCAGTTTTTTCTTTCATTTACCGCGATCGTATAACGACGCATTGTTTTATCAAGTATAAAAAGCGTTACTGGAACAAATCGATTTAGTATGTGTTCGTCTTCGAGTTCGTCAGTTTGTTCCGTTGAATCGGTTAGTGAGAATGAAGACTCCATTGAGCTCACCGCAAGCCAGTACATCGAGCGCTCGAGGCGGGAAAAACCTTCAAGTTCATTTCGAGACAATTTCTCCAGCACAATCGAGCAGCGACGAATCGGAAGTGGAAACTCAGGAACCGAACAATCAATTGGCAGTGTTTCTTCAACTCCCATCAAGAGACAGCGATCAGATTCGGACAACAATAGATTTAGTGGAAAAAGAGCAGTGTTTAGACATTGGTCAGTGTACCCAAGCACTAGTAGAAGAGATGGAAGAGCAAGTGGACAAAAGTTTGACGGTAGAGAAAAAGAAGAAAAAAAAGAAAAGTCCAGTAAAGAATACAGAGAAAAAGAAACAAGTGAAGAAGACAGTGGATCAGATGCCGGATCCCCCGACCGACAGTTTCTTAGGTGTTTTGGAATTAATGTGGGCAAGC
Source organism: Euclidia mi (assembly GCA_944739405.2). NCBI lineage: Eukaryota > Metazoa > Arthropoda > Insecta > Lepidoptera > Erebidae > Euclidia > Euclidia mi. Next base: position 9,439,904 of record OX123209.2, on the reverse strand, counting down.
GAAACTTATCGCACAGTGTTACGGGCATTGAAAGTAGGGCAGGCCCAAGCAATATCAACGAAGAATTTGATGATGAAGAGGGAATTCGTGAAACTGATATCATTGTGGAAGACAATATTGAAGTTAATCGTCCACAAACTGAGAGCGACAAAGTGCGAGGATTTATCATGGAATGCTTTCAAAACAATCCTTTGCGATTCAGAGTTATACATGACGTGTTTACAATCCAAAGTAAGTCCTAAAACGATGGAAATATTGTACAAATATGTCAATCAGCAGGAAACTCCGGTAGAGCTTTCAAAGGAAGCGTCTTCTGGGTTACAAACCATGGAAACGACCACCTCCATGTTGTCCACGACTGTTCCTATAATGGAAACACATGTAGATGTCAAAGAATCAAGGAAATCCGAAGTGAATGCGGACAGCCCAGACTTAATCGCAGATTACTTCGGTCTTCACAATACACTTCAGAACACTGGCTCAATCTCGCAATCTATTTTGAAAGTGATGAACGGCATGCAATACATTTTGAAATCGCCGGGCGAATGTGGCATCAATGTAATAAAGCTAGAAGTTTATCCATTCGAAAAAATCAAGCACTTAGATCGGAAAAATTGGTGGAAACACGCCAATTCCAAGATGATCTTCTTGACAAATTCCAATGTCGACCCCGTTCAGATACAACTGAACAAACTGACGAATATGGTAACCAAGAACATAACGAGTATCAAAAACATTCAAAAGGAAACAAAGGAGATCAATTATTGGTGTTCTTTTGGAAGTTTCCAACAGCGCCCGTAAATAATATTGAAGTTAATCGTCCACAAACTGAGAGCGACAAAGTGCGAGGATTTATCATGGAATGCTTTCAAAACAATCCTTTGAGATTCAGAGTTATACATGACGTGTTTACAATCCAAAGTAAGTCCTACAACGATGGAAATATTGTACAAATATGTCAATCAGGAGGAAACTCCGGTAGAGCTTTTCAAGGAAGCGTCTTCTGGGTTACAAACCATGGAAACGACCACCTCCATGTTGTCCACGACTGTTCCTATAATGGAAACACATGTAGATGTCAAAGAATCAAGGAAATCCGAAGTGAATGCGGACAGCCCAGACTTAATCGCAGATTACTTCGGTCTTCACAATACACTTCAGAACACTGGCTCAATCTCGCAATCTATTTTGAAAGTGATGAACGGCATGCAATACATTTTGAAATCGCCGGGCGAATGTGGCATCAATGTAATAAAGCTAGAAGTTTATCCATTCGAAAAAATCAAGCACTTAGATCGGAAAAATTGGTGGAAACACGCCAATTCCAAGATGATCTTCTTGACAAATTCCAATGTCGACCCCGTTCAGATACAACTGAACAAACTGACGAATATGGTAACCAAGAACATAACGAGTATCAAAAACATTCAAAAGGAAGCAAAGGAGATCAATTATTGGGGTTCTTTTGGAAGTTTCCAACAGCGCCCATAAATAATATATTTAATAACAAAATATGGTTTGCTAGTAAATATAAATATTTGTAACTGGATGCGGAAGAAGCCCTTCCAGCGAATACGACAAAACCTACCGAGCAGAGAGCTGCCAAAGCCACAATTCATCTCACGCACACCAACAGCATTAACGAATGACCCGCTCTGGCAACAAGCCTTTGTTACTGAAGGAGAAAGAGGTCTGTCGAACTCGGAGGGTACTAAAGTTTTCGAGGCAGACGCATCAGGGTACGTTGCACTCGTAGAACGAGAGTATACGGCGATTGGAGACTGTGATAAGTACGTAGCCAAGGAGGTCCCGGCTAGCGCATACGCCTATTACCACCACGTATTATGGTTGTATAGAGTCGCCTTAATGGCGAAGCGCCGAGGAGAAGCCTCTCACGAACAGGATCAGCTGATCAATTTCGTTGATGGCTACGACATCGTGTTAGGAGCAGGAGCAGCAACCTACCTAGCAGGGATGGGGGATTACAGTGACGTCGCTGGCGTAAATCATTACATCAAAGCGTCAGAGCCAGGGAACGATGGCCATTTTGGCTTAATCGACGAGAGGACACACAGAGAGTACGAGACTAAGATCGCACCTTCAGTGTCGTTCAATCGCATTCTCTCGGATATGGCAGCAACCAACCACGGCGAAGACGAATTCCTAATGCCCGAAGGTATAATGCCTGACTTTCCAGCACCAGCACCACGACCAGCCCGCACACCGCAGAGAGGAGGAGCGGCGGGACGGGGAAGAGCCGCCCGAGGCCGTCAGCGGCGTGGTGAAGTAGCTCAACTTGCTGAAGCACCGGCGAGGGACGAGCGAATCGGTGAAGAACCAGAACCCCATGAGGCAGTTCATGAAGCAGCCCTTGGGGGGACAGAGGACTTGAGTGACGCGAGGTAGCGAGGAGGACGCTTTAACTTTGCGTGAGCGGCGTACGCGCGCTATAAGTGCTATAACCTTGTCGCGACGTTACACACTCCCCCTCTAGTTCGAACATAGCGCCCTCGCGTTCGGGCTAGCAATCGTATCTATGGGGACGACCGCGCTTGCGTTTTTCTCTAACCGGAGCTTCAACATTGCCAATGAAGGGAGTCAAGTGAGAGACGTGATACCGTCCAACGTGTTCCCCTTTGGTGACCCCCTCTATCAGGTACGTGGTCGGACTTACCACTTCCCGTACGCGATAGGGTCCATCTCTCCGTGGTATGAACTTGGCTGATTGCCCAGAGCTGACATCATTCAACCCTTGCGTCTTTAATAGAACAAGGTCACCTACCTTGTAGTCAGAAGGCGCGCGTCTGCCTTCATCTGCGTACTTCTTTTGCACAGACTGCTTCTGCTCGTGAACGTCTCTGGCGTCCAGCAGCACCGAAGACAACTTACGCAGGTAAGGAGTGATGTTATGAACGAAATTGTCGTTCTCCACAATGGTCTTCATATCGCTAACGACGTCCGAAGGCGCGCGCAACTCCCTCCCGAAGGTAAGGTTTGCAGGCGAAAATCTAGTGCTCGCTGTAACAGCGGAATTCATAGCAAACCTTGTAGCTGCGAGGTGAGTGTCCCATGTTGCGTGGTCCTTCCCAACAAGTATAGCCAGTTGGGGCTTCAGATCGCGATTTTTGCGTTCCACGGGGTTCGCTTCTGGGTGATACAGCGGTGTCAAGGACTGTTTAATACCCATCACATGACACACCTGCTGCATCACCTCAGCAACGAACTGAACTCCGTTATCGCTGATCATCCTACGCGGGACTCCGAACCTCAGGAAAACTTCAGCTATCAGTATCTCAGCGCACTCTACACTGGTGGCGCTCTCTAATGCGAACAGCTCGACCCAATGTGAGCAAGTATCCTCTAGAATCAAAATCCAACGGTTACCTTTCGAAGTTCTAGGTAAAGGGCCGAACAGATCGACAGACACTACTTCAAACCGTCGATTCATTCATTCAGTCTGGAGTAGTCCTGCAGGCTTCCGGTTGTCAATCTTGTATCTCTGACAAGCGGTACAGCGTTTGACGTAATCGGTAACAAAAGATCTCATACCTGGCCAGAAGTATCGCGCTCTAATGCGTTGCAAGGTACGCTCAGCACCGAAGTGACCTGCCGTGGGGGCGTCGTGGAAGTCAACGAGCACGGCCTCTCTCTCGTGAATAGGAACCACGAGGCAGGCAGAATCTGCGTCGTCAGAATCTGGAGCACACCTGTACAAAACACCATCAGAAAGCAGGTAACCTTTTTCTGACCAGTCCCTCCCCCTGAAGGGATCGTCGGTCGCCTCTAGATCCTCGACGATCTTCTTCAGCTCAGGGTCCTTCAGCTGGTTGGCGCGTACCTCATCAGGCGTCCTGTGTGGAACATCTACAGTCACTAAGCATACCTCGCAACCACCTGGGGTTTTTTCGCAACAGGCGGGGCGGCTCAGTGCATCAGCGATCACGTTCACCTTTCCAGGAGTATACTGGATCTGTAGGTTATAGGCTTGGAGAGTCAATGCCCATCTGGCGAGTCGACCGCTGGGAGACTTCAAGCTCATCAGCCAACGCAACGGCTGATGGTCGGACTTGACCACTACTTCCGATCCCTCGATGTACCCTCTGAATTTCGTCACCGCCCAAACTACGGCCAGAGCCTCCCGTTCGGTGGTGGTATAGTTTCGCTCAGCTGGCTCTAGTAGGCGGCTGGCGTACTCTATGGGTCTTTCATCAAAACTGCGCCGAGACAGTAGCCACTGCTATCTGTCCGGAGGGAGAAAGGTAGGGATTCATCGACTTGGCGTAGAATAGGAGCGGTGACGAGGAGTTTCTTCATGCTCTCAAAAGCCGCTTGCTGCTCGTCATGCCACTTCCAAGAGCTGTTCTTCTTGAGAAGGTCAGTTAGAGGTTTCGCAACCGCCGCGTAGTTCGGTACGAAACGCCGGAACCAGCTGGATGTTGCCAGGAAACCCTTAAGCTGCCTCTCGTTCTTGGGGGCAGGCATGTCAGCAATGGCCGAGGTCTTCTCCGGGTCTACTTGCAGGCCGCCAGGAACAATAATGTGGCCAAGGAACTTCACAGAGTCACGGGCGAAACTGCTTTTCTTGCGATTGACTCGAAGGCTAAACCTTTCGAGTCTATCGAAAACTGCTTTGAGGTCCTCCATGTGACTGTCAAAAATCTGTGACAGAATTATCAGATCGTCTAAATAGCCCAGAATAGTCTCAGGTCTAGTACCTGATTGGTCTGAACTTGATTCCCGAACGGATACGCTCAAGTTCGACTTGAAACGATCGATCAATCGTTGAAATGTGGCACCTGAGTTGCGTAAGCCCATCGGCATCCTCTTGAACCTATAGGTGCCAGAAGGTGTCACGAACGCTGTCTTGTCGCGATCCTCATCTGCGACGCATACCTGAAAATACCCGGAGTGAAGATCGAGCGTCGTCATGTAGCTGGTCGTCTTGGCCGCGTGAAGTACATCTTCCAAGCGCGGGAGAGGGTACCGATCCGGCTCCGTGACCGCGTTGAGCTTTCGGTAGTCCACGCATAGTCGGACTCCTCCGTCCTTCTTCGAAACCAAGACGACATTAGCAGCCCAAGGCGACTCGCACTCCTCGATGACATCAGCTTGCAACAGCTTCTCAAGCTCACCGTCCAACAACCGCTTCTTCCCTTGCAACATTCTGTAGGGTGGTGAAGCGGTCGGTTCCTGCTTCTCATCAACCCGAATGCGATGGGTGGCATAGGTTGTCGGGGGGCCCTCGGTGGCGATGCGCTCGGCTCTGCTGATTATAAGCTGGTTGAGCTGCACTCTCTGGGTCTCTGGGACAGCTTCGACCCTTCATCCTCTCTCAGCGCCAGACTGGTGGTTGCAACCTGCATCAGCTCTGCGTCGCTGGTGGATGTGAGGCTGTAAGATATCACAAAGTTAAACTTCTGCCCAGGAGAGTCACCAAAGAACCAACAGTTATGTTGGAGGTCCAACAATGTACCTGCTGTAGTGATGAAGTTTTGTCCGAGAAGCGTCCTATTATTCGCTTCTGGTATCGCTAGGAAAGTGGTGGGGATAACGCGGTCCTGAATCGTGACGTCCGTGTTACAGTATAACAACCAGGGATGTTAAGGATATCCATATCCGTATCCGAAACTATCGGATATCCGAAATAAAAAAATATCCCTATCCGTAACCGAATCCGAAATAAATGATTCGGATAATTTCGGATAGTGGCGAAGTCTATTGCAGCCCATTGGCCATTTTCAATATTCGACCTATAGATAGATCTGTAGATTTTTGATTCGTGTTTGACATATTTTGTATGGAGCTTATGTCAAAAACTTTTTTTTATAACCTTTATTGGAATATAAGGCATTTTTGTACCTACATAAAAATGACGATGTCAATCCCATCGTACCTTATTCTAAATTTTGAACAACTTAATTGCAGAGTTAAGTTATCAATTGCAGACAATAAACATTACATAAATTTGAAGTCAAATAGCATTCTAGCTGTATCTGAGTTTGGTTCAGCTAAAATACTTTGAAAAATACCCATCAAGTCTTTTAAATAATTGGTCTCTTTTATCAGCATATCGTACACATTCCATAAGTATGTGGTAAACATCATCTCGCTTATTGCACACGTCACAATTAGGTGAACTTACTTTTTCATTAAGAATCCAAAGCTTTTGCCAGAAATGTGCCCGGTACGCAGTCTAAATGCGGTGACAATTTGCTTTCTGCATAATTTAGCATTCAGAAACCACGGAACATGAAGAGGCTCACATTGAATACCTACTTTTGTACCAAATTCCTTTGAGCTTAGACCGCTCGTCAAAGTATTCCTTGAAAGCGACATAACATTTGTATTTACATTTCGCAAAAATTTCGGACCAAACAGGCAAAACATTTGCTTCTTCATCAACGCAATAGTTCTCTTTGCTAGTCTGTCAGCCTCTTCATTTCCTGATAGCCCTATGTGAGACGGAACCCATTGCAGTGCAACAATTATCCCCTTGCGTTGTGCGCTCATGATCATGTCCAGTATTTTATACGCGATCGGTGTGCCTTTACTACCAGACACGCAAGAAGCGATATGAAGTTTAGCACTTTGACTGTCTGTTAAGATAACTGTTTTATGAAAAATTACGAATACTTAGTTCGATAAAATTAAAAATAAGTGTTGTGAAATATTTATTTATTACTTTTGATATTCCTTAAAAATCTAATATCCGTAACCGAAACTATCCGAAACTACCGGATAATCCGAAATAATTTCATATCCGTATCCGAAACCGAAACCGATATAATTTTTTTGCAATATCCGTATCCGTATCCAGATCCGAAATTCCATATCCGTAACATCCCTAATAACAACTCACGTACCTGCTGTGTTCCATCTGCGAGTCCAATAGTGCGGCGTGTTTCCGTGAAAGTGATACCGCTGTCCAGCAAGATCTTATATAATCCGGGACTAGCGAGACTCTCGGTAGCACCTGTATCGAATACTGCGACACCTACTTGGGATGCAATCTCTACCTTTACGGTGGGGTGCGTCAGATCGGACACGTCGGTGACGGCACTTTGGAAACTCACCTTGGCAGCCGCGTTGTCATTGTTACCTGCGGGTGTACCTTTACATGTCGGGCACTTGGACCGTATCACGCCTTGTCGTCCGCAGCCGTAACACGATAGTGGCGCGTTATCATTCGCTTGCTCACTCGATGTTTTATTTTTACATTCCTCCGCAGTATGACCAAACCGTTTACAAAAAGCGCAGCGCGGTCTAATTCGTTTCGGTGTTATGTTACTACTAATGTTCGAACTAGAGTCGGACGTCGCACGCGAAGGGTTACTTTGGACTACCGCGACCGTCGGAGGGTTAATATTTACATTTTGCGATTTATTACGATTTTCGAGATTTGAACTACTATTGCGCGATGATAATGACGATTTGGACTGACTTACTTCGCATAGCGTTTCCTCCACGTACCTCGCGCGCTCGAGTACGCAGTCGACACTACTGACGCTATCGCGAGGTACTCGCTTCCGGAACTTTCGGTTCAGAAGTCCGTACACAATATCTAATTGCATGACTTCGGGGATGCTATATGGTATACGCGAAATGTTAGCACGCACTCGCGATATAAACGAATCTACGCTATCACTATCACTTTGTTCTTGCGCGAAGATTTCTTGAAAAATCCGGTGGGCGGGGCGCGGGGCGCCGTACATGAAGCGTAGGCGGCGTATCGCGTCTTCCCAGGTCTTCACCGTCGATTTGATGCCTTGCCACCACACGGCGGCGTCTCCCGTCAGCAGCATGGGCAGACCACGTAGGGCGTGTTCGTCGGATACGCTTGCGCACTCTTTGTAGACGAGCACGCTCTCGACGAACGCTTCTAGGGTCTCCGCACTGCGAGCCGCTCCGTCTAATCGGGCTGTACATCGCGTGAAGTTGCTGTGCAGGTTCGGCGCTCCGGTGTAGGTAGCGGTGAGAGTCGGTCCCGCAGACTCGCCGGTCGACGTCGGCGTCGGCGTCGCGACGCTTCGCATGACGCTCGCCAACAGTCGCGTGAGCTGCTCCTCGGATATGGAAATCTGCTTATCGCCACATGTGGTTGGCTGTGGCGTCACCGTGGTGCTCGCACTCGCGGTGTTTGCTACCGCGTGTCTCCTCGTCGGCGTCGGTGTCGCTACTCGTCGAAACATCTCGGTTTTCTGTGGACGCGTTGCGGCGGGTTTTTGGCGGCATTTTCTCGCGAAAACTCTCGTCAACTGGTCCGTAGTAGTCCGTATGACACACAATAGATATGGAGAACACTGTTCTGTGGGTTTTAATCGCACTCGCGTCGGTTTTTCGTACCTCCTAGCCATAGTACAAACAGAATAGTAGGATAGCTTCATACAAATCGGCCGCCGCCGCCGCCGCGCTGGTGTGAATGTATGCGTGAGTCGCCGGGGCGGCGCGGCGGCGTGTACGCACGCACTTTTCACGCACACAATCTCACGAGCGCGGAACGCTCGGCGCGGATTCAGTACGGGATGCGCCGCGCGTCTGTTCGCGCGCATGCATGTAGGTACTACACTGCTCGCCCGCGACCATTGTTTATGTACATTCAGTTTTGTAATAAACGTTATTAATATTATACAATGTGTTAAACGACAGTAAATTTAACTCGTTACATTTTTCTCGCTATAAAGGGCATTTAGAAAGTGATATAACGCTTAGCTAGTCAGCAGGTATTTGAAAAAAAAAATATGCAAACTTAAATTCTGTAGTATTCAGCGCAATCACTTAAAAAAACGGCGAAATAGCGCGCGCCGACAAAGCCGACGGCGCCGCGGTGTAAACACGTGACAACCCGTGCGTCATCGCAAGAGTAGGCAATTAACTCGCCGAGCGGCCTTAGCTAGCTTACTATTCTGTTTTTACTATGTCCTAGCCGTTAGGTAGACGCGGAGCACGTGCCACGAGTTGGGCGCAATTTGTAACTGGATGCGGTTGCTAGGGGCGAGGTAAATGAGGCACGGTGATTACAATCAACACAGTGTATAATGTCTTTTCACATATAATGATACAATAGTAAGAGTTACTAGTACAGTACAATCACGGTCTAGAGTTATAGGTACGGTGGCGCGGAGCGGGCGCGCGCGTGACGTATCGGTTAAGCGAGGTGGGCCGACTGGTGGCGCCGCGGCGCGAGCGACGCGAGGTAGCGAGGAGGACGCTTTAACTTTGCGTGAGCGGCGTACGCGCGCTATAAGTGCTATAACCTTGTCGCGACGTTACATATTTACAATTAAATCATCCATTTTTAAAAAGTGTACAACGATTAAATTTACGGCAATTGTGTGACATGACTTTGTCTGAGTTTATGATTAAATTTAGTTGTAGTGAGTGTTTGTATTTTAATTGTGGTGTAAAGGATATCAATGATTATAATTACACTACTGAACAATCTTTAAGGATTGCAAATGATTTATTAATGTATCAATTTTATAATAATTTTGATAATGTTCAAAATTTTTTATTAAATTTATATTACATAGTGGATAAAATAATTCCGAAAAAAAATTGTATATTTATATTGTCACCACCTAATGCTGGTAAAAATTTTTTTTTCGATGGCGTTAGAGATTACTTTATAAATTTTGGTCAAATAGGAAATTGGAATAAATATAATAATTTTCCATTAATGGAATGTGTTAATCGGAGAATTATAATGTGGAATGAACCACATTGTGAAACTTCTGCATTTGAAACTGTAAAAATGTTAATTTCAAGACGATGCTATAGTTCAAAGAACACCTATTTTAGTATTGTCAAATAATGATCTTTTTCCTAAAGACAGTGCTTTTAGAACTCGCATGTTTAATTATCAATGGCGTTCGTGTGAAGCATTAAAACATTGTAAAAAAAATTGTATCCACTATTTTTTCCAAAATTACTAATTATGTATTATATAATAGATAAAAAGATAATTTTATATATCAAGAAAAAGAAACAGACATTTCAGATTCAGAATAAATTTATTACAACATTACAAATTTTTTACTTATTTTAGTCACAGTACTTGTATCACTATCTTCACATAAATCATAATCCTCTTCCTGTTCTATTCCAGATACCTTATCCCTTTGCGTGTACTGATCAGAACTTATTCTGTCTTTACTCTTTTTGGTTTTTTGTCTGGTCCTGAAAGCTGGGGAATCAAAGTCAAACGGTTTCTTATATAAGTAATGTCTGTCTGTGTGCCTTTGCTGGTTAAGATCTTTTCCGGTAATTTTGCAGATGTTTGGTTCATTTTCCATAAATTTAACTGAACGATCGCAGTTCTGTTCGACTCCACAGAATGTTTCAGCGGTTGTGTAGTTTTGATCATATCCGTACCCATATATAACCTTCTGAGGCATATTAGCGAGAGTACCGTAAGTATAATAACTGGCAATATCAACAGAAACATCCATTTCGTATTCACATAACCAATACACCATCGTAGTCTGGAAATTCTCGTATTCCGTGGATGGGTTAAGCTGTGGTATAGCACCAACTCCAACATGTAGCTGTGGTTGTGGTATCATAGAATGATTCAAAAGTGGTTTTCTTGGATCAAATACTGCAGAAAACTCTATTGTTGATGCGTAATTGGAAGATAACTGATCGACAAGCGACAGTTGCTTGCGTCAGTTTAGAATACTTGTCTGAGGTGTATCCTGTTTTTTGTAAAGTACGTTTACTAATAAAGTGCGCATTATTCATTGTCATTGCTTTACTATGATATGCTTTTGGTGTCACATGGCATTTATTTGGAGCAATGAATCCATTTTTAGGATTATATTTATAATTGGCAACTTCTTTGCCAATAACTGTACTAACTAAAAATCTATCCATAAGACTGTCAAGAACAATATTACCCATGCCATGAATAGCATGAGTATCATCACGAATCCACCAGTACACTGAATTTGAACGAGGTACACCGTGACTTTGGGATGGTACATCCATATACATTTTATGTACTGCATTTTCCATATCTGGTGCTAAAATTTTTGTAGGAATCATAGGTTTATCTGCTCCTGACTCATAAGACACATTTGTTCCATAAGTGGATACATTTAAATTAGTTGCAACATAACCAATAGGTACATGCTCGGTATTAGCATATCCTGAGACTGTTTCGCCAGTACCGAATGTAGTTCTAGTACCTAAAACTGTAACTTTACATCGGCATTCTATTGCTCTCGCCTCGCGTTGTAATCCAAGCCATTCGGATTGTGACATATATGACGGAATAAAATCCACAAAACAGTTCATTAAACTTGTAGTGAAACCGGCATCTTCTTCGCCATATTTTAAAGGTTTCATAGCGTATCCATAGGAGTTCCATATCCTTGACTTCTTATATGTGAATACCTGTGGTGACGGCATAATAGTCCGCGGTATCCGTATTGTGCCCATATGTTCCGTTGTATGTGGACCCACACCCAAAGATCGTCCTTCCTGTCCAGTACGTATGTTCGGAAGGGTGGTTGTTGCACATTAGTAGCATGGTCAATATCCATAGCACTAAGAAAATTATCATCAATGTCAGGAAAGTTCTCTGCTTCTTGAGGGGAACCGGATCTGGTTGGTGTGTGGGGTATGGAACCTCCGGAGGCTCCACCGGTATCGGGGGAAGTGTCAGCAGCCCTACTAGGACCGGGTTGAGGATTATCGTCAAAATGAACCCTTTTAGGAGTAGAATGCTCACGTCTAATCTGTCTCGCTGTGTCACTACGAATGAAATCATTCCAAGTGCCAGCTGCCTATCCGTGTTGCTGTTTATGTAATTTCCAAGCTTCACTTAATTTTTTTTTTGAATTTTAGAATATAACTCTTGTCCGGCGTGTGGACGCTTCGACATGTTAGGATTCACTGACTTATGGAATAAATATTTTTCAAAAATATGTTTCAACGCTAAACCACTTGCTCCAAGAAATGCTGATATATCATGATGCTGTGTAAATTCTTCACTAAATTCCTTTATTGCTGTTTCATCTGCATTAAATATGTCTTCACTATTTTGAGCTATCCAATAAAGAGCGTCGTGTTTTGCAGCAATCCAATCCGCATCATTTACAGGTTCTCCTTTATCTAAATCATTTCCAGGGCCTAAATATTTATATCCAGGCAATGTAAAATCACCTTTAAAATATTTTACAAACTCTGAATCAAACATTGCGCTGGTAAATGAAAGAAAAAACTGGCCAGCCGGCCAGTTGACCTGCTACGTGAGCGGCAACTGCGGGGTTCGGGCGGACAGTTGGGGGAGGGGGGCATAATCATGATCATGCGCTTCGCGCGATCGATCGATTGCCCCCCAACTGTCCGCCCGAACCCCGCAGTTGCCGCTCACGTAGCAGGTCAACTGGCCAGTTTTTTCTTTCATTTACCGCGATCGTATAACGACGCATTGTTTTATCAAGTATAAAAAGCGTTACTGGAACAAATCGATTTAGTATGTGTTCGTCTTCGAGTTCGTCAGTTTGTTCCGTTGAATCGGTTAGTGAGAATGAAGACTCCATTGAGCTCACCGCAAGCCAGTACATCGAGCGCTCGAGGCGGGAAAAACCTTCAAGTTCATTTCGAGACAACTTCTCCAGCACAATCGAGCAGCGACGAATCGGAAGTGGAAACTCAGGAACCGAACAATCAATTGGCAGAGTTTCTTCAACTCCCATCAAGAGACAGCGATCAGATTCGGACAACAATAGATTTAGTGGAAAAAGAGCAGTGTTTAGACATTGGTCAGTGTACCCAAGCACTAGTAGAAGAGATGGAAGAGCAAGTGGACAAAAGTTTGACGGTAGAGAAAAAGAAGAAAAAAAAAGAAAAGTCCAGTAAAGAATACAGAGAAAAAGAAACAAGTGAAGAAGACAGTGGATCAGATGCCGGATCCCCCGACCGACAGTTTCTTAGGTGTTTTGGAATTAATGTGGGCAAGCGAAACTTATCGCACAGTGTTACGGGCATTGAAAGTAGGGCAGGCCCAAGCAATATCAACGAAGAATTTGATGATGAAGAGGGAATTCGTGAAACTGATATCATTGTGGAAGACAATATTGAAGTTAATCGTCCACAAACTGAGAGCGACAAAGTGCGAGGATTTATCATGGAATGCTTTCAAAACAATCCTTTGCGATTCAGAGTTATACATGACGTGTTTACAATTCAAAGTAAGTCCTACAACGATGGAAATATTGTACAAATATGTCAATCAGGAGGAAACTCCGGTAGAGCTTTCAAAGGAAGCGTCTTCTGGGTTACAAACCATGGAAACGACCACCTCCATGTTGTCCACGACTGTTCCTATAATGGAAACACATGTAGATGTCAAAGAATCAAGGAAATCCGAAGTGAATGCGGACAGCCCAGACTTAATCGCAGATTACTTCGGTCTTCACAATACACTTCAGAACACTGGCTCAATCTCGCAATCTATTTTGAAAGTGATGAACGGCATGCAATACATTTTGAAATCGCCGGGAGAATGTGGCATCAATGTAATAAAGCTAGAAGTTTATCCATTCGAAAAAATCAAGCACTTAGATCGGAAAAATTGGTGGAAACACGCCAATTCCAAGATGATCTTCTTGACAAATTCCAATGTCGACCCCGTTCAGATACAACTGAACAAACTGACGAATATGGTAACCAAGAACATAACGAGTATCAAAAACATTCAAAAGGAAACAAAGGAGATCAATTATTGGGGTTCTTTTGGAAGTTTCCAACAGCGCCCGTAAATAATATATTTAATAACAAAATATGGTTTGCTAGTAAATATAAATATTTACAATTAAATCATCCATTTTTAAAAAGTGTACAACGATTATATTTACGACAATTGTGTGACATGACTTTGTCTGAGTTTATGATTAAATTCAGTTGTAGTGAGTGTTTGTATTTTAATTGTGGTGTAAAGGATATCAATGATTATTATTACACTACTGAACAATCTTTAAGGATTGCAAATGATTTATTAATGTATCAATTTTATAATAATTTTGATAATGTTCAAATTTTTTTATTAAATTTATATTACATAGTGGATAAAATAATTCCGAAAAAAAATTGTATATTTATATTGTCACCACCTAATGCTGGTAAAAAATTTTTTTTCAATGGCGTTAGAGATTACTTTATAAATTTTGGTCAAATAGGAAATTGGAATAAATATAATAATTTTCCATTAATAGAATGTGTTAATCGGAGATTTATTATGTGGAATGAACCACATTGTGAAACTTCTGCATTTGAAACTGTAAAAATGTTAATTTCAAGACGATGCTATAGTTCAAAGAACACCTATTTTAGTATTGTCAAATAATGATATTTTTCCTAAAGACAGTGCTTTTAGAACTCGCATGTTTAATTATCAATGGCGTTCATGTGAAGCATTAAAACATTGTAAAAAAAAATTGTATCCACTATTTTTTCCAAAATTACTAATTATGTATAATATAATAGATAATAAAGGTAATTTTATATATCAAGAAAAAGAAACAGACATTTCAGATTCAGGATAAATTTATTACAACATTACAAATTTTTTACTTATTTTAGTCACAGTACTTGTATCACTATCTTCACATAAATCATAATCCTCTTCCTGTTCTATTCCAGATACCTTATCCCTTTGCGTGTACTGATCAGAACTTCTTCTGTCTTTACTCTTTTTGGTTTTTTGTCTGGTCCTGAAAGCTGGGGAATCAAAGTCAAACGGTTTCTTATATAAGGAATGTCTGTATGTGTGCCTTTGCTGGTTAAGATCTTTTCCGGTAATTTTGCAGATGTTTGGTTCATTTTCCATAAATTTAACTGAACGATCGCAGTTCTGTTCGACTCCACAGAATGTTTCAGCGGTTGTGTAGTTTTGATCATGTCCGTATACATATATAACCTTCTGAGGCATATTAGCGAGAGTACCGTAAGTATAATAACTGGCAATATCAACAGAAACATCCATTTCGTATTAACATAACCAATACACCATCGTAATCTGGAAATTCTCGTATTCCGTGGATGGGTTAAGCTGTGGTATTGCACCAACTCCAACATGTAGCTGTGGTTGTGGTATCATAGAATGATTCAAAAGTGGTTTTCTTGGATCAAATACTGCAGAAAACTCTATTGTTGATGCGTAATTGGAAGATAACTGATCGACAAGCGACAGTTGCTTGCGTCAGTTTAGAATACTTGTCTGAGGTGTATCCTGTTTTTTGTAAAGTACGTTTACTAATAAAGTGCGCATTATTCATTGTCATTGCTTTACTATGATATGCTTTTGGTGTCACATGGCATTTATTTGGAGCAATGAATCCATTTTTAGGATTATATTTATAATTGGCAACTTCTTTGCCAATAACTGTACTAACTAAAAATCTATCCATAAGACTGTCAAGAACAATATTACCCATGCCATGAATAGCATGAGTATCATCACGAATCCACCAGTACACTGAATTTGAACGAGGTACACCGTGACTTTGGGATGGTACATCCATATACATTTTATGTACTGCATTTTCCATATTTGGTGCTAAAATTTTTGTAGGAATCATAGGTTTATCTGCTCCTGACTCATAAGACACATTTGTTCCATAACCCCTCACCTGATCTATAGTCATATTATGACCGAAGAAAGTAGGGCGATTTTTGATACGTAGTCATATTATGACCATTTTTTATGTTCGCATTTCAAGTCTGTTTTCTCTGTTTTACCGATTTGTAGCGGCTTGTGATTGCGTTAGGTTGGTAGGACAATAACACGCCTTGCGTATTGTAAACGAAAACAGACATGCTCCAAAAAAAAAAAAAAAGTTTCGTCTAATCAAAAGAAAGTTCCCGCGTCGCTGTGCGTGTCCTGTCGCAATAATTAATTTTGATACCAAAAAAACGCTGCAGCATGAGTCCGAAGCAATTTAATCATGCCTTAGTAAGTATTTTTTCGTTTTATGTTTAAGTTGATAATATTCGTAGTGTAATTTGAGATTAAAGACACTTTTCCTTAGGTAAGAACCAATTCGCCCCGCACCCGTATATTTCATATGATTTTACGTATTGTTTCTGCACTTGTTGGTATTTTTTTTGTTGTATTGTTTGAATAATTTCATAAATAAATAGTATATAATATGCAGAAGTCCTTAAATTCATGTATTTTCTAAATATTCACGAAAAATATAATGCAGGTAACAGTCGGTCATTTTATGACCGGCTGTCAGGCCGAGGCATTGTCCTTTGTTACTGGAATTTTTATTTAATTAATAATTATTTACAATAGCTATAAGATTGTCATTTGTTGAAATTTAAAGCTCCTTTTATACTCTTTAAGACTCATAAGTCTTGATTTTGTATTTTGGTTTGATTTTGTTATAATGAGCATAGTTTTAAATATGCCCTGCTTTGGACCGCCTAAAACGAGGATCTTGTTAATTTACCTTTCGTTTAAAATTAATGCAATTCTGTCGCCTAAATTTATTGTGATTCTTTTAACCATCAAACAAGCTTTCTAAATATATATATATCTCATGAGTTTAATGAAATATGTTGAACAAAGTGAAGGTGCAAAGTTCAGACATTTTTATGCAGTTTTTACGCGTACGGTATGAAAACGACAAAAACCGCTTATGGAATTTGTTGATTTACGTTAGATATTATTATGAAAAGGTGTAAATGTTTTTCAATATGCTTATTCCTTTATAATATCAGGTTAAATAAAAAGGAAAGAGAAAACTACAATTTGTTTATTTTTTATATATTTCATCACAAAGTCAGAATTTACCCAATTTCATTACATTTTTATTTTTCTCTTGAATACAGTTCGGTCACAGTACGATATAATGTTACGGTTGTACTGTAACATTGTAGATAATTTATCAAGGATTCCATCAATATATAATGTGTCAGGTATTTATACACAGAAAGGCCATAAAATGCTAAATATGTGACCCACTTAAATCGCGCCGCGGCGCGTCTCAATTCGGCGATCAAATTACGGCAACCTAGCCGCCGCGACCGTATCAGGTGAGGGGATAAGTGGATACATTTAAATTAGTTGCAACATAACCAATAGGTACATGCTCGGTATTAGCATATCCTGAGACTGTTTCGCCAGTACCGAATGTAGTTCTAGTACCTAAAACTGTAACTTTACATCGGCATTCTATTGCTCTCGCCTCGCGTTGTAATCCAAGCCATTCGGATTGTGACATATATGACGGAATAAAATCCACAAAACAGTTCATTAAACTTGTAGTGAAACCGGCATCTTCTTCGCCATATTTTAAAGGTTTCATAGCGTATCCATAGGAGTTCCATATCCTTGACTTCTTATATGTGAATACCTGTGGTGACGGCATAATAGTCCGCGGTATCCGTATTGTGCCCATATGTTCCGTTGTATGTGGACCCACACCCAAAGATCGTCCTTCCTGTCCAGTACGTATGTTCGGAAGGGTGGTTGTTGCACATTAGTAGCATGGTCAATATCCATAGCACTAAGAAAATTATCATCAATGTCAGGAAAGTTCTCTGCTTCTTGAGGGGAACCGGATCTGGTTGGTGTGTGGGGTATGGAACCTCCGGAGGCTCCACCGGTATCGGGGGAAGTGTCAGCAGCCCTACTAGGACCGGGTTGAGGATTATCGTCAAAATGAACCCTTTTAGGAGTAGAATGCTCACGTCTAATCTGTCTCGCTGTGTCACTACGAATGAAATCATTCCAAGTGCCAGCTGCCGATCCGTGTTGCTGTTTATGTAATTTCCAAGCTTCACTTAATTTTTTTTGAATTTTAGAATAGAACTCTTGTCCGGCGTGTGGACGCTTCGACATGTTAGGATACACTGACTTATGGAATAAATATTTTTCAAAAATATGTTTCAACGCTAAACCACTTGCTCCAAGAAATGCTGATATATCATGATGCTGTGTAAATTCTTCACTAAATTCCTTTATTGCTGTTTCATCTGCATTAAATATGTCTTCACTATTTTGAGCTATCCAATAAAGAGCGTCGTGTTTTGCAGCAATCCAATCCGCATCATTTACAGGTTCTCCTTTATCTAAATCATTTCCAGGGCCTAAATATTTATATCCAGGCAATGTAAAATCACCTTTAAAATATTTTACAAACTCTGAATCAAACATTGCGCTGGTAAATGAAAGAAAAAACTGGCCAGCCGGCCAGTTGACCTGCTACGTGAGCGGCAACTGCGGGGTTCGGGCGGACAGTTGGGGGAGGGGGGCATAATCATGATCATGCGCTTCGCGCGATCGATCGATTGCCCCCCAACTGTCCGCCCGAACCCCGCAGTTGCCGCTCACGTAGCAGGTCAACTGGCCAGTTTTTTCTTTCATTTACCGTGATCGTATAACGACGCATTGTTTTATCAAGTATAAAAAGCGTTACTGGAACAAATCGATTTAGTATGTGTTCGTCTTCGAGTTCGTCAGTTTGTTCCGTTGAATCGGTTAGTGAGAATGAAGACTCCATTGAGCTCACCGCAAGCCAGTACATCGAGCGCTCGAGGCGGGAAAAACCTTCAAGTTCATTTCGAGACAATTTCTCCAGCACAATCGAGCAGCGACGAATCGGAAGTGGAAACTCAGGAACCGAACAATCAATTGGCAGAGTTTCTTCAACTCCCATCAAGAGACAGCGATCAGATTCGGACAACAATAGATTTAGTGGAAAAAGAGCAGTGTTTAGACATTGGTCAGTGTACCCAAGCACTAGTAGAGGAGATGGAAGACCAAGTGGACAAAAGTTTGACGGTAGAGAAAAAGAAGAAAAAAAAGAAAAGTCCAGTAAAGAATACAGAGAAAAAGAAACAAGTGAAGAAGACAGTGGATCAGATGCCGGATCCCCCGACCGACAGTTTCTTAGGTGTTTTGGAATTAATGTGGGCAAGCGAAACTTATCGCACAGTGTTACGGGCATTGAAAGTAGGGCAGGCCCAAGCAATATCAACGAAGAATTTGATGATGAAGAGGGAATTCGTGAAACTGATATCATTGTGGAAGACAATATTGAAGTTAATCGTCCACAAACTGAGAGCGACAAAGTGCGAGGATTTATCATGGAATGCTTTCAAAACAATCCTTTGCGATTCAGAGTTATACATGACGTGTTTACAATTCAAAGTAAGTCCTACAACGATGGAAATATTGTACAAATATGTCAATCAGGAGGAAACTCCGGTAGAGCTTTCAAAGGAAGCGTCTTCTGGGTTACAAACCATGGAAACGACCACCTCCATGTTGTCCACGACTGTTCCTATAATGGAAACACATGTAGATGTCAAAGAATCAAGGAAATCCGAAGTGAATGCGGACAGCCCAGACTTAATCGCAGATTACTTCGGTCTTCACAATACACTTCAGAACACTGGCTCAATCTCGCAATCTATTTTGAAAGTGATGAACGGCATGCAATACATTTTGAAATCGCCGGGAGAATGTGGCATCAATGTAATAAAGCTAGAAGTTTATCCATTCGAAAAAATCAAGCACTTAGATCGGAAAAATTGGTGGAAACACGCCAATTCCAAGATGATCTTCTTGACAAATTCCAATGTCGACCCCGTTCAGATACAACTGAACAAACTGACGAATATGGTAACCAAGAACATAACGAGTATCAAAAACATTCAAAAGGAAACAAAGGAGATCAATTATTGGGGTTCTTTTGGAAGTTTCCAACAGCGCCCGTAAATAATATATTTAATAACAAAATATGGTTTGCTAGTAAATATAAATATTTACAATTAAATCATCCATTTTTAAAAAGTGTACAACGATTATATTTACGACAATTGTGTGACATGACTTTGTCTGAGTTTATGATTAAATTCAGTTGTAGTGAGTGTTTGTATTTTAATTGTGGTGTAAAGGATATCAATGATTATTATTACACTACTGAACAATCTTTAAGGATTGCAAATGATTTATTAATGTATCAATTTTATAATAATTTTGATAATGTTCAAATTTTTTTATTAAATTTATATTACATAGTGGATAAAATAATTCCGAAAAAAAATTGTATATTTATATTGTCACCACCTAATGCTGGTAAAAAATTTTTTTTCAATGGCGTTAGAGATTACTTTATAAATTTTGGTCAAATAGGAAATTGGAATAAATATAATAATTTTCCATTAATAGAATGTGTTAATCGGAGATTTATTATGTGGAATGAACCACATTGTGAAACTTCTGCATTTGAAACTGTAAAAATGTTAATTTCAAGACGATGCTATAGTTCAAAGAACACCTATTTTAGTATTGTCAAATAATGATATTTTTCCTAAAGACAGTGCTTTTAGAACTCGCATGTTTAATTATCAATGGCGTTCATGTGAAGCATTAAAACATTGTAAAAAAAAATTGTATCCACTATTTTTTCCAAAATTACTAATTATGTATAATATAATAGATAATAAAGGTAATTTTATATATCAAGAAAAAGAAACAGACATTTCAGATTCAGGATAAATTTATTACAACATTACAAATTTTTTACTTATTTTAGTCACAGTACTTGTATCACTATCTTCACATAAATCATAATCCTCTTCCTGTTCTATTCCAGATACCTTATCCCTTTGCGTGTACTGATCAGAACTTCTTCTGTCTTTACTCTTTTTGGTTTTTTGTCTGGTCCTGAAAGCTGGGGAATCAAAGTCAAACGGTTTCTTATATAAGGAATGTCTGTATGTGTGCCTTTGCTGGTTAAGATCTTTTCCGGTAATTTTGCAGATGTTTGGTTCATTTTCCATAAATTTAACTGAACGATCGCAGTTCTGTTCGACTCCACAGAATGTTTCAGCGGTTGTGTAGTTTTGATCATGTCCGTATACATATATAACCTTCTGAGGCATATTAGCGAGAGTACCGTAAGTATAATAACTGGCAATATCAACAGAAACATCCATTTCGTATTCACATAACTAATACACCATCGTAATCTGGAAATTCTCGTATTCCGTGGATGGGTTAAGCTGTGGTATTGCACCAACTCCAACATGTAGCTGTGGTTGTGGTATCATAGAATGATTCAAAAGTGGTTTTCTTGGATCAAATACTGCAGAAAACTCTATTGTTGATGCGTAATTGGAAGATAACTGATCGACAAGCGACAGTTGCTTGCGTCAGTTTAGAATACTTGTCTGAGGTGTATCCTGTTTTTTGTAAAGTACGTTTACTAATAAAGTGCGCATTATTCATTGTCATTGCTTTACTATGATATGCTTTTGGTGTCACATGGCATTTATTTGGAGCAATGAATCCATTTTTAGGGTTATATTTATAATTGGCAACTTCTTTGCCAATAACTGTACTAACTAAAAATCTATCCATAAGACTGTCAAGAACAATATTACCCATGCCATGAATAGCATGAGTATCATCACGAATCCACCAGTACACTGAATTTGAACGAGGTACACCGTGACTTTGGGATGGTACATCCAAATACATTTTATGTACTGCATTTTCCATATTTGGTGCTAAAATTTTTGTAGGAATCATAGGTTTATCTGCTCCTGACTCATAAGACACATTTGTTCCATAAGTGGATACATTTAAATTAGTTGCAACATAACCAATAGGTACATGCTCGGTATTAGCATATCCTGAGACTGTTTCGCCAGTACCGAATGTAGTTCTAGTACCTAAAACTGTAACTTTACATCGGCATTCTATTGCTCTCGCCTCGCGTTGTAATCCAAGCCATTCGGATTGTGACATATATGACGGAATAAAATCCACAAAACAGTTCATTAAACTTGTAGTGAAACCGGCATCTTCTTCGCCATATTTTAAAGGTTTGATAGCGTATCCATAGGAGTTCCATATCCTTGACTTCTTATATGTGAATACCTGTGGTGACGGCATAATAGTCCGCGGTATCCGTATTGTGCCCATATGTTCCGTTGTATGTGGACCCACACCCAAAGATCGTCCTTCCTGTCCAGTACGTATGTTCGGAAGGGTGGTTGTTGCACATTAGTAGCATGGTCAATATCCATAGCACTAAGAAAATTATCATCAATGTCAGGAAAGTTCTCTGCTTCTTGAGGGGAACCGGATCTGGTTGGTGTGTGGGGTATGGAACCTCCGGAGGCTCCACCGGTATCGGGGGAAGTGTCAGCAGCCCTACTAGGACCGGGTTGAGGATTATCGTCAAAATGAACCCTTTTAGGAGTAGAATGCTCACGTCTAATCTGTCTCGCTGTGTCACTACGAATGAAATCATTCCAAGTGCCAGCTGCCTATCCGTGTTGCTGTTTATGTAATTTCCAAGCTTCACTTAATTTTTTTTTTGAATTTTAGAATATAACTCTTGTCCGGCGTGTGGACGCTTCGACATGTTAGGATTCACTGACTTATGGAATAAATATTTTTCAAAAATATGTTTCAACGCTAAACCACTTGCTCCAAGAAATGCTGATATATCATGATGCTGTGTAAATTCTTCACTAAATTCCTTTATTGCTGTTTCATCTGCATTAAATGTCTTCACTATTTTGAGCTATCCAATAAAGAGCGTCGTGTTTTGCAGCAATCCAATCCGCATCATTTACAGGTTCTCCTTTATCTCAATCATTTCCAGGGCCTAAATATTTATATCCAGGCAATGTAAAATCACCTTTAAAATATTTTACAAACTCTGAATCAAACATTGCGCTGGTAAATGAAAGAAAAAACTGGCCAGCCGGCCAGTTGACCTGCTACGTGAGCGGCAACTGCGGGGTTCGGGCGGACAGTTGGGGGGAGGCAATCGATCGATCGCGCGAAGCGCATGATCATGATTATGCCCCCCCTATACACAACCGCTGAAACATTATTTGGAGTCGAACAGAACTGCGATCGTTCAGTTAAATTTATGGAAAATGAACCAAACATCTGCAAAATTACCGGAAAAGATCTTAACCAGCAAAGGCACACAGACAGACATTACTTATATAAGAAACCGTTTGACTTTGATTCCCCAGCTTTCAGGACCAGACAACCAAAAAGAGTAAAGACAGAAGAAGTTCTGATCAGTACACGCAAAGGGATAAGGTATCTGGAATAGAACAGGTAGAGGATTATGATTTATGTGAAGATAGTGATACAAGTACTGTGACTAAAATAAGTAAAAAATTTGTAATGTTGTAATAAATTTATTCTGAATCTGAAATGTCCGTTTCTTTTTCTTGATATATAAAATTACCTTTATTATCTATTATATTATACATAATAAGTAATTTTTGAAAAAAATAGTGGATACAATTTTTTTTTACAATGTTTTAATGCTTCACGTGAACGCCATTGATAATTAAACATGCGAGTTCTAAAAGCACTGTCTTTAGGAAAAATATCATTATTTGACAATACTAAAATAGGTGTTCTTTGAACTATAGCATCGTCTTGAAATTTTACTTTAACATTTAAAGTGTCACCGCCAAATAACATTTTTACAGTTTCAAATGCAGAAGTTTCACAATGTGGTTCATTCCACATAATAATTATCCGATTAACACATTCCATTAATGGAAAATTATTATATTTATTCCAATTTCCTATTTGACCAAAATTTATAAAGTAATCTCTAACGCCATCGAAAAAAAAAATTTTTACCAGCATTAGGTGGTGACAATATAAATATACAATTTTTTTTCGGAATTATTTTATCCACTATGTAATATAAATTTAATAAAAAATTTTGAACATTATCAAAATTATTATAAAATTGATACATTAATAAATCATTTGCAATCCTTAAAGATTGTTCAGTAGTAATAATAATCATTGATATCCTTTACACCACAATTAAAATACAAACACTCACTACAACTAAAGGAGAATGGGCGGTTTCGTCCCAAGTGTTGTAACATTTTCCTACCTATATCATATGAAAGATCTCAATTAGTGTTATGTTTTTTTGTATGGGCGTAACTCTGTATCTTTTCAGGGAATCTGTTATAGTGGTTTCATTTATATAATAAAATATTAAATAAAACTTAATCAATTAGTATTTTAGTGACGAAAGGGCTGAAACTATTTTAAAAATCAAGTGGAAAACCACACGGGCGATTGTGCGCCTACTCTAACCCAACACCCCCCCGCCCACCGCGCGCCACACGCTGCCATATTGTAAGCGCAGGAGCAGCGAACGATATTTTATGAGACAGCGCTATACGTTAGAAAGAGATGATTGCCGGTGCCCGCAAATGCTATTGTTTAGCGAGCGCTATATGCACATTCAGTTTTTGATAGCTGTGCTGCACTTCCGTTTTTTAAATTGTTACTCCCCTGTTTATTTATTGTCGACTTACGCATTGTTAAAGGACTTCTGGTGTTTATACATTTGCAACTATCAACTTCGGCTTGTTTTATGGACTTGATTTGTTATTGATTGGCTTATTACGAACTATGGTACATTTGTGTGTGACTTGTAGTCGGTCTTTGACTCGACAGCGAGTTCGACATGAAGTTGTGCTCACATAATGAGTATCATTTGGTACCTTGGCTGGGCTAGACACCAGCCAAGCATATTGTTACCCGCGACATGTTTAGATGAAGTTATCATAGATAATAATCACTATTAAAAGTACTTGTAAACGATTTGCATATGTTTAAGCTGTACTCTAACGTAAGGGTTATATTCCTTTATTATTTATGTATTTGAAAATATATAAATAACAAAGGAAATAATACAATTATCAGAATTGTATAATTTCCTTCGTTATTTACATATTTTCAACTGTGCAGTTGTTAATAACGGCAAAAAAATAACTACTACTGCCTGTGATTACTGTACAATTATTATAAAATATTAATGTAATAATTATGTTTTCATGTAACGCAAAGTGTAATAAAGTAAGATTAAAGCATTATTTAAAACAAAAACCTTTTTTTCACTTGAAGCCAACTTTTGACCTGCACGCAATTACAGTAAAAACTTAGCATATTGGTCATAAAAAAAGCTTAATTGAACATGTTTATACTAGTCGCAACTTGTTACAAGGGTTGGGACACAGCTCCTACAATAATGCCCATTGTCCTTTAATCATAAACTCAGACAAAGTCATGTCACACAATTGTCGTAAATATAATCGTTGTACACTTTTTTAAAATGGATGATTTAATTGTAAATATTTATATTTACTAGCAAACCATATTTTGTTATTAAATATATTATTTACGGGCGCTGTTGGAAACTTCCAAAAGAACCCCAATAATTGATCTCCTTTGTTTCCTTTTGAATGTTTTTGATACTCGTTATGTTCTTGGTTACCATATTCGTCAGTTTGTTCAGTTGTATCTGAACGGGGTCGACATTGGAATTTGTCAAGAAGATCATCTTGGAATTGGCGTGTTTCCACCAATTTTTCCGATCTAAGTGCTTGATTTTTTCGAATGGATAAACTTCTAGCTTTATTACATTGATGCCACATTCTCCCGGCGATTTCAAAATGTATTGCATGCCGTTCATCACTTTCAAAATAGATTGCGAGATTGAGCCAGTGTTCTGAAGTGTATTGTGAAGACCGAAGTAATCTGCGATTAAGTCTGGGCTGTCCGCATTCACTTCGGATTTCCTTGATTCTTTGACATCTACATGTGTTTCCATTATAGGAACAGTCGTGGACAACATGGAGGTGGTCGTTTCCATGGTTTGTAACCCAGAAGACGCTTCCTTTGAAAGCTCTACCGGAGTTTCCTCCTGATTGACATATTTGTACAATATTTCCATCGTTGTAGGACTTACTTTGAATTGTAAACACGTCATGTATAACTCTGAATCGCAAAGGATTGTTTTGAAAGCATTCCATGATAAATCCTCGCACTTTGTCGCTCTCAGTTTGTGGACGATTAACTTCAATATTGTCTTCCACAATGATATCAGTTTCACGAATTCCCTCTTCATCATCAAATTCTTCGTTGATATTGCTTGGGCCTGCCCTACTTTCAATGCCCGTAACACTGTGCGATAAGTTTCGCTTGCCCACATTAATTCCAAAACACCTAAGAAACTGTCGGTCGGGGGATCCGGCATCTGATCCACTGTCTTCTTCACTTGTTTCTTTTTCTCTGTATTCTTTACTTGACTTTTCTTTTTTTTCTTCTTTTTCTCTACCGTCAAACTTTTGTCCACTTGCTCTTCCATCTCTTCTACTAGTGCTTGGGTACACTGACCAATGTCTAAACACTGCTCTTTTTCCAGTAAATCTATTGTTGTCCGAATCTGATCGCTGTCTCTTGATGGGAGTTGAAGAAACACTGCCAATTGATTGTTCGGTTCCTGAGTTTCCACTTCCGATTCGTCGCTGCTCGATTGTGCTGGAGAAATTGTCTCGAAATGAACTTGAAGGTTTTTCCCGCCTCGAGCGCTCGATGTACTGGCTTGCGGTGAGCTCAATGGAGTCTTCATTCTCACTAACCGATTCAACGGAACAAACTGACGAACTCGAAGACGAACACATACTAAATCGATTTGTTCCAGTAACGCTTTTTATACTTGATAAAACAATGCTGTCGCGATTTCTCGCGTACAATCTCTCGCGATCTATATATTATAGTCTTAGGATTTTGCCCGGCGGGAGTGTCGCGATTTCTCGCGATTTGTAGATAGTGTACAGGAGAAATTCAAACAACCAACCTCTATGTAATTTAAACAACCAACCTCTATGTAATTTAAACAACCAACCTCTATGTAAGTACTGGCCACAACCGACGGTTCTACGTTTGAGGTTTGAACTTGATATATGAAGAATACGAAATTACTTTATTACTTCATAGTATTGACATTGTCATTTGAAACATTATACTGTGTAAAATCATATTAGAAATGAAAATATAGTAAATGTATATGAATATTTTTTGATGTGCCGACACAATATTAGATGTGCATGTGCTGACTACATGGATATCACAAATGGGCGCTGGAGCTAAGTATTTAGTGATTCCTACTGTTTGCGAGTAGCTAGTGTTGTAAAGCTAATTATATGGGATCCCATTGTTTCTACGTATCTGGAAATTGGTAATGTATTGTATGGTAATTCTGTATTGTAATAGTAGAAGTGTTTAGACCTCTGCTGAGGATAAAGACGTTTATGCCTCAGTTGGGAGAGAACGGAGACGTCCGTTACTGAGCGGTGAGCAGACCGACACTTACAGAGCGGTGAGCAGACCGACATTTACAGAGCGGTGAGCAGACCGACACTTACAGAGCGGTGAACAGACCGACACTTACAGAGCGGTGAGCAGACCGACACTTAAAGAGCGGTGAAATACCCGACAGATAAAACACCTGATACCTGATATCAGTGACAGACCTGTATACAGGTAGTAGATATTATTATGAAATTATACCCCGAAAGTTATATATTTGTAATCTAAATAGAAATTGATAGAACTGCAATACTAGACTACCAGACAGTGGAATCATATAACCTTTTAACCTACAGGTCGCACTGAAATGATTCCGGAAGAAACACACTGACAAATGCTTGGCATCGAGGTCTAACAGAGCTGTCCATGTGATGTCTACGTCTTGATAGGTAAGTTTCTTAACATTTCATTAGACCGCGCATTATCAATATATCGGCGTTCAGTTACAAACCCCTCATCATCTTTCCTCGCCGACATGGTGGAGATGCTGGGATCTGATGATCCTCATTTTAAAGGCAATACAATATTATATCTTATGAAATAGCGTGGCGGATGGAATGTTTTGAAACTTCTAGTGACACTTAGTGGAATAATTTTCAAATTTTAAATTTGGAATGAAGAAATAATTTTAAACAATTCAAACAACATTTGTCAGTATGGAACTTCAGTTTCAAACATTATGTGGACTACAATTTTACCAATTCGAGATTATTGATAGACAATCATTTGAAACAGTTGGTTGATCATATTAATTTATAATTTTATGATATTTTGTTTTGTGAGATTTCGTGTTGTGTGGGATTCACTACCGGCATATGCAGTAAGTAAAAGGAAATAGAATCAATAGATTATTGAAATTTTATCTTAAAGGTATAATACTATATTTGCTTAAAGTTAATACTTATTTTTAGGTACAATATTGATTAACATTAATGGTATACTGCAATAATGGAGAATATAATTTTAAATCGTTTGTCTGTGTTTGCCAAAGAGATTCAATCATTAAGCAATGATTGTCTCGGTCTGTGTTCAATAACAGATGAAAATATGGAAGATGCACGTATACTATCAGCTAAACTTAAATCACTTCTGTCTCGCTTCAATACTGATTTGAACAGTTACTTTAATATAAGTCAAGAACCTAACGCTGATGAAATATCGAATTTAACTAACTACCAATTACAAGGAGAGCAAACATTGGCTGAATTAGAAGTAAAAATTCAAATGAAAAATGAAACCTCAACAACATCAACGAAAGAAAACGGAGCATTATGTTACAGTAAATTACCTGATTTGAGTTTACCTCAATTTTCTGGAAACTTATTAGAATGGCATCAGTTTTGGGATCAATTTGTTTCTAATATGTCTAGAAGGAGACTGAACGATGTTGATAAATTACTCTACCTTAAAAGTTCTTTGAAAGGCGATGCGGCAAGACTTATAGATGGACTGAGTATAACCAATAAAAATTATCAAATTGCTGTTGATATACTTAAAACTAGATATGGCAAAGAAGGCGAGATAATATACGCCCATCACAAAGCTCTCTCCAATATTAAGAGAGCTGGAGGAATAGATGAGTGCAGACAAGTATTAGATGAAGTGGAAAGACACATGAGAGTTCTTCAATCTATGGGAGAGGATACTGAGTCTACAACTATGAGATACATGATTATGGAAAAATTTCCGCAAGAGATAATATTTGAATTGAAAATGAGAATAGGGTCTGATGAGTCCATTGACAATATGAAAGAACAGCTGGCATTAATAATTTCAGCCAAGGAAGAAGCAAAAAGGATAATTAAAGGAACTACACTAGAAAATTCTCAATATACTGTTCAAGCATTATACAGCAAAACAGAAAAGTCACAGAATGAGCAAAGAATTATTAATAATAATCAAATTAAACAAGATAGGAGGAATAAAACTCATAACTTCAATTTAATGAAACCAAGAAACAATCAAAATTATCAATGTTATAAACGAAATTTTCACAACAGACAAGATGAAAACAAGATGGAGTTTAAAAGAAAGAAGTTAAGCTGTGTCTTTTGTGGTAATGACCATTTTAACGAAAAATGTAAACAATTTAAAACTCTTCAAGATAGAACAACTAAATTGAAAGATATTAACCGATGTTTTAATTGCCTTAAAAGGGGACATATGTATAGACAATGCACATACAACAAAACCTTGTTGGTATTGTGGTAGATCATCACTACATAATAGTGCGTTATGTCCCAAGAGATTTATTGAAGATGTCAAAGGTAAACAGAAAGTTACAAACATTATGCATGTTAACAGCTATGGGTATACAATTCTTCAGACAGCTATTGTGAAAGTTAAAGGAATCAATAGAAGCAAATCTTGTAGGATGCTTTTAGATTCAGGAAGCCAACGTAGTTATGTATCTCAAGAAATAGCCAAGGAATTGAACTTACCAGTCGAAGAAAATAATCAACTCTTGGTATTTACATTTGGTTCTAAGACACCAAAAGAATTAGACAGCGCTTTAGTAAAACTTCAAATTGAAACCTTAGATAAAACTAATAAGACATTTTTTGTCAATGTAGTACCAACAATATCTAATGGAATCCCTTATATAGTACCAAACATGGTTGAATTACATGATAAAGAAAAGTATAAATTGGCTGATGACGGATCATTATTTGATCGTATTGATATTCTAATAGGTAATGATTACTATTATTCTATTATGTCAACCAATAAAAAACAAATTGAAGAGAATTTATATTTGGTTGAGTCCGAATTTGGTTGGATTTTATCAGGAACAACAAGCAAGAAACAGGTTGATCAGCTAACAGCGTTAACTTACTTCCAATCATCATACGAATTTGGATTACATCATCCTGATCCACCATTAGATAATATAAATTTAAAATGTTTATGGGACTTGGAGTCCATAGGGATAATAGATTCACCAAGGGCAAATAGGGATGAAGAAGCAATCAATCACTTTAACAATACTACAGAATATAAAGATAACAGATACTATGTAACTTGGCCATGGAAAGAATATCCACCAAATTTATCTGTAAATTTTGGATTAGCATTTGGAAGATTAGTAAATTTAATGAAAAGACTAAGTTCAAAAACTTTGCTGGATTATGACAACACTTTGAAAGAACAATTAAAAAAGGGAATCATAGAAGAAATTACAGTAATGGAGGAGAATGAACATCCGATTCATTATATACCTCATCATTGCGTAACAGCACCTGGAAAAGCCATAAGAATTGTTTATGATGCTTCAGCTAAAATAAAGGATAATAAAAGTTTAAACGAATGTTTATACCGTGGTCCAATACTATTGGAAGATTTAACCGGACTTATTTTAAAATTTCGATGTCACAATTTTGGAATAACGGCTGATGTAGAAAAGGCGTTTTTACAGATGGGTCTACAAAATGTGGACAGAGATGTGACAAGATTTCTATGGGTGAAAGACATAAAGGAGCCTCCACATAAAGAAAATCTCATTCATCTAAGATTTACCAGAGTACCGTTCGGTATAATTTCCAGTCCATTTCTATTAAACGCAACTATCAAACATCATTTGCAGAAGTCTGAAGATAATCAAATAAGAACATTGGCTCAAGAGATATATGTGGATAATTTGGTAACCGGAGTAAAAACAGAAGAAGAATGTCTGAAGTTGTACCATGTAGCGAAAAGGGCATTCCAACAAATATCAATGAACTTGAGAGAATGGAGTTCAAATTCACAACTCTTTATGAGTCAGATTTCAGATAAGAATTCGAACGAAATAATTAAAATTTTAGGTTTGTATTGGCACGTAAAAACAGACACACTTCATTTGAAATTTAATTTAACAGACAAGATTGTAACCAAAAGAGGCATTTTAAAAGTTATTGCATCTATCTACGATCCATGTGGGTATGTAGCGCCTGCATTACTACCAGCAAAGTTATTTCTGCAGGAGTTGTGGAAACAAAAAATAAAATGGGATACAAAGTTATCCACTGGATTACTAGACAAATGGTCAGACATACAAAATGATTTATTGGAAATTAAGAAAGTCAGTATACCTAGATGCTATATTAAGAATTTATTGAATGAGGATTGTCAACTACATTGTTTCACAGACGCATCTACTAAAGCTTATGCAGCAGTGGTCTATATAGTTGGAAATAACGCTAAAAGTTTCGTCATTGGAAAATCACGTCTAGTACCAACCAAGGATCAAGATAACCTAAAAATACCACGACTTGAACTTTTAGGAGTAGTAATAGGGAGCCGTTTGATACAATATGTTCTTAAACATATTCAATTAAATATCACAAAGCAATTGATATGGACTGATAGTCAGATAGTTATAGATTGGTTTAATTCTAATAAACTATTAACACCATTTGTATCAAAACGAATTGATGAAATTAGAAGTAATAAAAATTTAATCATGAGACATGTTCCTTCTGAACTGAATCCAGCAGATGTTGCCACTCGACCGTCGACATCGCCAGAAGTTGGAAACAAATGGTTGAATGGTCCAGAATTTTTGACACAGAATCAGGCCATTTGGCCCAAGAACAGGTGCACCATTTCAACTTTTATTGTTGAGGAGGATCTTGATTTCGCGAATAACGTAATTTTAGAACGAGATAATATCAAAGAAAACCAGAATTCAAATATTCATCCAGATCAATTAGATTCCAGAGTGATGAAAATAAAAAGAATTCAAGGCGAATATTTTTCTGAAGAATTAAAGGGAAAGGAAACAGATCTAAAAAGGAATTTAGGTTTATTCACGGATGTAGATGGCATACTCAGATGTAAAGGACGTCTTAAAAATACAGACTGGTCTTATGACAAACGTTATCCCATATTGATTCCAAAAGAGAGTGAATATACTAATAGTATCATATTGAAAACTCACAAAGATAATTATCATGTTGGTGCAAACCACACGCTTAGTATTATACGTGATACGTATTGGATTCCACAAGGAAAAGCTCAAGTTCAAAAGATCATAAGAAAATGCCCGGAATGTGTAAAACATGGAGGTGGACCGTACAAACTACCACCTACCCCAGCTCTTCCACCCGAAAGAGTAAACTTTTCAATGCCATTTACATTTACAGGCGTAGATTACTTAGGACCTGTAATGGTAGCATCAGAAAACGAGACAAGTAAGAGATGGATTTGTTTGTTCACGTGTTTAGCCGTTCGAGCCATACACCTGGAAGTAGTACAAAATTTAACAGCAGAAGAAGGTTTACTGGCGTTAAGAAGAATGATTTCGACAAGAGGAATACCAACGCTTGTTACCTCAGACAATGCATTACATTTCAAATTGATATCTGAAATACTATCCAATGCATACTGTGTGGAGAATAAAATTCGATGGAGGTTTATTCCTGAACTAGCTCCTTGGTTCGGAGGATTTTACGAACGACTAGTCGGATTAGTGAAACATTGTATGAAAAGGACTCTACAAAAACACCTTTTAAGTGATAGTCAATTGTCAACGATTGTCAAAGAAATAGAGGCTACAATAAATACACGACCTTTAACATGCATTGATAACGAAATAGAACATATTCTTAAACCATCAGATTTTCTACAAGCTGGCAGATGTATTACGTTAAATACAGTTCCAGAGCAGTCTAAGATAGAAGGCACATCGACAAAATATAATTTAGTTCGAGGGTGGAGGAAAACTCTAGTAATGTTAGATGAATTCAAGGAAATGTTTCACAATAGATACTTGACAAGTCTCAGAGAGCGATATAGCCACTCCTATAAACAACCACGTATAACGTCAAAAGGTATTCCGAAAGAAGGTCAAGTTGTACAGATAAAGGGAGAACATAAGAATCGAACCGATTGGAAGGTTGGAAAAATTGTGTCAATAATCAAGAGTTCGGACGGACTGACTAGAGTGGCCAAAGTAAAAGTAGGAAATAACATATTCACACGTTCTATAGCGCATTTGTATCCTCTAGAGGTAGAGGAAAATGAAGAACAGAATTCAGTAACACAAGATGACGTTAATGAGAGCGAAAGGTTTAATTTAGAAAATGAATATACAATAATGTCAGTATATCAGATGCCAGATGTTAGACAAGAAGAGACAGTTGATATATTAAATCAAAAGGATAATGAAATGATAGTTGATACTATAGAGACGACAAAAAACGCAGAAGTTAGAGATAATGACACAGAAACAATAAAGGCAAACACAGATAAAATAGATGTTGAGATAAATGGGAAAGGCGACAATAACGATTTAGATACACGTAATAAAGAAACTATTGAAAAGATTACAGAAGATAGCTCAAACGAAGTAGGTAAAAAACGAGCAGCAGCAATTCGAGCCCTAGAAAAAATAAAAGAATGGACTCGTAACTTACACACCACTCTTTTGTAATCTTGCCCCGGCGGGAGTGTCGCGATTTCTCGCGTACAATCTCTCGCGATCTATATATTATAGTCTTAGGATTTTGCCCGGCGGGAGTGTCGCGATTTCTCGCGATTTGTAGATAGTGTACAGGAGAAATTCAAACAACCAACCTCTATGTAATTTAAACAACCAACCTCTATGTAAGTACTGGCCACAACCGACGGTTCTACGTTTGAGGTTTGAACTTGATATATGAAGAATACGAAATTACTTTATTACTTCATAGTATTGACATTGTCATTTGAAACATTATACTGTGTAAAATCATATTAGAAATGAAAATATAGTAAATGTATATGAATATTTTTTGATGTGCCGACACAATATTAGATGTGCATGTGCTGACTACATGGATATCACAAATGGGCGCTGGAGCTAAGTATTTAGTGATTCCTACTGTTTGCGAGTAGCTAGTGTTGTAAAGCTAATTATATGGGATCCCATTGTTTCTACGTATCTGGAAATTGGTAATGTATTGTCAGTGGCGTGCCTTGCAAAGAAGCCCATAAGCCGGGCATGCCCTACTTAAGACCTCGACCAAACAATATTATCAACTTCAATCTCTATATAAAATAATCACCCGAAATTGTATTACGAATATTTCAAATGTCGCGCTCTTTTTCGATGTGCAGTACAATGACCCGCGCGCTGGCTGCGCCGCGCGATCGCACGAACGCGACGGAACTAGACGAGATAGATTTTGGTGTTACTCTGCATCTTATAACCATCTCTTTCGCACTCGTTTGATTTACTCGTGTACAAGCCAACTGACATCGGCTTGCAAAATTTCTCTTTCTAACCTTTACAAATAGTCTATGATGACGTATTACGTTCCATCGTAATAAGTAAGTTTCTATTGGGCGACAGAACTCGGAAGTAAGCCTGCTTGTTGCCTATGAAGTTGTCTAGAGGTGTATGCAATGAATGAAGTTGGTGTGCATATCGTATATTTGCGGGCGAACGGCTCGACGTTGCACCGATATTTAGGCATTTCTACCAAAAATTAAATGCCAAAAGATGAAGGTCTTTTTGTAATTCTTAACAAAACAAGAAAATTCTCGTTTTGAATTTTATCACTGAACTTACTAGCGACCATTTCATTATGTGATATTTTAATGTTATTAGTATACAAAGATTACTGTGTACTCAATTATCGTCATAAATAGAATAGAACCAAGCTATTTTTGTAGAAAATGTTGATATAATATTCTATTCTGTTGTAGGCTGTAGTCCTATTTTAAACAAAGTGTTTAAAATAATCATATAATAATTATATCCCGTTCTTGTTTTTGACTTAACTACCGATTCTTGTTACTTTAGTCTACCGATATTAAAAGGCAGTTCTACCGATTCAGAACTGTCGTACGAGATCACTGTTTCTGGGCGCCAATCGCCATACCATTTTTTCTGATTGAGTGAACGAAGTATTGGTTTTATTGTGAAAATTTATTTTCGTTTTCGTGTAAAAAGTTAATTTTGAGAGCTTTTAGTAATTATTTTGTGTTTTGGTGACATATTACAATGGAGGTAATTGTCCCTTGTGAGGATTTAAAATGTATTCAGGTTTTGATCATCGAGGGGAAGGTAAATTCTTTAAATTATACTCAGAAAAAAGAGTTAGTTTCATCGCCAAGACCAACGCCTGATTTGTGTATTTCTCAGACTAGTAAATCGCATAAACGACAGTTTAGTAGATCTGTGTACAAAACGAAATGGGTTGCTGGCTGTTCTCATTCAAATAAATTATATTGTTGGTACTGTATATTTTTCTCGAACGACAAGAATGTTTGGAATACATTCGGTTATAATGATTTAAATAATCTAAGTGGCGCTATTAAAAAGCACGCTAATTCACATAAACACTTAAGCGCTGTAATTTCTTTTACTGAATTTGGCAAACAAAGAATTGAGACATCCATATCACGGCAGTTGTGTGAGGAAATTTTGAAATATAACTCGCGGGTCGAAAATAACCGTAGTGTATTTCAAAGATTAGTTGATATTGTTTGTCATTTAGCCCAGCAGGAACTACCATTCAGAGGTCACGACGAGTCCAAAACTTCAGTTAGTAGAGGTAATTTTTTAGAGCTTGTATCGCTACTTGCAAAATATGATGTCGTTTTAGAGAATCATTTACAGAATCAACAATATAATGATGGGCGGAGCGGGAACAAAGCGGGGCCGACTTATTTGTCTAACAAAATTCAAAACGATATTATTCATTCTGTAGCCGATGTGATGAAAACACGAATCGATTTCGAAATTAAAAATACTAATTATATTTCTATAATTATTGATGAAACTCCTGATGTTAGCCACAAAGAACAATTGTGCCTGATTCTCCGATATTATTTTGGAAACGATATTCATGATCGTTTTATCGGCTTTGTTAATGTTTCTGAAAGTCGTACAGCAGACAGTCTATCAGCAATTATTTTAGAATTACTAAATAAACATGAATGCATCTCGAAATTAGTAGCGCAAAGCTATGATGGTGCTAGTGTAATGTCCGGTATAAGAAACGGAGTGCAGCAGAAAGTTAAAGATATTTGCCCACAAGCAATGTACATTTGGTGTAATGCACACATATTAGCTTTAGTGTTGTCAAAATCATGCAATAGAATTTCAGAGGTTAGCTTATTTTTTTCAGCCCTTCAGCATTTATGTAATTTTTTTAGTAATAGTACAAAACGAGCCGCTTTTTATGATACTCATTGTCGCAAAAAATTGCCCAACGCTCCCGCAACTCGTTGGACGTACATGTCTCGAGTTGTAAATACAGTTTTTGAACAAAAAGGTAACCTAATTGCTTTATTTTCTGATCTCTGTAATAATACACAGGACTGGGACGGTGATACGATATTAGCCGCAGATAATTTCGAAAGCACTTTGCGATCATTTAATTTCAATTTCTTTCTTTCAATTTTTCATCGTATATTTCAAAAAACCGACTGCTTGTACAATATTCTACAAAAATCCCAAGTTGATGTCGGTTATTGCTGCGAAAAAATAAAGGAGTTTCAGTCATGGTTGCGTGTTGAATTTCAGTCTGAATTCAATCAAATTTATGAAAACACTTTGCAAAATAACTCGGCTCCACGTTTGAGACGCAATGTACCCTGCGCTAAAACCGAATATAGACGACTTTTTGTACAAGTAATTGATAACATATATACCGAAATTAATGACCGATATGCTGAAATTTATAAATTAAAGTTTTTCCAATTGCTCAACATTAAAAAATTTGATAATTACAAGTCAAATTTTCCTACAGAGGCATTAGATTCCTTAATTGTTTATTATTCAAATTATTTTGATAAACAAAGTTTAAAGAACCAATTGATTTGCTTATATTCCAGTCCTGAATTGAAAGATCGTGATATATTTGGTATAATTGATTATATTAATGAGAATAGCCTGGAAGAAGCCTTTCCTGAGTTGTTAAAATTAGCGTATCTTGTTATAACTATTCCGGCTACAAGTTCTTCCGCGGAGCGCGCGTTTTCGTCTCTTAAACGTATCCATACATATCTGAGAAATACACAAGGACAAGAGCGTCTTTCCGAATTGTCAATGATTGCCATTGAAAAACAGTTGTTGGTAGAATTAAAACGTTCGCCAACATTTTACTGTGATGTAATTAAATCATTTCTTAAGAAAAATAGACGTTTTGATTTAGAATATAAATGAATAAATGCTAATTTTCAAAATAACTACATACTATCCATCTAATATCAATTATATAATTTGTATAAGTTTCTGTTTTGTTTCTTTTTGTCATAATGTAATTAGCTAGGCAAGAGGGTCAACTACTTACCAAGTCATCGTTCACTCAAGCAAACCAAACGGCTTTTTTCAAAGCCACTGGAGGTATGCAATTGCTGATGTGTTTATCGTATTCCATCTAGTAGTAGTATGCCTCAGTGTGCTTTGGTTATACACGACATCGACGTGCAAGTTAAATTGAAGAAGAAAGATAGAACAAGATGGATGAATTTCGGATATCGCGTCATTTAGGTGCCTACTGTTTATTCTTATTTTAGTTGGTTGACTGTATGGATGGTGTAGTGGTCTAAGCGGCTGCCTCGTCCTCTGACACTATGCGAAGTGTTGTGGGTTTGATCACTACACGGGACAACACTTGGTGTGATCCACAAATTGTTGTTTCGAGTTTGGGTGAATCCGTAGTTTGAATGTTCATGCAAGTTCATGTGATAATCCCAGTATCTCTATGAAATGCGGAAAAGTGTGAAAAAAGAAAAACCGGGGGGGGGGAACTGTGTCTGCTTGCCCTATGTTGAAGGTCTAGGCACGCCACTGTGTATTGTATGGTAATTCTGTATTGTAATAGTAGAAGTGTTTAGACCTCTGCTGAGGATAAAGACGTTTATGCCTCAGTGGGGAGAGAACGGAGACGTCCATTACAGAGCGGTGAGCAGACCGACACTTACAGAGCGGTGAGCAGACCGACATTTACAGAGCGGTGAGCAGACCGACACTTACAGAGCGGTGAACAGACCGACACTTACAGAGCGGTGAGCAGACCGACACTTAAAGAGCGGTGAAATACCCGACAGATAAAACACCTGATACCTGATATCAGTGACAGACCTGTATACAGGTAGTAGATATTATTATGAAATTATACCCCGAAAGTTATATATTTGTAATCTAAATAGAAATTGATAGAACTGCAATACTAGACTACCAGACAGTGGAATCATATAACCTTTTAACCTACAGGTCGCACTGAAATGATTCCGGAAGAAACATACTGACAAATGCTTGGCATCGAGGTCTAACAGAGCTGTCCATGTGATGTCTACGTCTTGATAGGTAAGTTTCTTAACATTTCATTAGACCGCGCATTATCAATATATCGGCGTTCAGTTACAAACCCCTCATCATCTTTCCTCGCCGACAAATGCGTCGTTATACGATCGCGGTAAATGGAAGAAAAAACTGGCCAGCCGGCCAGTTGACCTGCTACGTGAGCGGCAACTGCGTGGTTCGGGCGGACAGTTGGGGGGGGGGCAATCGATCGATCGCGCGAAGCGCATGATCATGATTATGCCCCAAAATTAAGTGATTCCATAGAATGTTTAACATCTAACATTTCTATATAAAAACTAAACCAAAACAAGTAAAATTATCAAACAAAAAACAAATTTTACTTACCTCGTCGACCACGTGCCGCCATTGTTGTAAACTCGTGAGCACGCGTCGCAAGAATGGCGGCCGCTCGGAAAGAAATTTCTATCGAAATCCAAGGACAAACTATCCCCATTGCTTTATTTTAATTGGTTAAAAGAAATCACATGACCAAAACTTATTTAGCAGAAAAAAACAAACACTCGGGAATTGATGCTATAAAAAGGTTGGCCATATAGGTTACGGCATTAGGTATGTCAATACACCTGCATATTATTAATATGTTCCCTCGTGACATTCCTCTGGGAGCGATATAGTGCATAATCATACAAACAAGCAAAAGAAGTTCGACCAGCCACTCATTTTGAGACAGAACTAGACGTGCGTTCGTTTCGAGATCACAGCGACTACTAAGCACGCGCCAACGTGTGAACGCGTCGCAAGCGCTTGCCGCAAGCGCCCTTTGATCTGTGTCCAAAAACCGACACTAGACCGGATCCTGTACAAGCGTCCACAAGCTCACGCAAGACAAGCCAAACGGCCTGTTTACGAGGGTAGTCCCAAAAGTACCTGACAAGGAAAACAAAAGAAAATCAATTTTTTTTTTTAAATTATTTTTCTACATAATCTCCTTTTAGTTCTATGCACTTGGCCCAGCGATGTTCGATAGCTTCAACACCTTGTTTGTAATGAGATTTGTCGAGCTCGTGAAAATACTCATCAACCGCTGCCTCCACTTCATCATTGCTGGCAAATCTTTTACCAGCAAGCCATTTTTTTAAATTTGGAAACAAAAAATAATCCGAAGGGGCCAAGTCGGGCGAATAGGGTGCATGAGGAAGTAGTTCGAACTTTAACTCGCGGATTTTGGTCATGGCCTTGGCACACGTGTGTACTGGTGCATTGTCTTGATGAAACAAATTTTTTTTTTCGCCAGGTGCGGTCGTTTTTCACGGTTTTGTTCACTTAATTTATGCAACAGGTTAGCATAATACTCGCCATTGATAGTCCGTCCTTTCTGAAGATAATCTATAAAGATTATCCCACGACAATCCCAAAAAACGGAGACCATGACCTTTCCCGCTGATGGAACGGTTTTCGCCTTCTTTGGGGCTGGTTCTCCTCTACGAGTCCATTGCTTCGACTGTTCTTTAATCTCTGGTGTGAAATAATGTATAAACGATAGTAATAAAACGCCGCAAAAACTCCGCTTTATTATTGTGAAATTTTGCCAAACACTCGGTCGAAATATCTTCGCGACGTCGTTTTTGGTCCTCTGTGAGCAATCGCGGCACCCACCTTGCGCACATCTTTTTCATATCCAAATTTTCGGTTAATATGCGATGTACAGCACTTTTTGAAATCCCTGCCATGTCTGCTAACTCGCGTACTTTCAATCGCCGGTCATCTAATACCATTTTGTGGATTTTTTCTATGGTTTCTGGTATTGTCACTTCATTTGGTCGACCACATCAATGTTCATCTTCGCAGCTCAAGCGACCTCGTTTAAACTCTGCCACCCAATATTTTACTGTTGTAAAAGATGGAGCAGACTCCCCCAAAGTAGAATCTAGCTCCGCTTTAATATTAGTTGGACTAAAACCTTTCAAGTGAAAGTATTGTATCACATAACCATGGCCAATTTTCTCCATGTCTGAAAATTTGTTCACAGCGTCAACTATTGATGGCTACTAAACAAAAGACAAACGACGCTACGTGTTCCAATTTCAAATTTAAACTTTATGAAGTATGTTATTTTTAAAAAGAGTATTTATTTGAGATAAAAACCTCTTTAAGTGTGTCAGGTCGGATACTTCTGGGACTGCCCTGGTACACGCTTGTGCTTGTGGAAGCTTGTCGAGGCTTGGCAAGCGTGGAAACGCGGCATCAGAAAGCTTTTTTATTTCGATTTATCGCTGAGGTCATCAAAAGTTTTAGTAGGACGACCCGGAGTGGATGTTGAGGGTTTGGGGTGGTGGACAATCACATTACACTTGAAATCTTCTGCCAAGTAAGCAGAATGGTTGGCCAAGAAGCGTTCATGATTTCCTCCGGAACTTTTCCATTTATCCGCAAATTTTGTTCTGCAGAAGTTCTGCTGATATGGTTCCTTAACTCTTTCATGGAATCATCGCTGATACTCAATAATCTATGTCTGTTCCATATATATTGATATAATGCACTGATTCGATTTTCTTTTGGGTGTTTACGCCATTCTTCACAAAACTCTATTTTCGAGATAGTTAATTCGATTTCTAGAAAAACAATAAAAAAACAGTTATAATTATCTGTGATTTTTTGACTACTAAAAATCAAAAGATAAATCAATGATATACCAAAAAGTCAACCCTGGGGAAAGATGGGAGAGATAGTTTCTGGTCCATCAAACATTAAAAACGATCAAAAAATATTAAAATTTTGCATCATAGCGCGTTTCATAAATTATGGGCAAAAACTATAAAAAGTACATACCTTCAGCTACAAAATCCATCACAGTTTTTTTAACAAGTATAAAATTTACTAGCATATGATGTTTCTCGTTAGAAACAAAATTGCAACTAATTAACACTTTACTTACCCCTTTTTTATATAAGAGGCCTCATTAGTTTATCAGTAATTGAAATGTGAGCAAAACTTTTCTTAGAACCGGGATAATGGGGATAATGGCTACCTACTTACATAATTAGTTCTTGGAAATTTGAAAGTGACTTTTGTCTAGCTAGCATATTCAGGATGAATCACTGTGGAGCGGTCTGGAAATGGTGCACTTGCCCAGTCTCAATGCCAGACATGAGAGCTTATTACAAGTGGCATCGAGCGCAATACACACGAGATTACAACCCAGATCGCGTCAGCGGTCTCTAAAGGCATCTCCGAAAGTTTGTCTGCCATCCAGCAAAGTATTCAAGAGAGCAATACGTCAGTAGTATTGACGATCCGACTCGTAGAAAAGCTTATAGAGAAGCAGCAGACTACCTTGACGGGGGGTGGTGAGGTCTTGGATAGTGTCACTCTTTTCACAAAGATAGAAAAGGTCTCCGCGGTCAAATACAAGGCACCGCGGATGATACAAGCCAGGGACTTGACGTTCAATATCGAATACGGTAGGTACTTTAAGCCTCTTGAGCTTAGGTTATGTAAGCGCGACCAGTTTGGTAAGGGCAACTATGATCAAATAGGAGACAAAATCAAGACAAAGAGGAGAGGTCCGTGGATCGCAACCACGCTCTGCTACCATGATGAATTTCAAACACAGAAATAACTGTTATATCTATTTTATTTCAGTCGACACAAGTTTTACAATTCACAATGATTGACATAAGAAAAAGTGGGTTGGGTTTAGAAACGTGCTGCCTCGATGGACGAAAAGTGAGGATATTAGGTGGATCTAGGGGGTCTTCTCATACCTATGCAACATGATTTTCTTGCCAGGAACGTCGTTTTATAAAAAAATAAACTTAAACAAAATTCTTAATTTTTAGTTTAGTTATTCTTATTTTTTAATTTTTGGTTAGTGTAGGAACCACAGAGTAATACTACCAGTATTACTCTGTAGTTCCTACACTACTAAACGCATACTACTAAAAAACGAACGCAACTACTTTTTTTAACGTTACACATTATTGTTTACAAATAATCTTTGTTTTCAACCTAGTTATGCAGCCCCCCACATACCTTTCGCTCGGTTCGCACCAATCCCCTAGACACCTGGAGTGCTTTAAATAGTATTAAATAAATCTTGCTGTAAAGGCCGAACGTTTTAGAACTTTGTGCTTGGAGTACGACCGGCCAACCTTTTTATAGCATCAATTCCCGAGTGTTTGTTTTTTTCTGCTAAATAAGTTTTGGTCATGTGATTTCTTTTAACCAATTAAAATAAAGCAATGGCGATAGTTTGTCCTTGGATTTCGATAGAAATTTCTTTCCGAGCGGCCGCCATTCTTGCGACGCGTGCTCACGAGTTTACAACAATGGCGGCACGTGGTCGACGAGGTAAGTAAAATTTGTTTTTTGTTTGATAATTTTACTTGTTTTGGTTTAGTTTTTTTATAGAAATGTTAGATGTTAAACATTCTATGGAATCACTTAATTGGCGGAATACAAAATAAGGAATTATACCGTCGTACCTAAATTATTTAACCCTATAAATAGTCCCTTCGGCCGGACTTCATGATTTAGGTATATGGAATTGATCGTATTTATAGTACTTTCGGCGTTAATTCTAAGGCTCAGTTCACACCGAAATGGCAGCGGCCGGAAGCGAAACGAAGAGCAGTTTCAGTGTCATATAATTTTAGTCTTTATCACCATGACTATAATACATAGAATCACTTGACAAACTTGAAAACGTCGTGCGCACGACCGCTCTGGCGGGCGCGAGCGGCCGCGAGCATGCGCTGGAAGGCGCGGGCAGCCGCGAGCATGCGCGGGAAGGCGCGGGCAGCCGGGAGCATGCGCGGGAAGGCGCGGGCAGCCGCGAGCATGCGCGGGAAGGCGCGGGCGGCTGCAAGCAAACGCGGGAGGGCGCGGGCGGCCGTGTACCCAAGAATTTATTTTCCTTCTTAATCTTATCCACGTTTCCTCTTCTTCGCCTTCAATTATACGTTTATGTAGAATATGAACTGCGCATAGGAATAGCGTAAGCCTGAGCCGTGACGCGTGCCGCGAGCAGTCGCGCGCGGCCGCGAGCATTCGCGCGCGGCCGCGAGCAGTCGCGGGCAGGCGCGAGCAGTCGCGGGCAGCCGCAAGCCTTCTCTTCGATGCCGGCCGCTGCGCGTCGCTTCCAGCCGCTGCCATTTCGGTGTGAACTGAGCCTAATAGTAGGTATTTATTATTTTCAGCGTTACAAGTCACCGATATCACGGAAATTTTAAATAACTCCGAGTTTGAAGACTCGGGTGACGATGAAGATTTCGTTGGTTGTTTAATAACTACCGGTGATAGGAGTGATGCAGCTCAATCATCGGAAGATGAAGACTCGAGCGACAGCGATGATGATAGCAACTTGCCAGAGGTTCGAGCTTGTTCTAGTGGCGTCGGCAGGATTACAGCTGGTCGTCGAGGTCGGGGCAGACACCGTGCAGGTGCTCGAGTTCCTACGCGTGGTGGCACTCGCAGTCTTGGTCCAAGTCGCCCACGTGATGTTGCTCCTTGGAAACGAAGCAAATGTGAAGTTACTTTGCCAGATTTGTCCTCTTCGTCTTAATTACCGTCCATGACAGATCCTTCAATCCGTTGATTAATTTTATAAATATGTTTTTTGTTTCTTAATTTGTGTCATTTAATTAAAATTATGTGAAAATTTAAATAAAGTTTAATTTATACAACTAACCTACTTATGCCATAACGACCGGAAGTCCTATTTATAGAACGAAAGATACCTAAACACAAATATGCTCAATAACTTTGTTAAAAAATACTAAAAAACATTTGTTTTAGTGAAAACCCTGGAAACCCTTAGTTGATGTTTTGTTTAACTTGAAAGGTCGGCCTCTGCAGCAATAATCATTTGATGCTTTATTTAGTACATTCGGCCGTAGTCGCAAGTGATTTTAAAAGAGGCTTCGGTGTCTAGAAGATATCAGTTCCATGAAGGCGAACAAACACTTATATTAAGTTTCATTGTTATTGTTTTGGTCATCATTAAATTTATTAAGTAATTAATCAATTAGCAGACGATAGACAGGGAAACGTGGCGTTAGTCTATGTATGTATGTAGTTATGCAGCCTGCTCACCCACTCCAAACAATAACTATAGGATGACGTCACGTAATGATTGTCATGTTACTTGGTTTCATATATTAAATACGTGATTACAATAAAGTTTACGATCGCCAAATCCATAACCATTAAATATAATGATTCCTTCTTTCTGGAAGACCACCAAGACCCCATGAAACCACGTGACATCGCGTGACACATTTGTTTAGTATAAAGAGACCTGTATCATATAGAATTAGTTAGTTCCTCTCTGTCGTCGTAACACTGCAAGTGCTCTGCGAAGCACAAGTTTATTTAATTAAATAAATATTTTTTAAGTAAACACGTCTTAATAA
Organism: Euclidia mi; assembly: GCA_944739405.2. NCBI lineage: Eukaryota > Metazoa > Arthropoda > Insecta > Lepidoptera > Erebidae > Euclidia > Euclidia mi. The sequence continues at coordinate 9,395,068 of OX123209.2, read as the reverse complement.
ATTTGACTGGCGCAGTCGGGTCGGATCTAGTATCGCGTAGAAGTCGTCGTTCCGGTACACACAAATCGGTACGCAACGTCGGTCGGAGCGCATAGGCCTAGGTTCGAGAATCTACAAATACAAATTCGTCAAATACCGCAAGAAGCTACGGACCGGAGAGAAGCTCGTCATGAGGGGAAGCAGTCTAATGTGAGTAAATCCTTTTCGCACTGTATTTCCATATCCTCGTGTACTATCCATACATCTAACTGGACCAAAAATCGCCATCGTTAGTGTATCGTGTATTTTTATGCCAAAATAGCTGAATTTACACTTAGTTAAGTTATTTTTTTGCTCTATTTTTGTGTGTGTAATTGTTTACTATTATTTAAATATGAATCAAATAGCGTTAATTCCTAAAGAATTCCAATGTATTATCCCACGCTTTGACAGGGACGAAAAGTTATTAAATCTATTTATCACAAAATGTGAATACGTTATTACTAGTTTTAGAGGGGATAACAATCCTGCACAGTTAGCTTATTTATACCATGTTATTACAAGTAGGTTAATAGGGAAGGCAGCCGTGTTAGTTAGTGAAAGGCAAAATATAGCTTCATGGGATCAGTTGAAAGAATTACTGATCCAACATTTCGGCGATCCACGTTCAGAAGCGTGCATTGCCATAGAATTAGAAAACATTAAAATGAAGTCAGGAGAATCGTATATAGATTTATGCCACAGAATACAGAACTGTAGGAGTTCGCTCATATCTAAAGTAAACCTCTTAAGTGACGAAGGCATAAAGGCAGCAAAATATATTATATATAATAATACCGCGTTAAATGTTTTTACATATAATTTACCAGAAGACTTAATTAAATTCGTTAGACTAAACCGTTGTACTACGTTGGAATCTGCCCTCAGCGTTGTCACTGAAGAAGTCAACTTTCAGACACGTTATAACGCGAAACATAAAAACAAAGCGTATAACCAAAATAGCTCATTTTCTTCGCCTTCATCGCAGAATGTAGCTAACCCACAAAATGTTGTAAAACCGTTTACACCGAATAACTTTAAATTTGGTATTTCTCCACATCAACAGTATAAACCCCCTTTTAAGTCAAACTTTACACCAAATACAAATAATAAGTTTACGCCTCAACAACCGCAAGGTTATAGACCAAATTTTAATAATAATAGACCTTTTTATAGTCAGCCTCAACAACAGTTTCCGCGAACTGTTAACAACTATAAACAATCGGGATTCTTTAAAATGAACCCGAATAATCAGTTTCGTTTTGGGTTAAATAATAATCCACAAAACCCTCCGAAGCCAAACGTTGACGCGTCTATGAGAACCGTACGGAATAATATGACTTATAATGATAGCGATATATTCTATACGCCGCAACAGGCAAACGAGTATAGGAATAATTATGAAATTTCACCACCGACGGGAAATTTTCATATAGAGGCCTCACAAGGAGACCAAGAGAAATAATTAAATTAAACTATAGTGATAGTCTAAGACTACCATATATACAGCTACCAGAAATAGACGCTATATTTTTAATTGATACGGGTAGCACACGTTCGTTTATAAGTCCGCAAAAAGCAAATCAATTCTTTTCTCGTTTTAAATTAAATAAGTATTTCGAAGTTTATAGTACGCATGGTTGGAGCAACCATAACGAAGTAGTACATATTCCGTTGCCGAAGACATTTCGCACGAATATGTCCCATACTTTCTATATATATGACGTCGATAAATGTTACGATGGATTAATAGGTATAGATTTATTAAAACAACTAGAGGCTAGTATTGACATGAAACGTCAAGTGTTAAAAACTAAGTTTACGGATATACCCATCTGGTATAACCATTTTTATTATATTAAGTTACCGCCTAGATCGGAAAATAGGGTAAAAATCCCGACAGTTCTAGAGAACGGTACAGGTTTATTTAGATTTACGGAATTTTGCCCTGAAGTTCGTATGCCAGACGCGATGGTTACGTGTATAGACTCGTTCGCTCAGACAGTCATACAAAACATCACAAACGAATCAGTTACAATTACGTTCGATAGACCCGTAGATATTGTTAGGTTAGATAAGGAACCGTGTTTTGTTAATAATTTAAGTATAGATAATAGTTTAAATTTAGAATATATTTTAGAGGAAAATTTGTCTAAGTTAAGATTAGATCACTTGAATAACGAGGAAAAATCGCACATAGAAAAGTTATGCGCAGAATATAAAGATATTTTCCATTGCGAGAAAATACCCTTATCTTTCTCAAACTCCGTTAAGCATAGGATTAAGACTCTAAACGAAGATCCTATATATATTCGCCCGTATAGGCAACCCATTGCCCAAAATGAGGAAATTCAAAGACAAGTTAATAAGTTATTAGAGAATAATGTTATTAAAGAATCCCACTCACCGTGGAGTGCTCCAGTGCATCTCGTACCCAAGAAAATGGATGCATCTGGCGAGAAAAAGTATAGGATGGTTATAGATTACCGTAGGTTAAACGAAATCACAATAGACGATAAGTATCCGTTACCAAACATTACAGACTTGTTTGATAGGCTTGGAAAAGCGTCCTATTTTTCTACGATCGATCTAGCAAGTGGTTACCATCAATTGGAGGTCCATGAAGCAGATCAACCGAAGACAGCATTCACTACGCAGTCGGGACATTACGAGTTTACTCGAATGCCCTTTGGTTTGAAGACGGCTCCTGCCACTTTTCAGAGAGCTATGGATAACGTGGTAACTCAGAGGTCTGCAAGGTATCCATTGCTTAGTTTACTTAGATGACATAATAGTTTTTTCAAATAGTTTACCTCAACACATAGAAAAACTAAGGAAAATTTTCGATAGGTTAAGAGAAACAAATCTTAAAGTTACGTTAGATAAGTGTGAGTTTTTAAGGAAAGAAGTTTTGTACTTAGGACATACTATTTCTAAGGACGGTTTAAAACCGAATAATGATAAAATAAAAGCTGTATTAAATTTTCCGATTCCGAAAACGCAAACGGAAATAAAAAGTTTTCTTGGATTAGTAGGTTATTATAGGAAATTTATAAAAGACTTTAGTAAAATCACGCAACCGTTAACAAGTTGTCTAAAGAAAGGTAGAAAGCACAGATATAGATAGACCTAGATAACGCAAGTATCACGATCTGTATGAAAACCAAGCGTGCCAGTTTTTAACTACCTACTATTACGTCACAAGCACTATTTAGTGATGGGAAAATCAAATCGATTCAAAGACTCCACCGCCGCGTACGGCGCCCCCCCTCGGCTCACCCCCCGCCTTGCACCAGCGCTCACCCAGCCAGCAGTACGCTGCAAGTCTTAGTAGTGAGAGGTTGCGTGCTCGAGCGCTTGTGTTCCGTCGACGTGCTAGTTTTTGGATACCTTTGCTGTAATTGGAAGTAAGTTTACCATTTATAAACACGTAAATATTAAAACACCAAATATTGAACAATATAAAACACTTTTTGCTGGGTGAAAACTCAATTTAAATAAAGTTCACCTTTGTTTATACCATTTCTCAATTACTATACGAATATATACTATTTATTGAGTAATTGTGTACAGTAAAGAATTATAAGAATCGATCAAATCGATTTATGTATCGATTTTATGACAGAGTAATGAGATAGACAGAGTAATGAGATAGACAGAGTAATGAGATATACAGAGGAATAAAATGAAATGACTCATTCATCGACCCACTCGGTCAAGACTCGCTCGAACTGGACGCTGGACGTTCCGATTTTACGTACTTTTTCTATCGTTAATTCGCGCGGACGTAGAAATCTGACGTATTTACGTACACTCAGCTACAAAAACTTCTTACAAAATGTAAACTAAGGTTATAAGTAAATGTATTAGAAATTGTATACGACTTCACTTCAAAATAAAACAAATAACAGCTAATTATTGTTTATAAAATGATATTTAATATAAATCAAGATGATAATTATATAAAATTGCATATTGATGTATCAATTAGACCCATTTAAATCATTTGAAACGAAAATTTAAAAATAAGTAGCGGGAATGATGTTATTTGGAACTGAAGTTAAAATAGAAATCTACAAGTAGGAATAGCATTTGACTAATTATTACTTACTAAAAATATAAATCTTTTAATTATTTATCCTATCTGTCTTAGGCACTATGTATGAAAATCACAGATCATATGATTACGAGTTTTGAGCAAGCGAGTCGATGAATGAGTCAATAAAATAAACAGAGGAAAATAAAATTCCTGATCTGCTTATGAATATATATTTTTTTACAAAATTGTTATAATTTCTCTTATTATTTCTTGTAATTGTTGTAGACTATTAAAATGTCAGAAACAAAGAAAAAAACCAAAGAAGAAATTTTAGAAGCAAAACGAAAAGCAAGTAAAATACGCTATAATAAAATTAAAAGTGATCCAAAATTACATGAGCTACGAAAACAAAAAGACAAAGAAAATTATTTGAAGAAAAAGAAAAACAAGAGTGTTATATGTATAAAGGACAAAAGCATAGATGAACAGCAAAAACAGCGAGATCAATGGCGTAAGAATTCGAGAGCGTATTACAGACGTAGGCAGAATCAGAAAAAAACCCTCCACGTGATTGTTAATGAAAATGATCATGACGTCATGATTACTGACCACAATTTAGAAAATGACACTGATCCTTTAGAGCAGTCATGTACTGTGAAGTCAAATACCAGCATAAAAAACGGCAGACCCAAAGTGACTATACTTTCCGATGTCAAAGTTAATTTTGATCTGAAAAAACTGTTTGGACCCGGTCATACTACGTCAAATTGCCAATATAGTGTCTCATCATCGGACGTTGGTAAAGATTTCGAAGAATTGAAAAATGAATAAGAGAAGAAAATACTCAAAAATAAAAATCTTCTAATATTATATAGTTATGTAAGGTGCTTCTAAAACATCTGACACGGTTTCTATGGTATGAAAAGAAAATGACAAATAATCAATATTTTATCTTTACTATTGCAATCTATAAACACAATACTACCTCCCATTAAAGCCATGTCAGATGTTTTAGAAGCACCTTATATAGTAAAAAACTTGATCTCATCAAAACTGACTCTTTTTAAAACTATTAGAAGAAACTGAAGTTCCTATAATTTTAATTTAAAATTAGTAGTTCCAAAGTGCCAAATAATGTTATTTTTATAAGTTCATTTATGTCAAAGTTTAAATGGCTAATTCTAATAAAAAAATATTTATGTTTAAATTGTTAATTATTATAAAAGTTAATTTTGTTAAAATTAAAGTTGATTATTTGTTAAGTATAGATATAGTGAATAATCCTTTCCTATCGGCAAAACTCGGAACAACGATAACACCCGAATGGTGCTGATGTGTCTATGAATTACTGTATTATACTACTACTATACTACCTGTACTATACTACTACTACTGTACCATAACTATAGATACTACAATAATACGACCGTTCACGAACATTTCCGAGAAAATACGAAAGGAAAGGATTATTCACTACATCTATACATGCATACAAGTAAGTAAAATGTTATGTTTGAATTAAGGTATGATCATGATCTCAGTACGTTTTGCTTGGTTTGTCAGTTTGGTAAAACGTAACATGAAACTCAACATACATTAAAATAAATTCGTATAGCTATTGTGTTATATTGCGGACCGCTCATTTATGTAAAATGTAATGTTACGTTTCACCAACCTGTACCGGGCAAAAGGATCAACCTATTTCTATTTTAGCGCATTTATAAGAAGAAAAACAACAAAATCATAGAATTATGTTCTTTATTAAAAGTATTTTGAAAATAAACCTTTGATTCATTCAAGTTAAATCTGTAGTTTCACTTTGTTTCACAATATTAAGGGCGCAACGACAAAGTTATTGTCCCTGCAATAAAATTAGCTTATTGTATAACTGTCTTTTTGTTACAGCAGATCTCAAAAATTTTGTTAAATAATGAAAACGCACGCTCATATATGTACTCGCGACTGTCTTAATTAAATTGACTTAATGGTTCTGTGTTGGCGATTGATCGAATTGATGAATGGCAATGCTACTGAAGATGTTACTATTAACAAAATAACGTAAAATCTTATTAATCAGGAGGAGTTTACTTAATGACGGCTTCATGTTGAATTTTTGAGATTTGTTAATTATATCTCGAATCTCCATCTCTGCAACTTTGCATATTTGAATGACGTCTTTTGTGGGATAAACGAGACCACCTTTGTCCTTGAAATTAAATAATTCATAAGTATGATCTATGCCCGCTTTTTCATGTAAAAACAAAGCACTGATACATTCGTCGCATTTGATACTATTTTGTATTGCTCTTACTACATATCCGGCAATGTATGTGATAATTTGCCCACTAAATTCTGTAATTTGTGGCAACGTGTTGCAAAAATCATCAAAATTTCGGAGACTACTTATATTAAGTTCTGTACAATCTGTTTCATCATCTGCTAGTGGTCCGCGTGTTGTGGTAGCATTAATTGTTTGTATCGCCGAAGAACAATTCAGTATGGAAATTTGCTCCAATTCCACACGATTACCAACATTACTGTTTTTTATTTCAACGTGAGTCAATAGTTTCTTGTAAAAAGATTGGAACTGTCTTGAAGTAGGATTGTTGTTACTTCCACCATGAGCCCGAATATTGCAAAAAAACAACTCTAGGTGATCCTGGCTGAATCTGTACATCGACATAAATTTGATTCTGTTTTCTTCGATCAAATGTTGAAACAGCGCTTTTGTACTTTTGATGCAAACCAGAAGTCCAACAAATCCTGTTTTTCTGCGACTTTGAGTCAATAAATCTCCTTCTGGAGTTCGCAATCCCATAATGTACTTTTCAGCCTTATCCAAAAAATCTAGTATTCTTGATTTGTTATATAAGTTAAGTGGCTGTTTATAATCAATTTTTTTCAATTTTCTGGAATTGAGTACATCGAATAAATCGTTGAAAATACGTATGAATTCTGCTGTAGCTAATGAATCTTTAAAATCAGAAATTCTTAATTTTTCTCTACAAAAATCGAGAGAATCAGCAACGCTTTTGCTTAGAAGTTGGGTAGCCAACTTAACTTTCATTTTCTGATTGTGAAAATTAATGTGTTGGTTCCGTAATTTGTTGGCTAAATGGAAATATTCCGTAGTTTGAAGTTTGTTCAGATGTTCAAAGTACTCCCATGAAATACATTTGCCATTACCATCAACAAGGTGTTTACATGATTGAAGACAATTTCTCACTAATTTCATCATATGACAAGCATCTAAAAAAATTGCAATTGGTTGTTTAGTACTAGGGTGTTCAAACGTGGTTTTCATATTATTTGGTTCAAATTTGCCACCCAATATTTTTGCCATTGTTATGTTAGATGGACATCCATCAAAAGTAAGACCGACTACGTATACGTTTATATTTGATTCGTTTAAATGTCTCAGACATTGCAACACTAAATTGGCTTTTTGCTGACCAGTTGCTCCATCTATTAAAAAATATCCGACAGGTACCTGTAAATAAAAGCGAATTAATAAAATATCATTATAAATAACAAAAAATCATTATTAATTAAAATTTCAAGATCACCTTCCAGTTAGCATTTATTCCGGTGACTAAAAATACCAGTGCTTCTTTAGCTTCAGGAACCTCTTCGGTATCTAATACGCCACCAAAATCTACATAACCATGGAATTTATTTCCGTACCATTCAATTTTCTTTCTAATTGCCATTTCATCGATCATAAGACAACAATATAAAGGACGTTCCGTTTTATTGGCTATCATCTTCAACGCCTCTAAAGATTCAGTGGTAAAGCCAGGACTACCGTTTATGCATTTATACCACTTATGAATAGTGTGAGGAGGTGGTAAGCTCAAATTAAAAACCTTTCTGACATAATTGTAAGCTTTTGTTGAATAATAGTGTAACGTCAGAGCAAAAGTCCGTAATGCTGGTGTATACTTTGATGTACCTACTACGTTTTTGTTCTTCAACTGTCTAAAATAAAGTTCTTGAGTTGTAACGTTGGTTGTTTTAAGCACATTAGCTTGCTCATCATTAATTAACGTTTTGTTTTTTAGGCATTCTATTAACGTTACCAAGGTGTGTATTTTTTTAACTTTTCGGTGGTTTCGTTCTCTCAATTTTTTTATTTGTTTTCTCTGTTGTTTAATTATTTCATTTGCTTGATTTAATGTTTTTAATATCTTCTTTTTCTTTGGAGTGTTTTCGTTTGATTGATGTAATTCGTTAACATCCTGAAACATAAATCATATTATAGACAAAACAATGACTATTATCATGTCAGCTGACCTTAATTGCTGAACAGAGATCTCCCTCAAATGTTTACAGACCAGCTAGCTTGTATTATATGGCGTATTAATAATAATAACAAGATAAACAACACAAGAAAACATACATTAGTAGGTACTCGTACTCTACTATAAATTTTGTTATTTTAATTACTGTCCGGTCTTGTATGTAATAAAATAAAGCACCTATAAAAATATTTATAATAATAAAGTACCTTTTCTAATTTCCTCTTTTTTGGCGATAACGAAGCTTTTGCTGGCGTCACTTTTGGATCTATATTCTGTAATACAAGTACAAATAACATTCAACATTTAAAACGTTACACACTTCTAAAAGATCATAGGTACTTATATTTATCAATTAACTAACTTCATCAGTTGTGATCTTCAGTACATCAACAGTCGGATATGCTGCTTTTGTCAACATTCGTTGCTTTTTCCCTTCAAAAAAGTTAGCCTCCTCAAAATGTATTGAGCAAATAGTGCTATGCTTGGTTGGGAACCAATCTTTGTTTCCCGTCGCTTCAATCCATTTTTGTTTTAAATTGGGCTCATGTGGAAAACTAAAAAAATCACGAAATGTTACGTTTATTTATTAAAATTGTCTACATAATAAGTACTTGTATAATATAAAATCATTCCTCTGTTTCCGAAATCGATTCTCGAGAATCGATTTGTGTTACACATGATGAACAGCACTAATCGCTAAAATTGACAGAAAAATGATAAAAGTCCCTGTACTACAAAACCGAAGCAATATACGATAGTATCGCTTGTTTTGATATTCATAACTTATTAAAACAAAACGTCTCATCAATCGCTCCAAGTAAAAGCCGCAATGTAACACGAATGTTTTGTTTTTTCCCATTTTTGGTATTACCAGGTAATACTACGGGTATTAGATTCAAAATATTTGTTTTTTAAATAAATACGCATAATATTAATCACAAAATTACTTACCGGTGGAAGGAAACGTTTACTTTATTTTTTCTTCTCGCACTCGTACAGTTTTTACAATTTATAACAGCACAATTAACCATTTTAATATTTTTATCTGACGTCCGACTAGCGCTGTACACCGATGCAGACTGAGCGCGAAAGTGGCCACTTACGATTTTTAATCGTAAGCTAGGCACGCGAAGTACTTGCTTTTGCGTTATCTAGGTCTATCTATATCTGTGGTAGAAAGATAGTTTTAAATACAGAATACATAAACGCATTCGAAAAGTGTAAAGAACTGCTAACAAATGCACCTTTACTTCAGTTTCCAGATTTCGATAAACCATTTTTATTAACAACTGACGCATCAAACTATGCGATCGGTGCCGTATTATCACAAGGCCCTGTCGGCAGTGATAAACCTGTAGCTTATGCTAGTAGAATGTTTAATGATGCAGAAACCCGCTATAGCACGATAGAAAAAGAATTGCTAGCTGTAATATGGGCATGTAAGCACTTTAGACCGTATTTATATGGTAGAAAATTCACGATATTAAGTGATCATAGACCGCTTGTATGGTTACAGAATTTTAAAGAACCTGGTAGTCGCTTAACTCGTTGGAGACTTAGATTAGATGAATATGATTACGATATTAAATACAAGCCGGGTAAACAGAATGGCAACGCAGATGCATTGTCACGAATAAAACTTAATGCGTTAGATAAAGATAATTTTTCCACTCAAATAAATTTCCCAGACTCTATCGTTATCTCATCTGACGATGAAAATGAAATGACATCGAGAAAATCGCCTTACTCAATTCCTTCATTAGATAGTAGAACCGCTACAGCATCGGAAAAGGATGAATCCACAATAGTTACTATACATTCCGAGGAAAATACAGATTCCTCCGATATTCCAATTTTAGACGAAGCTATTGACACGAAACCCAATCAAATATTAGTTTATACGTGGAATAGAAATGAGTTGACAGTTAAAGATCTTTCGCGAGATAGGCAAAAGATATTAGAAGTCCATATGCCGTTAGAAAATCCTGAGATAGTTAAACGATTTTTAAAAGAATATGTTAGGCCGAAGATTAAATATTTCATTTACTTCGAGGATAGCAAACATAAGCAGTTATTCAGTAATATTATAACTAGTTTGTTTAAGAAAGGTTCTATAATGATATACGAATGTACAAAACGAGTAGTATATATAGAAGACGAAGATGAACAAAGAAATATAGTATTAAAATATCACATAGGAAAAACTTGTCATAGAGGCATTAAAGAAACAATTGCTCACTTAAAACGCACCTATTACTGGAACAATTTACATGAAACAGTTGCCAGTATTATTAATTCATGTGAAGCATGTAAGTTAATGAAGTACGATAGAAAGCCTTTAAAACCAGAACTACAAATAACGCAAACGCAAACAAAGCCGTTTGAGGAAATATTTATAGATATATTTTCCATAGAAAATACTTATTTCTTAACAATTGTTGATGCATTTAGTAAGCTAGGTCAAGCATTCGAGATAACTAGTAGGTCTACCCCAGAAGTAGTTAGAGCTTTGTTGAAATACTTTTCATTGTATGGTGTTCCTAAACGGATTAGCTCAGATCCAGGCTCTGAATTTAACAATAACCTCTTAAAAGAAATGTTATTATTTTATAAAGTAGAGTTACACATAAGTACTCCTCATAACCCAAACTCGATGGGTATAGTAGAACGTTTCCACTCTACTATAATAGAAATATATAGACTTGCGAAATATGAAAGGAAAATTACAGATGCCGTATCAGTTATGACGTATGCTATAATGTCGTACAATCAGTCGATACATTCATCGACAGGTCTTACACCGTTCGAAGTAGTCTTTGGACATACAGACGCATCGGGCGCATTCGAGGTAGATTTTAATAAACAGTATACACAACAACTCGTTAGTGAGCACATGAAAAGAACTAAATATCTTTATAAATACCTTACGAATAAAATGTTAGAATCTAAAGTTCAAATTAAAAATAAACGAGGTGGAGAGACTAAATTCAAAGTTAAGGAAGGTGATAATGTTTATATTAAAGGCGTAAATGTTAGGCGCAGTAAAGATAAGCCCCGATACCAAAAGGCAGTAATAGCAGGTGATGTGAATCGAAATACAGTTCCCGTAAAGACAAAGAATCGAGAAACTAGAGTACCGATTAAAGATATAAAACGTCCTCCGCAGGTACGCAGTATGGATACTAGGACAGTTAGCCCTCAACCTGGCCCTTCAACTAAAGAAAATTGAGGAAAATCCAGGCATTCTTCCCGTAAAAGAAGGACAAGCGTTAATAACTTTATATAATTGGGAAATTATTAAAATTTTAGACTTAGAGTTAATACATAGTAATATAGAATATAATGTAAACAAATATAAATATATTAATAGTTATATGAAAGATAATTTAGACATATATTCATTAGATGGTAGTATCGTAGATGCAGAGTTGCAAGTTCAATATATAATGAACATTACTTTAGAAAAATATAGTCAACTTATACCTAGTATTAGAATTAAGAGAGGTCTTATAAACCCTATTGGTTCCATAGTTAAAGCCATTACAGGCAACTTAGATAATCAAGATGCATTAAAGTATGACAGTTTAATCAATAATATGCAAGTTAAGCAAAATCAAGTTATAAATAAAATAACTTTAATTTCGGAAATGGCCGATGCACTTATAAATACAACAAATTCAACGAGAAATAATTTTATTATATTAGAAAAAACCATGGATGAAATAAAAGATATTTTAAACAGAACTCAGTATCAAAGAAGCAAGGCACTTGTATTGAATACATATAATTTGCTAATACATAACTTTCAGATATTGTTAACTAGATTAGATGAAGTAGAAACTGCCGTAGCATTTAGTAGGCTTAATATACTACATCAATCGCTATTGAACACAGATGAATTGTTTAATATTCTTATAGGCATTGAAAAGGTAAATAAACTTATTTTTCCTGTAAACGTCGATAACTTAATCAAAATAGAACATAGTATAAATATAAAGGCTTATGTAAAGAGCAAACAAATAATATTTATTTTGTCAGTACCAGTGGTTCAGTCTGATGTTTACAATTATTTTTCCTTACACCCTTTTCCTATGTACAATCCTAAACTGAATGCAACATTCCTAATTACCCCAAAACATTCCTTTATACTTGCGAAAGGATTGAAAACTATGTCACTGTCTGAACCATGTAAGGAAATCGATGATGGAAGATTCCTTTGTCGTGAGAACTATTTGTCCATAGAAAATGAAGATAGATGCATCGAAGACTTGATGAAGTTTTCCACACAAATAACTTCGTGTTCGCCCCTGCTGGTCGAATCTACAGATGTCAAAGTCAAAGCGATACAAACAGACTCGTGGTTACTATACACTGGAGTCCATGTATCACTCACCGAATATTGTGAAAGCGACATAAACCAACATGATATACTTGGTACATATATTAAAACTCTAAACAATGATTGTAAGATTGAAGTTGGAAAACTAACGCTAAAGAAACAAAGCAGTATTCAAACCGCACAAGTCAGTTCCGCAGTACGCCGAGCATTCATCTACCCAACATCGTTACTACAAAGGAAACGATGCGAGGAAAGCCGATCAACTTGGATCACGTCAACATGGAAAATCTACAGTTGTTATCGCACGTATTAAAGAGTGAAGTGTTAAGTGAAAAGCCAATAGTCAATCCAGTGAATTTTCATAGTGTTAGTATAGGAACACTAATGCTCTATGTTATATTGTTTATTGTTTTTGTCATTTTTATGTATTATTGTAAATGTAATAAATCTGTTTAATCAAAATCATCAACCTAATTTTAATAAAAATATAGATGACGATTTTGAACTTACGGAGGGAGGAGTTATGCAGCCTGCTCACCCACTCCAAACAATAACTATAGGATGACGTCACGTAATGATTGTCATGTTACTTGGTTTCATATATTAAATACGTGATTACAATAAAGTTTACGATCGCCAAATCCATAACCATTAAATATAATGATTCCTTCTTTCTGGAAGATCACCAAGACCCCATGAAACCACGTGACATCGCGTGACACATTTGTTTAGTATAAAGAGACCTGTATCATATAGAATTAGTTAGTTCCTCTCTGTCGTCGTAACACTGCAAGTGCTCTGCGAAGCACAAGTTTATTTAATTAAATAAATATTTTTTTAAGTAAACACGTCTTAATAAATTTGACTATGTACTAAGCATTCTGTTTGTGCACGTCAACCACCGAGAATGGCCCATATTCCTGGATTTTTCACACTGTTATACTTATTAGACTTCGTCGTTGGCTTTTGTCTGCGACGGACGCGTGCGCGAGTCTCCGCCGAAAATTTGAATATTTTTATTCAATTTTCGCAAATACGCTTCGTTCGTGTTTTACTTAAAACTCGGTCCCTCCTTGTCTCGCCTGGGCATTCTTCCATAACAGGCAGCGGCCATCTTAGGAATTGTTCGGCGTAGACAGGGAGAGCGAATCGGTTTGACGTTTGTGTGACAGTGACACTTGTGTTTTGAAGTTTGTGCGACAGTGACGTTTAGAGGTTTTACCTCACCCCCGCGCTCTGTGACGCTTTACCCCCCGCGCTAGTGACGCTCTACCCCTCCGCGACTGTGACGCTTCGCCCCCCGCGACACGGACGCCTCTGGAGGCTTTATTGTGAACCGCGAGTGCCTGTGTGTCAGTGTGACAGTTCTGCGGCCACCCATCCACGCGGCGTGTGCGACCGGCGTGCTTGACCGCGTCGCCCGCCGAGACTTTGTCTCCGCTGCGTGCGAGCGCAGTGGTACCCATCTGCGCAGCGCGCGTAGCTTCGCTCCTGCACACCCATCCGTGCGGCGTGTGGGGCCCGGTGCCTTAACCTGCGGCCGCCACCCATCCACGCGGCGTGTGCGGACAAGGACCTGTACCAGGGCCACTGTTCAGTGGCCCCGGGTGAGTGAATCGCTCTAAGTCAGTGTGCGACGACGCACTATGGTTCGTCTAGAACAAGCTAGCTAGACAAAAACAACTCTTAAATTCCTGGAAGTTAATTACTATTACGAACTCATTACCCCTATACATTGAGGATTACACCTATTAATTATCAATACTACCCTCATTAAGAGCGTCATTAAGGCATGTTTATAAGATGTTGACTATTTAAAGGGCATTCATTTGCATTTTTACATCATATTTGATAGCATTGTTTATGTCACTAAAAGATATTTGTGAAAGTGTTTTTGTGATGGATTGTATACGTAAGGGTAAGTAGTTATATTTTATTTCATTTTCAACATGGGAACTTCATTCTTTAGTCTTATAAAATGAAATGTTTGAATTTTCACCCACTTTTTTACTCATTTTTTCAAATTCATCGGTCAAATAATAACATGTCCCCACTTGTCCCCACCGTAGAACCTATCATATACGATTCTCATAAGTGTCTAGTAGTTATACGTAAAAAAATTCATTGCGATATATTTGCACAACTAATTTTTATTAATTTTTTTCTTTCAACAGTTTTTACCGTCTCAAGAATGGATTTTTTCGAAGAATGGCTGAAACACCCGAAGGAAACGCGGAATGAGGAGCTCTTTCGGTTTATATCTTTGAGATATAATTTTGATGGTGTTACGGAGCAGTCTCTTTTTTTTTTTTTTTTTTTTTATTTATTTACACAAGACACATTACAATCGAAAAAATACCACTTATCACAAATACAATAAGTTATTGATCTGGATTGCAACGCAAACACATGTGCACACAACAAAATACAATTAATAAATTAATTACAGATTTGTGTTACAAAATATCCATAAAATGAGTAAATGTACGAACTGAATGTTATGCCTACATAATATAAACATAACACACTCTCTGGACGGTTTTTACTCTGAAATTTCCAAGGCCATTCTGCTATGGAGGATGTCTTTCACAATTTTCAAATATGTATTGAAGTTTTGATCCATAATATCCAGTGATTTATAGTTTATTACCATATCATTGTATTGACGGGCCATCCGAGTTAATGGGTTAAAATAAGAGATATTGTTTTTATAAATTTGTAAGGCAAATAGATTTGTACGACTAGCTCTACGAGCACTATATTTAATATTAAAATTTATTTGTGAGAGTAGTTCAGGTGTATCAATAATATAATGCAAAATTTTGTAAAAGTATGCTAAATCAAAATATATGCGTCGGCTTACTAGAGGCTGAACTTTAAACTTGCAGAGTCTATCGTGGTAATTTAATATTGATCGACCGGGGTTTTGACGATAGCTAAGAGTTCTAAGAAATTTTCTCTGAACACGTTCAATGTGCTCAATATGAACCTTGTAATTCGGCGACCATATGGGACTACCATATTCTAATATAGTCCTCACCAGAGCAAAGTACAAGTATAAAGTACTAGTAGATTTTCTGAATTCCTTGGTATTTCTCAAAACAAAGCCTTGTAGTTGATTGGCTTTACTTATTATATAATCATAGTGAGAGCGAAATGATAGCTTGTCATCAAATAGGATGCCTAAATCTTTTACTATTTGTGTACGATTAAGTGGTTGACTATCAATATTATAGTTCCATGTGATTTTATTATGTTTTTGTGTAAACGATATAACAGAACACTTACTTACGTTCAAGTACATGTGATTAAACCTGCACCACTCCGATATTTTATTTATATCTTGCTGAAGAGCTAAGCAATCATCTGCTTTAGATACTAAAGTAAATACTTTTAAATCGTCAGCATACAAGAGGCAGTTGCAAGATATTTGCTTAATCAAATCATTAATAAAAATAACGAAGAAAAGAGGGCCTAAATGGGAACCTTGAGGTACCCCAGATGTTACTGCAACAGCAGCTCTGCGAGATATTAAAGTACTAATCTCAAGATATTCAACGAAATTTGCTGAAAAGTGGAGCAGCTGTGGAAGAAATCGAGAGCGATTCCTACAAAAGTATTCGACGTGGCTGGAGGGTCTTGACATATCTTTCGATGTGTCCGTTTATTTATCTCTGCCAACTACATCTGGAGAACCGGGACCCGGAAGACCTACTAAAGATTTTGAACATTCTAGTCTCAAAACGAAGAGACGACGTGTAGACGATCTATTACAGTCCAGAAGTGCTAGTGAATTAATTTACGCCGCTGAAGTGTCAGCTCGAATCTCGGGTCAGAGAAGTGTAGCACGTCAAATTAAAGATGTGACTAGTGATCCTTCAATAACCAAGACCACGAGTGAAGAAAGTGCCCCCAGGAGTTTAACAAGTGAGGAAGCTTTAGCGTACTACGTTGATAGTAAATCAAGTAGCCATAGCTATAAGCAGACTCGGAAGTGGAGTATTAAAGCTGGACATAAGGTGTTTCCGTCAATGTACAGTGTTAGAAAGGCTAAAATAGCCTGCTACCCGTCAGGTGAACAAATTACAGTCAATGAAACGCATGCTGAAATCAAAGTTCAGGCAATTCTTGATAAGACTGCCGAACGTTTAGTTTCAGCACAACAAGAAGTTGTTCATAGTCTGTTACCTTGCACGTCATTCACATTAATCAGTAAATGGGGTTGTGATGGAAGTTCCGGTCATAGTATGTACAAACAAAAATTCACTAATTGTGACGATAGTGACGAGTTTTTATTTGTATTTTCTTTCGTTCCTCTTCAATTGAAAGATGAAAGTGGTAATATTGTGTGGCAGAATCCTCGGCCCTGTTCTACAATGTATTGTCGGCCAATAAAGTTTATCTTTTCTAAGGAAACGAAAGATTTTACGATTTCGGAAACCAATAAGGTTTTAGAAGAGATAAACGCTTTATTGCCGACAACCTGCAAGGTGATGGAGACCGAAGTATCTGTCACACATGTTATGCTTTTAACAATGATTGACGGAAAAGTTTGCAATGCTCTGACCGAAACTTCTTCCTCACAAAAATGTTTTATTTGTGGGGCAACTCCAACAATGATGAATGATCTGTCAAAAGAGTTTGCTGCGGACAAAGATAATCTTGGTTTTGGTTTGTCTACGTTGCACGCTTGGATAAGGTGCTTTGAATGCTTGCTTCACATTAGCTATCGACTAAATATAAAAAAATGGCAGTTAAGAACAGCCGAAGACAAAGCTAGTGTGAAACAACGTTCAGATGACATTAAAAAACGATTTAAAAGCGAAATGGGCTTGATTGTAGACAAACCAAAACCAGGGTTCGGTAACACTAATGACGGGAACACCGCGCGAAGATTTTTTGGAAATCCCGAGGCTAGTGCCGATATTACAGGGTTAGATGTTTCACTAATACAAAAATTTGGCATACTACTTCGCACTTTATCATCGGGATATGATATAAATATTGAAAAATTCGTTAACTTAGCTCAAGAAACTAGACAACTTTATGTAAATCTCTATTCATGGTATTACATGCCCGCTACTGTCCACAAAATACTTTTGCACAGTGGCGAAGTAATTAGATCGTCCCTTCTACCTATAGGCCAGCTTTCCGAGGAAGCACAGGAAGCTTGGAATAAGGACTGCAGAAGATTTCGTGAGCACAACACACGAAAGCGATCACGGGAGGCTACGAATAGAGATTTACTTAATATGTTATTGATAACATCTGACCCTGTAATAAACGGTTTACGAGAAGTTCCTCGGAAGAAAATAGGTACGCTTCCAACTGAAGTATTAGATTTAATTGTCCCACCTAGCTGTAAGGAACAAAATGTTAATATGATTTCTACTTTTCATAGTTCTGCCCCTCACGATCATGACTATTCAATGGATGATTCATCTGATGATAGTGATGATAATGAGTAATAGATTTAGTTCTTAGATATTTTATGCATCTGTTATTAGATTTTATAGCGACGTCGAGGGATAAATCACTTTATAAAATGTTCAAAAAATATATTATACACATATGCCCGATAAATGTTTTTTTTTTCATGATACCAGCTCAAATGACAAACTGCCTTGAAAAAAGTACCAAAAACCTTATATCTTTGCTTATTAACCGCATCTAGACATAAAAATCAAATAAAATAATTTTGTCTAGCTAGCTTGTTCTAGACGAACCATAGTGCGACGGCCCGTGCACCGTACTGTTAATCGCTTTTTCGTGTATTAACAGTACGAGTGTCGAACGGCTACGCCGTCGGTGGACACGCACCGTAACATAGAAAATTTGTCAATTTTTGTTTACTGTTTTGACATTGTCTGTGTGTGCGGAATTGTTGTGTGAGTGTTTCGGACCTGAATTCAGGATAAAAAACTTTACAAAAAATTTTTCGAAAAATTTTCTAAGTCCCTGGGGACTTAGAATAATTTTGGTGTGTGAACTCTCGAATTTTATATAAGCCTACTAGGTAGCTGAGTGTAGCAATGGAAGAGGAGGACGCCGATCGGCGCCAGAGGTCGGACGAGGAGTCTGACGGAGAGGCCGCCGCGGTGTTCGCCCCTCGCCACCGCATCACCCACACGCCCCCGAACCGATTTTCCACGCCGATTGGCAGCCCTGCGCCTCGTCCCCCCTCGCCCCCCCCCCGCGCCTCGTCCTACCTCGCCCCCCGCTACCTCCGGGAAGCGGACGTTAACATCTCCGGGGGAGGTGCCGGAACAGACCCGGCGTAAGGTGGGGACGGTGCGCAAGCAAGCTCCTCCGATAGTGCCAGCCGCGGAAGCCTTGCCGACCCTAGCGCCACCTACCACCCCGGTGCTAGCCACGACGTCAACCATCGCCGAGCTGGTTGACATGGCGACCGCGTCCACTGGCGGGATCATGGAGGCAGTGCGGTCGAAGACGTCCAAACTGAACAAGGAGGAGATTGCCATCATTGGACAGTTCGTTGGCTCCGTTGGGTCGGTCATCACGCACTTGGTCGCCCGCCTCGCCGCCGCCGAACAAAGAGCAGCAGTCGCTGAAGAGCGCGCCCGGCTGTTGCCGGCGCAGACGCAGCCCCAGCTACAGCATCAAACATCGCTTGTACCGGCTCCTGTCAGTTATGCAGGCGCGATCAAACTGGGAAAGAACACGGAGCCGGTCCGACTCCCATCACGCCCGGGTCCTGCAGTGGCTGTTTATCCAGCGGAAGACCAGAAGGACAAGATCAAGACAGCGGAGGAAACAAAGAAAGTTTTGAGGGCCAGTGTGGATCCGGCCGAACTTGGTTTCAGGGTGCACGGTGTCAGGAAGACCGGCGGAGCGGGTCTCATCGTAGAGACGCCCTCCGAGAAAGATGCCAAGGCCCTACGAGCAGCCGTCCCAGCCACACTCCGCGTCGAGGAGCCGCGCGACAAGCGGCCGGTTATTTCGCTCTCCGGAGTTGACGCCAGCCTCAAGGCAGACGAGATACTTCACCAAATGCACGAACAGAATCTGCGTGACACAATGTCCTTGGAAGAGGTCAAAAGGAACATTCGTCTCATCTTCAGCCGGAACCGGCGCAACAATAGGAATATGTGGATGTGCGAGTGCTCGCCATCACTCCGGTCCTCGCTCATTGAGCGTGGCCGTGTGTACATTGGTTGGGACGTCGTCGAGGTCAATGACTTCATCGACGTGACCTGCTGCCGTAGGTGCCAGATGTTCGGGCACCCAGAAAAATACTGCCGAGCCAAGGCTATGACCTGCTCACGCTGCGGAGAAGATGGACACAAGGCCGCGGAGTGCCAGGCCAAACAGGAGACGTGCGCTACATGCAAGAAATTTAACCGCAAAGGGGCCACCGAACACTACACAAATAGCCGAGACTGTCCTGCCCGGAAATACGCAGAAGGACGATCACTGGCCATGACCAACTATGGCCAGTAACAATCTACAGCTGAAGATCGGGCAGGTGAACCTACAGGGTTCTGCGGTGGCCTCAGCAGAGCTGCCCGCCATCACGGGGGGGATGGGGCTGGACGCGGTTCTTGTCCAAGAACCGTACCCCATGCCTCATCTCTCCTCCACCGCTGGACCTACCTGGTTGTATGGCAGCAGCACCGAACCGAAAAGTGGCATTCTACTCCTAAGGCAAGACACTCCGTGCGCCATCCTGACACACCTCAGTAACAGCCACTGCACCGTGTGCCACATAGATCTGGATCCGCGTGGACAGGAAGATCCCGCTTCATCATCGTCGTCGATACACCTAGTCAGCGCCTACTTCCAGTACTCGGACGACATCGCCATTCATCTTCAACACCTGAACCTGGTACTGGACTCTCTGCGGTGTCCCCGGGTGCTGATAGGCGCTGACGTAAACGCCCACTCGCCGATGTGGCACTGTGCGGCGAGAAACTTCGTCGGGAGAGGACCGGATGTGACGTACCGACGCCAGCAAATGGAGGACTTCACCGTTGGCCGTGGACTCATCATACACAACGCAGAAGGACAACCATCCACCTTCGCCACGGTCAACGGGGAGTCCAACATCGACCTCACGCTGGCCACCAGGAGCACTCCGGTCCAAGATTGGACCGTGCACGAAGACGCAAGCAGTAGCGACCACCGGCTGATAACGTACAATCTATGTGGCACACGGACAGGAGGAACAGGCTCGCCGGCGGAACTGCTGGAGGAGCCGAGGAGATTTCGCGAGCGCGGCGTGGACTGGGGGCGCTTCCAGTCAGTGGTCCACGAACGTGTGGGGACGATTGACTGGCGGATGCCTGCAGGCGACGTAAGCAAGGTGTTTACGGAAGTGATTGTCAGTGCAGCGAGCGAATGTCTTGGAGTATGCGGGAAAAGTAAGCGTGATAAAGGTTACGAATGGTGGTCTCCAGCTTTGGAGGCCGCGCGTAAAAGGGCTAATCGTGCAAGGAAGGTATGGCAGAATGCGAGAAAGCGTGGATTCGGGGTTTTTGAAGAGATTGCACGCAAGAAGCATAATGAGTGTCGCAATAGCTATAGGGCATTGATGGAGAGGACGCAGAACGAGTTCTTCCGGGGACTTGCCAATACCGAGAACCAAGACCCCTGGGGCCTAGCTTACCGAGCAGCCAGCGGGCGGCTTAGGCCGCCCCCTAATGTCATCAACGGCACAAAGTTCTCGGAGGGATACGCTGGGGACGCGCGGACCGCCATGGGGGTTCTAGTCCGAGCACTCTGCCCGGACGATGACCCAGGCGCTGACAGCGCCTACCACCGACAGGTGAGGCTACTGGCGGCCTGCGCGCCCTCGGGTCGCGACGCGCCCCTTCCATCTTTAAATGTGGTGGGCTCTATAGTTCGGGATCTACCCAACACGGCACCCGGCATCGACGGGATCACCGCCCGCATGGTAAAACATGTGTGGCACGTAGCTGACTCCGAGCTGACGCGTGTTTTAGGCAAATGCGTTGAGGAGGGCACATTTCCCGATACGTGGAAGGACGGTCGGCTCATCGTCTTGCCGAAAGGCAACGACAGGCCGCTGACTGATCCTAAAGCGTATCGCCCTATCACGCTCTTTTCGGTTCTGGGCAAGATCTTGGAGAGGGTCATGATCTACTGCGCACCTAACATCTCGCGCAATATCTCACCCTGCCAGCACGGTTTCTCTCGAGGTCGTAGCACTTTAACGGCCCTGCGGTCCCTTCAGGACATTGTTACAGGTAGCCGGGCCAAATATGTCCAGGCCCTCTGTCTGGACATATCAGGTGCTTTTGACAACGCGTGGTGGCCCATGATCCTGCTGAAGGCGAAGAACGGTGGTTGCCCGCCCAATATCTACCGGATGTTGGTCGCGTATTTTACGAGTCTCTTCGTCGGCAGTGGGGTCGTGACTCGTGTGGAAGCCACTGACCATGGGCTGCCCGCAGGGCTCAGTCTTGGGACCCTCACTGTGGAACCTCCTGATGGATGACTTGTTTCGGTTGCCATACCCAGACGGAGTGCAATTGGTCGCATACGCCGATGACGTAACGATCCTCATTGAGTCCAACTCGAGAGCCGGCATCGAGGCATCCGCCTCATGCGCCATGGCCTTAGTTAGTGAGTGGGGGCAGCGGAATCGCCTGGGCTTCTCCCCCTCCAAGTCATATTCTATGACCTTGAAGGGGAAGATGGCCGGACGACCGCCAACTGTCCGACTCAATGGGGTCTCAGTCAAGAGCGTACAGTCGACCAAAGTTCTGGGTGTGGTAATCGACTCAACCATGTCCTTTAAGGAACATGCGGAGTCCATCGGTGAGCGAGCTGCAGCTGCGTACGGTAAGATGTCGAGAGTCTCCGCCGCATCTTGGGGTATGCGCTACAAAGCGCTCCGTGTCCTGTATAAGGGCACGTACGCCGCTATTTTAACTTATGCGGCCGGATGTTGGTGGAGGCGAACGACCGTGTTTGTGGTCAGAAGCGCGTTGTTGAGAACACAAAGACCCGCGCTCATTCTGCTGACCAAGGCCTACAGGTCTTGCAGCACAGCGGCCCTGCCCGTCCTGGCGGGTGTTCTGCCAGCCGACCTCGAGGTCAGCCGTGCGGGCAGGATTGATGATATCCGACACCTACCCAAGGAGGAGTTCGGAAACGAATGTAGGCAAATTTCGGAGGAGACTGTTGCCTCTTGGCAACAGAGATGGGAAGGCGAGGCGAAGGGTAGGGAGCTCAGTCGATATTTCCCGGACGTGGCGGCTCGGCTCAAGAACACTTGGGTCGAGCCTGACTATCAAGTCTCACAGCTTCTGACAGGACATGGATGTTTCAGGAAACGGTTGTGTGAGATGAAGCTATGTGAGGATAGTATGTGCTATTGCGGAGAAGAGGAGGAAAGCCTGGATCATGTGTTGTGGCGATGCCCCCTGTATGAAGAGATTAGGACCGAGATGATGGATGGGATCACTGTCCCAGCGGTCGGGCCACCTTTCTACGCCGAGCTTGTGAGCTCCGAGGCGAACTTCCGGCGGTTTAGAGACTTCGCCCACAAATGGCATACAAAGAGAAAGAACATAGAGCAAGAGGAACGGACCCGGGCCAGCGACGAAGCCGTGAACATGACGTCGGCTGTGAGAAGTGCAGCGCCTAGCGTACTACAGTAGTACAGCCGCCCCTGAATGGGGAGAGTGGCTCAGGGACAAATAATTTGTAGGGAGTCTTCAACGGGCGCGCGGGAAAGAGCATACAGCAAGTACCGTGCGCCTCTCCCAAGATTCGGTCCATATACCCAGACGGGTGGTGGGACCATGAGGAGGTGGTGGGAACGTGTGTTCTACTTATTAGTAATACTAAATAAATCAATCTGGAGAATATTTGTGAATGGCTTAATGTAGGAATAGATGTCCTAATGGAAACTTTTTCGGTGTCAAAAGCAACCATTTCAATTTTTTTGTTTTTTTCGTTTAAATACGAAATAAACGAATATACCCCAAATCCAATTGTTTTCGCCAGAAAGAGGGTTCTAAAACTATTGGCGTTAAACGTTCAACCCCTGAAAATGTGGTGATTAGATGTTCTTATATTATAGGTGACGATAGTATAAATAAAATTAAGTGTTAAAATTATAAAACAATTAGTACGATTGGTTTAATTATAGCTCTGGCTGAGACGCAAATATGGCACATTTTCAAAAAATTAAAGTCTCGTGCGCCACCTCAAGATGTTTAGTTAGAAAGCTGAAATTTGACATCAAAGCTCCTGCAACTATAGGTCATTGATTGACGTTACAGGAAAATGGAAATAAAAGAAAAAGTTTTTGTCGCTCCACCCTAGTCTCCATGTCAGAGGTGGACCCATGCTTGGTACCCCCCGTACCCCACCTACGCTTGTAAGCCTTTTATAAACCATGTATCTTGTCATTTTCGTCATTCTCATTGTACTGCTCACGCTGAGCACGTAACTTGTACACTTCAAAATAAAGTTTATAAAAAGTTATTTTTACGCCGTTTATATTTAACTGGCGCAGTCGGGGCGGATTTCGCAAACAAAGTAAATAGCGTTCGGTACACAAAAATCGGTACCTACGGACGTCGTCGTTTACCAGCGGATCCGAAAAGAACTTACAAATTTGTCAACTACCGCGAGCAACAGCAGCACTTCGAGAATCGGCATGGCAACGGGCAGTTTAATGTGAGTAGACCCTTTATTCGCACTGTTCCTTTCCCGTGTCTATCCTTAGCGTTTAATTGGACTGAACTTCGCTAGTTAACGCATTTTATCGTGTTATTAGACAAAAATCGCTAAAACACGTATAGTTAGTTAAGTTTAGGTTTAAAACGGTATTACTGGACAAGCATAGCCGGAATACTCGTTATTTAGGTTTAGAAGATATTACTGGACAAGCATCGCCGGAATACTAGTTATTTAGGTTTAGAACGGTATTAATGGACAAACATCGCCGGTATACTCGTTATTTAGGTTTAGAACGGTGTTACTGGACAAACAGTTAAGTTTCGCGTAATATTTGACTAACAAGTTATTTATTTGCCTTATTTGTGATTTTATAAATTGTTTAAATTAATCATGCCAATTAGATAATTGTGGTTAAGATTAGTACTTAATTTAAACAAAATAAACATTATATATCAAATGACTTTTTATAAAAAGTAAAATGAATAATAATAAAATAATTAAGAAAATAGTGCGTAAGAAATCTATGTGTAAAGGTATCAAAATGTTTTCTAGAATAAGAAAAACCCTTTATAGTTCGCAAGCAAAGATTATCGTTATATTAGAAATTAGAATTAAGAATATGATTATAAGAAAGAATTTAAACCTAATGATAAAAACTTACGGGCTCCAACTTCAAAAGATTAAGGTAATTGTAGGGCTTCCTCCTATTAAAAATGGAATAGGATAGTTTAGCCTTATTAGTGGAATATATACTAAACGAAAAAATTAAGGGATCAAAAAATCATTCAAAATTTTTGGGCAATTTTCAACAGGCCGTAACTTCGAGAGAAATGGTCATACAGGCAATATAAAAAAAGGAAATTGTAGCTGTAAGTTTCTTGATTTTGGGTTAGAACTTTAAAATTTTGTAACCTCCGCGGTTTTTG
Source organism: Euclidia mi (assembly GCA_944739405.2). Lineage (NCBI taxonomy): Eukaryota > Metazoa > Arthropoda > Insecta > Lepidoptera > Erebidae > Euclidia > Euclidia mi. The sequence goes on along the minus strand of OX123209.2, from coordinate 9,369,769 downwards.
AGTAATCGTAGAAAAACCAGCAACGGTCGCGTGAGCTCCGCTATAGCCCAATAGCTGATATTATGCCACTAAAAAAATATCAATTGATTAGAAGATATGTTCATTTTAATAATAATTTATTAGACGATGGTGACCGTTATTTTAAAGTTAGGCCCTTGTTACAAAAAGTCCGTGAAAACTTTTTGAAAGTCCCACACGAAACCAGATTTAGTGTGGACGAAATGATGGTCCCTTATAAGGGTAAAAAAGCTGGCAACAGAAAGCAATATATTAAAAACAAGCCAAAAATGGGGCTATAAAATTTTTGTTCGAGCTGGCATATCTGGTTTCGTGTACGATTTTATAGTATATGGTGCCGAAGATACTTTCCGGTATGATTTTCTAACGCCGGAGGAGTCCAGTTTTGGCCTTGGTGCTAAGGTAGTTCTGGCTCTGTGCAAAAGTATACCAGACCGTGCTTGTTCTGTGGTATATTTTGATAACTTTTATACAAGTTTAGAGTTGGTGAACTATCTATGAGAAGAAATGGGCATATTTTCTTTAGGCACCATTAGATCTAACACACTGCGAGGAGCGGAAAAATATTTACTCACAGACAAAGCTCTGAAAAAAAAACCTAGAGGCTCTCATTCGCAAGTTGTCTGTAACAAAAATAAATTATGTATCGTCAAATGGTACGACAACAAATGTGTAACCACAGCCAGTAGTTATGTGGCAGCGGAGCCTGTCAGTACCATACAACGTTATGACAAAGTTGCAAAAAGAAGAGTAGTGGTATCCTGCCCGGACATAATAAAACAATATAACGCCCATATGGGGGGCGTAGGCGTTTGCAGATATGTTGGTTGCCTTGTATAGAACAGACTTTAGAGGCCATAAATGGTATTTGCCTTTAGTATCGCAAGTTCTGCATATTTGCATAAATAATAGCTGGGTTTTATACAGACGCCACAGTTCGGGAAAGACAATGCCTCTAAAAAAGTTCAGGTTCCAAATAGCGCAGAGCCTCCTGGAAAAGGGCCGAGCAGATATTGTCGACAACTGTGAAGTTTCTGGACCAACTCCGTCAAAAATAATACAGGCACCTGTAACACCACGGCCTCCACCGGATGTAAGGTACGACCAGGTCAGCCACTTTCCAATGTTTGGTTCGAAAGGGCGATGTAAATTTTGTATCAAGGGCCAAACTACTGTGATGTGCTCCAAGTGTTCTTTGCGCTTGTGTTTTAAGCCAGAAAGAAATTGTTTCGTAAAATTTCATACTGATAAATGATTATTTAAGCTAATAATATACCTCTAATGTTTCGTAAACCCATTTTTATACATTACATTATTAAGAAAATTTTGTGTATTTTATGTCTTCAAACCTGGCAAAGTATCCTCAAAGATACTAAGACTGTAACGTAATACTACACGTATTGCGTTATAATATCTCGCAGGCGCTTAACGCCAGCTTAGCCGTTCGCAATATTACCTAATATGGTCATGTTCACCAGCCAAAGGCAGTTGTGAGTCATAGGCCTGCATCTATATAAGATGGGTGCGCGATCTAAGTCTGTCACTTGCCCTACACACCGTCTCGCTGATGGTTGTAGCGACTATTACTACTATTATTAAAATCCTACTTCTCTGTCTACTGTCCCGCTGGGGGTAAGCATATTCTAGTTGTCTGTGTGCCTATACGTTCTGTCTGTAGTATCTGTGTCTCCTAAGCATAACAGCCGATCTAGGGACCGCCTGTTCCTGACCGGTTGTTGTGTATTCTCTATGCTGTTTCCAGTTCACCCTACGAGCTCACTGCACCGCCTGAGGCCCGCTCAGCCTGAACATCGACCACAGAGCTGCCTGCGCAGCGCACCTTGGCCAGCTCATCGGCGACCCTACGAGCAGCTACCCTGCGAGCGTCGGAGAGCAGCAGGAGTCTACGCTCCAGCCAGCTCAGGCCAGTGCTTACCTAGTTCGGTCATACTGTATGTAAGCGGTAGTGAGACATAATAAAGAACCTGTTTAGCCTAGCAGTGTTTCTCTTGAACCCCGACATCCTACCTGAGATCCTCCGTCTCAAGACATAAGGTCAAAGTTTCTTGCTAAGTTGGCAATGTATCTTCAAAGATACATATAGGATCTCATTATCTGGGTATGTGCGATTTTTAAAAATATTTTTCCCTAAATTCTAGGTTAATAATTAACATCATATTTAAAAAAAAAAACGAATAACATTTTATTTTTTTGCCAAGAAAAGGGTTAAATACTTTTATTTGACAATCACAACTATCCGAAGCGAACATAAGACACAACACACATATGTAATGGTGCGTAACGCAAACGTTCGGATAAGGTATTTTGGCTAGGTTTGTACAGGTTTGCAAGCGCTTGTGGCAAACCAGATCGGTGTGGGTTTTTGGCACAAATCACAATTTAAAATCATCTTCTTCAAGGTCTTCAAAAGGGTTATTGCGAGGTTTATACAATTTCACATGCCTTATTAATGGTAATATTTTTTCAATTACTTCTATCATTTTCAAATCTTCAATGAAATAATCTCTATTAATTTTAATCCACAATAATAAAATTACAAAATCAGATACTAGTAAGTACTCTAACGAACACCAAACAAATGTGAACATATACTCAATGGAAGTTGGAAATACAATATAATCTAGCTTTTGCTCGCGGGTTCGCTCGCGTAAATTCGAAGAAACACAATTCTCTCATAATAGACGGATACTATATTAATCATTGCCGTTTAAACAAACTGTTTATACCGATAAGAAATATAACTGCAAGAAGTATTTACACATGGCATACAAACTACATAGTAGGTACTCAACATGACTGTTATTCGGTGACAGTGACTTTTCTGTCTTTTTTTTATTACTATCATTTCTAATACTGTCATAAGCATTAGAAATTAACAAAATACTCGACAATCCGAATTTTGCGGATATACAGGGTGTTTGGCACATGGTTGTCCAAATCAAGTAGGGATCTGGTTTGGGCCATTGCCAATGCGTTGGACCCAGACAAATTAAATTCTGTCTCACAGTTTCAGCGATATGATTTTTTTTTAATATTTTAAAGAAAAACCCAGAAATTTGGTCTAATATTGAAAAAATGTTAAAGGAATATGGGTTTAGCTATGGTAGTGATATTTTTTATTTTAGTTAACTATTGCTACATTTTATTAAAATAATTATTTCCTGTAGAAACCTTGTAAAACAATTATAACAGGCTGTCAAAGTTTCGAAAAGAGCTAATAACGGAACAAAGTTCAATTTTGTATGATTAAAAAAAAAAAAATAGTGATGGAGGTTTTCAACTTCTTTAAAAACTTCTTCAGTTCATAACCTTTAAAATCATGCAAAAAATGCCAATTATTCTCGACCGGCTGAAAACATTAGAAGATGGCTTTTTACTACGCCATTGCTCTACACAACTCAATAAAACTCAGATCCGAATGATTTGGAAGCACTTACGCCGAACCATTTTTTAATTGGTCGCCCACTTGTCGCCTTGCCTGAGTACCCCTATATTGATACGAGAGCTGGTCGTCTCTCGCGTTTTGAATTGGTACGCTAGATTACTCAGAGCTTTTGAAAACGCTGGAATTTGGAATATTTGCACTTACTCCAGTAACGCGTTAAGTGGACCGACAAGACCGATCCACCCAAGATTGGTGACCTCGTTTTGATTAAGGAGGCTAAGGCTCAGTTCACACCGAAATGGCAGCGGCCGGAAGGGCAGCGGAGAGCAGTTTCAGTGTCATATAATTTTAGTCTTTATCACCATGACTATAATACATAGAATCACTTGACAAACTTGAAAACGTCGTGCGCACGACCGCTCTGGCGGGCGCGAGCGGCCGCGAGCGGCCGCGAGCATGCGCTGGAAGGCGCGGGCAGCCGCGAGCATGCGCGGGCAGCCGCGAGCATGCGCGGGAAGGCGCGGGCAGCCGCGAGCATGCGCGGGAAGGCGCGGGCAGCCGCGAGCATGCGCGGGAAGGCGCGGGCGGGCGCGAGCGGCCGCTGGAAGTATCCGCCCCGCCCCCCGCTCACGCCGCGCCGCGCACTCACCACTTGAAGTGCAACGGATAAGGTTAGAAATTCAAAATGGATCACGAAGAGAAACTTATTTATTTAGTCCAAAGGCATGAGTGCCTTTACAAAATTAATTCAAAGTATTACAGCGATAAGAACAGCAAAAATAATGCGTGGCAAAAAGTGGCCGCTGAAATGAATATGTCTGGTAAGTAATTGTAATATTTTATTAGGTATGTACTAGGTAGGTATGTAATAATTACTTATTCAGAAGCGTAAAGAATAAAGTTAACGTAATTGGATCTTTTTAACAAGATTTGGGTGTTTTTTTTAAAAACACATGATTGGTTTTCGTGTGTTTGTGTAAGTGGCAATGGTATTGGAACCATTCCCGTCCTTTGCGCAAAAGCATAATCACAACACAATGGATTCGGAATAATGTAGTATTTTACCTAATGTACTTTCTGTATTTTTTACCTATGTTCGCGGAAGTTCATCATTTATGAACCCATTTTGCTGATTCTCTTTTTACATTGAAGCTAAGGCCGTCGTGGTTTGGTGTCGTGGGGTTCCATAAACATTTGATGAGGATCTAAACAGGATCTTCCGAATGATAAACAGAAGTTTCAATTTTTACTGGGCCAAGGTCGTTTTTAGTGGATCATCGAGTTGAATGTTGTGAATTTAGCTAGATTTACACTAAAAATTGTATACCTAATAAAAAATATTTAAATAAAATAAAACCGAATTCAAAAACACTGAAAAAGTTAAAATAATTTAACCAACCGACTGATATATTTGAAGTCGATGGTTTACTATTGTTTAACAAAAACCGTAGTAGGGTCATTTTGCCTGTTCGCGTCCATTTAGTGCAGTTGGCAAGTTTGAAGGAGAAAATAAAAATGTTCCAGCAAATTGATTCAATGAAAAATTTATGTAATGCGTTCATTATATAGTCTATTTTAATATTAACTTTCAGTTTTGTTTGAAACTTGTTGGTTTTTTTTTAAATAGACAAATTTCAAGATTTGGCACTTTACCCAGTTTGCGTCCAGAAAATCCTGATTGCGTCCACCTGTGGACCATTTCGCGTCCACCAGCTTAGAGAAGGAATATAAGGGTGATATTGTCAAGATAAATTAAAGGAAGATTGGCTTTTAACAATTTCTACATTTAAGATTAAAGTTAAAAAAAATCAACATTATAGAGAAGGAATATAAGGGTGATATTGTCAAGATAAATTAAAGGAAGATTGGCTTTTAACAATTTCTACATTTAAGATTAAAGTTAAAAAAAATCAACATTATTATCTTTATTAAATCATTTTAAAGAAACTATAAATAACTATTTATTGTTCTCAACATCGATGGAACTTAAAATCAAAAATTAAAAAAAATAAAGATACTTGTTGTCCAATATTGTGGTCTTCGGAATAGCATGATTTTTCACTAATATCACTAAACGCTTTCTTTATTTAATCATCTTCTGTATTTTTTTCTTTTCCTTCTTCTTTCTTGTCTCCTAAGAAATCATCTTGAATAGAAAAAATATGAAATAAAAGAAATTAAATGTAATAATTGAATTTTAAACTCAGTCTTAATCAAAAATGCATATTAAATTATAAAAAAAAATATATATAAAATGTATTTATGCGATCATTTCTATTTTATGAAAAAATGGACGCAATTTGCTATAATATTATACCTTGCAGGTATAGTTTGCGTCCACTTGTGATCGATTATTATATCGATTGTATCTTTTATTATAATCATAATAATGTGGACGCAAATTGGTCATTACAATTGCATACTATTAATGTTAAAATAAACAATATCCTAATTTCTCTCTCAAATTTTAATCACATAAAAATAAATAAGTAAAGAAATCATAAATGGACGAGTTCGTGTCCATTGTGGACGCAAAGTGGAAGTTTTATAAATTCGGTGTTGTAATTCGCGTCCACCTTATTTTAATTGTTAAATATATAAAAAATAAGCTAATTCATAATTCATACTATTCGTCTTTTCATTATTAATGTCTAGAAACAGCTATGTATCCTAAAATTCACATAAAACAATAAAATACTTACCGTCAAACACGCCGCTGCACACAATTTTTTATTTATATCCCGCGCATCTGCACTCTTTTGTTGAACAACCAACTTATTTTCGAGCACATTTAAAGGGGGTCCATAAAATGGACGCGAATAGGGCGATGGACGCGAACAGGCGAAATGACCCTATGACAAAAGAACATTTTACAAACAACGTTTCAAAAACTAATAATTTCGCAAACATATTACCTACTGTTTTACTTAGAAAATATTTCAACTGTTAAAATATTATTTTAATAATGTTCACGTGACTTAATAATTCGTTTGCCAAATTGGTGATTTTTAAACAAGTTAGTAGATAAATTATTAGTAGCAAAAATAACTATTTTATAGATAGTCAGTAAGTAAGTCGGTAGGTAGTATTTATAAGTTGTTTTAAATAATAATGTATGTACTTATCTCCATATTATTATCCAGTAATATAATAATAATGTATTTATATTAATTGATTTTTAGTTGCCCATAATGGCCATTATTGATCATATCTTCTGTTTCACATGGGACTAAAATCGGGCCCACATTTTACCTCGTAGTACACTACATACCAAAGTACGTAGGTACGTATTAAAGACTAAGCCAGCGCTCCCAATGTAAACTCACAGAAATAGGTATTTATAAGTTAAACGACGATTACTCGTAAACTAGTGATGTCTACTTAGCCGTGATAGTTTTCCTTTTAAATTCGTTATATGTACTACATTTGTGATTTTTTTCACCTCTTCCAAATTAATAGTTTAGCCGGCAGAGGGGGGGGGGGACACTTGAGTACAAATTTTTTTTAACTTCAAAGCTTGATATTTGACAAACCAATCACTTGATCGAAAAATGATTTGAGCAAGCTAATAATGTTTTTTTAAAACCTATCCAATGATACCCCACATAATGGGGTACTCAACAAGAAAAAAATTCAACCCCACTAATATGTAGGGGAGATACCCTTAAAAAATATATCTCCTAAATTTTATTCTACAGCTTTTTTGCAATATTTTATGTCTATATTCATGCCAAATATCAGCTTTCTAGCACCAGGCGTCTTTGAGCTAGACTGCGGACGGACAGACGGACGGACATGACGAAACTATAAGGGTTCCTTGTGGACTACGGAACCCTAAAAAGGTAATTAGCATGTAACTTGAATCTTCAAACATAACTTAATCTAACACAAATCAAATGCACAGTAATGTGAAATAGTCGTATGGGTGGGTAGACAGTAGGTAGGTACCTACTCGTAGGTACTTAGAAATATACACGTACTTCATAGCTAACTACCTTCTGCTGTTCTTTCTTAATGTTATTTTTTAAATGAAATTATTTTAAGCTTTCAGTGTTTTTGAAGTCAGTTTTTTTTATATATTAATCTCTATATCGCCGGTAGGTTCAAAGCAGTATCCAAGCAGGTAGGTAGTAATGGCGAATTCATCAATTGTTTATGTGGGACAATAACAACTTTAGAAAAGAGAAGGAGATCACACATTACTTCGCCAGCTATTTTCTTTGTCACACTCTTACGATCAAGTGCAAGAGTCGCCTCTCAAAGAGTGTCCAAAGCGGCAGTCGTGTACAAATAGCTGGTAGTTAGTTACCAGGTCTTTTCCAAGATGGTACAGCGGCGGTCCCGCAGGCGGCGCAGGCGCAGGCGGAGGGCGACGCTAGCTTGTGCGGCTGAGTGCTGCCGTCCTCGCAGCTCAGAGGTACGAGGACTGAGCCGAACTTGGTCGCTTGGCAACACTCGCATGTTGAATTAGTAGCAGGTAGTATCCAAGCAGTTTGAATGACCGCGCGTCAATGAATTTAGCATATTAATCTTAGTAAGACAGACTGCCTCTGTGGCCCAGTGGATAGCGTATGCGACTGCTGATCGGAGGTCCCGTGTACGATTCCCGGGTCGGGCAAAAGTGTTACTGGGTTTTAATAATCTTAGTAAGACAGATGCCTCTGTGGTCCAGTGGATAGCGTATGCGACTGCTGATCGGAGGTCCCGGGTACGATTCCCGGGTCGGGCAACAGTGTTACTGAGTTTTAATAATCTTAGTAAGACAGACTGCCTTTGTGGTCCAGTGGATAGCGTAGGCGGCTGCTGATCGGAGGTCCCGGGTACGATTTCCGGGTCGGGCAAAAGTGTTATTGGGTTTTTTCCGAATACTCAGTAGCAGCCTGGAGTCTGGTGATATGCCCATTAACGGCAATAGGCTCGCCCCTTACTACGTGGGACCTAAAAACTCATGGCAAACTGTGGAAAATGTAATATTTACACCTTTGCCTATTCCTTCGGGGATACAGGCGTGAGGCTATAAAAAAAAACAAAAATAAGATACGATATTGTATTCGGTAACTCAAACTCAAACTCAAAATCATTTATTCATTTAGGCCACAAAGTGACGCTTATGAACGTCAAAAGTTAAAGTTAATTACTAGATGATTCTACATTTACATTTACTGCCACGTTCGCAATGCAATAGGTAGAACCACGAGAAAGAACGGGCAATAAAACTCGTGGCCACTCTTTTTAACTGCCAGTATAATGGTTTTACATGTTATATTTGTAAGGAGCTGCAACTGTTTAACATTGTGAGTTATCTACTATTGCAAAAGTTAATAGTTATTGATATCATACTCAAGCAATAAATTATGTTCATTTATTAAGCCTCCCAAAGTGAATATGGTGAAACAGGAGCATCCACTTACGTCTTTTGATGTAAGCAACTCGCGAACATGACTGTTCTGATCTATGGTGGAACAGTATGTTCCGAAAAGTAATGCAGCAATTTACAATCTATTAGTTAGCAGTTCATGACCACGAGTTACCCTCACCTTACAAATCCAATAAATTATAATAAAAAGTATACATAGGTAGGTATACCTGTATACCTACCTATGTATGTTCCATTAAATCTAGCCTGAAGTTTCCTTAAAATTTGCTACTAAATAACTACTCTGATCTGTACTAAATCCTTTATATAAAGTGCCTCCGTATCTCCCATTCGGAGGCACTTTATATAATAGTTATGTCCGCATCGTATTCTCATCCAAAATTCACGAAATCGTATTGTACATCATAACACACATCACACCATTTCGTTGCATATTATGCTGTTCAACAACGTCCAATCATTTGGTTTTGCCAAGATACGGCACCACAAGAATTAAAATAAGACTTAAATTTATCTCTTAAATTCATAGCATCTTCTCGAGGAGTTGCATCTGCTTCTGGATTTTGGAGATTTTGCAATATACTATTTTCTGGCATTGTTTCATTTATGTCTTCCAATAGTTCATCATTTCTCAAGTAATTATGCAAACAAGTACATGCTAGTATCATAATATCCAAGTATTTTGGTTGCATTCTAATTCTCTTTTGGAAAACCTCAAATTTTTGGGTTAGTATTCCGAAACTACTCTCTACAATACGCCTTGCACGGCTTAGGCGATAATTAAAAATTTTCTTTTCGATATCCGTTGACACTTGATTTCCAGGAAAAGGTCTCATTATGTGTTCAGATAACGGGAAAGCCTCATCTCCAACAAAAACATGTGGAAGTGGATCAGTCGTACCTGGCAAACATTTATTAGGCGGTATTCCTAGTGTTTTGTTTTTCAACATGCGTCCTAGTTGGGAGCTGCTTAAAATGCCGCTATCACTATTGCGTCCATACGCTCCAATGTCTACCACAACGAAACGGTAATTTGCATCAGCTATGGCTAATAAAACAACACTGAAAATTTTTTTGTAATTATAAAATTGGCTACCGCTGTTCCAGGGTGCTCTTATATTAACATGTTTGCCATCTATAGCTCCAATACAGTTTGGAAAATTCCATCGAGTTTCAAATTCATACGCTAGTTTCGTCCATAATTCAGGTGTCGGTTTCGGCATAACACGCGGCTGTAAACATTTCCATATTGCGGAGCAAGTTTCGTGAACAATTACGTGTACAGTACTATATCCCATTCGATACTCGTGAGCTAACGCTTTGAAACTGATGGCAGTAGTTAAAAATCTGAAACAAAATGTAATGTAATAATATAACATAGTATTACTCAGCAGTACAACACCCACCGACAAATCACTTAGGTGCAGGTAGTGTATAATAAAATTGTAACTGATGTAAGTATCAACTAATAGAAAAAAGTATAGTAGTAGTACATATAACAAAATTTAAAGAAATCTATCGGAGCTGAGTACTAAATATAAACTAAAAAGTTATAGGCAACCAACTTATAAAATCACTCGGAAAAGTAAAATTTCATACAAATTTGATTGGAACTCAAAGTTGGGAACTACTGAACCCTACACTACGCGAGGCCCGAAACGCACTTGGCCGGTTCATTTCATTTTTGAACCGAACAAGTCTTAGGTTATGTTGTAAGTCTATCGTGTCGAGAGTGACATAAGCTACATTTTATTCGCAATTGTGGCTTCTGTTTCCCGTAGGAATTTTCTAGTAATTAATAAATAGAATTACAGAATTATTATATTACTTATTCACATCGTTTCAGCTGAGGATTGCCAGAAGTCTTGGAAGAAAATTCGAGATGGTTTTAGAAAAGGACTTTCGTTGAGAGATAACAGAAGTGGGTCAGCTAGGAAAACAGAACGCCCATTAAAATTTGAAAAATAACTAGAATTCTTAAAGCCATTTATACAAGGCAGGAAACAAATTTCTAATTTAATGAGTTCACCGGAAGAATCAGATAACACCACAGACTGCGAATTTCATTCCATACAGCCATCTATACCAGAGCCGCAGCTATCACCTCCACCACGACCCGAATCACAGCTATCATTATCACCACAACCACAGTCGCAACTATTACCATTACCACGACCTCAGTCGCAACTATCAAAATGTAACTCTTCATCCAAAGAACAGCCACTCAAAATGTCAAATTTATTATTGAAACAATATATTGAAAGTACGCGGGTTGAAAATGACCCTACAATGAGTTTCTTTTTAACTATGGGCCGAACGGTCAGAGCGATGCCAAAGAACATCCAAGCCAAATTAAAGGACGCCATTTTTCGCCTTGTCAATGAAGAAGAAATAAGACTTGCCGATGAAAGCGACAGCATGACATCTTCTGAACACAATCGTCCAAATACAGCTAAATCCAATATATCTGCCACCAGAAATAGCAATGAGACCACCATGCCATCTTCTAGAAAGTATCAATTGGAAACGACCAGTATCGAGCCGTCTACATCTAAGATAGAAAATTACAATGAAACACACATTCCAACAACATCTTTTTCATACACACCATCAAAAATACCGGCTATGTCTAGAAATTCTCAAGAAAGAACTGCAGATACAACTGAATTGAACATATCTCCCACCGGTAATAGGAAAACGACATTTATGCCATCTTTTACAAATAATCGATTGGCGGCAACGAGGATCAAACCGTCTACATCAGTGTCAAAAAATTATAATGAGATCAATGTTCCTACCACATTAACACCGACAATTTTAAGGTTTCAAGAAACAAACGCAGAAAATAACTATGACACAAACTCTCCACTTCCAAGTTATACGAACTTAACTTCCAGCTCCAATTTGTTTATTGACTCACCACCATCATACAGGAATTCACCACCATCACCTTATGTACCATCACCAATATCTAAAACACAACAAAAGTATTCCGATTCTGCATCACCTGACGAGGAATACGAAGCCAATGAAGGCAATATCAATACAGAGTTTGATTATTAAAGTTTGCCAAAATGTCATGTTAGCGTATTTTTTTCTTAAATATAATTCGTGTAATAAATCAGTACAATTTAATTAAACATTTTTATTTGCCGTGTGGTTGACGGCATAGAATAGTGTCACCACCCCCTATCTTCCCGTGGGTATCGTAAGAGGCGACTAAGGGATAACACGATGCAAATACCATCTTTGCGTAGAGACGGAAAACTCGACATCAAACCCTATACGACTGCCTCGTTGGTCTCACGGCATAAATGTACGCGTGGGATCCCGGGTTCGATTCCTGGGTCGGGCAGTGTTATTGGGTTTTTCTGTCACGAAATTCTCAGTAGCAGCACGGAGTCTGGAAATGTGCCCGGTACGGCAACAGGCTCGCCCCTTATTACGTGGGACTAAAGTATATCTGGTGAAAAGTGGGTGTAGAAATACAGCTCTGCCTACCTCTTCGGGGTTATAGGCGTGAGACTATGTATGTAATGTATTTTTATTTACATTAAAAACTCACCTGAGGCAAACGGATAGTCTTTCTTCAGCAGAAATACTCAACCTGTATTTGGTATTTTGTTTTTGAATATGTGGCTTGAGAATTAATAACAACTTTTCAAATTTGTCATAGTTCATTTTATAATAGTCATAATAAATGCTAGGGTACAGATTTAAATTTGCGCAAAATGTTTGAAACTGTCCAAAAATATGTCTTTTCTTCCATAGATCGTGTACCCAAAAATTTCTTTTCCTTCTTAATCTTATCCGCGTTTCCTCTTCTTCTTCTTCTTCAATTATACGTGCAATAACGATTAAATCCATAATACTCATTTTACAGCACACACGTGTTTCCTCGTTATATGTAGAATATAAACTGCGCATAGGAATAGCGTGAGCCTGAGCCGTGACGTGAGTTGCGCGCGGCCGCGAGCAGTCGGGGGCAGGCGCGAGCAGTCGCGCGCGGCCGCGAGGAGTCGCGGGCAGGCTCGAGCAGTCGCGGGCAGGCGCGAGCAGTCGCGGGCAGCCGCGAGCCTTCTCTTCGATGCCGGCCGCTGCGCGTCGCTACCAGCCGCTGCCATTTCGGTGTGAACTGAGCCTAACCTTCTACCACTCAGATGGCGCATTCTTCGTTTGGTAACTGGGGCTGATGGAGTTCCCCGATTTGCTGAGGTCTTGGTGGACGGTTCGATTCTGAGGAGAGCGGTTGCAACGTTGTCACGTCTACTAACTGATTAGCGGACCGGTAGGCCGGTCCGGGGCGGGTGGATGTTTCAAATAGAAATATTATTTATGATAAGTTAAATCGATTATATCAGTTTAAATGCGTGTTACTTTGTCTATTGGAAATTTCTGATTATGGTCACACTATAAACTGTCAAATCATTCATGCATTCACTTTGATTCATTGTCGTGTCCGGTGGAAAGAATTGGCTGGTCCCACGCCGTATCTTGTAATTTAGCGTTCTGGAATTGAATTATATTAATTAACAACCTCGCAACCGTCGCTATATGAAATTGTCCGACGAGATTGTGAGCGATTGACAAGGTTAAGTTTGTTCTCGAAATTTCGCTTTGAAGACACGTTAATTTTTTTGCTAGTCCACGCTTTTTGCCTTCTCGCGTGCCTTGTGATATTAAAGTAAACTTAAAACCCTAGAGAATTGCTGCTAATTGATCTGCCGGCATCGGTTTATTTGTGATAGAATTTGTAACATATTGAACATTGTAAAACTTGTGTGAGTCCGTCGACGTGTTTGGTGCCCGAGGACTTCGTTGAAGAAAACCCTGATCATTGGACTGGTAGCTATAACGATTTGCTTGTTATTTTAGCCAAAATTATGAGTGTAATCTTATAGGTCCACTCAAGAACATCACCAGGAGATCTAAGGTAAATTTAGACATGTACATAATTATTTTGATTTAACCGCTGTGAAAACACAATATATATGTAAGACCTTTGCCTTGGCTAGACCAGACTGGATGAATTAATCGCTTCCACTGCCTTCTGCAAACAACCTTTCGCAGCTTTCTAGCCAAACTCTAAACAGTTACCGTATGAAAAAAATTAAAACCGTATTTCGCTAGTTATCTTTTCTTTTCAATTTTTATTGAATATATAGGTTATTTGTTTAAAAATTTTAGTCTGTTAACAATTGCATTGTGTACATATTGCTTATCAAAGTTGTCAACTTGTCATTTCCAAGAGAAAGGTTTTAAACACAACTTTTTATTACTTTTACATCAACACGAAACTAAAAGTGCGTGCGTAATTCAAAGTATGGGTTGGAAAACATAAATCTTGCTTTTAAGTGGATTGAACGTGCAACAGCCCCAAGAACGTATATTTATTATCGGAACCACTTAGAAATTTCGGGAAGAATTTCGTTTGTTTAGTTGTGTATTCCGTGAGCATTGGACAGTAAAAAGTAAGTGCTGACTCTGTCATATATCAATTATGTTACTTTTATATAAATTATGTACAGACATTTTACGTGCGTTTTTACAGTAGAAATGGAGAGACGTGTATCTAGTAGAGTGTTTGACGCTCAGTGGAACATATAACTTGATTTTTTGGAACGTCATCCCAACCTAGCTCGAGGCTATAACAACAGAGCGCAAGGAAGAGCAGAATCGTCTCGGCAGTGGGCTGAAGTGGCCGCATTGCGTAATACTGAGGGAACTGGTACTTTCAAAACTAGCAAAGATTGGTCTATTGTAAGTATTTAAACTGTTCCTACTTTTATTATTCAAAGCCAGTGTGTTCTCAATATCATTTCTAATATTTTTAAATTATGTCAATTGCAGCATGTCAGCAACTACAAAAGTAAATTGAAGGAAGTTGTTGCTGGCATAAATGCCGATGCCAGTGCAACAGGTGGAGGGCCTCCCCAAGCCAGTTCTTTATCAGACATTGAGACAAGATTCCTTGCAATCATGGGGCATGGATTTGGACTAGGTGCACACATGGTTAGCGTAGATCCTTAAACACAAATGGTAGGTAATCACTTCAAGATCCTATTGTTAAAATCAAGCACAATTCAACAGAGTATTATAGATCTATACATTATTTTGTTTAGGACTTGCAACAGCCGGCTACACCAGCAATGCCACAGATACTTCAAATTAATGTTGAAGATGTACAGTAAGTAAATTGTCTTATTTATTATCACAGTGTGATTTAAAACACAACATTAGAAAATATAACCATACTGAAATGTTTTCTGTTTTAGGGATATCGTGGTTGAAGATCCCATGAGTGATATGCCAGTTTTGCCAAACATACAGAATGTTGAAACTCGTGTTGAAACCAGTGCACCGGTACAAAACCATACCCAGGATGATGCCATAGTGAATCTGCCTCGACGAACTCGACAAGCAAGATACCGAAGTAGGTAAAATGTATTAACCCACTATATGTACAACCACAAAATTAATACTAATTATTTGAATTGTTCTAGGTCGCCCACTCCACCCTTGGGATGAGGCTCGAAGGGTCCTGTCTTAGGTGGAGATGGCGCGTGCGGCAACTGATGTTGACCAAGCTAAAGCTCTGACGCTTTTAGGGCAAAATATGGGCCGTTTGGCGGATAATGTGAGCATGGAAGCACAACAGATTGGCCGGCTTGCAGATTTAGCTGAACAATATTTCCGACCCTGACTTGAAATTGATTTACATGTGAGTTATGTTATGTACTTTATGAATGCAT